>CM055877.1:6859354-8146854 GCA_029582165.1 Portulaca oleracea
TATTGGCTTTTGTATGCCGGTGGACTGAACTTTCACTTTGGATTCTGGTGGACCAAAATTTCAAAAAATTGTATTTGAGTGGACCGCCACCGAGTCGAGGGGCGGTGACTCGTCGGAGATCTGACGTGGATGTTGGAGCTCAATTTTTTTTTGCCATGTCATCAGCTTAGCACATGTCTATGTTATTTTAACTTATTTTTTTCATTGCCAGATCAGATTAAAAACCCAGCCCCGTTGAAAACCCAGCCCCGTTGAAAACCCAGCCTGTCTCTCTCTAACTCTCTGATTTCAATTTCCCCTTTTCCTTTCTTTCTAATTTCCCCTTTTCCTTTCTTTCTTTTCTGCCCAGAAGCTCTTTCTCCATCTGGGCAAGCTTCTTCTGGGAAGATTCGATCTCCTTCATGATGAGGGAGACTTGTTCGGTGATCAAAGACATGTTCTTGTGGGCTTGGAGAAGAGGGTTTTCGTGGGTAGAAGAGTGGGTTTTGGGGCTCCAAGTGAAGGCATAGAGAGCGAAGAGATTGGTGGTGAGGACGGAGAAAAGCATGAGGCCATTGACAGCAGAAGAACAGATGGTTGCTCTTCTGAATCTGGCAGTTCCATCTCCACTCTTCTTCATCTTCTTCACTCTTCTTCTTCTTTACTCGATTCTTCGGATTCTTCTGCAAGTTTCCCCTCATCTTCTCTTTTCCTTCTAATTTCAATTTCCCCTTTTCCTTTCTTTCTCTTGCCTGTCTCTCTCTAACTCTCTGATTCTCTTTCTCCTTCTTTCTTTTCTGCCCAGAAAAGACCAATCCCCAAACCATCCATCTCTCTCTTCGTCTCTTTCTTTCTCACTCTTTTCTTTGTCTTTTTCAGATTTGGGAAGAAAGGCAGACTCAAAGTACACCTGCAGCAGAAGCTGGATCCCGACCGTTCGATTCAAGAAGATTCAGGGGCCAAGATTCGAGATTGAAGGTAGCAAATTGAGTATAAATGCAAGAGGAGACCGTTTTTGAAGCTTTATGGTTGGTTTTGGGGAAGTGACGACCCATACCTTCCATCTCCATTTTAGGGTTTGTTCTTTAGATAGATGTTAATTTTAGGATTAGATTAGTTGTAATTATCGTTTATTACATGTTTTAGTTTCGATTTCAGTTTTTGATTAGGATTATATTCATGTTTTAAGTTTGTGTTGTTCGATTTAGTTGATTGTGTATATAAATTTTATGTCTTTGATGCCTTCTCTTTCTCTCTGTTTCGTCAGTCTCATTTTCCTCTGTTTCTTTCCTTTTCCTCTGTTTCTTTGTTTTCGGTCAGATAGTGTTCTTCGCCATTGTTGTGTTGGTGAATTACTCTTGAGTTAAGGGCCAACTGAAATATAGAAGTAGGATGCTTTTAATGGAAGAAGAAGGGACGATAAAGATGAGGGGAAACTTGCAGAAGAATCCGAACAGAAGAGTAAAGAAGAAGAAGAGTGAAGAAGATGAAGAAGAGTGGAGATGGGTGAAGAAGAACGAAGAACAGTGGAGATGGGGGAGGGGTTTAATATTTAACGGGGCTGGGTTTTCAACGGGGCTGGGTTTTTAATCTGACATGGCAACGAAAAAATAAGTTAAAATAAAATAGACATGTGCTAAGTTGGTGACGTGGCAAAAAAATTTGAGCTCCAACATCCACGTCAGATCTCCGACGAGTCACCGCCCCTCGACTCGGTGGCGGTCCACTCAAATACAATTTTTTGAAATTTTGGTCCACCAGAATCCAAAGTGAAAGTTCAGTCCACCGGCATACAAAAGCCAATACTTCGGTCTACCAGAATCCAATATTCCTATATATATATATATATATATATATATATATATATATATATATATATATATATATATATGCGCAGGTTGAAAAGAAAAACTATATATCACCATCTGTTTTTGTAATTCTATAACCTTCAATCCCTCACAATGAGTACAATGCAAATGGTTGGAAATTGGAAAAAGTTGAATAACTTATGTACAAAAAAAAAAAAAAAAATTATACTATATAATCTAGTTTATATTAATACATTATATATACGATCACCAATTCAATTCTAAAATTATAATATTTGTGAAAAGTTATACTTCCTCTAAGTTTTTATAGGGTCTTATATCAACTCTATTCAATTTTTGTAATTAGATCTAATTTTTATTTATTTGATTTCTGATCCAATATTGTGAGTATGTATGTAAAACCATTGTATTGTTTATGTTGTAACTCGAGCAAAAGATTATAGAGGAAGACTTTTGTGTTAAAAGTGTATCCACCAATATGGACAACTCAGTAAGCCACATTATCATGGGTAATAGATACATTTTGAGGGTAGAAATCATCAAGGGCAATGCTATAGACCTCATTCTTGAATTAGTTAAGAATTGATCTAACAATTATGTGATGATTCGTTTAACCCAGAAATTACATTACATGTATAGAATCAAATTGCATGCTAAACCACAACAAAAAAAAAACGCTCATTGTTCTCTTTTGGATTTAGGATGCAATTTGATAAGAATCTAATGTTTAATTTCAATGTTGAACGAATCATTACATGATTGTTAGATCAATTTTTAACTAAGAAATTGAAGTGTATGTGCTACTTTCATGCATGTATAGAACCAAATTGACAAAAAAAAAACATAAGATAAGGGATAGTAAAACAACAAAGTTCAAGACAGAAATATGCTAACTTAAAGTAAGAGATCATTTGATAAAAATCTTATATTTAATTTTCTATAGAGGATTTTTTTCAGAAAAAAATTCCCTTACTCCCTCCACCCACTATGTGAAATTTCCCTGAATAGACGTGAGAAATTGTAGGTCCCTTATAAATTTTTCTTTATACCCAAATGCAATCAACACATGGAAAATAAGTCAACTTGAAAAAACGACCAATTTCCTCGAAATTTTTGACCAACCAAACGCTTTCTAAAACAATTTTTGTCATTGTATTGATCAATTTCATGTTGGTTAGTCAACGACTGTTTAACAATTTTCTTTTATATTATAAATAAATTTTGCTAACGCATTGGGATTCTATTCATATGTAAGCAGTAGTAAACTTCACAGGACAGATGTACTGGAAATTAAAGGTACAAAACAGGGTATGACAAGCCCAATCTACCAACCACACAATACAAATCAAACAACTGTTGAAGGTTAGATTGATACTTAGCCCTCGATATGTGTAGTTGACGAAGCAACGGGAGCCATGGTTCCTTGATTTGAGTTCCTTCATGTATTAAGCCGGTTGCTTTTATCCATCTTCATGTTTCCCAAACAAATAATTTTTCATCCGCCTCAACGCCGTGTAGCATAGGGCCGAGCATAGTCTAGTTTAGATCGACTTTTAGTCTGGACCGAAAACTAGACTGGACTGAATCGAAAATTATCGATCCTGTCTTCGGTCCAAGGATTTTTCTTTTTCGGTCATTGGTCTTACCCCTGGATTGAAATGAACGAATCGAGGACCGACCGAAGGGCCGAACATTTTTAATGTGATATTCAATATTTAAGGTTTGTAACTCCCTCCTTCCAGTCAAAGTCGGTCACACATACACTGAGTCTCGATCCTAAGGGGGACCTTGTCTCCCCCCAATCATCCTCGCCCCTCTCAGTAGTCTCTCGCCCTCGGTTTCTCAATAGCCCGCTTAGACCATAGGCGTTGTTGTTGGCGTCTTGACAACAACCTGTGCGCCTACAGAAAAGCGAGTTCATCATATTAGAAGTTTGGTATATTTGGTCGATTCAGTCCATAACCGAAAAAATTTTGATCGGTCTTGGATTGGACCGAATATTTTTTTGGTCCAGTCTGCAGTCCAAGCCAGTCTTTAACTTCGAGTCCCTGGTCCATTTAGCCAAATTTAGGACTGATGCTCAACCCTACGGTGTAGCATGTGTAATAAGGGTTGATGACTAGTACATGCACTGATGCACCCTTTAGCATCCATGTTTGGATTTGCTCTATATCCATTCATTAGCTTGTTGGCAACCCACTTTGCAACTGCTCCAGAATACTACTCTATTTAGGCACCGTTATTTTATGCGGTACCGTAATTTACCGCATCACAATTTACCGCAACATACCACAATCTACCGCAACTCACCATAATCTATCTACTATTCACCTTTTTTTATTAATATCAACACCCATTTATTATTTTCCACCACAACTCACCGCAACCTACTGCAAATCACCGCCCCGCAACTTACCGTACCACAATTCCCCCGTATAAAAGAACGATGCCTTAGTAGCACACATGGCCACCTTCAACATAGGGCAATATTTAACGGTCTTGTTTTTTTTGGCATAAACGCTACGAACAATGATTTAAATATTTTTGTATTTGATGATTAGGAGTTGTAATTTAACTGACTTCCTCCCTACTAGGTTACTATTTAGCTTGTCCGATTTTAATCAGAAGTTACCATTTCAGGAGTTACAGTTCACCCACCATTTGTCACCATTTAATTGCCTTTAAGTTGAGCCGCACTACTAAAATATGTATTATTAACCATTTTTTTTTCAACCAATTTAAAACAGTTGGAAAAATCAACCTTTTAGCAATCATTTCATATTTTTCATATTTTCCGACAATTTTTCTATTTTTAAGTGGGAAAAATAGCTGGAAATTCCAACCACTTTTGCTAAAATGGTGAGAAAATTTTCCTACTACTCGAAAATGGTTGAGAAAACGGTTGGTAATTTGACCTTTTTTCCAACCATTTTCAAACAATCAGAAGAATGATGGTAGAAAAAATTTCTCACCATTTTAGCAAAAATGATTGGAATTTCTATCCATTTTTCTCACATAAAATTTGAAAAATAGTTGGAAAATTAAAAAATATGAAATAGTTGCTAAAACGATTGGTTTTTCCAACTATTTTAAATTGGTTGGTAAAAAATGGTTGGCAATATAAATATTTTTAGTAGTGCCGTTTTACTAGCTTATGGGAAAGATATTCACATATAATTAGTTAAATTCTTCTTTCTATAATTGTTTATCTGTTTCAGTTTTTATTATTCGGGGGCTTTGTTATTTAATTTACTCATTTATTGTAGGGTTTGGATGAAGTTAGAATATATATGTAAGGATAAGGCTAAATTCTTTGTTGAATCATGCATGTGGTTATAAAATGAATAACTTAAGAATGTGTGTATTGTAGAGCTATCAAACTTTTATCCGATCCGGAATATCTAAATTGTCCGATCCGGAAAAAATCGGGTATGGACATATATTTTTCGTCTGAATTTTGATATTGACCGAATTGACCGAATATTTGGACATAACATTTCTCTTTTTTTATTGTTCGAACCCGATTTTAGCTTTGTCTGAATTGTCCGACCCAAAATAAAGCTTGGTCCGAACATGAATTTCTCGTTCGAATTTTGACATTGTCCCAATTTGTTCGACCTGAATTTACCCGAACCCGAATTTTAGCCGGGGCTACTGTATTCGTTTTGCATTGATCACCAAATTTAATCATTAGTCTTATATAACATAATATAAAGTTTTTTCCAAAAAAACATAATATAAAGTAATGAAAAGAAAAAGGAAGACAAGAAAATAGATAGGATGAGAGTAGTGGGAGCTAAAGGAATGCGGTAATCGTGATAAGTCACCAAAAGTCATATTTTTAATGTTAAAAATTATGACTTTTAATATTTTTGGGTTTCACAAAGAATATTAAAAAATTTTCTTTTTATACTTTTGGGTTTCACTAAGAATAGAGAAGACAAATAAGAGAAAGATAGAGCTAAGAGATAAGAAGAGGAGAGTAGAGGCCATGCATGTACTAGGCACAAGTTGCTTATTAAGGTTCTGTTTGGCAAAATTAAGATAAAGGATAAAAGTTTATATTGCAGATAGTATTTGAACAGCAGATAACGGTTACGGTTTAAGTAATTTATAACGGATAATTATTCAAATGAGAATTTTGTTCGGTAAATTTAATAATTGAGTTAGCATATTAATGTTAATTGACATAAAATGATACAAATAATTTTCAAAGATAGAATTTCAAAGGTTATTCTTTGACCAAAAAATATGAAACACTACTTCAAATGCTAAAGGTAAACTGTATTAATGTTTCACAAGACGCTACTTGAAACGCTGACAATGTTTGTTTACCAAACGCTAATTTTTATACAATTAAAAATTTGACTTGGTCAAAACACTAAACGCTACCTCAGGGGATAATTTTCCTTGAACATCTAATCTCCATGTGGCAAGGTGAATACTAGGGCATATGATCTTTTCATTTTGTTCCTCAAATTTTGACCCTTTTTCTTCATGTAATTGTGAATTTAAATACGGGGTTAAATTCAAATACGTTTTCATTAATCATTATTTTCAACAACTATTCGCTAACCTCTGAATTAGCTAAACAATTATAATCTTTTTGAAACATTTATATCCTACTCAAATTATTGTCAACTATCATTATAAAAGTGTTAGGTTGTAGCATAGCTGAGGTTAAGTTCGTTTTCCATAGGGAGCAAGGGGCATTTTAGGTCAAATCTTTCACTACGAAGTCTAATTTAAGATGAAAATAAACAGATTGAGGATATGATAAAGTAATTAAGACGGATTAAAACAAGAACTTAATCAAGAGGGAAAGTGGCTCAGGGGTCGGTTCTTCACCACCTAATGGTCACTCCAACATGAGGTAGTCTTGGCAAGGACACTAGGCTTAGATAGAGGTTGGGTTATCCCCAGGTTATCCCGAATTGGTCCTCAAAGCTTGTCCACTAAGTGAATAAGGACTCACCTCAAGGGCTCAAAGTGCAAATCACCCTACTCGAACTCATCCCTAAATGAATGAGGAGTTGTTCGAGTATTCCATTTAAATACCCTAAAGACCATGTTAAGTGGGTTTAGCGGACTCGCGCCTCTAACTAAACCCCATAGTCTAGATCATGATCTTTAAATGAGAAACCTCATAAAACAAGACCTAATACCCTAACTAAGCCAAACCTTAGGAAAGAGATCCCAATAAGAGCTAAAATTTTCCCTTAAACCACAAGAAAATTAGCCACTAATCATTTTAGCATTTACTAAAACCATCAAATATAACTTATAAACCCTAGGCATGATACTAGAAGGAAAAGGGATAAAGAGAAAGAAAGATAAACACAAGATTAAACACTTAAGCCAGCATTAACTAACATCAACTAAGAGCATGAAAGTAAGAAAATAAAGGTTAACAACAACTAAGGTTAACTAATTACTAATTAGCAAACAATAAAAGAGATTAGAGAGTAATACCCAAATGATGAACTAGGATGATAGTAATAGAAATGAAAGATTCCAAGTTGCTTGAATATAAAGTCTTCAATAATAACTTCTTGCTTGCATTCATCTCCAAAATAAGGATAATAATAAAGATATTTGAAGAAGAAAGGAAGAAAATCTATCTAGGTACTAGTGCTAAACACTAAGGCCCCATTCTTATACGGTTGGTTGCAGTGTAATTATGGTGCGGTGCGGTAGAATTTGAAAAAGAGTGGTGAGTTGTGGTGAAAGTTGTGGTAGGTGAGGTAGGTTAAGAGAGAGAAAGTGAAAAGTAGAAGAGAAAAGTGAGGAGAGAGAAAAATGAAAAGATATATTGGTAATAATTGTGGCGTGGTGTGGTGTGATGAAGTGTAGTGAAAAATTAAAGAGTGCGGTGCGGTGTGGTACCGCACCGCAACCTACCGCATAAATGAACGAGGCTTATGAACTACTAAAAGGGAGGAATAAATATGATAAAAGTTGCTAGGTTTAATTAGGGAGAGAGTATATATACACATGGGAGAAAATAATATGAAGCACAATTGTTTTGACTTCTTTTTTTCTGGAAGGCAGGGTTGTCATGGACACTACCCAGGATCGTCACGCCCGTGACGAGGTGATTTTCCTTCGTGTTTTACAATTTTTCGTTG
Source organism: Portulaca oleracea (assembly GCA_029582165.1). NCBI lineage: Eukaryota > Viridiplantae > Streptophyta > Magnoliopsida > Caryophyllales > Portulacaceae > Portulaca > Portulaca oleracea. The sequence continues at coordinate 6,867,291 of CM055877.1, forward strand.
GGGTAGCGGGCGCTACCAAGAACTCCTCACACCCACTACTTTTCTGGGCATGGGAATCTGCTGACTCTTCAAAATTGGTCACGACCGCTGCCCTCAGGGGTAACGACCGTGACCTCTCTCGGATCAAGTAACTATAGGGACTGTCAACTTGGTCATGGGCGCTACCCTTGAGGGTAACGACCGTGACCTCTTTCGGCCAAAATGCTTCCATGGCTGACTCCTTGGTCACGAGTGCTACCCTCAGGGGTAACAACCGTGACCTTTCTGGGGATAGCTTTTGAGCCTTTTGCCTTGGGTTCTCTTCCTCTCGCTTTTGTAACTCCGAGCCGTCTTTTCAGCGTCGGGGTGGCTTCCTTGGTATCCCGAGATGGAGCCTTAGCACACTTGAACTTCAATTTCTCCTCAATTCTATCCCGAATTATCCTAAAACAAGTTTATTAAAAGGAAAATCAAGCTCGATTTCAAGTGAAAAGGTGAGATTTAGGCTGAAAAACCAATTTTACAATTCCTATTCCCATGATTTCCAAACTAAACAATTAGTCCCAACTATTATTCCTAGTCCCAATTTTACCAAACATGATCATATAATATTATAAATAAATTCATGTGTTACCTATTTCAATTAATTTATTGATCCAAATTAAGGACCCACATAAGTCTATTATTTTGTGTTATTTTGTTGACTCATTCCTTGCCATCGATTTTCTTTTTAATATAATTGATTGTTTAATATAAGAAACAACAAACAACAGGCACCAAAACCAGGGAAAACTCTCCCTATACCACTTTGACTTGCATCGTCGTGATTTGCATGGGTCGAATTATATATTAAGAATTCTATATTTTAAAACAATTACTTAATCAATTAATAAACGGCTTTGAAGTCAAAATGAAATGACCCCTTGAAGAATCGAAAATAATAATAGGAGTAATTCATCAGCATGTATTTGAATCATCATTTCTTATGTACATTAGATTATTCCCTCATGCGTTTGACAATTAATATTAGCCACCACTTTGATTTTTCATAGTTTTTAATGTATTATTTTGGTTATGAATTTTAAGTATTTTTTTATGGAAGTATCTTTATTGCGAATTTAATATTAATACTACCTTCGTCCCTTTTTTAGTGTCAAATTAATTAATTTTATAAGTTCAATGTTCCTAGAAAATTGAGTAAACAAATTACGCTTTGACAAGTATATATACCCCTTTCAGTTAGCAATGACCGTTTATATATCTTAAGTAATATTTAGATTTCCAAAGCATTATTAATATGGGTAAAATAGGTATTTTAATCATTGAAACTGTAAAATTGACAAATAAAAAGGGACAAGGTAGTTAGAAATTTGACACTCATTTAGGGACGGAGGTAGTAGTTTCATAAAATAGAAGATTATATATGTTAAGAAAAATTTTTTTGAAGTATATATGTTGAGGATGCACTTATAGTGGTTGTCAACCATGACAACCACCACAATGAAAATAATATTTATCCATATATGTGTCAACTTTTATCTTCGCCATTTTTTTATTTAGGCCCTGTTCTTTTCTGCGGTTGGCAAACTGCGGTGCCACAACCTACCGCAATTTGCCACAACCCACCACATTTTACCGCAAATCATTACTTTTCTCTCTCCTCACTTTTCTCCTCTACTTCTTACATTCTCTCTCATCACCTACCCCACATACCAATAACCTACCACAATTCCACCACTCCCCACCATAATTCCACCACACCTCACCACACCATTCCGCAAAATACCGCATAAAAGAACACGACCTTAGTACAACATTACAAAATATATTTTCTTAATTAAAAAAAATTTACGAAAATTTATAAAATTTAAATATATTAACTTTATGTTTTTTCCTGGTAACAAGCATATTTTGAAAAATATTTATTTTAAATTTTTTAAAAATAAATTAAATTTTAAAAAATATATTTTACAATTTATATTAAATAAATTAAAAAAACAACCGGTCAAGATAAAACTTGACAAATGTACAGATAAGATTTATTTTACTTATGGTGGTTGTCATGGTTGACAACCACTATAAATGCATCCACCCTTATACATGTATCAAGTTTTTACCTAACGGTTAACTTTTTTTATTTAATATAAATGGCAACAAAAATAAAAGATAAAAAAAAGTTAAAATAAATATTGTAATATCTCCCATTACACGTAATAGTAGTTTCAGCAGCCAAGATTGAACACTAATTAAGGTACATCATTCTATAGGTCCATCAAAATCAGTTTTGACCATTCCATGTGATTTAAATCAGTCTTGATTGTTTGGAGACAAAATTAAGGTGCATAAAAACTAAAAAAGGAAGAAAAAATGTAAATCAATAAGGGTAAATTGTATTGGAATTGTAAAGTGACAAATATTAAGCACATTAAATAAAAAAAAACACTAGTTGAATGAAGATTTAGATGATGATTAATTTGGCCAGCTCATTGGGTCTCTATCTTGGAGGTAACTACCCGTTAGCTTTATAGGCCAGTGAATAGAAGTGTCAAATTGCTCATGACAAGCATGACTCATTAACCTCACAATTTCCGCTTAATAAGAGATATCTGCTTCCACGAAAACTTGAACCTTGGTGGTGCATGGGAAGGTTTGATGATAGGGGTGGTTGCCACTTTACTATCATATCTTTTGTAAAAATGCTGATTATAATAACCTGTTCGCCTTAATTAACATTTTAGATAGTGGATAGCTCCATAGCGGTTTAGGTAGTAGACAACGATTTAAGTAACTAATATCAGATGACAGTCCAAATGAGAATTGCGTTGGGTAAATTTGTCGTTTGAGTTAGGATAATGTGAATAGACATAAGAGGATATGAGTAATTTCCAAAGATAACATTTTCAAATGATATCTTTTTACCAAAAAACTATGAAATGATACTCCAAATGTTAGCTAACCTTATTAACATTTCAAAAAGATAGTACTTGAAATGCCAAATACTACTCAAAATACTAGCTTACTATACACCAATATTTATACAATTAGAGTTTTGACCAGGTCAAAATGTTAAACATTGCACCAACTTTTACTGTCAATCTTAGCCTAATTGAATATACTCCCTACGTCCTAAACAAATTGTCCTAGTTTGACTACTGACATCAAGAGTTTTAAACTTTGACCATTAATTTATCATATTATATATTGAGTTAATATACATTTATTATCACTGTCAAATTTGTTTTGAAAAATACACCTCTTAAACATAATATTACAAGTTTAACTAAAATAAAATGTGAAATTAATAGAGAAACTCTTGCCTCGATGACCATATGCAGAAAATTATTTGAGACGAAGGGAGTAGCTAATTAGCATGTGATTGAAACTAACCACTTAAGTAACAGTTTATTTAAGCGAATATTTTTGCAAATTAGTCCAAATAAATTCAATAGAAGATTCCACCATAGTTGAAATATATAATTATGCTTAATTATACTTTTAAGATAATCAAATTAATATTATATTGATCAAAGGACTTGTTACAATAAGTAATCCTATTTGTTGATATATAAAGTTTTACAAAATTCAATATTTTTAATTAAGGAGATTCTACCATAATGTTTTTTTAAACTATCATAGTTGAAAAGTGCAAGTACCATTGATTTTACCATAAAAAAAATCAAAATCAAGATATGTTGATAAAAAAAAAACTTTTTACAACTATTTAGTGAGACATAAATCTTTTTAAGGATATGATTTTTTTATTAAATTAATGGTATGAAATTTTCAACTAACATAATTAAAAAAAATCAACTATGGTAGAATTTTCAAAATTGAACGAATGTTCTAATGTATAATTAAGGCTTACCAAAGCAAATAAATTTAGCACATCTCTTTACGGATCATGTACATGTGGTGGCAGTCACAAATGTTCTTTTTTGTGGTAAGGTAAAACTTATTCGCACTATCCGCAGTTATCCACATTATACATACCACTTTCCTACCCCCTATTCTCTACTTACCACACCTCATCATAAACTATTAAATGAATTAAAAAATTCATTTATTTAAGAAGTGATATGAATCGTGTGGTTTGTCTTATTCGCAATACCTTATTAAAAACTATTAAAACTATAAGTAATTTTCACTTTTCTCCCCACAACTCACACTTTACCAATTTATCTACAATATCCGCAACTTACCAATTTATCCAAATTCACAGTAAATGCAATTTACCCAAATTTACCAGTTTTGACATAAATTTACCAAAATTTATCAAAAATTATCAAATTTAAAAAAAATTAAAAAAAATTAATTTTGATATATTGGCATCAATTTGCCAAAAGTTACCAGAATTTACCAAAAGTTACCAAAAATTACCAAAAATTATCAAAATTTAACTTTTATCCAACTGTCTTTTACCTACGAATTTGACAAGGCCTCACGCTCGGCCGAAAAGAATAGGAAAAGCCCATAAAAGATGACATCAATAAAAACATTATCCTTACTTTTTTTTCTAAAAGTTATGCAATTATTATATCAACACTCAAAAATATAAAATACCTGAAAAACTCTTGAATAATCTCGTATTACTAATTTTGGTGGTTGTAATGGAAGAGAATCACCAATGACATTTGAACAACCACTAAATTTGTCCCTGATAAATCTATGTCCCAAATGGACTTCCCAAAAATGATATAAAAATTAAACAATATGATCTACTTCAAGCTTAAATAAAATACAAAAATTATTGAGTCAACGTTGATGCTTTCACAAAAAAAAAAAAAAAAAAGTTGATGAAAATTTCATTTTTAATTTATGTATGATTAAGAGGGATATATGATGATGATGATGATGATTTGAGCATTTGCGAAAACGTTACACCATGTGTGGATGATTTGTTACTACTTATATTAATTTACAATTATTATTACAATCAAAAGTCGTAACCTTTCTTTAATAAAAAAAGTCGTACCCTAAAAAAATAAAAAGAAGTTGTGATCAACAAAAGGTTAGCAACTACGAAATTGCATTATTAGGCAAAGAGAAAATAAAAAAGAAAAAAAGAAGGGGTTGACAATTGCATTGAGTACGTTTGCAAATTAATTAAAAGTCATAGTAATTAATTAATTTGTTTATCGTTTTCAGCTTACACATAATTTTGAATTTTCTACTCATTATTTTTCTGAATTAAAACAAAGCAATTTCATAATAATATGCTAACTACTCCCTCCGTTTTCATATTAATTAAAACTTAAATTAACTTTTTTTTTTAAAATAATTGTCATTTTTCATTTCTCAATACATAATTTAATTAGTTTAACTTTAACAATTACTCTCTCCTTCCCATATTATCTGTCACTTTAACTAACTTTCTTTCTTCCCATAATATCTGTCACTTTATAATTTTAATAACACATTAATTACTAATTTATCAAATTAACCTTATTACTTACATCTTTTTCTTCAATTTTTCCTTTTTATTCACCTTTTTCCTTTTTAGTTACCATTTTATTCAACATTTTCATATTTCTAATAATGTAAATTAATGTGAAATGGAAGTTTTTTGGTTTTTTAAATTATGTCCCAAGTGACAAATAAAATGGGAAGGAGGGAGTATGTTATTTTTTTTTTTTCAATCAATAAAAATTATTTCTACTTACATTCTCTCGCTATTCATACCTTGATATGTGAAAAAACACTTTGAAAAATAGTGTTATTTAATTGTGTGGGTAATTTTTATAGTTAAACCTTGGTATATGTAAAATTGTAAAATATGTCAAATAATTTAGAATGGAGGGAGTAACACTTATAATAAAAATCAGAACTAAACAATCGTAAATTTAAAACATAAATATCAAATACAACTTTCAAACAACTAATACTAATCTTACTAATACCTAACTTCAAAGTTATGACAATCTAGTCTTTTATGACTCTACAATTTTCTTCAATGAATTGTATTTTCATCCTTGATATATAAAAAACTGTACAATCCGTACCATAGAGATTCGAAAATTGAACTTCGTCTAATGTACACCAGTTGAACAAAACTTTAGAAAAGACAAAAAAAATTCCTATATAGAGTAAGATAAAACTATTAAAAAGAAGAAACAAACTCTATTTGTATAAACCTAAAACCACTTAAACATAAGTGATTAAATTGACCAAAGAAGTTGATATTAGTGTTTGCTTGAGAAAAAGCTCCTCTCATTAGTCTATACATCGAGCCATTTTCTTTTCTGCGGTTGGCAAACTGCGGTGCCATATTCTACCGCAATTTGACACAACACACCACAAAATACCATTCTACCACAATTCACCATAACCCACCACAAATTATTTTTTCACAATTATCAATACAATATTTATATATATATATACAAATAACCCACCACAACATACCAATAACCCGCCACAATTACACCACAACCCGCCACAATTTCACCACACCGTACCGCGCCATACCGCAGAATACCGCATAAAAGAACAGGGCTAATGATTACGTGTTATATACGATAGCTTTTTGAGGGACTTTTTCATGAAAAAGGGATCTAAATTATTAACTAAACTGCTTAATTGATGATTTCTTGAACTGTTACTAAATTTAAAAATTATTCTGAAATACATGTAAAATAAAATTCCAAAAACAGAATGGGCATTCATATATTTCAATAATGAGACATATAGTTCTGTTAAAAAAAAAAAGGTTCAATTATAACTAACACCTTAATTATCATAGTGTGTTAATTAATTAATTAAATTGTATGTGTATGAATTGTTCAAGTCATCAAGAGTACATGATTTTCTTAAGGTGCTTCCCAAGTTAGGTTGTTGTTGAGATTATAAAATTGGTTGACATTTCATCTAAATTGAATGCTTTGACTAATAAATTAACAACCCAATAAAAAATACTATAGAGAGACAGGGACTATAATTGGTTAAATGCCAAAATTAATTAGTTCTTAATAGTGTTGAAGAACAAGTCATAAAACATATTTCTTTATTTATGTGGGGTAATATATAAGTTGTTTTGATAGTTTTAATAGAGTAGACCTACTTCACAATTTTGTACCAGTTCAATAGAATTGAAGGATGTCTCTTTGCCAAAAACAAAAAAAAAAAAAACAAAAGAATTGAGGGACTATTACCTGTCCCCAGTATTATTGTTGATACAAGACATTAAAAAAAAGGAACTACTCTTACTCTTTCTCTTTTGTTCCGATTATTGAAAGTTAGAATGCTTAAAGTTCACATAAGCTGCAAAACATCACTACAAAACAGCAACCAACCAAATACAGCTAAATAAAAGCAAACCACAACAACCAAAATAACCTTTGCATCTCAATAACAGTGTTAAAGATCAATAACTTTAGTTGGATTATTGAGGATTTGCACGTCAATATCATTGTCAATAATTACTGTCATACGGTCAACCTCAACATCAATATTATCAAGATTGTCATGCTTCAAAATATTCGCGAGCCTAATTTTTTTAACTTTTTGACCATCATTTCTCTTTTACATGGGATTTTTGCATTGATTTACCCCATTATTTTCTACATTAATTTTTATTGCCTTTACCTCCTCTTTGATTTTTACCATTTTCGAGTTTGAAAGAATATACATATATTCCCCCCATTTCTCAATATTTGTCACGTTAACTAACTTTTCATTTTTCATGATATTTGTCACTTTACAATTTCATACAATATTAACGACAATTTTCTAAATTTATCTCTTACTTTTATCATTACCAATACAAATATATAACTAAAATAAAAATTTTATCTATTACTTTTATCATTTTCAATAGATTATCATTCTCAATATTACTTTGTCAAAATTTTCTCTAAACTCAAATATGACAATTATTAAAGAATAAAAGGAGTATTATTTTTCACAGCTTTCAATGAATTTCGGTCGAAATTAATGTTTCTGTCAATTATTTTTTCCACACCCTCTCTTTAGTTATAATCTCTTTGGTAGTTTTTTTTGGAGGGAATCTCTTTGGTAGTTAATTAATAATTAGCAAATGTGTTGGCAGTAGACCTGGCAGTTTCTGACCCGACCTGAACCCGCCTGAAATTTATGGGTTTTGAACACGATTTTTTCAACTAAACCTGGAGTATACCGAACCCGAAAATTAGCGGGTCAAACCCAACCCGCCTGTTTGACTCAAAAAATTAATTTTTTAAGTTCAACTTAATTAGAATTTGTGATTTTTCTTTGTAATTTTTAACGTTAAACTATAAGTGCAACTTATTTATTTGTTATTTCTCTAATTTAAGTTAAAATAGTTACAATAATCTATCGTTATTAGAAGATAATAATATTTTATTATGTATATTGTACAAAAAGTAATATTTAGAGATCATTTTTTTAAAAGGAAAAGCGGAAAAAGGTCGTAATCATAACCCGTTGGGTTGACCCGAACCCGAAATACACCCGTCCGTATTTTCCCGAACCCGAAATACGCCCGACCCGATATCCGCCCGCCCGACCGAATTGACAGGTCTAGTTGGCAGCTCCCTCCATTTAGAATAATTTGTACTTTGTAGGTCCTGTTCTTTAGTTAGGTTAAACATAATTAATCTAACCTAACTAGCTAAACTTAATTCAATTTATCTTTTTATCTAACCTAACTTAACCCAACTGTCTAAGGTTATGTTCTGTTTTTTTGTCAGGTTAAACATAACTATCCTAACCTAACACAATTCCCAAAAAAAATATTCACTCTAAAAGACAATTCCCAAAAAAATCTTAACTTATCCTAATCTAACTATCCTAACTTGAAAATAACTCATTCAAAACATCAATACCAAAAACAATTTTTTAAATCAAAACGAAATTCAAATAATATTATTTTAATATCAAATTAATACACTTTTTCCAACACTTATATTTTTTTTATTTATTTTCCCCAAAATATTCAAATTTTATTAATTAAATATTTCCACTCAACAAACTTTACTAAAACCTAACATATCATTTCCTAATCATACTCTAACTTATCCTAATTTAAGTGACCTAACTTGAACCTAGCTTGACATAAGAACAAGGCCGTAATTCAATCAACATTCATTAAGGGTGTTTTTGATAGAGGAAAAAACACTTTCTAGGAAAATGTTTTCCAAATTTTGTAGTGTTTGGTATAAAAATAGGTTTGAAAAATCATTTTCAAATAAAATCATTTTCCCTTAAAGGAAGAAAATTAACTTCCTTTGTTCAACATAGAAAAAAATAAAGTGAAAAAATGAAAGCCAAGAATATTATTATCGAAAACTGAGGAGGGTAAATGTAAAAATCCCCTTTTACATCTATATAACCATCTTTTCAGACATGTATATAGTTAGTAAAACAACTGATAATATGACTGAAAAAGGATAATTACATGTGTCTTGAAAGAAGATGGCTAATAACCATCTTGAATTGTCTATAATTCACAGTTTTTTTTGTAACTTTTAACAATATATTTTCTAAAAATTTTGTGTATTTATCAACTATAAGAGTATAACACTTATTAGCTAGCTAGGTCAATAAATATAAATGCTAGCCTACTTTTATCAAATATAGTAGAAAATGTATATTTTGTGCATAGTTTTGTATTTATGAACAAATATAAATAAATAAATAATTATTTTATATAGTTTATAAGTCGTAATAACTCTTAAAATAATGAAACATACATTTGTAATAATTTAAATATATTTATAATTAATTTTTTAGTAGTTTAGGTAAAACTCAAAATGGTTATTAACCATTTTGAATCAAAATACTCATTTTGCAATTAATAAAATAATTATTAACCATTTACCAATTATACACAATCGATGCTTGCCAAGAATATTAAATCATACTCCATAAAGTTATTGATATTTAGCTTATAATGCATTTGTAAGAAGAGAAAGTTAGTTAACTAAGCCACACATATATGGCCATGATTGCAAATTTTAAGGTAACACTTTCTTATATGAATATAAATCTATGGTGAGGCGGATTTTTTTTAAAGGTAATTTTTTGAATGTTTTATTATGACTAATATGTTATTTATAATGAATTTTTAATAAAAATATGGTTAGGGATTTACTAAATGGTGACTTTTATGCATGTTTTTATCATATTCACCCTTATAAATTGTTACTCTTGTCACTTCTAAGATAGAGATACATGTGTTTATCAATGAATATGATTTGTCTCCGTCAATCACCATCTTTCAATATCTCCTAAATCCTTCAAAAGGACAATTATTTTTAGGAACGGAGGGAGGGAGTAGATAACTAAGCATAGAGCTATCAAAAACATATTCAACCCAAAGACTCGGTTTCAGTACATTCGAGAAAGAGAGGAAATATGATCATACACTTTTCATCCGAATTTCGACACTAATCAATATTTTTCAGACACATTCACAATAATTTTCCACATCTGTTGTCCGAACTCAAATTGACCGACCCAGGAAAAATTAGACGTCATCAAACGAAATCTCATATTCGACACTTGATCGGTATGAATCTGAAAAAACACAAACTCGAACTTTTGACTACCCTAATTAAGCATATATAGGTCTGTAAAAAGAAATGTTCAACCCGTAAGAGTTCGGTTCAGTACGACCGGGAAAAGAGGGAAAGATCATGCATGGGTGTATTTGTGGGTGGGTGAGGGGTGGCCATGGCCACCCTTAACCCTCAAAAAATGTTTAAAATTTAATATTCAATTATAGCTTGTATGTTTATTAAATGAACGGGATAATATATTGAACACCCCTAATTCAGATATTCAGATCCACCACTGAGAAAGATCACACATTTTCCATCCGAATTTCGAAACTAACCGATCGTTTTCAGACACAAACACAACAATTTCAGCATCTGTTATCCAAATCCAAACTGGCCGACCCCAAGATAAATTAGACGTCGCGAAACGCAAATTCTTTTCATTCGATATCTAATCCGTACAAATCCAAAAAAATACAAACTCGAACTTTTGACTGCCCTAATATATTAATTAAAAGTGAGTATATAAGAGTGTCACTTGGAAGTTGGAGGGTGAATGTGGTCCTCAACAGAAGTTATTATTAGGACTGCCAAACATTGTTGTCGGCCAAGAAAGCTACTTCATTTCATTCCATGGATAATATTCAGATACGAAGGATCTACGTAACTACCATACTCCTGCTACTACTTGCAACTAGTACTATATTTTATAATAGCAAAAATATAAGAAAAAAAAGTATAAAAATATATGACTAAGGATATTAATAAAAACTTGAAATAACGTGTATTTTTCCTTTTTGGTTCTTGTAGTTTTGAAAAGGACAAAATAAAAGACGCGTATCTTTGTGTTGGATACATTCAATTTTTCAGAATTTAGGGGATTAGCAATTTAACACAAAGGACAAAGAAGATGGATGAAGAATAAAAATATCGAATATGCATGGTTTGAATTAGCGCCGGCAAAAATTCGAGTCTATATAAATTTGAGTTGGACAAATTTAGTCAATGTTAAAATTTGGATAAGAAATTTATGTCCGAAACAGGTTTTATTTCGACTGAGTCAGATAATCCGACAGAAGCTAAAATTGGGTTCTGACAGTAGAAAAAAGAGAAATTTTATACCCGAATATTCAGTCGATTCGTTCAAGATTAAAATTTAGACGAAAAATCTATATCCAGACCCAATTTTTCGGGTCGAACAATTCGAGCATTCCGAGTCCGAAAAAAATGTTGTCAACTCAATTACACATGTACATGTCTTCGGTTAGTGATCTAAGTCGAAAGTTAAAGTAGTAGGTACATATAAATGTCAATTTGTTTTTTTTAAAAAAGTTTGTAGAATATAAAGCTGGGCCTTGATGAGAATTATCCAAACAACCTAAATATTTGCCAAGAGTTATTATTTATAAGAACTCGTCAAAATTTGTCAAAATTTACACATTTATTAATATTTATTTATTCAAAAAATATTATTTTTACCTTGCCAAGTGTTATTATTTTTAAGAACTCGTAAAAATATCAAAATTTACACATGTATTAATATTTATTTATTTAGAAAAATATACATCATTTGGAAATAATATTCTTCTTCAATACTTATCAAAATTTATTTTTATTTACCAAATATTAAAGTTTAACTTTTCATATCATTAATGTACAGGTTCCTAACGAAAGAGGCTTGAAAATGAGAGTAAAATAAAAAACAAAAGGAATTAAGAAAATGGACCAACGACATTAATTGAAGACCTCAAACATTGTAGTATAATTTTCTTCTTTTTATGGATTGAGTTTTGTATTTTTGAAAAGGACAAATTTTGCGTATCTTCATTTTTCATCCAATGAGCTTATAGAGAATTTAGGGGACATGGATAAAAGAAATAAAGGAAACGGAATACAAGTATTAATTAGAGTTGTCAAAATTTTGTCTAACTAAGAATATTTGAATTGTCCGACCCGGAAAAAAACTGGGTTGGACATATATTTTTTGTCCGAATTATGATATAGACCAAATATTTGGATATAAAAATTTTCTTTTTTTATTGTCTGAACCTGATTTCGATTCGAATGAATTGTTTGCCCCGGTCCAATTCAATATAAAATTGGATCTAGACATGAATTTTTTTATCAAAATTTTGACATTGACCGAATTTATCCGATGCGAATTTATCCGGACTTCAAATTTCACGAGCGCCAGTATTTTTCTTTTTATTTGAATAAAGTAATTGGCCACTTACCCATTTTAAGTTTGTTTAAATTGGAACTGAACATGTGTCTCATTTAACAATCAATTAAGTGGAAAAGTCGGCTAGAATATTAAAAATAATACAGGTATAATTTGGTTTCTACTTTTGAGAATAATAAGCGAATAATTGAACTATTTTGTAGTCGATTGGGTCCTTGCCTCAGTGGCTAGGAACACCATCTGCTCTCCTCCTCCCACCAGGGTTCGAATCCTGGGGGGAGCAGTCCTGGCTTACCAGCTTATGGGGAAGTGCTGTCCCCCGATCCAATAAAGGTTCATTGGGTTAGACCATGAGATAGGGGCCCAATGGACGTCAAAAAAAAATTGAACTATTTTGTAAAAAAAAAAATGTTGTGAGTTGAATGACGCAAGTATAAAAGTAAATATCTTATTCGAATCATACTGATTGATCAATTCATAAGATTTGACAAGTGTGAATTTAGGGGGCTTGAAAATGAAAGTAAATTGAATATAGGAAGGCAACAAAAAAAAAAAAAGAAAAGCAAAAGATAAAAGGCATCAATTTTATAAAGAGCAAAAAGATGAATGCCAAAAAAAGTTGGTCGTAAAATTGGGCTTGAAAAGATGCTCACAGTCATAGTCCTCGGTCATATGGTCATAGATTTCTCAATTAATTTTTTAAAAGTTGTGTTATAAAAGTAACAAAATTGGTAAATTATTGAATTAGATTTGGCAAATCTAGTATGACTCGAATTATTCAAAATTAAGCTTAAGAACAATGTGAATTAAATTGGTTCCACTAAATATATACTATCAAATTATCTTTTATGAGACAAATTTATTTGACCAAAAAGTTTAAAAAAATGGTAAGTTATTGAATCAAGATCTAGGAAGACTATTTTGACCTGAATTATTCATAATCAAACTTAAAAACAATATGAATCAAATTAGTACCACTACATATATATATTCCATCAAATTAAAGTTAATATTTAATCTTCAGGTGACAAATTCATTAGATCAAAAGTTGACTAGAGATGAACATAATAGCCAACTGAAACCGAATTGAATTAGCTAGATCTTTACTAAACATCTAACCATTCGTTTCATATTATTTGTCTCTTAGTTGACTATCACAATCTCCAGTGTTACTTTTTAATTAATAGATTCTCACATAATATTTTATTAATAATTACAATATTATACTTTTTTAGATAGTATTTTTCGATAAAAATCAAACGGTACTAATTTTATATAATAAGTCATTATATATTAACAAATTTAAGGTAAAAAATTTTAAAATTCGACTGTACAACTTTTAAAGAAGAAGACAAAGTAACATGAAAGGCTGGAGTAGAAGTAGAAATTACAAACATAATACTCACTGTGTTCCATATTATTTGTTACCCTTTGATTAATGATTTTTTATACAATATATTATGTACAATTTCAATATTATGTTTTTATTATAGCATTTAATGGTAATAATTTTATATAATAAGTCATCATGTATATTAAGAAATTTACGATCAATTTTTTTTTATAAATTTGACCATATAATTTATAAAGAGGACAAATAATACTAGACCAGGGCATAAGGCGGGCCGGGAATTTGTGACCCACCGACCCGAGCCCGGCCCGACCCGAATTTCGGGTCAGGTAGTGTCGGCCCGAGTCCTGACCCAGTGGGTCGCGGCCGGGTCAGCGGGTCGGAAATTGTGTAACACTGCAACCTTGATTTTTTTTTTATAACGAAAAGCTTGAATACTCCATGCATTTTAGTGCTGATTTCAACAATAATTGACCAAATTCCATAATGCACAACCACCTGGATATAACATTCAACATTTCGAAATTCAAACATAACCCTAATTAGTCTTCTAACTTTTTTCATATATATTAGCAGATCGGCGGGTTGGGTCACAAACCCTCGGCCCGAGCCTGGCCCGTCCATTCTTCAGGGCCCCGGTCTTTTCAAGCCGGACCGGATCGCCTTAAAAAATGTGGCCCTCACCTGCAATTGTTCGGGTTGGGCGGGTCCCCGGCCATTGCCCAGGTCTAAATAATACGGAACGGATGAGTAACTCTTAAAGAAAGAAAAAGAATATACTCCCTCCGTCCCTTCTTGAGTGTCAATTTTCCAAACTACCTTGTCCCTTTTTATTTGTCAATTTTACATTTCCAATAATTAAAATACCCATATTACCTTTAATTCATGAATGAGATTTTTAATTTACCTAAATTCTCCTTTATTCATCTCTTTTTTCAATGAAGGGTATACTTGTCCATACATAATTTTTTCACTATATTTCCATGACACATTGGTTTTTGTAATGTTAGTTTTTTTGACACATAAAAAGGGACGGAGGGAGTAGTACTAAGTAGTAGAATTTATTGGGAAAGGTGAGAGTAGGCGATAGTAACGGTAGCAAAACCTGTTTTGGAAGACGATTTTATTGTGTGCGGGGAAGGAGAGGCATAATGACAGTTGGGATGCCCCACACTGTTCGTTGATTCATGCACTAATTATTATTCCTAACTTTCTAGGGAGTTTATAGTTGGGGGTTATTCATCAAAATTCCCTTCCTTTCTCATTTATTGTACTATCCATTTTGACTTCTATACATCTATAGTTATCAAACAAGTAACTTGTATGGTAGGTATACTTGTAAACGGATGAATCGGTTCGAGTTCAAGTCAGTTGAAGATTGGTTTGAGTTGATATCAATTCAACCAATTTTGATTGGGTTTAAATGCAGGTAAGTGCGCGAGTTAACTTCGGTATGTTTTATTCGGGTTGGTTAAGGCAAAGTATTCATCGATTGGGTTCTGGTTTGATGTGGGGGTCATTTGGATGTAGATCTTAATCAGGTCAATTTTCGGTTGTGGTTTAGATCAGTTTCAAAATTTCTTCGGGTTCTGGTCAAGACTAGATTATCCATTCGGGTGTCGATTCGGGGTTAGGTTTGATTTTTCTGTTTGGGTTTCGGGTCTCATGTTAGTTTTGCCAAGTCTACTTGTGGGGTTGGGTCTCTTCTTTGAGGAATTTTAGTCATAATATAGAGAAGAAAAAACATTGTAAAAATCGCAAGTTCAATGGCAAATCCAAGATGAATTAGGGATCAATACAGATAGCTTGAGTGACTCTGCGGAGTGCTCCTTTGATGGGTTGGGTGAGGAGGTGCGCAGAATGGCAAAGATTGGGTGCGATTTGGAATTTATCCGCATTGATGAAGAAACAACGACTAAGATTTTAATGGACATATGGATGGAAGAAAGGAAAACAAAATAGAAATATTATGTCCGAGTAGCTCTTTTATTTTGATGTTTTTGTGCTTGGATCATGTTTGTTAATCAGCGTCAACAATCTCCATCTCATGTGCCACGCCGTCACAATATTATCCATGAAGGGTGGAAACAACCTCGCTATGGTTGGGTGAAGTTGAACTTTGATGGATCCTTAAACCATCAAGGCTCAGCAGTAGGAGTCGTCATTCGTGATCATCAGGGTTGTCTTCGAAAAGTTGGTGCCGTGCCGGTTAGTTCACATTCCATTATGTTGACAGAAGCCTTGGCCCTCTGTTTTGGTCTATAACAGGCTATATTGGAAGGTTTCTCAAAATTCAGATTGAACAAGATAGTCTTATTCTCTTACAGGCTATCCAAGGAGTCGTCCACACACCTTGGCACATTGATATGATTGTTAGAGATATCAAAAACTTAATTAGGCAGTTGGAAGATTCTACTATTTGCCACATCTACCGAGAAACAAACTCAGCGGCAGACTGGATGGCTAATCTTAGTCATTCTTTAGACACTGCCAGTCTTTAGATATGTAGCCCTTCGGCGGCCTTTTCTTTTGTTATTCGTGCAGATAACTTAGGGAAATGCCTTGATAAAAGGGTATCCTAAACTCTTGATGTTTCTTGTTTACCCGAGTTAAAAAAAAAGTTTGTTTTATTCGTTGTAGCTATCAAATTGTTGTTTGAGCAATTTTTCTAACTTATGTAATAAACTATCCAGCCCAGTTTGGGCTTTAAATAATCAGAAAGAAATCTATAGTTGTCAAAGTCAAGTTTGATGTTCCATAATCGTGTTTGAAATATTCTTTTTATTGATTGTGATCATGTTAAATGTAGTCTAAAAATTAATGTTTGACAATTTAGTTTTTTAGTATTCTAATCAATAATTTTGAAACCTAATAAATTAACTTTTGTCCATCAAGATGAAATGATCCTATGTAACTTGTCGGTTACAGAGGGCCAGTTCGGAAGTCCTTTTTGTGATTAGCTTTTTCTTTCTTTCTTCTTTTATATGTTAGATAACAAAATTATGAAATTTTCCTTATGAGCCTTTCAAAATCATGTATAGTTTGATTAATGTTTGCATGCAATTATGAGAATTTGGGTTGATTTTATTTATTTGGTTGCATATTAGTTTAATTCCCCATGTAGAACCTCTGTAGGGCCATCAAAATTAAGTTATTATCTTCTTCCACTCATTCTATCTACCTATATTCTCGTTATTGTTTCACAATATCAATCAAATCTATAAATATATAAATTCAGAAATCTTAGAAGTGGTTAAAATTGTCCATAGATTGTCCCTAAATTGTTCATTATCCCTAAATAAGAATTTAAGTCTAAACAACCTCTTAAAACCACCGATGAAGTACAATGGAACAAAAAAAATGTTCATTGGAGTAAACTTTTTGAGGCTTCTACATTTTGCAATATACATATTGAAGAAACCAACCACTGCCATGAGGACTTCTGCCTATTCGTCATAGAGGATCTCTACCAACAGCAGTAATCTAAGCGCTAAAGTTTTGTTTGAAAGATCAGAATCAAGATTAAATCAGGGAAGTTGACTATACATTATTCTCTATAAATTATTCTTGTTTCCTTAATATTATATGTTCATATTGTGACAAATGATCCTATCTTGTAGATACTCAACGGATTGGAAAAATATCCCAACATGTCGAATACAAGAAGATTGGATTAAGATATCTTGTGTGGTTGATATCGAATACAAGATATCGAATACAAGTGATCAAGATATCTTGTGAAGATTGGAGATCAAACAAGAAAGGAAACAATCTTTAACAAAGGAAAGAGAACGTTATCATTTGAAGAGCTTCAACTATAAATACAAACGAAAGTTCCAAAGAGCAATTAACGATTCCAAACAAGATAAATCGTGCGTAGGAATTTTGTGATAGAAAATTCTGAGTGTAGATACTTGGTTTTGAGTAGTGAGTTGTGTAACCAGAAGGTGTGTTCCGGTGAGGACCTCAGGGTCGTGTAGCTAAAGTGAGTGAGTGACCTCGCTTTAATGAGCTCAAATCTTTCTTCCTGCCTCAACTGTGAGGCCTCCTCTGCAGAAATTCATTCTGAATTTCCTGCCCTTGTAAGCATTCGTTGAGGACCTCACAATCCTTGACAGTGCCGAGTTTGTAACCTCTTCTCTTTCTTTGTACTTTGACCTTATCAATACAGATGTATTATTCAGTTATATAAGTGCTATTAACAGCCATGTGTTGATAAAGTGCAAAGTTTTTTTATACAACCCTATTCACCCCCCTCTAGGGTTATTTCACATATCCTTTCAATTATGTCAATTAACATAATTTACCAACAAAATTACTAATTTATCATATACTTTCTATTCAACCAAGCACTAAAAGAAGGCTTTGGAATTTTTGACACTAATAAGTAGATTACTAGAGATGACAGTCGCATCTGTGTTCGAGAAAAGTTTGACCAAATCCAAGGAAAGAAAAAAGGTGATTTGAATTTGATTAAAAAGTTTTGAATCCAAATATAGTCGAAGCGATTTTGAATGTAGGCATATCCGATAGGATTAAGTTCGATTCGACCCAAATAATAATAAAATTTAGAGCTTCCTAGAAAATATAAGAAAAACACCTAGAATGGACGAAACCCTAATTTGCGCCCTTGCCTTCAACCCCCTCATACGCCCTTGTTTCATCACCCTTTCCCCCAACGATCGTAGATATCACCACATCACCGTCTTTTCCTCCTCTATAGACCGTGTCTGGCTAGCTAGTGCTCCAGGCCTCTATGCTACCGTTTGCCATCGATCATTACCAGTTAATATTTCACTATTTGTCCCATTGTTCAATCTTCTTGCCTAATAGAAGTCATTTTCTCTGCTCCAAATCCTTCATAGATAAGTCCTTTATTCATTCCCGTAATTTTGAACTTCCATCCGTCATGTCACTATCCGAACCCAACCTGTGCTTCGATTGTAACCAGATTTGAAGGTCCAATTTACTTCTAACAAATCGGTATGGGATTTGATTTCCAAATACGAATCTTGATAGGGTTGTAGTCGTGGGTCATAAAAAATACAATTCAACATTGAACATTTGCTATGCATATAGATCAACGATGGAATAAATCATCCGCCTTTGATCTATTCATCACGCCAACCTCCCTATAAAAGAATTTTGGACTTCTATTGGTGTTCAAAGAAATGAGAATGACTATAAACACTACTTAAACAAACATCAGCTATCTAAGCAACCAATATATATGTGTGCGCATGCGCGTATCAAATTATATTTATATGTATGGTCTAATTTGTTTTAATTTCATGCATCATAATTGGCCTGGACCCCATGGGAGTTAAGAGTGGGACAATATATTCTTAAATTTGTAAAGGTTTAATTGGGTTTATATTGTTTATTGAGCCATGCAATGTGGCGCGATGATATTGGGTGGAGCCTAATCAAATTGAATATATAGTATTGTAAGAGGAAAAAAAAAACTCAAGAAAAGTCATCAAATTTTTTGCATGTTCATGTGTTTTTTGAAAGTTATAAATTTGGGATTATGGTTTTGAATTTTATGACAATGACTTAATCCATAGGAATGCATTGACAATGGTTCCTAGTCGGAGTACATGCTTGTGTTCTTTCAATTATGTAAATAGACAATATTATTTTTGCTTTATTCAAGAAGACATAAATTTAGATATACTGGAGAATTTTTCTCACTTGAGCAACCATATGTATGTAATTGATTTTAAAGCATACATTTGATTGGGAAAAAAGTTTCATTGCTAAAATTTTACTGTAATATTTGCTCTCTTTTTATTATTATTATTATTATTATTATTATTATTATTATTAAGAGTGTAAAAAGTTTTGAATTTAAATGCATCAATCCGTTTAAGACAATAAGCAATTAAAGATAAACTTGTTGAAAAATAAAAAGTACAATCGAAAGCACATAAACCTAACTAAAAAGTTGTATGGCATTATTTTTATACTCTTTCATCCCTCACCAACTTTTCAAAATACTTCATTAAACCTTCTTTGTTCGTGTATCAAGAAGTTCAAATATTCTCAAACTCGACCATAATATTTTTCAACTCAATGCTTGTCAATATTAAGGACAAGTAAATATTTAATGCCAAACAATAGTTGTTGGTAAATCTTAGCATGGTAGAGATAAATGAAAAAGGCCAATGTTGCTAAAGTTGATAATTTGTTTTTTTTTTTTTGATGTTTTGTGCATACATGAGTAATAAGAGTTTAATTCTATAACTTTTTAAAATTCGAAAACAAGCAATTTTGCATCTCTATTTTCGTCGCTTTTTCAAGAAATTCGACAATTAAAGACGACAGAATTTTTTCCATTGTCAAATCACATTTTACATAGTGTATTATCTTTTTTTTTTTTGCACAGGAAAACAGATTATATATAACAAAACCAATGTAGCATACAAGAGGACGAGGGTAGGGTCCCTCAAAAACATTAAATGAATCACATATTAAGTACTGTGTCTATAAGTTGTATGTACTTCTTCCTAGATTTTGCCGCCAGGAGGACTTTGTTCATTACATCATTTTTCACTTTTGTTACCATCACCTGAGGAGTAGCACTTTGAGTCTTGTGTACACGGTTGTTTCTTTCAGTCCAGATATGGTAGACATACGCAGTGAGGATAGCGCAATTCAGTTGAGCATCTTTGCAAGATTTTTGGGATTTGCTAAGATGGTGTATCCAATCTTGAATGGTTGACAGATGGTTAAGTCCCCAATTTCTCATAGCACGTCTTACCTCCTTACCAAAGGCGCAATCAAGGAATAGGTGATCAATAGTTTCTATTTCTGAATCGCAGTAGGGGCAGAGGGAGTTACCACCAGTTTGCCAACGCATTGTTCTTGATCTCACAGGAAGCTTTCCTTGTAAAAGGACCCAAGTGATGAAAGAGTGTCGCAGGATTGAGAGTGAGTTCCAAATGATTGAGGCCCATCCAACCTCAGTCATTGACCCAAGCTTTACATAGTGTATTACACACACACCAATGAGTCAATGAGCAATGAGCTCTTATCTTAAGTGGTACTCGTTGCACTGTAGTATTCCACAGGTCCCGGGATTAATTCTTGAGAGCAGCAACAGACGTGCATGCCTAATTTCCCCCTCCCCACGGGCTAGTGGACCCATTGGGCTCCCCCTGAGATAGGGGGCCTATTGGATGACCTGACTCACCAATGTAAAATATATAATACTAAGTCATGATTTTATTAGGTAATTTCTTTTTTCTTTGTTCAATATACTTTTCCTACATCTATTGAATGTTAACATGGTGTTAAGTCGTGATTTTACTAAACTTCTGCACCCGATTCTAGCAATTATGTGAACTTATTTAAGTCAATTTAGTGTAAAAGTTTAATTGTCTATTGTTCTTTTTGCTATCCATCATGATTTAAGCTTAGTTTTTGCTAATTCATGCTAAAATGCCAGAGGTTTACATAAATTGGAGCGAAGAAGAATGCATAGTCTCACTTTGTTGGTCAATAACTTTCTCCATAGATATGTGTTGCTTTTAAGATTATGGGGAGGTTAATATAAACACAACAAGCTTCCTAACAAAATAGGTATCAAGGCAATCAGATTTCAGATGAGGAAGTTATGTCACTTTAAAGTTTTAACATTAATTTCATATCTCCCAAACGATCTGTCTGCATTTTCAATAGTGAGTGGAAGAGGACGAGATAATGCATGGTGTGTTGCGCAATCCATGACAAACTATGTGGAGTAACTAGCATGAGCATCAACATGATATGCGCAGAGTTGTAGTTTTCAATTTATTACAAGTAGTCTTATTATGAATTTTTCCTTAGTTTAGAGCGAGGTTCTTTCATTCAAAGCTTTTTGAATGCTTTTATGCGTTTACATTATGGATTTATAAAGACTCGAGAAGATCAAATCCAAATCTAAATCTAGAATTATTCTTAAAATCCTTCTCTCATTCATTTTTGTCTTTCTATTTTCAATAATTCATTGCTATTCATGTTTCTTGAAACATTTTGGCTTTTATATGCTTTTGAATATAATCGTAGTCTAGAATCCAAACTTGGGAAGGGGTTAATGTCGAATTAGACGTTAGTATTATGATCTAATTCATTCTTTCATGGGTTTTTGCATTGTTAGTCGAATCTTGTTGTGTATGAGAAGGTTTAATTTCAATAAGAAGTTAGGATTTAGAGCGTGACAGTGTCTAAACTTTGATTTAGAGCTCCTTGATTAAGTAGAACTCTTTGATTAACAATTATGCGAGAGTATGCTTTTGTAGCCTTTAGGGTTTGTTTATGTTTTGATCTTCCAAAGAAGAAGGGACAAACCTTTCTAATGATCTCCTCTATTTGAATATATGAGGGGTGGATCTAGTGTTTGGTACTGGAGCCAAACAACTCCATTAACTTTTTTTTAAATGTTGTTTTTAGAAGAAAATATAATTAACTTATGTAAAAGTTAATTGCATATATAAAAGATGAAAAATTGAACCCTAGTACAGTGGTTAGCCCATGACTAGCTGTCTATATTAGTTATTGCCTATGGAGCATGAGTTAGAGGCTTTTAAGATCCAAGTTTTGGACTTTCCATTTTTTTGTTTTGTGAAATTTGACTTTTATTCGCTGCTTTTTTGCTTTCATTCATCAAACACTTCCCAATCCTTCCATTCGAATTTCGATGCAATAGTCTCCATAGTTCCACCTCCCACCCTCCCAGACACTTTCCAAACCTTTGCAGTCGCCGCTCACCAGCCCAGCCACAGTTTGCTTTGCCCAACCCTCTACCAGATTGTTTTTCGGTCTCTGTGTCTTTTCTCAACCCTATCCTTCCATTCGAATTTCGATTTATTCTTGTAAATTACTGTCGAAAACTCTAAGTTCTAAGTTTCTATATGATTCTTCCATGATTCATTCTCAATTCTCAAGACATTTTAGTATTCTCAATTCTCTTGTAACTAACTTAGGTTTTGTATTTTAAATTGATTAGTTATTTGTTAAATGAGTCAATATAATTAAATTAGAATTTACCTATTTATACGAATTGGATTATGCCTGAGAATAGCATATGCTAATTGGATGGATAACTTACTATTTTCTATTTGATTTTGGATATTTTCAATTTTTAAGTTTTTCAGTACTATTAAATTTTAATCTTTTAGCAAATTATTGTTAATACCATTGACTTTGAATCCTAGATTCGCCAATGAAATATTGTTTAACCTGATTTGGTGGATGTATTAATGATTGCACCTTCTTTGTTTGTATGCTGTCAATTCAAACCGGAGTGTTGCACATTTTTTAATTTCATAATCATCATTTAAATAAACTACAATGAGTTCTGAACCAATGTTGTTTAAGTAGAGAACGTACCTGATTAATTATCCCTACCATTTGAGATCGAAAATTCATACTCCCCATTAAAAGGGATCGAAACCGTAGCTCATATGTTGGCTTGGCTCATCTAACTAAAAGTTTAAGCCATGTGTTTATAGTTTATTAAAGAATTAAAAGGGAACGAAACCGTGCCTCATATGTTGGCTTGACTCATCTAACTAAAAGTTTAAGCCATGTGTTTATAGTTTATTAGAGAAGCCTAATTATAGAATGACAATCATTCTATAATTAGATTTCTTTAATTATGAAAGGGATCTATTATGTATTAAATGTGTAATTACTAAAAGAACATTCAAATTAGAAAATTTTGAAACTTTAAAATTTTCAAAGTGAAAATTTTCCAATGATAATCGCCTATTAGAGAAAATCATATATCTTCCTCGAAAGAAGGCAAGAAATTCATGCAACTTCCTCTCTCTAACCTTGTAATTGTGCTCCCCCTCTCACGCTCTCACACCTTACAAAATTACATATCTCTCATATAGATATTGTGAGGGTTTTCAGACAAATTAACTGCCGACTGCAGTTACAGCAGAAGCAACCGAGATAATGAAGATTACGACAATATTTAGGAACAAAATTAAGCAATAAAAATGAACACCAACTTTACGTGAGAAATCAAAGAACTCGGAGAAAAATCCATGGACAGCGACGACCAGAAATAATCCACTATGAGAATAGGAGGAGTACTAGGTCGATCGCAATCATAGTGTGCGATTCGATTTGCAATGGAGATTACAATACAATCTCTCAATCTCTCAACTCACAATCTCTCTATAGTATAGGATACAAAAGTCGAGTTGATAACTGATAACTCGCGCTTTCGGCTTAATAGACGGCTAGCAAGGAAAGCTAGGCTAAAATAATAATAACCCATGTTGCTAAAGGGAAAAACTAATGTGCGCGTGAAAAGGGAGTCGAAGCATGAGGAACGTCTCATGAGATGCTAGTTGCGTCGAGCTCGGCACAGGTGGTGCCTTACCTTGTTTCTGTCTCTTCCTTGCCTGTCTTGGGCGAAGGTGGCGCCTCTTGAGGCGTTACCTGTGCCTTCTTGTTCCTTGCCGATTTTGGACCCTAGGAGGATTCAATGGGTCGTAAACCCAACAATATCCACCTTAGACCATTATCCGACTCATCAGCCCATATAATCACCTCGACTGCCGCCAACAACACCCTCCATAGGGTGTGGCCCCGAACAGGCTCTCACATACTCAAAATTCCAACTAAGTCCAAGCAGTGCTTGAATTTAGCTATAGATAGAGGCTTGGTTAACATATCTGCAGGGTTCTCAGAAGTATGCTTCTTCTTCACCACAATCTCACCTACAACAACTGTATCTTTGATGAAGTGATACTTGACACTAATGTACTTGGTCTTTGAATGGTAAGCGTCATTCTTGGTCAGATGAATAACACTTTGACTATCTGAATAAACTACGATCTCACTATGTGGTAACCAAGCTCCATGATCAAACTCCCCAACCAAATAACCTCTTTATCCCTTTTAGCAGTAATGTAATCAGCCTTAGTAGTAGAATGGCTGATATAGACAGGAGTGAAACCTTCTAAGACACTGCCCACCACACATAGTGAACACATACCCTTAAATTAAGCGTCACTTATCTAAATCTCCACCATAATCAAATCCACATAACCTGCAACATCAGACGTTGCAACACTTCCTCTATCATACAAGATGTCCTTCTCTAAACTGTCCTTCACATACTTGCGAATCCACTTTACTCCTTCCCAATGATCATTCTCTATGCTCCTTCCCTGGATTTTGCATATATCTACTCACCACACTGACTTCACGGGATAGGACAAATCTAGTGCACACCATAACATACATCAAACTACCAATTGCACAGGCATAGGGAAAATTAGGCATCTTCCTAACCTCTAAATCAGATTTAGGGCAACACTCACTAGACAAATTGAAATGCAGCTAATGGCATTGAAATTGCCTTACATTTTCTCATGTCGAACCCGTCCAACACTTTTTCCAGATACCTCTTCTGAGATAGGAACAACTTCTCTGCTTTTCTATCTCTATGGATCTCCATACCTAATATCTTCTTTGCTTCCCGAGGTCTTTCATCTCAAACTCCTGGCTGAGTTGAGATTTCATCTTCTTAATCAGTGACATGTCCCTGGATGCTATCAACATGTCATCAACATACAACAGTAAGTATCTAAAAGACCAGTTCTCAAACTACCTGTGAATACACACAGTTGTCATAATGAGTCCTTGTGTACCCTTGCCCAATCATAAAGGTGTCAAACCTTTTATACCACTACATGGGTGTCTACTTAAGTCCATATCAGGATTTCCTCAATCTGCACACATGTTCCTCCTTACTAGGAACTTACAAAACCCTCTGGTTGCCTCATGTAGATCCCTTCCTCTAACTCGCCATGAAGGAACGTAGTCTTCACATCAAGTTGATTCAACTCCAGGTCAAATAGAGCAATACATGCAAGCAAGGTGTAAATTGACGCATGTCTCACAACTAGCAAGAATACCTCATTGTAGTTAATTCCTTCTCTTTGGTTGCAACCTCTAACCACCAATCTGGCTTTCCACCTTGTACTCTCAACACTAGGGATACCTTCATTCCTTTTATACACCCATTTAGCAGTAAGGGCTCGACACCCTTTAGGCAACTCACAAAGCTCCCAAATTTGATTCTTTTGCAGACTCTTTATCTCTTGTTGCGTAGCTCTGATCCAGCTTGAGGCACTTGGACAAGTGATGGCCTCTCGATAGGTAGAAGGTTCAACACCTTCAAGAGTCTCTTCTGCAACACACAAAACATATGCAATCATTTCATTATCTTTCTGTAAAACCTCGAGTTTTAGGAGGAATGGAACCGTTAGTTTCCTTACCGGACCGTTAGGGTTAAGTTTAAGTTTAAGTTTCGAGGACGAAACTTCTTTTAAGAAGATAATGATGTAAAACCCCGAAAAATCCAAAGATGTTGACCGTGACGTCGTTAGTATATTATGTTTGACTTCGTGTTTTATTATTATTCGTTTGTGTTTATTTATGCTAATGCTTGAGCTCGTAGGACCGTTGAGGGACTAATAAGGGTAGAATAGTATTCTCGTAGGTTAATATTTTGGTGTCATTATAATTACGTGAATTTTACTTGGTATATGTTATTATTAATATAAATATTATTGGTGTTTTATTTTACCTATATTATAATTATTATTAAATTTGTTTCCAAAAGAAAACCTGTTTTAGTTGTTAAATGGGCTGAGTTAGGATTAGTTGGGTTAATTTGGGCCTAATTATGGGTAGTATATAAACCCTCTTTCCTTCCCTCTCAAACCCTAAACTCTAATCCCTCTCTCAAACCCTAACCTACAACCTCTCCTCTCTCTCCCTCTCTCTGCCGCCGCCAGCGACGCCACCAGCATGTCACCACCCCGCCGCGCCGTGCACCATTCTCTCTCTTTCTTTTCTCTCTTTTCCTCCCTCCCTCTCTGCTCGCGTGTACCCAGACGGTTGCCCAGCCAACCACCACCGACGACCCTGCCGTCGTCGACGCCAGCCGCCGCCATCTCTCCAACCCCAGTCGACCGGAGTCGCCGTCGCACGAAGGGAATCAACCACGACCTCCTTGTTTGTCATCGTTCGAACCCCGCCAGCCACCCTTGCGCCTCCGACCACCGACGCTCCAACCACCACCGCTCCCGCCGTCGCCTGACGTTGTCGCCACCCCCAGCACCGCCGACGCAACCACCGACCGCCGCCCAGACGTGCCCCGAAACCCCCTGCGCCCGAGTTAGTGCGAGACGTTAGTGAGCTCAAGTGTGTCCTTCTTTTGCTGTGCTGTGAAGTATATCAGGTAATGTCTATGCTCTAATCCCCACTGGGATGCTCTTTAAATGTGTTTTAATGTTTTATAATCTATTTTGAGAATTGCATCCCGAAAGGAGACTTTTGTGGAAATACGACCATCTGTTTTGGTAATCTTTTGATTCGATTGTGGTCTTGGTTTATTTGAGTTGAGAAAATTGGATGGTCTTTTATTCGAGGTTTTGTTAATGGTTTTGATAACTTGGGATGGTTTGACTTGTGAGTCGTGAGTTGAGTTTGAATAATGAACTAATAATTCAAAGTGGAAACTTTAAGCGGGTTGTTGATTTGATGCCTTTGACAAGCTAATGTTCATGCGGGTGATAACCCCGAGACCAGGATTCGATGCCTGTATGGGTTATGTGCCAGGAGATCAGGGTCGCATCCCTGATATAGGATAGATGTTATGATGCCCTTGGTGGGCGACGGTTTGATGCCTTTGAGAGGCTAATATTCGTGCGGGTGATAACCCTGAGACCAGGATTCGATGCCTGTATTGGTTATGTGCCAGGAGATCAGGGTTTCATCCCTGATATAGGATAGTTGTTATGATGCCTTTGGTAGGCGATGTTCTTTTTGGGATTTGATATCCCGCCCGCAAATTAAAATATGGATTGGATGGGTTGAGGAAAACAGTTAAGGGTTAAAGGTTTGTAAAACGTTTGATTTGATCCCTCTCCCTAAAATGAATTGAAATGAACTTAAACTGTTTTAAACGTTAGGGGTAGACATTATTGAGATTTCCCCCTCATTTTTGAAATGTTTTGTTTTTAGGTGAAGATCTAAATGCTGGGGATGGGAATTAGAAGTGAGGACGACGAGTCTAGAAGTCCTTGAATCTTTTTATTTTGTTTTCGTTATGATGTCTTAAAGTTCTGTTTTGAGTTGTTAGTAGTTACCGTTAGCAGACAGTTGTGTTTTCCTTTCTCGCCTTGTGTTCCTTCGGGGATACGGCAGTGACGCCCAAACTGAATTTGAAGTCTTCCGCTAAGTTTTGTCTGTTAACGTTAAGTTTGACTTTGACTTTTTATAATTGAATTTCCGGGGCGTTACAAAATGGTATCAGAGCTCTGGGTTGCGACCTAGTAGCTCCTCAGAGTCCTTTAGGTTTAGATGGACCCTAGGAAGCTAAGTTCGGAGCGATGAGTGTAGGATGGGAAAAAGGGATTCATGCTTTCTAAAGTTATGCGATTATGAATATAATGTTATTTGTGTTGCTAATATGTTTTGATTATGTAGGATGGCACACACTGCCTTTGCTGTCACCCAGCAGGCTTCCACCGCTACACACCCATTCCTCTGGTGGGTAGGGACTCACATGCTGAATTTTATGATGAGATCGATCGATACACCAAGGATGTCCCGAACTCCTTGCGTGCAACGAGGAGCCAGGCTAACGCCTTTCTACTCACCTTGCGAGACGATCCTGGTGGGGCCATCTTGCATCCGTCGTTCTGCCACCGCTTCCGGAGGAGGGTACCCACACCCGTCTTTGTTGGTGTCAGTGCTGGGTGGAGTCGAGCATCGAATCCAGGGGTCTTTTCTAGGATCACCCGGATTGGGATCGCGCCGAGTAGAGAGGTCAGTGAACCCGGCCCGGCACGTGAGGATCATGAGGATGACCCTGAAGAGGATCCGGAGGAGGACCCCACCGAGGACAGCGCCCAGGATCCCGAGCCCGAGGTAACCTCTAGGGTCACGGCTGCACCCGCCGTCGAGCCCGAGCATGATATCCCGCCCGAGGAGGAGGATGAGGTGGACCGGGGGACAGGAGAAGACCCCGAGGAGGGCTCGGGGATGAGGCAGTGATCTGAGTGGACTCGGTTTGTGAGGAAGAACCCTCGATGCAGGAGAATCATCTGAGTGGGATGGCTACAATGTGTTGAGTATTGGTGTATAGCTGTTATGTTGATATTTTTGTTAAACTGTGATATAATCTGGACATTGACATGTTGTTTCCTTTGGATAATTGTCCCGATGGGGAATATTGTACATATGATTACATTGGTGTATAGAAATATTGTTTTGTGACCTTTCAATATGTGATGAGAATTCATGAAATAAATTGTTGACATAAGAAATTACTTGGTGAAATAGAATTATTTTTTTCGCATTGTTTAGCACCCTATGAGAAGACCGGACCAAGTAGCTACCTTTAGTATGATGTTGAGACTATGGATTGGAAAACCCTTCAAGTAGACTAAATCGACCCTTTGAATCAGGATGTCGGACGTGAACGGTACTCAACCTAACCACGGTACTCGGGAGCGCCATGCAGTGCGAACAACGGCCTCAAACCGCGACTGAATTTCGTCAGCGCCTTCCTCATTTGATATCCGGGCCAAGTACAGCAGCACCGGGGAACGACCTAGCCAGCATGCTGATGATTGAGATGCTTAACAAGCACGAGGATTTACTGAAGAGGGTAGTGGATCGACAAGGAGGAGAAAGGGAGAGTGATCCCTCCGCTCTCCTCCAAAGGTTCAATAGCTTCAACCCGCTTACAGGTAGTGACCCAAAGTCTTTGAAGATTGGGTTAGGGAAATTGAGAAGATTTTCGACACCACACGCTGTCCTGAGGAGTTAAGGGTGGATTTTTCTGCTTACCACCTGAAGGAAGAGGCCGATTTGTGGTGGGCCAGTGTGAAGGAAATAAGAACTGAACCGGGTTTCGACTGGAACCACTTTAAGGTTGTGCTAAAGGATCGATTTTACCCAATTTCTCTCCAGAAGGCAAAAGAAAAAGAATTTATGAATCTGCGTCAAGGGGAAACTAGCGTGCTCGCCTACTCTGCAAAGTTCACTGAACTATCTCGTTTTGCATCTGCTTTGGTAGCCACTGAGCAGCTAAGGATGGACCGTTTCTGGGATGGATTGAATTGCAAGATTCAGGATCGCATGTCATCACGGGAGTTCACGTCTTATCAGAACATGCTGAACGTTGCCCTCACTGTAGAAAGGGTGATGAATGACATGGAACGACAGTTAGGCATACAGGGGCAAAAGAGGAAAGAGCCACCCCGTTTTAACCCACCTCAACCCTATCAGGAAAAGAGGTTCCGCCCCAACAACTGGCAAAACAACCAACCTTCGGGACGTGGACCAACCCATGTACCTATTTGTGGGATTTGTGGTCGACCTGGCCATCTTGCTAGGAATTGTAGATCAGGAGCCGCAAAGGGAGGATGCTTTAAATGTGGGAGTCTTCAGCATCACATCAGGCAATGCCCTTTACAGAACTCAGGGGGTAATAATGGTGGAAATAATGGAAACCATGGGAATAACGGGAATTGGAGAGCCCCGCAGACAACATATCAAAATCGGGGAGGCTATAATGGGAATCAAAGGTCACAACAACAAAGCGGGATGGTTCGGTGGAAATCGAAACAACCAAGGAAGGCGGCAAACCCGCCTCGTCATGCAACAACCATCGCGCAGAGGCGGGTATATGTAATGAGGAAAGAAGAGGTGAGAATGAAGCGGAGCGTTGTGAGGTATCTTCTCTCTCCTCTACACTATCTGTTTTGTTTGATTCGGTGCTAGTCATTCTTTTGTTGACGAGCTATAGTAGAGAAGGCTAAGATGAAACCCTCGGAGAATAGTAAGCCTATGTGCAGCCCTACCGGGGATACCATTAGTTGTGGGGAGTTATATGGTGGATGTCCTATAGTGATAGCAGGACAGGAGTTTGAGGCCGACCTTTATATGTTTGACCTAATGGAGTTCGACGTTATTTTGGGGATGGACTGGTTATCAAAATATAGAGCTCAGATAGATTGTTATAAGCAAAAGGTGACCTTAATGGGACCGAACGGAAAGAAGGTAGTACATTGGAGTGATAGGCATCTTCAGAGTGTGCGGATCATCTCTGCCCTCAAGGCCCAGAGGTTGTTGGGTCAAGGTTGTGAAGGATTTCTATGCAACGTAATCGACAACAAGGTGGAGGAGCTTACGATTGAGAATATCCCGGTAGTGCGGGAGTATTCTGATGTATTTCCGGAGGAGATCCCGGGTCTGCCTCCAATCAGAGAGGTAGATTTTTGCATCGATTTGGGCAGGGCGCTTTGTTTCAAAGCCCCATATCGCATGGCGCCCAGAGCTTAAGGAGTTGAAGACTCGGCTAGACGGTATTAGAAAGGGTATATCAGACCCAAAGACGTCACCATGGGAGCACTGTCTTGTTCGTGAAGAAGAAAGATGGTAGCATGAGATTGTGCATCGATTACCGGGAGTTGAACAAGATTACCATCAAGAATCGTTATCCTCTACCTCGTATTGATGATCTTTTCGATCAGTTGCGAGGAGCAACAACGTTTTCTAAGATAGACCTGAGGTCAGGTTATCACCAGTTGAGGATTCGCGAAGAAGATATCTCTAAAACCGCATTCCGAACTCGGTATGGCCATTATGAGTTCGTGGTAATGCCTTTTGGGCTTACAAATGCCCCAGTCGCTTTCATGGATTTGAACAGAGTGTTCGAGCCGTTCCTGGATAAGTTTGTAGTGGTGTTCATCGACGACATATTGGTATATTCAGGGACACGGGAGGAGCATGCGAATCATCTGAGAGAAGTATTGACGACTCTAAGGAGCAACAAGCTTTATGCGAAGCTTAAGAAGTGTGAGTTTTGGTTGGAACAAGTAGCGTTCTTAGGACATGTGGTGTCTAAGGAAGGAGTGGCGATAGACCCTCAAAGGTGGAGGCCATCACCAAGTGGCGACACAGAAGAATGCCACGGAGATTAGGAGTTTTCGGGTTTGGCGGTATTATAGGAAGTTAAATGCAAGATTTCTCAAAAATCGCCACCCCGTTGACCAATTTGACTCAGAAGTCAATAAAGTTCGCATGGTCGAAAAAATGTGAGCAAGCATTCCAGGAGTTGAAGAAGAGGCTTACCTCGGCCCCTATTCTTGCTTTACCTCAAGGGAACAAAGGTTTTGTTATCTGATGCGCATCGCATGGTGGATTGGGTTGTGTGCTCATGCAGGAAGGGAAGGTGATTGCATATGCATCCAGGCAACTGAAGACGCATGAGAAGAATTACCCCACTCATGACCTGGAGTTGGCAGCAGTGGTTTTTGCGCTTAAGATTTGGAGGCATTATCTTTATGGAGTACACTGCGAGATATTCACAGACCAAGATGTATTGTTCTTCCATAGCCCTACATTTGAGAACATGCAACGTGCTTTTCTCTATGAGTGTCCAGTTGATTCTCTCAACTACACCATTTTGCTGAGGTTTACCCACCAGTATTCGATCCCTAGCCATCTCATGCTCTTCACAGAACTCAGTAAACTCAAAATTAACAAGCCGCAACCCATTGTCTGTCCTAAGTTTCTTAATCTTCTTGCATGTCTGGTTCGTCATTAAAGCTTTGAACTTATTAAAGTATGAGAATGTCTTATTCTTGTGCTGCAGGAAGTAAACTCATGTCTTCCTCGAGAAGTCATCCACGGATGTCAACATGTAGCGCTTGCCACCCAAAGATGGCACTCTAGCAGGACCCCAAAAATCCGAGTGAATGTAATCGAAGATCCCTGTAGTTGTATGCATAGCCTGGGAGAAACTGACCCTCTACAGTTTCCTATAGACACAATGGTCACAAAACTCCAACTTGCCAATCTGTGCACCTCCAAGATATTCTTTCTTTCTCAGCATTGACATCCTCTTCTCCCCCAAGTGGCCCAGCCTTATATGCCATATGATACGCCGCAAGTGCACAGGTGTACGTGTAGTAGGTATCAAGGTCGTTCCCACATAGATTTGCTCGACAAACTCACCAAACTAGCCCTCTAATTGATTGCTAAGTCGGTCGGGTTTTGTTTCGGATCAAACTAATTCTATTGCTATTCACTACTAAAGGCAAACAAACAACTATTCACACAAGTTACGAGATTAATTAATCAATGAAAAAAAAAACGTTCAAGGGACAAACCTAAGTCACTCTATGAATCAAACAAGTGGATTGCACATGAACGTCACTAATTTGGTATATTTTAGGGTTGATAATCGCATAAAGTCTTTCGTAGCGAGCTTTTGACAATGAAACGAATTGGTTCGTAAAATCAATCACCTAGTTTCGTGGTTATTTCAACTTTATTGAAGTTAAAGATTGAATTATCAAAAAACTCCTAATTACAAAATCCTCTATATCTAGTTCATTTTATAATTAGTCTATCCTAACTCCTAAGGGTTCTTATTATTGAATTTCTCCGTTCGGTACTTCATTCAACAATCTAATTTCATATTCTTGATGGGCAGTCAAAAACAATGACAAACATAATCATAGGATAAATAAAATGCATTCAAACTAGATTAACATATTCTAATTTTTTTTTCAATAAGATGAAACGATTGCATTGAAGTTCTTACTCTATTTTTTTTTTTTTCAATAAGTAGTCCAGTCAAATTAAACAACTCCTAGCTGGCAGCTACAAATGTCAAATGTTTATAAATAAACTAATTATCACGTGCCAGAAAGTGGCCTGAAGTGGCACATAACTAATGGATAAACGTGTCACAATGTAGAAAATGTGAGACTTACATTTATTTACTCTAATTAATTTGTTTGGAATTCAACCAAATTAAATAGCCTGTAAATTTAAATTTCCAGTTGCATGCATGCATGGCTGCAGCTTAATTTGACTATAAAATGGCGCAATTCAGGTATCAAATTACAATAATTCTTATATAAAACCGTCTTACCATAAATTTATCACAAGACGTATAATTTTGTGGTGACTATTTATCAATAGAGGGGATGACTAATGATTTATTTAAATTGACTTAGATAAAAGTCACCCCATAATAAATTATTAGTCGTATTCGTGTTAAAAAGTCATTATAATATCACTTATTAATCATAGTAAAATATTAAAAATATCACCTTATAAGGAGTGTGTCTCACTATAAATTTACGTGAGACGGTCTTACGCTCGAATTTGCGATCAAATTAACAATGATTAAAAAATTACTTACTAGTAATGTACATTCATTTTAACATTGTAATCAATTGCACAAGAATTAGGTGAACATACAATAACAAGAATAAATATAGAGTAATTAATACGATGTGTGACGTGGCTCAATGATGTGTGACGTGGAAGGCGGAGGTTAGGTAGAAAATGTTGACGTGGACGCTATCATGTCTTCCATGTCACATATTATGAGCCACATCATCTTTTTGATGAGTTAAAACCATAACAATTCGACGGTGTACTGTTAGAGGAAAATATGTCAATAGTTCGTACTGCTAGTGTCCAAGAAAAAAGATGTTTTATAACTATTAATTAATTGATACTACATAGTTATTCTTGAAGCACCTCTCGAATAAATTGTTAAATTTTGACCAAACATATATATTATGTAAATATACTTTATCTTTTACTTTCAAGACCAGGGTATCGAGCTACTTTTATAATTAGGTAAAAGACCTTCAAATTTACACGTAAACATTAAAACTTGTGTTTGGTGCATGCAACATAATGCAACTTAAATGAACAAAAAGGAGAATCCAATTTTTTTGAAAAGATGTAACAAAAAAGAAAACAATTGTCCTAATAAACAACGACAAACTACACTGTAATTTCATTGAAAACCACTCAAAAAAGGTAAAAATGAAATGGACACAACACCAACAACAAAATTTGGAAGAATCCAAAGAAATCTAGATAAATAAATATGGTGGAACACTCATTGAAAATTACTCATTTCCTAGTTTTTTTTCTTTTTTGAATCCAGATAAAAGAGTACAACGGAGTTTAGAGGATTCATTTCAAAAGACGTCCCCAAAATTATCATGAAACAAAATATAAGAAGAATTAAAAGCAGGGTTATGACTCCAAACGTCCAAGGTTTGAGTGGAGTGTCCCTATTAGCTAACCAGCCCGCTGCCATATTGGCTTCTCTAAAGTATATTGGACCGAAAACATATCAAACTATTGTGAAAAGTTCTTGATATCTTTAATAATCATATCTATTTGCCACAGAACTTTGAATACCCCATGGATTGTCTGGATAAGAGTATTCAATCTGAAATCTCTTGTAGCCTGAAGAGAATGTTGAATCTCAAACTTCATAGCGAATGCCTCCGCAATTAAGGAGACTAAGTTCGGAATGAACTTTAAAGTACAATGCTCGAAGAAGTCTTACAAGACAATCATGAATGACAAATCCAATTGCTGCCTCATGATAATTAACAGAGCCATCATAGTTGAGTTTAGTCCAAATCAGTATTTGGATGCTCCCAATCAACAAGACCAATATGGTAGAAACGAACGAGAGACACACGACGACCTTTCTGCTGGAAAGATGGAAAGACCCGAAAGGATCTTCTAAGTTCTAACTTGCCACTCTGCAAATCTCTTCTTCACATGGATGATAGCTCTAACATGATTGAAAACGGAATTTTTGAATATACAGCCACTCTGTTCATTATTATTATTATTATTATTATTATTATTATTATTAAAGATGTTGCATATATGCTCTAACATCATGCTTTTAACAAGCTTACGTTATTACAATTATATTCTTAAAAAAGATGATAAATTTTGGTACAAGGTGGCCAATTTTGATCAAATCAGAATATATATGAATATCACAGTAAGACTTTTGAAAAGTTATCGATGTTGAAAGGAATAGACTTGACAAAAATTAGGTGACAAAAATTAGGTGGCTCCATGCCTTGCATAATCATAATCAACGCATGGCATGCTCAAGTTGAAATTTTACACTACCCAAAAACAACTACAATTCAATATAGACAATGCTTACTTAGAATATGAGAAGATTTCTCAAATATAAATTAGGGATCGTTTTATTTTGATTAAAAAAATTGGGGAGTTTTATTTTTATTTATAGTTGTTCAGATACTGATTTTAGAATAGGGGCATCCATTATTCGGTTTTGAACCCAATAAACTGAGAATCAAACCGAATTGAACCGGTCCAAACTGAACCAATTTTATTCGGTTAGGTTTTCGGTTTGAACTTTAGCCCTTATTCGATTTTCGGTTTGACTTGGTGCCGGTGAAAACCTCATATAGATGTGTGCATTAGGTTTTGAACCGAATAAACCAAGAACTGAACCAGTTTTATTCGGTTCAGTTTCGGTTTGGACTTTACCATCTTATTCGGTTCAATTCGATTTTGAACAGATGAACAGTCCTATAATTTAGAAAATCTCTTCCCTCTAAGTTGCTTAGAAATGAAAATAGAAATACAAGACAGAACAATAATTTTTGTTTGAAGTGCCTTCACAAATAGCTTAATAATAATCAGAAAAACAAAAACATGGTTCATAGATACCTTGTCTAAGGATATTCCATGAATGTCAAACTTATATTTTATATTTTTTTTTACAAAGGTAAATTCGGCTCATCCAAACTGAACCCCTATCTCATAGATACACCAATAAAACTTAATAACCCATGGGGGAGGGGGAAACCTAAGCCCAAACCCAAAGGCTTGGTTCATGATCTTACTCATCTCCGCACAAGGAGACTTGCAAGTCATGAGAATCGATCCCATGAGCTCCAAAATACAAGTCATGTCAAACTCATATATCGTTAACTAACAACATAAGACTCGTTTTTTTATACGACGTGGTGCTGTACAATATCACAACTCGATATACTACTTAATATTCTTCCATTTCACCACACTTTACCACAATCATAACCAATATATCTTCTCACTTTTCTCGCTCCTTACTTTTCTCCTCTACTTTCACACTTTCTCTTCTCACATACCACATCAACCACATTTTCTATAAATTTTACCATATATATATACCATCTCACATTTTATCGCATTTTCTACAATTTCACCACACCCACTGGCGAATCCCCATCTATCATGGGGGTGGCCATGGCCACTCCAGGCCAAGAAAAACAGAAAAAAATAGTAAAATTTAGGGGGAAAATTATGAATTTTATTTTATCATGTGAATCTAATAGTATAGTGGTCACCCCTATTCCGAACATCTAAATCCGCCACTGACTACACTACATCATTTTCACATCTTACCAACCGTATAAAATAACCGGGCACACGTAACTTATATATACATACATACATACGTACATATATATATATATATATATACTGTCATCACTACACAACAATGACGTACGGAGGGGATTGACTACTTGAAAGTTGAACCCTTGATATCAAAGAGTAAAACAACATAATTAACCTTTTTAAGGGCAGTTGTAGTATGTGATACGACAATAATAATACCCTTCACCGCCAAAAAAACAAAAAGACAATATATATAATCCCCCATCTTTGTCATTTTACCCGTATTTTATGATTTCTAATATTTTTTTATGGCTGTCAAATTTCATTATAATGTTTTATCATGAAATTGCAAAATTATATTTTTGTGTATGAATTTAGTTATATTGCTTTTATATAATGGATCATTGTATTTATTGAAAAAAAAGAGCTCAAAATTTTCAAATCTAAAATA
This sequence comes from Portulaca oleracea, assembly GCA_029582165.1. Taxonomy (NCBI): domain Eukaryota; kingdom Viridiplantae; phylum Streptophyta; class Magnoliopsida; order Caryophyllales; family Portulacaceae; genus Portulaca; species Portulaca oleracea. Next base: position 6,905,033 of record CM055877.1, read on the forward strand.
AAATGAGGACGACAACAATAATAATAACCTATAGTTTATTTGCAATTTCAACTGATTTCAAGACGCCTTTTCCCATATGGAGACTCCAACGAGTTTGATATGTAGTACTCTCTCCATTTTTTATCTGATTTTTTGACTAATTTTTTCATTTCATATCATCTGTCATTTTCCAATCTTAATAAATATTATTTTTTTTTTATTTTACCCACAATATTTATTGAACAAAATAGCAAAAATTTAATTTTAATTAAGTATAAATCAATCATGTTTCTATTAACTATCCCATTTACTTTTACCATCTTGATTTTTTTCCCCTACCCTTTAAAAATGACAAATAAGAAAAATGGAAGTGGTAAATTGAATTGGGACATTAATTTGGTCCGACAGATCAATTAAGACAAGCCAGCTATATATATGTACTGATATATGTATAGATATACTAGTACTATATATGTATGCATATACGTCAACATTGCTCATCAATTGATTTAATTAAGTGCGTCGTAAGTACGTAATTAGCCACTCGTCCACAGGTTAATTAGCCATGATCCATAGAATTGATCGATGATAATCATGCAATAATTTTGTATGTAAAAATGATCCTTGTTTATCTGTAAATGGAAGTCAAGCTTATAACTTGAATATTCTAGCTAGGTCTAAAAAGTTTGGTATAATAGTATACGATAAATTGCAATATGATATATGTCTTTGAGTATTTATTTGGATCTATTAATGTCGTAAATATTAAAAAAGATTATCAATATTTATTATAAAATTTATCATAATTTTATCAATATTTTATTATAAAATGTATTAATATTTTTAAAATTTATCAGTTCTGCGGATAAATTTTTCATATAAAAATTAGCCTAATTTAACATATGTGGTGGACTTAACAGTGTATGATAAAAGGCCAGTAGGCCCATAACATAATACTTGGTCTTTTGTACTAATCATTTAGCAACAAAATTCTCATGTTAATCATGAAATTAAAATTTATAGTCTTTTGTAGAGCCATCGATAATTTATCCATTCGATAATTTGGATTTGTCTGATCAGGGAAAATCAGATATATTCAAAGAATTTATGTCTGAATTTTGACATTGATCAATTTGTCTAAAAAGTCACACAGTTTCTTCAAATTTCTATTATCTGAACCCGATTTAAACCTAGATTTATACCTGTCCGATTTGTCAGACTCGAAAAATATGCGAAAAACAGGATACCCAACATCAAATTTTTATCCGATATCGAACTTATCCGACATCAATTTTTGTTGGAGATTACTTTTTTAAAAAAACGAAAAATAAAAAAAAAAAACTACCCCTAGTGACATCAAATTTTGACAATTTACAAAGATAAACAATTAATGCATGAAAAGTTGCTTAAACTAACTTTTTCTTTCAGTGAGAAAAATGTGGGCGTATGTACGTAACAGCTATACACCTTGATTAAATGTTCCTTGCGGGACTAATTAATATTGAAATTAATATTTGAAATAATTAAAAATTAAAACTTAATTGATTTGATTCATTAATTTATCGTGCACAAATATGGAAAGATAGATACCAGATTAGAAGAACATGCATGCACACACAAAAACAAACACGAACATCCATCTATTGACGCGTGGCTTTATATTCATACACAGCCGAAATATTATTACACCAAATTAAATTAAAATAAATGTGGCCAAAACAAAATATCAACGCAAAATCATATTCATATCAACTTGAGAATGACACGTACGAATTATTGCCGAAAGTAGCAGTTAACTTATTAATAAACCCTCCTCATCACCAACATTAAATGTCTGCTTCTCACCATAATATATATGATTATTTAGAGCTAAAATAGATCTGAATTACTATATTCAAACTCAAAATATTTGTCAATTTAATTAAGTTTTGGTAGTTGATTATTCACAAATTTTAATAAATTAGAACATAAAATTAATATCATGGTAATTTTTAGTGAGGTATCTTTCTAATAACGGTGATTTCGTATTGTAAGCTATTGTAATTTGTGAGTAATCAACGGTCAAATAGACAAACATTTTGGAATGGATGTGGTAGATGTTATGTAGGTATTTTTTAAAAAATTTATTATAGGATAATGATATGTGTCTTGAATTAAGACGGTAATAATCATCTTGAATTATCCATAATTCATATTTTTGTAACTTTGGATAATATTTTCTCTAGTAATTGTATCTATTAATCGACTATAAGAATATTATAGCACTAATTAGCTAGGTCAACAAATAAAAATGACAAACCTAATTTTATCAACTATAGTAGAGGAAACACATTTTATGGATAGTTTTAGAATTTAAGAAAAAATAAAAAATTATTTTGATAGAGATTACAAATCATAATAACTCTCAAAGTAATCAAAATATATTTATAATAATTTAGATGTGGTTAATTTAATTTTTGACTGATGTAGGTGAAACTGAAGATAATTATAAGCCTCTTGATAGCACTTATCATTTTTCTTTATTATAAATAATTTATTATAAATCCATACTATCGAAGGTTGAATAAGTATTTTCTTTGGTTAATTTGAGTTAAAGATACAGCTTGAAAACATATCTACAGTTGTGATGTAGATAGGTTTTGAACAATAATAAAGAACTTATCAGTGATTACTGTTGTTAGTAAATACTTAAAGTAAGTTGAGTGTATATACATGACAATGACTTGTGTTTTAAATCACGATTGATAATAACCATTTTGGATTGTTTATATATGTTTTAGTGATCGTAAATAACATTTTTCTTAGTAATTAGTAGAACTAGCCTGTGTAAGGTACGAACACTTTTTTTTATACTACGTCCGTTCTTATATATTTGTTAAGTTGACTAAGTTTTAATCATTGATTATTTATAAATTATAATAATTATAATATTAAATTATCACCATTGGAAGATACGTACATTACAAAAACTACAAGTTGTTTGTTATTATATTATATTATATTATATTATATTCAAGGGTAAAAAAGTAAATTCATGTGTGAATACAAGGTACAAGACAGACAAGCAAGCAAATTGTTTGTTATTATATTATTATTCGAGGGAAAAATAGTAAATTTGTGTGTATGGACACAAACTAGAAGGCAGATAGGCAAACAAGCCGCTCAAACAAATTTTTCGGCCATCGCACGCTCTTTTATTGTATAGAAGCTAAGATTAGTCATGCTTATCAACAATAAATGGGTAATATTATGGACTACATTGACCAATATAAATGATGATCTAATTGTGTCAGCTATAACAAAAAATACACATTTTATGAATAATTCAAATGTTATGACAAAGTATAAATATAAAATTAATTTTATATAGTTTATAAGTAGTAATAATCATTAAAGTAACGAAGGATACATCAATAATCGTTTGAATATGCTTAAAGGTAATTTTTAAATAAATAAAGTTCGTGATTAATAATAATTAGACCATTAATAACCATCTTGATTCAACACTCTTATTATCTTCAATACGTAACATTGAATGAAGTACATAGATATCTGATTTTCGCATGAACTAATTAATTAAGTCAAGCCATCATCGTCATGAATTTTTAATCATGTAATAGTTAGAGATAACAGAGTCTCTAAAATTCATATAGATCGGAAGAGTTAGAGATAACATACTTCTCAATATTTGTCATTTTAATCAATTTTAATTTTTGTTTTCTATTATATTTATTATATTGCAATTTCAATGCAAAATTAATACTCCCTCTGTTTTTTTTCATCTGTCGTTTACGGTTTTCAACGTCAATCTTTAAATAATTTCTAATATAAAAATGTTTATAAAAATATGATATAATACTTTCTAATAGTAATTTTTATTACTAATCTAATGAAATCAATTTTATATGATGAATCATTATACAAATTAAGATATTAACGGTCAAAGTTTTTCACACAATTTCCTAGATGATAGATAAATAAAAATGGAAAGAATGACATTTTTTCAAATTTATCTCTCATTTTATAATTCCAAATACAATTATATAATTAAAATGGTTATTTAACTCTTACTATCATCCTCAATATTATTTTTTAAAAATCTTTTCAAAGCTTCAAAGCAATAAAAAATAGGAGTATTTTATTAAAATGAATTTCTTTCTGAAAAGAGTCGGCTCCGAGTTCCATGAAAGAAAAAAAAGGGTTGGCTTGTGGTGACATCGATCCCAGAAAACTGGATTTGTCGTTGCATGCACTGAAATTTATTTATTTAATTATTTATATTTCAATTTGGCCTAAAAAAAGAATAAGAAATGTGTTAGTTGTATTATGATGATCATATCATCACAAACTTGTTTTGCTTCTCTTGAGACAAGTATGGTGTGGTGTACAAGTGTTGATCCATTCAAAAAAGTTTGATATGTATATGTAGGCAAGATGCAAATTTGGTTCATTCTTTTGTTATGCATATACTAATATTTTATCAAAGATCTTGGGAAAAGTGTTCCTCATCCAATTCCTTGGCATAATTGGCCACAAATTGGCTATAACCTAAGCTAGTTGACAAAAGAGGAGGGGAAAAGAAACAAGCAAAAAAAGCCCATAAATTTATCATTTGGTAATATTTATTTGCTTGTTGGAATTCTTGATGTATATTAAGGCTTGTTCTTTTCTGCTGTATTTTTGAGGTATGGTGTGGTGTGGTGTGGTGTGGTATGGTGTGGTGAAATTGTGGTGGGTGTGGGGAAAAGTGAGCAGAGAGAAAAGTGAGGATTTGTGGTAAAGTGTGGTGAGTTGTGACAAACTGCGGTATGTTGTGGTACCGCAGTTTGCCAACCGCAGAAAAGAACAAGGCCTTAATTAGTTACTCCCTCCCTCCATTCCATATTAATTGTCATCTTTGAAAATTATATAAGTTAAATTTTAAAAATTTTGATTATAAATTTCTTAGTATATACAATAATCTATTATGTAACCGTCATTAGATTCGTAATGAACAATATTATTATAAAAGTGTAATATTGCAGTTGTTTATAAAATATTATATAAAAATTATCAATAAAAAAAGTAACATTGGAGACCGTGACAGTCAACATAAAGTGACAAATAATATCAAATAATATCGAACAGAGGGAATATATGTGTGGATTTAATTGCTTGTTTAGTTTGGCAACCAAATTGATGCATGGTCCTTATTTTCAAACAAAAAATCCTTTTAAATTAGGTGAGATTTTGTGTTTGAAAATTGCTCTATTTTCCTAAGAAAACATTTAATATGTGGAATAATTAATAATGATACCAGATAAGTACGTACTGCATTTATTTAATTATGTACTACCTCTGTCCCTGATTAATTGTCTCAAAAACTAATTTCACAAAACTAATAAATATAGGGAATGGAGCAAAATATTTATACATTGCCAAAAATGTCCTTGAAAATACCTTTGGAAAAGTGTAAACAATGCATTTATTAGGGATAAAATGGGTATTATAGTTATTGAAAATGTAAAAGTTAGGTAATTAGACAAATAAAAAAGGACGGAGAAATTAGTTAATTGGACAAATAAACAGGGACAGAGGTAGTAGTTGCTATGAAGCAAGCTAGAATGTCTATATATTAGGAAATTTAGTATTTGAACCAACATATATTTACATATTATCAACTTTGAATTAATAGTGAGTATTTTTCTTCCGTTTTTTTTTTATAATGAGTTGCATAAAGATAGAAAGTACAAATTTAGTATTTGGTACTATTTGTTTTGCTTTTTGGAATTCTTGATATATATTTAATTAGTTATGCATGGATTTCCTTGTTTCGTTTGGCCACCAAATTGATGCATCTATCCTTATGTTCAAACAAAAAACTCCTTTTAAATTAGGTGAGATTTTGTGTTTGAAAATTGCTTTGTTTTCCTAAGAAAACATTTAATGTGTGGAATAACTAATATTGATAATAGATAAGTACGTATTGCATTTATTTAATTTGGTAGTTGTTATGAAACAAGAATGTCCATACATTAAGAAAATCGAGTACCTGAACCAACAAACGTTTACACATTATAAACTTTGAATCAATAGTGATTAGTGAGCCTTGTTCTTGGATTTTCTAGATAGGAAGATACAAATTAAACAAGCAAAGACTCTAGAAACTCAACTAAACAAGGCAACAAACAAATATCTAAGAAACCATGCTTATACAACACAAAACAATACTCCCTAGCTAATTTCTAGCTGAACAAGGCAATTAATATTTGCCCAAGATAGTACATACCATGCAAGTGCATGCAAGACCAAACAAAGATACATCAATGTTTGGCACTCAAGTTTGGAAACAAACAAAATTATGATCTTCTTTGGCAACCAATTTCATGGTATCTGGTAGCTGTTAGCAGATAACTATTTAGATTAGCTGTTGGAGTTGCTGATTGTTGAAAAGGTGTTTGGTAAACACTATTTTTTTGTGAAAAGTTACCTCAAAAAGTTTCATCAAGTAGCTTTTTGAAAACCAGTTTATTGAGTCCTAAAAGTTAATATGAAAAGCTAGTTATACCAAACACTTTAAGTAGCCTTTTCACCTTTGGTCAAAAAGTTAACAGTGTCCAAAAAACTAAAAATTACCCCAAAAAGCTGACAGTCAAACACCTCCTATATTTTGTTAGCTTCAATTTAACATGTCTGATTGATATATGGAATGGAATTTCTTAAATTTCACCCCAGTAGATTCGCCTTGCAATTATCATATGAATCTAAAGAGCATGCTAGCTTTTTTCTATATTTTTATGAGGAACTTTAATGAAATAATTGCACATGTGATATTTAAATTGATACTCCCGTCCCTAAATGAATGTCAAATTTCTTAACTATTTTGTCCTTTTTTATTTGTCAATTTACTTAATTTTTATATTTTCAACAACCATAATAACAATTTTACCCCTAATAAATAAGCTCTTTACCTCATTCCAACGATATTGCTAAGGGTATTTTTGACAATTTGTAAACTTTTCACCTCATTCCCTATGTTTATTGGTTTTGATGAGTTAGTTTTTGTGACATACAATTAGAGGCGGAGAGAGTATTTATAATGTGCATAATATGTCCAAAAGGACCATAACTTTTAACAAAACAACTTTCAAGCCCATTATTTGTTGGTAATATATTTTTTTTAGGCATTGTCACTTTTCAATAACTAATTATTAGGTTCTTATTCTAAAATATATCTTCTAAAATAACCCAAACATGATGCCATTTTTGTAAACAAAACATGGCACTAGTTATCATAACTTTCAACGTATATTATAAATATTCTATTTTCTGTGGGCATAGGTTGATCATGATTAATAAAATTATTAAAATTAATTGGACGGTTTCAACCACTATTAAAGTTTAGCCAGCATCGAACTCTGACCTTCTTGTAGCCTTTGATTTAAAATGATCGTCAATCCTATCCATATCTCCCTCAAATCAAGCACACGTTTTTATTCCCTATACGGGCATGATGCTCTTTTTCAGGCTGAAGTTTTGGTTCGATGGCAAACTTCTCTTTATACCAATCTCGAATTAGGACTTCTCTACCCGTATTGAATGAAGGTTGGTATGAAACGCCTTGTAGTCTTATAGAGTTTAGGTACCCTATCCTTTTACAGGTCCTTCGCTTCGCCCCTAGTTCGTCTAGTCCGTAATCATAACTATATAGCAGACTTGTTTTTTTGCCGCTACCAAGGCAGTAGATCTCACAAGAAGCAAGGGCCGGCTGAAGGTTTCTTTTTGTTAGGGTTTAGAGCCTTTGCTCTGATACCATGGCTTAGAGTGAGGCAACGTGACTCCCGTAGATAGTATAAGGCGCCTTATATTAGATTAGAATCTTTGTTTTTTTGAGGTAATGCGCTCAGCTGCAATTTCTCGAAGAGACTGGGGGAGGCATGTCTATTAGGTGCGATAGCCACTCGACCACCAGGAGAGGTGCGATAGCCACTCGACGGAAAGGAAACCGAATGTCCTTTCCAAGTCCATTGCCACGAAAGTGAAGGTTTTGTTGGAAGGTTTGGATCTTTCAATCTTATGTCGTGAGGGATGTGATCTATGTTAGGTCCATACGATCAAGAGATCATAAGTAACTTAGTGAATGCTCTCTAAAAAGGGCTTGGTTTGGAAGAAGAAAATGAAATAGGAACAACCGCGCTGGTGACGTCAGTGACTTCCGACAGCTCCGAAAGATCCCGCCTTAGACCTGTTCCCAGTTTTCGAAGATGTATCATTGTACCTTGTGAACTGCGTTGGGTTGGTTGAATGACCGGGAAATCCTGATCGAAGTCCACCAGGACTCAAAGCATATCCGGGGAGAAGGTAGCTTCACGACGGAGTTCACCGAGAATACTCTTGACAGGTGGGCATGGAAGCTTTCTGCTATGCTATTAGAGGATACCTACGGAGAAACTTAATCAATTAACTTCGGGGCAGGGAAAATAAAGAGAAAGAAAAAGAGGCATAAGTCCATGGGGTAGAATTGCCTTATAGCTTTTAGGTGTCGTAATCCCTCGCTTTTCCGAAACCAAGTCTCTTTTACCTGGGAATCTGCCGAACAGTTCGGGCCAAATCCTGAAGAAAGCTAAAAAGCGTTGTTTGATGAGCCTGCATAGTATTAGGTCGTCAGCTTGCTTTTCTTTCAGGATTCACTGTTGGGAAGAAGACGAAGTCGATTCAATCCAACTCCAACCAATCGGCTTACGAGATATTTAGTGGACCGTCTCTAAGCTCGAGCTCCTTTGTCTCCTCACTTAGAGAGCGTACCAATTCACTTCGTTCCCCCATAAAAAAGCATATATTTGAGCGAGCAATCCAATCCTGGATGAGTATCATCATATTAAAAAATGCACCCGGTTGCATTCGCACGACCTCTTAACATTACACCACTGAATCCCCAATCCATTTGCTGTGCTGCAAAGAAGTGTTAAGAGGTGCGTAACCTTGCCTTGTTCAACTTCCATTCCTTTAATGAAAGCTTAGATTCTGACTGTTATTTATTATAAATTTTCTTGCCCAGAAGTCATTCAAACTAAAACACCGTTCGCCAACTACGGACTCCCAAGACCGGATACGCAGCTAAGAAGAGAAAGAGCTTCTCCCTCTTGTCAACTACCTTTACCTTTTTAGCAGCTTAGTCACTAATCAAGTTCATTAACTTACTAGGAGAGGAAAACTTTAGTAAAAAATTTACAATAATATTTAAGTCGTGAGGTTCAATCGAATAATGTGCTCCTTATTGAAAGTTTCTTTCATTTAAAGTTTGAAACTAGAAATATTCCAATGAAAATATTTAAAGAGAACTTAAACTTAATTCTAAAATCATAATAAACTAGCCCTAAACTCGTGCGATGCACGGTGTATGAGAAATAAGTATTATTTTTAACAAAAATTAACCTAAATCACTAATGTACATATAAATTAAAAAGACCACAACATAAATTATATAATTAAACTTTACTATTAATATTATATAGATTTGTAAAATTTTGTTCTTTCTAATTATCTATTTTTGTTTAGTGATACTTTTTGGGTTTTTTAATTCTAAAATAAAATTTGGATTGTAAATAGAAAAAAAAATGTCTACGTTGTGATTGGCCAATCCCCCTACAGTCACTCTCGTGGCTTTATTTCGAGGGGCTCACAATAATTTCTATTATAATATATAAATTTGTAAAATCATTTAAATTTGTTCTTTCTAATTATCTATTTTTGTTTAGTGATATTTTTTGGTTTTTTTCAATTCTAAAATAAAATCTAGATTGTAAATAGAAAAAAGAAATTTCTACGTTGGGATAGACCAATTCCCATACAGTGACTCACGTTGCTTTATTTCGTGGGATCCACAATAATTTCTATTATAATCTATAGATTAAATCTTTGCTCATGAAGAAGTGATGACTGCTTAATTCTACCAATATGATTTTATCCTTGGATAATGGAAGAGCAAATCATGTTGAAAGGCTCTATTTCTCTATAATACCATATAAATATAAACTGAAATAATTATTTTTTTTGAAAATAAGTTTTGAAGGCCCTATTTCTTTATGATACCGTATTAAATATAAAAGAACATATTTATTTTTGAAAGTAAGTTTATATTTACTAGGTTGAAAACGAAATTTAAACAAACTTGGGGACCATGGGTTTGATTTTAAAGATTCAAATAAATTAGGAAAAATGAGCAACATAAACCTAACAGTCCTTTTTATAGTACAATAATCAATTATTTCTAAAAGTGAAGCTCATACAAAGATAAGGTCTTTAATTTACACAATGTATTGTAATAAAGCCTATTTTATTTACTATTATTAAAATTTAGTTATGATATACTTTTAATTATAAAAATATCATTTTATGATTAAATTTCACATTTAAATTAATTAAATAAAAGTTGAACAAACTGTTAGTACCATCAATGCCGAAGTGCATAAAAATAGATGTATGCCAATTAAGTACCCTTCTTTCCATCTTAATTGCCATTTTAATTTACACGTCACTTAAATATTACAGTAAAAGCTTTAACTAGTAATTTCTCTAACACATGCAATATTATTTTATTATACAAAATTGCTATCACTATATTCGAAATGAAAAATACGATCCTAAGAGAATAATGTTGTAAACTTTTGATAAAATATGCCATAAAAAATTACCAGTCAAATAAAAATGTTCAAAACCGTGTAACAATATTTAAGAGACAGTTACTCCCTCCGTTCCAAATTATTTGGCGCTTTGACTAAATTTTGATCGTTAATTACTCACAAATTTCAATGAATTGTGATATGACATACCGTCATTATAAAGATATTTTACTAAATGTTACTATAAAGATAATTTCATATTGTAACCCATTGTAATTTATAAATAATTAACGGTCAAAATTTAGTCAAATATCAGTTAATATGGAACGGAGGGATTAATATGGAATTGAGTGAGTAATAATACCTCGGTCCCAAAATATTTGTCCTTTTACCTAACTTCTTTGTCCCAAAATATTTGTCTCATTTATAATTCCAACAACTGTAATTACTTTTTTACCCTTATTTAATAAATTCATTTTTTCACTTTTTACAATTCCAACAGGTATTATCTTCAATTAAAGTAGGGGCATTTTGGGTAAATTACAAACTTTTTACCTCAATTCTCAATATACATTGGTCTTCTCAAATTAGGTAAATGGATAAATATAATGGGATGGAGGAAGTAAAGTACATTAGTTAATACTCCACTAAGAACAAGTGGTACTGTACGTATATGTAATTAATCAAAATTTAATAGAAATTTATGGCAAGTCTAATCTAAATTTGGACTGATTGACCAATTGCATTGAGATATGGGCAGAAATATATATAATTACCCAATAGAATTTCCAGGAACCCCCAACTATTTCTCTTAATTATATTATTATTAATGAATTATTGATTGATTAATTAATAATTAATTAAGGTAGAATTAAGGTGAATAGAATAGTATTAAGAGCCCATAGTATTGGAAAACCTCCATATTGGTTGGCAATTTACGTGTAATGACAAATTCTATCTTTTGGAGTTGATGATTGGGAATATGATTATATATGATCATGTAAGCCTACCCATGTCACGTGTATTCTTCACACTACAAAATTCCTAAATAATTAATCATGTGGTTTCTATTTACTACTCACACCATTCCAAAATTAATTATCATTTTTGACTAATTTTAACTGTTAATTATTCACAAATTACAATGAGTTACAATATAAAATTACCTTCATTATAATTTTTAGGAAAATATCTTTCTAATGACGGTAATTTCATATTGTAAGTCATTATAATGTGTGAGTAATTAACGATCAAATTTTAATCAAAGTGTCAATTAATTTGGAACGGAGGTAGCAAAGTGACAATTAATTTGGAACGGAGGTAGTACTACTATTCATTTAGGTAGACTTAATATATAATCCCCCATTTTATAATAATTAATTATTGCCTAATAATTACTACAGGATCTCCAATATTATTCATTATATTGGCAGAGAATTTTCATACTCCCTCCTTCCTATATTATTTGATACTTAAGACATAATTCACAAAACCAAGAAAACTTACAATCTATATTAATTTGCATTCTTGGAAATGAGAAAGAGGTGAATAAAATGGTGAATAATAACGAAAAATGATGAATAAAAGAGAAAAATTGATCAAAAAGATGTATTTAATAAGGTAATTTGATAAATTAGTAATTAATGTGTTATTTGAATTGTAGAGTGACAGATATTATGAGAAGAAAAAAGAAGTTAGCTAAAGTGACAGATAATATGGAAGGAGGCAGAGTAATATATTTATCACAATGTTATGCTTTTATAATAGTAATTTTTTTTTGTTTTGAGACTAATGGTATGTATTTTCCTATAATAGAAGATTATATATGTTCAGATATTAATGGTCCAAGTTCTTAAATTTTGAATGATATGTAAAATTAAAGTGACAGTTAATAAGTAACACGGGGAGTTACCTCTTGTTTTCTTTCATTTCTCGTGCTATTTTTGCTTGTGCACATTTTTTTTTACAAAAAATATTTTTTTTTTGAAATAAGTATAATCATCTAAAAATCACCTTTTTTTTTTACAAAGGTAAACGGGGGAAAGACATGCTACCGACGTCTTCTCACAAGAAATCGGCCCGCCCTATATCTAAAAATAACTTATAATAGAGCCTCTTATTACTTTAATTTAGTTATTTTTTTTGAATGATTAATGAATTAAGTTGTTAGATACATCTTTTCATAAGTGCACTCTTTAATTACTTGTTGGCTTCCTAATGTCTAGTAGATAAGTTTGATCATTACTTGATCATGTTCTTGTGTACTTGATTGATTAGATGTGTTAGTAGTTTTTTTGTACATATAAAACTATGGACTCTCATCAAAGGTTTACTATGTGCTTCAATTGGTGAAGTATACAACATAGTTTTTAATTGGTTTATGGTAGAAACTATTTGGAGATTATTAGCTAGTAGTTCACAAGTAATCACACAATAACATGATAAAATTTATATAAGAGAACGTTTGATTAGTTAAAAATCTCAAGAAAATTGGTCAATTTCCCAAGTTAATTTACTTTTCCTATGTTTGGTTGCATTTTGAGACTTGCAAAAAAATTTGCAAGGCACCAAAATTTCTGACCTTTACTCAGATAATTTCATGTAGGAGGTAAATAACATTTTCCCAGGGAAATTTTATTCCATCGAAAGCTTCCTAATATACATTTCTCCTAGGAAAAATTTACATGAAATTCTTATCAAACGCTCTCTAATTAAAATTGTACACATGATAATGATATATACATGTTATGCATAATTCAATTGAGGGTAACTTTTTGAAAATTCCCTTAGAAAATCCTTCTTCAACCCAGTTTACTTTCGAGGGAACTTTGTGTTATCCCTTGAAGAGAAGTTCCCGAGGCAGCGAGGCAGGTGAAACATTCCTACAAAAATTTTCAAGGGAAAGAACAAATCTTCCCTCAAAAATCTCAGAAGGATTTGTCTATTTCCTTGAGATCGACATTCAATTATTAATAAATTAAAATTTTCAAAATCTCTTGATTGATATATTATTTTTGGCATTTTTAAAATAAATTCATTGTAATGTTGATCTTACAAAAGGGAAAATTCCAGAAAGAAGATGAGGAAATTAAAAAGAAAACAGCAAGGGTATGTTTAGTTCAAAGTTTAATTTGGAATAAAACTGCATATCTACGGCTATCAAGCTTCATCATTCATTTTGTATTTGGTTGCGTAAGTATGAGGCTTGAAATCTAAAAGTAAAATTTTTTTTTTTTTGGGGATCCCATGTATCAATATTTTTCTCAAAAATATAAATAATTGACATTAATAATTTCAATTTCACCTTTTTCATTTAGTCGCCTTTAAACCCTTCTCCAAATGAAATAAAAAAGTAAAAGTAAAGCGTTAAATTGAAATATCAATAACTAATATTTATATCATTTTTTAATAAATATCAATAATAATATATTATAAAAAATGTATATTTTCATTGATATTAATAATTAATATTATAATTAATTAGTATTAAAATTAATATCAATAGAAATAGAAATAAAAATAAAAATAAAAATAAAAATATATCAATATTAATATTAATATTAATTAATATCCATACAAACTAATATTAAATTAATATTAAAAAAATTTAAAAATAAAGTTAGAATTGTAAAAATTAACATTAATGTTAGCATCAGTATTAATATGGATATGAATAAGAATATGAATATTCATGTTAATATTTTATAATAACATCAATAATAATATTAATGTTATTAATATTATTAGTATTAATATAAATATTAATATTATTGTTATTATTAGTATTATTTCTATTTATTATTATTAAATTAGTATTTATATTGACATCAATAAAATAATAATAATAATAATATAACTTCATTTCTTATTTATATCCGATTAAATTTTTATTTTCCACAATCACTGTTATTTTACAATTTAATAAGCTATTTTTTCTAATTACTTCTTAATTACTTTTATCATTTTCAATATAATTATACAACCAAAATCGAAATAATTTTGATTATATACCGATCAATTAAAAATGACAACTATTAAGAAATAGGAGTAATGTCTATGATCCCAAACATATATTCTTGTGTCACCCCTCTTATCATTACTTAACAAAAAAAAAAATCTAAAAATTAAAATTTTGTAAATTCCATCAACCCCTTGTGAATCTTGATTCCACGTGAAAATGATCTCAAAGAAAATGAAATTTAGAAACAAAAAAGATAAACATCTTGATGCAAGATTTCATCTAAATCACTTATAAAATTAAATGTAAGTATATTCAAATCATTAAAAAGATATGTTGTATTACTTTGAGGGTTATTACAACTTATAAATAAAATAAAAATAATTATTTATATTTTTTCATGAATATAAAACTATGCATAAAATGTGTATTTTCTACTATGATTTATAAAATTAGGCTATTATTTATATTTTTTGACCTAGTTAATAAGTATTATACTCTTGTAGTTGATAAATATATATAATTATTAGAGAGAATATTATTAAAAGTTACAAAAAATGAGAAATATAGACAATTCAAGATGGTGATTAACTATCTTGAGTCAAGATGTGTATCATTGTCCATTTAGAAAACTAGAAGAAGATGAAGGCTGAGAAGCTTAACAAGAAAAGGACAACCACCCTTTGTGAATCTTGTTGCTTTGAAGTCCTTGTTGAGAGATCCAGGGAGGCTTCAGCAATGGCGTAGTGCAGAGTTAAGTGAGGTTCCATCTTAAAACCAATTGGTGTTAAGATGAGTAGCCCACTTGACTTATATACCATGTCTTTTCTCTTTATTTTTCCGATGTGGGATGTTTTTACTCATGGGTGAATCTCAACAGTCCTTTTATGTACATACAAGAGTACATACAAAGTTTTTTCTTTCCAAAAAGCATCACATAGCTGATTTTGCAACAATATCATTCATGCACATAAATGTACGCGCACACATTAATCACTGCAATACAATAGAATTTATCGTGCAGACACTGTTCACCGCTCCACACACATTTAAAATTAGAAAACGGTCGACCATTAATATGGTTGCACTACACAAAATTCTTGCAACGAAAATTACCCTATGTTAGAACCTATTAACAAAGTACTAATTAGTAGTTCACAGCTAGTTGCACAATATCATAAAAACCTATACTACAACAATAAAATTTATGTACGTAATGCTCTACACATTCCTACTGCGCAACACAACGTATCGAAAAACCACGATTCCCCAAATGATCTACTTGAACAAGTACACAATCGACTGTTAATATGATTAAACAATATTACAAAAAGTAATGTTTTCAAGCCTTTAGAACCAACTTCACAACTAACATTGATATCATAAATAACCATTGACTACTCAAATTTCTAATATCATGGTCATGAAAAAGTCTATTTGACCTAGTTACAAGTTTAGTTGAATGAAGAGTAAACCCATAATAATACCTAAATAATTACTCCTATTAATTATACAAAAAAAAACAATTACTCCTATTAATTGGTAACCCAAAGAAGGGTTAGTAAGTCACCCCTTTAACATGGCTCAAGAGCCGTTGGCTCTTGCTATCTTCATGATCACTTCCATTTACAATATTTTAAAAAAACCCCAAAAAAATCCCATAAAATTATTATTATTATTTTTCTTCATATATATATATATTTTTTTCCTTTTTTAAAATAAAGAGAGCATGGTCAACTCCAAGACTCTCTCATCAATCCAGTTTCTACTTCCTAACTGACACGTGCTAGTCTCTTACCCTTTCCTCAACTTTCTCTCTCTACAACCCCCACAACTTTCTCTCTCTAGAATGAGCTGTATTCCGTGCAGTAAGAATCGAGCTGTATTTGAAAGAAACATTTTTTCATTAAATTTATTAATATTAGTTTATTAAAAATATTTCTCCTTTTTTTAATTTCTTTTTTTTGCCACTTCCAACTATAAATACCCATCATCATCTTCTCATTTGCTTCACCCACTGGTTTTAAATTCCCCCTCTTCTCCTCATTTTTTTTGTGTGTTGCTTCTCCAAATTCAATTCAATTCAATAAAAAACAGCACCAAATTCAATCAAATCAAATCAAATACAAAAATGTTGATCATATTAGCAACAATCTTGATCACAATGGGTTTAATCAGCATAATTCATTATGCTCTGAAATCCTCTGTTTTCAGCAACAATGGAAAGCTTCCCCTGCCTCCTGGTTCCATGGGGTACCCTTATATCGGCGAAACGTTTCAGCTCTACTCTGAGAACCCTAATGTGTTCTTTGCATCCAAAGAGAAGAAGTTAGTGTCTTTTTTTTTGCAGATTTTTTGTGGGTTTTTTGCTAAATCATGAATTTCCCAAATGGGTATTAATGGGTATTTTTTATTTTCCATTTTTTGAATGAAAAATTCAGATATGGCCCTGTTTTCAAGACCCACATATTGGGATGTCCATGTGTGATGATCTCAAGCCCTGAGGCAGCCAAATTTGTGCTCTCAACTAGGGCAAATCTCTTCAAGCCAACATTCCCAGCTAGCAAAGAGAGGATGTTGGGCAAACAGGCCATTTTCTTCCACCAGGGTGACTACCATGCCAAGCTTAGGAAGCTCGTGCTTCGTGCCTTCATGCCCGAAGCGATCCGATCATTCGTCTCCAACATCGACGAAATCGCCTTGGAAACCCTAAAATCATTGGAGGGAGGGTCCATGATCAACACCTTCCAGGAGATGAAAACAGTAAGCACCAAAAACCCTAAAAACAGGGGAAAACAGAGCAAAACAGAGCAAAACAGGGGAACCCAAAACAGGGGAACCCACAAACCCTAAATTAACCCTAAAATTAGGGTTACTGATCAAAACTTTTTGCCCTTTTTTGCAGTATACATTCAACGTAGCACTCTTGTCGATCTTCGGAAACGATGAATTCAAGTACAGGGAGGATCTGAAGAGGTGTTACTACATACTCGAAAAGGGTTACAACTCGATGCCGGTGAATCTGCCGGGTACTCTGTTTCACAAGGCAATGAAGGCGAGGAAAGAGCTTGCACAAATTGTGGCGCAAATCATATCAAAGAGGAGGGAAATGAAGAAGGATCGCCAGGATTTGCTATCCTCCTTCATGGGTGACAAAGAGTCCCTCACAGACGAACAGATCGCCGACAACGTCATTGGTGTCATCTTTGCTGCTAGGGATACCACAGCTAGTGTCCTCACTTGGATCATCAAATACCTTGCTGAAAACCCCTCCATCTTACAGGCCGTCACGGTACGATATTAAACTTGTTTTACGGTTTTCATTTTACAATTTGGGTCGCCTCGAACTTAAAACATCGATTTCTTATATTTTGGATCACCTCAAACCCTACTTTAGAACATTCTAAATTGCCTTAAATAGAAAACGATCGGTTTTTTACGACCATACTTTACCGGTTCTAATGTAAAACCGTCAAATTCCTTATCTTCTGGATCGCCTCAAACCCTACTTTATTACCAATTTCAGAACATTCCAAATCACCTTATACAAAAAAGGGTCAATTTCTTAGAACCTAAATCGCGCCACCAGAATCGAGGTTTTTCCGGTTCTAGACCGATTCAGCTAGACCCCACTACTTTCCCAACAAGATCAATACCCCCACACCATACCACTTGACATTTCACTTGTAGTCAATCAAGTTGAGATATCATTAGCATATCATATCATATTATCCATTTATTGTGAGTCCAAACATTTGTAACTTTCCCAAAAGTTTGAAAACATGAATTTTTGAGAGTGATTGATTGATGGGTATATTTTATTTTATAATTATTTTTCAGGAGGAGCAAGAGGCAATAATAAAAGGGAAAGAGGAGAGTGGGGAGGAGAAAGTATTGAGTTGGGCAGATACTAAGAAGATGCCATTTACAACTAAAGTCATCCAAGAGACACTAAGGGTGGCATCCATTTTGTCATTTACTTTTAGGGAAGCAGTGGAGGATGTTGAGTATCAAGGTCAGTTGTCTCTCAACTTGTTCTCTACTTTCTCTCTCTAACTTTTTTTTAAAATTATTTTTTGTGGGTTTTTCTGGGTTTTTTTTCTCTCTAGGGAGCATGTGAATTGACCCATTTGCCCCTCTTGGGTGTGTGTTTTTACAGGGTACCTCATACCAAAAGGGTGGAAAGTTTTGCCCTTGTTCAGGAATATTCACCACAGTCCTGAGAATTTCCCTGAGCCTGAGAAGTTTGACCCTTCTAGATTTGAGGTAATTAATCACTACAACTTCTTTTTTTTTTCCATTTTTTAAAAATTACTAAAAGGAAAGTGGAGAGAAAGAGAAAGAAAGTGCAAGTTGAACTTATGATTGAAAAGTGGGTAAGATTGCAAGTAGGTCAAGCTTTATAACTATATTCCTTGCTAAAACTTTATTAACAATTATAGTATATAAAGTTATTTTCTTGTGAATATTAGAAAATATTTTCCGAAAATGAAACTAGCCAAATTTTTCGTACGGATTTAAACACGAGGCATGGGATGGGATGGGATGTAACGTAGAATGGGGAGGAAAATAATTTTTATGATTACGAAATATCGTTTTTGTTTGGGATGAAACTAACGATCATGTGTTAATTATTATTATTTTGTTTCAGGCCGCCCCGAAACCGAATACATTCATGCCATTTGGCAATGGGAACCATGCATGTCCTGGGAATGAACTGGCAAAGATGGAGATCCTTGCCCTCTTACATCACCTAACCACAAAATACAGGTTGGTTAACCACAACAATACAATTACTATACTACTATTCCAAAAAAAAAAAAAAAAAAGAGTTTTGAGATATGGGTTATGAATAGTTTTTCTAAAAATGGTGTTTTCAAATGTATGAAGTATTTTCTGATTATGGTTTTGCCTTTTTTTTTTTGTTACAGATGGTCTATAATTGGCCCACAAAATGAGATCCAGTATGGCCCATTTGCCCTTCCTCAGAATGGTCTTCCCATCAAATTATCCCTCAAAACTCAAGAGTGAAGATTTGTTATTCATAATCAAGGCACTAATCTCAAATCAAGGGGTTCAAATGGTGTTATTATTTGATCAAGAAAGGATCTTCTACATTGGTTTATAAGATCGGTCCACAAATTGAACCGATCTGTAATCAGTTTTGCCTGATCAGGAAAAATAACGGATATTGAGAAGACAAAGGCAGGACAGATCCCGCTTCCTACAAAGATTTGAGGAGATATCGATCGGGAATAATGGAAAAATTGGAAAAAGGGCGATCAACTTGATTTTTCGACTTGAGAAATTACTGAAGATGAGCCGCAGTAAATGTACAGCCAGGCTCTCCTTCATACATAGCAAAAATTTTGAAGGGAAATGAGTTTTACTTACAAGTGTAGCACTTCAATTTTGGTTTCTCACTTTTGTCATATTCTTTAGATTTTTGGTAATTATTTTCAGGGGATAATAAATAAGAAGAATGTAAACCCGTAAGGGTTTAACTCTTGTAAATTGTAGATTGAAGAATGTTGATGCAAGTATGTAATTTAATTTAACTATGTAAAAAAGCCAAAGGCAACCAAGTAAATGAGATTTTGATCTAATTAGATCACTTCATTGTCTCAATCTCTACATGTTGATTGTTTTCATTGAAATAAATTATTTGCAGCTAATTCAAACATTTCAACAAAAATTAAGTCTATTAATCTCTAATATTGCTCTTTTAGCGATAGTGAAGATTGAAGATTATCTCTCATGTTTTAAATCTATACATAAGGCATAAGCATTGCTTGAAAAACAATTGTTAATTGTTAGTTGTTAGTTATTAGTTGTTGGTTGTTTACTTATTTAACTGTTTGGATTGACTGTTTCTATTAACTATTTGAATTGACTGTTTGGAAAAATTGTTTTTGATAAAGTTAGTTGTTTTTTAAAAGATAATTGTTGAAATTCTTTTCATACCCTTTATCACCAACTTTTTTTTTTGGAAAGTTATCAGCAACTTTAAAACAATATGTATAAATTACTTTTATAATGATATGTATGTATTTTTTTTTAAAGTTTTGGGTTAAATGGTAATTCCTATAAACAACCAACCCAATAGGCTGCTCATGTCATCCTATTAAAAATCAGCATATGAGATCCAATCAGCCAAGTGAATAGATTGTTTACCAAACATCTATTTCACTTATTAATTTTTTTTTTTGGAAAAATCTATTTCACTTTAAGGCACCGTTCTTTTGTGCGTTGCGTTTGCGTTTCGATAAGTTGCGTTTGGGTTGCGTTAGGTTGCGGTCGGAAATAATAAAAAGGTGAGTACAGGTGAATAGTAGATTGTGATAAGTTGCGTTATCTTGCGTTTTCCATACGTTAGGTTTTATTGATTTTACGTTGCGTTTGGGTGCGTTAGCGCACAAAAGAACGGTGCCTTATTTTGAATTGGTTGAATCTTCCAATAAAATATTTTTTCCAACAAATCCGGTGTCATGCTCAAATTCTCTATGTTGTGATCACGAATGACTTGAAATTTGTGCCATGCATTTTTGATGATGGGATGAAAAATAAATAAACAAAATAAAATAAACAAGTAAATAAATAAATAAATAGGGAGTAAATAATTGGTGGTCCAATATCTTCTGCACAAAATCCCTCAGAATCTTCTTTTCATATATATACTACAGAAGCTAAGTATTTATGCCAATTTTGATGGAATTATTATGAATCTTCTGTCTCTATAAATCAAGCCCATACCAGTACAAATTAATTGATACACCTTTTTGTGAATTTCGAGCTTTGATATGGTCATTTTCAAATCTTAACAATGAAAAAAAAAAATCATAAAAAATTCTTTCTCCACCAATACTCATTCCCTCTTGTGTACAGATTTACATTATGTGACAGTATATATTTTTAAAATTTTCATTCAATTATTGGGAGTTATCATAATTTATATAATTCTCTTTCCTCTTTTCTACTTTTTGTTATACCTTAAATATATGGATGTATTTATAGAAGTAAAATAAATCTTATTCGTACATGTGTCAAGTTTTACTTTGACCATTAGCTTTCTTATTTAATATAAATTATAAAATATATTTTTTAAAATTTTAGTTTATTTAAAAAAACTTTAAAATAAATGTTTTTCAAAATATGCTTATTTACTGGGCAAAAAATTTAGATTTAAGATATTTAAATTTTAAAAATTCAGAAAATTTATTTTAATTAAGAAAATATATTTTATAATGTTGTACTAAATAAAAAAAATGAATGGCGAAGATAAAAGTTGGCACATGTATGAATAAATATCGTTTTCACTATGGTGATTGTCATGGTTGACAACCACTATAAGTTTTTGAGACCATAAATTGGCAATCAAGCATTATTCTATAATAATAAAATAATTTTTATTTTTGGGTTTATATTTTATAATTTATATGTAGTATCACACTAGAGTTCTATTTTGTAAAGTGATGGAGATATTATCAATGATATAATACAACAGATTCAAGCTTGGATTTGCACAAGCAGGCGACTTCGGAAGTATTTTTAATAGGATGGTTCCGTTTGAATTTAAAGGTAAAATGGATTATGTAATAATTTGACCAGCAATGTTATATTGTTCGAAGTGTTGGGCTACAAAGTGATTGCGTTGTCAAAGGTCCAGTGTGGCAGAAAGGAGAACGGTCTAATGAATTTGAGTATAATAATTAGGAATTATGTGTGAAGCAATAAGGTAGGGGTGACCACTATTTAGGGTAATAAGTTGCAAGGCATTACAGTAAGATGGTTTGGTCATGTATATAGGAGGAGTATGAATGCTCTTGTTTGGACACGTGAAAAGATTGCATTTTCGCTATTTCACCGTGAGCATTGAACGCCTATGAAGTTTATGAGGGATGTTATTAGTGTGGAACCATCTCAACCAAAAGCTTAAGGTGATGGTTGAAGCCCTATGAATGGTTTTATACTCTAACACGTTTCCTCACGCGAATGCCCTTTGGGCTTGAAGCTTGGATGCTGCAAAGGCCCCCTTCACCTTGCGCAAATGAATATGGGGGACGTGGAAATTTGAACTTGAGATCTCTTGTTCAGGGTTGGCTCTAATACCATGTGGAACCATCTCGACCAAAAGTTTCAGCTGATGGTTGAAACCCTAAGAATGGTTTTATACTTTAACGATCAGAGCTTAGTGAAGAGCAGGATGTTAGAGGGCTAGGATTAAGGTAATCGAATGAAGGGGTGAAAGGTTGTCGATAGGACATCGCACATTGCTTTTTCTATGTGTTTCTTGTGCCCTCTTTGTGTTTGTGTTTTCCAGGCAAGTCTAATACACTACTTTAACTACTCATATGTACAGGAGTATGGATGCTGATCAAATCCAAAGGTCTGAAATTAAATGATTACACTTCTGCCACTTCGCCAGGACATTGATTAAAAGTTTATTTCACATAGGCTTAGTGGATGAAACTTGATAAAGATGCTTGGCAGGCTAGGGTTAAGGTAGTCGGACGTGGGGTTAAATTAATAGATTTCGGCTAGAAGACTATTCTAGGGCTACTTGGCCAAATTATGTCTCTAAAGCATCCTTGTGACACCTCTTTTTTCTATTCCAACTTGAGAGTTTTATAAAGAGATTGTAACCTCACTTATATCTAGTTACCCTTCCTCTGAAATATGCCTACTCCTCGTTGTGCTATAACTGTTTGATATTTTTCTTTTTGATCCCATTGTGTTTTAAGCAGGTTGGGCTACCCTTTGTAATCTCCCTATATTTTATAGGGGATTTTATCTTAGCTCCCATGAGTTTTTCCCGCATTTAATTTCCACGTAAAAATCTTGTCTTCATCATCTCTATATTGTTCTTATTTACTTTCTCAATACATATATCCCTAAATTAATCATCTATATGCTCATACTACAATATGAGACCCATTTAATATAAATTTAATTCCTACCAAGTAGTTCTAGATTTGAATTTCTATCCTAACATTTTCGATAAACGGATCTATTTGATTGAATATATATGACTAATAATTTTGAGACCGAATATCAGGAATGATTTACCTATATTTGTATGCACTATCATAATTTTGAGACTGGATATGGGGGTGTTTAGCTACCCAGTTTTTTGGGTAATTTTTTGCTTTTTGAATATTATTAGCTTTTTGACCAAGGTTAAAAAATTATTTACCAAACACATCAAATAGCTTTTTATATTAGCTTTTTAGATCCAATAAGATAATTTTCAAAAAACTACTTGATGAAACTTTTTGAGGTAGTTTTTCACAAAATCTACTTTTTTTAATCGTTGGAAGCCAACAGATTAAAAAGCATCAAAGATACAACAAAATACCGTCAAAACAGCCAAAACTGCAGAGGCAAAACATCAAAATAAACAGCAAAAGCAGAAAGTTACAACCAGGAAAACTCGAAAAGGCACTTAACTACAGCTGGAAAATCACCCAAAGACAGAAAAAACAATCACTTCTTCTTGGATGGAATGATCTTTAGCCCACAAATCTTTTCCACCAGAGCCTGCTTTTGATCAATCGCCACTCTAGCATCCTCTGTGATCTTCAACTTTTGCGCGGTTTCAAAAGACGTCGATTTACACTTCCGAGACGCATCCAAAACCAATCTCCATTTAGATTTCAATACAACCTTTCCTCTCCTTTTACTCCTAGCACCGACCTTTGAAAATCTACTTTACAACACTTTTCCTACAATTAGCTAGTCAAATGACTAATCCAAATAACTCTCAGTTAATAGCTAACACAACTACCAGTTGGTTGTCAAATAGGTCATAGTTCTTCTTTCATTTATTTTTTTAAAATTTATCATTTTTTTTAAGGTTGAATTATCAATACATATTTTCATATTGCAACTGGGGTATCTCCTATAATCAGAGCAGATATCAGAAACTTTTCTTAATTTTATCCTGAATCATGATTGAAATAAAAAAATTTGGTTATCTTTTTGTAAATCCTACTCCTAATTTTAGGGTCAGATGTAAGGAACTGCTGACCTATAAATCATCATCATCTAGCTGCAGTATTTTTATTTTTATTGTTTTTTTTAGGGGGGGCATTCATTTATGTTGTTCTTATCAGTTTGTTTATCATATCATATTATAAATTGTGAACACTAAATTGCTTGGTCAGTCAGTAACAATTAATAATTATGAATATTTGGTATGCATGCAATTTTCTGCAAGGATCCCAGTTTCACATTTTCCAAACTCATGAATAATATTTATTTTGAATAGTCCTTTTCATGCCACTAAAAGCTATTTCTACTACTAAAAAAAAGGCCATGAATTTTTATATTTCAATAAATTATTAAGTGAAGATAATATTGACACAATATTGTGAATTATTGATCAGTATTGAGTACATGTTCATCCATACTTACTGGAGTTAAGTATTAGTAGTACTTGAAAATATTACAAAATGCAATTTAGAAAAAATGCAGGTTAATAATAAATACCTAATTACCATATATAATTTTAAAAAAATCAATTAATCCTGTATTCCAAATATTCTAATTCTAGCATTTAGATTTGAATTGTAAACAGGGTACTTGTCGGTAATATACTTTTACACTCTGTTGGAAATATTAATCTAGAAAAATCATGAAAAGAATTATTAGAAAGATCTATAAGAAAATTTATGATATTATGAGAAAAATACCATGGAATGTTCTAGATATATTAAGAGATAATGTAAGAAAAATCTAAAATATAGATAATGACATATTAGTAAGGAGGTCAAGGATTCTAGCACATCCTTACTACACAAATAAATAGGCATTAGAGACATGTTCTAAAGGTGTGGAATTAATAAGCTCATATAAGGTGCTCCTCCCACCACCACCATGTATCCAATTTCCCCTTGTAACATTCTCCACTTCCAAATCCAAATGCCAAGTTTTCTTTCCAAAATTTGGCCCACTACACTTCTGCTATGCTCATCTCAAAAATTTCAACACATTCAGCTATAATATATTCCCCTGTTTCATACTATTTGTCTACAAAGTCTTTATTGATAAAGAATCTTTTAGCACATATTTTATTAAAAATTATATTTTATCATTATGAAATTAAAGTATTGTTCATTATAAATCTAATCATAATATTTTCGTATAATAGAACATTATATAAGACGAGAAAATGAATGACGTCAAGAAACAATTAATATAGTACGGAAGGAGTATAATTATAAGACTCTAAAATTGTGGGGGTGGATTTATAATTCAAAATTTCTTTTTATAATAGATGAACTTACATCCCATCCATAAACTAAGATAACTATAGTAAAAAAGGCCAAAAAATAAAAAACTATGATAAAAATTATCAATTGATAAAATATTAATAATAAAATCATTTAAAATTCTCACCATAATTCTAAAATATAAGATGATTGATCACATCCAAAAATTTAAAAACCTTCATATGTACATTTGTTTGATTTTTGCGGAAGTAAAAAAAAAAGTTACTCATTGGTGAAAATTATTGAGTTGATACATTATGTTTGGTTAGTGTAATACTTTTTATCTCTATTTTGCTAAGGATCTTTGGATTGTGATGTACCCATCTTTTGCGGTATTGGATCATAATATATCCATTTTTAGTATTGAATATTGACTTACCGGCCTTTATACTTAGCACCTAGGTGATTTTAATATATTTACCATGACTTAAGTGGTAGTAAACCAATCTCAGGAATAATGTGGCATGCGATGGACACTTCCCGAGACCCATAAGGAACTAATAAAAGCCCAATTAATTCATCTTTGAGACTGATTTACCGTCATTAAAGTGATGGTAAGTACATTAAAATTACCTATATATAAGGTTGATATATTAGTATCCAATAATAAAGGTGAATATATTACGATTCAAAAATGGGTATATTATGATCCAAAAATATTTTGTTAATTATTCTAATAATTACCCCCTAAAACATGGATTCATGGGTCAAATTTACTGGATCTAAAAAATAATTTTTCTAACTCCTTCAATTAAGAGATTCACTTGTTTGATTGGTGTACGTATAGTCTACTACAATTAATCATAGACTTATTTCTTATTTATGGATACTTATTTTTTTAATACTTTGACTTGTTATTTCTATAATTAGATATTATAATTTCCCATCCAATTAATTCATTCAAATCCAATACCCGACACATTATAACAACCCAGCTCATTACTATAAGTAGATTTTTATTTAATAATTGTTTAATTAATTTAACTTATCGTTGTATCCTTGGATTAATTGCTACCATATTGAGTTATTGACTACCTTGAATTATGAACTGCCTTAATAATGACCATCATTTATTCATAAATTAATTAATTATTAATAAAAAATAATTATAAATAAAAAGATAAATAAAAGCAAAGCATCGTATTAATTCGTACAGGCCGTAATGCCGTATCGTACAACACTGTAATAGTAAATGAAGGTATCACGCACGTGGAAGGCACGTGTAGCATTGTGGGTACTCGTCGGTAATCTCGTGCACGTGACGTGGAAACTCGTACATTTTACTTGCTACGTTCGTCCTAAAATATTTGTGCGTTGACTAAATTTTGACCGTTGATTACTCACATGTTATAATGAGTTACAATATAAAATTACCGCCATTGTAATCTTTAGCAAATTATCTTTCTAATGGTATTGATTTCATATTTTAATTCGTTTTAATTTGTGAGTAATTAACAGTCAAAATTTAGTCAACGGACAAATATTTTGAGACGGAGGTAGTATTTTCTTTTGCTTTCTTGTATAAACTAGCTAAATTGCCCATCCAATGGACGAGGCATTTATTTTGTATTTTTGAAATTATATTTATCAATAACTTTCTCAATTTTTTTTATCTATCATATTAAAAAAAATAAAGAAATCAATGTAAAAAAATTAGGTAGAAATAAATTAAGTGACAAAATACCATCAATGATTGAAAATGTAGATGTGATAAATAATAAGGAACAAAACAAGTTAGTTAAGTGAATAAATAAAAATAAATATTTTCATCTGACAATTAACTTAATTCAAACTAATCATATCCTTTCTTATTCTATTCTTTCCTTTCATTTCATTTCATTTCATCTCCTGACCTAACCTGAACCTAACCTGACTAAAAAATAACGTTTGAATAAATGAAAAAGGTTTTTACCTCATTTATTTTTTTATAGAAAATAATTACTCCCTCCGTTCTTTTTTATTTGTCATTTATGGTTTTCAGTGTCAATCTTTAATCAATACTACCTCCGTTTTGTTTTATCTGTCGGCTAGGGAATTATGGCAAAAACTTTGACCGTTAATATCTTAATTTGTATAATGACTCATCATACAAAATTGATATCATTAGATTCGTAATAAAAAAATACTATTAAAAAAGTATCATATTATATTTTTCTATAAAAATTTTATATTAGAAATTATTCATTAAAAATTGGCACAAAAAACCATAAATGACAGTTAAAAAAGAACGGAGGGAGTAATTTCTAATATAAAAATTTTATAAAAAAATATACTATTGTAATTTTTTAATATAATTTTTTATAATGAATCTAACGACATCATTTTTATATGATGAATTATATTCAAATTAAGATATTAACGGTCAAAGTTTTTAACACAATTTTCTAGACGACAGATAAATATAAAAGGAGGTAGTACTTACTAAAAATAATATGAGCTAAATTATAATTAGAAATAAACACAAAAAAGAAAAGAAAAAATAAGAAAAAGGAAAAATAAAAAAAATCACACCACAACATAAACACATATGGTCAACAAAAATTAAAAAAAAATCGACAATTAGAACACAACACACGCGCGCACACACACCCCAACGGAACTTCCATTTCTACTTGTTAATGATAATGATTTGCATAAATTAAATTTTTGAGCAACAAAACTATAAATAAATATAGTTAATACTCTCTCCATTTCATATTAATTGTCGCTCAATTAACTGTCACAATCCCCAATGTCATTTTTTCATTGATAAGATTTTATAAAATATTTTACTATCAATTGCAATAGTATGTTTTTAGGATAGTATATTTTTAATCAATCTAACGCTAGTAATTTTATATAACAAATTATTGTGTATATTGAGAAATCTATGGTTAAAGTTAGGGCGGGTTTGGGATGAGTCTAGCTGGACCCATAACCAGTCTCGTCAATTTTTTTTTTAGACCTAGATCAGCCTCATACTTATCGGGTCTGATAATTTTAGACTCAAATCCAAATCCACCAAGTCCACAGTGCATGGCGAGTCTTTAATTAATGGGCTCAATATTTTTATTTTTTATTAGTTTTATCAATTTTTTGAATCAAATTATTTTTTTTGAATAAAAAAAGTCAACTCTAATTGTTTTTCATATTATACAAAATAAATGCTTTGCTATTAAAAATAGAAGTGACAACTCAATCGTTTAACACTCATTTTCATATCTAGTTAGAATGTGTAAGTAATGTAACATTAACTCTTTGGGCTTTTGTGTTATCAACAAGTAAAACAACCACTTGAAACGAACAAAGATAATGGTTATGTTAATTAAACATAAGCATATAGCATACATAAATGCAAGAATAACTTATAAAGATACTTAATTCGTACAACAAAAATTCATTTCAATATGCATATTTAACATTATCAGACAGAAGCATTCAGAAACATTATAATTCAGAAACATTATCCTAATTCACCTTTCAGTACTTTTAAGATTAATCTCAAATCACAAGCATTAAAGAGGCCTTACAAATACTCATGAATATGAAGCACGCAACCTTCTACTAATCCAAAACGAGAATTCAAGCACAAACTAAGAACATCCAATCAAACTACATTATTTCGGATTGCAAACCCTAGAATTCAAAGAATCTACTTACTCATTTTCAATGAAAGAATGAAACAAGTTCCAATCATAATGAAACCTCAAAACAAAGAAAGGATATGAAAAGAAACAATCAAACTGCGAAGATAGGTCCCGTTGAGTCTTTCGATCCCGGGGTGGAACCTTCCCGTGAACGCCGATGATTTCTCCTCGAATCTTCGTTCTTGCCTCTCTTGGTTTTATTTAATCTTGAATCTTGATTGAGTGGGGAAGAGGAGTAGTTAGGGTTTGGTGCTCTCTTTCTCTCTTGATGGATGAAGAATGAACCAATCAATCACGAACTCCCCTTTCCTCTTCTTTTAATCGCGATAAAAATAGTCGTCGCACGACCAGCCGGACCACCACGGTCCGTGGCATCCCACCACGGTCCATGGAGCTCGCCACGTGCGGTGCATAGTCGGTGCTGGTTGTGTCGTTTCTTCTCTTGGCTGTTGCGCATGAAATGGAATTACCACGGTCTGTGGTCTTCACCACGGTCTAACTGTGGTAAGCATTGCCCAGCTGGTTCCTGCTCCGTTTCTCATGAAACTCGTGCCACGGTTTGGTTGTCAGCAGTGGTGGCCCGTGGTGCATTCGACTTTGCTAAAAGTTGGGAAATGGTAGTGTTTTGGCCCCAAACCTACAAGTTTCCATGAAAAACAACAATACCGAGCTTAATAAAAAAAATTGGGATATAAATCAAGATTCACAATTAAGATTACCCCCAATCCACTATTAAAATCTCCTAAAAATATAGTCAATTTTTTTATTTGAGGGTGTGAGCTGAGTAAGTACTAAGTAGCTAAGGCTATATAATCCTTGAAGAGATCATGATGTTCTCCTTTGTAAAATGATAGGGTCAGATTACATGAAGTGGTAATACAATGATACAAGTTATTCATGGACTAAGTGTAACCTATCCATGGATGACTAATAAGCTTATCTATGGATCCTGGTATAATTTATCCGTGGATGGTGTGTAAAAAATGCACGAATTGACACCAATACATTTTATAAAGGCGAATTTCATAATCTCCTCAAAGATTTTATGATCCAACTCCTTTGTATTTGATACGCCGCAAGTGCACGAGTGTAGATGTAGCATGTATTAAGATTGTTCCCGCAGATACTTGCCCAACAACACCCCAAACCAGCCTTCTAATTGATTACTAAGTCGGTCGAATTTTTGATGAGATTTATCTAACAGACTACTTTTAAGTTTTAACTACGAAAGCAATATTTCTAAGGATGAAATCAAATAAATAAATTCGTTCAGGGGAACCTAGGTTGCTAACGAATAAAAAGGGTGGACTGAATTTCACCAATTCGGACAACTTTTAGCTAGAGACAATAATCGCATAAAGTCTTGCGCAACGGCCGGTCTGTTGGAAATGAAGCGAATTGCCTGGAAAAGTCAATCACCTATTTTCGTGGATATTTCAACTTCAGTTATGCTAATGATAAAATTATTTAATGATCCCTAACGCAAACCTCTATTTCTAGCCGATTTTAGAGTCAATTCAACTAAACTTTTAAATTATCAAATTTCTCCTGCTCATGCTTCATTCAAGAACTTACAACCTTGTTAATCGTAATCAAGTAAAAGCAATGACATACATACTCATAGGTTGAATAAAAATGCATCCAAATCATATTCAAAACATGTTCAATCCAACAATATTCAATCCATCAACAACTACTAGGGTTCATCCCCCAAACTTAGGGAACATTACTCACTAATTACGTCTAAACTACAAAAGCACATAGAAAGCATATAAATCTAAAGAGAATGAGGAAACAACCAAAGATGCGCACAAACCCCCGAAAGCATTGGCAATTGTAGACTTTTGTTCCTCCAACACCAAATCGATCTTGAGTAATATGCAATCTTCTATTCGATTAGAAACTCTAGATTGCCATGGAGTGGATGGTCATGGATCATGGTGGATGGTGATGGATGGCGAAAGAAATAGTCAAAACCCTCCTTTTGTGGCGAAAATGGAGGGAAAACGGCTGAATTTGAACAGATAGGCTTGACATGGACCGTCCTGGAGACGACACAAACCGTGTTTGTCTGCACTCGACCCCTGACACCCTCAACACGGGGCGTGTTGATCGTTTTTGGAGAAGTTGAGCTCTCTCAACTCTCTAGAAGCCAACATGGATCGTTTCTAATTCAATACGTACGGGTCGTGTTGGATACAGAAAATTTGGGTCAACTTATTTTGGTAATATTCCTTTGTCCGATGTCTGTTTGACCTGATTCTTGAGTCGTTGGAAAGCTCTATGAGTTTAATTTTGATTGGTATAAGTTTCAAAGTAATATCATACTTGTGAATAAAATATTGACCAAAAGAATGGACATGTAT
The DNA here is from genome assembly GCA_029582165.1 of Portulaca oleracea. Lineage (NCBI taxonomy): Eukaryota > Viridiplantae > Streptophyta > Magnoliopsida > Caryophyllales > Portulacaceae > Portulaca > Portulaca oleracea. The sequence continues at coordinate 6,936,833 of CM055877.1, forward strand.
CAATTTTCATTCATTTTTCTGCTATCTTACTCATAATTTCTTCATCACAACTCGGAATACCTTATAATATATATGTATAGTTGGAAAGCTCTTTTAACGATGAATTAATGAATGTGTGTGAACTTTGGAGTTCATAATATTAATCTGTACAAATTGAATAGAACACTTAGAACTCAATTGAAATAAAGACATAAAAGATCAATTAAGCCTATTAATTCCTAAGGGTCTGCTTGGGAGAGGGGTAAAGGGGAGTTAGTAGGGGTTAATGAGGATACCTACTCCTCCTTACTCCTGCTTGGGAAGAGAGTGAGGGAGGGTAAGGGAGAGTAAGGGAGAGTAGGGTTTACTCTCCTTTACATCTCTTTACTCTTGGTTTTTTAACACCCCAATTTGGGGTGTAAAGTGGTGTTCAATATAATTATATCATACATAACATAGAAAATGACCATTATACCCCTAACCCTAATTTCAATTATATATACATAACATATAATATGAAAGGGTAAATATGTTATTTAACATTTTACTCTTATGAACTCTCCAAAATGTTCTCACAAGCAGGGGTACCATTTTACTCTTACGAACCCTCTCATACTCTCACTCTCCTTTACTCTTATGAACTCTACTCCTCATTTTTAACTCTCCTTCCAAGCAGAGCCTAAGTTTCACTATCAAAATACTCCAAAATTTAAGTCAATATATACCCTTATCAACATTAAAACCTTAAAATGAAAAACCCTTATACTGATTCACTGCTTTTTTAGATAAAAAGTAACTATTACATGATGTCAGTTATTTCAATTTTATTAATTTTTGAGAGTAGTTATCACAAATATATTTTGAGTTTGTCCCATACTTATGCCTCACTTGTCAGGTTGTGTCCGACAATAATGTTTAGGGTAGCGGTTAGTGTGTTGAACAAGTCAATATGTTATTTGGACAAATATTAGTGCTCGGTAAACTAGCATTTAAGTAGCCTTTACCGTTTTAAGTAGAGCATCTTCTGAAATGATAATAGAGTTAACGTTTAGTGTCTCATAGTTTATGGTAAAAAAAAAAAAACTCTTTAAAAGTTTTATATCTTTGGAAATAGAATATCCTTTTATTTCAATATACATTGATTAGGTTGATAGATAACTCAACTGTTAAATTTATCGAACACAATAACCATTTGAATAACTATCTGCTATCCGCTACTAGCTAAAACACTATCCGTTACAAAAACAGTTGTACACTATCAAAATTTGTTAATTTTACCAAAGAGGACCTTAGGCCTTGTTCTTTTATATGGTTGGCTGGCTGCGGTGCCATAACACACCGCACTTTGCCAAAACTCACCACAATATACTAATCGACCACAATTTACCACAACCCACCATAATCAACTTTTTCCAATTATTTTTTCACATTTTTCCAATTATTTTTTCATCTCACTTTTTCATTACCAACACAATTTACAATTACTAAAAACAAAACCCACCACAACTTACCACAATCCACCACAATTCCACCGCAATTTCACCACACCGCACCGCGTTATACCGCAGCCAGTCGTATAAAAGAACGGGAATCGTAAAAATTATGCATAAATTTAACATGTTCATTATGTGGGAAATGGCAAATGTAATAATGTCATAAAGGGTAATATTGTTATGTACCAGCTCCATGTTGATACTATGAGAGCTAGGGACCTCTTTATTATGTAAGCCGTTATCAGTTTTAATTGAATAAATTTGGGGTTTCCCTACCTTTTGCACAAAAAATAAAATTAAAAAAAATAAAATAAAGGGTAATACTGTAACATGGTCAAGTGAATCAAGCTAACTACTCATTTGATTATTACAACAATTAGACGAAATCAAAGAGAGTTAAGTATGGGATTTGATAAATTACTAGCTACTTCCTTTATTTTTTTTAATATTTGTTATTTTAATCAACTTTTTATTTTTCACAATCTTCATTGCTTTACAATTTCAATATAAATTCTAATTACTGTTTTACTATATTTACTCTTATTTTATCCATTTTGATAAAATATTTAGTTAAAATGGAGGTATTATTACTCAATATCTCCGTTAATCATCATCATTAATTTTTTTTCTATATTCTTCCAAACTTTGAAAATGACAATTATTAAAAAAAATGAAGGAAGCACTTTCTTTCTTGAAGGTAAAGGGGAATAACTTCTTGGGATTCATCAACTTATTATTAATTAGTTCTTCTAGTTAATTAATTATTTACTATTTAATTTTCAGTATAAATTTATCTTGTCCTTAACTTCTTCAAACTTATTGACTATAAGTATGGTTTTGTCAAAGTCATTTACATACATAATTAATGAAGGGGCCAAGCTAAGCCAACTCCCCTTGAATAATTGAATTCTTCTTATTTAGTGGATGGTCTCAAAAAGTAGATGAAAGCTGCTCCATAAATATTCAATATCAACCTCAATTATATTTTTCTTTTATTTCTAAAAACTTGCCGACATAAAATGTATATATATATATATATATATATATATATATATATATATATATATATATATATATATATATAGTTTGATATATTAATTAAAGTTTATATGTATCATCTATGGTAGCTGTAAATTTTGGAAAGTCTCATCTAACAATGAACTGCTATGAGATGGATGACATTGAATATTGTAATTAGATTTCGTTTTATAAGTTGAAGCCTTGTAGGTTATGTTGTAATGAGCTCATGGTATTGTCAGTTTATAATTTTTTTAAAATGTTTATGAAATTTGACAGGTATTGATTATTATTATTATGGGTATTGTTATATTCATAATTTTTTAAAAAATTAGGTAGATTCGATTATTTTTATTGTAAATATGTATATGAAACACAAATGTATATTTTTGTGTCTAAGTGACACAATATTATTCTTAAAATCCATATGAGATTTATTTACTGTCATTTTTATAGATAATTAAACCATGTTCACTCCTTTTTGGGCTATGTAAATTTAAAAACTTTTTGACTATTAAATCATCAACATATACTATATTTATTATGTAAAAATATTATCATTATATTCATAATGTAAATTGCTATTAAAAGAATTTATTATGCTATTCTTTCAGTTAAATATTATATAAAAAGTTATCATTTGAAAAGAGAAAAGAACAAGTCAACTTGTCTAGGATGTGCACATATAAATTATGATCAAACAATTTGATAAACACCTAAAGTTTTTTTTCTTTTTTTTATGGAAATAAACACCTAAAGTCAATCCTCCATTAATTAATGCTACTGAAACAATTAATCGTATCATATCAACAAACACTAAAGATTGTGAGTGAACAAGGGGAGATCCATTTTCTTATATTTAATTTGAATTGTTTTAGGCCCTGTTATTTTTCATGATACCATATCGTATTTATTGTAAATTACCATATTATTCATAAACTACTGTATTTTACCATCACAATAAGAAAGTTACTTAGGACAACAAAAAATCTTGTTGCCTTAATCCAATTTTTGTTGCCTTTTAACATTATGCTACAAAAACAAATTGTCACCATTTGGTAGTTTTATCTTTGAAGCATAAAGTTTGGACTACAAATTAGTAAAAATGGTAGCATAAGTTTGTTGTAATGGGCAACCAAATTTTTTTGTTGCCTTGGTAACTTTTGGCAACCATTTTTCTCTAAATTGTTGCCCAGTCTATATCAATTGCAATAAAAAAAAAAGTTTTGTTGCCACATATAATGTATTTAACCACAAAATTATTTGATTGCCCTATTTTAATTTAATGCAATAATAATTTTGTTGCCCCAATTACTCTAAATTTGTTGCCCAAACATATTTTTTAAGTTGTGCATATCGTACCACACTTTACCACAACCATAATTTTCTCTCTCCATTTTTTTTTCTCTAGTATCTACTTTTCACTTTTCTTTCTCCTCACCTACCACAAATTTTATCACAACCTACCATATTGTACCGCAACATACCACACTTTCTCTAGTAAAAATGTCTCACATCGGAAAAGTAAAGAGAAATGATATGGTATATAAGTCAAGTGGCTTCTCCTCTTAACACCAATTGGTTTTAAGATGGAATCTCACTTAACTTGTGTACCATGACCCTTGGTTGAAGTGGGCTCCCACCTTGGATCTCCCCAACAAGTGGTATTTGAGCAGATTGTTCGTTCGGCTGGGCGCAAGGTGCAGGAAAGTACGTAATCCCGTAAAAATCACCATGGACAGGAGCAGGGACCATGGTGCGTGCGCGACTGGGTTTCCTGAATGCGCAGAGTGGTGGCATGAAACCCAGGTGGAGTAGGGTGCGGCTCTGTGGAGTAAGCTAGGTGCGGCTGGGACTCTTGAGGCAGAGTGGTGGCATGAGACTCCGATGGAGTAGGGTGTGGCTCTGTAGAGTAAGGTGCGACTATGAATCTATGATGGACTGCTGATAGTGACTTGAAACCTTGGCAAAAAGAGGCTTCCGATCAAGGGAGAGAGACTCATGTATGAAGGGGGAGAGACTCATGTATGAAGGGGGAGATTGTTGGGATTCACCCATGAGTAAAAATGTGTCACATCGGAAAAGTAAATAGAAAGAGCATGGTATATAAGTCAAGTGAGTTACTCCTCTTAACACCAATTGGTTTTAAAATGAAACCTAACTTAACTTCTATACCATGGGCCTTGGTTGAAGTGGGTTTCCGCCTTGGATCTCCCCAATACCATGACTTAATATCAAGGGAGGCTAACTATTGATTAAAAAAATTATTGTAAATTTTAATATAGTTTTTTAGAAAATAAATTTTAATAGTTAGTAAAAGTCATCATAGACAAAAAAGAATTGCAAATTAGTTTTGAAAAACAAAATAAAATTGTTATGAAATAATATTTTAAGTCCATATAATAATTTATGAAAATCCAACATATCATTAAAGATAAAATATCATAAAAGTAACTTATTATGTGATGCAAGTCTAGCTTTTTTTTGTTTTCTTTTTTTTTGAAACCAAACATAACAACTTCATTAATAGAAAGTCATACGGCACTTACAATGAAAACTATGACTGAACAATTGTAGATCTAAACGATAGATATGAAATTCAAGTTTCAAATAACTAATATTAATCTTACTGACGTTCACCTCCGATTTGTTCGATGATGTTGCATCTTTGTTTGATGACTTTGCATCTTCACCATTGATGGAGAACCTCACAACCCGTGCTATAACGATTTGAAAGATGATCTTCATCCAACGTATTAGACCACACCAACTGAACAAAACTTTAGAAAAAGACTAAAAACTCTAAATAAGGGTCTAATAAAAACTCTTACAAAAGAAAAGATTAACTTTATTTGCGTAAACGTAAAACTAAACTAACAATTGGGATAGAAATCAATCAAATTGAAGTTTACCTTCGACAAAAGAATCGATAACAGTCTATCTAAAGAAGTGGAGACTAAGGTTTTCTGTGATGCAAGTCTAGCTTACAACCAACTTTTAGTTTGCAACTAAAAGAAACTACGTACAAGATAATCAAAGTAATATAATTTCATAAATTGAATTACAAAAAAAATAATTTTAGCATCCTCGTTCCTTTGAGTCCAAATTATGTACTAGGATGGCCCCTGTTTTTGTACAAGATGGGATGGTTTGGGATAATGGCGGATGTAGACTTTCAAATTAGAAGTGTCAACTCAATAATATTAACAACTGTGTCTTCACAATGCAACCACTCAATTTTCTTCACAATTAATATAGGTTAATCAATATTATTATTATTATTTTAGTTAGGGGTGTCCATAGACACCCCAACGCAAGCCCCAGATCCGCCCCTGGTTTGGGTTGATTTGTGGTATCCATTTTTATTTATGCATTAAACTTTGGTGTAAGTTGGTTTTGTTGGGTTTAAAGAGAGGGTCTTACCAAGCACCTTAAATGATTGTTTGATTTGTCAAAAAAACCAATATGCCTCAAATAAGCTATATGCTTCAAACAACGACTCATGCCCAAATAGTCATTCAGCCCTGTCCTTTAAAGATGTAGGATTAAGTTAGGTAAGATGAGGTACGAAAAGGAAATTAAATGAAAATTAAATAAGGAAAGTAGTGGAGGTAGATAAATTTACATTACCTGTTTCTTTTTTATTTGTAAATAAATTATGTGAGTTGAATGAAGAATTTTAAATATAAATTACCTAAAAGTAAATCATGTTCTTTTGTATGGTAAGGTAACATAATATAAATTTAGGTTAGATTAGATTAGATTAGGAAGTCGTACAACTACATTCCTGTCAGGTGGACCACTCCCAAGCCTAGCTGGGTTAAACATAACTTTGATGGTTCCCTTAACAACCAAGGGTCAACAGTGGGCTTCGTCATCCGGGACCACCTTGGTCGATTATACAGAGCTGGAGCTGCCCCAGTCAATTCCCAGTCCATCCTAATGACAAAAGCATTAGCCCTACGGACTGGCCTTCAACATGTTATTCAAGCAGGATTCTCAAGAGTTCACATTGAAGATGATAGCTTAATTCTTATCCAAGCTATCAAAGACAAATTTCATACTCCTTGACGAATTGACATGATTTTAAGAGACATCAAGCGGTTGTTACTCTCCCTTGAAGCTCATTCTCTTCAACATATCTATCGAGAAGCAAATTGTGCAACAGATTGGATGGCCAACCAGGGTCACAATCTACCCGTTTTAACTTTGTGGAATTGTAGTCCTTCCTTTTCTTTTTCCTCTATTTTGTTTGTTGATATCTCAGGAAGATGCCTTAATAGAAGGATCCCTTAAGACTCTTTTTATCCCATTTACCTTTGGAAAAAAAAAAATTAGATTAGGCAAAGATAATCCTATCAAGCTAAATAACAGGGCCTCAATAGGCTGTTTATCAAACATCCCAATACATAAATATAAAGGTCATATATCGATATACTCATACACTCTTATATATGAAAAAAGACTACCGACATTTGATTCTCCTCAAGCCCTGCATTAATCTAATTATATTTATCTTGTTGTATATATAGGCATATACCATAGATATCCCATACAACATGTATAATTGTATTTGTGTCCTATGTCCTAAGTTGTTGACTTTTTGAGCATAGTGCCTGAAAATTGCCAAAGGTTTTATTAAGTTAAATCCATTTTTTAAAATGGAAAATAAAGTAATTCAAATTATAATATTTTTGGGATCTTCAATCTTCGTATAGGCTGTTACCACGTGTACTTTAGTCCCATGCATGAGGATTAAGAACCGTACAAATTTTAGCTTTAGTATAACCTTGGTTTAAGGAAAAAGGCATGCATAATTATTTTGACTTTTTTCTTAATAATTAAATTGACAAGGTACTAAGTAGTACTACAAAAATCATTTGACTTAATCAAAAAAAATCTTTATAAGTTTCAACGTCACATTAATGAATTTCAGTTGGTCCACGTTTATGCCAGCAATTTTTATAGATATTTTTAATGTTTAAAAAATATTTTTTTTTTATAAATTAAAATGATTGTGGTTGAAAGGTCAACGGATTAATCTAATCTTATGAGTTTTGAAGAGTCAGAACAAATTAAATTCATATTTGTTTAGCTAAGCTAAGCTAATCAATCAACAAATAATATATTTTTTTTAAGTCATAAATTCAAGTCAAATCATGTAAGCAAATCACTCAATCATTTGAAGATGTTTTTTATTTAATCAAATTTATAAAATAATTATTAGTGTGAAGTAATATTATTAGGTGTTGTGTTGGGAACAACTTTGTCATATTGGAAAGAAATTAATTGGAATTGGATACGTTATACTCCATCCGTTTCATATTAATTATCTTCTTTGAAAATTGTGCAATTTCAAAAATTCTGATCATAAAATTTTCAATATATACAATGAGTTGCTATGTAAAATTACTACCATCATATTCGTAACGAAAAATACTATCATAAAAAGTATAATATTACAATTATTAATACTCCCTCCGTTCTTTTTTATCTGTCATTTACGGTTTTCAGTGTCAATTTTCAATCAATAATTTCTAATATAAAACTTTTATAGAAAAATATAATATTATACTTTTTTAATAGTATTTTTTATTACGAATCTAATGATATCAATTTTGTATGATGAATCATCATAAAAATTAAGATATAAACGATCAAAGTTTTTGCCACAATTCCCTAGGCGGCAGATAAAACAAAACGGAGGTAGTAATATATTACGTAAAAAAAATTATCAATGAAAGAGTGACATTAAAGACGTGTAAATTAAAATTATGATAATATAGAATGGAGTACATAGGTTAGAGGGAGTGATTAGTTGAGGAAATTAAACATATTGAGTCAGCAACAGCTAAGCTAAGCTATATGTGCAGCACACTGAATTGGACTTGGGAGTTAGGAGGTTCAATCAATGCATTTTGTTTTTTCTTTTTTAATTATATATGTAAACAATTTTTTTTTTACTTTATTAGAAAAGTGGATTTAATTTTCTAATGTATTGACCCAACTTTTGTTAAAATAAAATTTTCATATTGAAAAAATTATGAATGATAGAATTGAATGAGTAATAATATGTCCTTTTCACAACTTTAAGTGATAGTCATCCCATTGGTAAGAATTGTATTGAAATTAAAATTTTCATGTGTTATGTCGAAAAATTTACATAACAATATTGTGATAGTTTTAAGATCATTTATTGATAAGTCGCCATGCATTTAGCAAGCTAATTTCATGATTAGACTTTGCGTTTGGGATTGTAATTTACATATAATTTGACCGTATACATTGTAAAGATATAAAAGATTATGTTGAATGTATAAAGGTAACTAAATTTTATCTCACTAGCGATATAAATTTTTCAATCTCATCACAATTTAAAGTTGTCGTTTACACAAGTTTCAACATAACCACGGTGGTGGTGGTGTAATTTTAGGGTCTATTTACCCTATAAGGTATAGCAAAAACAGCTGGTAACTTATTCTTATGATTATTTAAACTCAAAATTACAATTTTAAATGTATTTTTGACGTCAACTTTCTTTAAAGATTGTTCAATATGCTCTATAATTGCTAGGAAGCCAATGCATAGTTGACATCAAAAATTTGGACACAAGGATGTGTGGGATATACTTGTAGTAAACTCCAATCTCTAAACATTCCAATCAATTAGTGTTTCTCCAAGTATATAAAACTTGCACATTGCATCTCAACAAAGATTGCCACATTGGAGATAACAAGAAAATGAGATGTTACTTGCAAAGTTGCAATAGACAAATTTATAAATAAAGATAAAAACACTTAGTTGTCTTACTTTATCTTTTGTAATTTAAATAATGGATTTTCGATGTAGAAATTAAAATCTACATATATCAAATAATAGACATTACGAAATGTATAGAATCTAGATACATCAAGATCTAAATTCAAAATTATTATGCAAAATTGAGTTTATTATATAGACCATCTATAATTTGAGGATAGGCACGCTTAGTCGTCTTATTTCACTACTTTTTTTGGTGATTTAAACAAAAGATGCTTTACTACTTAAAAACCTAAATAAATCTAATAAACAAACAAAATGATCAATTATGACTTTTGAATTAGTTCAAAGTTTGACATATGAAATTAGCATTCTAAAGCTAAGTTAATTATAAAGTCTTACAAACCCTTCATATGATTCTATTAATTTGAGGGCAGTGAGTCTTCTTTCATTTTGTGTCGTCGTAATTTAAATGAATTCTTTAAGATTCAAAATATAAATAGAACTAATACATAAACACAATATGTATGAAATTTGAACATATCAAAGTTAGCAATACGGAAATATCATCCTAAAATTAAGTTCATAACATAAACCCTTCACAATTTGAAACCTTGAGGGCACTTGATACTTCATTACATTTCTTTATAGACGAAGGATTCTCTAAGATTTAAAATATAAATAAAACTAACAAATACAGATAACAAGAAGTATGGGATTTTAATGCATTCGGGCTAGAAATACGGGAATATCGTTCTAAAATTAAGTTTATAACGCAAACCCATCATAATTTTGGGGCAATTATACTTGCATTGTTTCATTACCTAATTTTGACATTGACATAATATTCAGACACAATATTTCTCTTTCCATTATCCACCTGATTTTTACTTAAATTTTGCTCCGTCCAAATTATCTCACCCGAAATTAAAAAAAAATGGGTCCGAGCATAAATTTCTTATTTAAATGTTAACATTAACCTAATTTGACCAACTCAAACTTTCATGGACCCAATTTCTTTTTTTTTACTGGCGCTGCTTCAAAAGCTAAATCTAAAACAAACGAGAACTACGAAACTTGAATAAATAAACCAAAGCTTGAAATATGAAAAAAAAATACCATTCTAAAATTATATGCTTATACCACATTCCCTTCATAATTTGAGTAGTTAAGCTTGCCTGCCTTGTTTCATATCATTACGTTTCTTTTTCTTTAGCAATTTAAGTGACGGGTTCTTCAAGATCAGAAATATAAACAAATGAAATACACAACGATGACAAAATTTTATCCGAGCTGAATATCTAGAATTATATTACATTAGGAGGGAGTATAAAATTTGGGTTAGAAATACAGAAAAATGATCCCAACAATACTTATGTCTAGAATTACATTACAATGTGGGGCTCTCATAATTTGAAACTGACAAAGAGAAGTAGAATCATACAGGTGCTAATACTAATACACGAGCAAAATATGACTTATATGAGGTGCCTGCCTGCCCCCACATCCAAGACACATCCCAAATGTCATGTCTAGCAGTTGCAATCTATAACTGGAGTAGGACTTTTCTTTCATGTAAAATCTCACTCACCTATTCAAAATGAGGAAGCTCCTTGTCGTGACCGTAACTTGCATAGTTTTCCACCATGGATCTCAACTGCACGATTGTCACAGGCGGTAAGTTTAGACACACCACTATAGCCTATACTGGCCGAGCGCGGATCCAACAAAAACCTTAAAGGAATGTGGAGTCATATATGTGTATAATCTACGTATTACGTATACATATGTATGTATGTAGGTATGGGTGTACAGCAAGTTCTTGTGGGATTTTTGGAAGTTAGCTTCTCCAAGGACAATGACAGTCATAGAGGTGAGACTGCATCCTGGATCTCCTCGGACCCCACGAAAGCAGGACCCACACTGGAAGTTTTTGACGATGAGGATGATGACGACATATGTACTACCAAGAAGTTCAGATAGACAACTATAGCCCATATTGGTGTGGATCCAACCAATCTAAGAGGGACGTGGAGTCATTTGTATGAATGTATAATGTCTATATAGACTATATGTATGTATGTATGTATGTATGTATAAGCAAGAAGTTTAGACAGAAAACTACACAAAAAAGGGGTATGTATGTGTGTATGTGAGTATATACGCGAGTCATAGTGATTGATAGACCGATAGGTTGTGTTTGAAAAATACACAAAAAGAGGGGGGGGGGTCTTGAATTTGCATTTAAAGGAGTTCTTGAAAACATATGAAAGCATAATTACTAGGAAAGATTCACTAATCATTAATGCAGATCGCTACTTTCTGCACAAATAGTCTAATTTGGCTTCGGAATGCAGATCACGGGGATATTGGTAAACTGTGCAACAAGGTTATATTGAAAGCGAAATTTTTTGTAAAAAAATATGTGGATCTGAGAGAGAAATGGCATACAGAAGAGTAAGGTAAGAAAAAGACCGATCTGCACCTTTTGAACAGCCTCAGAAGAACCCGAGTTGTCTTCCTTTTTGTTCTTAATAAGCTTGATGCGAGCTTTGGTTGAATGTTTCTGATCCTCAACCTGTGGTTACGAGAATTTGTATCAGTAACCCTAACTAAGCTCAACAAGAGGAAAACTACCAATTAACCATTGATAAAAGCTCAAGTAAAAACTGTCGTTTTGACCATTCTGAATTTTGCTCGGAACCTGTTCCTTACATCGATTAATCAAACGTGATTACCTTTTGCAACATACTCTCCAATTTATGTAATTCGTTCATCTTTATAGCTGATAAATCATGCTTGAGATGTCCCACATTTGTTCTGCATGAAGAGCGACGCACAATTATTGAAACAGAAATCTGCACACATAATCCTGTATGTAATGCCTGAACTGGAGATGTAATATAAACAGCTCCTTAGATATAGGATCTTTAAGCAGAAACTCATCCTAATACATCTCAAGGGTTTCTAGCATTTAGTTATGGAAGGTACAACAACGATAAATGCCACAGTTAACCGATTATCTAGAATCTTAGTAGGGGCGCATTTCCATTAGGGTTAGGGGTAGCCATGGCCACCTTGAACCCAATATTTTTTTAAGAAAAAAAACAGTATAATTTGGGATAACATTATATAATGTATGTTTACCAAATAAGTATAGTAATGTACTGGACAACCCTGATTCAAAAGTCTAGATCCGCTATTGAATCAAAGTCCCTAGGGATCAAGCTACAGAACGAAATCAAGGTTTTCTTGTTTTTACAGTGACACCATCGGTAATACCAGAAAAAAAAAATTCTCATTAAAATCAAACATGAAGTCACCATCTTAATGAAGTAGGGTTTCTGCCTTTCTGGGCACTTGGCTGTTCATCAGTTTGCAGTAGCTGTTCTTTACACTCCTGTTCATTTTGCTAGTCTTAGGCAAAAGGATGGCATCAATTTGAGAACCAAGTTCAAACAAAATAATGAAGATACCTCTCCTCCATCTCAATTTTACTTTGTACGTCACAGCTCACCGAAGATTACGGTTATCAGAATTATGGTGTACTCTGAAAGAACTGTAAAATCTGAAGGAAAAACTGATGGTAGAAAGGTATCTATAGTCTAAAAAGTGAAATTCGCAGTAGAAGGGTGCTTATATTTTGAAATCCCTGACAAAATAAGGAAAACACTCTAGTGTTCTAATATGCCTAAAAGGCTAAAATACTAGAGTACTTAACTAATTATTTTCCGAATGCATTTATACCATAAATAATGGGACTTTTCTTTCCTTGCCAACCACATCATTCTTCCTCTTTTAGAAAAAAACCAGACCACAGGTTCTAGAGAAAAGGTGAATTAATAGCTTGAAATTGACCAAACATATGTAGCTGGCATCAATCTCAGTTATGATGTATGTGTCAAATATTTTGGCTATTGATAGAGAACACACAAAAGATATATATTCAACTTCAAAGTAGTCTGCTGAAGTATCAAAGAAGTCCATCTCGACAGACTGTTAGTTATTTCCTTTCCTAGCCAACCACATCTTCATGTTTTCCTAAAAATTCTTTCTTCAAAATGTCCAATAGTCTTTTTCGTGTTGAAAGATTACTACACTGCGACTAATGACAAGCCTAATTAGAACAGATTTCAAACAATCTTTCAGCTTGTTCCAAGGATGAAAGGACAGCTTGCTATAAACCAAGGGCCCATTCACCTTCAAGTATGCACGTTCAAAGAGAGTAAACCTTGTTGATGATAATGTGATGGGAAATCAAATGTTACATCCTTAAGAGTTTTCACAAATCACTGCCTAATAAATAGTATAATGACCTAGACAATGTAAACAATGATTATAAGCAACCACACAGCAAACGACCCCAGTGCAAATACCCTCACAAAATCACACCTAATAAAGCAGGCAAGAAACTTATGCCTAGAACAAATCACTGCCTAATAAATAGTATAATGACCTAGACAATGCAAACAATCAGAAAGATATTACTTTTGACCTGAAAATAGAGACCTTGTTTTTTGCTTTGTGGAGAGGGGGGGAGTTAGTCACATTAATGGCTATGCTATCAACAAATGTCCAACCAATCACATTATCTGTTCTACGTACACTACACAGAACAAGGCTTTTGCTTAGAAAATGCCTGTGGAGCTATTCAAGGTTCCGCCTTCAGTTTTGCTTGTCAATTGAGCATAACCTGATATGGCCTAAATCTACGGAAAACTAACTATGAGGTGTACATTTCCAACATATCCGTACCTAACCTAGCTAAACTAAAAGCAAGCATATGATTCTGGAACTGATGCATGGAAACCACTAAGCATATGTGCACCTCAACTAGGCATTTGCATACCCTTTTAAGATAGAGAACATTCAAGTGCAACATTGTAAGTTTGCCACCAGACTTGCCTATTACATTTTGAATGTGATTTTCAACCGACAATTCTCAAATAATTTGGGAACAAAGGTGGTCGTAAGTCAACCCTAAATTTCATTACCCACAAGAAACCTTCACCCTTTGCTTCAGTGTTAACATCTGAACTTCCCTGGAAGGCATCCAGTTACCCAGGAGGTTGTAACAAGCTCCCCCAATCACCCTCCCTCCTAATCTTTTTTTTTTCCCCCCACTTTTGAGAGTGTATAATAATTGGCTATTCCCATCTAGATCTTACAAAAACACATTGTGACAAGACTCTCGAGGGGTATGTTGTCTTGGCAGTATGGCAAGGGAACCCACAATTGAGGGGGAAGGAGGGCACTGGAGTGGGGATACATTGTACAGAGGGATTGTGAGGCCATTGCTAATGTCAACCAATGCAATGAATTTTATGGTATATGTGTCTTGGAAGGCTAATAGTTTCATACTATCTTTAAGGCAAAGAAAGCGAAAGCACAACATACGACATGGATGCTAATGCTAAACACTAGAAAATCTAACACGATGCATGTATAATGCCATACTTGTCAGAAAACAAAGGATCCAGGCTTTCCTGCTCCACAAGGTCCTCAACAGTATCCAAAATGGCACCCACCTGTATAGAAGAAAAAGATGTAATGCAACTATTGCCAGATGATCGTATAATAACCAATTGCTAAGGAAACTGAACATCACAAACAGCAAAACTGTTTGTGAAAGTGATGTTATTCTTCAATCAACCACTTGCTAGTGCTATATAACCTATGTCAGGCACTGGCCTACTGAGCTGGACATGGTGACAAGGATGAGGTGGGCATTAAAATTCAGATTTGGCTAATTCTAGGTCATCTTTTTACTATCTATTGAAGAGTTCAAATGTCATTCCTTATCCAGGAATCAAATAATATGACCACCCTCTAATCCCCTCTCCAAGCCCACAACACTAAAGATCAATTGCTCTCATCACATTCATTTCCTTTGTTTAGGTTAATCATGAGTCGTGACAAAACAAAAAATGAAGATTGATACAACATCAATCACTAATGTCAGACTTCCCAGTAATAACCTTTCCTGAACCCTTTTTTTTTATTTTATTTGGGGGGGGGGGGGGGGTGTCCTTTTCTCATACAGTATGGGATGTGTGAATGTGATGCATCTTTTTAAGGTAGGAATTGTCAACATGCTTCCTCATTAATGAATGCCAGCAAATCCACACTTCTGTATGGCCCTCACGCCTCCATTGTAACTATTACCAGATTCACACTTGCAATTAATTTTTGTGCGCACATTATAAAACATACCTGCGTTTCCTGGCATAAAGAATCAAATTCATCCTGCAAGAGGGCAAATTAAAATTGTTCAGAGCATGGCATGTAAGAAACACGACACAAAATATCACCAGCAAACTTGCTTAAATGAATGCATTCATAAGACTATTGCGACCTAATATCACAGTAGGAGTTATCCAAACAATTACTGACAATTGATTGTAATTTCGCGGAAGCAGAAGATACAGCAACAAATATTATTCCTATTCAAACAGACTGCAATGTAACACAAAAAACCTTATCTCGTAAACAGCACTAGAACTCGAAGGTGCACAATTACAGTTTAACCGGTTGGGTAGAGGTGTAGCTGTGCTGGTAAAGGTAGAAGAAATTTATTGTGACCTTTTTGCATGATTTTCTGGCACCTTAGCAGTTGGGTACTACAAGCACAATTTGCAGAGAGAGGATTCCCAAAACATTAAACACAAACCATGATTTTGAAAACTGCTCTCAACATGCTCCTCTCTCCTGCCAATAAGAAAAACTCCTTTCTCACATGAAGGGAATGCAAAATCTACAAGAGCAGAGCTTCAAGTTTTCTGCAAATCACAGAGGGGGTGGTAATCAAAACAGAGAATTTTGATGTTGCCAGATCTTTTGAGGAGCAGTACACAGATAGCACTGTGCACAAAAAATGAAGTATAAAATAATGATTCACTCTCAACTGAGACATTTCATCGGGCACTAAATAAAATCACCTTTGGGGAAGAGAGAGGGCGTTTACAGAATTACAGCATCCTATTCATGCTAGTATGCGACTCCAAATGCTGGAGTGTTTTCGTTCATTCCTAAGACAATGCACTAAGTTAAGGCAACAAGGCTGGAGAAAAAACTCAAAAAAAAAAAAAAAACAATGCAACCATGGCCATTAGGATCATAAATAAGTCAGACCACAAAAGGTCAGATACATCATACATGAGCCACTGATATCGATTAATCTTCTAACAGTTCAACGTGTAGTGTTGGCCACCTGATGTCTAGAATATACATAAGCAGAGACCTGACTTACATGCTGCAGAAGTACACACACGAAAATGAAGAGGAAACGTCTCAAGTCATGATTTCAATTAAACATGCCACGTGTAGGAAAGCATAAAACTGAGAAGTATGATTATAACATTATGAAGAATGAAAGCAAGCATGGGCCAGTTTAAATTCATTATTGATTCTGATCACTTAATATGTTCAGTAACAACAAGCTGTAGAGGCATGATGAGCTCATACTCTGTAGCAGGTAGCAGATTGTTGGCTCCTCAAGGTTAGATTTGGTAATTGTAAGAAAGTAAAAAATGTGTTTTCAAGAGTCTATCATAGTCTCATAGAACATTATTTTCTGTTTAAAAAATTATCATAAAAGATAAATGAGGAATTCTATAGATGACAATATGACATGAACACACAGTTATGTTTCTCTGAAATAGGAATCCATGATGTTCATTGCCAACTGAGTCTAAAGGACAACTAAGTAGGTAGGTACTGTATACCAAACACAGCATTTGGTAAATACTTGGCAGATAATTTTAAACTTATCTTTTGAAGCACTTACATTACAAGATGCTAACATTACATTAGGTAAATGGTATCAATCTACAACAACCCCCCCCCCCCCCAAAAAAAAAAAACACATAAAAAAGGGCCAACAAAACCCCAGCCCAAGCAAGGTCAATGTTTACATTTCAAAGGGAGCTTAGACTTCCCATCAACAGCATGAGGACAGAATGTAGGATGCTGAGGTCACAAAAAAAAAAAAAAAAACGTCACAATTAAGTATAGTGGTGTACTCCATATCCAATAAGAAGTGCAGCGATAGAGAGGCCATAAATCTAAAGCTAAGAACGGGGATTTTTCTGTCAGTTCCTATTTAAAACTCTGTAGCATGCAATCTTCCCCACTGCAACTTTTGGAGGCTGGTGCTTCCCATCTAACACTATATGAAAGTCTCTTGCCCATTTTAAGGTTGCGCTTTTTGTTTGGGATGAGATGCACTAGAGTACCTTGACTTGTGATAATTTACAATAAAAGGACGGGGGGAGGGGGATTATAGTTAACAGGTTTTGGTGTTACTTTGGTCGTATCCTATTCGATCAAGAACTAACTCCTATCTTGGTAGAGTTTCTTTGGCAGGAAAAGAAAAAGAAGGCCTTGGTTATGCCACATGTGATTTTTTGGATTATTTGGTAGAAAGGAACCGAAGGGTATTTGAGGAAGTTGAGATCCCTCTGTAGAGATTGAAAGATAATTTCTATCAAGTCTCTCTTTTCTTGGGTGAATGGGAAGTTGAGCTCTTCCTTTTGTTAATGTGGAAGATTGTGTGGATAGTCTATTTTTAGGTTGTACATAACTTTGTAAGATGCTAGTTGAACATCTTTTCTTTCGATCTTGTTATTCGTACACACACACACACACACACTCCTGTCAAAAGGAATTGAACCACCTCATCTCAGTTTTCACAAATAAAAATTATATATATATTAAATAATGCAGAAGCAGGATCATCCGAAAGTACCAAGAATGGATAGACCCAGATACTGAAAACAAAGAAAACTACAGTTACCAAAGCAAGTTCTGGAATCATCTGTAGCACTGAATTTTAATTACTTTTCTGGGGGGGTGTCAGGTGTGAGTGGCCAGGATTTTTTTTTTTTTTTTTTTTGGGGGGGGGGGGGGTTCAAAGAGCGAGCAATGGTAGCATTTGGCATATTTATGTAACTTCCAGAGAACGATCTAATGGGATTTCCCATACATTACTATTGAAGAAATGAGGGTTCAAATTATTAGGGGTATTTTGGAATGGGAGCTACCCTCTCTCCAATCCTTCCGGGTCCCCTAACAGTCCCGAGGACGATCTAATGGGATTTCCCGTACATTACTATTGAAGAAATGAGGGTTCAAATTATTAGGGGTATTGGTCCATATCTCCCCGAAAATAAAGGATGGTTCTGGCCATCTCACAATCCCAGCATTCAATAGATACTGTACACATATGAAGTTTATCGTTGAGGATAAAATCCTACCTGCATATTTTCGTGCAATGATGTAATGACCTGTCAAGCAAACGAAACAGAAGACCCAAATTAGAAGGCCACATGACTAAATCTAGCAAAGGTGACAGAACTGCGCGAGATCCTACATCTTCATCTTTAAAAGCTGATGGACACCTTAAACGAAGATGATATCAAATAGAAGAATTATGAGTCAACTCATATGCATGCTGACGTCCAAGGACCTCCTATACATGTTACATGGAAATCACTAATAATTTTCATCTAACTTTGAATATTATCACATCATCTGAAGGGACTTTAAACTTTACCATTCAAGTGACAGAAAAATCACAAGACCAAACAAAATTGAACAAAACGGATAGAGACTAAACAACCTGAATATATCATAAGACCTTGAACTTTACAATTAAACTTCAAATTGATAGATAAACACTCAGTAAAGTAAAATCCAACATATAGCATAAAACTAAACAACCTGAATATAAAGCTGGTAGAGACGCTCCTGTTCAGTTCCAGTAAACCTTGGAAAGGCCTTCGGGAAGTCCTAAAATTGAACAAAATTAAAATAAAAAAAAGACACACCTCTTCAGGATTGGGAGATAGTAAGCAAACCATAAGTAAGCAATTACGGAAAAAGATAAATAAACTATGAAAGCAGGATTACCAAAGGTAAACATAAGCAATAGTCAGGACAAAAGCAACTTTCACTAGTTCAGATTCCAATCATCCAAGTAATTTTCTGCCTTCATATTACCATATGAAGGATACATCAAAAGCACCATAGGAATACCTTATCAGCGAAACCAACATACATTAGTATCAAAAACACTATCTCAAACAATCTGGCAGACACAAGCAGTGGCAGTTCTAACAGTAATCCAGTACCAAAGACTGATTGCAGAATTTTCTGGAATGGAATAACAACGGAGGGAGCTTTATGCTTCAGAATAGGGTCTAAGCCTCAAACACTTGCTAAGATTTAAGAACATGGTTCTCACAAGATGCTCTAGGACACACTATAAGTGCTATCTACAATCCAAACCCTCGCTCACAGGTTTGATATCAACTTCCCAAATTCACGGCAGTTGGTACTGGTAAGTACCCAAGCTCCACATTTTGGAGCAGAATCCACCACTAACAAAAAAGCCAATCATGCTACAATGCTACATAAAAACAAAAAAAGGAAAAACAAAATCCATATAGATGATTCTAAGTGCATGTTTGGCCAAGCACACTCTAAACCATCAACTCAAAATTCTTCAGTGGTCCATTGCACACTATAATGCATTGTTATCAGGCCAACATTTTTACAGGTAAACTTTTTGCAGCGTTAAAAATTGACTTCAGATGATGTTGTTGGTAAGGTTCTAACTTCTTCGTTCCAGCAATCACCAATGTGCAGTAAACATCCAAATCTCCGCATTTTGAATCGTATCCAAAACCACTATTAACATGAAAGTCAACTTTACTACAATGCCACACAAAAGAAATATACAGATGTTTCCAAACCAGGAACTCCAATTTGTCAATGGCCCATTCACACCATAATGCATAAGTATTAGACCGAATTTTTGCAAGCAAACTTTTGCGACCTCAGAAAATGACTCCAAATGCTGATGCTGGTAGTGTTCTAACTTCTAAGCTACATGCCTTTGGCAATTATCAATTCATGGTAAAGAGCCAAAGGTCTCCATTTCGTAGCGCAGCAAAATCCACTATTGACACAAAGCCTATCGTACTCCAACACTATGCAAAAGAAACAAGCAGATGTTGCTAAATCATCAACTCAAAATTCTTCACTGGCCTCCTTCAAACCCTAATGCATCTACTAAGTTAAATAATTTACAACCAACATTTTTGCAGCATCTAAGATTGGCCATCAAGAAAATTCAAGTTTCAACCATAAGTAGCAATTGCAGCCATGAACAGGGAGGGAGCTACTACTTGGCAACCAGTGTCCCCACATTGTCATTCATGGGAGAAATTTAGAAATTTATAAAATTACAAAAGGGGAATCCAAAAAAATCAGTTAAGAAACATAAATTTTAGAGAGTACAAAATCTCTGATTATGAATCCGCCACTGACCATGGCTTAAGTCACAATACAAACTTCTACTTCATAATCCTTACTCAGTTGCTCACATAACAAAGACATGAAAAATGAAAACCAAGCTACTTTCAATGTTTCAAATAGAGGGCAGTAGTTATTACCTCAAAAGGAAACGCAGTGAGAAGAGAACGTACAGCCTGCCTAAATGACTTCTTCAAGTTCGAGTGTTTAGCTCCAGGAGGAGCAGTTCCATTTGCCTTCTCCATTGGAACTTGTTATTACTAGCAGTTGGCTACAGAATTCATACAAACGCACACATATCAACAACTCAGCTTGCATGAATCAATACGTTTAAAAAAAACAAAAATTAAAACCACACTTTCAATTCTTAGAATACTGAACTAATATGAAATACCCCTAATTTGAATAAAATGTCCTAAATACTGTTAAACTGCAAATCGTTCCAAAGAACGTACTGTTAAACAATCATAAACTAAAAACGAAAAAAAAAATCATACCAATAGATCGTAAAAACTGAGCTAATCAGTGCAATACTAATACTTAAGTAAAATCATGAGGACTGCAAAATTAAATACTAAATCAAACCACTTACTGAAGATCGACAAAAGTCAGATGAACAATCCAAATTCGAAGTGGTATCTTACAACAGAGCGAAATGACAGACTGAAACTACCCCAAATATTGGGGTTAGAAACTAGAATTCGCACCTGAAGCTGTCGAGCTTGCAGTTTGTATTTGTCCCCGGTGCATGCAGTTTGGAACCCTAGTAGTTTGCAACAGAAACAGTTTGTCAACCGAAAACCCTAATTCAACTTAACCTTAAAAATTCCTCTGAATTCTTGTTTAATCATCGACTGAACACGCTTTCGATACAATTAACTGCTCGACACCCTGGATTTAGGTTAATCTGATCTAATTGGGCCCGAATTCGAAATTTCTTCCAGAATTGCAGCAATCGCCATCATTTGTAACAATAAATTCATTCATATGCTTCATCAGAAGAAGAATAGCGACTGAAAAATGAGAAGGATGATGAAATTTACCTGAATTCAAGCTGCGACTTCTCTGTGCGATTCTCTCTCTCTCTCCAAGTATTTGTTAGTTTGAGCAAATAATATATGTTCGTTTCTACTCCACTCCTTTTAGGCGGGAAAAAATAGGCTCCTTTATCTTTTCTTTTTTATTTCTTTAAAACAAAAAATGGACTGGGCTTGCCAAATGATCATTCTGATCAAACGGGTCGGGTCGAATCATCTATAAAGTGAGTTTTGAGGGTATTTGTTTATCCAATTTTTTGGGTAACTTTTAGCTTTTCGGACGTTGTCAACTTTTTGATAAGGTTAAAAAGTTATTTGATGTGTTTGGTAAGTAGTTTTTAATTAGCTTTTTTGGACCCAATAAGCTAGTTTTCAAATAGCTAATTGATGAAGCTTTTTGAGGTAGTTTTTCACAAAAAACTACTTTACCAAACACTTTTCCTACAATTAGCTAACTCAAACAGCTAATCCAAACAACTAATAGCTAATAGCTACCAGCTGGTTGATATTTTTTGAGGTGGCGGAGGAAATTCTTGGGTAGACCTAGCAATCGGGTCATTTGGGTTGGGTTGGGTTTGGTCTGGGTCAATTTGGGTGAATAATGCTTCGATTGTATCGGGATTTGTAACGCCCCAGCCTATTGTGGCTAGGCACGTCACTGCCATGGGGTCCTCCTTGGATACCCACAGTACTACCTAAGCTCCAAAACAACAACTAGTCCAAAATATCGTAGAGCAGTGGAAGTCTTTCTCCATAACAAAAACTCAAACTTAGGTTGTAGGAGTCAATCTAAAACATACAAATCCATACATACTTACATTCACCAAAGTTTACACACAAAATACATCCATATTAAACTTAAGAACATATTCGATATCAAACATATAACTCCAAGCCTCCTTCCTAACCATATGTAACACCCCCAGGTTATAATCACTAGATTAAAACTTAAACATAACTTAACTTGATGATTAGCGCAGTGGATTAAATAACCTAAGAGAGTTACCGCCGTTCACTAACGTGAACTAGGCTAACGATACCAACCCAAGGAAATAAACAAGAACCATATTACACTTACAATTCGAATTTAGATGGGTTCCACAAACACCTACATGAACCAAAACATTTATGGTTCAACAAAAGCACCATTCAACCATCAATACTACAACTCCCAAAGAGATTCCGAACATAATACACAAGAAACCATGAATTCAGACTCCAAAAGTACCATTCACCATAACTTGTTTACATACAACTCCAACTTAACTTGTTCCCAAAAAGAAACACAAGGGAGCTACTACCTCCAAGAAGATCACCTTTTATGCTTCCGAAGGTGGCTTAGCCGATTTTTCCCTGGAAGACTTTCTTTGCAATGTACCACCAAAAACAAAACATAAAAACTTTGCAAATAAGATAAACTCAATACGCATACCCCTATACAGTCAAGGAGTTAGTAATTCGTTTTAGTTCGCGCATTTCAATTCATTTTGCAAACATTAAAAACAATAATAAATTTAACAATAGTCAATAAACAATAATGAACAACAATAAACATGCTTGCCATATTATTATCTTTCATGGTCCCCTGCGTTGCGATCATCGGTCAAAGCCTCCGTATGCGCATACCCGGACTGATCGGGAGATCCGGATGGGTTGACACTAGGTCAGATATTTACTATGGAATGCTCAAAGGCACGAATAACAATGGGTCGGGGCCATAATTAAGCGATAAAACAAGTAATCTTAACCATTCTCAATATCATTACAGTTCTTTAATAAACTTAATTAAAAAGAGTTTTAAGAAGGGTACAGGCAATATGCGTACCTTGAACTGGACCGATTAAAGAATCACTAGAACTTGAACGGACTTCAACAGGTAGCGGCAACGACCCTTGGAGTTAACTTGAGATAAGAATAAAGAGATGATTTAGGTTGAGTTCCTAGAAGGGGAGATTTCCTTGAATAAAACAGTAAAGCAAGCACTCAATGAATTTGGAAGAATTCGGGAATTTTCATGACACTTGGAAGGCAAAACTTTGCCTCTATGTCTTTGAAAAAAATCTTGCAAGAGGACTCTTTGGATAACTCGAATTAAGTCCTACAACTTCTAGTTAAGAGTTCAATCCACAAACACTTGCTAAAGGGAGAAATTCGTGGATAAAACAAAGTTGTTTTGTCGAGTAGATATAGCCAGGAAGGATATTTCGGGACGCTATATCTCAAGCTCTAGTTATCGGTTGAATGCAAATAAGCACTCTATAGAAAGCTTGAATTGCATACTACAACTTTCATGTTGATCCCAACCTCATATAAGTCTTAGAAGAGGTCCTAAAAGTGGCAAGAACCAGCCATAGCCATTACTAGATGTTGGACAGGACAGATTTACATAGCCGCACAAAAAGGGCCATAACTTCCTCTCCCGAAGTCCAATGAAGGCATAAAACCCCATTTCGGAAAGCTCGCAGAATATCCTACCATTTTTATTTTAATCACAATTTGATTTGAGTTTGAGAATTGGTCAGATTTTGGCCAAGAATACAGAGTGATCAGAATACGTTTCTGGGTAATCTCAGATTACTACCTCACAATCAGAGACTCATAACTCTCACTCCCGACATCGTATGGTTATGCAATTTACCTTTCCGGAAAGATCAATGAATCCTCTAAATATTTCATGTTGAACACTTCACCCCAAAAGGTCTCTAAACAGATGAAAAATATGAATTTCCAGACTGCCTCCAGAATTCGTATTAAAACATGAGGTCTCACGGTTTTGGGCATAACTTTTGATATTATTAATAAAATCCCGTGATTCAAAAACCTAGGTTTAGCTAACATCTTAGGCTACTCATTCATGTCATAAAATAGGCTAAATTCACACTCTACATTCCCCGAAATTTCCAGAATCAAACACAATTAAAAAGAAATCCTCATTCTAAGCTTTGCTCTATACATGTAAGGTAAAATCTTATTATTCCTCAAGCTCCTAAAGAAATTCTTCCCAAATTTAACATCACCAACCATAAAATTCCTTTCCTTGCCATCCAATTCCCATTCTAAGCACATGCATTCACCAATTTGCACAAATTAGCACTCTCATAACTAAACTTCTAACATTTCTCCACTCATGAGTCCCCTTAAACTCTCTTTACTTGTATCCAATAAACATGCAAGCACGATTGAATCTCAAAATTACTAAAAAAACAACATGCATCCTCAAATATCCACAATTAAACATAATTCTAAAGTTTCTCACTTGATTCACATTACTCTCCACCCTCTTTACTTACTAATTATCAAAAGAAACCCTAAAAACACCATATTCACTTGATAATGTCTCAAAAGACTAATTAAACAGTAAAATTCATACCCAAATAACATTCACCCATTTAAACTTGATTTGAGAGAGAAGGGTTTAGAGATTACCTTCAATTGGAGAAGAATGGGAACAATAGAGAGGGAGAGTGAGGCGGCCGACGGTCGGCCACCGCTGCGGCCGTCGCCGGTGACTGGCGCCGGCGGTCGACTCCGGCAGAGGGGAGAGGGTGGCGAGGCAGGGGGAACGAAGCCCAGGGCCACGCACAGCAAAGAAGCGGTGAGGAGTGAGAGTTTAGAAAAAGAATCTGACTTTTAAATTTGGAAAAGAGAGTTGTAATGTTATAATATCTCCTGCCTATTTGACTAAGACCTTGCTTCTCCAAATATATACTGGGCCCTCAAGGGGAGGAAGGAGAGAAAAAAAAAATGATCCAAGCTCAACACTCCCTAATTCGTTATTTGAAATCCGTTACTACTAAATTGGGTTCCCGAATAAAATCTATAAAACTAACTGATGAGAAATTTTTACTAATAAAATGTCGTGAGTACTTTAATCCTCCGATATAAAAGAAAAATTCGAACAAGAATTTTTAGACAAAAAGGTCTGAATACTACAATTTACTAGGAATGTTCGATAATACTATCTAAGAGACATCGATTACAAAATTTTGTAATGAAAAGTAGGTGGTCGTTACGCTGTTCAAGCCCTGCAAAACACACAATTAGAAGAATTGAAATGCGCGATTTTAGTTAATTACCTAATTAATTAGCTTAATTAAACGATATTAAGGTCTAATTAACACTGGGTTATTACACCATAATAGGCTGGGGCGTTACAGGATTTTGTTGGATTGGGTTTGGGTCACTTTATTTTTTATTTTTTATTTTTTTTGTCAAACAAGATTATCTTTAAAAAAACGAACAACTTTGGTGGAAATAAATTAGGCTCATGTCGGGTTCAGATACATTTCGGGTTATTAATTTTTGCCATTTTTGGATCTGGGTTGGCCGAGTTTGGGTGGGTCACTCTTGTTGGGTCGGTTTTGCCAGGTCTACTCTCGACTCAGCCCAATTGTTATTTCCTCTGAGGTTTCACTTGGCAACAATTTATCAGATTCTGACTGAATCATTACGAACGTAAATTGTGTTTTTCTTAGTCATCCATGGGATGTCACAAATGTCACTGCTGGTGATTCAAATGACAATGAGGAAACCAATTTTATATCGATTCACTCAAAATCTAATACCCTTATTGATATAAAGCAGTCATTCTTGCAGGGTTCCAAAGCACGTGCTGGGAAAAAGGAGAAGTTTTACCAAAGTCCAAATGACATTGTCACTTAAGTTACGCGCAGAGTCGCTTTTGCAATGTCTGTGGATCCTAACAAGTGGAAAGAAAAGAGTGTTGTTTTGTTTGAAGAATTCCTTGAGTTTCCTCGAGATAGGTTGGATGACATGGGGCACAGAGTAATAAAGTTTGGTTGTAGTACAAGTTTCATTTGTGAGGATCCTATGACTATAGTATAGTTCTTTAAGGAAAAATAGCACATAGAGAAAATTCCAAATTCTAGGAATTAGTTCTATTTTCTCATTTAGGTGTCTATCGTGCAGTGTTACTTGTTCGTTTCTTTTACAGTTGTTATATTGTCGATATATGTTGCTTTCACAAAGCTATTACAAACTCTTCAACTTGCTCGGATTTTGAATAATAAAAAAAGTTAGAAAGTCCACATAAGTAGATTCAAAACTTCAAACCGACCCATTCAATAAACGAGCTATTTCTATGTTAAGCTTGAAAAATGGCAAATCATGTAAACTTTTTGTGAAAGTGAGTTCTAGTCATTTCTATCTTAACACATATTAAAATACAAATGGGCCAATAGAAATCATATCTATAGCCCAAGCAAAGTAGAAAACCATATGCCAAGCCCAAATACTCTTGTATGCTCTAGTGGCATAGGTATTCCACTATTCTTTATAGGACTAGGATGATTATTAACTAGAGCAAAGAGACTAGGGACAATACAACCCTATTGTTATTTTTGTTAAGTTTTTCACATTAAATTAAATAATTAAAAAATCAAACTATATGTAAATTTAGGAATATGGTCAACTTTTGATGACACATATAAAACTAAATTTAAAAATGTTTTATATAAGGTAATAATCCAGTAGATAATTATTATATGAAGAAAATATGAGATTGACATTGACTCAAAGCCAATATAAGTTGAATTGATTGCAAGTCTTTAAACAATTGTGTTGGGTCGAAAAACACCGTCTCCATAAAGTTTACATAAATGATTCGCACACCTTTGACTTTTGAACCCAAATATGAGGTCGAATTCACAAAATAATCATGGTAAGTTCTAATGATATTAAATTTGTGTGAGATGGTACCATGCTTTTTGATAGTCATCTATTACGGGTGTTATTAGAGCAAATACAATGGTGATCCGATTTTTTGAATGGAATTGGTGGTCCCCTCCTTCACATCACCCATACTTCCTATTTTTCAGAACTTCATTCTATTTATTTTACAATAATAGGAACTCATTCCTACACTTTACTATAAAATATTTGTTTGACCAGTTTGCTTTTTCCCTTTTACCTATATTAATGTCACGTGTCACCTTTTAATTTGTTGAAAAAGAAATAATGGTGAAGTTCCAGGAACTATGGAGTGTTCCCAATTTTGTATTCCCAGATTTTCATTCTCTATTACACTAGAACTTGGGAACTTGGCACATGTTCCAATGTGGTATTCTCCCTATTGCATTTCATTCTCTATTACACTAGAACTTGGGAACTTGGCACATGTTCCAATGTGGTATTCTCCCTATTGCATTTGGTCGAACTCCCTTAGCATGAGATGGCATCAGGGTTAATTGGCATTTGTTGTAGATGCACTTAGAAAACAACTCCCTATTTTTTTAGATGCTTTTAGAAATAATTATAAAACTCCTGTGAATAGGGACAGAGCCTCCCTTAGGCAAAGGGGGCAATTGCTCCCCTAACTTAGAGAAAATTTTATATTAAATAAGTATTGTGGCATGTTATTGTATGATTTTTTATTGGTAGAATTGGTAATTATGTATGCTATTAATCTTAAGATTTCAAGTTCAAATCGAAATTTCTCAAGAGGTCACCCATCTTTTGACAACTCCCAGTCAAGCACGCTTAACTGAGGAGTTCCCAACGGATGAGCTACCATAAAAGAAGATGCACCTTGGTGATATAAGTAGTCATTTCAATCCTTTTAAGCCACACTTTAACCACATATCCGGGGTGTTACAGTAGCTTTTTTTTGTTGTAAATTAAAAGTTCGTAACTATACTTGCATCACATAAAACATCAATATGTATCATTTTTTAATAGTAATTGAATTTTTGTTAACTATATATGAACTTAAATTGTTATTACATAACAATTCTATTGTATTTCTGAAAATTATTTTGCAATTACCCATTTTTTCTAATTATTATAATTTATTATAAAATATTTCATTTAATATTTTGTCCCCTTGACACTAACTTCTAGCTTCGTCCTTGCCTGTGAACTAAAAGTTTCCTTACTATTATTATTTGTGTACGAAAATGTGGCAAAATACAATAGCATATCGTTGTTCTTATTAATCCATGATTGATTTTATGAGTGAATTTGAAAACCTTCAAGTTTCGACCAACATAATGAAGGGAATTAGACCCATCTATTCCGAATAGAGATCAAATTCTTTTTATAGTTTATTTTTTTGGACACAATTTGAGTTTCACGCAAAACACTTTGAATGTTTGGAATAAACTTCCATATATTCAAACCAACATGTATACACATATTTGCATCTTATTTTCCTCTCAAAATATATTTATGAATACTATCGTAAGTCGTAACTTTACATTTATCAGCACGTAGAAATAGCAGCTTTTTTTTTTTTTGTGAAAAGCAGGTAATATTTATTAACACTTATGATTAGCAACAATTGCTAGCATTTTACAACATTTATCATTAGTTTTTATTAATGTTTATAATCAACTGTTAACATTTCTAAATTGGTAATAGGGATTTCTCAACAAACCCGCAATCATACGTACAAAACGCACACAAATAGAGATACACAATTAATATGTGACACTTCTAGAAATAATTATTTATTATTATCATAAGGCTTCCTTACACGCTTGATATTTACTAAGAATATGTGATACCCTATGATCATGGAGCACAAAATACTGTATACCTCCATTTTATATGGTATTTGACACATTACAAATTATTTCTAGTCCAGCTTTTAAAACCTTTATCATTAAATTTTTTTAGTTATATACAATGATTTATTATATAATATTATTAGATTAGATTTTTAATGAAAAATATTATCATTAAGCTATAAAATTACGATTGTATATAGTCTATTATTTGAAAAATTATTAGTTAAAGAGTGATATTGAAGGCCGGAAGGCCCGAACAGTCAAATAAGTGATAGATATTGTGGACTAGAGGGAAAACCATGAGTTTGTGTCGAATTTAGACCGATCAAATCAGTTAATGTCGGAATTTGGATGGAAAATTGATGATCCATTACCCTTTTTTTCTGGGACGAACAATTATAATTAATCTAAATTTCGAGTCAATTTCGGGTTCAACTAATGCAAATAAGAAAATCATTGCGTCTGAATTTTTGGTCGATGTCTAAATTTAGACAAAAAGTCTGCAACTATACCAATCTTTAGAGTGCTTATGATTAAATTAGGCAAACTAAGGTTGATAAGTTTCAAAAAAAAAAAACTAAGGTTGATAAGGAAATGAAAGGTAAGAAAAATAAAATAAAATGACATTGATTTTAGTATTTTTTAGAGATTTGGTTAAAATAAGGTAAGAAAATAATAAGATAAATCTAATTTAGCATTCTAAAGAATAGGGCCCAAATTCTTTAATTTTTCCATCTTTATTCACTCCTTCCACATTCTACTTAACTTAGACGGTGTTCTCTTTTCAGTATAGGGAAGATCTAGGTAATTAGACCATGTCCTTTTTTAATGTAGGAAAGATATAAGCAAGGTTAGGTAAATAGTGGAAGTAAAGTAATTTCCTTTTTATTTTTAAATGAATTCTGTTAGTTGAATAAAAAATTTTAAATATAAATTATCTTAGAATATCTTGTTTTTTTGGATGGTAATGTAAGATAAGACAAGGTAAAATTTAACTTACCTCACAAAAAAACACAACCCATAAGTTATCGAAAAATATAGTCTTATTCTTTTAAATGACAAGGCAAACTAAGGTAAAGCAAATTAAAATTTTATTTAACTTGTAAAAGAAGAGGGCCTTAAGGCCTTAACTAACTTTAGGCCCCACTTTTTTATTGAGTGCAGTTGGTTGCGGTGCAGTGAAATTTAAAAAAGTGTGGTCAGTTGTGGTGGGTGGGGTAGTTTAAGAGAGAGAATCTGAAAAATAAATGAAAAAAGTGAAGAGAGAGAAAAAGAAAAAAATATATTGGTAATAATTGTGGTGTAGTGTGGTAAAGTGTAGTGAAAAATTAAAGAGTGTAGTACTGCACCGCAACCTACCACTTAAAAGAACGAGACCTTAACCATACTAACCAAACTTTATTAATTTAACCACAAGGAATGTGTTTTTATTTCACAACAAGTTGGAATTATCTCAAATGCAATAATATTAATAGGGCCGTTCATCGGTTCAAAACCGAATTGAATAAACGGAAATCGAATAAGAGGTAAAGTCCAAACCGAAAATCGAACAAAATCGATTCGATTATCAGATTATTCAGTTCAAAATGGAATAATGCACACATCTATATAGCTTTTTCACCGGTATTGAGCCAAACCGAACCGAGTAAAGTCCAAACCGAGCAAAAAACAATCCAGTTCAAAACCGAATAATGCCCGCCCCTACTCAAATCTGAACTATCATTTGTCCATTCTATCCTCCAATTTCAACCATTGTACTACCCTTCCTCAGTTAAACCTTCTTTTGAACTTAGTCAACTCAAAAACCGAATTCATCTGCCCATCTCTCTCTCTTTCTCTATCAAATTGGTATGAAAGCAATTGTCTTGATTTGTCAACAACCAAAAAAACTCACTCACAAACAAACCCAAAAACACTAAAAACAGAGTTATACTCCTCCTCTTACTACTTCTCATTTTTATTCTAAACCCTCCCAAACACACCACAAAGAATAACGAATACTCACTCATTTTCATTTCACACACCCTGTGTTTCTCCCCTGTTTTCATCCAACT
Source organism: Portulaca oleracea (assembly GCA_029582165.1). Classification (NCBI taxonomy): domain Eukaryota; kingdom Viridiplantae; phylum Streptophyta; class Magnoliopsida; order Caryophyllales; family Portulacaceae; genus Portulaca; species Portulaca oleracea. The sequence goes on from CM055877.1 coordinate 6,968,014, forward strand.
CCAAGCAACTCATTTTATAACAGATAGAAAAAAAAAAAGAAGAAAAACAGAGATCTTTGCTTGAAGAAACCCTATTCCCTCAATTTAATCAATCAAAAAAACAATCATGATCCTTGATCTTATCTTCTCAAACACCTTCATCGCAAATCAACCCGATTCATTCCTCTGTTCTTAACTGATCTTTAGAGGAAAAAGAGATCAATTCCCCAATTTCAGAAACAGGGTACTGCTCGAATCATCGAATTTGATTCAAAATCCTGAAATTCCTCATCAAAATCCATCGAAATGAGCGTAAGAATCCCCAATTTTTAGAAGCAGGGCGATTTTCGAGACTACCGAATTCGAATCCCCAATTTCAGAAATCATCGAATTCCAATCGAACTCCTAGAATTCCCTATCAAATCGACACAAATTCAAATCCCCAATTTCATAAACCCTAGAATTCTCGATCGAAGCAGAAACCCTAGATGGAGAAAGTTCGAAGATACGGATACCCAATCGTATTCTCGGCAGCTTTCACGATCGGAATCATCGCCGCTGCGTTCTGCATCGTCGCCGAATTCAAGAAATCCAAGGTTTGTCCAAAACTTTCCCGTCGAAATTCGTGCTCAATTTTCGACATTTGAGTTGAATTAGAATCAGAAGGAGAAGCTAACCCTAGAAATCAATTGTGGTAATTTGATTGAATGATTGAATTGAAATGGGCAGGAGAGAGATTTGAAATTGGACGGGAGATGGTGCGATTTGCCCGGAAGTAGAGCGTATGGGTTCGGATTGTCCGCTTTGATATGTTCATCGACGGCTCAGATCGTCGGAAATATGATCGTGTTTCTGGGATTTCAATCGGGGGAGAGAAAATCATGGGGGTTTCGGCCTACACGTTCAATCGCTCTCATGTTTCTTTCATGGTACGTCTTAATTGACTTTTCAATATCTTACGTGTCTTTTTAATTTATTTATGTGTTATTTCCTGTTCATTGGAATAGATAAAATGAAGTTTGGATGGATTGTTTGGATTAGATTGGATAAGTTATGATACTTTTCTGGGAATTGTATTTTTAAAGAGAAAACTTTTTTGGGAAATTGTGTAAGGTTGGATTGGATTGGAAAAAGTTATCAATCTAAAGAACAAGGTTAAACTTTTATAATCAATATCATTTGCAAAATTTTGTTCCACCTGGACATTTAATTTTGTGTAATCCAGGAAAAATTGGGTTCGATTATAGATTTTCGTTCAAATTTTGACATCTACCGAATTTATCAAATATTCAGACACAATATTTCTCATTTTTTTTATTGTTCGAACCTGATTTGACCTGAATATAATTTTGTTTGAATTGTCCGACTCGAAGAAAACCGTGTCTCGACATCAATTTCTCTTATGAATTCAACATTGATCGTCCCGAATTTGACTTAAACACAAATTTTTGCGAGCGCTAATAGTTAACTTCTCACCTTCCGTTGTAAAATATTTGTCATTCTAACTAGTCCATTTAAGCTTTGTGTCCAGTGTGGTGTGGTACAGTATCACAACTTACCATACTAAATATTCTTCCACAGTTTACCATATCATATCACACTTTACAACAATCATTATCAATATATTTTCTCACTTTTCTTTTTCCTCACCTTTCTCCTCTACTACCACATTTTCTCTCATGACCTACCATATGGTCCATATCAATCACATTGTTTACAATATTATCATACCATTCTCATCTTACCACATTTTTCACAATTTCACAATATCACACTATTTACGCACCATACCAATTGTATAAAATAACAAGGCTTTATTTCAATTTGTTTGTCGCTTTTATAATTCGAACAGTTCTCATTTGCCTTTTACCCCTATTAGTATCAGGATAGTTAGGTAAACCACAAATTATTCATCCAAATTTCAATGTACATTGGCTTTCCCAAGTCGGTTAGGGTAACACACATAGTGACATAAGGGTCATGTTTGGTAAATAGTTATTGACTGTTAGTTGTTAGTTGTTTACATTAGTTATTTGCTATTAGCCGTTTAAATTGACTATTTGGAACATGTGTGTTTGATAAAATTGGTTGTTTCTGAACAAACATTTGTTGAATTTCCTTATAAATAGCTTATTTGACATTCAAATAAGCCAACTTTACAATAAATTATTTAATAAACCATTTATCAAACAGGGAATGAGACAGATGTATCATCCTTCGTATAAAAGAAACATTATAACAAGTGTAAAATTCTGCAAATTTTTTGATAAAATTTTATATGTAAAATCGTCAATAAAAAAATTGAAAATTGTAAAGTAATTATAACAATGAAGAATTATTGCATGCATGTATTGTTATTGAAACCTTACATGTGAAATGTAAAACATCGACATAAATTTTAAAATGTAGACATATGCATTCAACCTTTTTTTTTTATGTATTATAAATGAAATCCGTTGAAGTCTTAGTAGGTAAAATGTGGACATAAATTTTTAAGTTGTTTTTGTATATTTTTATATAAATTATTAGTTGTTTATAAATGTTGCTAATAGAATTTCTATTTCCATTGAAATTTTATCAAAAGCATTTGAGGTACTGAATTCTTCATAATGACGCATTTGTTGGGTAGGAAGTTAATGTAAATAAAATAGTATTGATTCAGTAAATTTAGAAAATTTTAGTTTACTTCATTTCAAGAAAATACTCCCTCCAGTTTTATTTGAGAGCCGTCTGCATAATTGTGTTAAAAACTTTGACCGTTAATATCTTAATTTGTATAATGAATCATCATACAAAATTGATACCATTAGATTCATAATTAAAAAATACTATTAAAAAAGGATAGTATCGTATTGTTTGTAAAAAATTTATGTGAGAAATTGTCGATTAAAATTGAACCTTAAAAAGCGTGAATGACAGATAAAAAAGAAATAATGGAGTAGTAGTTTAAATAGATCACGTGGAGTTAAATCAAAGAAAATAGCGTTTTATATCATCTTTAAATTTGATTCAGGCTTTGAATATTCAGAAAAGAAAATAGCATGACATTAATTAAATCTTGTTTTTATTCATTTTTCTTCCTTAACTTTCACTCTCATACTATGTCAAATCAACATTTTTGATAGATTTGGTGATTGGAAAATTGAGTGAAAAGCACACCAAATGAATACACCTTTTTCGTGAGACTCCTTAAATGTCTTGATCAACTCCTAACTACTTTGTCCCACTCTTTTCCTTTAGGAGTGTTCTCAAAAACTATTATTTTTCACAAGAATATATTGTGAAAAAGGGTGTTTGTAAAATTGATTTTTCTAAATATTTATGAATATTTTATTATTTTTTGACTGATAAATTTATTGTTAAAATCATATTCTATGTAGTAAGATACCCATCTTTTTATGAAGGAGACTCCTTAATGTCTTGATCAAATAAAATAATATTCATCAGTTACATGACTTATTAAATATATAAAATTTTAAATATATATTATATGTAAGGTGAATAATGTAAAAATAAGTGGCGTGGTAAAGTTGATATAATGTGAATAGTGCAGATAAACTTAACATTATCACACAAAAGAACAATTCTGACATTCACTACCCTCTTTAGATACTATGTGACAATTATAGAACTATGTTTGACTAAAGATAATCTAGTTTTCCCTTCTATAAACTCATCTCTTTGGTTCTTTAAATGTCTGACTTGTGCTGAGTGTCAATTGCCAAAAAAATTGAAAAAAAGACAGGTTTCATAGAACAAAGAAATACATAAATACTAACAATGCTTGCTTTTATGCATTGGGAAAACTATGATCAAGAATGGTGGCCATAATTCAATATTTTACGGGCGTCACAATACTAAATTCTAACTGAATTTTACGTACTTTATAACACCATATATTCAAAAAAATTAGTAATACACAAAAAACAGGTCGTGGCCCAATCCCGTCCACTTGTTCCTTCGCCCCTGCATTCATGAGATTTGCACATTTTAACCACACAAAATCGTAAAATCTTTCTGCACATATCTTGATAGAAACTAAAATACGCGACGTAAAATCTAATCGTGGTTTTTTTTTTTCCTTTCCCTTTAAAATTATGGGTACAGGTTGAGCTTTGTGATAGCCATAATATTGATGGCAACAGGCACAAGCATGAGTAGAAGGCAAAGATATGGAAGAGGGTGGTTAGATGGGGAATGTTATTTGGTAAAAGATGGCATTTTCACTGCTGCTGCTATTTTGATCCTTCTTTCCTTGGCTTGCACTTCTGCTTTAGCACTCACAAATTCCTCAAACAAATTGCAAGTTTCAACCACTTCTGATGAAAAGCCTCCCAAAATAATTTATTGATTCATTTATTCTTTCTTTTTTCAGTTTTTTGTTGGGGGATTTTTAATTGGAATATTGGATCGTAAACATACCAATTTTTTGTGGTATTGGATCGTAATATACTAACCTTTATAATTAGACATCAATGTACCTGACCTTTATATTTATGTGTTGTTCATGTACTGAAACATGACTATTTTAGGTCAGTTTCGGTACGTCACTAACACCTAAATATGAAGGTTAGGTATATTGATGTCTAATTTAAAGGTTGATATATACCAACCCAATACCACTGCAAATTGATATATTACAATCCAATATTTCTTTTTGATTTATTTTATTAAAAAAGGGGGACAAGAAAGCCACTTGCATTGGTTGCCTATAGTATAATACAAGGCATATTGGTATCATGACCTCACTTATTTGGAATTCTTGGAAGAACATACTTTGGAGGATAAGCAAAGCTAATCCTCCAACTCTTCTTAATTATTATACCTGCCCCCTCCTACTAATTATTCCATGAGGGAGAGGGAAAGAAAATGTGAATGATTGTTGTTTTTGGAAGTTCTACATGTGTATGTATAGGAGAAAAATAATGTAATGTATAAACAACAATTCTTGTACGAGAAGGTTTTATAACAAGTTGAAGTTATTGAAAGATTTTTCTTATAGATTATTAATTATTTTTCTTTTTGATTATTGAAAGATTTTTCTTATAGATTATTATTTTTCTTTTTGATTTGTACCGGACCACCGGTAGTTGTCAAGTGTGAGACGGTTTTACAATAACTTACCGTAAGACTGAAAGATGAATCAGCAATAAGAAAAAGTGGGGTGGATTTGCTCAAGGAGATTACACTCCTAAATAAAGTGCATTCATTTTGAATTGTTTGATGTCCTGTTCTTTTTTGCGGTGCGGTGTGGTGTGATGAAATTGTGGTGGGGTGTGGTGGAATTGTGGTAGGTTATTGGTATGTGGGGTAGGTGAGGAGAGAGAATGTAAAAAGTAGAGGATAAAAGTGAAGAGAAAGAAGAGTGAGGAGAGAGAAAAGTAATTATTTGTGACAAACTGCGGTAAGTTGTGGCAAACTGCGGTGAGCTGTGGTACCGCAGTTTGCCAACCGCAGAAAAGAGCAATGCTGAATTGTTGGAAATGTTTAGCATGAAACATTCATCACTGATTTTTAGCTTTAGTAAACACTGACCAACATTAGCAAGGAGTTGCTTGTGATAAGCTGGAAGAACAAAACTTTTGAAGAAAAATTTCCAATCGACAAAATAAACCCATTTTTAAAACCTTTTCTAAAGGTAACCAGTTGGAAATTAAATAACCACCAGTAAACTCTACAAATTAGCTGCAAAGGGTAATTAATCACTAATATGCCTATGATGACCAACTGGACCACTCGACCCCATAATTCATAGACAAAAAATTACTTGGAGGTACTTTAACTTTTAATGAAATGTTTTTCAGATACCCCAACTTTTCAAAACTCATTTTGGGGTACCCTTACTTTTTAGGTTAGAAATTATTAGGTGTTTTTTCGGTCATCAATTTGGTTAAGTGATCGAAATACCCTTGTTCTTCCATTTTTTGAGAAATACCCTTAAAGAAGAAGAATAAGGGTATTTCGGTCACTTAATAAAATTGATGGCTGGAAAAGCACCAAATAATCACTAACCCAAAAAGTAAAGGTACCTCAAAATTAGTTTTGAAAAGTTGGGGTACTGAAAAATAATTTCCCCAAATATCGGGGTACCTCCGAGTAATTTTTTGATTCATAGAGAAAAGTTTTTACTTTCATCAAAATTTAAACCTTAACTAGCACAAGCACGAGTGAATCAATTCTTACCTAAAAATAAAAAATTGATTACCGTTGTTTGGAAACCAAAAACAAAACCACAACCATGACTGAACCTAATCAAGTAAATTTGGAGATCCAAGCCTTCAAAATCACAAGGTTTGGAAAACATGTCCATTTTCTCCATCCATCTCAATTTGCCACAAAACTTGCAACAACATCTCAACTTTTCCCATTTTCCAAATGATACATGGCTGATCTAAGTAAGAATTGTCAAATTCTGCAGTTCTCTAAATCACTCTGCACTACTATCGGCTTTTACAAAATATGGGGGCCGATAACTTTATGAAGCCAAAAGGGGAAGGGGGAGACTGAATTGTACTCTAAACTTTGAACCGGAAGGGGGACCTTGATGATTTTTTTTTTTTTTTGGGTGGGAATTTCTGCATTTCTCGTTTTAACTCTGCTGTGCACGAAAAACACCAGAAAAAAAGTGTGAAGACGGTGTTTTTAAGCTGGAAGAAACGACTCCAAGATCAACTGTTTCGGAGCAGGCTGAAGAATGTCGACGATCAAATACATGTACTTCCACTGGTTGTCTTCTTTGTCCTTGAACATTTCACAATAGACTTTCCCACCTCCATGGGGCCCGCGGATATAAAAGTTTACCTATATAGAACATTTGACCATTGCTTTACATCAATCATTGGTAGATTTCAAGATAGCAATTGACTGAATCAGAAAAACTGTATGGAAAGTTGGAAACCCAAGCAAACCAATGCACTCAACCTTACTTTTGTAAGTGTGTGGAGGGAGGGATAGATATAAATGCCACTCCAACAGTCCTACACTTGAGTCATGCGATAGAAAGTTTCATTTACGTCTCAATCAATACGAGGATCTCAATTCTAAAAGTGACAGTTTGAGATAGCGCTGTCAAAGAACTGTTGGACCCCGTCCAGAATGACCCGGAAAATCCGAGTTCGGTCAAAAACTTCTCTTTTGAATTTTGATTGATCTTGACTTGGGTTTTTTCCCCCCGAGTACAGACCCAATATTTTTCTCTATTTCTGTTGTCCGGCCTGATTTTGACCTTAAAAGCCAGAAAATCTAGGTATTAGACACCAATTTTTCGTCCGCTGCCATCTCATCCAGACCCGAACTCAGATATCTGACAGCCCTAGTTGCCGTGGAACAGATAGCTATCAATTTAGACTTTTCTTTTGAAATAAGTTGACTGTATGCACCTCCAAAATGAAAGACACTGCTAGCTTGTGGGTGACTCCAGGGAAGAGGTAAGGCTATCACGGTCTAATATCTTAAAGTGGCCTCTATTATCTCCAATGACCCTACTGTGCACTATTCTTGCAGCTGAAAACAGTATCTACGGTCCCCAAGCCCAACACTTGTGGCATAGGATGGGGAAACAGAATCACGGAGGGCTTCAATATCTCCTACTATGTGTTTCTCCTTTTTCTCAAGTCAGTTTCCCTTTGGAGTCTTTGTACCAGGGCAGATCAGGGTCTCGTAATCTTAGTAATGCGTCCCTTCTCCTATGTGAAAGTCTATTTCTACAAGCCACATGACACGAAGATTTAGAGCTGGCAAAATTTTGGTTGACCCAAATACCCAAATTTGTCCTACCCGAAAATACCTGGTACAGTGAGATTTTCCATCCGAGTTTTAAAGTTGACCGATTTAACTGAATGTTCAGACAATATTTTGCTTTTTCCTATTGTCTGAACTCAATTCTGAGCAGAATTTAGGTTTGTTTGAAAATCTGGTCTGACCAGGAAAAAAGACCAGGTAACGGACACCAATCTCTCAATCTATCGTCTGAGTTTTGACATCCGCTGATTTGACCGACCGAATTTAATCCAAACCGGAACTTTTGCCAGCTATACGGGGATTGTATGGTAAACCAAACAAACAAGTGACTGACAACGTCAGCAAAGGACCCATAAAACAGACCAAAGAAAACTACCTCAATATGCTCCACACCATCTTCATCTGTCCACACTCTGTGCGGAATCCTCTGGCGAGCAGCACGGTTTCTACTCTCCTGGCCATATCCTTTGATAGGCGATCCAATCCTCACCCTGACCTAAAAGAAACCCATTAAACATATTTCAGCATCACTCGAGAAATTAAGAGCACCCTTCAAAAGCCAACGTTCAAATCCCAATTGATACAAGTAATCAAAATTAGATTAAGACAGTTGAAAATTAAATATAAGGATGATTAGCTGGTTATGCCACATGTAGAGATTAGATGCTTACTTCACCGTCATTCTGGATCCTGTCCAATGCCTTGCTGAAGATTTTATACCTGCGGAACATTGTAGATTTGTCAACATCGACAGTAATGAACCAACCTAAGTAAGCATTCACCAGGAGGTAGAAGTAATAAATATTTACTCTTTCGGCTCAAATATGAGCTCCTTAAAAACAGCATAAGCTGCAGCCCCAGCTACTCCAAGGCCTGCGAGAATTACAACACTGTAAGATGCACCCTCTGTAAATGTGACGGGTTTCTCCGGGATATGGTATGTAGGGGAATCAAAGGGATCCTCCACTGTAGATATCTCTTTCTTTCCCTGTTAAGGACAACACGATGAAAAGTTGAAAACAATGAGATAGGGATTCAAGTTGTTGACAAGTTGAAGCCTATGCTCAAGGTGGCCACATCGAATCACTTAAAAAAAAAGATAAATAAGAAAGAGAGACGCTTCAAGAAATTGGCAATACACTCATAAAACAAAGGCCACTGTCTACGCTGAATCCCCACAAAGGAAGATACCTAGAAACAACCACCAAATTACAGAGATCTTAAAACATCGTGCATTTATGCTCTAGTTGACAATGAAAGAAAGCAAACCTAAAGTTGCTCGATGTGCATCAGAGCTAAAAGTCAATTCTGGAACTTATTCTGCTCTTTTTTGCAACCTAATTAATTACCATCTTTCCCGTACTTTTAATTCAGATTCTGAGCTGAACTGCTTCTCAATTCAAATTCGAGCACCCACAACAACGTTGAAACGCAGTTGCTAGGCTCACAAATCACAAACAAACCAAACTTGATACTCAACACTCCTGCTTAAGCAGTGACATAGGGTTTAGACTCAGCTTACATCCAAGGAGTGCGGGTGAAAGTGTTCAGTATACAGTGTTCAAGTGTTCATTACCCATATAACACAATTCACTAATGGCTATCTGATTTCATTCACAGACAGTTCCGACTTCTAACCACTTTTTTCCTGTATTGTAGTCTTTGTAGACAAAACAATGCTTAAATATACTGACACTTAATAACTCCACGTCTCCACTTGGTCACTAGCTTCTTTCTTCTATTGAACTTGAGAAAAGCAACCAAAAAGCAAAAATGCACAGGTATGGGCAACAACAGCTGAAATCCAACATGAAAGAATCATTTATACTAAATAGCAATTAAATACCTGGGACTGATTCTTCCCAGATGGCTCTGATGCAGCACTAGATGACAAAGGTCTGTAAAAGTGACGAGCCCCTTGAATAATCCCTTGCTTTTGATTCAGCTGGTTGGAAATTCTAGAGCTGAGTGAAGCAATTGAACACGCCTGACCTAACATCAGAGTTCAGAGTATATGATCAGGCAGAACATTGTAATGAATCAACTCATTCTGATACTTTGAGCAGAACTCGTATATAAGTCAGCGATTTACATGGCTAACAATGCTTATACACAGTCTATGCGTCGAACAGCATCACAACAGCAACAGCAACACTACAACTGCTGATCACACTGAATAGTCTAGGATGTGCAATGATCCAGATGCATGCAGCATCAATCCAATAACAACAACAAAGCAACAACATTCCCAGTGTAGGCCCCACTTAGGTGAGCTCTCTAGATGTAGGCAACCTTACCATGGAAAAGATTACTGAGTCTACGAAGAGACCAAAGAAGTTTATGCAGGTTCACAAGTTCATTCACAACTATAACAATTATACAATACGGTATGAAGCAAACTAATGTGTGGCTGAAGAACTATGCATGTAACTTGCAACAATAAATAGTTCCATCATTGAAAAATATAGTTTAGCTGCTTCACATTCTATAGAACAGAACACTACCATACTATAACCACCAAGCAAGATTGTCCACCAATTACAAGACCTCCATGTCTAATTGTCTACAGGCCAACCCTAGCAGTGTACTTAAAAGTTAATAGCAATGACAGCTAAGCCCTAGTTGTCACAGAAATTAATCCACACACTAATACTAGCATTCAAACAAGTACACAGAAAAAAAAAAATTAAGAAGAAACAAAGGGATATAAATAATGAGTTACAGAAAACAACTAACCATTTTCTCCAACTAAACCCTGCACAGTGGACAAGAAAACAATGAATTCACATCAGTACACGGAAAACCAAATTCAGCATCTTTCTCATTAATCAATTTGATGGAAAAGGAAAGAATCGTAATTCCTTAACCTCACCAAACCTTCTTGCACCAGAAACTAGTTGTCTTGTCTGACCTTGTAGCTCACTTATCTGCAATTGATAGAATCGACTAGCCAATGTCAATAGACAGAATGGTTACACAATTGAACTCCAAATAATAATACGCAAGAGTATCACCCAAAAGAAATCTAAAATGTGATGATAACTTGACAAACTCAGTTTATGACTGTATGAAAGCATACAACTCACTCAGCTGAATGCTTCCAACAAAAGATCGAGCTGCACAGAAAACCTCTAAAAGCTTATAGAAAACATATTCTGTCGCTAAGTGACACTTCAGAAATTGCAGAACAGCTATCAAATACCCTTCAAGTTACACACACTTTTAAGAATGAAAAAAGGTATGTCATATTAGTTTAACAAATACCCTTCAAATAATGTATTCATTTAACAAATACAGTTTTTCACCTCATGATACAGAGCATATTCTACTGATCAATTTTCTGGGTACACTTCTCTCTCAACGAAATTTCACGCTTGCCATCTTCCACTAGATGGCATGTCATGTCTTGAATCAACAACTAACTTCCCACATCTTTAAGTAATAAGTGTTTTTCCAAATCCTAAAAGGTCTAGATTGGGTCACAAATTTTCATTTCTCCAATAAAGGCATGGCTCCAAAATACTCAAACCCACAGTGTGCCAAGAATTAACGAAGTACAATCATTATATTCATATGAGATTGTTCATTCAAACCCACAATGTGCCAAGAATTAACGAAGTATCAGACAGAGGATGCTGCCCAAATTGTGAGCACTAACTATAAGAGATTGTTCATTCAACTTATAATAAGTTATAGCTACTGAGTGCTGATTGGAGTTGAAGATAATCACGATATTAAATTGAAAACACGGCTGAGTGTTGAATTTGTTGATAACTACTTATGATAAGTTGAAAACAAGAAGTCCTGTAATGAATTACACTCAAACTTCAAGTTTTGCAATTCATCAGGAAATGAAATCAAAACTAACAAAACCTTCACTCATTCATTACATTTTCACCATAGGCATGTTCCTAAATCAACCACAAGTCTACATCTCAAGCCTTCACCATCTGCTGGTTAAATGGGAAATTTCCCTTTGGCAACTCATCAAATTATTATTCTTCGATAAATACTGCTTAATTTCACCAATACTGTATATTTCCACCTTCGTAACTCTTTTTTCGTTTGCATCGCCCCATCACCTTCCTAAGCCCAAGGGAACAATACTTTTGATCCATCATTCATTTATCCTTACATAACTTTAAGTGCACATCACCTACAATAAAACCAGCAAAACAAAACATCGATGGCAATCGGCATCACCCATCAAGCTACAAATCAAGAGTTCGATCCGGGCTTGATCACATTAGGATCGAGCAAACAAGCGGCCACATAAAAGCATCAATAATCACTCTCCATCCCGAATTAAATGCCTCACTATCCTTCTCAAGTTATCAAAGTACTATAACTTACCACCTTCATACTGCAATCACAATGTAGTCCTTATTTCTTACCCTTAATTTCATCCAATATCAATAAGTTTTTCAGAACCAAATCCATTCAAAACTAATATTACAATCTTCAGCAGAAACTGCTACCCAATCATCGGTAAGCCAAAAGATTCAATCTAAACTATCCGAACTAAACAAAGCAGCTAAATAATGGTGATCCAGCAAACCTAGCTCCTAAAAATCATCAAAGCAAAAACCTAAAATCTCTACACTACTTCAGGGAGGACAATTACACTCCCAGAAAAACCCTTTAGAAAGAGAAATCGATACAAACCAAAAGGAGCATGAAATGAAGATGATTAGTAGAATACCTGAGGAAAATTGGCCGAAATTCCTAGGGTTTTTTGTCGAGAATCAGAGCACAATCCAAGCACCGTCGCAAGTCTCCGCCTCAACATCTCTAATAACAGTTTCTCTCTCTTATTTCTCTCTCTAGAGCAGAAAGTGGACTTCAATGGAGGTGATTGAACTCCCTTTCTTGGTGGTGGGGATTCCGATTCAGAATTGAAAATCTGGTGAATTGATTGTTGATTTTCAGGGTTTAGGGATTTAGGGCTTTTGATTTTGTTTGGCCCAAAAGTTTCACTATGGTTATATTTATGCAATTGGTCCGACTAGGTTTTTGTTCAAATTGGGTTATCGTATGATTGGGCTAATATGTCGTTGCTCCCTTTTAGTTCAACTTTATTAGAATTTGTGATTTTTCTTTGTAATTTTTAACGTTAAACTATAAGGGCAACTTATTTATTTGTTATTTCTCTAATTTAAGTTAAAATAGTTACAATAATCTATTGTTACTAAAAGATAATCATATTTTATTATGTATATTGTACAAAAAGTAGTATTTAGAGACCATTTTTTTTAAAGGAAAAGCGGAAAAAGATCACAATCATAATCCGTTGGGTTGACCCGAAACCAAAATACACCGCCCGTATTTTTCCGAACCCGAAATACACCCGACCCGTATCTACCTCGAACCCGATATACGACCGACTCGAAACCGCCCGCCCGACCGAATTAACAGGTCTAGATGGTTGTTTGAGAGCATTTTCTAGAGAGATAAACTATAGAAGTTAGAGAGTGAAATTGTGAGGGTTAAGGGGCGATATTGGAAATTATTATAAAAAAGTGGGCAACAATAGTAAAAGGGGGGCGACGAATAGTAAAAGGGATATTGTGATACTCCCTCCATTATATATTGATTGTCATAACTTTGATTTTCACGAACTCCAATATCACTTTTTGATTGATAATTTCTTATATAATACGTTATTAGAAATTACAATTATATTTCTATGATAGTATTTTTCATTACAAATTTAATGGTGGTAATTTTAATTAGCAACTCATTGTATATGTTGAGAAATTTATGGTCAAGATTTTTGAAAATTAACTGCACAATTTTCAAAAATGACAATTAATATGAAACGTAAAAAGTATAATGATAATAAGGAAAACCTCCCCACACAAAAACAAATACATCTTCAAAAGAACAACAACTAGCAAAGTGCATGCCAAAAAAATTAAACTGTCACCAACTGTTGACTTGTCCACTTATGCAAATGACTTGCCTGGTATGGACTTGTATAAAATGATCTTGTTACTTATGGTGCGTTTGGTTGTTTCTCGAGAAAGACTTTCCCTAGCCCTATCTTGGGAAACTTTTTACTGAGTTTGTGAGGGAAATAATGGGTCCCACATCAAAATTTTCCCTGGAAAGTTTCTCAACCAAAGATGGGAAACTTTTTCAACTGAGAAGCACAAAGATATGTTTTGCCTTGTTTTCTTGGTATGTGTCATTGGGGTACCAAAGAGGTGTTAGCCAAGTTGCTACTACCCCCATCTTCGAAGCTCTCACCGACGTTCAATGCTTGTCATGGACAACTTGGTAAGTATTCATTTTCTGGTGAATCAATCCAAGACAAAACCATTCAATAAAACACATTCATATACTCATCCTCTCCCTCAATTACTTAAAATATTTAATTCCTTCCATAATCAATTGTATATATTTATATCCTAACCCACCACAAAAATAACAACCCAATAAAATTATAACCATGTTAGGGTTCATTCTTCAACTCTACACAGTTTCACCAGTTTTCATGTTATGCCTCCATTTTATTGTACATCTTTTTTTCTGTATGTTCTGACAGATTCAATTTGGAAAACCCGATGAGCATACGCGGAGAGCAGCCTCCCTGGAAGAAAAGAGCTAGGCCTGTGGGTCCACCATTGGACTTCAAAGGATCGTTGTACGATGATCATAGTTATTAAAATCCCGATTCTGATTTACGATCCTACGATTTTATGGTCCAAAATTGTCGATACGATTCTACAATTTACACACGATCCACGATCCTACATGAGCTAAATTCCGATCCTAACTTCCTCATAGTTTCGAGTTAGGATCCCGATTTTAACAACCTTAACGATGATTATGGCCTTGATGAGCCGCCCATTAGCTCCAATTCGGAAGACAAAATTGCCAAGAAGACCGAAGATTTGCTGGAAGACATGTATGGAAAGACAGTTTCCCTCCTGAGGCAGCACCATGCAGCTTTGTTAAAACACAGTCAAGGTATGTTATGTCAGTACTGCTAGTTTGGTTGCAAAGCTGGTTAATTAGACCTGGCAAAACTAAACCGAGACTCAAACCCGAAAAAACTCTGGAACCGATCCAAATCATAACCCGAAAAGTGACCCGATTAAGATCCACACCCAAATGACCCCAAGTCAACTATTTATACTATATTTCAGGTGCTACTACTCCGACAGGAGATGAGTGGAGATGTGATTGATGAGATCCTGACAAATACCCAGCCGGAACCCCATTAGAGGTGCTGTATGAAGAGGATGATCCTAATAGCATACCACCGTAGCGGTGAGGGGAGGGCCAAGAGATGGAACATTGCATTTTCAAATGCGTCAACTGATGATGGGTGAGCCAAAATTTCAGGAATCCTGGTCCCGTATCGCTTCCTTTTTTCGACTGGTAAACAAAAAAGTCAAACTTTAGACTCGAATGGTATGTGTGGTATCAACTATTTTAATCTATGTTTGGGGCGGCTCGTACGTCTAAGTAGGGCTGTTCACCGGGTCAAAATCGAATCGAAAAAATCGAATAACGCCTAAAATCAAAATCGAAAATAGAACCGAAAATTTTCAATTTAAACCGGAAGGCAAATAAAGTAGTTGAACTGAATAAGAACCAAATATTTTTGAAAGTCATTTCCATAATATACTTATACGAATTTACTACTCCTGGTCTTTTTGAATAAACCGAATAAGAACCCTATTTAGTTTTGAACCGAATAAACCGAAAATCAAATTAAACAAAATTATTGAATCAAAAACCGAGAATAAATCATTTGGTTTGATTTGGTTTTCGGTTTTTTCGGTTCAAAACTACTTGCAAGTGGATATGCCTATCATAAGCTATCTCCATTAACCCAACATCACTCCAATCAAGCTAACCTGGACTAATTGGATGTTCCTGTCAGGTTAACCCCATGTTCTTCTATGGTTTACCTTTGAGTTGGGCTTGTGCTAGTACAAGACAGAGGGCCCATCATCATTCACTAATGCTAAGAGGCTAACCTGGAATTAGAGCTGACAAAATCCAGATACGGGTAATTCTGGATCCCAACAAATTGGATATCGGGTAGAAAATTGACGTTTGATACCTGGATTTTGTGTGTTTTTCAGGTCGAACTCGGGTCAGACAAATCGGACAAGTATGAATTCGGGTCTAAGTCGGGTGTGAACAATATAAATTTTAAGAAAATTGTGTTTGAATTTTCGACAAGTAGGTCAATGTCAAAATTCGGACGAAAACTCCATGATCGTACCCAATTTTTCCTAGATCAAAGAAATTCGAGTTATCAGGTCGGATAAATTTTTGCTAGCCTTACCAAGAGTGTATTAACTACCTACTCCCTCTATTCCTCAATATCTGTCAATTTGGCTAACTTTTTATTTTCCATAATATCTATCACTTTACAATTTCAATACAATATTAATGACAATTTTCTAAATTTACCTCTTACTTTTATCATTATCCATACAAATATGTAACCAAAATAGAAATTTATCTATTACTTTTATCATTTCCAATACAATTATCATTTCAATACTATTTTCTTAAAATCTTCTAAAAATTCAAATGTGACAATTATTGAGGAAAGGAGGGAGTACCTATTTGGTCATTTGAGTTCAAGAGAAGAATAATTTTGTTTAAGTTCAATTCACATTTTAAAGTCATTTTTGGCGAGCTTATTTTTGGTGTCAATTCATAAATAAGTTTTGACCGTTTGATATACCGTTTGAATTTTGAATAGATTTTCTAAATTTACTCTATAAGTCCGTCCATAGCACATTGAGTTGTAGAAAGTTAATGCTAATACTTTTTATGCTCGACTTCCTTTTTTTATAAAGTACTAACTTTTTTCAAGTATATGTATCTAGGGCAATGATTCAGCCAAGCTTCAAAAGAAGAAAGAAGATCAATGAATGAGGAAAATAGATGGTCTTCAAGTCGACTAACCACAAAGTCTTTATTAAGACTTATCCGCCGGAGCAGCGCTGGCAAAAATTCGGGTCCGGGTAAATTCGGGTCGGACAAATTCGGACAATGTCAAAATTCGGACGAGAAATTCATGTCCGGACCCGGTTTTATTTCCGGTCAACCCGGGTCGGACAATTCGGACGAAGCTAAAATCGGATTCGGACAATAGAAAAAAGAGAAATTTTATGTCCGAATATTCAGTCAATATAAAAATTCGGACGAAAAATCTATGTCCAGACCCGATTTTTTTCGGATCGGACAATTTGGGTAATACGGGTCGGACAAAATTTTACCAGCTCTACGCCGGAGTTGCCTAGCAAGGATAACAATATCGAACAACTCCGAATCTCCAAAACCCGAACCGTCGTCCAACCTGCCCTCGCAATATCTGGATCCTTCTAGAATCATTTCAATGATCCAACCAAAATCTATTAATAAAGACTTAAACTTCATCAAACAATTCCTTAGAAAAATTAAATGAAATAGTGCATCTAAAGAATTCATGACCAACCTTAACATTTTATTATCTAATTGGAAAGATAGTATTAATGTAAAGGATTATTGGATGATAATGCACTAAACTTTAGAGGTATTGGACAATGATAATGTCGAACTTTTTCAGACTCTAATACAATCGAACTTTGACTTTGAGGTATTGACAATAACGCACTCGCACCAATTCAATTGACGGTGGTTGTCCTACTTTGAGGTGTCATTTTTCTATTTTTTTTAAGAAAAAATTTTTGTCGTGTAAGAAAGTACACATAAGCAGAATGATTAATATATTGTTTTGGAAATAAAATAAAAAACGATACATCAAAGTAGGACAACCATGTCGTCAACCACCAACTGAATTGGTCTGAGTACATTATTGTCCAATACCCTCAAAGTTTAGTATATTAGAGTCCAACAAAAAAGTTCAGTGCATTATTGTCCAATACCCCTAAAATTTAGTGTATTATCATCCAATAATCCTAATGTAAAATAGTGAGGTCTTTATCTTCATATAATAGAAGTTCTTGCACCCTGGACCCTATTAAAAAGAGATTGAACTAAGGGCAATTTCTAGCCACTAGAAGAAATTAACTAGAGTATATAATTAAAATTATTATAGTTAGATGTTTTATTTTAAGTTTATCTCTTGATTGGCCTCCCATGAAAATGATTGGTCGTATAGATTAATAAATGTTGAAATCAAACCAGGTGTTTGTCAGCTAATGGGAGTCACAAAAATATTTGGATTATTGATATTGACCATCATTATACTACCTCCGTTTTGTTTTATCTGTCGCCTAGGGAATTGTGGCAAAAACTTTGACCATTAATATCTTAATTTTTATAATGATTCATCATACAAAATTGATATCATTAGATTCGTAATAAAAAATACTATTAAAAAAGTATAATATTATATTTTTCTATAAAAGTTTTATATTAAAAATTATTGATTAAAAATTGACACTGAAAACCGTAAATGACAGATAAAAAGAACGGAGGAAGTACTATTTTGGCCAACTTTTCTAAGAGTTTGCTTAAATTTATTTTATTGAACTAATGTGTTTTAACTTAATTGCATTATTGAACTCAACTAAGTTTATGAACTAATGAGTATTATTAAATTCTATATTGTTTGAACTTAGTTTGAGCTAAATTTATATATATCCATTTTATGTGAATTTATAACTTTGAACTTAATCTAATAAGTGGAAAAAACAAAAAAAAATATTTCAGTTTATTTTTTAAGAAATTTGTTTTGAAAATTAACTAGAGAAATTAGCTAGTGCAAGAGATATCGGCCTATTCTTGTTCTTGAAGAAACATGTGAAAATTTAGGAGCACTATAGATATTTTCAACTATTAACAAAGATTTAATCATCTAAATTAGACCTGTTTGACAATTAATCAGATGTTAGCCATGTGAATTTTCTGTTTGACTTAGCAGTTTACATTAATTGTTTGCAGTAATAGTGTTGGTAAAATTAGTTGTTTCAGAAACAACTATCTTAAAAAGCTATTTGGAATAACTTTTTCAAAATTTTTTTTTAATTCTTATTAATCCAACTTAATTTATAACATACAAAAAACAGAAATTGATAAAAATATAATTGCTCCCTCTATTTTATATTATTTGTTCATTTTGGAAATTGTATTGTCATACTTAAAATTAAACATAAATTTCTCAATATATACAATGAATTGTTCAATAAAATTACCACCATTAGATGCATAACGAAAAAATACTATCCTAAAAGTCTAATATTGCAATTATCGATAAAATGTTATACAAATAAATTAACCATCAAATAGTAACATTAGATATTATAACAGTCAAGGAAGGGACAAATAATATGAAACGGAGGGAGTAACATACAATTCATTAATACTAATTTATTTCTCAACAAAAGAAATAGAAACTCTTAATTACTCCAACATCAGTTTTGGAGTAACCATTAAATACTCCCCTTTGCTTCAAACCGATGTTACTAAAATTAAGAGTCTTCCGTTTCTTTTGTTAAGAAATAAATCAATATTAATGGGTTATATGTTAATTGTTGTTTTTAGGAGTTTATGTTTTGATTGTATGCTATAAATAAGGATTTATTTCTAGGAGTTGAATTTCCATTTTCGCGATATATAAAAACTCCTCGCTCTACATATCTTTGTATTCAAAAGAGTATGAGAGCCAAGAAAAGTTAGAGCATACCTCTTTTTTGAATAGAAGGCACGAATAATTGAAATACACCAAATGAAAAAAAAAACCCTGAAATCCATCAAATGGAAAAAAACCACACAAAGCACAACTTAGAAATAGTCATGGCTAGCAATGGTACAAATTCTTCATTTCAACCACCAAGTCCAACTTTCAAATGAGAAAAATACCATCTTTGAAGTTTTAAGATAAATACTAAGTTTAGGTTCCAGGAGTTATCGAATTCGGTAGAGAAGGGTTATACTGAGTGTAATACCTCGATTATGTGGTTAAAGTGTGGCTTAAAATGACTACTTATATCACCAAGGTGCACCTTCTTTTATGATAGCTCATTCGTCGGGAACTCCTCAATTAAGCGTGATTGGCTAGGAGTAGTCTTAGGATGGGTGATCTCCTGGGAAGTTTCCCAGGCAGCGTGTGAGCGAGGACTAAGCACGCTGGAAAGACTCGTGGTGATTTGTGGGGTCAGTCAGCGATCCTTGAAGCAGTTATTGGTAATGTCCGCGGCCAGTGAGGGGCCGGGGTGTTACAGATGGTATCAGAGCCAACCCGCGATCGTGAGCTGCGCCAGTGGACGGGAGAGCCATGGGCAGTCACTTAGCGGGGCAAAGATTCTGGATTGGATTGTGGCACAACGAGGACGTTGTGCGCTTAAGTGGAATACACCCTGCTATATATATGGTTAAAGTGTGGCTTAAAAGGATTGAAATGACTACTTATATTACCAAGGTGCACCTTCTTTTATGGTAGCTCATTCGTTGGGAACTCCTCAGTTAAGCGTGCTTAGCTGGGAGTAGTCTTAGGATGGGTGACCTCCTAGGAAGTTTCCCAGGCAGTGTGTGAGCAAGGACGAAGCACGCTGGAAAGACTCGTGGTGATTTGTTGGGCCAGTCAGCGATCCTTGAAGCAATTATTGGTAATATCCGCGGCCCGTGAGAGGCCGGGGCGTTAACATGGTATCAGAGCCGACCCGCGATCGTGAGCTGCGCCAGTGGACGGGAGAGCCATGGGCAGTCACTTAGCGGGGCAAAGATTCTGGATTGGATTGTGGCACAACGAGGACGTTGTGCGCTTAAGTGGGGAGTGACTGTAATACCCCGGTTATGTGGTTAAAGTATGGCTTCAAAGGATTAAAATGACTACTTGTATCATCAAGGTGCACCTTCTTTTATGGTAGCTCATTCGTTGGGAACTCCTCAGTTAAGCGTGCTTGACTGGAAGTAGTCTTAGGATGGGTGACCTCCTGGGAAGTTTCCCAGGCAGCGTGTGAGCAAGGACGAAGTACGCTGGAAAGACTCGTGGTGATTTGTGGGGCCAGTCAGCGATCCTTGAAACAGTTATTGGTAATGTCCGCGGCCCGTGAGGGGTCGGGGCGTTACACTGAGTCTATACCGACACCGGCTCAATCCGATCAACAACTATGAGAGACTTGTAAGAGAGATGTAAAAACCTAATTTCTCATACAATCAACAATAACATGCAACTACTTCTCACGAGGCATGAGAGATACTCAAGAAAGAATTCCTAGGTGAAAGGAAGATGCTCTCTATCAAGTTGCGGACTTTTAAACGTGAATTTGAAACTTTGACCATGAAAGAAAATGAGTCAATCCAAGAGTTTCTATTCAGAGCTTAAGAATTGTAAGTCATGAATACAAAGATACGTAGAAAGAGGAGTTTTCACTGTGAAAATGGAAACTTCAACTCCCACACTAATTCTTATTAATTCAATTTAATTTATAGAATACAAACAAAACAGAATTTCCTAAGAACAACAATTAACACATAACCCATTAATAATGATTTATTTCTCAATAAAAGAAACAAAAGACTAATTATAGTAACATCAGTTTTGGAATAACTATTCAATATTCCGCCTTACTTCAAAAACGATGTTACTATAGTTAAGAGTATTTTGTTTCTTTTGTTGAGAAATGAATCGGTATTAATGGGTTATATGTTAATAGTTGTTTTTAGGAGTTTTTTGTTTTGATTGTATGTTATAAATTAAGTTGGGTTAATAAGAAATAGTGTGGGAGTTGAAATTTGTATTTTCACAATGTAAAAACTCTTGTTTTTACGTATCTTTGTGTTCATATGCAATTCTAGAAATTATTGATAAAAACTCTTGCATTGACTCCTTTTCTTTTGTGGTCAAAGTTTCAAATTCACGTATAAGAGTCTGCAACTTGATAGTGAGCACCTTTCTTTCACCCAAGAATTATTTCTTGAGTATCTCTCGTGTCTCGTGAGCAGTAGCTGTTGCTGTTGATTGTATGAGAAACAAGGCTTTTACATCTCTCTTACAAGTCTCTCATAGTTGTTGATAATTAGTGTTGGCAAAAAACCAAGCCCAAGTAGACCAAATTGGTTAATGTCAAAATTTGGATGGATTTTCCAGATCAGACTACGTTGGACAATTCGGGCGAACCAATTTTCGGGTCAGAATCGTGTTCAGACAATATAAAAAAAAGTAACTATTATATCCGAATTTTTTCAATCAAAGTCAAAATTCAGACGAAAAATCTAATCACATATCAATTCTTCGAGTCGAAAAGATTCCGATATTTGAATTTGACAAAATTTTACTGGCTCCATGATAACCACCCATGAATCCATGAATAGAGGGGCAAGCTTATTAATGTAGGAGCATTTAAATATTCAAGTGGAAGTGTGAAGATATTTTCACAAATTTTAAATATATGTTAATTATCAAAGGAATATGCGCTTATCTTAGACTAATTTATCTAGTCATTTGGTTGCATGCAATATGTTGATAACAGATGCTTAACATCACCAGTTGCTTTTTTATTTTACTATTATAAAAACAAATATATTTTTCTTCTTTACACCATCAATATAAACCAATCTTTGAAAGGTGTAACATAGTAAAAAGACATAAATATTAACTCTTTTTTTTTTAGGAACACCATAAAATTTAACTCAATGTGGGGTACATAAGATAATTTTATCTAAATAAAGTTGGTGCTAATTAACATTCACCTCATACTTTTTTACCATTGTAAAACAAGATATCATTTTTTCTTTACTCCACTTAAATAAAGAAATACTTAGAAAGCATTGTAACAACTAGCTCAACATATATGATATATGTAAACTCAATGTGGGGTGATATAAGACAAAATTATCTAAATAAAATTCTAGTTTTAAGTATCCTCCAATAAAAAATATTCAAATATTTGGATTCTTATGTTTAAAATAAAATGAAGATTAGAACCCATTAGGCCATTATAAATGCTCCATGCACTTTAATTCTCATCCTCTAAAAAAGGTGAGGCTTTTTGTTTGACATGAGAAATAAAGAAATAAATTTGGTTCACCCTTTTATCCCATTGTTACCATCAATCACTTTCTCCTTTTATTTTTGAGGAAAATCTCAAATATTCCAACCTTGAAAACCTAGGATGTGTGGGACTAGTCCATCCACATGAATGAAAAATGGAAGAGCAAATCTTTGCTACTTTTCCATGTTTGACCCACCATACATTTTGCACTTAAGTTACTACAATAAATATAACATCAAAAACATAATATATTTGAGTACAAAATTGCATGATTGCCATAACATATGGTATGATTTAATATGTGTTATGATAAAACACAAACTATATAGTATAATATCACTAGCTTATGAAAGAAGCCCCCACTAGCTAGGGTTTATATCAGTTATACATCATATAGGCATGCACAAAATATTGTAACCTCCCACTATTATAGGGTATTGGCTTTGCTTACTAAAGAAGTGGTATCAAGTAACAATCATCCTTTTTTGTTATATCAAGTTGAGTCGGGATCGTTTACCGGTGGCTATGTTAGAATCATCGCAATATTGTCACACCGCAAGGTCGAATCTTGTAATGGTAGAGCGTATTGAGAGAACTAGACAGCGTTTTTGGGAGATAATTGTGTATCTCAATTGTCTATCTAACACATCCCTAATCAACTCTTTTAGTAGTACTGATAGTCTGACACACTTAATTAGAGTGAGTGATTATGCGGATTTTTATGGGTATAGTGATTGTCCTAATCAAATCCATTGACTATGTGATTGTTACTATTTGAGGTCAAACCTCATTAAAAACAATAAATCCTCATCTTCCATGCTCTCTATTAAAGTCCAAATCTTGATGGTGGAGATAGAATTTCCATGGATGAAAATTATAGAATTGATAGATAATACTTATTAGAAATAGTTTGATACTGATTTATTAAATTCGCTATATAATAAATACTCCTAAATTAGAGGTTAGGTGAACAAACTAAATTTACCGAAGTACTACCTCCGCCCCAAAATGTTTGTCCGTTGATTAAATTTTGACTTTTAATTACTCACAAATTATAATGAATTAAAATATGAAATCACTACCATTTGAAAGATAATTTGCTAAAGATTACAATGACGGTAATTTTTTATTGTAACTCATTATAATTTGTGAGTAATCAAAGATCAAAATTTAGTCAACGGACAAATATTTTGGGACGGAGGTAGTATCGCCTTTGTTTGGGGGTGAGACATTTGGCATGAGGGTGTCCCTCATTTTAAATTTCTTAAATTTAGTGGATCATAACTCACAAGCCATGGATATACTCATTTTGTTGGTCATGTGGGTCACTTTTAATTAGGTTGAGATTGTTCCCATGCATGGGTTTCTATTCATCCATCCTTGATATGTGTTGGACTATTTATATATACTTGGATTTTATAACTTCTATTAAAGCAACAATGATATATGACTGTTTATCATTGTTTTGCTTAAATAAATTGAATATTTAAGATGTCTTCCCATAATTTGCTCCCTTTTAGACGTTGCTTTCTTTAGTTATTTTTTTGAAATTTAATGACCGTAACCGTTGTTAGAATCGTGATCCTAACTCATATTCATGAGGTAGTTAGAATCGGAATTAATCCATGTAGGATCATAGATTGGAATGAAGATAGTAGAATCGCAACGAGGATTTTGGATTATAAAATCGTAAGATCGTCGCTCAGGATCGGGATTTTAATAACTATTACATAACCAAATGTAATTGTGTAATCTTTAAAGCACAAAATAGGGAGTTTCTTAAAGAAAAAAGACCTCTCCAACTAATGATAAATATAATAGAAGGTTTTCTATGCAAATA
Source organism: Portulaca oleracea (assembly GCA_029582165.1). Taxonomy (NCBI): domain Eukaryota; kingdom Viridiplantae; phylum Streptophyta; class Magnoliopsida; order Caryophyllales; family Portulacaceae; genus Portulaca; species Portulaca oleracea. Next base: position 6,992,545 of record CM055877.1, read on the forward strand.
TTAAAGAAGGTTCTATGATATTTGTTCACAAAAATCAAATTTATCTATTTCTTTTAGGCCAAATAGAGGTAAACCAAGGTATATAACCACATCGAGGGGTAAATCAAGAGTGGTAAATAATTAAAGAGATAGACACAAATCCAACAAAAAATTACTTAGGGGTACTCTAACTTTTGGTGAAATGTTTTTCCGGTACCCCAACTTTTAAAAACTAATTTTGGGGTACCCTAACTTTTAGAATTAGAAATAATTAGGTGAGTTTCCGGCCAATGATTTGAATTCACCGATGAGTTTTAGGCGGGAAATTGAAAAAGTATTTTTGTGGACAAAAATACCATTTGTTTTTGTTGACGAAAATGATTTGAATCAATCAGAGTTTCGCAAGAAATTCACCTAGTAGTTTCTAATCCTAAAAGTAAGGGTACCCCAAAATTAGTTTTGAAAAGTTAGGGTACCAAAAAATTGTTTCTTCAAAAGTTAGGGTACCTCTGAGTAATTTTTTGCAAATCCAAATATATATGTTTTCCTGAAAAAGAATATTTCAATAACTATAGAAACAGAACATGTATCCATAACAATGACATGGAAAAAAGAAAATAGGATGGTTTATTTAAATAGATAGTTGGCAAAGGTTATCATAGTAATGACAATAGGTAGGTACATGCATGGAGGTATGATGAAAAAAATGTATTGGCTTAGTATTCCTACTTAAAAATGGAACCATTCTATATATATGGTTAAAACATATACCCCTAAAGTTTATTCACAAAATCAAAGTATATTTAGTTAGAACATGTCATCAACATGTGTTCCGCGCGCTCTTGTACAAGAAATAGACAGAATATATGGCTCAAAAAATCCCCAAAACAAATAAAACAAAACCAAAAAAGCCATCAGACTTCTTTCCATATTTAAATAATTCAAAACCCAAGTATACATACATATCATTACTAAGAACCTGCAGAAGGGGGGTTTTGGTGTCCTGCTCCTGGGCTGCGACCAGGAGCTGTTGGTCGAAAAGCTTCAGTCTCGGTCATTTTGTAACGATTTATCCTGTAACTAACCATATTTGATGACCGTTTTATCCATCTTACCGGAGGAGCGTGAAATGAAGGAGGTACTCTCACACTTGCTACCAACTCTAGATGTTGTTGTATGATGAGAAAAACTATGAATGACAATGTTAAAACGCGCGAATTCGCCATATATAGAGTAATATATAACCTCTTAGCTCTCTTAGTGATGTAGAAAGAAGAAGAGGAAATATAAGTAGCTAGCTAGCTAGTGATGAGTACAAATGAGAAGTTAAGTGGGGGTATTTATGATGATCATCAAGTGGGGTATATACATCAATTAGGGTTTTTTAGTTGATTTAATATGAGTTTAGTGTTCATGAAATGAAGATTAACAAAGATGATTAATGTATAATTTAGGTGGGGCTGGAGAGGGAAAAAGAAAAGAAAGAGGAACATGGGAATAACTCCCATATTTAGAAGGGAGCAAAATTCTTGATTCTTAAGCATTCAAAGTGTATTTTGAGAGCCATTCATCTAAGACTTTTAAGGAAAGGGTACAACCTTTTGTTGAATGGCTGATTAGATTATGCACAAAAGGTGTATGCTTGTAATAAACTAAAATTAAACTGTTTAACTCAATTGTGTTTAATTTTTGTATTAGTTTATTGTTTAGAAGGTTTTCTTGATCAATTAAATATCAAATGTTAACTTACTATATATATAAATGAAGTACAACCCATTCTAAAATTTAAGGGGAATTTATACATGTTTTTGTTACCTAATTATAATTATTAGGAAAATGTCTTAAAATTATCCGATCTCTGAATTTCATAATTATTTATTTCTTAATTATATAAGAATTTTATTTTTAATATCATTTTGAGATAATATATTTTGATGTTATTTTTAGAGTAGAGTGCAAACCAGGTAGAAAGAGTTTTTTTTATATATAAATAGAAAAAATTTCACCTTATTTGATGCGGGAAAATTCGGTGCCCAATAGGGCAAAGCTTAAGTGTGACCATGCTTGGTGCCCAAATTGGAAAACCTTGGTGAAAGAGGTTTTGGTGAGAGTTTTATAGAATAAGAGCATATGTCTTCTTTGGGTTGATCTCTTTCGGTGTATGAGATTTTTGTAATATTATCTTTGTTGGATATCAAGAGGAGATCATTTGTTGTAATTTCTAGCGACATTGAATTTGTTTATGCTTCTGCCAACATTTGTGGTTTTTTTTCCTCTCGATTGGGTTTCTACATTTAATTTCTTTACTCTTGCTTTTATTTTATTTTTTTCAATTTATTGTGGTTATTTTACTTTGCTTCTGCTTAATTAATTTGTCGAACAATCCTAATTATAATCAACACTCTTCTAAAATTAAGGGATACTTATGGATATTTTTGCTAACTATTTATAATTAATAACACCCTCATATGAGACATTATGGGGATAGATATATAAAGAAATTAAAATGCTTACTCTTCAAAGGGTTTTTTTTTTTGGAGAACTTATAATTGAAAGAGTGTTTATTCTAACTTACAAACATTATGTTTATTTGTGACCAACTTCAACAATGCTTGTTAGCATCATTTGTGACATTATGGGCATGGATAAAGAAAATGGTTCTTCCACTAATCAAGTTAAGGATTTGCCCTAAAATGTTCTCTTGGTCCCTTTTTTTCTTTTTCTTTTTTTTGTAAAAAAATGCATTTTTTCATTAATGTAGCAAGTAGGAATATATAGTAGTTTTCAACAAACCCTAATGCTAGTGGTCGGTGATGGATTCCTCTAATTAAAATTTGGCAAGCAATTATAGCAACAATGGAACCCTAGAGGTTACCCCATCTTCCTAACAAGGAAGATTAGGAATTTTTTTAAAAATAAATGGACTGAAAAATGAAAATATAACTTCTATACCCATGTTAATTATCACTCTTGGCCTTTGATTTAAAGCAAGAATTTATTCTCTCATGTAGTGCATTTTTACTTTGTTTTTTTTTTTGGGAATACTTGAGTATATACTTCATTTTGAATACATAAATAATGGTTGGTTGTTTTTATGGTTTTTAGTTTTGTTTCTTTTTCCAACTTTTCCTTGGTAAAATCAGTTCTTTTTTGGGTCTTTTACTATTATAGATTATAGACTCTATTTGTTCTTTTATTTTCTCGGTGAAGTGGTTTGAAATTTGGTTTTGTGAGGTTCGGGTTTGAAAAAAATGATAGAGCTAGAGCTATTAGCAATATGAATGGAAGAGCTACGAGTTGATGATTCTCTTGAAGTTATGGCGACGGTGAAACAATCACTTATCCATTCATCATAAATGAGGCTTTCTCTAAATATATAGAGTTGATGTTCTAAGAGATTATCTTTTCAAAGGGGCTCGAACAGGTTGTAAGAAGGTTGGTAGGGATGTGTCCGGCCATCTCCGGTCCAATAGTGATCACATTCTTAATATATCTAAGCTGGTTTCTTTTATGTTAACCTGAGTCCTGATTTATCTCTTGGCTTTGAGGACTCCCCAAGGCTAGAAAAGTTGTTGCTAGACAGAAAAGAAAGAAGAATGCAATATTGAAATCCAAATGGTGTTTTGTTAGACAAGCGGCTTGTATGGCTAACACTTCGATGAGTATAGGCCTTAATAAGGGATATAAAAAGCAAGTTGCTAATTTGAGCTCCAACTGAGAAGATACGTTGATCAATATGATTAATTTGGAGAAATCTCATAAGAGTATTCAAGATAATTTGGATGGTGAGGTAGCGCTAAAGCATTTTAAGAAGAAGTAGATAAAACATTGGATGTGATATAGACTTCATTCATGGTGATCCAGATATAGCGATGAAACATTTTAAGAAGAAATACAAAAAAGATAAGATGGTAAGAATGAAGGATTAAAAAATTAAAAATTAAAAACCAAAAAACACAAAATTAAAAAGCCAAAACCCAAAAAAAATAAAAAAAATTTAAGATCAAAATAAAGTTCAATGACTGCTTTTTCACGAATGTGAAATTTAAAATTTAACCTAATAAAAAGTCTTTAAAAAAAATTTTTAATCACAAAAGGTCTAAAAATTACAAGTACAACAAATGAATAGTGAAATAAGGGGGGGGGGGGAGAGATGCTTTGCAAATATAAAAATCGACGGTCAGCAAATAAAAAATTATCTTTTTTTTTTACTGATCTCATCATTGTTTTTTTTTCCCTTACTATGTCGTATTTTGTAAAGCATTTTAATTTGTCAACCAATTACTGAAAAAATATTAATTTTCCACTATTCTAGTCCAACAAATTGCTCTCTTTTAATAATTTATTTATAATAGTATACTCCCTTTTTCTTTTTTTGTCGCAACTAATTGAATGCTGTGCAAGTTACTACAGTAGTTGATGAGCTTTTTAACTTGGGGCTTTTAAGGTGGAGTCCTATATTAAAAAAATGTTTCGAGAATAACTTTTTAAGAGTTTGAAATAGCTTTCAATACAAAAATACGACTCTATCAAAAATTCAAAATAAAAATAATAATAAATACAACCAATTAAATCCCCACTAGCTTAGTTACCAATGAAATACCTAGCTCATGCATGCTTATTTTTTAACTGATCCATAATGAAAGTATATATAGAAAAACTATTCATGAAAGAAAAGGGCATCATAGTTATTGAGCATTTTTCAAAAGGAACTTAAGAATCAATGTTGTTCTTTATAGGCCTATCAGAATTGACACCGATAAAATATTATTTATCTGTCACATCGTTAGGTATTTCAGTTTCAATTTGTCAATTAAACATTGAATAATCAGCCAATTTTGTCATAAATCCACAAAATGAGGCCAAGAATCCCAACCTCCTTGTATAAAAAGGTGGTGGTAAAACTTTACCCGTAAGTACAAACCCTGTGTAATAAGGTAAACCCATTTTATTCTTTCTCTTAAGCAATTGACTTCAGCATTAGAAGACGATTCTTGGGACACTACCTTGAGGCTTGCTTCTTTCTGAAGTTTGAGAGTCTAAGGGTAAAGTGTGATTCAAAGGTTCATCATTGCTCACATGTTATTGCTAAAACTTTCGTAGAAGTCATCTATCCCAAAATTTCTACCATCTAAGCATGCTTAATTATGGAATTCTCAATATATGAGTTTCCTGAATGAAACATGCTCCTTCGTGATATATAAATAACCATTTTAACACTTTAAGCATGTATCGGGACATTACAATTATCCTGTTTAAGAGCACAACACCCTAGTTGTGCGTCAAGATCGACCAATTTACGCGTCGTTCTGACCGACAGCTCAATCCAGAATCTTTGTTGATCTCGCTGGGTAACTATCAATGGATCTTTCATCCGCTTGGACAACTTAAGGTCGCAAATCAGCTCTGACATCATCAGTAACTCCCAGCCCCTCCTAAGTTGTGAACGTTACTGATAAGTGGTTCAATGGTTAACAATTGGTCCTAACAATTCACCATCGTCCTTACGCACACTTACACCACATGTGAAACATTCCAGGATGTCACCCGTCCCAAGATTACTCCCAGTCAAATATGGTTGACTATGGAGTTCTGAAAAGACGAGTGTAACGTCCTGATTCCAAGGTTTTACAACGAGTTTCTTAAAAGGAAGATGCATATTGGTGATATTAATGTACATAGTTGTTTCGTTCCTTTTTAATTAAATTAAGCCACACTCATGGTTTGGGCGTTACAAGTAAGTGCTTATGACTTGCCCCCACAAATCACTAGAGCACTTAAGGCATGTTTCGCCCTCGCTTACACGCTACCCATAAATTTTCCAGGAGGTCACCTATTTCAAGATTATTCCTGACCAAGCATGCTTAACTATGAAGTTTTCATGAGATAAACTTTCTAAAAGGAAGGTAAACTTTGATGATATAAGTGATCGTTTCAATCTTTTTAAATCACACTTTAAACTTATAATGAGGTATTACACATATGGACTTTTATTTGTGCTATATAATAAGCGACTCATTTAATGGGCTCCCTTTATAGAACGTAAATTCAGTCGATTAATGAGCGAAAAAGCTGGTAACACAACCACAAACTTGTTCAACGAAAATCCAACCTTGAAAACAGGTGCACACTAAATCACTAATAATATCACAATATTTACTATAAAAGTTGTGATCATAAAAAACATAACTCTAATAAAGTGAATAAACCTTTTTAAATGCAACATATAAAGTTAAACTCACTTATCATTCTTATAAAAAATAAAAAATAAAAAAACCAACATTTATAATGGATCTCATGTACTTGTTTAGATGCACCTAGGCACCTAGCTATATGAACTTTTGTTTAGATCAAAGTGTTTCTTTTTTTTTTTGGGCTTTTGGATGTTAATATACTGAACTTTTGGGGTATTGGACAGTAATGCACTGAACTTTGATCTTGGACAATAATACACTGTACTTTGGGGGGTGTTGAACAATAATGCACTGAGTATGATTTTGGCAATGGCCAACTTGGTGACAATCCTATGTAGCGGGTGGAAGAGATGAATTGGTTCAAAAATATTTGTCTTCTCGGTCTGTCACGTAAGATTGCCACCAAGTTCGCCACCCTCGAAATTGTCTCGAGTGCATTATTGTCCAACACCCCCCAAAGTTCAGTGCATTATCAAGTCCAAAAGTTCAGTGATTATCAACAATACCCAAAAGTCAGATATTAAGATCCAAAATTCCTTTTTTTTTTTTGACATAGAATATATGATCTATAGATATAAATATAATTATTTGTTGTGGATAAAATCTTTAAAAAGTATATTTATATATAGCTAGGGTTGTGGGGATCGCGAAGCCACTAATTGTGGTCGAGTTTATTTAGTAGAGAAAAAGATAATAAAATAAAATAAAATAATTAAATGCTAAAAAAAATAATAAATGAGATAAATGTAGGAGATATTGGGACACATGCCCTTTTATGATCCTCCTACACAAACAATCCTTGTCGTCGCTGCTTCAGCGCACTCTTTGGTGCATATATACATGACACAAGTAACAACCCAAAGTAGGCCCACCAACCCACATTTTCTTTTAAATAAAAATGAATAAAATGGTAACATATCTAGACCTGTCCAGCAGTCGGGTCGGGTCGGGCCGGATCACAGATCTGAAAGTTTTTGACCCGTTGGCCCGAGCCCTGACCTTATGAGACACGGGCCGGAAACTATATAAGACGAATATTTTCTATGCGAAAAACATAAAATTCACGCATATGTATTTAGTCGAGTCGTCGGGTTAAGTTGGGCCGAGTCACAAAGATATAAAATCTAATCTAAGATTTTTTTTTTAAAATATATATATATTTAGTCAGGTCGGGTCACAGGCCCCTGGCCTGATTTCGACTCGACCATACTTCGGAACCTCGATATTTTCGGACCAGGCCGAGCCACCTTTTAAAAGTAAGACTTTTTTTTTAAGAGCACAAAGGAGTGTTTATAGTGTGCCCATACCTATGTTGGATAAACCTTCATCTTTTGTCCCAGATTTTATACATAATATCTTTTAGCTTGGGTTTTTCGATGCTAATATACTGAACTTTTGGAATATTTGACAATAATGCACCAAACTTTGACATTGGATAATAATACACTATACTTTGGGGAGTTAAGTACATTTACCCCTACCTGACTTATGTGGTAATAATTTTTGCACACCCGACATTTGAGAAATAATTTTCACCCTACCTGACATTTAAGTGATCATAAATTTAAAGCCCCTCAGGTATGTTACAATTGATTTTTTAGTGACTTTTCCGGTGAGCTGTAAAAAAATAAATATGAAGTGACCATTATGCCCTTGTTATTATTATTTCCTTTGACTTTCAATTAAATGTGAAATGACTTTTGTACCCTTAGTATTAATTGTTATGGCATTTTAAAACCCAACCACTCCACTGATTCCTCTCCCAAGCCCCCCCTCCCATACAGAAAATGAAAACCTAACCCCTCCCAAACCACCATGTCTGTCTTCTACTCTCCAACATAGTCTTTTCCTTCTCAAATTAAAGGGCAACATCGTAATTTCAGATAGTGATATAGGGGTATTATTGTATTTTTCCATTTTCGATGACAAGTTACCGGATTCTAACACTAAAAATCACTTTCACTAAATGTCAGGTAGGGTGAAAATTATTTCCCAAATGTCGGGTGTGCAAAAATTATTACCGCATATGTCAGGTAGGGTAAATGTAATTAACTCATACTTTGGGGGGTGTTGAACAATAATGCACTCAGTATGATTTTGGCAATTGCTAACTTGGTGACAATCCTATGTAGCGGGTGGATGAGATGAATTGGTCCAAAAATATTTGTCTTCTCGGTCTGTCATGTAAGATTGTCACCAAGTTCGCCACCGTCGAAATTGTCTCGAGTGCAACATTGTCCAACACCCCCCAAAGTTCAGTGCATTATTGTCCAATGTCAAAGTTCAGTGCATTATTATCCAATACCCCAAAAGTTCAGTATATTCATGATATTCTGGATGTACAATGATATTCTGGATGTACAATGCTTGGTATTCGATCTCGAGTATACCATCCGAGTGCAAGTAATGAAAATATGTCAAGAAATGAGTAAATTTAAGCTGAGTTCGACCGAGTGTAATGACCCCAAACAACATAAGTTACATAACCTTAATTTCATTAGATAAATACTAATTGAGTAGAAAATTACATTGATGATATAGACATAGTACTAATCTACAAGTTGGGAGGTGCATATATATAAACCTGTGTTCATCTATATATACTTTACATAATTACATATACAGCTCTTCTGATAAAGTTATCTAGTGTTTAGATGGACTGAGCTTAGCAAGCAAATAGAGGCAGCTGGAGCAAAGCAGGATGGAGGCAGAGAAGCAGAGCAAATCTGTAGGGGAGTGAATTGCAGCTTTCTTGCTGTTGTCAAAGAAGCCTATCAGCAACAGCATCACTATCACATGCCCCACCTTTGTCTTCAGCTCGTTCACCGACTTTATCTCCAACCATTTCGGCCGTTCCTGGGGATGACAATGGGTCGGATCAGTTTCAGGATTCGTAAACATTCCAATGAAGAAGAAATCTAGACCTAACAAACAGATTATTCGGTTCGGGTATGGTTATGGGTCGGAACAGGTGAGTTACCTGCCAAATGGGTCATTCAGTTTAGGCACGCGGTCGGATTGGGTGAGTTTCAAATCAATTGATGTTTTGGTTTGGTTGGGTGGTTTACAATTGGGTCAATTTTGGGTCAACAGACTTTTGATCCAATATGATTTCTCATTGAAAAGAACTTTGTATCAGGGGTTCATTCAATCCAGGTACCGCCATACGGGTCGAATTGGGTGAGTTTCAAGTCGATTGATTTTTTATTGGTTTGGTTCGGTTGTTTTTGGATGGGCGGTTTACAGTTTTGGCCGATTTCAGGTCAATGGACTTTTGATCCAATATCATCTGCATTGAAAAGTGAACTTTGTAATTGTATCGGTGGTTCATTCGGTTTGGGACAATGTGAACATTTTGGTTTGGGAACAGGTAGGTGTATGGGTCGGATTGGGTGAGTTACCTGGCAAATGGGTCATTAAATTTAGGTACAGGTCGGATTGGGCGAGTTTCAAATTAATTGAATGTTTGTTTTGGTTTGGTTCGGTTCAGTCTGGTTGGAAGGCTTATAGTATGGGTTGATTTCAGGTCAATAGACTTTTAGTCTAATATGATTTCCATTGGAAAAAGAACTGTGTCAGAGGTTCATTCAGTTCAGGACAATGTAGGTTTTAGGTCCACTTTGGAGCGTCTGTTCGATTTGGGGTCGTTTGGTACAGGTTTCGGTCAGTTTTGCCACGCCTATGAAGTATGCTGACACTTGATAACATTTCCATTGTAACCCAACCCAAAATACCCAGTTCACGAACCCAACCCAACAAAAGCAAATTCCGCTCGATGTGGGTCCCACTTTCACAGTCATGCATGCCGAGAGACAAACTTCAAGAGACTCAGCCCAAAAGATTAATTTGCCTACAGAGTCCGATTTAAGGGTAACCACGGTATCCTACCAACAAAGAAAGACCAGGTTTGGGCTGTGTTTGATAAAGCATCACCGGACTTGGATTGAATAAGATATCAGTCTACAAGAAATGGGAAACTTACCATTAATGTGAATAGACCGAACAGATTTGACCGGTATGGAAATTTTCGACCCTTCATGGGCGCTTCAATGTCTATGTTGCACACAAATAGTTCATAAAGACCCATTCCAAAAACCAGCATCACCGTTCCCAGCAGATACACATCTGGTGAAGAAATACCGTAATAATGAGCAAAAAGTTGAAAACCTTAGCCGAGAAATGAAAAGGGCAAATATATGTTACAAGCATGTATGAGGACTGAGTAGTAGTGAGTAATGACTAATGATGTTACACTGAGGAGGGCAATCAAAATATAAACAAAAGTTTCTGCTTAGGACTATCAAAAAAGTTATCTGACTCAAATACCCAGTTCAGTCCGACCCTAAAAAAACAGGGCAAAGTCATAGTTTTTTGTCTGAATTCTGACATTGACCGGTTTGGCTGAAAATCTAGACGTAATATTTTTCATATTTCTATGGTCTGAATGTACCTAATTTGACCTTGAATTTAGGCTTGTCCGAATTGTCCAGCCCGAAAAAAGGTATCAGACATCAGTTTCTCACCCAATACATTCTAACCCGAAATGACCAAAACCCAACTTTTTGATAACCCTACTTCATTTACTCAACCCACAAGGGTTTTTCAGCCATTCTCCTTTATAGAGTCCTGCATACCCAGTGCCGTACTCTCCAATATCTTTTCAGCAACACTACCAAACCTCCTTGGCATAAGTATGGTAAAACTTGCTACCAAACCCGACTACACGATACCATAAACCAACCAAAATGGATCTATTTTCAGAGAGTCGTGGATTGTTTTCAGTAATGTGTTTCCCTGTGAGGGTTGACCTGCAGTAAACCCGAGTAACATGGTACCATAAACCGACCACAATTGACATGATAATGTAACATACCTATGGCCTGCACCAGCACGGTCATCACCTTCCCGGTCCTCACAATATGCTCATTGAAAGAACCTGCCACAATATTACAACCCTACAACAGGAAAACTCCACCCTATAAGTCACAAGTCCTTTATGAACTCATTTCAGAAAGACTTTTCATGCCAATAGTATACTATGAGAACATAGAAATTTCCAACTGACCTTGATGAAGCACAGCACAGACCCCACCAAGGAACCTAAAACTCCAAAAAGCGTCACAAACCGACACCGATAAATAGTCTGTCAAACATCCAAAATACCACAACAATCCTCAGAATTATCATAAATATAAAAATAATACAATTTCCGCATGATAAGCAAATCTACACGTAACATTGTCGCTGAGAATATGATAGGGAAGATATACAAGGGAGCAGGGGACCAGCAGAGGCCATCAGTAGGATTTTCATGTTGAATCCATATCGGCCGCAAAAAAGAAAAAGTGTGGGTCTACAAGGAATTAAATGACTTGATCAATTCATTCATGTCGAACGAAAGAAACATCAATAACAACAAATTGCAAAGATATACACCAGTTTACCTAGCACATAAGTCATCATATGTCACAGCCTCAAAGAGTTCATTTTCACAAGATAGAGAAATCCATAACTCCAAATTCCAACTTTGCTCCTTTTGGTAATTAACTCGTGGGCAGCCAAGTGTTATCGAAGAGGAGGTAGCTAATCCCGTCATACACACCAAGCTTTGCACCAAGAATCATCATAGTGGGACCCACGCTAGGAGTTGTTGAGTGTGATTTATCCATACCAAACAGGTGGTCGTCAAGTTGCTACTACCTCCATCTTCCAAGCTCTCAGGTTCAATTTTTGGTCGAAGCAAAAAAATTTCTGTAGGGAGAAATTGTGGGGTTGATGGACCACATTTGTGATGGACAGTTTGGTAACTTATCATTTAGCCTCGAGATTGTAAAGCTTATTAACGGTTACCGCTAAGTTAGAGTACTAGTGGACAGACCAAATTTACCTGGTCTAGAAAAAAGAGAGATTTTTGTCCCTTGCACAGTTACACCAGTCCCTCTCCCAAACCTTCCCCCAACTAGAGTGTCTTTCATCAAATGAAACCCTAGTGTGATATTTAACAAACTATGCTATAATTTCATGACCACATAAATCCATACAAATTATAACAAGCACACCCCAAGGAATTCATGTGCATCTTACAACCAAAACAAGAGCACATAGAAGTCCATTTAAGTTACTACAAGTACAGACCAAGGAAGTCATATGCTCTATAACCACTAGACCAAAATCTTATTAGCAACATCTCAATAGAGTTTACTCAGAGCATTACTAACCCTAAACTTCAAAACCAACCAAATTGTGCATTCAAACTTTGAAATTCCGACCTTCAATTTCTCAATATATACAATGACTAGATATATATATATATAAATTACTACCATTATATTCGTAACGAAAAAAGTATAATTACAATCACATTATTATATACGGAATTATCAACCAAAAAGAGAGAAATGACCGTGACAGTCGGTAAAATGACAATTAATATGAAATATAAAGTACTAAGTACTATCATAAGCAGCTCATGAAGCATTTAAACAGCCATATCTCTTCATATTCATCAGTTAAACTTCTAGCTAACCTGAAAAATGGACTAGAATTTAGACAGTAGAAACTGACCTTTTCAAGAGCTTCTTCCAAGGTTTCAGAAGCCCAAAAACGACGTCGATACCGCGCCGAACCATTCCCAGGATCCATCAGAGACGAAGAAGACGAACCATTCGGCGCCGCGACCTTACTAGGAGCCGAAATCTGATCCGTCCTGCATGCCCTAAACCTTCTTGCCAATGGCGTTCTGGATCTCAGATTCTGGGAGTGTTTCGATAGGGCAAAATTCGAGGGTTTTGGAGAGGATAGCAGGAACTGATGAGCTCTGAGTGTTCTCATCCTTCAATTTTACTCACTCAATCGCTCATAGCGAAAAGACGCGAGAATCTAGGGTTTATAATGCCCGAAAAAATCTAGGGTTAGAATCCCAATCGAAAAATCATGCACACAATTGTCAGAACGAGATTGAAAGAGAAAAAGGGGGTGGACCAATGAATCAAAGTACAATGAATCGAGATTGAAACGTAACGAAATCGGGGGATGATGTGTATGATGATGAGCATCCCCACGTTGAACAGACCATGATTGAGGATTTTTTGTCATGGTCAATTTCATTTTCATGGATTCGTCGTCTTGTTAACGAGGAGAATTTGACGTGAAATCGTCAACACTCAACAGTCGGAGACGAACAAAATAACAAATGGTGGTTGAATCTTGATTAGAATGACGATGAATGAATTTGGAGAAAATGAACGGGATTAGTTTGGGTGCATGAATTAGGGGTTTTGTAATTTTATGAATAATTGCATGAATTTTTCCATGAATGAAGTGAAGATTCATGTACTGTACTAGCTTGAAGATTCTAGAGTTCTAGGGTTAGAAAAATACGTAAGACAAGTCACAATGGTATTTATTTTTGGTATAAAAAGATTTTTCGATTGAAGATTCTTACAAAGATAGAAACTTATGTTAAAATTTATTTAAGAAAAAATGACAACTGATTCTTCTTTAATAAATCTTACAAATAGAAAATTAAAAACTAATTATGTATCGAATGTAAACTGAAATTAGGAGTATCCATTTAATAATAACTGACACTAGATATGTTTAGGTGGGTTCACTCGTAATCTATTAACCCTGCTAATATTGAGGAATTGTTTTTAATGGGTTCCAAATCTTATGTTAGAATAAGGAAGAAAGGGAAGACTTTTTCAAAATTCAAGTGGCATTTGTGCAAGGTTGCTTTTGCAAGATCTAAGGAACATGTCAAAAGGAAACACAAATGTGTTATCTTGTTTAGATGAATTTTCAGAGCTTCCTCAAGATTATTCGGAGGACATGGCGTGGCGGGTGACAAAGTTTGATTGTGACAAAGTTTTATTGTGTTTATTTATGTTATGTTTGTTTTACACAATTGTTGTTTAGCTGTTTTGCTTCTTTGATATTCGTTCTTTGTACGTTGTTGTTTTTTCTACAGTTTTCGCAGCGTCGATTCTATCTCTATAACATCTTAAGGCTTTCAATAATAATAATAATAAGCAATACATATGTTTAAAAGAAATAATCCTCCGAAATTCGAATGCATAATAGGCTATTTAATTTATTTTTTTAAATAGTAAGATTGTTGTACTAAATTGAACATCCTTATTAGTATTTTGGATTTTGTTAGGGTGTTTACTCAATATAAATATACGATATCCTCCTAATGTATAATAGATTTTTTTTTCCTGAATTTGTGGTGTCCATGAACACCACTCTTTGGATTGGATAAAATGATGTTTGGATGGATTAGATAATATTGGATTGGATAAGTTATGATGGTTTTTGGGGAAATGTATTTTTAGAGAGATTTTTATTGGAGAATTATGTAAAGTTTTTATTAGATTGGATTGAAAAGAGTTACAAATCCAAAGAACATGCCCTTTAAACATAGGAATGGCAATGGGGCGGGGAATCCCCGAACCCGTTGGGGCCTCGCCCCGCTCTGGGGAAAAATCCCCACCCCCATTGGGGATGGGGACGATTTTTCAAAATCCACTTGGGGACGGGGATGGGGATGGGGATGGGGATCCCCGTCTCTATTTTCTCCGCCAGGGAAAATTCTCTGTCCCCATCCCCGAATCCCGTCCCCGAAAATTTTAAAATTACCAAATAACTTTTATTCTAATTCAATATATATATTAATAGCAATGATAAAGTAGTAATTTTCGAATTTTAAGTCAAGAACCTAACCTAAACTTGCTTCCCTCCTCCTCCTCCATAATAACACTTGTTGATGTATTATTGTTTGATTTTGATGTATTATTGTTTGAGCAAGTTAAATACATTGTATTTTGAACAGGTTAAAAACCAGGTTCGATTAAAAATCGGGTCCGATTAAAATTTGGTTAGATTTTGGACAGTTTAAAAAATCCTCTTTGGGGATGAGGAATCCGCGGGAATGGAGATGAGGCAAGAATCATTCCCCGAAGCGGGGATGGGGACGGGGATGGGGACGAGTTTTGGGAGAGGGAATGGAGACGGAGATAAACTCCCCCGTCCTCGATCCGCCCTGTTGTCATCTCTACCTTAACATAATACATATATATATATATATGCCCATGATCATGAAGGTGGTCTAAGGTCTATCGGTGCAACCAGTGCAATCAGTAATAGGCCATGTGGACTGACGATATAAACGTATTAACAATTTGACATGTGTTATTTAAATGGTTTGGCTCGCTGACAACTTGAAATATCAATTATTTAACTAATTTTTAACTAATTTTATTACAATTTACCACATTATATACCACACCTTATTATATTATCCAAATTTTTATGTTATTATCAAAAAAAAAAACAGGGCCCAAGCTACCATTAGAAAACAAAGAAAGATATGCGGTGTTTAGGCACCGTTCTTTTGTGCGTTAACGTAGCTAATTGCAACGCAAATTACTGCAACCTATCGTAATATACCACAAATTATCATTACCTTTTTACTATTTTCACTGCAATTTACTGCAATTTACCGTAACTAACTGCAACGCAACACACCACAACGTAGATTAAACGCACAAAAGAACAGTGATCGTCTATCAAACTGTCGATGATTCATCACAGAATATTTGAAAGACAAAAGGAATATCTTTCACAATACTATGATATGGACCAGACAAGTGTTGCTAAACTGCCAATCTTCCAAATTATCAAAAGATAAGGTCTTAAAAGCCACATGAGTTGCCCTTTCAAATTTTACTCTGTGATTTTAAATATAACATCCACCTCAAATTCTAATTTACATATTTTTTTTTCTTAAAAAACAGATCATCTTTGATCTTCATAGGGCACGAAAATTCATCAACCCCCTAAGAAAAATAGAAAATCACCTATAAATATTACTCGTTCCATGACTACATAATATTAGTAGAATATTGTTACTTATTATATGCAAAAATTAGCACGACCATCACTTTAAAAAAAAAATCACTAGCTTAAACCCCGTTCTTTTGTGCGTTGCGTTTACGTTACATTGCGTTTGCGTTTGCGTTGCGTTAAGCTGCGGTGGAAATAGTTAAAAAGTAATGGTAATTTGCGTTATGTTGCAGTAGGGTTGCGGTAAGTTGCGTTGCGTTTGGGTGCGTTAACGCATGAAGGAACGGGGCCTTAACAAACCAACAATTCCAATTTTTTTGGAAGGATAGTCCTCACTTCACTGTGTGCAAAAAAAACAAAAGGGAAATTGATCGAGTTGAGTTTTTATGGTGGATTCGTTTGCAGTTCTATATTTTACCGTATATTTTCAATTTTTACCATAATTCACCGTAATTTTTTATTTTCTTTTTTTATTAAAAATGAAAAATTTTCAAATAAAAAAATCAAAGTTTTTACTTTATTTTCACCTATTTTCAAATTAAAATATACCAAGTTACCAACCCATATTCCATTATTTTCACCACAACTTTCCACATCCCGCCACAACTTTCCATTCCACCGCACCGCAAGCTAAGCAACCGAACCACAAAAAAAAGGCCTTAGGAAAAAGGAGAAAAAGACGAGCTTATGTTTGATAAAAGTAGTGCAAATTTTGAGAAATATTCTAATTGTAATAATAGTATTTTTTTTTTTGAATCCGGGTAAAAGAAGAGTACAGAGGAACTTAGGAGACCCTACCCGCAAGGCGTCTTCCTAAATTATCATGAACCAAAATAAAAGAAAACTCAGAAGACGGGCTAATACCCCAAACATCTAGGTTTTGAGTGGAGTGCCCCTTGTTAGCTAACCAATCACGCCATATTGGCTTCCTAAAAATATGTTTAACCGAGACATCCTCAAATTTGTAAGTACATCTTGATATCTCTAATATCAATCATTACTGATTTCTTTAAACACACTTTTGATTGCTTGAATAAGAATCAAGTTGTCGCTTTCAACCTGGATCCTGTTGCACCATGCTTGCAACGCCTGCTGAAGACCTACTTTGAGAGCTAGAGCTTCCGCAAGTAGAATAGGCTCAACGTGTAGTTTGAAGGCCCCCGCGCGAATGAGATTACCCAGAAAGTCTCGAATAACGAACCCCGCTGCTGCCCCATGCTAATTAACTGAGCCATTGCAATTGAGTTTAACCCACCCCGGGTTAGGGCGATCCCAACCAACATGCAATGTATTATGGGTTCTAGAGGTAGTAGCTCGCCCTATCTTAGAATACGAATGAGATGCGTTGAAGGATCTTCTGGCTTGCCACTCTACAAAATTCTTCTTTGCCCAAATAATAACTCTAATTTTGTTGAAGATGGAATTGTTGTAGGTGCAGTCATTTCGCTCCTTCCAAATGCTCCAGAGAAGGTAGGTGGCTCTTTTGAGCTCACTCAGAGAGAGAGTTGCGTGGAGATTTAACAGGATGTCCTTGCCACTAGAATCAAGTGGCCAATCGATTGAGGAGTTTAACCAATTGTGATCCCTTGCAGTTTCCCACACTTTTTTAGTAAATTGGCATTGATGGATCAAATGTTGATCGGTTTCAATGTGTTCCAAACACATAGCACATGTGGGGTCCATGTTGACACCTCGTCGGGCTAAGTTACCTTTGAGAGGAAGGTCACTATGAAAAGTTTGCCAAAGAAATGTTTTGAGCTTAGGTTGAACATCCAATTTTCAAATCCACCTGCCCTCCCATTTGTTACTTTTATTAATACCATGACATAACCATGTGGCTGTCTTAACAGAAAAAGTATCATCACTTGTAAGACCCCAACACAACTCATCCTCTTGATCAAAAGAGGGGATAGGGGTAGAAAAAACAAGATTAGCAATTTCATGATCCAGGTCATCCCTAACTTTAAGGACGTCCCATTCCTTATCCAAAATGAAGTCACTAACTAGAAGAGCATCATCAATATCTTCACTGTTCAACTTACAAATGTCAATTAAGGGATCTTGATGGCACCAGTTATCAGTCCAGAATTTGATTTTGGTACCATTCCCAAGTTTCCAACGAGTGCCTAACTTATAAAACTTAAAAGCTTTATGTAAATTCTTCCAAACCCAAGAGTCAGAAGACTTCGGTTGGTTACTAAAAGGGTTTATATCCTTAGCACATTTAAGTCTCGATTGCTCTACCCATAAGCTACTATCATCATGAAAAAGTTTCCAAATTAACTTACATTGAAAAGCTAGGTTAACCACATGAATTTTCCTAAAGCCAAGGCCCCCTTGATCTTTTGGCTTACAAATTTTTTTCCCAAGCTATCATTGACATTCCTTTACCAGAATTCATCCAGGAGAAGTTCCTATTTATGCCATCTAATTGTTCCGCTGTTTTTAGAGGCATTAGAAAACATTGCATAGTGTGTGCAGGTAAAGATTCTAAGTTAGTCTGAATGAGAATAGTTCTTCTAGCTTTTGACAAGGTATTTACTTTCCAATTAGAAAGTTTTCTGTTTGCATTTTCTATAATTGGTGAGAATAATTCAACTTTCCTATGCCCACTAACAGAAGGACAACCTAGATATTTCCCCAACGATTGTCTAATAGGAATGTTGAATATTCCTTGAGCTATATCTTTTTTCCTACTAGTTGTCTTTGCAGAAAAGATCATCAATGACTTATGAAAATTAATAAGTTGGCTTGAAGATTTACAGAAACTGTCAAGAGTTTTTTTGAGCTATTTGCACGCACTCTCTTTACCCTTACAAAATAAAAGGCTATCATTAGCAAAAAATAGACTCGGAATGGTTGTGCTCTCTTTACAAATTTTAGTTCCGACTCCATTCTTTTTATTCTTGCCAAGGTCATGCAGTTGTCTGGAAAGCACTTCCATACAAAGGAGGAACATATATGGGGACAACGGGTCTCCTTGTCTCAACCCTCTGGAGGGTTTAATCAAGCCACACGCCTGGTCACTAACCAAAACTGAGTAAGAGACCGTAAGAGACCGTAGAGATACATTCGTAAACCCAGTTAATCCACTTAATGAGAAAACCCATTAATTTGAGAACATCTGTTAAAAAATTCCATTCAACTCTATCATAAGCTTTTTCCATATCAAGTTTTAGTGTTATCCACGTGGTCTGGTTATTAGACTTGCCGAATTTATGCATAATTTCATGTGCCAAAAGGACATTATCATGAATGTGTCTATTTGGAACAAAAGCACTTTGAGTTGGACTGATTAAGGAATCCAAAAATGGTCTCAGTCAGTTTACCATGACCTTAGCTATAATTTTATAAACAGTATTACAAAGACTTATTGGTCTAAACTGATTAGGCAAAGTTGGGTCTTCCACCTTTGGAATAAGGGCTATAAAGGTGTGATTTACTTCTTTCAGAAGTTTACCATTCCAGAAAAAATCTTGGATGGCCATAACCAACTCTTCAGCCACGAAGTCCCAATAATTTTGAAAGAACACGGCTCCAAAACCATCCGGCCCTGGAGCTTTAGCTGGGTCCATTTGAAAAAGAGCTTCTTTAATTTCTTCATCAGTAACATTAACTATGAGTAAATTGGCCTGTTCGTTCGTCAATTTAGGAATATTAACTCTTTTCCAACAAGGTTTGCCTTTACTAGAAGTAAATATAGTTTCAAATTCATGAATGAATTGCTCCTGTATGCCCTTTTCATTTTCTATCCAAACCCCTGACAAATCTTTAAGTCTTAAAATTGTAGATTTTCGCTTACGATAAGTAACTGCCCTATGAAAGAATGAAGAGTTTCTTTCTTCTTCAGTTAACCATTTTTTCCTTGAGAATTTTGCCCAATGCTTTTGATTGAACAACAACATTTTTTCCCTCTGGGTAATTAGTCTATTATGCCATTGATTAAGACGAATATCAGGATCTTTTATCCGTTTTTCCTCCACCATTTGGAGCTTAGAAGCATTTTGCTCTACTTTTTCATTGAACCTTCGAAAGAAAGATCTACTCCCAGCTTTAAGCTCAATTTTTATTTGCTTGAGACGTCTACTAATTCTAAACATGGGGTAACCTTGAAAGTTACCTCTCCAACCATCCTTAACAATATTATTTACTTGGATATAATTGGACCAAAATTGGTTGAAACGAAATTGTCTATTCTTTTTAACCCTTGCATTTGGGTTAGAGTCGAGAAGAATGTAGCTATGATCCGAGCAAGAAAAAGGCCCATGAGTGACAGTAGCTTTAGGATACAAGTTGCACCAATCCTTTCTAGCAATTGGCCTATCGAACCTTTCATAAATAGTATGCCCATGAATCCTCTTTTTCCATGTAAAGATCCTCCCAACAGGGACGATATCTGACGCATTAATTTCTTGGAAGAACTTAGTCAAACGAATTGTTCTTGAATGATGCACCATAAACCCTCCTTTTTTATCAGTAGGATGGAGGAGTTCATTACAATCGCCAATAATACACCATGGTAAATGAAAGACTTCATTTAAAAGCTTTAAATGATCCCAAAAATTTGATTTCTCTCTCTCTTGAGCAGGGGCATAAATCCCCGAGATTATAGATTCAATATTCGATTTTTTTCTCTTTTACATAAATATGGATTGCACGCGAGTCTTTTTGCAGAACATGTACATCCAAATTAGTAGCGTTCCAGAGTACCCAGATACCCCCCTAGTGATTTACCATGGGTACCCATCCTGAACAATCACATCTAAGATTTTTCATAATTCTATTTGTATTACTAGGATTAACCAGAGTTTCACTTTAAAAAAGTGATATCTGGTCGTAAGCTATTTAGAAGGTGGTTAATTTCAGCTATTTTACCTTTGCTTTTAGCTCCTTGAATATTCCAATATAAAATCTTCATTATAAAACTAACTTTTTGAATCGTGAACTTCCAATTAAGAATGATGTCTCTCCAAATAGTTTCAATAGATTCATAGTTAAAAAAACTAAGGAAATTATCAACATTCTTTTCTTAATACAATCTATCAGGCTTGTAAATAGGGATGGCAATGGGTCGGAGGCGAATCGGAGGTAGGTACCTCCACCTTCGCTTCAATTAGTAATCGGAGGTGGAGGTCCACCTCCAAATCCGATTAATCGGAGGTGGGAAGACCTCCAAATCCAAACTTAATCGGAGGAAGGTACCTCCACCTTCGCTCCAATTAATAATCGGAGGTGGAGGTCCACCTCCAAATCCGATTAATCGGAGGTGGGAAGACCTCCAAATTCAAACTTAATCGGAGGTACCCAACTCCAACTCTGACTCTGATTACCTCCGACTCCGATTAGCTGTTATACGTTTCCATAAAATGATTTCATCCGACTCCGATTACTTCTAACTCCAATTACCTCCAACACACATATAACATATCAAAAATATTCTCTCAACCATCAGAATATTCCTGGGAAATTTCAAAACCATAAATTCCAAAATTTTTACAATCTATTATATAAAAAAAAATCGATCACTTTAATTTTCAGTTTTTTTATATTAATTATTATAATCGGAGTTAATCGGACTTAATCGGGTCGACTATAATCGGACTTAATTGGATTTAATCGGATCGGAGGTGGTCACCTCCATACCCGCCCCAATTATAATCGGAGTCGGATTTTTTAATCGGATTCGGATTCGGAGTCTTTTTTGTCGAATTCGGTATCGGATTTTTTAGTCGGAGCGAATCGGATTCACTTCGGATTCGGACTTGACTGCCATCCCTACTTGTAAAGGGCAGAAGTTGACAATAGTTTAGCCATAAATTGGAGCAATTACTTAGATAAGAGCTTAAAAGACAAGTTGGCATGAACTTCCAATTTTTTTTAGCATCAAAAAGGCGTGAAACTATAAAACCATCTTGATTCTCACAGTCCAAAACTGCAATACCAAGATTCAAGACCCTTGACACAAATGTCCTGGTCGAGTTGTTCAAAGAAATAAAAACTTGTTGTAACAAGTTCAAAAAAATCCAAACTGAGCAATTGTACCAATCCAGCAGACAGAAATGACTTAGCAAAGAATAATTCAAATTGTCAGTTACAACATCTTTCTCTGAATGATCCCAAAGAAATTTCAAACGATTTTGCAATAATCCAAACGGATAACATATGATATAATTTGAAGCTAACCAGTAATCACCTCTTGCTTGAGTCATGAGTGCAAGAGTATACGTTCCACTTTCTATTTTTGCTTTTTAGAGTTTGGATTGTGGGGAAACATTTTTTCCTTACCATTTCGAAGAATCTTATGGGTAGGAGAGGGACTCATCTATGAGTAGGATAACAGTACATGCAAGTTCTTATGACCTTATCATGTCATATAATGCAACATTGAAAGCGAGTGTATGCTATAATAGGTAAAAGTTAAAATTGAAATATTTGCCATAATCAAAGACTATTATTATCATTTCATGAGAAAAAGAAGATGATTATTATTACAATTAGCCTCAGCGCTGTTAACCCTTAACAAATACAAAACACTCATAAGAGTGCCAAATGAAAGACATAAAGAAATCACTCAAATAGTACAAATAAAACGACCTTCTAAGGCCCCATTCTTTTATGCATTAATGCAACTAACCGCAACGCATCCTAACGCAACATAACGTAAATTACCATTACCTTTTAACTATTTCCAACACAACTTAACGCAACTAAACGTAACGCAACAAAACGCAAACGCAATACGCAAAAGAACGGGACCTTAAAATGAATACTTTAGGAGCCATTCATAAAAGCAGAAGATGACACATATTAACAAATAATTTTCTTTGTTCTATTTTTCTTTTGTTAAAAAAAAAAAACAAGAGCTAAAACGCGAGAATTAAAATGTATTCTTTAAACAATACACTTTCAGAAAGAGGAAGACATAAAAGTAACATTTACTATTATAGTATAACTTCAAACAGCCAGTAACATTGCTTGAAGCTAAGGTCAATGTTTTTCCGTATATCAATTTTCTATCATCCCTTGAACTCTAATACTCAATATAGTACTACTACATAAACCCATTATCCATCGTTCTTTTTCGTACCCATGACCAAAAGCTTCTCAGCATATGATTCATATTCATACCCAATAAAAAGCATATTTACACCAATTAAGTCTGGGTTCGATTGGTAAGATGCAAAAATAATGTGATGTAGTAAAATAGTATAAAGTATAGTAAGGCGTGGAATGATACGGTGAAATTTTTGGAAAATGTCGTTGATATGTTATGTGAGGAAAGAAAATGTGGAAAGTAGAATAGAAAATTGAAAAGATAATAATGATTGTGGTAAAGTCTGGTGTGATATGGTAAAATGCGGAAAAATATTGAATATTATGGCGAGTTGTTTATATGACTAAAAAGCGCATTAACGCGTTAACGCACAAAAGAACGGGACCTTAATTAAGGCCCTGTTCTTTTCTGCGGTATTTTGCGGTGTGGTGTGGTGGGGTGTGGTGGAATTGTGGTGGGATGTGGTGGAATGGTGGTAGGTTATTGGTATGTGGAGGAATGGTGGTAGGTTATTGGTATGTGGGGTAGGTGAGGAGAGAGAATGTAAAAAGTAGAGGAGAAAAGTGAGGAGAGAGAAGAGTGAGGAGAGAGAAGAGTAATGATTTGTGACAAACTGCGGCGAGTTGTGGCAAACTGCGGTGAATTGTGATACCGCAGTTTGCCAACCGCAGAAAAAAACAGGACCTAAGTAGAATTATACATATTGCAAATCGATCCCAAATATAATATCCCGAACCACGCTAGATGTAATTGCGCTACAAGTACTTTTTTTTTTTCAAGTACTTTAGTCTTCGACAAATATAATTTGATTATAAAAGGACTTATTCATATTATAAAGACCCAAAATTCATATCCAAATTGAATTACTTTTGAATTTTTTAATGACCAATAGTACATGTACTAAATAGTCAATAAAATACTAAAAAGTAAACCCAAATCATATACCATCCCAAAATCCCAAATACTCAATCCAAATAACTTTCACTCAAGGAAAAGAAGATACCTAGACCTTCCCCAACAATTCACAACAAGCACCTCCTTCACTTCACCCCTCCTTCAATTCCCAACACAAACCCCCTCTTCTTTCTTTCCTCCTTGATCATCAACCCTCCCCACCTTCCACACTCCCAAACCCTCCTCCCACCATTTGGGAATGTCACCATTCCCTCTCCACCCCCGCCTCGAAATTCGAATCCAAATCCGACCCGGATTTATATCTATCATCCATTTTCAAACCCGCCAAGGATTCATACCTAAAACCCCAATCCCACCTCAAAATCACACCAACCCAAGTCCAACTCGGATTCATATCCACCCTCCATTTCAAGACCCACATCCAAACTCAACCCGGATCCATATCCACCTTCCATTTTGAACCCCACCAAGGATTAATATCCGAAATTGAAATCCCACCTCAGGTACACAAATTTAAACCCGACCCAAATCCATATCTGTCCTCCATTTTGAGCCTTGAAACCAAAATTCCACCTCGAAACACAATTTTAACCGACCCGAATCCATATCCATCCTTCATTTTGAAACCCACCAAGGATTCATACGTGATACCAAAATCCCACATCAAAACATAAATCCAAACCCGACCCAAATCCATACCCATATTCCATTTTGAACCCTGAAACCCAAACCCCACCTCAAAACACTAATTTAAACCCGACCCGAATCCATATCAGTCCTCCATTCCCAACTTCACCAAAGATTCATACCCGAACCCCAAATCCCACTTCAGAACACAAATTCAAACCCGACCCAGATCCATATCCGTCCTCCACTTCCAACCTCACCGAAGATTCATACCCAAAACTGAAATCCCACCTCAAAACACAAATAAAAACCCGACCCGGATCCATATCCGTCCTCCATTCTCAACCTCACCGAGGATTCATACTCAAACCGAAATCCCACCTCAAATCACAAATCCAAACCCGACCCGGGTCCATATCCACCCCACCCAATTCATACCCCGAAATCCGAAACCGACCCGGTTTCAACCCCGAGACTCGATGCCGCGCCGGAGCCGGTCGGACCGGACCCACCCCCTGATATGGTGCGTGGCGGTGATCTGCACCTTCATCGCCGTCGTGATCATCATCGCCGGCGTGGTAACCTTCGTCGGATTCCTCTTCCTCCGCCCCAAAATCCCCACCGTGAAACTCACCTACTCCCACCTGGACGCCTTCCTGTACGACCAAGCAGGGCTGCTGAACACCCACCTCACCCTCGTCCTCCGTGCCGAGAACGACAACCTCCGTGCCAGGGCCAGCTTCACCCGCTTCCACTACGAGCTCTCCTTCCATGGCATCCTCATCGCCAAGCTCAACAACGAGCCCTTCACGATGGGCCCGAATTCCACCGTCGATTTTAGGTATCCGGTGGAGTCCGATTTCATACCGCTGGATCCGAATCAGATGGCGTTCGCACAGTCGTCGCTGGCGACGAGCACGGCGGAGTTCCGGCTGGCCGGGTACACCCGAACGTGGTGGCGCGTGGGGCTGCTGATTTCGCCAAAGTATTTTCTGAAGATGGATTGTAGGCTCAGGTTTCAGATTGGTCCTGGGGATAGTCTTCAATCCACGTATTGTTCTTACGAGAGGAAGTGAATGAATTCTCAATTCACGATGAATTCTTCCAATTTGGGTCTTTTTTTTGGAATTTTTTAATTCTAATATATCCACATTTCTATTGGATGGTAAATAGTAATATACTCACTTTTATTATTATATAATATTATATTAACCTTTATTTTTAGGTGATCTTATTATGCTTATCATGATTATACTGCTGGTGAATCGATCCCAAAGATGGAGTAGGCTTGTATTGATTTCTTATGGATCATTTTCGAAAATCTTTATTGCCTACCATATTATCTTTGAGTCTGGTTTAGTACCACTTAAGTCATGGTAAATACATCAAAATTATCTAAATATAAATATCAATATATTACTATCTAATAATAAATATAATATATTACAATCAAATATTCAAAAATAGATATAATACGATTAAAAAAATTCCTCTTTTTTCCCATTTTCCCTCCCTTTTTGTTGGGGGGCTTAATTTATATGAGTTGTATGTAAGAATTAGGTTTAATTTGTTGTTCATATCATAACCCTCAATAACTGAAATTAATTAAAAGAAAGAGAATGGACATGTATTAATTTATTGGAAAATTGGATTTTAGTATGCCAAGGACTATGTCCTAATTGACTTGATTATTTTCTATATTCCTTCGATTTAGCCGTGTTCTTTTCTCATGGTTGTGAATCATGCAGTCTGCAATTTCACCGTGATTTCTATAACTCACCGCAGTTTTTCACAAATCATTACTTTTCTCTCTCTTCACTCTTCTCCCTCTTCACTTTTCTCCTCTACTTTTTACATTCTCTCTCCTCACCTACCCCACATACCAATAACCTACCACAATTCCACCACACCCCACCACACCACACCGCAAAATACCGCAAAAAAGAACAGGGCCTTACAAAGTCAAATTACAGTGACAAATTGACTTTAGAAATATATTATAATAATATTCTATTCTTTTGTGCGGTAGTATGTTACATGTACTACACTTTAACACACTAACTACAAATCATCATATATTACAATATTTAATAACCATAATTTTTTCACCCCTCGTTTTTCTCATTACTTTTCATATTTCTCTCTTTATCTACTGCACCAACCATTCTTACCACACAATTTACAACTTTTTATACCATACCATATCATATCAAATTATTCACTTTTTATGGTATCATACCATTATTACATTTTATCTATGGCAAAAAAGAACACAGTCTAAATGAGAGTGATTGGCTATTGGGCCACCCACCTGAGTAGAGAGTTGGTAGAACGCATATTAAAAAGCATTCTTTTTTTAAACTTCAAAAATTGTCTTTATTTTTTCGTGCAACTTTTTGAACATACTTTGGTGGATTTCATGAAGAAATAGCAATACATCTCCTCTAAGTAACTGGGAGGCTCTAAACCTAAAAAAGTTCAAAAGGACATGCACGTCAAAACTCTACTTTCTCATTATTCAGTCTAATAATAACCCTAAGTTTCTAAGATCACCTCTAATAAAAATTATTATTCGATAAATTATTAATCTTCATATTAAAAAATCATTTTAACATGACTTATAATTAAATCATTTTATTATTAGTAAAATAGTAAAAAAGATCATCCTAATTCCTAATCCTAAAATTTAGAATCTAATAATGGGTCAATTATCATGATGTGTAAGTCTACTAGTTGTGGAAGTAATTCGATAAATTTTAATCATAAATTTCTTAATATATACAATGACTTAGCTTGTCGTATAAAATTATCACTATTAAATACATACGGAAAATATTTATCCTAAAAATATAATATTACAATTATTAATAAAATATTGTATACGAAATTATCAATCTAAGAGTAAAATTAGATATTGTGGTAGTCAACTAAATCAAAATTAATATGGAACAAGGGGAGTAATTTTTATTGTCTCTAATTATTTATCATTTATATACTTGTTAAACAATTTTATCATTTTGTTCATTAATAAATAACTTTGAAACAAATAACTAACAATAAGAACAATTTCTACATAAATTTTTATGTTGCATTTGTTTCTCCATGTCTTTTTAAAATACTACCTTCGTATCACAATATTTGTCAATTTGACTAAATTTTAACTGTCAATTACTCATAAATTAAATTAAAATAAGTTATAATATTAAATCCCCACCATTAGAAAAATACTCCTAACTCAATAAAGATCACAACGATGTTAATTTTATATTGTAACTCATTAAAATTTGTAAATAATCAATAATCAAAACTTAGTTAAATTGACAAATATTTTGAGACAGAGGGCGTACGTGTTCCCATATCACAGCGCTGACAAAAATTCATCCAACCTGAATACCCAAATTTGTCCAACGCGAATTAAACCGAGTTTGGTCATCAATTTTATGTCTGAATTCATTTGAACAATTCAGTTATGTCTGATTCTAAAATTGTGCCGAGTTTGGGTATTAGGCAAGACATTCAAACGTCCAAATTTTGTGACCAATTCAGGTTTGGACCTGAAATTCAGACAAAATATTTAAATTTAGTATAAGTTCAGGTTTGGTATAATTGGACAATTCAGATCCGAGTTCATATACCAAATTCAAACAGAATTCGGGTTCAAAGATTATTTTCGATTGTCTAAATTGTCCAAATCCGACCTAACCCGAACCTATTTTTTTTTTGACACGGGTGCCATATCGAAATTGAGGGAGTAAGGAAGTTTGGGCCGACAATTTCCCAATAATAAAGTGAACAATCCCATTCATAAATTTCTTGGGCCAACCAACTTATAAACTTAAACAAAAGAGGCTCAAAATTCAAAACAAATTCCCCAAACGAACTCCATGGGATATCTTATCGATAGTGACGACGAAGACTGACACTGGGCCATCCAAACTGTCTGCCGCGTATTCTATTTTTGTTTTCACTTTCCCGCCCTCTCTCTCTCTCTCTTCTGCAGCTTCACACGCGTCGTCCATGGCGGCCTCTCTCTCTGCCACCTCCCCACTTTCTGCACTTTTACGCTTTCTTTCCCTCTCTTCCCTCATTCTTAAACCCCCTTTCTCTCTCTAGTCGCCCTCTTTCTCTCTCTACTTGAAACCCAGAGGCAATTTCTGCAGTTGTCAGAGGTGAGCCCGCCTTTTTAATTGATTTCGATTTCGATTTCGTGGTTTTTTTTGGAGTTCAGATGCGAAATTAAACTAGGGTTTTGTTCTTTTGTCGATTGCGAGGGGTGTATGTATTTGGGAGTTAGTCAGATCGGATGATGGAGTTTAAGTAATGGGTTGAATTTGTTTTCTTCATCTTGAATTTTGTGGTAGATTTGTTTTTCTATGCGGTAACTGATTGACGTGCTGTTTAGAATTGTATTATTTGAATTTGAATTTGAATTATGTGGGATTGTGGGGGGATTAATTCTATTTGAAAATAATTGTGCTATTTGCAGTCTGTCTACAAATGGTTGTTGAAGGGGTTAATGATGAACTATTTATATATAGGTTGTTTCTGGGTGTTAGTTGTTGTGTTGAGGCAAATTTGCATTTTGGAGAGCTTCATCAGGTCAGTTATTAGCTTATATTATGAAGTTATGATATACAGAATGAGCAGTAAGTTGTGAAAAATCCCAGGAAAAAAGAAGTCATTTGTGGGTTTCAAAGGTTAAGACTGATTGATGGTGGTTATTGACTATTGTTTGATGTTATGGTATGTACTTATGGTAGTGTGTTCCTTTTTTGGGAAACATAATTTGCATAGAGTTCATGTAAGTGTTCTGTAATTTGGATTTCCAAAGAAACAGTTTGAAGTTGGCAATTGCTGGAATTCTGCAAATGTACTTGTCGACTCGGCGTGTCAAATTTCTCTGATGATGGTTAACCGTTTGTAGTTATCTATTCAATCCATAAAACTGGTTGCTTCGAATTCAAAAGCTTTATGTTTACTGTTTGTTGGAGTCACTGTAGTAATGGTGAAATTGTTGACAGTTTTGTGGAATCTCTTTGTCTAGATTTATACTGCTTGCTATGGTATTTGTATGGTGCCATGGTGAGCTCTATGTGTCTTGCTCAATGGAAAGGCGCTTTTATCGTGTACATCTTATGCCGCGCTCTGTTCAATCTAACACTAGATGGTGCTGGGTAGTCTACTGGTGCTGGGTCTTACCTAGGTTTGAATATGCAGTTTATTCAACTGAGCTTGGTTCATAGAAAGACGACTATTTTTCTCTTGGAAGAACTTTAAAAAGTGTGTGTGTGTGTCGGGTTCCTTTCCAAAATTCCTTTTGTGGGGCTTTCAAAGGGATTCTCTGAGACTGTATCCTTGTCAAAGGGATTCTCTGAGCAAACCATCATTCAGCGCGATGGTTTTATACTCTTAACAAGCTCCCCCTCTTCTCCATATGCAAATGTCATTTGGGTTTGAAGTGTGGATGCTGCAAAGGTCCTCTTAACCCAACAGAGGCAAAATTTCATCCGACCCGGATACACAAATTTGGCACCGGAAAAACTGGGGTTTCCATAAATTCTCGTCCAACAATTGACATTGACCGGATTTGACCCGGACCCCATTTTTTCCTGGCGCTACCTTAACCTCGTCCAAATAAACATGGGACTGCCGAGATTTGAACTTGAGACCTCTTAATCAATTTGACGTTGATACCAAAAACTTAAACCGATGGTTGAAGGCCCAATATTGGTTTTATACTTTTATGATACATGTGCTTGCCAGTTTGCCGATAAGCATTGCTTCTGTATACCTATCAGGAATTCAATCTTGTATATGTTTCATGTCTATTCATTTGGTGGCATATTGGTGATCATGTTCTATCATATGGGACCGGACGATCAGTGATTTGTTTGTCCCTTTGTTTTTATGGTCAATGTAGGTTTACATGCTTGAAATGTAATTCCAGCTATCTTTTGGCTTACAGTGGTTTCCACCCAGCTCGAACACACTCATTTACACTCCTACATCTGCATTTCATGAAGATGTCGTACGTGTAGTTCGGTGGCTACTGTTGATAGTGAGAAATAGCTTTTTCCTATGTTACAGCTCATGTTCGTGGTTATTTCAAGGAGCCTTTGGCTGGTGATCGTTGCTTGGATGCAGCTGGTGCGTGCTTTAGTAAATTGGCACCGAAATATGTGTTGGAGACTGATTATGTGGACAGTCAATATTTTGACGTTTCCTCTGCGGGTTTTATTTGCACTTCAGAGGGAGAAAATGGTAAGTCTTTCCTTACGGTTCTTATTATTTTCTCTTTTGTCTACTCTTTTCTGAAGACGACAATGAAAGGCTGCAGATCAAAACCCCCCTGGTGCTTGTGCAACCATACTTGTTAACCCTGGTTGTTTAAGTGATCCTTTCTTCACAACTTTTAAAGTTCTATCACTTCTATTTTAATCATGCTATGTTTTTGCTCTTACCAACTTATCCAATTGTGAACCTTTTTCTTCTTTTTCTTTTTTTTCCCTTCCATCTGCATTTGTCATCTTACTTTGCCAGGAGTTATTAGAGGCTTAGAGCGACATGGACTTGGATGAACTGAGGGATTTTTAAATTTTTTTTAATGTATGTTTTGTCTGGCGACCAAGGTTGAACCTGGCTGGCAATTTCTACTCTTGATGCGACAACTATAACAATTCCCAGTGTGGGTTCCACTATTCCGTGGATCCAATTTGGTGTTCCTTTTTTTGGGGGGGGGGGGGGGAGTTGAATTAGTGAAGAAAGGATGTGTTGAGCAATTGAGCTGCCCTAATACTGATACGTAGTTGCAATTTGACTAAAAGTAGCCTTGTGTTGCAGATGAAGAGACTTTTGCAGGACATGCAACTTGAACTGGAGGACCTTGCATGGGATAACAAAAAACTACAGGCACATCTGCAGGTGGCCCTCAAAGAGCATCATTTCCTGGAATCGATGTTGTCGGAAATAGAAGAGGATCATGACAAAGCCATTTTGAAGATCGAACTCCTCGAGCGAGAGGTAAGAATTTCTTGATTACACTAGTCTTGCAGTCATAACCAGTCTTCACTGCTCATGTCTTTCACTCTTTATCATTCGAATCTAGTCGTTCCATTGTTGATGGAAAAACTTTATAGCAGGGTTGTTTTTTCAGATTCCTATAGTCAATTTATGTCATGCATGAAATGTGTTTACTGTTTGCTATTGTCTTTATTGGGTCATCATCTAACAGCATTCTTCTGCTCTACTGACACTGGAGTAAATAGTAACTACCCACTTATGGTGCATTTGGTAGTTTCCTAGGAATGGCTTTTCTGGGAAAAACTTTCTCAGGAAAGACTTTCCCTAGGGGCCTCTTGAGAAAATGTTTACTGATCTTGAGAGGGAAATAATACGTCCCATGCTAAAACTCTCCCATCTATTTGTGACAACCAAACATGGGAAATTTTGTCCACTTGAGAAATTTGCCTTTATACCTGTTAGTTGATGCCAAATATCTAGTTTCTGAATTCAATTTGATAAGAACTTTATGCGTTTATGTCCGTAATCTAGATAGTTGAAAAATATTACCATTTCAACTTATATTGTAAGGGACTAAAGTATAATGCCTTCTTAAACCTCCTTTGTTTCTTTTCCTAGTAGTTTGTAGCGAATGATTTCTAAATCTTGGGTCAATTGGAATCGGTTTCTTTAAATTGCGAAATTTAGGGGTCATTTAAATTTAGGGGTAAGACTGGATACATCTGACCCCTCCATACTCTGCTTGGGGTGGATTTCGGAGGATTGACTTTGGTTTAAGAACTTTATGCATCTGAAACTTTGCATTCTTATCAATCTCTCCCAAAGACCTCTGAATAAACTCAACTTCTCCACTAAACAGGTTCACCGTCTTCGAGATCAGAATCTTCGCCTCAGAGAAATCCAAACTAAGGGACACTGGGATCCAATGTTCAAATCCGATACCGAAGACGAACCAACCACCGAACCACCCCCTTGGCAATCCACCAAAACTAGCCTTAATGACCAAAAACCCACCGCCGAATTAAACCCCACGGGGCTCTTTGATCCCCTGACACCCCTCGTCTTCTCTCCTGACGTCGATATCGATGCGGCTCTCGATCAAAGGAGACAGATTGCCTTCTCCCAGAGTCTCTTCAGCGCGACACTATCCCTCGTGGTTGGAGCCATCATCTGGGCGGCTGAAGACCCGTGCTTGCCCCTCGTGGTGGCCCTCTTCACTGTGGTGGGCCTGTCTCTGAGGAGCGTCGTCCGGTTCTTCTCCACCATCAGGAACAGGCCCGCATCGGACGCGGTTGCCCTTTTGAGCTTCAACTGGTTCATACTCGGTACCCTCGCTTGCCCCACATTCCCTCGTGTCGCCCGGTTCATTTTCGCCGGTTTCCAGGGGCATTTTGGGCCGGATCTTTGATTAAAAGTTTCCTATGTTTGGGCGTGCTGGGAAAATTATGATGCATTTGGGTCAGCAAACTTTTCCACCGGGAGATAGGGAAAGTTTTTCCCGGATTTTGGGCTTTGAATTACTTTTACCATCCAAAGGCCAAATTTTCCACTGATACATGTATGTTGGGATTCTGTGAATATTTTACTGAATACCAAAGTCTGTAACTATCACAATGTCACATGTAAGTTTTTTATTTTAATTTTTTTGAATTTTATTTTGCCTTTTTAGAAGTTCAGGTTAGGAAAAGGAGGTCTAGGGTAGTTACAGGCATAGCTATGATGTAAAACAGGTTAATGGGTAGTTTTTTCTTCCCTCTAGAAAGGAAAAGAAAAGATAAATTTGTAATTTATTTATGAAAAGAAGGTATGTAATGAGTTGTAACTTGTAACAGACCCAAAATGGCTTGTATGATGTGGGGTTTCTATGTTATGTTATGTTGTATTTGGACTGGAAAGTGATATTGGTATGATCTGATGAGATCAGAATGTTGTCCAGTCCACTCATTCTGTCTTTGAGATTTGCTGTTTCAGACAGAATGTGACCCACTAAAAAGTAGTCATGGATTGCACCATAAAAGGGAAAGAGATATTTTTGGTAACATGATAATGTCTTGTACTCAGCAGATGTTGTAAAGGTAAGGTTGTTCATATGCATGCTTAAAAGAAACAAAATCTTTGGACCTAAATGAGACACTTGTATTGGAATTAATTGTAGTTGATGATTCTATCTTTGATTTGATTTTTTCGGAGCACCGGCCACATGGTGAGGAGCGGTTAGCATACGTGAGTGAGTAATGATGAACTTATTTGAAACACATGTTCTAGGAGTATGTAATAAATTGCTGGCTTATTTGGCATAAAAGTTACATACCTTGCTTTGTTTTCGACGAATGAAGAAGCGAGAGATTAATTGTTTGGGTACAAAAATGTGAGAGATGATTGTTTCGGTATAAAAATTGCATCTGGATAGTTCAACGCAAGATTTAATAAATGTATTTGCTACAAAGCAATCCACTCGACCTTATTATTAAGCCCAAGTTAAAAGATAAGTTGAACAAAGCCTCTAAGTAGGCCCAAGTCAACAAGTCCATCTCTAGTGAATTACTCTAATACTTCTCTCTCTATTTGATAAATATCTCATTGCGTTATCGATCTCAGTGGATGACTTAAGAGCAAATGAACTATAAAGTTACAAGCAAGATTTTGAGGTTTTAAGGTCCGTTCTTTTATACGTTAATGCACCTAAATACAACGCAACTCACCGCAATCCTACTGCAACATAACACAAATTACCATTACTTTTTATTCATTTTCACTGCAATTTAACGCAACGCAACGCACAAAAGAACGGGGCCAATTCAGTAAAAGTATCCCATGTAAAAATAGTAAAATCCTCCTTTACCAAACAAAAAAGAAAAACCCGGAGCCCAATTCATTAACCACCGCCGAACCACCCCACCACCACTGGCCAGGCCAATGGTCCGATCCAATCTACGGCTACGACCTGCACACGTGTCACGATCACACCCGTCCATCCTGCCTATAAATAACCTCAACGACCGCGTTATTCAACGCCTTTGATTTTTGCAGCAGTGAAAAAACGACTCTTTCTCTCTCTTCATTTTTTTCTTGTGGCTTCTACTGCTGACCACCTGTAAACATTTATTATATATATAATAGAGAAAGAGATGCTCTGCCTCTGCTGCGCCGCACGTTCACACGCTCCCAATCTAGAGAGAGAAACTAGAGAGAGAGAGAGAGAGAAGATGTATTGCGGCAGTCTCGGATTCGCTTGGTGCAGGTCGGGAACCGTCGTGTACGCCGCCGCTGGCGGTGGTCTTCGCTCGTC
Organism: Portulaca oleracea; assembly: GCA_029582165.1. Classification (NCBI taxonomy): domain Eukaryota; kingdom Viridiplantae; phylum Streptophyta; class Magnoliopsida; order Caryophyllales; family Portulacaceae; genus Portulaca; species Portulaca oleracea. Next base: position 7,027,469 of record CM055877.1, read on the forward strand.
GGAGGTGTTCTGCTGCGGTGGCGCGATCCTGGATCCCGCCTTGCATCAATTGAATCAGAGCCTACTGCGAACGATCGATTCTGTCGGCGCCTTCGGATTTGCGATCGGATTTGGTTAGATCGGTGATGTTTGATTTCTCCCGCTTTGAATGTTGTGTTTAGATGCTGTGAGTTATGGATTCTTGCTCGTGATTTTGCGACTCTGTTTATCGATTGAGCTGTGTCACTGTATCAATCGGTGTTTTTTCTGATCTCAATGCTTTTTTACGTAGCTTATTAGCTGTGTATTTCGATTTTGGCTGATGTTTTTGCTTCTCTGTTTACGGATTGATTGAGCTGTGGAACTGTATCGATTGGTGTTTTTTTCTGCTCTCAATGCTTATGTGTTTCGATTTTGGCTGATGTTTTTGCTTCTCTGTTTACGGATTGATTTAGCTGTGGAACTGTAGGTTTAATCGGGATATGAGCTAGCAAAGTTTTGAGTAACATTTTGAGTAGTGATATGGTAACTTTGAAGATAAACAATTGAATATTATGTGAACAAATTTTGTGTTGCTCTCTGTTATACGGCATTCTTTTTCAATCTTGATTGATTCGATTTAACATCATAATATTCGGATTTCATTGTCCTGAAGTATTTTTCTGGCTACGATTCGTGCTGATTTTGTGTGAGATTCATATGCTTCATGAATTAGTTGAGTTGTAGAACTGTTCTGATTAATTGAAGATGTGTCAAATTAGCATCAATGAAGAAATACATAACTTGAAAAGTTTGGATGCCGAAATGGTATCCCTGAACAGAGGATATTTCAACAATTTTAGAATTTGATTCTGTTAGGTAGTTGGCCATTTTGTTTCTTCTTCAATTGAATTTGGTAACTACCTGATATGTTAGTCTTCTTGTTCATGATTGGTACTTTCGTTGATTCTGCACAAAATTAAACTACAGATGGTTGAGATCAGTGTGGATCTGAGGACAATGCAAAATGCCCACTTTAGAACTTGTTTGTACTTTTTTGGGATTACTTAATGCTTGTTGTATTTTGATTGGTTGCTTTATATCTTTTTTAGATAATCTTGTTTCTTTAGTTGAGTTAGGTTTGAATATATGGTTGATCCAGAAAGTTGTGCTGATAGCATGACGGGACATAAATGATTTCCTTTCTTTTCCATTTTAGAGGTTTGACGTTCACCAAATCTGAATGATTGCTTGTTAGATGTGGCAATCCAATCTCCACTTACCTGTGAAACATGTAGGGTTAACTATAAAGTAAATTGATGTGAGTATAACCCCTTTTTCCTGATTAAAAAAAAAGTTTAGCTTTTGTGAAGGGCCTGTTACAGATACATGATTGTGTTTTATCAATGTCAATTTCAACTTATTCTAACCATGCTTTAGTTTCTGACTTTATGTGGTTGCGGTCTGACATGTTCGTGTTTATGTAGTCGATGAAACATCTTTGAAGTTTGAACTACAGCCTGAGCACGACTTAGTGTGTTCATCTGCATGTCCTTGATCATTGTTGATCTTCTACAACTATAAGGTTTGCATGTAGTTTGTGTGTTATACCAGTTAACAACATCCAAAAAAGAAGATTTGTATGATTCATGCTATAAATGTAGAATGCCTAGGGAGTGTGGAATTTCTGTTATAGTCTTGTCTCAATCATTTCATGAGTATTCCATTGCTTCTTAGTTGTGTATGAATGATGCTTTCCAAAGATAATCTGAGTGATAATTGGTGTGTCGTCATTCGTCGGACCCTAGTTGAATCCTATTGTTGTGAGACACAGGTCGACAGTTGAGGCTATCGGTTGTGCCCTATAGATGTTTCTTTATTCATTGAATAAATATCATTATGGTGTGGTGTTGGCAGGAAAAAATGTTTCCCATTCCGTGCTTCATAGATGACAAACTTTCTTACCTATATATTGCTTACATGTATACTGTCTTGTGGTGTTTATACTATAGGAGACTAATGATATTTTGGCAAGATGGATATCTGGAATCTGGGTACTATGTAACTGTCAATCGACTATGTCATTTGCATGATACTGTTTTTGTGTGGGTGACATGTTCCTTGTAGGAAAACCGTCTCCTTTAATAGTTGTCTTCAGTAGTTAAGATAATTGTTGTAGGTGTTCGACCAATTCTAGTGTCTCTTGTCTGTCATTTGCTCTTCATTTTCTTGAAAGAACATAAGCAATGTCATTACTGTAAGGTTTCCTATACTACGTTTTGGCATCATGTATTTAAGTTCTGCCGCATTCAATTTGTGCTAAAATGAAGTGTTCCATTATGTTTATACAGTTAGAGTTCTAAACAATGGAGAGGTGTGCAATTTCAACTAACAGAATACCCTTCTTTAAGCTTTTGGTCATGTATTCTTGTTCCATAGGTGAAGGAAAAGTTAGTATTTCTTCTGTGGGAGTATAGTCAACTTATTGTTGTGCCCCTCTTTCTACATTTGTGTGTGTGTGTTTTAGGGGAAGGGGGTTGTTTGTGAGTTTCAAATTCATTTATGTTAAGAGTACACAAGATAACAAAGAAGAAATGTCAACTATGTATTTGCTTTGACATATGCCAATGATGACGGAGTTGAAGGTTGCGTGGGAGTTGTGAAAATCATGTTTAACTTTACGAAAATCCCCAGGGTCTAATTCTGATCAGAGATCAATTATCAAACCTTCCATCCTTCAATTTGGCAAAGTTTTTTTTTCTTCTTTAGAACAGCAGATGAAATCAAGGAAATACAACCGAATCTTGGGAGTTTTGAAACGGATAATCTTGTGGCTAACTTGTTTTTTCGGAGCAAAAGTTAGAACTCTTGAACTCAACTATTATGTACATCAATTTCAGGCACTGATGTTGGTGTTCTGTTGTGGATTGTGCTATGGGCTTACAGCGGCCAACTGTTGGTTGTTTGCTTTGTTGAGATTTTTCGAGACGGCTTAGATGCGACAGATGGGATACTGGAATAGACATGTAATGTAATGTTTTAAATACTAAGAAAGTAGTTTGTAGCAAAGTACGCTCCCTAAAGAAAGAGCATGCACATGTGTCGAGGTCCTAATCTTACACATTATTGTCTATTAGTACCTAATGTTGATCTTGCATTAGGATTGAGATGAATGATTGTTACCAATTTCCAAATGTGAAGTTGCTGATGAAGAAATGGGAAGAATATGTTTTAATGTGGATGTCTTGATTCAGAGATATCATTTTGAGAATGTATTATTTATTGTCTGAGCCTAAAATGAAAACATTGGATTTTCCTGATTGGTGAATTCAAACGATAGGGACACAAACTTGTTATTTGCACAATTTATGTTCCAAGTACAACAGAAGGAATGACTGATATTATGAGATCAAATAAGGAATCTCAAGCAGGCAATAAACTAGCCAATGATCATCATAAGGGATCATGTGCCCAACACATGCTTTGTTGAAATTAGCATGTACAGTAGATGTACAATAGGAAATAGAAATGGAGAATTGAGTCATTCGATTGAAGGATGTTAATTAATATTCAATGTTTATTAATCCATGGTTTAGGTATCCAGCATCCTCATTTATAAAATGGATTTTGTAGGAGGCAAAAATTTGTCGATCAATTAAAAAATGGTACGTGGAAATTAGATTGAATTTATTTGGCCAATTATTATACGCTACGTGTTAAATTAATTACGACGGTCCATTTAATTGAACTTTAAATGGGAATGCATCCCGGTCAATAATATCATGACACGTGTCAAAAGATGATGCAGAAAATATTAATTGTTTCTTTATTTAAAGTTAAAGGAATAATTAATTAACTTGGGCCCAAGCCCAAAGCCCAACTCAAACCCTAGGCAAGCCTATGCCTCCAGAGCTTATAAATAGAAATTATCTCCCTCATTTTCGACACACACTGCAGTCTACCCCGGCGGCATTCGGCATTCTGCACTCCAAAGGCTTCAGAAGATCAAATTGTCAGCAGTCTCCAGCTACCAAGCGCCAAGGATCAAAGTCTGTAAAAGTTCAAAATTGAATCTTCAAGCCTCTACTGCATCAAGATCAAGAACTGCTTCAGAGTTCTTCAACAACACTTGCAAAGCCTTCAGAAGATCGAACTACAGACGCTCTCCAGCTACAACCGACAAGGACTAGCGTCGGCTAGTTCAACAACTTATGTTCTTCGCATCAAAGACTGCAGTCGTCTTCTTCGTCTAGTTCATCGATCGAGATAAAGCACTCAAGCCCTTTCATCCAAGAACTTGAAGAACTGCAACCGACAGTCAACCTGCAGACGGTTAGACTTCGAGCAACCTCCGGCTACCAAGCATCAAGGAGATCAACGCTCAAGACCTTCAGCTCAAGAACTGCTATAGAGCTCTTCGCCTGTTCGAGATCGAGATCAAGCGTCCGCGGCCTCGGCTCACCCAAATTTCAGGAGATTGAATCAAGGACTACTTTATTATATTCAATACAGAGATTGTACCCAAAATTCTTTGAAATTAATACAATTATATAAAATTATATTTGTGCACTGATTTCTTGTCTCTATTTATTTTAGATTTGAAATTTGTGTTTACAAATTTGGCACGCCCGGTGGGACATCTCTGCCTCTCTAGAAACTTGTCTCTCGACTCTCAACAAGGAGGATGACTTAAGCTTCATCCGAGGGGTTAACAACTACATGTGTCACATCAAGCGGAGCAACGACTCGAAGGATTGCAACTGTCACCGCTACTATTTTTACGACGCTAAAAAAAACCAACGGTGAATGCACCAATTCAATTACTTAAAAATCCAATTACCGGCTCCATCACGTTGGGGGCAACAACTCAAAGGGCTCCTCAGTCTTGGAAGCCAACTACGATTACCTTCGGCTCAAAGCAGACTTCACCTTGTGGACTCTTACGATTTGAGGGCTTTGAAGACCATGGCTACTCCAGTGAAGAATACTCTTCTAAAGAAGAATCTATCTTCTCGCAAGCAGAGATTGAATCTACTTATACCTTCGTTATGACGGTGATAACAATTGGAGCTGTTAACATGGAAGAAAATACTGTCAAGCTTGAGGCTATATTGAGAATAGAAAGCAAAGAGAAAGACAAAAGAATCGGCGAGTAAAGTCAACAAATTTTGAAGACTTTCCTGGTAAAAAATTCAAGACTTCCAAGTCATCCGAAAAAAAGACTCACAAGTCAAAATTCAAGACTTCCCAGTCATCCGCATCAAGACTCACAAGTCAATACTTCCAAGTCATCCACATAAAGACTCACAAGTAAAAAATTCAAGACTTTCAAGTCATTCACAAAAAAAAAAAAGACTCACAAGTAAATTCAAAACTTCCAAGTCATTCAAATCAAGACTCACAAGTCAAAAATTCAAAACTTCCAAGTCATAAAAAAAAAGGACTCACAAGTCAGAATTCAAGACTTCCAAGTCATCCGCATCAAGACTCACAAGTCAAAAATTTAAGACTTCCAAGTCATCCACAAAAAAAAAATTTCAAGTCAAAATCCAAGACTTCCAAGTCATCAACACCAAAGAATTACAAGTCTAAATCCCAAACTTTCAAGAAAAAGGATCTCAAGTCACCAAAAGTAAAGACTCCCAAGTCAAAATCCAAGACTTCCAAGTCATCACCGCGAAAGAATCGTAAAAGTCCAAACCCAAGGCTTTCAAGTCAAACTCTCAAGTCACCAAAGTTAAAGACTCCCAAGTCGAAATTCAAAACTTTCAAGTCATAGACTCACAGGTCATCCAAATTTAAATCAACAAAATGAAAGACTCAAAAGCCAAGAAAAAAAGAAGACAATGACTTCCAAGTCAACAAAAATTAAAGACTTCCAAGTCAACAAAAATTGAAGACTTCCAAGTCAGTCAAATCTCGCACCAACAAGTCTCCTGACTCCCAAGTCAATAAAATGAAAGACTTACAAGTCAACCAAATTCAAATCAACAAAACACAAGGACTCACAAGTCAAGGAAAAAATCACGACTCCCAAGTCAATAAAGTTCAAGATTTCCATGTCAACAATGCATACGACTCCTAAGTCAGCAAATCCAAAGACTTTTAAGTCAACAAACTTCAAGACTCTTAAGTCATCAAACCCACCGACTTCCAAGTCATCAAAAATTGAAGACTTCTAAATCATCCAAAGTCGTCAAAATCAAATTTTAAAGACTTTTACGTCCTCACAACAAAGACTCTCAAGTCAAAAGTGCAAAAAAAAAAAGGATCGACTTCCAAATCATCAAAATTTTCGGCTTTCAAGCCGCACTCTAACTTGCCAAGATCTTCATGTTAGTGGTTTACTTCAAGTAAGCACTATCAACAGGATACTCAGGCTGGTTGACAACTTCATTCAAGCATGCAATGTGGGGGCATCTTAGTCGTGTTGGTTGAATTCTGCTCCAAGATGACATCCTCGTCCTTTAAATCAGCGGCGCACTCCATTTGGCCCAACTGAAATTTAGGCACAATAGTATGTCCACTAAATACAAATTATATTCGAGACTCAACCACTTCAAACACTCAAAATTCATGTTCGCGACCGACTCTCGAAGGAGGCATCTGTAGGAGGCAAAAATTTGTCATTCAATTAAAAAATGGTACGTGGAAATTAAATTGAATTTATTTGGCCAATTATTATACGCTACGTGTTAAATTAATTATGGCAGTCCATTTAATTGAACTTTAAATGGGAATGCATCCCGGCCAATAATATCATGACACGTGTCAAAGATGTTGCAGAAAATATTAATTATTTCTTTATTTAAAGTTAAAGGAATAATTAATTAACTTGGGCCCAAGCCCAAAGCCCAACTCAAACCCTAGGCAAGCCTATGCCTCCAGAGCTTATAAATAGAAATCATCTCCCTCATTTTCAACACACACTGCGCCTACCCCACAGATTGGCATTCGTGCACTCAAAGGTTTGAAGATCAAATCAAGCCTCCAGTCTCCACTAAGCGCCAAGGATCAAAGTCTGCAAAAGTTCAAGATTGAATCTTCAAGCTTCTACCGCATCAAGATCAAGAACTGCTTCAAAGTTCTTCAACAACACTTGCAAAGCCTTCAGAAGATCGAACTACAGACGCTCTCCAGCTACAAGCGACAAGGACTAGCGTCGGCTAGTTCAACAACTTCTGTTCTTCGCATCAAAGACTGCAGTCGTCTTCTTCGTCTAGTTCATCGATCGAGATAAAGCACTCAAGCCCTCGCATCCAAGAACTTGAAGAACTGCAACCGACAGTCAACCTGCAGACGGTTAGACTTCGAGCAACCTCCGGCTACCAAGCATCAAGGAGATCAACGCTCAAGACCTTCAGCTCAAGAACTGCTATAGAGCTCTTCGGCTGTTCGAGATCGAGATCAAGCATCCGCGCCCTCGGCTCACCCAAATTTCAGGAGATTGAATCAGAGGACTACTTTATTATATTCAATACAGATATTGTACCAAAAATTCTTTGAAATTAATACAATTATATAAAATTATATTTGTGCACTGATTTCTTGTTTCTATTTATTTTAGATTCGAAATTTGTGTTTACAGATTTCTCTAAAATTAAGAAATAGACATTCAATCATTGTTAGCTAGGCATACATAAGTGCGTATACATGCATACTATACAAAAGTTAGTTGAGTAGTGTTTAAGTATTTCATGGACTCAAACACTAGTAAAAAATAAACCATAAACCACATAAGCCTTGGCAGGGGCGAATTTAGAAACTAAATTTAGTGGGGTCAAATTTAAAGTCATGAGTACTTAAAAGTTTACATCTAATTAGTAACATTCAACAACTAATATTAAAACTTAAATACGAACATCTCATAACCCTTATATTAAAATGTATACTATATATAATATAGTGTATGACATAAATATATTGCATACACAATTTTTTTTAAATTTTTTCATTATCTATAAGTACATTTTCGTAAAATACGACAATATTTTTATCTATTTTTTCAAAAAGGGATCATATGACCCAACGTGAGCCCATTTGTTGGATTTTCTGTGCCGGAAGACTCATTTACAATTCAACAATCCCGGTCATCTATTGTTGTATACTTGTATAGCCAACAATTGTGACCTTGTAAAATGTTGGTGCTTTAAAAAAAGTCTTCAGGGATTCCTTCATATATTTTGTGCAAGAAATAAAAGTTGTCATGTTTGGTTTGATGCAACTATTTATAATAAACGTACATATTCATATGTAACAACTATTATGACAAACAATATAATATGTCCGTACCCCACCACAGTTGGCGAATGAAGGATCAACCAATATGCCCGTAGAAATGGGTTGCCTTGAGACCGCATTGAGTAGAGAATACTCGTCGAAAGGCAACACGGAAACCTATCCATCAATGCTTACAAAAAAGACTACGAATTTCGTCAAAGTTCAGACAAACATATATCAGTATTTCATACTGTGACAGTTAAAAAATGAAATCACTTTTAATATTTTTACTTGGTCAATGTTTCGAGCTATTTGTTGAGTTCCAATGTAAGGATAATCAACTTTCAAAGGAACCCCATGATCAAGGGCTACTTGATAAGCTGAAATCAAGTTGTTTTGATTGCCAAAATGTTGATTTCCTTCCAACTTTGGAGCTTGGTCGACCAGATATTGAGGTGGCAAAACAAACAATTCTCCAAATCTAAAAACATGCACACTCTCAATGGCAAAAATAGTAGAAAAAGCAAAGTATAACTAAAGAACAAAGTGACCATAACTACTAGCAAGAACAACTGTAATTCTATAACACTCACTCTTTCACAATAATTGTGATAGTGACTATAACTACTAGCAAGAACAACAATGGATGTCAAGTTCAATTAACCAAAGAGAGGTACACATCTAGCATTTGACATGTTAGAAGCTTTAAGCATACAATACTTTAACTAAAGAACAAAGTCATGGAAATGGTGAGGAGTGTCATTGTTAGGAAAATATCCTAAAATTGGTCAATATTTCAATATCACAATTGTTTATTTCCTAATTATAGTAGGATGTTATTTAGGTGTTAGGGTCTCGGGGTCTCACTAGGTCCCAACATGTCAAATAACCAATAGGTGGTCACGACAATTGTCTCAAGTCACGCCAAAGTCGCCCAAGGAAGTCAGGAGGAAAGGAGGAAAATGAGCTAAGAAGAGGCTCAAGGGAATGACACGTTCGTGACCCCCCTTTGTCACGAGAGTGACAACCCTCGACTTTTGGGGGGGTTTTTTGGCTAGGCACGATCGTGTAAAACCTTGGCATGCTCATGCCAACCTTGAGAAATTTTCTCCCATTCACTTTTCACCCAAATCTTGAGGGGCACGCCCGTGTCACTTATTGTCATGCCCGCACCAACCTTGAAATCAGGGTTTTAGAATGGTTTTTCCCCGTCCCCTATAAATACCAGCCTTTTGATTCTTTTGTAAGCAGCTTATGAACATTTAAATATTGATGAAATTAACATTTACGGATATTTGAAAGCTCCTCCGGATTTTGAATCTTGCTTCATCCATTGTAATGGTGGTGATATTGAAGTGATTTCTTTAAGAATTGGGTGGTGTATTCTTTATCTCAACTTAAGTGAAATCTCTTGGCTATTCAAGGGTTGTTCCTGGTGGTCTCCCTTTATGCAATCTCTAGTTGGATGCCTGGATCAATCTTGGTAAGATACTCTTTAGAGGTTGATCATATCATTTATTATTGTTTATTTTTGTATTGATTTTTACGTTAAACCCCCCAAAATCCATAACTATTGAGTTGTTTTATGTTTTAAGTTAGGGTATCCTAATATTCTTGGGTAATAGATGATCATAGGCCCCAATCTATACATTTGCTAATCTCACCTGAATCATTTGGCTAGAGCTTAGGGTTAGAACTCATAGTTGTACTTGAAAATATTTCCATATTATGTTGTTGAAGTTCTTGTTGATTTGGACATTGATTCTTGATGATTTTTGGTGCAAAATTGATTCTTGATGACTGAATTCGATGCCTTGATGAGCTAGGAGTATTGGGATATCATTTTTATCTCTTAGGTCTAAGTATTTGTTGAGTATTGAGTTAATTTGCTTAATTTCCCTAGCCAGAAAAGTGTGCTCTATTTTGGGTTCTTATTGATATTGGCATGTCCCGATTAAGTTTTGTTGTGATTTTTGGTGCTCAAGTGATTCTTATACATGCCATAACATTGATTGGGAGTTTATTGTTGTTATTGACAATGTTTGGAGATGTTTCGGGTTGTTTTGGAGTAATATTGGTGATTGAAGGATTTGGGATTTGTGAAGGTTCATACATGGTTTATGAGCGTTTGATGGTTGATTTGTGTGATTCTGCTGGATAACTTTGGTTAGCCATTTGTGTGCGAGATGGTCACTTGGTGCATGTTTCTTACCTTGTGATTACCTCCATTGTTGATCATTGTGTGCATTTCCATTGTCGGTTTCACCCTATTTCCCCCCACAAAATAGTCTTGCGAAAACTCAACAAAATTTTTGAGCCAAAAAGAACCCTGAACCTCATCCGATCATCTTTTCTTACCCTATTAAAAACCCAAACTCCACAAATGGCCTCGACATCTAGTCAATTTGGCGAACGAGAAACCCCTCCACACCTTACTCCCCAATCCCAAGCTACCCTCAAGCAGATATTGAACTGAGTTGAAGAAGGATAAGAACATCTCTCTCGTGATCAAGGTGTGATCCAATGACAAATGGGAGATCTCATTGGAATTATGGATGCTATGCGCCTCTAAATTCCTCAAGGAGAAGAAGAACATCCCCAACCATATCCTCTCCGAAGAATGGTGGGGACGAGCATCCTTTGGCCTTGTCCTTGCCGTGTGGTGAGCCTATTGTGAGTGAGAGTACCTTCACTCCGCAAAATTTCCCATTTCCCCTCCTTATCCTTTACCCTCGAGCCCCAAGCCCACTCTTGATTTGTGTTCCCATGGTGATGGCTATGTATTGGAGTTTGATGCCCCCCAAGTTTTTATTTGATGGTGTGAGGGATGAACAATTGGGTAAGCAAGAATTGGGTGTTAAGCTCTCTTGTGATGACTATATCGTGGAGTTCAACAAAAAATCATGAGTGGAGGAGCTAGCCGGGATCGCTTCTTGAGTCTTGTCCCCCTTATATCTTCAAGAATTGCTTTAACTTCAAGAAAACAGGGTGGTGAGCATCGAGCTAAAATGGCTTTAAGGAGAATCTCACTATGAAGGGTCGATCTTTCTTGAGGTTGTTTCTAACCCTCAGGATTTGAGAGCAAATCCTCTCCAACCAGGGGAGTCTGATCTATGAGGATCAAGTGTACTTGGAACAACGGCACTTATCTCGACCTACCCCGAGAATTTTCAAATACTTAAGGTTGTATGGGTCTCGAAGATGAAGAAAAACAAGTGATGAACCAACTAATTTTTAAAATTCAAAGCTCGAGAAATCATTCAAGGAAGCAAAGGAGAAGTCAAGTTGGGATCCAGGTCAAGCAAAGGGGCAATTTGTCATGACACAAGGTTCGGGAAAGAAGATCGGATGGGAGGCCGAGCGAAGACGGCTGAACCGGGAAACAATCAAGGAAAGGAAAGAGAAACAAGGAAAGCATTGGCCGCATCTGGACTGGTGCTGGCCGCGCCTCAATTGCGTTGGTCGTGTCTAGTCTGGCGCTGGCTGCGACTCTTTTTTTTCTCCGTCCCAGAGTCACTGCTTGGGGCACTACCCGCGCCTCGTCATTTTTCCACGGATTCTACGGCTCCCTCCCCTTCTCTTTTATTATGTTTTCCCCCTTCCCCTATTTAAATCCCCCCCCCCCCCTTATTTGTAGAAAAACTTTTGAACATTTTAACCACTTGAATATTATGAATGTTAGGTATTTGAAAACCCTTCTTCAAAACCTAGCTTTATCCCCTATGGTGGTGCTTCGTATTCAAACCTTTAGAGAGTAGATGATGGTTCTTCCTTTACTCTATTCTTGGTGATTGAAGAGGTTTGCTTGATTGAGTGTTGGTGGTTAATCTTTATGCATTCAATCTTGAAGGTCTAAGTCTACTTTGGCGTGATTCACCTTTATAGTTATTCATATCTCCTTTATTGCTTTTTTGTTTTGTTTTGAATCATCCCAAAACCCTAACTATTGGTTGTACTAGAGTTCTAATGTTGGGTTTCCTTAAACCCTAGGTAGACTAGTTGGTCCTTGGGTGATAAATCTTGCTTGCCTAATCGATTCCGGATCAAAGACTTTGTTGAGAATTTTGGGGAATAAGAGCGTTTGTCTCTTTTGGTTGATTTCTTTCGGTGTTTGAGATCTTTGTAACACTCTTTGTTGGATCTCCGGAGGAAATCGTTCGTTGTACTCTCTACTAATATTGGATTTGTTCTTAGCTTGTGTTACCCGTGGTTTTTTCCCGATTTGGGTTTCCACGTTAAACTTTTGTCCCCTTTAATCTCACTTTTAATTTTTCTCGATATCTAGTAGTCATTTTATTTTTGCTACTGCTGATAAATATGATTTTATAATTAACCCTAACAAAGTGCTATTAGAGTCATGGTGGTTTCAGATCTTTTGGAGTTGGGGTTCATGTAAGAGCTTTCGTCGTGGGACAACTACAGTCACAAAATTAGCCGGTGGGTATTGAGAAGCTTGTTGGCAAGATCAGATTTGGGGGTTGTGAAGATTTATAGAGTATAAGAGTCCAGATTGTGATTGTTTAGCTCTTTGCCTATGCATTGTTATTTTACCTTTCAGATGTTCATTTTAGGGGAGAGCGGGACCAGGATCTCAGTAATTTTTGGAGATCTCGATTCCCGTTCTTACCTAGAACAAACATTTTCTCCCACTCCCGGTCCTAGTTGTGACCAGGAGTAGAATTTTTCTCCCGCTCTCAATAGGTGGGAGCAGGAAATGAACCGGGAAATTTTTAGTCTTTGTTTTCTAATACATTTCACCTATTAATTTCATAAAAAAACTAACATTCAATTAATACAATTTTATAACAGAAATTGGATTCTAATAATACGACCTTTTGGCTATATAAGACTTAATAATAGGAACTTTCTATTTAGTGACTAATAATATGAACTTTGACCCCCTGTTGCCCTAATAACATGCCACCGAGTTAAGATTAACTTAACTCGATGGCGATCCTAGCTGGCGGCAGAGGCACGTTGCCTTTGTATTTTGACCTTGTCATGTCATCTGTTGACTTTAAAAAAGTCAGCTCACCTCTATTTTTTTCCCCTTTTATTTTTTTAACCCACCATTTTTTCTGCTGGAATTTTTTTTTAAAAAAAAAAGAACAACAAACAGATCTGAAAAAACTCGAATTGCAGAACAGAAGATCAAAATCACCATCTTCATCTTCTTCTTTATCGTTCTCTTCTTCCCCACCCATCCCTTTCAAATTATCTGTACACATTCTGCATTCATGTTCTACGAAATCGATTCATTCAATCCTAACCCTTTTCATTTCTTTCGTTCTCAAATCCCCCAATCAATCTAATCTTCACACATAGATCTCCAGATGAATCATCCCCATCACCATCACCATCACCATCACCATCACCATCTTCTTCATCTTCCTGAATTTGAAACCGCCATTTATAGGGTTTCCGTTCCAATCGAAGCAGCAAAAGAAGAAGAAGAAGAAGAGTTTGTGATGCGATTGCGATTTTGATGTCGAGGATCAGAAGCATTTCACTCCCGCAGCCATGCCCGCACCTGTCGGAGTTCCGATCCAGACACGGGGCCCACCCCTTCCGTGCCCTCCAAGATTGAGTCCGGGCCGGGCCGATGGGCTGGGCCTTCATTCGCCGCGGCGACAGATTCGTCCCCCGGTGTTCGTCGGTGACAGAATGGCAGCGAGGCTGAGAGAAGCTGAGAGCTTATAGGCATGAGAAGAAGAAGAATGGTGGTGGGTTAAAAAAATAAAAGGGAAAAAAATAAAAGGGGTCAAAGATGGACATCCCCAATTGTATGCAATTTTCAGCTTTGTTCTTCTTCAATAAATGTTAAGCATCTGAATCTGATAACCTAAAGCTACACAATCATTCCATATAAAACCACAATTACATTTCAAATGAATAACAGGAGCGTTTGGTCGGGAAACTTTCTTATGCTTTGTTCTCCCTCCCTAATAGATAGGGAAGTTTTAATGGGGACTAGGGAAAGTCTTTCCCAGAAAAGTTTTTCCAAGGAAAATCTTTTCATATAATTCACAAACTAAAGCTCCATAGCATCCTTATCCTTTCGTGTGCTCTTGAACTTGGCTACAGCATCGTCAAAAGTCTTTCTAACATGCTCACACATACCAATCAAATTCTGGCAACTATCTTTCAGAACTTCACTGGCTGGATCACCTGCAAATTACAACGACGAGCTCGTGAAAGTTTCATTAAAAGATGCAAAAAAAGGCACAGCAAAACCCTGGTATATATTGAGCCTCATGCTGTAACTGTCCAACCCAAACTTGCCTGAAAGTTTAGGGTTCTAAAGCACACACCTTTTTGACACACAAATGACAGAAAACTATAAAAAAAAATAAAAAAATAAAATAAAAGGATCGCTTTGGACCCGGCATTTCCATGTTAGGGTTCTGAACACGATTCTCTCTCACAAAAATGACTAACACCAGGAAGGAAAAAAACGGACCAAGTCCGGCCTGGTCGGGCTTTTTAATATTGGCAGAGCACATTACAGGCTTCGGTCCATGTTGCTAGGACCCTAGATGGGTTTAGCTGTTTAGGGTTTAGGGTTTGACTTCTGAATATGATTTGTGTCCCAAAAATGACCAACCCCAGAAAGGGAAAAAAAAAGGACCAGGTCCGGCCCAACCTAGGTTTTAATATTCGCAGACCACATTACAGGCTTCGGTCCACACGTTGCTAGGGCACAGGAACCCTAGATGTCTAGTGAAGAAAGAATCACATTTGAGCACGAGAGATCAAGAAACTCATGGACTAAGCTACATGATTTCTTTATGTTGTTGCCAATTATAAACCACAAACCCCACGTGTATAATGTAGGGAAAACGAAGACTACACTAAGCAAGCGAAGCGATACAGTGCAAGCAGAGAGCAATAATCCGTACCTGTTGTCTGGACGGTTATATTCACACGGGCTTCTGAAGGATGAGGGATACTATACCCGCAAGACTTTACCCTTGGACTACAAGATAGCACCAAAGCAAATCAAGAATTAGCGTCATTTGTAATAAGCAAATTCAGCAAATGGAAACTTGCAGATTAATATTTGGAACCATCTTATATTCTAAAACAGTGTACTAAAGCAATGTGTAAAAGGGAGTTGCAATAAAAATAAAAAGGCTTTAGCCCGAATCATTCTTCCCATTAGAATGACAATTAAGAATCAAAAAGTACATATGACAGTGGACATAGTGAATTATTAACAGAGTGTTCAGACTAAGGGAAGATATGGGAAGGAGACTTGGTTCTCTAACTCATGTTGACTACCTTAAGTGCTTCTTCTGTAAGGGGTTAGTGCCCGCTTTACCTTACCCTACTTAAATTTACCCATTCTTCATATATTGCCAACACTCGGCTTTTTAACTTGTTCCTGAACTTACCGATCCTACTCTACCCAACCTTCCCATAACCCTTGAAGAACATACCCTAAATGGAGAGGGGGGTAAGATTCAGCCACTGTGACCTCAGCTTTGTTTACCCTCAAATCAAATTTGAAATAGGGAAGTTGAAAAATGCTTGACAAGTTCAAAATGTTTTCATGCACTCCTCCAAGGTCAAAGTAATTCAACTTCTTCCATATCCCCTCTAAAATTCTAACTTCTATTTCCCTTCATGAACAATCATATCAAAATACAATGGTAGTTGGCACATCCATGTCTTGAAATAATCAAACCTACCCAAAAGGGGAAATTGGGCGGGGTGGGGACTGGGGAGCCACTACAGAAATGAGGGTTTGAAAGGGAAAGCCAATTTTTTCTTATACAAGAAAAATGAAACAGGCCACATATGAAAACGAGGTAACAAACAATAAAGAAAAGAGAGTAGAACCATGAACACAATAGAGATTAAAGAAGGGCACATACTCTTTATTGAGGACCAATCTAAGGGAGTTAGCAAGCGTGTGATCCTCCTCAGTTATTGAGAAAGTTGATGCACTAGGATTCTTATATGAACCGTGTTCCATTGCTCAAACCTCTCCCGACCCCTGCAAATTTCAGACTTAATTTTCCAGCTATAATCTTTAACAAAACAAAAGTAAGTACTAACTACTAACAAAGAAATTTAGGAATGGCAAATAATACATTGTGAGGTCTTAGTCTTACACTAATAGGGGCAATATTGAACAAACTCTCCAAAGACACGTCCGTAGAGAAAGCATATTTCTAGTTCTAAATTCAAGTCTATATCTACATTTCAACACCTAGTAATGCAACTAATCCAATATATCAAACAAATTTTGATACAACAAAACCATCCCAATTCTACTAAGCTTAAAATTGTATAGAACCTCAAAATGAGTAAAGACTTAAATCAAAGTAGGCAACTCATAAATCAAATCAATTCTTCCTTGCACCAAAAGAGAGAGAAGTGAAGCAAAAACACTCTACCTTACATCAAAACATGACACAATATCAAAAGTTCACACTTTTTACAGAATATCCTCCAATAAATCGATTCGTAAAAAAAAAAATTCCATACAGTTTTTTTTCAGAATAACAATCAGGCAGCAAACTTTTTCTTTTTAACAAATGCAGTGCATATTAGGATATAATATTGGGAATTAACGTATCATTCCTATCACGGAGACAAACACTTCAACAAAGAAGTTCAATACATCATTGACCATTGCCACATTCACAAAGACACAAATCACAATTCAACCAATTTCATATATATAATAATGATTGTAGATAAACTGATTGTCTGATGAAGAGTTTATACCTTCAAATTCAATTTAATCTGAGAGGACAGAATGCTGTCTATCGGAGCTGGCTGCTTAGAGCCTTAGAGAGAGGTCTACTCTGTAAAGGACAAAGGCATAGCCAAGTGACTTATGAGAAACACATACACATTACACATTAAAAACTGAATAGTAGTCTAGAGCTGTTCATCGGTTCAAAACTGCAACAACGAAACCAAAAACCAAAAATAACGAAAACAATGAACCGAAAACCAGCCCAAATATTTTCGATTTAAGCCGTATACAGATACGAATATTAAACCGAAAACTGATTAAATTTGGGTTATGGTTATCTGGGAAGAGGATAAGTTGATCAATTTACATGGGTTCTGGCCTATGGAAAAACCCACCAAAAAAACAAAAGAAAGGTGATACCCTAAAAATGACAGATAGATAAGCATATCATCATCTTAAGTCTACTAGTTATTTTACATCCTCTCCTGTTCTATACCCAATCACTCATCCAATTCCCAAGAGTCCTTGTAATTTCCAGTGTTCCTAAAAGTTACAATAACATTCACACCGTTCCATTATTAGATTCAGGTCTTCAATGTTCATGATCAATGGACAAACTCGGGTCTTCAATGTTGTCAACCAAAAAGCAGTACAAAATTTATAAATTAGACAAGGATTTAGGGTTACAAGCTTACAGCAGAATGGTAATCACTCCGTTCCATATTAATTGTCGTCTTTAGAAATTATGCAGTCAATTTTGACCATAAATTTGTCAATATATATACAATGAGTTGCTATATAAAATTATTATTGCTAGATTCGTAAAGGAAAATACTTTCATAAAAATATAATATTGCAATTGTTAATAACATATTATATAAGAAATTATAAACCAAATAGTGACATTGGACACCGGAAAATCAAAATTACGAACAGAGGGAGTATGTTGCTAGGCATGACAAAAACCTAACGCTTGGCGCCTAATTAAATTCAAATCCAATCCCAAACACAACTCTTTCTTTTCGGTTCAAAATCGAACTATACGTAGCCTAGAAATCACCAATCAGTTCAAGAATTCACAAAGCTCAGGAAAAAAAAAAACTTTTTTTTTTAGAATAACCGGATTTTGGTCATACGTCCTTCGTCCAAATTTCGACATTGACCTCTTTTTTCTACTGTCTGAAGTCCGAATTTTTGTCGAATACTGGTAATATTGGACTGAAATTCGACGAAAAACTGACCTTTTGCTGAGAGGACAATCAATTGAACAAGGAGCCCTAAGTTCTCTTACTTTCACCCAGAAAATTGTGAAGAAGAATGCGAATCGCTGCTCAGAAATCAGCGACGCCGTAGGCGGTGGCGTGGTGGCCGGAGTAGGCGGTGGCGCGGTGGCTGCAGAGAGACGGTTGAGGGTTTTAGTATTAGGGTTTTAGGCGAAGCTGAATTAAAACAGAAATCAAAAGAAAAAAAAATAGGGGTTCGTATGATCGTTGGAGTATCTGGGCCACCTTTATTTCTTAGGGTTATTGACTTGGGTTATTGACCTTGAAGGACGGCCCAGGAACCATATTGAATTTAAAAGTTTAGCAGGATCATGATGTCCTAATCTATAATTAAATATGAGACTCAAATTGATGACTAGGCATGTTAAATATGAGACCCAAATTGATGACTAGGCATGTTAAATATGAGACCCAAATTGATGACTAGGCATGCCAAATATACATGTATATTTGACATGTCTAGTCATCAATTTGGGTCTCATATTTAATTGTAAATTAAGACCTCATGGTCCTCTAAGCCTTTGGGGTAAATATGCTTTCTGGGTCATCCTTCAAGGTCAATAATCCTATTGACTTAGAAGGACGACCTAGCAAGCTAAATGACCAAAAGGTCTGCTGAGCACATTTGGGTCCTTATTTGTATTAAATGGTAGGGTCTGCTCAAAGTAATGTGACTGCACAAGTGGATTAGTGGGTTTTTAATGTTTTTTCTTTATTTTCTTTGTTTATTGCCCAACATTCATCTTTGCTGCCCAACATTAAGGTATGGGTTTGAGTTTTGTGAAACGAAGAAGAAGAAGAAGAAGAAGAAGAAGAAGAAGAAGAAGAAATGAGAAGAAGGACAACTCACGACTGCATGGGAAAACTTTCATGGAGGTCACCTATCCTGATACTACTCCCGGCCAAACATGTTTAATTGAGGAGTTCCCAACATATGAGCTACCTTCAAAGAAGGTGCACATTGGTGATATAAGTAGTCACTTCAATCCCTTTAAGTCACATTTAATCATATACCCGAAGTGTTACAACTTGTTACAGATCGGATAAATTCAGGTATTCAGGTCGGATAAAAATTTACCAACGTTACCTGAATCATCATCCACCCATAACTAAATAGTATAATTATTTAGGCATAAAACTAATTTTATTTTCATATTATAAGATCTTAAGTTAATACTTTCCTTAATCATTATCATTAACTAATATAAAAGAGAGAGTTTTGTTGTATTTTTTAACTGCTTGTTTGTTTGTTTGTTTGCCTTTTAGTTTGTATTTACACACAAATTTACTTTTGGCCATTAAATACTAATATAATATAATAACAAGCTTTTAGCATTTTGATTGGTCAAAATTCTATTGTATCCTATTTTACATATTGGGTGAAATGATTTTTAGTATTGAAAGATAGCGTTTACAATAGCTTTTGTGAGCTTGTATGAGACGTTACACTTGTTAACGTCTAGAAAGATGAGTAGCATTTGGGACCTTTTATTCCCAGCCCTCCAATATTTATCCTATTTTACTCTCTTGTCGCCACTATAAAAGAATCATAAATTCTCATCATTCCCTTTTTCTTCTCACGCGTCATTTCTCAAGTCCTTCAATAGTCCAACTTCCCAATTCATGATAATCCATTGAAGAATAGAATCAGTTCAACGATACGTTGGTGAATTTCTTGGGAATTTTTAGATTTATACCTACAGTCCATGTTCTTTTATGCGGTGTGCTGCGGTATGGTCTGGTATAGTGTGGTGAAATTGTGGTGGGTGTGGTGAAATTGTAGTGAGTTATTGCCTTATTGGTAAGTTGTAGTGGGTTGTTTGTATATATATATATATATATATATATTGTATTGGTAATTGTGAAAAAGTAATTGGAAAAAGTGAGTTGAAATATTGTATTGTTTTTGGATGATTAAAAAAATGGTTGAAAAAGTATCGTATTGGAAAAAATGAGTTGAAAAAATATTGATTGAAAATTTATATTAAAGATATATAATAAATTTGAAAAAATAATTGTGGTAGGTTGTGGTAAATTGTGGTGGAATGATATGTTGTGGTGGGCTGTGGCACTACACATTTCCAACCGCATAAAAGAAGAAGACCTTAATTTAGTTTAGGGTTTTCCATAAGTTCTTTTGGTTTGTGCATAGGTAATGAATTTTAGAATATGGGTTTTATGAATTAATTTTAGTATAATGAAATTCACTAATTTTGTTCCTTTTTGATGGTGTGAGAAGTGAGATCCTTTGGTCATTAGTTTGATGTTTTGAGTCATGTGATTGTTGATTTTGTCATACCGTAAATTGGTGATTTAAGCCATTTTCATTTTGAACTAAATGACTGGAGATTTAGGGAGTGTTTGTTCTGCATTTTGCAGAATAGCTTTTAGCTTTTGGATACTTTTAGGCTTTTTAAGGTTAAAAAATCTTGAAGTGTTTGGTTAGTAGTTTTTTATATTAGCTTTTTGGACCCAAAAAGCTAGTTTTCAAAAAGCTAGTTGATGAAGCTTTTTGAGATAGTTTTTCACAAAAAACTATTTTACCAAACACTTTTTTAATCGCAAATTAAACAATTTAATCCAAAAAGCTATCACTATCACCATTTAACATTAACAACTACTATCGGTGGTTGCCAAACAGGGCCTTAGACTTGCTAACCTCGTGGATTCTGACAATATTAGGATTTTGGATAAGTAAAATAAACACTATTAGCATGAACATGACCCTAATTTGTTGAATTGATTGTTTTTGCCACTAACTGATTAATTTTAAAAGCAAGGCTTCTAATATTTGATATAAACAACATTAATATTTCATGACATACAATAATATGTTTCATATTAAATGCAATTCATCATGAGAAAGTGATTAAAAATCTCAACAAAAAAAAACTAATTTATTGTAACGCTCCGGAAATTCAATTATAGAAAAGTCAAAGTCAAACTAACGTTAACAGACAAAACTTAGCAGAAGACTTCAAATTTAGTTTGGACGTCACTGCGTATCCCCGAAGGAACACAAGGCGAGAAAGAAAAACACAACTGTCTGCTAACGGTAACTACTAACAACTCAAAACAAAACTTTAAGATTTCATAACGAAAACAATATAAAAGGGCTTCTAGACTCATCGTCCTCACTTCTAATTCCCGTCCCCAGCATTTAGATCTTCACCTGAAAACAAAACATTTCAAAAATGAGGGGGAAATCTCAATAATGTTTACCCCTAACATTTAAAACAGTTTAAGTTCATTTCAATTCATTTTGGGGAGAGGGATCGAATCAAACGTTTGACAAACCTTTAATCCCATACTGTTTCCTCAACCCATCCAATCCATATTTTATTATGCGGGCGGGATACCACATCCCTAAGTAACAAATATCATACCGGATCCCAGATCCTCTGCCTACCACAGGCTACGACCAGGGTCCCAGACCCTTTGCCTACAACAGGCTACGACCAGGGTCCCAGACCTTTTGCCTACCACAGCACTCGACGAATATCAAGAGTTCACATTTCGCCTACCACGAGCTACCGACTGTGGTCCTGCACTTTGCCTACCACAGCACACGAATATCAAGAGTTCACATTTCCGCTACCACAAGCTACGACTGTGGTCCTGCACTTTGCCTACCACAGGCTACGACCAGATAAACCCGCTTAATGTTTCCACTTTGAATTACTAATTCATTATTCAAACTCATCTCACAACTCTCAAGTCAAACCCAACCCAGATTATCAAAACCAATAACAAAACTTCGAATAAAAGACCATCCAATTGCTCAACTCAAATAAACCAAGATCACAATCGAATCAAAAAGATTATCAAAACAGATGGTCGTATTTCAACAAAAGTTCCCTTTCGGGATGCAATTCTCAAAATAGATTATAAAACATCAAAACACATTTAAAGAGCATCCCGGTGGGGATTATAGCATAGATAATTACCTGAATAACGTCACAGTACAGCAATAAAGAGAACACACTTGAGCTCACTATCGTCACGCACTAACTCGGGCCTAGAATAAGAATAATTATATAATCAAAACGCGTTCTAACGAAGTTAGTATTAACTATCAACTACCTAACCCATCCCCTAGGAACACTTAGGTTCCTATCATTTATGAAATTACACTTAACACATCCAAGAAAACACATAACAGGACCACACATTATTTTCACTCAACAATTCTCTATAAATAAAAGCAAACAGAGGACAGATTGTAACGTCCACATAAAACGGGTCACAACTCGACTTTCCGACATCCTATGGGTCTGGTTCTGGACTTTTCGGAAACCTCGGGATGTCTACTAAAACTTCTATGTTGATGACCAAGCCCATATCAGTCTCGAAGTACTCTAAAAACACCCATCTTCCCAATTGGTCCAGATTTGACAGGTTCTGGTAAAAAGGTTATAACTCGGGTTTTACAAATCAAACGTTCGATCCGTAAAATTCCTATGGTTCCTAACATCTAAGGGAACCTCCAGTTAAAAGGGTTATGTCAAAGAGTAACTATACCAATCGTGGCAACCCAATCTTTAGACACTAATAAAACTGTCCCGTTACCGGTTCTTAATAAATTAGTTATTTCGGTTCTAACTTTTACTAATCGGTCTTGGGGTTCTAATTTGGGCTTAAAACAGTAACTTAGGGTCAAAGGTATATAGTCCAACCCAACTAAGGTCCAACATTAAACTTGTAGAATTGAACTTATTTTAAAAAAAACAAGAAACACTTTAATAAAATTTTAATAAAACTTAAGTCGTACAAGAACTATAATAATTTCTTAAAACATAAAACACGTAAACAAGGTTCAAGAATTAATAAAGGTGGGTTATAACATGTGGGTTTCTTTAATCAAGATTCAAGAAGGACTTAGGAAATATAAACATAAGGAACAATATACATGTAGTTACTAATCAAGAATCTCAACAACTAATTCTTTTACTAACTCAATCAAGAATTCAAGAATCAAGAAAGACTTAAAGAACATGTAATATTTAACAAGAAACCTAATTAATTTTCAAAAATCAAGATTTAACAAGAAACGTGAATTACTAACAAAAATTGAATCTAATTTAAACAACCTAATTTGTAAAACAAGAATTTAACCTAGATATTAAACTTCCAATTTCGTGCATATAATAATATGGTGGTCTACATAATTCATAAAGAAAATAAAGAATTATAAAAAAACACTTCTAACCCTAAGAACCAACTATTACAACCTAATCTAATTACAATTTACAACATAAATTACATATAACAAATAAACAAATTACACATAATTACAATTAAGAACAAGATTACATATAATTTTCCTAATTACAAATCTAATAATACAATTCAATAATTATAAAAACAATTAAATTTTTGAAATTAAAAACAGAAAAAAAAGGAAAAAGAAAAGGAAAAATATCAAAAACAAGAAAAAGAGATCAGTTAGGGTTTTCTTAGGGTTAGGGTTTTACGTAGGTTTAGGGCAGTGCGGTAGGTGGGTGGACGGAGGTCGGGGTCGAGGTCGGCGGTCAGGGGCGGCGTCGGAGTCGGCGGCGGGGAGGTGGTCGCAAGGGTTGTCGTCGGCGCGTCTCGGTTCGAACAGCAGCAGTTGTCTCGCGTCTGGGCAGCGTGCGACGATTCTCGGTGGTTGCCAGAGTGGTGCTCGGTGGTTGCGGGTATCCGGGAATCTACGGTGGTGGTCGGCGACGGCTGGGCAGCGACGGTGGTGGCGCACCGTGAGGAAGCCAGAGGGTGAGAGAGAAGAACGAAGGAGGAGGAATAGAGAGAGAAGGAAGGGGTGGTTGCCGCGTTCTCCGGTGGTGGTTAGGGCGGCCGTCTGGTGGTCCGGTGGTGTCCGGCTGGGAGGTGGCAGCCAAGGGAGAGAGAGGGGGAGAGAAAGACTAGGGTTAGGGTTTCGTTGTTATTAGGGTTTTTGAGAGAAAACTAGTTTTTATACTAACACATGATTAAGGCCCAATTAGTCTAATCTTACTCCTAATCCTAACCCAACCCAACACTAAAATCTGATTTTTCTAAAAACAAACTAATAACAATAATAATAGTAACAATAATAATAATACTAATAATAATATTATTAATAGAAAACACATAACAAAATAATATTCACGTAATTATTCATATAACACAATAATATTAATAATAATACTAAAAAAATAAAAAGAGTAAAACTAATAATACTAAACCCATGAAATTATCGATATACCCTTGTTAGTCCCTCACGATCCTACGAGCTCAAGCGTTAGCATAAATAAACACAAACGAATAATAATAAATAACGAAGTCAAACCTACTTTATTAACGACGTCACGGTCAACATTTTTGGATTTTTTTCGGGGTTTTACATCATTACCTCCTTAAAAGAAGTTTCGTCCTCGAAACTTAAACTTAAGCCTAACGGTTCGGTAACAATCCTAACGGTTCCGTTCTCCCTAAAACTCGAGGTTTTACATCATTACCTCCTTAAAAGAAGTTTCGTCCTCGAAACTTAAACTTAAGCCTAACGGTTCGGTAACAATCCTAACGGTTCCGTTCTCTCTAAAACTCGAGGTTTTACATCATTACCTCCTTAAAAGAAGTTTCGTCCTCGAAACTTGACGTACCTTTAAGAGTGAAACAGGTGAGGCTACTTGTTGTCATCTTCTCTTCTACTTTCCAAGTTCTTGATAACTTAAAGGTGAGGCTCTCTGGTTTTCATTGTTCCCATCATTTCCATTGCTTTCATTGTCATAGCCCTCCGAGGTCAACTGGGGACAGTGTCTTATGTGATGTTGGGGGCTTCCACACTTAAAGCATCCTCCCCTTACAATCCTTGTTCTACAATCTCGAGCATAATGCCTAGGTCCCGTCGCAGTTTAGGTCGGGACATTCGAGGCGTGCGTCTGAAGGCGATTGCTTTGCCAATTGTTGGGGCGGAACCTCTTCTCTTGGTAGGGTTGAGGTGGGTTGAAACGGGGTAACTCTTTCCTCTTATGCCCTTGCATGCCAAGTTGTCGCTCCATGTCGTGCATTACCCTTTCTACAGTGAGGGCAACATTCAGCATATTCTGGTAAGACGTGAACTCACGTGATGACATCCGATCCTGAATTTTGCAGTTCAATCCATCCCAGAAATGATCCATCCTCAGTTGTTCACTAGACACAAGAGCAGGTGCAAACCGAGATAGTTCGGTGAATTTAGTGGAGTAAGCAAGCACGCTATGCTCTCCTTGGCGTAAGTCCATGAATTCCTTTTCTTTCGCCTTTTGAAGGGACATAGGATAGAACCGATCTTTCAAAGACAACCTTAAAATGGTTCCAATCAAAACTTCGGTTCGGTCGTATCTCCTTCACACCGCCCACCATAGATCGGCCTCCTCCTTCAGGTGGGATGCAGCAAAATCCACCCGTAGCTCCTCGGGACAACGGGTTGTGTCGAAAATCTTTTCAATCTCCCTAACCCAATCTTCAAAGACTTTGGGGTCAGCTACCCCTGTATAAGTGGGCGGGTTAAAGCTATTAAACCTTTGGAGAAGAGTGGAGGGATCATCTTCCCTTTCTCCTCCTTGTCGATCCACCACCCTCTTCAGAAGATCCTCGTGCTTGTTAAGCATCTCAATCATCAGCAGGCTAGCAAGGTCGTTCCCTGGTGCTGTTGTACTCGACCCTGATATCAAGTGAGGAAGACGTTGGCGCAGTTCAGTTGCGGTTTGAGGGCGCTGTTCGGCCATGCGGCGCTCCCGATTAACGTTGTTGGGTTGAGAACCGTTTATGTCTGACATCCTGGTTCAAAGGGGTCGATTTAGACTGCTAGGGTTCTTATTCTCACAACGTAAATACGAATTCTGAAGTTAACTACTCTTATTAGACTAAAACATAAAAGAACTCGACAAGTAACAGAACCATAAACATAACTTTAACTCTAATCGTATTTAATAGCGTCACATTTCAACACTTTGGTACTTGCAACAAAATTCAAGGGTTCCATCTTTGAGATTAACTCCACATTTCACTTGATCATTTGCCAACATCCTTTCACTTTCATAAGATTATAACAATAGCTCAAGAAAAGAAATTCATTATTTCATATCTCTTGCACCCGAGTATCACATAAAGTTTCATTCTCTCCTAACTGGGGCTAACAAAAGCAACAACCCACACGGTTATAAATTTAAACAATCAAAAACTAATTACATGTAAGTATTACTACTTGGGACTAATTCCACTACTCTTTTACTAACTCTACTTAGAGTATTTTCATACGAAAGAGGGTTCCTGCGGACCACGATTGGGGTCCAATCAGGATCGTCAAACTCATCCCCGGAGTCCTCCTCGGAGTCTGCTTCCACCTTGAACTTTACCAGAGCCTCATCTTAAGGCTCGGTCTTTCATTGAGGCTACCTTCTCTGCAACCTAAAATTTCCAACGACTACTCCTCGTATGTCAAGCTCTCTTTCAGCCTCCAAGTTCTCATCGGAGGTCTTCTTTTGCTTCCAGACCCTCCTTGGGGTTGCATTCCGTACCTACCTCGGGTTTCAAGTCTTTTAGAGGAGCTAAAGTCTCATGCTCATAGCAAAGGTGACGATATACAATCCAACATATGAAAAATAAAATAATTAAGCACAGGCTTACAACATATAAGAAATCCAAGGAAACAGACAAACATTCCATACCCCCATCCTACACTCATCACTCCGAACGTAGCATCCTAAGGTCTAACTAAACCTAAGGGACACCTAGGAGCTACCAGGTCGCAACCTGCAGCTCGATACCATTCTCAGAACGCCGGAAATTCAATTATAGAAAAGTCAAAGTCAAACTAACGTTAACAGACAAAACTTAGCGGAAGACTTCAAATTTAGTTTGGCCACCGCTGTATCCCGAAGGAACACAAGGCGAGAAAGGAAAACACAATGCGCTAACGGTAACTACTAACAACTCAAAACAAAACTTTAAGATTTCATAACGAAACAATATAAAGGGCTTCTAGACTCGTCGTCCTCACTTCTAATTCCGTCCCGGCATTTAGATCTTCACTGAAAACAAAACATTTCAAAAATGAGGGGGAAATCTCAATAATGTCTACCCCTAACGTTTAAAACAGTTTAAGTTCATTTCAATTCATTTTGGGGAGAGGGATCGAATCAAACGTTTGACAAACCTTTAATCCCATACTGTTTCCTCAACCCATCCAATCCATATTTTATTATGCGGGCGGGATACCACATCCCTTAAAGTAACAAATATCATACCGGATCCCAGATCCTCTGCCTACCACAGCATCAGTGGTCCCGCACCTTTGCCTACCACAGCTACGACTGAATATCAAGAGTTCACATTTCCGCCTACCACAGGCTACGACCGTGGTCCCGCACTTTGCCTACCACAGACACTGCACGAATATCAAGAGTTCACATTTCCGCCTACCACAGGCTACGACCAGGGTCCCAGACCCTTTGCCTACCACAGGCTACGACCAGATAAACCCGCTTAATGTTTCCACTTTGAATTACTAATTCATTATTCAAACTCATCTCACAACTCTCAAGTCAAACCCAACCCAGATTATCAAAACCAATAACAAAACTTCGAATAAAAGACCATCCAATTGCTCAACTCAAATAAACCAAGATCACAATCGAATCAAAAAGATTATCAAAACAGATGGTCGTATTTCAACAAAAGTTCCCTTTCGGGATGCAATTCTCAAAATAGATTATAAAACATCAAAACACATTTAAAGAGCATCCCGGTGGGGATTATAGCATAGATAATTACCTGAATAACGTCACAGTACAGCAATAAAGAGAACACACTTGAGCTCACTATCGTCACGCACTAACTCGGGCCTAGAATAAGAATAATTATATAATCAAAACGCGTTCTAACGAAGTTAGTATTAACTATCAACTACCTAACCCATCCCCTAGGAACACTTAGGTTCCTATCATTTATGAAATTACACTTAACACATCCAAGAAAACACATAACAGGACCACACATTATTTTCACTCAACAATTCTCTATAAATAAAAGCAAACAGAGGACAGATTGTAACGTCCACATAAAACGGGTCACAACTCGACTTTCCGACATCCTATGGGTCTGGTTCTGGACTTTTCGGAAACCTCGGGATGTCTACTAAAACTTCTATGTTGATGACCAAGCCCATATCAGTCCCGAAGGACTCTAAAAACACCCATCTTCCCAATTGGTCCAGATCTGACAGGTTCTGGTAAAAAGGTTATAACTCGGGTTATACAAATCAAACGTTCGATCCGTAAAATTCCTATTGTTCCTAACATCTAAGGGAACCTCCAGTTAAAAGGGTTCTGTCAAAGAGTAACTATACCAATCGTGGCAACCCAATCTTTAGACACTAACAAAACTGTCCCGTTACCGGTTCTTAATAAATTAGTTATTTCGGTTCTAACTTTTACTAATCGGTCTTGGGGTTCTAATTTGGGCTTAAAACAGTAACTTAGGGTCAAAGGTATATAGTCCAACCCAACTAAGGTCCAACATTAAACTTGTAGAATTGAACTTATTTTTAAAAAAACAAGAAACACTTTAATAAAATTTTAATAAAACTTAAGTCGTACAAGAACTATAATAATTTCTTAAAACATAAAACACATAAACAAGGTTCAAGAATTAATAAAGGTGGTTATAACATGTGGGTTTCTTTAATCAAGATTCAAGAAGGACTTAGGAAATATAAACATAAGGAACAATATACATGTAGTTACTAATCAAGAATCTCAACAACTAATTCTTTTACTAACTCAATCAAGAATTCAAGAATCAAGAAAGACTTAAAGAACATGTAATATTTAACAAGAAACCTAATTAATTTTCAAGAATCAAGATTTAACAAGAAACGTGAATTACTAACAAAAATTGAATCTAATTTAAACAACCTAATTTGTAAAACAAGAATTTAACCTAGATATTAAACTTCCAATTTCGTGCATATAATAATTTGGTGGTCTACATAATTCATAAAGAAAATAAAGAATTATAAAGAAACACTTCTAACCCTAAGAACCAACTATTACAACCTAATCTAATTACAATTTACAACATAAATTACATATAACAAATAAACAAATTACACATAATTACAATTAAGAACAAGATTACATATAATTTTCCTAATTACAAATCTAATAATACAATTCAATAATTATAAAAACAATTAAATTTTTGAAATTAAAAACAGAAAAGAAAAAGGAAAAAGAAAAGGAAAAATATCAAAAACAAGAAAAAGAGATCAGTTAGGGTTTTCTTAGGGTTAGGGTTTTACGTAGGTTTAGGGCACGGTGCAGGCGGCGGCTGGGTGGACGGAGGTCGGGGTCGAGGTCGGCGGTCAGGGGCGGCGTCGGAGTCGGCGGCGGGGAGGTGGTCGCAAGGGTTGTCGTCGGCGCGTCTCTGTTCGAACAGCAGCAGTTGTCTCGCGTCTGGGCAGCGTGCGACAATTCTCGGTGGTTGCCAGAGTGGTGCTCGGTGGTCACGGGTATCCGGGAATCTACGGTGGTGGTCGGCGACGGTGGTGGCGCACCGTGAGGAAGCCAGAGGGTGAGAGAGAAGAACGAAGGAGGAGGAATAGAGAGAGAAGGAAGGGGTGGTTGCGGCGTTCTCCGGTGGTGGTTAGGGCGGCCGTCTGGTGGTCCGGTGGTGTCCGGCTGGGAGGTGGCAGCCAAGGGAGAGAGAGGGGGAGAGAAAGACTAGGGTTAGGGTTTCGTTGTTATTAGGGTTTTTGAGAGAAAACTAGTTTTTATACTAACACATGATTAAGGCCCAATTAGTCTAATCTTACTCCTAATCCTAACCCAACCCAACACTAAAATCTGATTTTCTAAAAACAAACTAATAACAATAATAATAGTAATAATAATAATAATACTAATAATAATATTATTAATAGAAAACACATAACAAAATAATATTCACGTAATTATTCATATAACACAATAATATTAATAATAATACTAAAAAAATAAAAAGAGTAAAACTAATAATACAAAACCCATGAAATTATCGATATACCCTTGTTAGTCCCTCACGATCCTACGAGCTCAAGCGTTAGCATAAATAAACACAAACGAATAATAATAAATAACGAAGTCAAACCTACTTTATTAACGACGTCACGGTCAACATCTTTGGATTTTTTTCGGGGTTTTACATTTATCAACAATCTATATATTATAATAAAAATAATTGTGGGTCCCACAAAATTGAGTCACGAGAGTGATTGTAGGGGAATTGGCCAATCACAACGTAGAAAATTATATTTTTTTCTATTTTCTATTTTTTTTTATTTTCAATCCGGATTTTATTTTAAAAATAAAAAAACCCAGAAAGTATTACTAATCCTTGAGTGTTTTGGACTCTGAATTAAAATATTTTGGTGTAAATAACAGTAACTATTTTAGTGTTGACTATAATAATAATAATAATAATAATAATAATAATATATATAATAATAATAATAAATATAATATTAATAATAAAGTAATAATAACAATAATAACAACAATAGTTATGGTAAGGGTAATAATAATAATAATAATAATAATAATAATAATATATTGTTATTATTATTATTATTATTATTATTATTATTATAACAACAATAGTTAAGTTGTCATATCCTTTTTGATCAATTCACATTGCATCATTTATTCTAACCGCTTATTTTATCGAACATATCTTAGAAACAACTATTTAAACTACTATTAGCTATCCGTTGATGTGCGACAGCTACAACTATCGCCGCCTAAATAATTATCCACTATTGAATTTGCTAATTTTTCCGAACAGGCCCTAAAACTACAAGTGGAATGTATATAGATTTAGGTAGACATTGATAATTTTAATAGTTTGAAAACTTATGCCATGTTCTTTTAGACTGTAAGATAGTTGGAGGATGTGAAAAGTGTGATAGAGTGCGTGGATAGGATAATGTTTGAAAATGTAAGTCATATCAGTCACATCACTTAAATATAAAGTTTTTTAATGCCCTGTTCTTTTGTGCGGTTGACATGGTGCAGAACTAATGCGATACGATGAAATTGTAAAAAGTGCAGTAATGTGTGGAATGATATGGTAAAATTTGTGGAAAGTATGATTGACGTGATAGGTGATGAGGGAGAATATGAAAAGTATATGAGAAAACTAAAGGGATACCGATAATGATAGCGATAAAGTGTGGTATAGTATGGGGAAGTGTGGACGAATGTTAAGTGGTATCGTGAGTTGTGGTACTGCATTGCTCTGCACCATACAAAAGAACATGACCTAAATATATTGTTTAGAATTTTTAGGCCCTAGGTACAAAAGAATATGTAAGATAAAAAAGGAAGTATGAATAGTATGAAAAAAGTGAAATAAAGTAACTAATAATATGATAGATAAGAAAAATTTATCATACATCACAAAAGAACAAGACCTTAACCCATTTGTAAAACGGGCCATGTAACCAGTGCTTAGAATAATAGAGTCCTCCATTATCAAATTTCGTTATGAAATCTCCCACCAAGCAAATCTTAGGCCCTATTTTCTGAACATATAAGTTGGATAGATACAGTTTGGTAGGTTTGAGTAAATTCGAGGATAATTTATATGGAGGTAAGTAAAGAATTGTTGTAGAAGTAAACAAAATATGTTAGATTTGGTAGAACTGACTTGAAATCTGAACAGGAAAACCGAATCCAAGACAAAACAGAAACCCCAATAGATAATCCAATTGACCTGAACCCGAATACAAACCGGCTCGAAACCGTTCGGAACTGCAACCTAAAAAGTGACCCGATTAAGACCAAACATCGAAACCAACCCAAATTAGATTCAATGCAAGCAACCCGAATTGGTTTTGTCGACGACAACCCGAATTGAACCCGACCTGATTCATTGTTTGCGAGGTCTACCTATTCATTGCGATGGTTGCTAATTAGGTAAAGTTAAATAAGGAAAGGTAAGCAAGCAAAGTTGTCGAGGTGAGTAAATGTCACACGTATAGTACAATATCTATTTTGTCAACCAACTCGATGACGGTACACTATAGTTCAATTTGAGAAATATCATCCGTGGGTTATTGTTTTGGTTCGGGTGATGTTCTAATACTTAAAGGTCTTGTTCTTTTCCATTGTACCATACCGACATACTGCACTTACCACAATTTACCATATTATCCACAAACTACCACTTCTTATCATACCATGTCATACTTTACCACAACAACCCTAATTTTCTCTTCCATCACTTCTTATCATACCATGCTACACTTTCCACAATATTTCATGTCATACCATTTCCTCACTTTACCTACGATAAAAAAATAACAAAACCTAAAGTCCCCGTTCTTTTATACGGCTGGCTGCGGTGTGGCGCGGTGCGGTGCGATGGAATTGTGGTAAATTTAGAAAAGTTGTGATGGATTGTGGTGGGTTTTGGTTTAATAATTGTAAATATGTTCGAAAATATGAAATTGTGGTGGGTTATGGAAAATTTAACTTTTAATAAAAAGATAAATTAAATTAGAAAAAGTAGATTATGGTGAGTTGTGGTAGATTGTGATGGATTGGTGAGTTGTGGTGGAATATGACAAGTTGCAATGAGGTGTGACACCGCAGCCAATCAACCGTATAAAAGAACAAGGCCTAATAAGTTAAACAAATTGCTTAGAATAGTAGTCTTCAATTATCAAACATCATTCCAAAATCTCCCACCAAGCAAATCCAAATTACTAACACAACAAATTAAGCTCCAAAATCAAAATTTGGGAAATATCATTTTCATATCATAACAATATCACACTCACAAATTTAAAAACATCATTGTCTTTGGTCCATCAAGAATAGTAGAGCCACACACATATCACATATCATTGGTTTGTGCCCCATCTCTTACGTTCCTTCATGTACCCAACAAAAGCCCATCGGGCCGGGCCCCACAAATTCCCCCCATTTTCCTCTTTTATCCTCCTTCCAAACGCGCCCCAAAAATCTCCCTCTCTCTTCTGCCATTTATTAGCACTTGCAGTATCCTAACTACTCTCTTTCCACACTGTCTCTTCTTCTTTCTCTCTCTGGTGAATGAGATTGGTTGTAAATTTTCAACATTATTCGCGCAATTCAGAGGGTAATTATCAGCCACAGTGAGCAGATTAGGTATGGTTTTTTCCTTGAAATTTGTTGATAATCATCTTGCTTTGCTTGCTTGATTATAAGTTCTGTACATCGTTGGAAATACTACATTGTATACGTATAAAGAAGCTTGCTCGGATTTTGTAACAATGGCGACCATGGTTCTTTGTTTAAGCTTGTTCAAGCTGAATTTCTCTCATTTCTCTCTAATTATGTACATTTCAATCTGTTCTGTTCTGTACCCGCCGGATAATCTGGTTCGTCGAATTCTGGGTTAATTTTCGTTTGGATTTTCAGTTTTGGAAGCGTTGATTCTCACTTTTTTCTTTTTTTTTCCCGCTTTTTTGGGGGTTTGTTTTAGACTTTTAGTAGCTTGTCAACTTGGTTGATTGATTGATTGATCCATCACGGGGTAAACAGTGAAAAATTTGGAAATCAAAACAAGGGTTTGGTTGGAAATTGGGCGGTGATTTGCCTATTGGGCCATTGAGAATTTTACTATGCATAAGTAGTTCAAAGTTTTGAAAATTGTTTCTGAAAATCAATTGTTTAATAGTAGTAGCAGGAGTAGTCTAGTAGTTGGCTATTGGCTAATATTGTATTAATTTATATCATTAATGTATTTTCACTTGTATTTAATCTAGCAACAGTTCATTATCTCCTAGCTGATTTATGATTGTATTTACGTTTCACATTTATTGATTTTTTACTGTATTTTAACGAAGTTTTAGGTATGTATTTTTACTGTGTTGATTTATGCTTGTATTTACTTTTCACATTTATTCAATATTTACCCAACTCATGACAAGGTCAGCAAATGGTTTTAAATGTTGTACTATTTTGTATGATTACTTGTAATAACTAGTGAATGATTGTTTTATGCAGGGCAAAACCCTAAATTTGAAAGGGAAGTGATGATGGGTGTTAGGAGGAGGTTTGCATGTTGTGCAAGGGACAGAGAAATTAGCATTGATTTTGATGAGAATGAACATGACAGTGAGGCCCTCTTTCTCTTCCTCTTAACAATCCCCCCCCCCCCCCACAAAAAAATAGGGAAAAATACTCAATTATTATTGATTTGTTGTGACTTATGAACATGACTATGAGACTCTCTAACATTCTAACTTGTTATGTTAATATAATTATAGACATATGCATCCTTTCAATTTATCTGTTTGATCTATTTGTTTGATTTTGTTGAGGGGTTGCTCTCTTTGTACTTTTTGTGTTAGTGCTTGATTAGGTTACCATTTGCCCTACAAATGATTAAACAAAAACTTATTATCTGGACTATTTATTTGGCCCTCATGAGTAAATGCTTGATGGGTAGATTGTAATGTATTCAATAGGTTTGTGAGTCTCATGCTCTTGAACTTGTCTGCTACCTGGCACCTACCTCATTGACTAGATATGGGCTAAATGGAAAACTATATTGAAGTGCATGTCTATGTTTGACTAAATCATACAAAGCTCCATGCATGGTGTATATGCTTCAATAGTAGAATAAGGAATGTCTACATAATTGAAGTATTTTTTTTTATACATACTAATATAAGATGGCAAGTATTATAAGGCAATTCTAGTTATATTCAGTTCATCTCTTAATTTCAAAAAATGGTAGGCTTTTTCTCTTACCCATACTTTTTGTGTCAAAGCTTGTTCATTTGAAAAGCATAAGATGATTAGTTGTGGAAATATTAGGTGGGTCATGTTAGTCCTTACCCTTAACTTAAAAAGGAGAATAGTGTTTGTGATAAATGTGAGGATTGTGTTTGAAGTTGAATTACTTAGGTCATGTTCTCTTTATTTTATTTTTAAACTTGTTTTGTACTTATTTTTATTCTTTGTGAGAATTTTTTGTACTACTATAATTTATTCTGGTTTTGCTTTTCTAAACTCATTGTTTAAATTTAAATTCGAAAGAGAACATACTATTACTTTGACATTTGACCTTGTTAATAATATGAAACCAATTTAGTGGTTCCACATTTTCAAACTAAAAAGCCAACAGTACATATTGTTTAGCTCAAAATCTGCCCCCTTGTAGTTTGACTTTGGGCAGAAGATCCAAAACTTGGGAAGAATATTTGTTACTAACTTTAATTCGAGATCCATGCCCATGATTTGGGCGCAAAAGTTGGTGCTAAGTAAAGAAAATACTATTCCCATTTACTTCTGGGAGTCCTTTTGTTGGGGGGCCTTGCTGCTTTATTTTATTCTAGTTTGAAATTTCAAATTTTGGAACATATTCTTTAACCCTTTTTTCTCATAACAGTGACACTAATACTACTACTGATACAAAACAAAGTGGTTTCATTTCATTTCAATCTGATCTTGATGGGTTTGGCTCAGGAATAATGACTTATGATGGGCTTGAGAGCTGCATCATGAACAGCCAATCTTACATGGATGATGAAGCAGAAACCAGCTGTTCTTCGAGCAAAGATGGTTTTGGATCATTCTTTTCTCATTGGGGAAGTCCTGCTTTGATCGCCAAGCAGTTTGAAAACAGCGAAAAACCCGCTTATAATACCACTCGGTTTTCAGATGTGGAGGCCATGAAAGAAACGTTTGCCAAGCTCTTGTTAGGGGAAGATGTCAGTGGTGGTCGTAAGGGCGTTAGCAGTGCACTAGCCATATCAAATGCCATAATTAACCTTGCAGGTATAAATATGACCCTGTTCTCTTCACCTTAGTTTTAGAAGAATAAGTTCAGTTTAAAATAACCGTTTATCTTTTTCTCTGATTGTTCTCTTGGCTTCCCCAAACTGTATTCGAAAGGGTTTTGTTTTCTATTTCCAACAGATCTTTTTTTGGGTATGTTGGAATCAACCTCTTCACGCACTCTCATGCATGAGGGGAATGTTGCCTACATTTGGACCCCCAAACCTCGTGTTAGTTGGAGTGGACTATACTGAGGATTGTTGTTACACCTGTCAATTCGGGCCATTCAGCCGGGCGGGTCAAATACAGTCGGGTTCAGTACGGGTGGGTTTTGGGTTTGAAAATTGTGTTTTAAACCCTAGACTTTCCGGTCGGTTCGTGTTGGGTTAAGTTTTGACAGGTCTAGTTGTTGTTGTAGTTGTAAGTTCAGTTTAGGAAAATAAGTTCAGGATAAATTCAGTTTAAAATAAGTTAAGTTCAGAATAAGCTAAAGAGGAGTGGTTATCTTTATGATCTTTAGGTGCAGATTTAGGAGTCCCTCTTATATTTGTGTTCTCCCCTGCCCCCTGCTGCTCCTTTTCTGTTATGAATTACGAAACTGATAATGAAGGTGACATTAAACATGGACAGCTACCACTTTTGGTGAGATGTGGAAGTTGGAACCATTGGCAGAAGAAAGGAAGGTGAAGTGGAGAAAAGAGATGGACTGGTTGGTCTCACCTGCAAACCATATGGTTGAGTTGGTTCCTGCGAAGCAAAGTGGCACCAATGGGCGGACCTTTGAGGTACTCCGCTGGTTTTTTTTTATCTGACTTTTTATCTAACTTTTCTCATTTCATATTATCTGTGACGTACAATCCCAACGACATATTAACTATTACTTTTCTTATTTACCCATATTTTTTTGTGATATTGGTTTTGCCTCACTACCTCCAAAAATCACATAAAACAACAAAAATGGAGGGAGTATCTTACTGGGTGGCATAATATGTATGTTACTTATCAATACATTATTATCAAATGTAACTGAACTACTTATTTTGATTTGGGCACCTGGGGCAGATAATGACCCCCAAAGCTCGTGCGGACGTACACATCAACCTCCCGGCACTTCAGAAGCTCGATTCCATCCTCATTGTAGGTGTATTCTTCTCATGCGGCTAAAATGTGAATGCAGATGTTCTGTTATGAACCGGAAATGTTTCCTAACAGCAACAATGGCAAAATGACATGTTTCAGGAAGCCCTGGATTCTACGGCGGGTGTCGAATTTTGGTATGAAGACAATAGCAGGGACGAAGGAAGAGGGGAGAGCAAAAGCAAAAGGTGGTGGCTTCCATGCCCACGAGTACCTGTTTGTGGTCTCTCAAACACTGCCAGAAAGCGATTGCTTTCTCTGGGTAGCTTGGTCCATCAAGTTTTCAAGGCTGCCAAATCCATCAACGACAATGTCTTGCTCGAAATGCCGGTTCCAGAAGCTATTCAGAATGCACTGCCTAAGGCAAGCTTTTTTTTTTAAAAAAAAAAAAATTCCTCGTAAAGATAGTTGAATTTTTTTTAAGGGTGTGTTCTTTGCCTTGTTCTTTACATGGGTAAGGTAAGGTTGGATAAATAAGATTGTGTATATTAGGGTAAATACTGATAATTTTTGGTGAAAATTAGAAAATTTAGGTGGTGTAGTGGTGTGAAATTTGAGAACGTTTTATATTAACCTAATCACCTTTGTCAAGAAGGTAAGCTAAGGTTGGTTGAAGCTGGGTAAATATGGGTTGGGTTGGTAATATCAGGTCAGTTTCATAAATATATGGAAAAAATGGGTAAACTTGGATGGGGGTGGTAAAATGAGTAAGAATTCATACACGCCTTCTAATTTTCACAAAAAAATTATCGATGTTTATCTTAATTACCACGTAAAGAAGTTAGCTAAGGTTGGACATGGGTAAATTTGGGTTGGATTGGTAATATCAGGTTGGTTTCAGAAATGAGTATATGGAAATAATGGGTAAACTTGGACTGGGTTAGTAAAATGGGTAAAAATTTGGGTATTTACCCACCAAAGAACACATCCACTGCCACTAGTATCAAATTCTGATGTGCGAAAAGCACACTGTTGTTGATCATGCAGTCTGCAAGAGTATGTCTAGGGGAGGAGCTGTACAGAGTGGTTGCATTAGAATCAGTTGAAACCGCCGATACCCTGAAACTGAAATCCGAACACGAAGTTCTTGACATCATCAGTAAACTGGAGACAGCGGCACTGGTGTTGAAAGAAAGGATCAAAGACTCACAAGCGAGCAGCACGAGGACGCCTCTCAGAACATCCTGGCCATTCATGAAGGAGCCGGTTTCTGAGGTGGATAAGATGCAGTCATTGCTGTGCCGTGTGGATTCTCTTGTGCATAAGTTGAAGATTAAATATCCTTGCCTTCCTCACACATTCATCGATGTCACCAAAGTTCGATATGGCAAGGTTAGTTCAGTAACAACAAAGTGGAAATCTACTAGCATTGGAAAATCACCAGTCTCTAATAATAACTTTGATCATATCATTGATTTTTGATAACAACAACCTAATGGTGATCACATAAAAGAGGGCAATTAGGTTAGCTAGTAATGCCCTTAAACTTATGTCAAAAACCCTGGGTTTGAGAGTCATCTTGGATCTAATTCTTTATAGGGGTAAGTATCCTGTTTACCCTATGTTTTTTCAACGGTAAGGTATAATTGGGTACATTTGAATTGGGTTGATAATATTAGGTAGGTTTTGGTGAAATTAAT
Organism: Portulaca oleracea; assembly: GCA_029582165.1. Taxonomy (NCBI): domain Eukaryota; kingdom Viridiplantae; phylum Streptophyta; class Magnoliopsida; order Caryophyllales; family Portulacaceae; genus Portulaca; species Portulaca oleracea. Next base: position 7,066,230 of record CM055877.1, read on the forward strand.
GCAAAGGATGGGTAACTTGGCTTGGGTCAAAATGGGTAAAAATTGGGTGTCTATCTTTCAAAGAACACAACACCCTCAACTTTTCAACTTTTACCATAACTTAGATATCTTTACCGTTTAAGCTATTATGGCTCTCCGTATAAATCCAGAAATGAAGATCAATTAAGGCTTGTTCTTTTCAACATATGAGGGAGTAACTTATCATGGATCAATGTTGACCAATGTTGACCAATGTTGACCAATGTTGAACGGTGATCACATGCAGGACATCGGTCATGCGATTCTAGAGGCATACTCTAGAGTCATTGGAAACTTGGCATTCAGGATACTATCAAGGGTTGGAGAGATTCTACAGGAAGATCACTCGAGCAACCCAGAGTCCCCAATGCCAACATGCTGCTTCCTGAAAGTTCCAGGTTCCGGTTCAGGGTCAGGGTCGAGTCCCAACATCCCTAGCTCGGCTAGCCCCGTCATCAAGCCCCGCGCTAGGCATTCACTCCTTGATCAAATGAACAAGGCTGACGTCTACTTCAGCGACTCAAACCCTAGTAGGAGCCCGGACTCTGACCTTTCATCTAGCATCGACACATGCAAATATAACAGCTCTGTGACCGCGACTCCAAGCTCTAGCCAAACTTGGTGCAGTGCCAAGGACCCTTGCAACCAAGACTATTCCCCATGCAGCAGGTATTATAAGGTGTGATATTTGAGTAGCTTTCTTGTATATGAGTATGAGTATTAGTACACATTAGTAACTAATTAAGGAGAAAGTCTTTTTCTCCCTTATTGTTGTGTTAGCAGGATGTTTTGTTTATTTGTGGGGGTAATCTATCTATCTATCTATCTATCTATCTATCTATCTATCTATCTATCTATCTATCTATCTATCTATAGGCTGTGTATTGGCTTTCTTTTGATTCATTCGAGTATGTTTTTTGATGAATCAAAATTCCTTGGTCACAATCAAGGTTGGCTACTAGGAAATATGTAAGTTTTGAGCTATGACACTCTCTAAATAGGTACTGGTTGGAATGTAGATATGAGATCAGGCCATTGTGGTATCCTGTATTTGTTATTTGTATTTGAGTTGTTGGTTCTAAATTATAGTTCCTCAGTAAGGTTCGTTCTGCACAACTCATGGCAATTTAAGGGCATGATCTCTAGATCTTATGTTGACTTAGTTGATCGACATTTTACTTATTTTTGACTGAACTTGTTGTGAATATATTTTGTTGAGCTTACTGGCTCAATTTTATTATTATCCTAGATTTTTAGACCTTGTTTGACAAAGAACTGTTGATTGTTTGTATTGGTTGTTTGTAATTAGCTGTTTGGATTGACGATTTTGTTTTGATTAACCGTTTGAAAAAGTTGTGTTTTTGTAAAGGTAACAGTAATTGTTGAAATTCCATTTAGATCATTTATAATCGAGTTTAAAATAATATGTATCAATTACTTCTTGGTTAAATGATAATTTCCTACAAACAACCAATCCAACGGACTGCTCATCTTAGCATATTGAAAATCAGCTTATCGGACCCAATCAGTCAAGTGAATGGGTTGTTTACCAAACACCTATTTAGTTTATTTAACTTGGTCAAAATTTTCAATAAGTCATTTTTTCCAATAAACCATTCAATGGGTTTTTTATCAAATAAGATCTTTCACTTGTTTCAACATATTAGTTCCTCAAGAAAAAAAAAAGTTGAAGAGAACAATTTCATAACTCTCTAAGATTAGGATGTATTTACTCAAGCTCATTACAATGTTCTAGCATTTGATACATTTATATGTGCAAATGATGGGGAAAAATTGAAAGAAACAAGACATAAAAATACTTGATGAAAAGATGAAACCTTTTTTCAATAAAAAAATCCTAAAAGATATGCTTATTCTAAGAAGTGGGACTGAGCATAATTAATTTAAGGCATAAAAATAAATTAAAGAATAAAAGAAACAAGACAGAATCACATGTAACTTAAAGACGTACCATAGAGTAGAAAAGTCAACTTCCTATACCTCAACAATTTATAGACATGCATTGGACATTACAATCAATTCAACATATATAGACACATGACATCTTGTATTTTTTATTCACCCAAATTTTTATGTTTTTACCCCATCACTCTAACCACATGTTCAAAACACACTTATGTCTTTTTTAAAGAGCATTAATATATATAGAAAACCCGTTAATAATAATAATGTACAACATCATTCAATAGTATGCGTTTTCAGCCTTCCACACTCCAAAAATAGCAGTGTTTTACCGTGCCTTCAAAACCATTTCCTCTTAAAAATCACAACTTCAAATTGTTATCTTTGTTCTGTATGTTATTATTAGTGTGCTTTGGAAAAGAAACTAGTGTTAGTCTGCATTGCTTATATAAGTTCTATTGGTTAAATACCCCGTGATTCTAGAAAGATCAAGTAATTGTCACTAAAAGTAGATTGGTTCATCAACACCATGGAAATCACCTTCAAAATACTTTCCTCCAAAAAAATGTAACAACTTTAAGTCATTTTCTATTTCCTCCTCGAAAATTTAATGTATTTTTATATATTATTATTGATGTGTTTTCTATATGTAGTAGTGTGCTTTGAGAATAAGAAACACTAGTGTATCTTGTATGTTTAGTATGCTCGAAGGGGAGGACAAAAATGTTATTTCCTCTAGAAAAAGCCATAATTTTTCATGCTTTTATAATGACGAATCTCATTCATTCAACGGTATAAAAACTATATAGATACATTTATATACATATAAGGCATGCATACATACACACGCCCAAATGTTTCGTGAATCAAATACATACACACACCCAGATGGCTCATGAATCAAACAGACACATAATCTTTCTAGAAAAGGAATACGTAAACTCTACCATTGCCCATTGGGCTCCTCCCCATATTAATCATCAACAAACTTTACAAGCGTATCATAAAGAATACCAAACTACTCATAACAAACATACTTACCTATACATCTTACAATGAAACATATATACACCCACACACAACCACCTATTTATGCAAACAGCACTAAAAAACAGTGATAATTATTGTATAAAATATTATACAAATGTGCAACAAAAAAGTGATTAATTAATTGAGGAAATGATGAAATGAACTAAAGGGTACGACACTCACATATAAAACCCCACACACACATGCCTTCTGACCAATTTTGTTGCTTGCAGGTTTGGGCACAACCCTTGTTATTAAAGAGACAAATACCATTGCTGTAGTTGTAGTAGTACTTGCTAGGGTTTCCACATGATGCTTTCAATTCCACCATGTATCTCTCCACATCAACATCTATATATTATTTCACAAAATTACCAACTTTAATTAGTAACTTCCTTTGCATATATATATATATATATATATATATATATATATATATATATATATATATATATATATATATATATATATTTGCATGTCCATCACGAAAATGACAAAAGAAATATCAAAGAGGATGATGAGGATATATGTGAAACTTTGAAGGTAGACATCGAATTAGAAAGGTTATGGCTTTATTTTTTGGAAGGCAATTAGGAGGTTATGTTAACTAATAATTTATTTATTTATTTATTTATTAGTGCAAAATGGTGAAATTACAAGGGACAATATATGAAAGAAGAAAAAGGGAAACAATACAAGGAAAAAGTCTTCAAAATTTAAGTATGGCATGGACTCAATAATATAATTGTCAATGAGCTTGTAACTCAAGTGGTATGAGGGTGGGAGGTTTACCCTTTCTATTAGGGTTCGATCTTTGGTGTCGACAATTGTTTTAGTGAGAATTGTTGGTGCTACTAGAAGACTCCTCCTTGCGGACCTCTTAATGGTGTACCCCATCCCATTTGGGTCAAGAGGCTCAGTCTCTTCCTCCCTGAGTTAGAGACTCATTAGAGAGTCGACTTGATATATATATATATATATATATATATATATATATATATATATATATATATATATATATATATATATATATATATCAATGTGAGTCAATATTAAGTTTTTTGAAGATAACTTTTTACATAAAATTATTTTTCCAAATATTTTTCATTCAATTAGCTAATCCAAACAGATAAAGTGGAATAGCTAATCGAAATAGCTATTAGCTAACAACTAATAACCACCATCTATCAATTACTTAGTTGCCAATCAATATCACTCACTATAAATCATCGATATAATAACTGAAATTTAAAAATATGCTGATATAATTCAAAACTATGTATATACTTACTGGGGGCAAACAATAGAGAAATGAGCAACCAAAGCCCAAACATGGCCTTCTCCATATGGATTTGTTGTGTGGATATTGATCAGGAATTCATAAGGAGTGCATGTACCACTCAAATATCTATGCATGTCAAAAGAATTGAGCTTATATATATATTAACGTATGTCCATCGTACTGTAGATCAGATAGAAGACATATCAATGTCTAATATATTGACAAGTGGCAATGATGGGCTTTTGACAAGTGGAATTTTCTTAAAATGAAGTTGATTGTACCGGCTAGATATTTCAACTTTTTGTTTAAAAAATAACTAACTGGTTCTGTTGCGGCTTGCATGGGGACAAAGAGTGAGTTCAGGTGAGAACAATCAAGGGCGAAGTCGAGTGTGTAAGATTTACACCTGGCAAAAGTTGGCAGTGATCCGAAAATCGACTCAAACCCGTCCAAAAAGTTTAGGATTAGGCTTGAAATTTTCAAATTTAAAATTTAAATAAATTTGAAACTGACATGTATTGGGCTTAACCCAAAACCGATCCGCCTGACAATAGGTCTAAAATTTGTATTGAAGGGTTTGGGATAGATGAATATTGTAAATCGGTATTAGAAATACCTCTTGAATGGGGAAGCGGATCGGGTTGCCGAGATATCATTCCACGAATCACAGTCCTTCACATTTGATCCAGTGGCGGATCCAGGATTTAGTATCAGTGGAGTCAATAACAATTTGTTAAAAAAATTATAATTTAACAACATCTAAGTAAGTTGGTAAATTAGTCATTTATAGTTCAATTAACTAGCAAGTAAATATTCAAAATCTTAACAATTGACTGACAACAGACCGAGCCGCACGGAGGCGGTTTCCGTCGGGTGTCGACGGCGATGAGTTCTCTGACTTTTGAGTTGGTGGGCTCGGGGAGCACTCATATCAAATTGTTTTTAAAAATAATCAATATTGATTATAAAATTCACTATAAATTTATTAATATTGTTAAAAGTTTATCAATATTTTGCAAAATTTTCACAAAAATGTATCACATAAAAAATTGATATACCATTATCTTGCGGGGAGGGAGGATCGGAGATGGCCAAATTGGACTTTCGAGTTTCGGATAGATGGAGGGAAGCTTGTAAATAGATTAAATAAGTCAACCACAGGGATAGATGCTGCTACCTCCTAGGACTCGAACCCGAGTCTTCTTGATTAATGGAGGGAAGCAGTCAATTTTTTAAAAGGATAATTGGATTCTAATAATCCCTACTTTCACCAATTGGACAATGGTGGACCGTACTTTTACTTTGTATTCTGGTGGTCCAAAAAGAAATAAAATTGGATTGTAGTGGTACCAAATCCACCTCCACATTCTTCTTATTTTTTTCATTCCTACACTATATTGTTTTTGCCTTTTTCGTTCCGGCCCCTAGAAAGTTAATGAATTGTAGTTTCTAAAACATTTTTTAAATTATTTTTTTTGAGATTCCGAATAATTATTATGATTTTTTAAAAATAATAAAAGTGAAAAAATCATAAAAAGTAGTAAAAAAATGAAAAAAATTGGGAGAAACGCTGTAAATTCATTAAAAAAATCATTGTAAAGTGATATACTAAGTTTTGAATCAAATGCAACACAAAATCTATGACTCCCTCGGAAATATCCGACTACAATCCAATTTTATTTTTTTTTGGACCACCAGAATACAAAGTGAAATTACGGTCCACAATTGTCCAATTGGTGAAAGTAGGGATTATTATAATCCAATTATCCTTTTAAAAAAACTACTTATCTGCGCACAACAAGATTCGAACAGCTACATCAATGGTAAAATAGAACCATGCACACCACTCAGCCAGCCTTCAATTAATGATTTCTTGTAGCATAATTTCTATATATATATACTATATTGTTTTTTTCTTCAAAAATCAGATTTTTTTTTTTCCAAAATTCCAGTGGAGTCGCTTGACTCCACTCATTACAAGCTAGATCCGCCCCTGATTTGATCCCACACGGTTGTCGGTGGCTACCACAATACGGTGTCACCGAAAGTTCACACCCCAAACCTTTACTGAATTAACAATAATCCACACAGGAAGAGAAGAGACAAAATGAAAATGAATTTTCATCAACCAGAAAAATGTCTTTCACAAAACATATATATAGGTTGATCTTATTGTTTATGATAATTGCTTTTAGATAAGAATTTTTATTCTTATCCCTTATGTGACTGTTTATTCACTAACAAATATAATATGGGAAAAGGAAAATGAAAATGAAAATGATAAGCGTACATAATTGATTATTTATTGTTGTGAATTTCATTTAAATCATTCAAAAAATTATATATATTTAGATTATGTACATGTATGTTTTATACCTTGGAGGGTTATTGCATAAATTGTGTATAAAATGTATATTTTCTATTATAATTGATGTTATTAGGCTATAAATTATCTTTTGACATAGACAATAAATGATATGCGTTTATAGTTGATAAATATATGTAATTACTAGACAAAATATTGTTAAAATCATAAAAATATAAATTAGTGACAATTCAAAATAATTATTAATTAATCATCTTGATCTAAAACATATATATCATTGTCCATCGAAAATAAAAACTAACGTTATATATTATTGAGTTATTTTATGCGGTACTGTAATTTATTGCACCGCAATTTACCGCAACCTAACGCAATCTACCACAACTCACCGCAATCTACAATTTACCTTTTTATTAATATCAACACCCATTTATTATTTTCCACCGCAATTCAACGCACTGCAACTTACCGCATTACACCGTATAAAAGAACGATGCCTAAATTTGGCAGTGTTAGATGACAATACCACTAACTTTGTAAACCTAGAATATTGAAAACTAATTTTATATTTGTTGAATCTATAAAGTATATAATTGAAAAAAAATTTATGCTAATATACTGAACTTGAAATGTTTGAATGATATACCTAACTTTATATTCGGACAGTCTATAGTATCGCTCTGTTATGGAACTATTTATCGTCTATACAGTATATTACCAATTTTCTTCGCACAATTTTGTATCGAAGTCAGTTTGAATTCGTTGAGAAAATAAGAAGTGTATCACATAAACCACAAATCAGTTATTTCTGCATGGGTTCGACGTGCGTTTTGGCGTTCCCCTTTCTTCTTGTCTGTTAAGGTCTGACATGGATGCGTTTGACCGGGTTGACTTTAATATGCCATATCAGAAAACTACCAAGTCACCACCACTCAACTTGGCGGCGTCCCACTCAAATCCAATTATATTTTTTTTGGACCACCAAAATACAAAGTAAAAATAGGGACCACCATCATCCAATTTGCAAAAGTAGGGATTATTAGAATTCAATTTTCCTTTAAGCATTTCCCAATCATTTGTACTATAATTTTCAATGGTATAAATACTATTATGGATCGCATTCTTCGGTTTGGATTCTAACTAAGCATGCTTAAGCCACTAATCACATCAGTGACTTAATCATTGATTGATGCCTATCTTTTTCGATAAGTAGCTACGGCCTTCACTGTAAGCATTGGACACAGTCACACAAGTTTAATGAATGAAGCTGATGCTTGTTGAATCCCTTAAATCCTTAGTTTTCTATATCTAAATTTTGGCTAACTCACCTGACGGGCTTAACCCTGGTGTTTTAATTTTATATGGTGTTTTCTATATGAATTAGGAACCGCCTGTTCTATCTCTAAAACCAGAAACTTGCAACACTCAACTAGTTGATTGTTTAAAGGTGTGCAAGTTTGTTGTTTCTTCTGTTGGGTTGGGTTAGTCTGTTGTCTAATTATGATTGTTGTCATCGGATTCGATATATCTAAAGGATAAAAAATCTTGGTTGTCTTCCTAGGGTTATTGGTTTGACTTTCTTACCAAGTCAATCGTATAATTACTCCTGAATAACCAACAAACCTTAAGTATGCATGAGTGGTTTAATGTACTAGATCTGATCTTTATTTATAACTAAACATACATCAACTGAACCCACTAACCTTAAGATTATTTCTTGTGCTACTTATTCAAGTATTGCCCTCAAGTAAAAATTTTATGTGCGAGTCTTATACAATGATTCTAAGTGTTAATATGAAAATTAGTGTGCCCATTTTATCCACTTGCCAATTTTCGCATTGAATCTACAAATCCTTATATTTTTGAGTTACATTAAGATTATTAGAACTTTCTCGTATAGCGAAATTAATACTACCTCCGCTTTGTTTAATCTGTCGCCTAGGGAATTGTGGCAAAAATTTTGACCGTTAATATCTTAATTTGTATAATGATTCATCATACAAAATTGATATCATTAGATTCGTAATAAAAAATACTATTAAAAAAGTATAATATTATATTTTTCTATGAAAGTTTTATATTAAAAATTATTGATTAAAAATTGGCACAGAAAACCGTAAATGACAGATAAAAAAGAACGGAGGGAGTACTATTCTAGATAGATCTTAGATTGAAACTTTCACTCTTATTTCTTCTGTCACTAAAAATGTAACTCAAAATGTATCAACGCCATCACATCGCCATCATTAATATCATTGAGAATCAAAATAACTGGAAATACGATTATTAATATGATTATTCCAACTAGATTTAGTATCATACACAGAACGATTATTAAAGGTATCGCCATTCTTAGGTCTAGTGTTCAGATAACTTGGATCGGAAATTTCGAAACAACACTTTGTATTTTACTCACAAAAGAACCACCTTTGTCCATCCGAAATATTTCATTTTCAATCAAGGAAGTTAACAAGGACAAAGAAGCTTTTGTGGTCCACCATTATTTGTTAAACCGCTCTTCTTGAGTGATAGGAGCTCCGCTTTAGACTTCGAGGCTCAAATTTCTTTGTCGGTAATATTATTTCGGGAGGGGGTCCCCCTCAAGTATTACAATATGAAAGTGGAAGAGGCATTTTTGAATAGGAGAGTTACTTTGAAAGTATTCCTAAACTCTTGAGATTACAAAGAACAAATTCTCAAACTAAACATTGTATATAAGAATTTGTTCTTTGTAAAGACTTGTTCGTAAAAACCATATTTTCTATTATATGCTTTAGAGAAACTTTATAATGAAAAATTTTACTCTTTTATTGATCAATAATAACTTGACTTTGATAATATAGACCTTCTAAACCTTATTATAATCCTAACAAAGCATATAATAAAGTTATAGTGACACATTGTGATTGGTTAGTATCAACCTTTATCATTAAAACCTTGAATATAGGGTTACATACTTTAGATCATGGCTCTTGTATTAGTAAGAGTGGTAATGTTGTACTACCCTCGTCCCATTATATTTGTCCATTAACCTAATTTGAGAAAACCAATACATATTGCGAATTTAGTTGAAAATTTTGTAATTTACTCAAAATACCCCTACTTTAATTGAAGATAATAGTTGTTGGAATTGTAAAAAGTGATAAATGAATTTATTAATGTTGATTTTTAAACAATTGTTATTGAAATTGTAAATGAGATAAATATTTTGGGACAAAGAAATTAGGTAAAATGACAAATATTTTAGGACGGAATCAGTAGTCCATTTTTGAACAATTGTATGGATGTACATTAATGTTATCTTACAAACACCAATCATATTTTTACAAAGACCAATCATAAAGTAACACAAAAAAATCAATTTTAAACAAATGAATTTAAAAAAAAAAAAACAAATGAGTACCATACTATACTCCACATCATAAAATATTTGAATTTTAGGATTATCTCATCATAATAATCTTCAAAAAGAACAAAAGCTAGCACAGTAGCATTTGCATCTGCATATGTGCATGAGGCATGGCAGTGTTGGAGCCCACAAAGGCCATGTGTGTCTGGGTTTGGACATTGGATGACAATACCAAGGATTTGATGTAAAAAAAAGTTTGAATTATAAAGTTCATCTTTGTAAAATGTAGTACTATTTATCTATGCATTTAGTGTTAACTATTTATTGATTAATTGTGTTAGTCATTCATGAATAAGCTTTACCATTGTTCATAGGTTGTACTATTATCCTATTATCACCTCACCTTTGATCTATTTAATTTGGGTCCTTATCATTTTACAAAGAATAACCCCGAGGTCTTCTTAAAAACTATATCATCATAATTGGCTTTGATCAAATTTTATTTGACCCAAATATTCAAATTTGTCAAATTACAGAAAAATCAGGTTTGGTCATAGATTTTGCATCCGAATTTCAACATTGATCGAATTTACCAAACACTTAGAATTTCCGATATAACATTTATCTGTTTCTAATTGTCCAAACCTCATTTTAACCATAATTTAGTTCCATCCAAATTATCCGACCCAAAACAAAACCGAACCACAACGTCAATTTCTAATATGAATTTTGACATTTACTAAACTTGACCCAAATTCAAATTTTTGCCAACATTGGGTGTGTCAAAATAATTGATAAAAATTAATTCGATAAAAGTTAAATTTTGGAAATTTTTATTAATTTTTGTCAAATTTATCTTAATATATTAAAATTAATTTTTTTTGTATTTTAACTTTGACAATTTTTAATAAATTTAGGTAAAGCCTAATAAATTCAGTTTAGCAAAATTTGACATGCCCTAACGGTAGTCTATTTACACTATAGAATGGTCATGTCAAATTCCCTAATATGAAATGAAAGAAACAACCAAAAAAAAATTCAATTAAATTGAATCTCATTGAGAATTGAATGTTGTATTGTTGTTACTTGTTCTTACATTGATTGATGTCGTCTTCCCCTCTAATAATTCTCTCCCCTTCCAAATTTCTAATCCTTCCCCCCAAAAACAAGCCAGGAAAGACGCCATGTTCCTTTCTTAAAAGCTCCCAACCTTTCCCAACACTCCTCTCCTTTTCACGCAACATTTTCCTCTCTCTATTCTCTCTCTACTCTCTCTCTCTACAACTCACTTCCTCATTTAAACCGTCAACAATGGCGGATTACACAGGGATTAAGTTTAGTCTTAATTTTTCTTGATTTACTTCCCCCAATGTCGCAGATCTGAGACCCCCTTTTCCCACTTTTGCTCGATTCTTTTGACCCACCTCCTCGATTTCATCCATGGAACATTCTTTCGCCGATTAGGGTTTCGCCCCCGCCCTGTTTTCCGAGATGGGATCGAGCAGTAGCAAAACGCGTCGTTTTGGGGGCGATGGAAGTAGTTCTGGGTCACCTTGTTCATCGTTTTCATCGACGTATTCATCTGCGGCTGCTGTGAACAGTAGTAGTAGGAGAGAGAGGGGTAAAATCCGGAGTAGGGTTTTTCGTCCCGCTTGTCTTGGATCATCTTCCAGAACTTACGACAGTGATGATGATCTTGATCATCATCATCATCAGGTGGTTTCAACTTTCATGGCTTTTGATTCTTTCTTCGTTTTTTGGGTAACTTGATTTGTGGGTGCTGTGATTTTTTTGAGATTCTTTTGAGATATTAATGAGTTTGTGTCAATTAGTAGGAAGTGGAAGATATTGTGAGTGTTATTATGTTACCCATTTTAAGTTTATGTTGCATTGGATGTAATTAGTAGGAAATGGAAGATAATGTGACTGTTATTATGTTACCCATTTGAAGTTATTGTCTTTCATATGGCATTGTGGGTCTTTGAGATTAGTTGCATTGGATGTAATTAGTAGGAAATGGAAGATAATGTGGGTGTTATTTAGCTGTTTGTTTTAATTTATGATGTGCATTTTCACAATGTGGGTTTTTTGGGATAAGTTGCAATGGTTGATAGAAATGTAGAAGAATCACCACCATGTGTTTCCTGTTTTGTTCTAGGGTCTTCTTCATATGACTTGATTTGTGGTTAGGTATTGTTATGTGTTAATCTGCAGTATGTGAAGGATAATGTAGGTGTTGTTATGTTACCTAATTAATTCTGTTTCATATGGCATTGTGGGTTCTGAGACAAGTTGCTTTGGTTGCTGAAAATGGAGAACATTTTCTCCCTTTAGTGTTAATATTAGGTCCTTTTGTGGATAGTTTAGGTGTTTGGTTAGTCTTCAGGAGGTGCATTGTGAAATGATGAGGTGTAATTGTGAGGTGGTTGAGGAATAAGAAGAGTTATGGAAAAACATCTGATGATAAACTGTGGGAAATTTACTTTGCAACTTGTCCATTAGTGGGTAGACTTGGCAAAATTTGACCCAACCTGAAAAATGACTCGATCCCGGCTGAAAGTTTAGGGTTTGAACATGATTTCCAAACCCAAAACCATCTGATACCGAACCTGATCTGTATTTAGCCTACCCGCCCGCCCGAATTGATAGGTCATATGGTTATCGAACTCGGCTTTACTGAACAAATTTGCGGATTTTAATTAGAATTTGTCAATTTGAAGTGTCGAGTGTTGTACACTTGTCTCCTTGTCTTGGTATAACGCGTGTACTGTTGGGAAAATTAAGGTTCAAAGTAACATTAGCAATGCACTACTCTGAGTAGGTTGTTTCGCTTTCCTTTGTCTGCATAGTGGACCGGTCTTCACATGTTGGCTGACCAATAAGTTCATTGTTGGCCACAAAAACAATGGCTATCATGAATTTTTGATTCCCTCCAGTGGTTGGGTTCATTAATGTCTTTTACCTACTTCAGTTCAAGTAGGGTTGGATCAAATAAACTTAGAGGGAAGTGTGTTGTTAATATCTATTATCTCTTCTCTTGGCCAGAATAAGTAGGCTGAATACATTTGTGGAACTTGTTTCTTATTATATGTGTGACTGTGAGGATTCCACATACAGGTACAGACATTCATATTTAATGTGTTTATCACCAGACCTGTGAACTAAAGCAGGTCTCCTTACCTGCATTAAAGTGGGCGATTTTATATGTTGTGGTTGCCCGGAGAAGTCATTTTCTTTTTTTTTTTTTGGTTACATTTCTCAAGCAATGAGTTACGGGAATGAGGTTAGAAATTCTTAATTCTATTAGCTTTTGCTTGTATGTATTGTTGTTGGGAGGCTTTACAGAGTCCGGGTTTGCTAATTCTGTCTGAATTTTACCCGGACCCGGATTTTTTTCCCCCAGGCCTGCCAGTATAGCATTTGATGCAGTCTTTGCTCAGTTTTCCATGTACTATGCTTGTATGATTAGGGACCAAATATTTAATCCTAGCCCTACCTGAAGGACACTGGGTTTCCAAAAGAATCAAACTTTAGCTGGATGTTGAACCCACAATCGGTGCAATGCATTAAAGTATAAAACTGTTTTCGGAACATGAATATGACGCCCTGTTTGTCATGTAACTAATACAATCATTGGGTCCACAGGTTTCAGATCATCACAATGAAGCCCGTAGCCAACGCACACGGCAGGTTGAATCACGGTCCGATGAAGTAAAAGTGGAGAGTTACCGAACTGTTAAAGTTGACGGGTCTGATGACACGTCCAACGTATCGTCCAATGTCCAGCTTGGCGATTGGACCCACAGAACTGGACCAGACAACATGAACAGGACCGGTGCAAGTTCATCTCACCCTTTGTCAGGCCGATCTCTAAACCATTCCGGTCGCTTTTTGTCCCGTTTTAGTTTCGTGCCTGAGAGTGTTAGCTTTAGGCTTAGCAGAGCTGCTAGTGTGGGCTCATCTCGAGCTTATCCTTCTTCCCCCACAAACTTCAACATGTCCAATGTTGAAAATGACCTTCATTTGCATAGAGGTTACGGCATGGTTAGTAGAAATGAGAATCAACAGAGTGACAATCTAAACTCTTCACGTCCTTCTAGTTCATCCATTAGATCCCACAATGATGATTCTGCTGTTAGTCTAGGGCAGAGTGGGTCCCAGGTTATTTCTGCACGGGACATGGCAGGGAATGATAGTGAGAGAGTTGCACTTACACCAGATGATTGTTTACCCACTTTTGGAAGCCATATAGGAAATCTGAATAGGAGGCTCGATCGAAATGGTAGTAGTACCCGAGAACCCGTGGACCGCAACGTTCGGTTTAGTAGAACTCTAAGTGTTGGGAGGCTTCGGGACAGAGTTCTCCGCCGGTCGTCATTTTCGGACATGAGTGTTTCTCCATTGCAGAATGAGAGCACAGCAGCATCTAATGAAACTCCTGTTAGTTCTTTGATGTCTTCCCCCTACCCTTTGCCCGGTGTGCGTAGCACCTTTCACACTAATCATAATAATAACGATGTTGAGACATCTCATTTGAGAGAAGCCAGGCGGCATGATATGTTGGAGCACAGATCAAATTTCATGGAGCGGCGTAGAAGAATACGATCCCAGGTATTTATCCACTATTTTAGGTTATGGTTATGGTAAAATTCCTGTAGTCACAGGAAATTTAGATATGAGGTTTCTTGGTTTACTCATAGTGAAAAAGCGACTGCATTGAGAGTATATCTGTCCCTAGGTCCGAGCTGCTCTTTTTAGGGACTAATGTCCGTTTTAGCTAACCCAACCCAAGTTTTACCCATTCTTCTCATATTTTCAATTCTCAACTTTTCAACGTTTACTTGAATTTACCGATCCTAACATTACCCAACCTTAACATACCCCTGAAAAGAACAGACCCTATTCAGTAGTTTTAACAAAAGTCCTACGGCTTTCCCTCAAAACTAGGCACGTCACCTTTCTCCAAATTCAGGCTGGCTATTAGTCTATCTTGTAGTACTAGCTCCTTCTTGTTTTGCAGCGTGATTCTCGGGTTATTGGACTGGATTTGTTGTAGCTCCTTTTCAAAGGATTAAGGTTATAGCAATTTAGCTTGTATTTACAGGAATTAAGATGTATTTTCTTCTCTCATAAGTAATTGTCATTTTCAGGTACGGGCCCTTCAGCGTTTGGGGAGCCGTTTTGACAACCTATCAGGGCATGATAGGTACTGTATATTGTCAGGGCAGCATCGAACTGGGCGTTGCTCATGTCATAATGCCGGTACTAGAGATTCTAATACGAACGATGATGGTGTTGCCCGTGGCAGCATCTCAAGAATCGTCATGCTAGCTGAAGCTCTTTTTGAGGTGTGTGCGTGTGTGGATGTCCTAAGATGTTTCATTCCATACCATAGTTTGTGCATACTTGATTTATTTTAGTCTGATTTCAGCTAAAAGGCCGATGCTTGTTTGTGGATTTTTTGATTTGACTAGGTTCTGGATGAAATTCACCAGCAATCTGTAGCACTATCCTCTCGGCCTTCTGTATCTTCTATCGGATCAGTTCCTGCACCTAGTGAAGTTGTGGAATCCTTGCCGGTTAAAGTATATAGCAAGAAACCAATGTTTCAGACCGAGGAGGTCGCACAGTAAGTAACTTATACGCTTGCTTGGCTCATCCTATTTTATCATCATCATCATCGATGTTTGAAAGTTTGATTATGGAAAACATGCACTGCTGCTGTAGTCCTTCATGTATTCATGTTGTTTGTTCATGTTGTAAGGCTTGCTGGTATATGCATCGAGCTTGAGTCTAATATTTTCTGCTGAATCTTGTCCTTGTGAGAGTTGCGAGCTGTCTGATTGTGTCTTGTTGATCTAGACATGAGAATTACTGTCAAGTAGGGCATGCGGGTTAAATACGGGTCGGGGTCGGGTTTAGGGTTTGGAAATCGTGTTCAAAATCCTAAACTTTCAAGCAGGTTTGGGTTAAGTCAAATTTCATTAGGTCCCAGGTCCGATTCTCCCCTCCCCCAATTCTATTGTAGTTGCATTCTACTGCCATTTGTGGGTCCTATACAATTAGGTCGATCAGCTTCTGTATGCTAAAATTGATGTTTAGCCATCATAGGATGTTGCAATTAGGTTTTCCCCCCCTTTTCCCCGACACTTTGTTTGTGGGATCCTTTGTTTCAGCTGGTTAGCTTTATATTTTGAATGAAGCAGTGAAGAAATGTGCTCATCTTCAGATTTTTCTTATGTTGGACTTGTCGATTAACAGATGTTACATATGCCTTGTGGAGTATGACGAAGGAGACGACGTGCGCATACTACCTTGTCACCACGAATTTCATAAAAAATGCATTGACAAGTGGCTCAAGGAAATTCACAGGTACGAGGCATTAATTTCAAATTAGTTTCTTATGTCATTTTCATCCAACCAACATTCTGGAATGAGTGGGCTATTATTTTCCCCATCGTTTATGTAACTGAAGCCCTTGCATATAATATCAAATTTGGCTAGACCGACAATGACCTCACATAAATTTGACCTGTGAAACTTTGTGCTTGTGAGTCGCTTTTAGATTTAGGTTTGGGGCTCAAACTTCTGGTTCTCAATTTCCTGCCTCCTCCCATGCATAACTGATATCATCGAGTTTTTTGTTAACCAAAAAAATTTGTTTGAATCGCCACCTAAATCAGCCTTTATGCCTCCTTTCGCACCAAACGTTGAGATAAGATAGTATGGGATAATATAGCTTGCTATCAACCCTCTCATCTTTGTTCTAGTTAATTCTTTCATGATGCATCCACTTTTTTCGGGTCAAAACCGACATTGAGAATTCTGAATCCTTTAAACCTTGACTTCTGAACTTGGCTAGACAATACATGAAGTTAGGACCAGCCTTTATAAGTTATCTATACTCGTAATTAAATGGGTATGATCATCATTATTTGACAACTAGCAGGAATAGTGAATAATCGTCCTCATTCTAAGGATCCATGTCTCATAAACTTGTAGTCTTCTGAATATCCATCAGGAACTTACTGTGTTTAATTCTTAAATATTCTAAAAGATCACAAGGCACCGTCTGATCCTTGGAAATATGACACATTTTTTTTAATGGACAACTTTCCTTCATTTGGCTTAAACAAAGTTAGAAAAATACAAATTAGATGGAAAACATCATGCAAAATTTGATAGATGTCAACATTCAACAATAGAGGAAAGTGGGAGGAAAATAATGAGTTTTCAAACTAAATTACTTAGGAAAGAACCTATTTTGATATTTTCCATGGATGATAGGGGCCTAAATGCTCCCTAAATTTACTAAGATGCCTTTAGAGATAATAGGGGCCTAAATGCTGCTCCCTAAATTTTAACAATGACTGATTTGGCTGAATATTTTTAGATTTCAGACACTATATTTTCCTTTTTTTAAAAATTATCCGAACCCGATTTTGACTTAAATTTTAGGTCCATTCTGAATTGTCTGACCATGACCTGGAAAAAACTAGGCAACGGACACCATTTTGTCGTCCGAATTTCGACATTGACCGATTTCACCGACCTGAATTTGGCCCGGACCTGAACTTTCGCCAGTCCCAGATGCCTTCGGAAAATCATGGGAAAGACTTGCATCAATCTGATCCTTCTGTTATCCAACTCATAACATACAACATAAGTGTTGAGCTTCATTTTCTGGGCTAACCTAACGACCTTCTTTGTACAGGGTATGCCCACTTTGTCGGGGGGATATCTGCAGAACCGACTAGACACAAACAGCTACTGGGATGAGATCCTGTCCTGTATGAAGACTCTGAAAAACCAATTCGCTCAAAGGACGTCTCTTGAAATGGGCAAAACATTGGACCCTTTTTCACTCACTCAGGGGATTTCGTTGTTCCCTTCTCAAAATCAAAGGTGTTCTATTCAATGCTTGAATGAAGAACTGAGGCATACATCATGCCATCATCTCGTCCTCCGAACAATGATGGGAGAAAGTCGGGAAGGTTGTTCGGAATGGTATGGCACAGTGAAAGCCGCCCGCCGGGTCTGGTTTTTTTGTGCACTGGTTGCTGAAAATTTTCAAAAAACTGTCAAATTTGAAGAAAACAATGAGGATCAGTCCTCTGTATTCGGCTACATTTTCTGTGCTTTCATCTGTTTGTTTTTTCTTTTTACCTCCGGGCGGGTTATTTCTGGGTAGAGCTTGTGAATATTGAGCAATTAGGAGCTGATTCTGCCTGTTGTATTCCATCTGTAACTTGTGTTAGTTTTAAGGAGCAGCAATCCCAAGTGAATCAGCTAATTCTTTGATGCAAATTCCCAGTTTGTCATTGTGATTACTGGTTTTTAATTTACCTTATTTCACAATTTTATCTTCAAATCTATAGGCTAGAGCCATCAAAAGTTTGGGTTCAGTCAAAAAATCAGATTAGGTTCCGATTTTGAAGAACTGAAAATCGATATTGGTTGAAAAATTGATGTTTGGCATCTAATTTGTCTTTGGTGAACAATTTGAACTAGTCTACTTTGGTCAAATATAGGCTTGATAGAATTTGGCTCTACTCGAAATTGACCCGACTAACCCGCTTGAATTGACAGGTTTAGTAAAATGTATTTCCTCTTCAATAGGACTTAATGAGAAAGTTAATGGGTGTGTCCTTTTAGAGTGGTAAATGCCCAATTTTTACCTATTTTAACTCAATTTGAATTTACCCATTTTTTTTTGTCAATTTTGTGAAAATTATCTAATGTGATCTATCTAAATCAAAATTTACCCAAATTTATGTAACCTTAATTGAACAAATCTAGTGACCTCTACGTATAATTGATGATTGAACTTTTATATATTGATGTAAGATTACTTCATAAACTTATGAGCATTTTGGTAGGTAAATTTTCTTGAAATTTTTTCAACTTTTCCAAGTTCACCAAAATTTCGTGTTTTTTGTGTTTAATGAATGGAAAAATTTGATGTAAGGTCCACTATTTCACACTCAAGAAAAATATTCTATTAATTTCCTTTTAATTTTACATGAGTCACACATACTACCTCTGTCCTTGATTAATTGTCTCAAAAACTACTTTCACAAACCAAGAAATATTGGGAATGGAACAAAAGATTTATACATTGCCAAAAATGTCCTTGAAAATACCCTTGAAAAGGTATAAAAAGTGCATTTATTAGGAATAAAATGGGTATTATAGTTATTGAAAATGTAAAAGTTAGTTAATTAGACAAATAAAAATAGACTGAGAAATTAGTTAATTGGACAAATAAAAAGGGACGGAGGTAGTAGTAAATAAGCAATGCAAGAGTTATGATACAAAGAACTAGATTTTGGAAACACATCCACTTATTATTCTCTCTATTGATTATTGATTACTCATTAATCAATGGCACAACAATTAGTTACACATAATTAATGCTAGTCATGCAACATTGAATAGACTATGGCTTATTGCTAAAATTTCTCCTCTTCTTCTCCTTCTTCACCTTTACCTCCCATGACAAGGCTAATATTCAAGAGAAAAATTGTGTATAATATCACAATCCACATTAAAAATCACTTGAAACAACTTGTATTATATCACTCAAAAACGCGATTGTGACAAGTTTTGTCACAAGGGTAAGGGCAATCGATCTTTTGGAAGGAGTTCCGATCGTAGTACCAATCTCCAACTGCCTTGGATATTGTCTACAAAACAATATCAAAATGCAAAGTTTATCTTTAATGAATTAGATTACTAGTTTAAGATAGAAAAAATGTGATTAAGTAAAAAGGACGAGTGTTAATTACGGTATTATCTAGGAGAGGAGAGTCGTCACGAAGCCAAGTCTCTTGAGTTCCAGATTGGCAGTGGCAGTAGCAAGAATTGATGTACATCCCTCGCGAAGGATTGTTCCCTAGAGATGACAATGCTGCTAAGAAAGTTGTCCTGAAACCTGAAATAACACAATATTTTGTCATTCAAAACTTACTATTTGTACAACTTTTTTGCGTTTATCTATCGTGAATTTTGTAACATTTATTTTTTGCCCCTTCATTTTAAAATACTTAGGCCATGTTCTTTTCTGCGGTATTTTGCGGTGTGTTAGAATTGTGGTGTGGTGTGGTGTGGTGGAATTGTGGTAAGTTATTGGTATGTGGGGTAGGTGAGGAGAGAGAATGTAAAAAGTAGATGAGAAAAGTGAAGAGAGAGAAGAATGAGGAGAGAGAAAAGTAATGATTTGTGGCAAACTGCGGTGAGTTGTGGCAAACTGCGGTGAGGTGTGGTACTGCAGTTTGCCAACCGCAGTATAGAACAGGGCCTTAGCAACCGCGTGGCTTGTAGTTTTGAAAGATACGATTATTATTTCAAGGGAGGTTATCGGAAAGTGCATTTATTTTTAAGATCAATATGACTTTTTAAATATTTGAAAGGGAAATAGTGATATCTTTTCATCTTAACAACTCCGTAATCCTCCAAAAAAATATATTGTACAACCTACGCGGTACTCTCTTTGTGCATCTAATATATTGCTTATTAAATATTTCATAATCTTCTAACATTTTTATTCGACATATTATTTCATATAACATTTACCAAATATAACAACAGTATTCCTATGAAAACATTTTTTATAATTAATTTAGGGCTTCTATTTTCGACGTAAAATAATTAACTTATTAGAGTGTTGAAAACATTTTTTTACCAAATATTACAACAGTTTTCTATGAAAACATTTTTTACCAATTATTACAACAGTATTCCTATGAAACATGATTAAGATTAAGAGTGGAAAAATTACTGACCTTGCATTGTTTGGAGCTGAGAGTCGGAACACTTGGTTATGTCAGCCTTGCAGTCTCGCCATGTCCCATGGCGATCAGCAACTCCTGGTGCCAAACTGTTCTTAATCTGCACCAATCATGTTAGCTTGTAACTGTTAGCTGGTAGCTGTTTGGATTGACTGTTTGATTTTAACTGTTTGGGTTAGCTGATTATAGGAAAAATGTTTGGTAAAGTAGCTTTTTGTGAAAAGCGACCTCTAAAGGTTTCATAAGTAGCTTTTTGAAAACTAGCTTTTATTGGGTCCAAAAAGTTAATATAGAAAGCTACTTACCAAACATCTCAAATAACTTTTTAACCTTTATCAAAAAGCTAAAAACTATCCAAAAAGATAAAAGCTACCCAAAAAGCTGGGTATCCAAACACTCCCTAAGGCCCCATTCTTTTATACGGTACTGCAAGTTACCCACCGCAACTTACCGCAACTTACCACAATTCACCATAATCCACCATACATTACCATTTACCTTTTTATTATTACCATTACCATTTCAACACCCATTTATTATTTCTATCGCAGCTTACCGCAATCCACCGCAACTTACCGCAATCCACCGCAACTCACCGCAAATTACCGCACTCGCAACTTACCGCACCGCAAACTTACCGCATAAAAGAACGGGGTCTAATACTTTTGAGCCTCTGAAAAATCAGTAAAATGTATAACTCTGATCGAACCTGCCATGAATCATAGGCTGCATTGAGTAGAAACAGGGGTGTCTGAATTCCCCGTGCTGCATATTCTGGGAAGAAGCACTGCAATTTTGTTTCTTCACTTAGTTCACAACATTCTTAACAACTTAAAAACTGAAAATAATAACAAGAAAAATAGAAAGGAAAAAAAAAGTACTTACTAGTTCAGGACTGAATTTAGAAGTGCATGATGTAGGTAAATTCTTTGCAGATCCCTGAATACAGAAAAAAAGTTCAGAGTGTTTAGATTTCATTGCCCTCTTTTTTGATATATCATTATTGAAGAAAATAAAAAGAGACATAGAAAATTACATGTGTGTCAACAACTTGAGCAAAGAACTCCTGAATATGGGATGCTCCTGTGATGTCTTTGCTGTCATGAGTAATCAAATGTATTACAATCAAGAAAAAAAGGATTAATCATGAAATGTAAAAAGAAAATAGAAATCGTACGTGTTTATGAAGAAACCGGCATCAGAGAGACATTTTACTTTAGCCCCTACTGGTAACAGACTTCGGAAATTGTCACATTGTAGGATTGCCCCGAGTCCTCCGGCCGAGCATCCTCCAAGAATTGCCTGAGAAAACAAAATGAGTAAAATTCATTTCGATAATGTGGGTCAGCTTATGCAGGCACTGTGAAGATCCAGGTATAAGCAGTTTTACATTAGCAAATTTTTTTCATAAATAATTCATGTAAATGATTAAAATGTTCTCTTTAGTTAGATTAAAAAAGCGCACAAATTCCTAAGGCGCAAATTGCACGGATAAATGGTGAGCGTTTTACTCATACAGGAGTAACAAGACGCACCAAAACGCAATTTTGCCCAAACTATATTTTCATGCAATAAGCTCAAAAGGAGCATCAAATAATAGATTAGTCACAAGTAATACGACAAAAAAGCATGCAAATCGTCTTTAACATAAGATGCAACACCGCAATATTCTTCTAAACAAATAAAACAAGCACGGTCACGCGAGAAGGAAGGAAGAAGGGGAGGGAGTCATGCGATCTCAGGTTTCCTCACAACTTAGAAGGGTTTTTTTGAAAATACTAAACATTTCATTTTTTTTAATGAGCTAAACAGTAAAAGCTTCATATGACAAAAAAAAAACGCTGGAGGGGACGGGGCGCACGCTTTTTAAAACTAAAGCGTTATATAGAAGAAAAAATTACAAATGGGGATGTAGCTCAAATGGTAGAGCGCTCGCTTTGCATGCGAGAGGCACGGGGTTCAATCCCCCGCATCTCCAAAGTCCTAATATTTTGCATTATGGGTGCAGTTGTATAGAAGATAATGCCACATCATGAACTTTGTTTAATTTTGTTTGTTCACATAGTGTTTTTGGAAGAAAGCTATTACAAGTTTCAGTATAGTTTTGCTGATAGAGAGTGTGAAGAAATATTGACAAATTTACCTTGGATTTGATCTTAGGAATGATAAATATGCAGGCAAATGATCACCATATTGTATGCAAGAGTAAGTCGTTCATTTTGGCTTTGTTAAATTTTGTTTGTTCACTTTGTTTTGGAAAAAATTCCATAATTTTGGTACAGTGGAAATTTAGATATAAACAGCTTTATCCTTTTGTTTTTTGAGGAAATAAGCAACTTCACCTTTAGAACGATTTATTCCAAGAATGATAAATATGCAAATGAACCCTTAAATATTATGTAGAAGATATAGCCATACATTTTGGGCTTTGCTCATTCCTTTGGCCAATAAATCATCCATAATTGCTCTCCAAAGTCTAGCTCCTCTGTAGTAAACTTTATTTACCTGCACATTTTCCGCAACCAAACAACAAAAATCAAATTTACTCACACAAATACTTCATAACAAAAAACTTTTCAAAATCCTAAATCGATATAATTCAAAACTAACATACCGGATCAACTGCTTCAACATCTCCAGTGTAGGATGATCCATCACAATATCGAACCTTAATCCGATTCCAATTGTAGAAGTCTAGCACAATGTCAAAAGTGTATCAAGACTTAATAGTTAATACACATACATTTGCCCTGTTTGGGAGTTAAAAAGAATTGAAGAAAATGAAGATATATTAGTTTTGTACGTACCAGGATTATATTTAGCCTTGTTACTTAAAATTCCAGAAAAAGTATAGTTTGTTGTCATTAGTTTTGATGAACCCAAACGGTCCGTGGTGCGTTGGAAACAAGTGGTTGCATTGTTACACCATGCTCCTCCCTAACCACATCACAAATACAATAGTTACACATTTTAGAGTGTGATGCATGTCCATATCTAAGCGCCTGTAAAGTTGAATAGTAGGTGGTGAGAGTAAAAACTTATCAAAGTTGGATGGTAAACTGGTGAGGGTAAAAACTTATCGAAAATTACCGAAATTTAAAGTACCTAACAAAAATAACATTAAACATACAAAGCTAACAGTTACTGAAACTTATCGGAATTTACTAAAAATAACATTTACCATACCTACCATTTGTCATTGAACTTTACAGTTGGATAGCTTGTTGAAAAAGAATTTTTTTTTCAACTTAGATTTTAATGGCCTAAAGTAAAATGTGTTATTGAACCTCTTCTACTCCTTTTCCATGAAGTAATAGGAAGCAAACAATTTCTAAATCATAAGTCAATTAGAACCGATCTATCTAAATTGCAAAGTTTAGGAATAAGTCTGTTTTTTTTTTTTTACCATTCCTTATCCCGATTGGATGAGATTTCAGAATATTGGTTTTGATTTTACATGTTTTGGACTGTCTTTTCATATTGTTTGGCAAAAATGTAGAGTGCACGTACTTTATTATTACTCCTTTTATCCCTTTTTATTTGTACTGAAATAAGTGTTTTTATCCTTTATTATTAGTCGCATTTACATTGTAAATAACAATATTACTACTTTTATCCTTAATAAATGACTTTGGCCCTGTTCTTTTATACGGTACCGCACTACTCAATATTCTACCACATCCCACCACACTTTACCACAAATCATTACTTTTCTGTCTCCTCACTTCTCTCCTCTACTTTTTACATTCTCTCTCCTCACCTACCCCACCTACCACAACTTCCACCACAATTTACCACAACTCACCACACTTCACCACACTTCACCATACCGCAACCGCACCACACCGCAGCGGTACAGTATAAAAGAACATGGCCTTTGAAACCAATAAGTTAACAATAATTAAGGGTACTTTTATCATTTTGATTTATCCATTTTGTTTTTCAATGATTCTTATATAAGACCGTCTTACTATAAATTTATCGTAAGACGTATAATATTATGGTGACTATTTATGAATACACAAGTGACTTATAGTATATTTAGGTTAACTCTAATAAAAGTCACCCCTTAATACATTTTTAGTTACATTCGTATTAAAAAGTCATGTGGATATCACTTATTAGTCATAGAAAAATATGAAAAAGGTCACTCTATGAAGAGTCCGTCTTACGATGAATTTATGTGAGACGATCTTATACTAGAATTTGCGTTTTTTCTAAACTGACAAAGAAAAGGGAAGGAAGAAATACTCGATAATACTTGCTAATTAATACCCCCTCCATTCCATATTAATTGACACTTTGGCTAAATTTTGACTGTTAATTATTCACAAATTACAATGAGTTACAATATGAAATTATCATCATTAGAAAAATATTTTACTAAAAATTACAATGAATGTAATTTCATCTTATAATTCATTGTAATTTATAAATAGTTAATGGTCGAAATTTAGTCAAAGTGTCGATCAACATGAAACGGATGGAGTAATAATATCGATCCACTAGACTATATTTCTATTTCGTAACAACTCAACGTATTACAATTTGCAATATCTCTAAAAATGGGGAATGGTGCACGTTCATTTCAGTTGACTGCAGCAAGCTGCAAGGAATTGGAAAATTATTAGCATGCTTACCCATGTTAAGCAAACTAGGGTACGTACGTTGGGACATGTGGGGTTAACTAAACCAAGGTACAGATCTAGAAATAGAATAGGCCCAACCTAATTTAGGTCATAGTTTGGGCCGGCAAAATTTCGGATTCGTGTTGGATTTGGTTGGTCAAAGTTAAAATTTAGACAAGAAAATTGAGGTGCGTTATCTAGTTTTTTCGAGTTTGATTGGTTGAACAATTCAAATAGACCTATATATGGGTCGGGATTGAATTATAGAAAAAAGAGTAATATTATATATAAATATTAGAACAAATTGAAAAATGTTAAAACTAAGACTAAAAATTATTGGGCATATTAGACTTCTTTTCCAGGTCACAAAAGTGGGTCCCACCTCGCCTTTTTTTCTGACTTTTTTTTTAGGGATTTTTTTTCTCTCACTTCTAGGGCAAAAAGAAATACAAAAGGTGATGTAAGCAGGAATAAAAGCAGTAATTTTCTAATTCATATGATACCAATAGATCTTGGATTTCAATACCAAGTAGCAGTAGTAATAAAGCCAACAATACAATGATATCTACCTCCATATGAATCAACCAGTTATTGATGCCATCACCAAAACCCTTTTCAAAATGGTATGCTGGTGGACTTCCATCCAAGCAAACTGCACATTAATTAATCAACCCAATAATTAACTCAAACCAAACAAACCTTAATTAGCAAACCCCAACAAGAACTAAAACAAAGATATCAAAACCATATATTATATGCACTCACCACCTCCTTTGGCAACTGCATCTTGGACATAAGTTATAGGAACATAGTAACCATCCACTCCCATCATCAACATTAGAATGCAAACCATGGTTAACCCGACCCATTTCGGACCGACCATCTTGGTTAGCACGACAACGACAAAGATTCAGATGTAGACAGTCTTACTTCTTACGGGCAGAGAAGATCGAGATCAATTTGATATATATGCGAGTTCTACAAAAACATAATAACTAATAAGTAAGCTAGGTAAAAGCAATCAAACTAGGAGAAAGTATGATAGGGGTTAGAAAATACATATCAAGATGACCCAAATGAAAGCAAAGGAGTATAGAGCAAAAAAAGGTACCTTGAAATGGTGACTTAGTACAGAATAATGAAACTTTGCCCAAAGGAAGAAAATATGAAGCTTGGGAAAATGAGTAATGGGTTTTATACCAATATATGTGGAAGTAAGCTGCCTAAAAAGGGTTTTATTTTTTTCCTTTTTTAAAGGGGGAAAAAAAAAAGATAAAGTGAAGGCATCAACTTTTTAATTATTATTATTATTATTTTTTTTTTTGGGGGGGAGGGGATCATCTATTGGTTTATAGCTGACAAGAAGATGGTGGTTGTCATCAATTAATTACAATTGGTATGATTGTTGCTAGCATTCTACATTTCTACTAGTACTATCCAATATTTTGATGACATAGAATTTAGGTTGGATTCTCAAGTTAAAGAGAGAGAAAGAAATATACAAAAGTAATGAATAATAGAGACAAAAGGTAACTATTTAATTTATGAAATATTAATAATTTCAATGTAAAATATTTTACTTATAGAAAAATTAATTTACTTTTATTATAACTTATTCAGTAATCCTATTAAAAAAACTAACTTATTCAGTATTTATTATTTGGTTGGTAATAGGCCGGAAAAAACCTCTATGAAACTATACGATGCAATTTTTATGAAGATGTATCAATAGAAAATAATTGTCAAATGAACCTTCTTCGTGAAATATCATCCCTACTTTTGTAAATTAAAAGTTAAAAAAAGAGAAAAAGTTGAAAATTCATCATTCAATTATTTCAAGAATTCATCATTCCTATGATTCCATCCAATCAATCAAATTAACTAATTAAGGGTCCTGTTTGGAAAACGATTGTTGTTTGTTGGCTGTTAGTTTTTACATTAGTTGTTTATTATTGGCTGTTTAGATTGACAATTTAAATTGACCATCTGAAAGGTTGTGTTTGATAAAGTTAGCTATTTCTGAAAAATGTATTTGTTGAAATTTCATTTACACATTTTACAAGTAATATGTTTAGGGTGATATCTGTGTCATTTTAGATAATTTTTGGATTAAAATGTCTTTTCCATAATAAGTCATTCTCAATAAGTTGTTCTAATCGGTCTATTAAAAATTAGTTGATTGGAACAAAACAATCAACTAAATAAATTACTTATCAAACACATGAATAACTCATTTGATAGCCAAATAAATTAATTTTTACAATAAACTGTTTAACAAACATAGCCAAAGCATAATGAAGAGGTGAATAGCTCACCGTTTTTCTAATCATCTCACAAATCACAAGTCATAATATTTTTTATATATTGTAATTCATTTCCTTTATTCCATTGGAAGTCATTTCATAACACAGTACAATTAAAATATTTAATATTTTTTTTATGTAAAAATGTTTAATATTACTACTATTCAAATGCTAAAAAAAAAGGAGAAAGAAAGGGGAAAAGAAAAAGGAGGGCTTGACTTTGACGACATTCGGTGTCTAAGCCCATAACATGACACAAATCCATGTCTTCGGATCTTTAAACCCAAACAACGCGCTTCCACCGACACAATCCTAATCATAAATTGGTTCAGTCCGGAGATTTCGGTTCAGTTCGGAAGGATAAGAGTTGAATCCGATTGACTTTTGGCCGTTTGTTTTTTGATTCAATGGACTTATCTTAAGCCCTGTTCTTTGATTAGGTTAGATATAATCAATAACTTTCCCAACTTATCTAAACTTATCCAAATTTATTTAAACGAATCAAACCTATCCAAACTTAACACAATTCCCCAAAAAAAATCATAACTTATCCCAACTCATCCACACCTATCCAATCCAATCGAAACATAACTATCCCAACATGATCCCAACTGATCCGAAGAACAGGTCCTTACTATAGAAAGGCGAATGATTTTGGTGTAAAGAAATTTGGGCTGGTCTATTTAGGTAATTCGGATATCTTTAAGTTCTAATCAGGTTTGATTTTAGGCTCAGGTCGCGTCAGATTTGTTTTTCCTGATATAATGAACTTGTCTTGCTAAGAAAGGACGAATATCTTCGAGACAAAGAAATTCAGGTTGGCCTTGGCCATTTCCATTACTGGTTAGGTGATCTGGGCGTCTTTAGGTTATGATCAGATAGGTCGGATCAGTTTTGTCAAATCTACATTTATACCTAGCGAATGTTTCACTCTTTAAAGTCGATTATGGAAAGAATTATGTCTCGACAAATTAGAGTTAATATAGTTTCGATTGTGGTATAAGCCATTTTTTTGTTCTAATCGATCTATTTTTTCCGTCCAATAAATTTACTTGGTAAAGAAAAATAAATCTAGAAAAAAATATTTAGATTAATTCAAGCAGCTGTTTCAGACATATAATCTTGTATGAATGGAGTTTCGAGTCAAACTTTTTTTCTAAAATATTAATCGAGATCTGATTCATTAAACAAGGGTGGGGCAACAACTAAATATACAAGTGGGTTTAGGACAAATCCACTAACGTAATTGGTAGGAAAGTTTGGCCTAGCAATTTTGAACCTTGTTTCATATGAATTATCACTTAGTTGATTGTTATGATCTTCAATATCATTCTTTGTTTAGTACTCCCTCCGTTCTATTTTATCTGTCATTTACGGTTTTCAGTGTCAATCTTTAATCAATAACTTTTAGTATAAAATTTTTACAAAAAAAATTAATATTATACTTTTTTTAATAGTATTCTTCATGATGAATCTAATGATATCAATTTTGTGTGATGAATCATTATATAAACTAAGATATTAACGGTCAAAGTTTTCATACAATTTCATAGGCGACAGATAAATAAAAACGGAGAGAGTAACTTCTTATACAATATTTTATTAATAATTATAATAATATATTTTATGATATTATTTTTCACTATGAATTTAATGGTAGTAATTTTATATAGCAAATTTTTGTATTTTTATTGATAAATTATGGTCAAAATTAGACTATTAAAATTAGACTATACAGTTTTCCAAGACGATAATTAAAATAGAACAGAGGGAATATCCATATATTCATTCATCTTATTTTATAATTTATTTATACACATTGTTTCTACTAACACTAGGTCTAATCCTTTAACCATCATCTAATCCTAATGTTATCAAATTTAGACTTAGGTTCCGTTCTTTTATACGGTAGGTTGTGGTGCGGTACCACACCGCATCGCACTCTTTAATTTTCACCGCACTTCATCACACCACACTACAATCATTACTAATATATCTTTTCATTTTTTTCTTTCCTCACTTTTCTCCTCTACTTTTCACATTATCTCTCTTAACCTACCCCACCTATCATAACTTCCACCATAACTTTCGCCATAACTCACCACACTTTTTCAAATTTCACCGTATCGCATCATTACCACACAACCAACCATATAAAAGAACAGGAACCAAGAGTTGAAGGGCTACTTAATCATGTGGGCTTTACATCAACCTATTTTCAAATATTAATTAGCATTTAATTCAATTCGTCTTTATATAGTTATATATAGTTTATTCAAGTTGATGTATTTTCATTATATCCGTCAACTTAGATAGCGACCTCAACTATACCATACCATATCCTTAGGACTCATATTTCCTCGGAAAACACGTGAATGAACTTTTGTGTAAGTGACGTACCCTACAAATTATTTATTTATATGCAAATGAGATTATCCCTATTTTTGGTTTTTTTTGTGATGGAAACTGCAAGTAATATTATTCAATTTGGGCCTGTAAATCGGCCGAAACCAGATCATAGACAATATCTAGCCCTCCCTCGCACCATTCCCTACGACCGAGTTCATACGGTTGTAGTTGGGCAAGAGTATGAGCGACTCTATTCCCTGTCCTACGAACATGCGAAAAAAAACAACAATAAAAAAATGTAGCTAAAGCTAAAATTTCAGTCACAAGAAGTCCGAGTTCGGTATTCGGTATTAGCTGATTCTTCAATTTGGATATCAGAGCCAAACAGTCGCCTTCGCACATTACCTTGGTGCACCCATGCTCCCGGGCTCGTTGTAGCGCCATCAGACACGCCCTTGTCTCCACCATTTCAGCTTCCTCCTTCCTCAGAGATTGTTCAACCCCCATGAAAGTCACCCACCCCTTGTCATCTTTGCATACGTGGCCACACCCGCTTCCCCAATCACCCAAACGAGCTCCATCAAAATTCACCTTCAGGAACCCCGGTGTTGGCAATTTCCAATGTGGCTGTAAATCATCTTTTTTCTCTACTTTCTCTCTTGCCTCTTGGTACTCTCTAATGAGATCCTTCACCTGTTGGATAATGTTTTCCCTTTGCTTCCATCTTCCTCTAATTACTCGGCGGTTTCTTTCATTCCACACAGCCCACATTATCCCGATAAACTCACCCCAAAGATCTTCCAATTTTTCCGCCGCATTTTGAAGGATATCTTGTATATTTGTTGCGCCAGAGTTCCAAACACTTCGATCAAACCCACTTGTTGCCAAGATTTCTTTTGCTCTCGGGCAGTAAAAAAGCGCATGTGCTTCTGATTCGTCGCCTCCGCTACAAAGTGTACACCATGGCTGGACATCGTGGACTCTCCTCGCTATTCCTCCTCTCGTGGGTAATGCTCCCATGGCGGCCCTCCAGGCTAGCATTTTCATTTTTGGAAGAATGTGTACCCGCCACAGCCTTTTCCACAGTTTGCCAACTGCAATGTCCAAGCTGGAGGAAGGGCATTCTTGTTGTTTCCAGTCCCGTAGAGTCCTATAGGCTGATCTCACAGTGAGTTCTCCACTTTGATCATAGTGCCATATGACTTTATCTCTCGGCCAGGAAGGTGCGAGCGGAATTGATTTGATGAGGTCGGCATCCGGGGCAAGAAAGATCTGTTCGATCATGCTTTCTCTCCACACCCCTCTTTCATGATCTATAAGATCTCCTACTCTCAGCAACTGCAAATCCATCCTCATTGGAGTGATTACCTTGAAAGTAGCAGGCCTCGGAATCCAAGGTGACTCCCATATATTCAGTGAAAACCCATCACCTAAAATCCACCGTATTCCTTTTTTGACAACCCACAAGACCCTGCTCAGGCTTTTCCAAGTATAGCTCCCCGCCGTTTGAGGATCAGCGTCAAGTATGCCAACATCCGGGAAATATTTTGCCTTGAGAATCCTGTATGCTAGCGACCTCGGGTTTTGCATGAGACGCCACACCTGCCGTGCTAGCAGTGCGTCATTGAAGGGAGCTTATGCTTGTTGACCCAGTGTATCCTCCGAGCACCTCCCCTTGCTCCCCACCAATACTGGTTGATGGACGCTTGGATTCCGTCGCAGAAAGATGAAGGGAGCTTGAAGACACACATCGCATATGTGGGTATTGCCTGGGCTACTGCCTTTACTAGGATCTCCCTACCCGCCCACGATAAGTTCCTTCCCACCCACCCTTTCACTCTTTTTACGACCTTATCTTTAATTCCCGCGAAGGCTTTTTTCTTTGAGTGGCCCACCTGTGTCGGAAGTCCTAGATATTTATCGTGAGCGAGAACTTCCTTCATGTCGAGTGTGATCAAAACTTCATCCCTGCGCCTTCTGGGTACTCCTTTACTAAACGCCACACTCGACTTGTGGTAGTTTACTTTTTGTCCCGATGCTTCCTCAAACTGTTGCAAGATCTCTTTGACGCGCTGGGCCTGCCCCACTGTTGCCTTTGCAAAGCAAATTGAGTCATCGGCGAATAAAAGGTGAGAGACGGCTGGTGCATTCCTACAAACCTTGTAACCTGTAATTTGCTTCTGCTCGGTCGCTCTAGTGATTAGCCCGGATAGGGCTTCTGACACAAACAAGAAGAGGTAAGGGGATATGGGATCCCCCCTGTCGCAACCCTCTACTCGGTTTGACTAGACCATACGGTTCCCCATTTATGATGAACGAGAAAGTTGCCGTCTCGACGCACCTCATTACTAGTTCCACCCAATCATCCCGGAATCCTAACTTGAGCATAACCTGTCGATCTTCCAGGCGTGAAGGCACTTTGATTCAATGAAATAATGTCAGGCAGGATTGATTTTAGCCTTGAAGTTATTACCTTGGTTACCAACTTGTAGCAGACATTGCACAAGCTTATCGGGCGGAAATCGATGATCTCTTCAGGGTTGCTCTTCTTTGGGATTAATACAACATGGGTATGATTCATCGGTTCAGGGATTTCGCCCCCATTGAGGATATCCAGCACTGTCTGCGTAACGTCATATCCCACGATTTCCCAATATTTCTGATAGAAATAGGGGTTCAGGCCATCTGGGCCCGGAGCTTTATTGGGGTTCATCGCTTTCAGCGCTGTGAGGACCTCTTCCCTGCTGTATGGCTTGGTCAACTCATCATTCATCGGCGTTGTGACGCGTCTCTCCAGGTTGTCTAGGACCCAGTCCATCCGAGATGGGTTATCGCTGGTGAATAGTTCTGCAAAATAGTTGATAACGACTTGCTGGATATCTTCAATTTTCGTGCACTGGATATCTTCAATTTGCTGGATATCTCTGCCACCACATTAGTTCTTCTTTGCTTCT
The DNA here is from genome assembly GCA_029582165.1 of Portulaca oleracea. NCBI lineage: Eukaryota > Viridiplantae > Streptophyta > Magnoliopsida > Caryophyllales > Portulacaceae > Portulaca > Portulaca oleracea. Next base: position 7,099,181 of record CM055877.1, read on the forward strand.
CCAGTTCCTCAGTTCTTGAAGACGGTTTCTTCGACCCACTTCATCCCTCGTGTAATGCAGTTCATGTGTGACCCTCGAAATCTCCCTTTGCACATGCCCAAACTCTTTTTTGTTCCACTCCATCAATGCCGACATACAATCGTCCATCTTCTTTATGCATGCTAGAGGTCCGCTACCCCCAGATCGTCTTTGCCACGCTTCCCTAATTACCCCTTCACAGTTCCTATTCAGCGTCCACATGGCCTCAAAGCGTCTTCTCTTGTTCTTCCTCCTTTGTTGATGTGATCCGAAACATCGCAGGATAATTGGTAGGTGATCTGAGATATCCAAATCTATATGGGAGACTTTAGCATCTGGAAAGATTCCAAACCATTCAGCTTGGGCGCAGAATCGATCTAATACCTCCTCCACTGACGCCTCCCCCTCCTGCTTGATCCGGTGTGGCACCGCAGTCTGCCAATCACAGTTTCGAAATATTTTTGGTTTAATCTCACTCAAATTAATAACTTCATTTTTCACTTTTTATAATTTCAACAACTATTATCTTTAATCAAAGTAGGGGTATTTTGGGCAAATTACAAACTTTTAACATCAATTCCCAATATACATTGGTCTTCTCAAATTAGGCAAATGGACAAATATAATGAGACAGTGCACAGAGATAGTATATACTTTATTCAAATTGATGTATTTTCATTAATTATATCCGTTAAATTAGATAGCAACCTCAACTATACATACCATGTCCTTAGGACTCATATTTCCTAGGAAAAGACGTGAAGGAACTTTTGTGTAAGTGACCCTGCAAATTATTTATTTATATGTCCCTATTTTTTGTTGAATCTCACTCAAATTATTTAAATAGCTACACCTTTGTGCCAAAAATGATAAATACATGGTTCTATTTGTCAAACAATGGTTGATTGTCGATTTTTCGTATTGATTGTTTATTATTATCAATTTAAATTGACTATGTTTGAAAAAAAGTTACTCCCTCCGTTCCATATTAATTGACATATTTCAAAAAATTTCACATAGCAAGGTTTAACCAAAAAAAATTACCCACATAATTAAACAACACTATTTTCTAAGGTGTTTTTTCGAATATCAAGGTGTAGGTAGCGAGAGAATGTAAGTAGAAGTAATTATTGTTGATTGAAAAAATAAAAAGTTAACATAATTATTAAAGTTAAAATAATTAAATTAGGTATTGAGAAATGGAAGATGACAATTAGACCTGGCAGTTTTTGACCCGACCCGATAACCCGACCCGAACCCGCTCGAAATTTCTGGGTTTTGAACACAATTTTCTGAACTAAACCCAAAGTAAACTGAACCCGAAAATTAGCGGGTCAAACCCGACCTGCCCGTTTGACCCGAAAAATTAATTTTTTAAGTTCAACTTTATTAGAATTTGTAATTTTTCTTTGTAATTTTTAACGTTAAACTATAAGCGCAACTTATTTATTTGTTATTTCTCTAATTTAAGTCGAAATAATTAGAATAATCTATCATTACTAGAAGATAATCATATTTTATTATGTATATTGTACAAAAAGTAATATTTAGAGACCATTTTTTAAAAAGAAAAAAACGGAAAAAGGTCACAACCATAACCCATTGGGTTGACCCGAAACCGAAATATACCGCCCGTATTTACCCGAACCCGATATACGACCGACCCGAAACCCGCCCGCCCGCCCGATCGAATTGACAGTACTAATGACAATTATTTTGAAACAAAAAAAGTTAATTAGTATGGTCCAAGAGAATTCAGAAATAGGCAACATTTTTCATGCACATGGAAATTAAATCATGATATGGTTTACAATTACTTTTTGTTACTCTATGAAAATGACTATGATATATATCAATCTATGGAGACTTCTCAACAAATCATGTGTTGTTGCCTTGACATAAACTTCTATCATTCAAGTTCAAGCCTGACATTTGCTTGGTATGCTTTATTGTTATACATGTGTTATGTGTATGACATTTGCTTCCCACAATTTACCACAAGACAACCCAACTTTTAATCAACTTTGCCAACAAAACTTGAATGTAACCCATCCCATTCTCTTGGGCACTTAGCCACTTATAGACCTTGCAAAAGTGAGACCAACATTGAAAAATTGTTTTTGTAATGTTATGTACACACACCTGCATGTAGTGTTGGTAAAATTTTGTCTGATCCGAATATCCGAACTTGTTTGACCTGGGAAAAAACTTGGTTGGTCATAGATTTTTCGTCCGTATTTTGATATTGTCTGGATATTCGGACACAATATTTCTCTTTTTTATATTGTCTGAACCCGATATATATTGACCATGATTTAGTTCTGTCCAAATTGTCTGACCCGAAAAAATCAAGTTCGGACATCAATTTTATTTATTTGTGTCCCTATTTTTGGTTAAATCACACTCAAATTATTTAAATAGCTACACCTTTGTGCCAAAAATGATAAATACATGGTTCTATTTGTCAAACAATGGTTGATTGTCGATTTTTCGTATTGATTGTTTATTATTGTCAATTTAAATTTACTATGTTTGAAAAAAAGTTACTCCCTCCGTTCCATATTAATTGACATATTTCAAAAATTTTCACATACCAAGGTTTAACAAAAAAACTACCCACATAATTAAATAACACTATTTTCTAAGGTGTTTTTTCGAATATCAAGGTGTAGGTAGTGAGAGAATGTGAGTAGAAGTAATTATTGTTGACTGAAAAAATAAAAAGTTAACATAATTATTAAAGTTAAAATAATTAAATTAGGTATTGAGAAATGAAAAATGACAATTATTTTGGAAAAACCGGATACTAAACGGGGCGGTTCCGATTTGGGATATTCACACCGGCGGGGAACCGTCACCGAACCGTTAATATAAATATAGGGAAATTGGATTCTAATAATCCCTACTTTTGCAAATTGGATGGCAATAATCCATACTTTCAATTTGTATTCTGGTGATCCAATAAAAAATAAAATTGTATTGTAGTGGTACTAAATCCATCACCACATTCTTTTTATTTTTTTTCATGCATACCCCATATTGTTTTTGTTTTTTGGTTCCTGCCCCCAGATAGGTAATGAAGTGTAGTTACTAAAACATTTTTAAATTTTTTTTTGAGTTTCAGAGCAATTATTATGATTTTTTAAAAGGAATAAAATTGAAAAATCATAAAAAATTGAAAAAAATTGGGAAAAATGTTGTAAATTCATTAAAAATCGTGGTAAAGTGTTATACAAAGTTTTGAATCAAATGCAACACAAAATCTATGATATTTAGGGTATACTCTCGATTTTGTCCCACTACAATACAATTTTATTTTTTTGGACCACCAGAATACAAATTGAAAGTAGGGATTATTGACATCCAATTTGCAAAAGTAGGGATTATTAGAATCCAATTTTCTTATAAATATATATATATATATATAAATATATATATTATTTAGGTTTTAAAAAAACTTTTACACAGAAATTATAATATAAAACACTGAAAGTATGAAACAGTGTAATTAACTTGATAAAAAATAGAGAACAATATATGGGCCTAGGGGGGCATTGGTTTGGGACTTTGGGCTCTCTCTGCCTCTCTGTAGTCTGGCGAATGTAACCCTGGCACAGACTGCACAGTGCACTGTGCACTCATCAGTCATCAAGCCCTGTTTTTTTTTTTTTTAATAAAGATTTTTTGATATTGAAAGAAATTAATGCGGTTCCGGTTCACCAGCGAAACCGCACCATTAAATCCGGTGCACCAGCTTTGAAAAACCGGGTGATTCGGTTCCGGTTTATGATTTTGGCGCACCGTTTCATTCGGTGCACCGCTTCGAGACACCGAAACCGCACCGTGAACACCTCTACTCTTGGGCACTTAGCCACTTATAGACCTTGTAAAAGTGAGACTAACATTGAAAAATTGTTTTTGTAATGTTATGTACACACACCCGCATGTAACGTTGGTAAAATTTTGTCTAATCCGAATATCCGAACTTGTTTGACCTGGGAAAAAACTTGGTTGGTCATAGATTTTTCGTCCGCATATTGATATTGTTTGGATATTCGGACACAATATTTCTCTTTTTTCTATTGTCCGAACCCGATATATATTGACCATGATTTAATTCTGTCCATATTGTCTGATCCGAAAAAAATAAGTTAGGACATCAATTTCTCGTCTGAATTTTGACATTGACCAACTAGAATTTGATTCGGACACCAAATTTTTGTCAGTATTTCATGGACGTACATGGAGAAGTCTAACAATGCTTTTGCCAATACCTCCTTGATTCAAAACATGGTATCCTCCGCTCTTTTTTTTTATAGTGGTTTTTTTTTTTCCTCATCATCGTTAATAGTGAGTTTTTTTCCTTGTTGGATGTCTCGTGTAAGGCCCCGTTCTTTTATGCGTTAACGCACTCAAACGCAACGCATTTTACCGCAAACTTACTGCAACATAACGCAAATTATCATTACTTTTTAACTATTTCCACCGCAACTTAACGCAACTTAACGCAAACGCAAACACAACGCAACGCAATACAAACGCAACACACAAAAGAACGGGTATCTATGAATTTTGAATTTTGTTCTTTCTTTATTGTTCTTTAATTTATGTTTATCACTGTTCCATCCTATCATTTCCGCTAATTTGCAGTTTGAGTAAGATTATTTTCTTACGTAAACAATGTTCTATACACCATATGCTAATATAAACATACAAATCACCTTATTAGGTTGTGTCAATAATACTGTCAAGAATATTGAACTCTCAATGTTAATTTGCCCTAGCTCCAAACAAAAGGTATGTTATTTATGATAGTTTTTGGTTTAATTGAACATATGATCAAGTGAATTGAAAATCAATTTAGATTTTGAGCAACTCTTCTTCCTTTCTCCCTATTCTCGCTCTTTTCTCTCTCCTCTTCCTCTATCATTTCTCTCTCAATCCACCCTTTGCCTTCCTTTTACAACCTTGTTAGAGACAAAGTTTTTTTTTATGTTTTCTGCGGTTGGCAAACTGCGCTGCCACAACCTACCACAGTTTGCCACAACCCACCACAAAATACCATTCTACTATAATTCACCACAACCCACCACAAATTACTTTTTCCAATTTACTATATATATACAAAAAAACCCACCACAACATACCAATAACCCGCCACAATTTTACTACATCATACCGCGTCATACCGCATAAAAGAACAGGGCCTAATGACCCGCCACATAAATTGAGTAAAAAATGGGATCAACACTGCAAATACTCTTAAGGCCCTATTCTTTACTTGGGTTAAACCTAACCAATCTAACCTAACTTAACTTAGCTTATTCTTATCTAACCTAACTTAACCAAACTCCCTAAAAAGCACGCCAAAAACAACTTTTTAAATCAAAAAAATCCAAATAATATTTTTTTAAATTTCAAATCAATCCACTTTTTCCAACATCTATAATATTTATTTTTCCTAAAGTATTCAAATTTTATTAATAAAATATTTCCACCCAACAACTAATTTAACTCAAACCTATCATATCATTTCTTATCCTATCATATCATATCCTAACTTATCATAATTTAACTAACTTAATTTGAACCTAACTTGACAAAAGAACAGGGCCTAAAACCAACTAGGCAAATAAAAAAGAAATATTCTATGTACAATATAATACTATGTTTGAGCCACAACCTACCTTTCAGATAAGAAAAGTACTTGCTTTTTAATTAGCTATAGTATACTTTCGTTGCCTAACTTTACATAGTAATCAAATACATAGAAAATAGAAACAGATACATGCAACATCCAACAAGTAGAGAAGTAACCTACAAGAATAGTTTCTTTTGAGTTTGTACTTTAATGAATGGAAACAAGGAGTCTATTCAACTAAAAGGATAGAAGTTGCACCATAAAAAGAGAACAAAAAGATCTTTTATGATATTTTAAGGAGCCAGGTGCTATGTCATTAAGAGATATTTTTATTTGTATCTAGATTTTCTATTATAAAAAAAAATTAAAATAAATAACCGAATCTTGTTTTTTTGTAATTAGGACTTTGTTATTTTATGTGGTTGGTTAAGTGATTGTGCAGATGAATTGATAAATTATGGATAATATGATAAAGGTGAAAAGTTTGATAAAGTGTGGATAAAGATGATAAAAGTGGAAATATATATGTAATTTTTATTAAATTTTAATAAGGTACCGTGAGCAAGAAAAGTCACATTAGTCATACAACTTGTTATATATATGAACTTTATAATATATATATTATATGTAAGGTGGATAAGGTGAGAACAACTGATGTGATAAAATTAATCAAATCTGTGATTAGTGCGGATAAACTTAACCTTAATACATAAAAAAAAGAAACTTATTTCTATAATTCACCACAACCCACCACAAAATACCATTCTACCACAATTTACCACAACCCACCACAGATTACTTTTTCCAATTTATATATTATACAAAAAACCCACCACAACATACCAATAACCCGCCACAATTACACCACAACCCGCCACAATTTCACTAAACCATAACACGTCATACCACAGAATACCGCATAAAAGAACTGGATCTAATGACCCGCCACATAAATTGAGTAAAAAATGGGATCAACACTGCAAATACTCTTAAGGCCCTATTCTTTACTTGGGTTAAACCTAACCAATCTAACCTAATTTAACTTAGTTTATTCTTACCTAACCTAACTTAACCAAACTCCCTGAAAAGCACTCAAACCAAAAACAACTTTTTAAATAAAAAAAAATCAAATAATATTATTTTAATTTCAAATCATTCCACTTTTTCCAACATTTATAACATTTATTTTTCCCAAAGTATTCAAATTTTATTAATAAAATATTTCCATCCATGCACTAATCACAGATTTTATTAATTTTGGATTAACGATGCATGCAAACAAAATGGTAGTAACTTTATTTTGTGTCTACATGTGGGAAAAGAAAAATGAATTAGAGTAACAAAATAATATGAGACTGAAGGAATAGTAAACAATTTGCCAAAAACAAAGATTTGCACTTGTACATATATACAATTTCCCTAAAACATGCAGTCATAATCTTATTATTACCGATTTACAGTACTATCTATTTAATAACCCAGGCATGCATTATTCCTTTCAATTATTCATATCTTTAATATTGCATTTTGTGATATATCCTCACTAGCTTTTAGTTCGCCAGAAAAGTTAGCGGCTAAATTCAACTAAAGTAGCTAGGGTAAAAATTGAGGCATTAAAATATCTGGGATCCCAAATTTATCAAGCTTATTCAATCTTACTGCTTACATAACACCATGCACGAATGTTTACCTTATATAATTACAACGAAACATTGAGTTACTACTTGCTCGGCCAAAAATTTTTACGTATACTTAAGTTATGGTAAAATTTGATAAGTTATAATATTTAGTTCGCTATTTATCAAACTTACCTAACTGTACGTACACCTAAGTCGGAATGTACTTGAAGGTCCCATACACTTTTTGTTTCCTAACTCATGGTGACATTCCGACAACTTTCACTTATTTTTTACCAAAATTTATAAAAAAGACAAAATTGTCCTTATTTTTGCATTGAATTTTCTCTTGAATGTCCATTGTTCCTCCGTTTACTTCTCAACTCTCTCTCTCGTTTAGAAGTTCTTCTACCTTGTGCACTTTCTCTTCTTCATGAACAACCTTTAAACCCTCTAATTCATCAATCTCCTCCAACTGAATAACTTCTTGAGACTCCAACTAGTCAATCCAATCAAGAACACATCTAAGGGTATGTCTCCTTCTCCGCCTTAGGTGGGTTAGGTGGAAGCAACTCTTTATTAATAAACTACCGACCTTTTCCTTCATTTTTGTTGCTCAAAGTTCAAACACACACTTTATATTTTATAATGGCTAATTTGGCCTTCCATTCAGTCAATAAACTACAGGCCACAACTCCTTTTTTACCCAAAAAGTCTACCATATCCTCAACACTCGAACTACCCTCATTAACATCTCCATCCATATGATTTTCTCTAATTGAGCTCCCAAAAACCCGTTCTATTACTTGTCCCAAAGAGATTGTGTAAGTAAAGCAGCTTCAACAACCTATTCATAATGGTAAATTTTCTAAGACTTAGATCAATATGGCATGTAAACACTTCTATATAGGAATAATATCCCTCCATTGCATATTAATTGTGCTGAGGCGTCATTAATTTCTTTAACATAAACAATGTTTTAATATATGAAGAAGTACTATCATACGAATACAATGCTGTAACTTTTTGATAAAATATACAATAAGAAATTCCTAGTCAAAGACAATATTTTGGACAATTAATATGAAACAGAAAAAATAGTTTGTAAAAACTTAACTTAAATTTACCATTGGAAAATAAGTTTTGTAAAGATGAGATTTAACATTTATGGCAACATAAATATGCTATAAGAGAAAGCAAGAACAAGAAACAAACTCAAGTCATCCAAGCAAAGAATAACCTGACCACAACAAAGATAGGCTCTTGACAACAAAGAGCATCACGGCATAAAACACATCATATAACCTAATTTTGAACCCCAAGAACTCCATTGGCACCATGCATTCAAGATTGGATAGGGAAGAGTCAAAATCTGTTCTTCAAAACAAACCACTACCCAAGTCTTACAGTATAATAACAATGACAATAGGACCATAATAAGCACAAAACCAAGGCCAAAATTATAACTAGGTCTACGAAATTCCCTAACAGGCCAGCTTCTCACTTGTTCTTGGCTTCCTTCTCGGCCTCTGCCGCCTTCTTCAACCTGGCACCGTGGTGGCGTGCGTTGGTGCGCTCGAGACGGAGCTTGGCGTATGCGCTGAACGACTTCATGTCTTCGGTCACCTTGACAAGCTCCACAGCAAGCTTCTCTCTCTGGATTGGCATGAAATCGCCGTGCACCTGGGTGGCAGTTGCAATCTCCTCTGGGGTAGAATCACCAGCCTGTTTCCAAAAGTTGGGAGATTAAATTGCAGATTTCCAAACACTGGAATTGCAGCTTCAACAACAGGTCATTACGGCCAATAAATGTTTTCGTTCAGTTAGGTGTCGGGTCAAGTAACTATCAATTCTAGTAAACTGACTTTTTGTCCAATATCCAACATCAAAGAAGCAGCTATGAAAAAACACTTGTTAGGATTCAATTTTCAGGTCTTAAATCCTCTTTCAACGAAGTTTTTTGGATGTTGGTTCCAGTAGGGGATCAGGTCTTTTGGATCAGGTTTCGGGTCTTGGGTCAGTTTTCCTAGTTCTATTAAATGAGATTCAAGCAAGGGTTCAGGAGACCAATCGCTGGGTGAACACATCTTCAACTTGGTGCATCCCCTCCCAACAGTGGACTCCGAACTCAATCAAGTCACCGAGATCATTGTAAACCCTTATTATATAATGGAAAGCAGTCCCACTTCCCTAGTTTATATGCATATCTATCAGAATGAGGGTCGTCGGGCTTGCCATTGCAATCCAGCATGGGGATGTCACTAGAGAGCATAGACGGTACTCTTTTCACACGTGAATAGAGAACTGAATTTTTACCTTGACCTTGCGTGCACGCCTTGGGAAGACAACAAGCTTAGCCTTGTAGGTCTTCAACCTCTGCACATTTGTCTGAAGGCCTTCCAAAGAACTGTTTCTCCGACGGTGGTCAACAGCAATGCCAATGGTTGGAGCAAGCTTCCTTGGAATACCTGCTGCCTGCAATCACCATTGAATAACAATGACACTCAGGCAAAAAGTTTCAAACAATAGGTATAGTATAACTAAGCATTCCGAGTAACGTATGCACAATCAATTGATAAAATGACCCATTCAGCTGCAGCTGTTCCCATCTTAGTAAAAAATTTCATATTAACTTTGTGAATGTTGGTTTGAACTTCGAAATGGAGAGCTTTAAGAAGAAAAGGCACAAGGAGATACAACTAAACTTTAGGCAGAATTTTAAAAGAGAAAAACGCAGAGACACAATTCACATATTCTGTTCGCGGAAAATCTTGGAAATCATGTAATTGAAAACACAAAAAGAAGTTGATGCAATCATCAGCGAATTAAATACAAAGGAATCATGGAGCATTAGCCTCTGTCATATTGTTGCAGTAAATGATCATCACATGATTGCAAGTTCAATTATCTTAAATCTCCAAATCCACAACCAAAGATGAAAGCATAAAGTTTCAAAAGAACCCAAAAAACATTAGAGGAAAAAGACCACTGCCCGTACGGAGCACGGCTGCACACAGAAAGAACTCCCACTTCTAGCGACCATGGAAAAGTTTTAGAAACATCAAGTAAATCAGAAATCAGGGCAACTTGTATTCGCCAAAAAATTCATGAGCAAGTTAAACTTCACCAATGATGCATTCTGAGAAATGGAAGATAAATCATTAAACCAACCTTCAGCTCTTCAAGAGAGAACCCTCTGCCGGCCCTGACTTTCATGTTGTACTTCAGGGTTTGGCCATGAACAACTGGACGAAGAGGTCCAGCAGTAGGCCTTGGGAAGATCTTCACAGCCTTCTTTTGCCTTGCTGAAATTGTACAAAACACATAATCAGACCATTTTAACAGCAGGAGAGAACCAAGGCCTCGTCAATATTTCAAGATTTAAGAGAAGCAAAACAAAGTAATTTTATAATGTACTGACCAAGGCGTCTTCTTGTCTTGCGAGCAGGCTGGTTAAACCAAGTACGCACGTAATTCTGCCAGTGCTTCTTGAAGTGCCCATTTGGTATAACGTTGTTATGCCTCACCATGACTTACCTGTGGAAACTAACAAACTAAGAAACTCAGCAACATGATGCGACATACTCTTTCTTAAACAAAAAAAACGTGCAAAAAATTCAATATGATTTCACAATATATCAAAAGTGACACTAGGAATTCCTTAGGATATAGGATCCACAGCCATTACTATCTAACAGTTAGAGCTTTCCATCTGACAAGACCCACAATTACTTCCAACGAAACATCGGATCATTGTCATTCGACATCATATTTCAAATGGATAGCATCGCTAGGTGAGAATGAATTCATCTATCTATCTAGCTACAGTTATAACATCCTGGATACCTAAAACAATAGTTATGTTTGTCAGAATGCAATGGAATAGATTGTTAAACAATCAAACAGAAGAAAATAGACAGATTTCCTGCAATCGATCGATATTGCTCAGTATCACACAGTACCAAATGTAATTTAAGTTCAAACCCACTGCACACAAGTAGCCTATATGAAAATATCAAATCCCATCAGGTCCTTATTGAGGTCCACATATACTAATCTCGACATTACAGAGCTCTACTTACAGAGTGCATCAAACTACCACATGAGCAATACTGACTACACAACTTAGCATTTGCACATCAAAAAGATACACTAAGCTACACACATCAAAGAGTCGAAGATCGCACAAAAAAGAACTCTAACCATACACAATCTCAAAATCACTCAAACCAAGCAAAACTTCAACCATTTCATTACCTTCCATCGCCAAAAATTAGGCATGACGTCGTCTCAAAATCCTGAATTTGCAAATCCAGCGCGAAATCAAGTACCATGCACACAAAAATCAAAATCTAAACCCTAATCTGAACATTTCGACATCACCACACATGTTCATATACTCAACAAGAATGAAACAGAAAACCTGACACAATCACAATACATGTATCCTAAATTAAAGAAGAGTTCAGCGAATGAGTAGATGAACAAAGTCGAGGAAGTAGAGAGAGAAAGAGAGAGGGAGGGAGGGAGGGAGGGAGGGAGTACCTGCACCGGGAATGGATGAGTTGAGAGAACGGTGACTGGCAGAAAGAGTCGTCAATGGCACTGGTTTTAGGGTTTAAAACGTAGGCACAAAAAAACAAAAAACGAATGGGGGCCAATTTTGGCCGGAATTCAACCTGAAAGTCATTCCCAAATAATTTCATCAAATATAATGTCACCTCCCAGTAATTTAGGAAAATAGGGGGCCCTTATAATTATTACACCGAAATATGAGGCCCCCAGAGTCGTTTTTTGCACAAAAAAAGTAGTAGGCAGTGCTTATAATATAGCGAAAAATATACTAAAAAGGTGTATAAAACATTAGGTTTGACAAATAATAAAATGACTATTTTGGCGAAAAAAAATTCATTGATAATAAACACAGTTTTTTAATTTTTTTTTTTTACTTTAACTATGACTTGGTAGCATTAACCTAAAAAATTTGTTGTGAGAGCCGAGAGGAGTCAGATGACCTTTAACTCTATCTCCACTTAAATACTCCCTCCGTTTCATATTAATTGACACTTATGGTGTGTTTGGTTGTTTCCCAGGAAAGATTTTCCTGGGAAAGACTTTCCCTAGCCCCCCTGGGAAACTTTTTACTGAGTTTGTAAGTGAAATTATGGGTTCCACATCAAAACTTTCCCGAGAAATTTTCTCAACCAAACATAGGAAAGTTTTTCAACTTGGAAAAGTTGAGAAACTTTCCCGAAAAAGTTTCTCAACCAAACGCCCCCTTAAACTAACTTTTTTTTATTCCAAAATAATTGTCACTTAATTATTTTACCTTTAATAATTATGTTAACTTTTTATTTTTCCAATCAATAAAATTACTCCGACTCACATTCTCTCACTACTCACACCTCGACATGCGAAAAACACCATAGAAAATAGTGATATTTAATTATCTAGATAATTTTTTTTAATTAAGACATTGGTATATGCAAAATTATAAAATATGACAATTAATTTGAAATGGAGAGAGTATCATTCTAGGTATTGCTTTCAACTTTTTACATTAGTTTTTGCTAAAAAAAAAGGAGAAATTGCAATTGGTTCATATAAAGTTGCCACTTGGATGAGGTCACAGCCTGGCAGGGACCAAACCAATGGTCTGGCCATATGGCAACTTACTAACCTCCTGAGCCAATGGTATGAATTACTATAAATTAATTTCAATTTGTATAAGCTGGTTTACGTGACTAAATTTTCATTCATTTTAAACTAGGCCTTAACCCGTACAATGTATGGAGTGAACTAAATTAGTTACTTTTCACATTATTATTATTATTATTATTATTATTATTATTATCATTATTATTAGGGAAATTCCAAATGGTAGGCATCAACTATTGTATATTCCAAGTGGTAAATACCATTTTTATATATTCCAAATGTTAGGCTTAATTACCAAACAATTCCATTCTGTAGGCATTATGTAACCTACCGTTAGACTATAAAAAAAGGAAAGTAGTTTTTGTGTTTTGAGCTCCCATCTCTTGCCCTCTCAGATTGGAAAAAGCTCAAATTCAAACTAGAGAAAAAAATAGAGGAACGGTGGACAGGGAGAAACACGGTCGAAACAAAGGACCAAAACAGAGCATTATGTTGGGCAAGACAAAATGAACCAAAAGAATATGGCAAAATCAATCACAAAATCAGAGCATCAAAACCAAAATATTCTAGGATCTAAACAATTTGACTATGAAATTATACTTGAATTGCATCAATAACATAGCAAAACCAAATATTTCAACATATGTTTCCAGATTGAAAACCCACATAATCAAGAGCAAACCCTAGAATTCGATCTACTCCTCAACCTCGAATCTGAGCCATCCTTGTTATCAGATTCAGAGAGAGAGAAAACAAAACAATGAACGAATGAATGTGATATTTTGTATTTCAGAATGAATGAATATACAAGGAGAGGAGGAGTCTTTATATAGAGCTAGATACATCAAGAAATTAACTAACTAACCAAGAAATAAAGATACATCTAACTAACTGATATCTTTCATTTATATGATATTTTAACATCCCCCCACAAGCTTGGAGGTATGTGAAACTAATCCAAGCTTGGAAAGTATAACATTTTGCTGAGAAGATGGCAGAATCTTGGTGAGAATGTCAGCAAGTTGATCCTGGGTTGATAAATGAGTTAGTTGTAGTAAGCCTTCAAGTACCTTATCCCTTGTAAAATGACAATCGATATCAATGTGCTTGGTTCTTTCATGAAAAACTGGGTTTTTACCAATGTGTATTGCTGACTGATTGTCACAGAATAAAGTGACATGCTTTAGAGATTGAATTCCCAGTTCTTCTAGGAGTCTGACAACCCAAGTAACTTCTGAAGCAGTTTGAGCTAAAGCCCTATACTCAGCCTCTGAGGAAGATCTGGATACTGTACTTTGTTTCTTGCTTTTCCAACTGATAGGAGAGTCTCTAAGTGATGGAGGTCCTCCATCAGAACCAGCATCAGGAGCAACAACGACCTCACCAACATCAGCATTGAGGCCATCATCAACCACATCAAACACTGACATCCAAGAGTGCTTTATGATGGTCCAACAAGTCATGAGGTCGTCCAACAACAGCAGCATCATCACTAACAGCAGCAGCCAACCAGTGAGGCTATTTCTCAATTCCATATCTTTGGATTGAGGTCCTCACCAGTGCTTTGAAGACTTCACTCTAGAGCTGTTGAGGACTTTCCAGCTCAGTGAAGATGTTTGCGATTCGAGGTCCTCTATGAAGACATCACTGCAGGCTGCTGAGGATATTCGATTACGTGAGGTGATCCTGCATTGAGGTCCTCCATGAAGACTCACTTTCGAGCTGTTGAGGCCATTTCCAGCTGGTGAGGTGATTTAACCGTTTGTAATAAGGACAACGCGTTTGTTAGAGTTTATTTCATTTTATTTCCTTTTATTTTGAAGTTATCCAGTTTGTAATGAGGCTTAATTAGCTTGCTAAGTTAGTTAAGTAGTTTAATGCTTAATTAGTGAGTTTCTTGAGCAAGGGGAAACCCTTAATCATCCAGCTCAACCCTAGCTTTATATAGCTTGTAATCGGCAGCTTGAGGTCATCATCTATCAGTGAAATTAATAGCATTTTGAGTGCCTTGATTGAGCCTCTTGTTTGTGAGTGGCGTTAAACTCTCATCTTTGGTTAATTCTATTACAGTAGCAAGGATTTGGCAATCCTTGTGGTGGGTGTAGAGCTTGGTAATCTCAGTGGTGGTGTGCCTGTATCCATTGAGGTCATCCAGTCCATTGCCATTGAAGTTCTAGCTGTGGTGTGCCTGTATCAGCTCGAGCCTCAAGACTATCTCTGGTTACTGTTTGATTGTAAGTTTGTCATCCGATCATCATATTATCATCATCCATTTCATCCATTCGTTCATTGGTGTTTGTGCTCTATTTTGAGGAGGTTGTAATTGATTCTCTGTGTGAGGTCTGTTTGGGGTGTGCTTGTAATTGATTCTCTGTTTTGAGGCCAGATTGTGTGTGATATGTGTTAATGTGGTGTACTGTGAGGTCAATACTCTGATCTTTGGACCTTGCATACATCATAATTGGTATCAGAGCTGAGTAACATCTTGGAGGAAGGTCTGTTTATGTTATTTGTGCATTTTATAATGTCGGGCTGTAGTAAAACACCTCAGGAAGTAGCAGAACAAGCCTTGAGGGAGAAGGAGGAAATGGAAGGGAAAAGAGGGAGAAGGAGGAAATGGAAGGGAAAATGAAAATTATGGGTGAACAGTTGCAATATTACATGAGGTTGCACAGGAGAGAGCTTAATAGAGATACTGATGTGGAGTCTGAAGAAGAAGAAGAAGAGGAGGAGAACCCTTTTAGTGAATCTGGAAGGGGAGGAGGAAGACCTAGATATCACAGAAGAAGGAGGTATAATAGGAGGTCACCTAGAAGTAGTGTTAGTGAATCCAGAAGTAGGAGTGAGAGGGAAGAAATGAGGGGAGAAAGAAGAGTAGAGAAGTTGGATTTCAAAATAGATATTCCTGAATATGGAGGTGAGTTAGATCCTGATGTATTTTTGGATTGGTTGCAAACAGTGGAGAGGGTCTTTGATTTGAGAGAGTTGTCTGAGGAAAACAAGGTGAAGTTGGTTGCATTGAAGTTGAGGAAATATGCATCTACATGGTGGAACAACTTGCAAAGAAGGAGAGAAGAAATCAATGAACCTAAAGTCAGTACATGGGTTGAAATGAGGCAGAAGCTCAAGGACAAATTCCTACCTGAAAGTTACATGAAGGAAAATTATTTCAAGCTTCAACACTTTGTCCAGGGTAGCAAATCTGTTGAGGAGTATACCAAGGAGTTTGAACATCTGCTGTGGAAGTGCAATATGAAGGAGAATGAAATTCAGACCTATGTGAGGTATCTTGGAGGGTTGAATGAAAGCATCAGAAATGTGGTCGAGCTGCAGGTGTATAATTCACTTGATGAGCTGAGTTCTTTGGCTCATAAGGTGGAACAACAGAAGAAGGCCCAAAGGAAGGAGTGTGGAAGCAAGTACCCAACCAAAACCTATCCTCAAACCAAATCCTATAACCCACCTCAAAGAACCTATCCATCCCCACAACCACAAACCAGATATCCAGCCCCTAAACCACCTCAAACACAATCCCAAAATCCCCCACAAAGAACCCCAATCTCTACCAATCGACCATTCCCTGAGAGGAGGTGCTTTAGATGTCAAGGTCTTGGACATCTAGCCTCAGAATGTCCAAACAGAATAGCAGTGACCTTAGCAGAATATCAAGCAGCACTGTTTGTTGAACCTGAGACGGTTGTTGAGGAGGAACAGTATGATGAACCTGAAGGAGATCCTGTATATGATGAAGAGGAAGTTGAGGCCAGACCTGATGAAGGTGAAATGTTGGTGATCAGGAGGATCCTTAGCAGTACAACAATTGATGAGGAAGCTGAGCAGAGGGAGAACATTTTTCACACAAGATGTAAAGTGCAAGGGAAGATCCGTTCCTTGATTATTGATGGAGGCAGCTGTACAAATGCATCATCAAAGATTATGGTGCAAAAGCTGAGTTTGCAAACCTGTCCTCATCCAGCACCTTACACCATCCAGTGGTTGAATCAAAGTAGAGGTATCAAAATCTCATCTAGATGCCTTGTGAATTTTTCAATTGGTTCTGTTTATAAAGATGAAGTGTGGTGTGATGTTATACCTATGGATGCATGTCATTTATTGTTGGGAAGACCTTGGTTATTTGATAGATCTGTTAATCATGATGGAAGAGCCAATACTTATTCCCTTAACCTAAACCACAAAAAAATTTTCCTCACCCCACTTAAACCATCCCAGCTCACAAAAAGAACCAAGAACCTGATTGTTGAACCATCCCTTGATGTGATCTTACCTGTTGAATATCATGAGTTCTGTGAACAGAAGGAGTTACTTTTGTTTGATCTTGATGAAGAACCAGCCTCACAAAATGAGCCAGCCCCACAAAATAGCCATCCTTTATTCCAACCCATCCTAAACCAATACCTACATGTTTTTCCAGAAGAAATGCCACCAGGTTTACCCCCAAAAAGAGACATCAAGCACAAAATTGACCTCATCCCAGGATCTATTTTACCAAACAAACCAGCCTATAGAATGACCCCTGCTGAAACCAATGAGATCCAGAGGCAAGTTGATGAGTTGTTGGAGAAAGGAATGATCAGAGAGAGCTTGAGTCCTTGTGCAGTGCCAGCTTTGTTGGTTCCTAAGAAAGATGGAAGTAAGAGGATGTGCATGGATTGTAGAGCCCTCAATAAAATCACAATTAAGTATAGATATCCTATTCCAAGACTTGAGGATATGCTTGATGAGCTCCATGGCTCAACTGTGTTTTCAAAGATTGATTTGAGAAGTGGATATTACCAGATCAGAATTTATGAGGGAGATGAGTGGAAGACAGCCTTTAAGACTAAGGGAGGTTTGTATGAGTGGTTGGCCATGCCTTTTGGTTTGACAAATGCACCTTCTACATTTATGAGGCTTATGAACCAGGTTTTGAAGCCTTTGATTGGGAAGTGTGTTGTTGTGTATTTTGATGATATACTCATTTATAGCCAGTCTGAGGAGGATCATGTGAACCACTTGAGGAGTGTTATGGAGATTCTGAGTAGAGAGCAACTGTATGGGAACCTCAAGAAGTGTCAATTCTTCACCAGCTATGTTATATTCCTTGGTTATATTGTGACATCAGAAGGAATTCAAGTAGACGAGGAGAAGGTCAAAGCCATTAGAGAGTGGCCTGTTCCTACATCAATCCAGCAGATAAGGAGTTTCCATGGTTTGGCATCTTTCTACAGGAGGTTTGTGAGGAACTTCAGCACCATTTTAGCTCCCATGACCGAGTTAGTGAAGGGGAAGAGCTTTACTTGGACACCAGCAACACAGAAAGCTTTTGAGGAGGTCAAAAGACAGTTAACCTCAGCGCCAGTGTTGGCATTACCTTGTTTTGCCAAAGTCTTTGAAGTGGAATGTGATGCCTCAAGTGTCATAGCTTACCTCAAGGGCTATACACACCTCAAGGGCTATACCTCAAGGGCTATACACACCTCAAGGGAATGTGATGCCTCAATTGGATCAGGAGGTGTGTTACATGTCAAGTTGCAAAGAGTCATAGCTTACCTCAAGGGCTATACACACCTTTGCCAGTTCCAAACAGTCCTTGGGAGGACATCAGCCTAGACTTCATTGTTGGTCTACCAAGAACTCAAGGAGGAAAAGATTCAATCATGGTAGTTGTGGGATGATTCGTAAAATGGCTCACTTCATTGCTTGCCATACCACCTATGATCTTTGTGAGGGTGGCTGAATTGTATTTCCAGGAGGTAGTGAGACTCCATGGTGTTCCCAGGAGTATGGTGTCTGATAGGGATGTCAAGTTCCTAAGTCATTTTTGGGTTACTCTTTGGAGGAAGTTGGGCGCGGTGAAGTATAGCATGACTTGTCACCCCCAAACTGATGGGCAAACAGAGGTCACAAACAGGACACTTGGAACACTATTGAGGTCACTGATATCCACAAACAAAACAGGATGGGACACCCTCTTGTCTCATGCTGAATTTGCTTTCAATAGAGCACCATCCAAGGCAACTGGCCTTTCACCATTCCAGGTTGTCTATGGTAGAAATCCTGTAACTCCATTGGATTTATCCCCACTAACAAATTCTGTGAGGTTTAGTTATGAAGCAGGTAAACATGCAGAGGAGATCAAGAAGCTTCACCAGCAAGTCAGGGAGAAGATCATCAAGTATTCTGAGCAAGTTTCTACATCAGCCAACAAGCATAGGAGGAAGATGGTTTTCAATCCAGGAGATCTAGTGTGGATTCATCTAAGGAAGGATAGATTTCCAAGCAAGAGGAAGGGAAAGTTGACCCCAAGAGCAGATGGACCTTTTGAAGTGCTAGAGAGGATTGGAGACAATGCTTACAAATTAGACCTTTCTGAAGACTATGGAGGCAGTGCTACATTCAACGTTGCAGATTTGAGGCCTTACTTTCCAGAGCATGAAGACCTTCCAAGTTTGAGGACAAACTTTCCTCAACCTGGGGAGGATGATGGAGGTCCTCCATCAAAACCAGCATCAGGAGCAGCAACGACCTCACCAATATCAGCATTGAGGCCATCATCAACCACATCAAACACTGACATCCAAGAGTGCTTTATGATGGTCCAACAAGTCATGAGGTCGTCCAACAACGGCAAAGATCATCACTAACCAGCCCGACCAACGGTGAGGCTATTTCTCAATTCCATATCTTTGGATTGAGGTCCTCACGATGCTTTGAAGACTTCACTCTAGAGTGTTGAGGACTTTCCATTTCGATGAAGATGTTTGCGTTCCGAGGTCCTCATGAAGACATCACTGAACCAGGCTGAGGATATTCCAGTTCTATGAGGTGATCCTGCATTGAGGTCCTCCATGAAGACTCACTTCCGAGCTGTTGAGGCCATTTCCAGCTTGTGAGGTGATTTAATCGTTTGTAATAAAGACAACGCGTTTGTTAGAGTTTATTTCATTTTATTTCCTTTTATTTTGAAGTTATCCAGTTTGTAATGAGGCTTAATTAGCTTGCTAAGTTAGTCAAGTAGTTTAATGCTTAATTAGTGAGTTTCTTGAGCAAGGGGAAACCCTTAATCATCCAGCTCAACACTAGCTTTATATAGCTTGTAATCGGCAGCTTGAGGTCATCATCTATCAGTGAAATTAATAGCATTTTGAGTGCCTTGATTGAGCCTCTTGTTTGTGAGTGACGTTAAACTCTCATCTTTGGTTAATTCTACTACAATAGCAAGGATTTGGCAATCCTTGTGGTGGGTGTAGAGCTTGGTAATCTCAGCGGTGGTGTGTCTGTATCCATTGAGGTCATCCAGTCCATTGCCCTTGAATTTCTAGCTATGGTGTGCCTGTATCAGCTCGAGCCTTAAGACTATCTCTGGTTACTGTTTGATTGTAAGTTTGTCATCCGATCATCATATTATCATCATCCATTTCATCCATTCGTTCATTGGTGTTTGTGCTCTGTTTTGAGGAGGTTGTAATTGATTCTCTGTGTGAGGTCTGTTTGGGGTGTGCTTGTAATTGACTCTCTGTTTTGAGGCCAGATTGTGTGTGATATGTGTTAATGTGGTGTACTGTGAGGTCAATACTCTGATCTTTGGACCTTGCATACATCACCAAGGAGTATTAAGTAGCCTGTTACTGATCTTCGAGTATATGGACATGCTCCCCAGTCTGAGTCTGAAAAAGCTTTGATATTAAGCTTGTCAGATCCTTTAAGAAGAATTCCAAATCCAGATGTATCTCTAATATATCTCAATGTGTGTTTGAGAGCTTTGAGATGACTGGTTCGAGGCTGTTGCATGAACTGACTTAAAGTTTGAGCAGCAAAACTCAAATCAGGTCTCGTGTTGGTGAGGAAACTGATCTTTCCAACTAAGGACCTGTAAGAGAGAGGATCAGAAATTAAATCTCCTTCTTCTGGACTTAATCTAACATTAATAGGTAAAGGAGTAAGAGCAGGAGCATGATGCAAAGAATCACATTCTGCAAGTAATTCTTTTGTAAATTTATGCTAAGACAAGACAACTCCCTGATGTATATGAGCTACCTCTAGCCCCAGAAAGTAATTTAATCTGCCCAAATCCTTAATACCAAACAACTTATCAAGGTGTTGTTTGACATGTTGTATTTCTGCTTGATTTGAACCAGTAAGAAGGATGTCGTCTACATAAACTGCAATGATGGTTGTATCAGTAGATGACTTGTTGAGAAATAAAGAATAGTCATTCTTTGATTGCCGATAGCCCAGAGATTGTAAGGTCTGACTAAGCTTTGAGAACCATTGTCTGCTCGCTTGTTTAAGACCATACAAAGACTTCTTTAACCTGCAAACTTTACCATTTGGATTTGGTATACCCTTAGGCATTTCCATATAGATTTCTTCATCTAGATCACCATGGAGAAAAGCGTTATTAACATCTAGTTGAGAAAGAATCCAGCCTTTTGAAGCTGCCAAAGAAATAACACTTCTAATAGTAGCCATTTTTACTACAGGAGAGAAAACTTCTTGATAATCAACACCATATTGCTGAGTGAAACCTCGTATAACCAATCTTGCCTTGAACCTCTCTAGTGTTTCATCAGCTTTTAGTTTAAATTTATAAACCCATTTGCTGCTGATAGCTTTCTTTCCAGGTGACAAATCTACATTTTCCCAAGTATTGGTTTTCATTAAGGCATCAATCTCTTTTTGCATAGCTTGTACCCAGTTTGGATCTTTTGCAGCCTATTCATAGGTCTTTGGCTCTTTGTACTCTTGCAAAGCAGTCTGAAAAGCAAAAAATCTTGAGGAAAATCATTAGCATCTGCCAAGGCACAATGATAATCAGTTAGATATTGAGGTTTCCTTGAATTTCTGGATGATCTTCTTATAGGAGAATTCCTAATTGGATTACAATTACTGTTCTGAACATTCTCAAAATTGGTAGAATCAGGTATTGGAATATTAATGTTTTGAGAAGAAGAATCATGCTCTATTAGTTGTGAAGTTGTAGGCAAATCTGGTGACAAATTACTAGGAGCAGAAGAAATGCCACTCGTTTGATCAGTATGAACATCAATAGAGGTATGATTAGTAGAATCTTGAGGTAACAGATTGTGATTAGGGCCTGCAAAATCATTCTCAGGTATAAATTCAGAAACAATAGGCAAAGGACAATTAGATTTAACTGGTAACAAATGAAAAGGATATACTTCTTCATGAAAAGAAACATCTCTTGAATAGAAAATCTGTCTGTTAGTAAGATCAAGCAATTTATAAGCTCTTTTATCTGTTGGATACCCCAAGAAAATACAAGGACGAGCTCTGGGTTGTAACTTGTCCCTATTTCTCTTCAAAGTTGCTGCATATGCTAAACAACCAAAAGATTTCAAATGATTGTAAGAAGGTTTAGAATTATATAATACTTCATATGGACTTTTGTTCCCTAAAATAACAGAAGGCATTCTATTGATCAAATAAACTGCAGTCATAAGAGCCTCCCCCCAATATTTGTGAGGTAATTTAGATTGAAACATTAAAGCTCTTACCACCTGTAATAAGTATTGGTGTTTCCTTTCTACCACACCATTCTGCTGGGCTGTTTCAACACAAGTGGTTTGATGCAAAATCTCTTTTTCTGCATAAAAAGCTAAAGCAAGATGGTCTTTGAATTTTAGACCATTATCAGTACGAACAACCTTTACAGAAGCATTAAACTGTTTTTCCACAAACAATACAAAATTCTTGATTAAAGATATAGCAGAACTCTTATTGTTCATCATATAAACCCATGTACACCTGGAAAAATCATCAACAATAGACAGAAAGTATGCAAATCTATCATGAGTTTGATAAGGACAAGGTCCCCAAATATCAATATGTAGCAATTCAAAACATTTCTCAGATTTGGTAATACTGTGAGAAAATGGTTTTCTCTGAAATTTAGCCATAGGACAAATCTGACAAACACGATGTACATCAGTTTTACAAGAATCCAAAACACATGTATGTTTCATTTGATCAAAAGGAAGATGTCCTAATCTAAAATGCCAGGTTTCAGCTTTTGAAAGACATGCTATAGCTTTGTTCATTCTGTCTTGTGAAGTAGCTTGTTAGTCTTGTGCTTGATTCATGATGTATAGACCTTTCTGTTGATCACCAAGGTGGAGAACTTTGTATGCATTGAGGGCCTGAAGAACACATTTAGTAGGAAAGAAAATAACACAAGCCTGAAGTTGTTGAACAAGCTTATGAACAGATAAAAGATTGTATTTAAAATCAGGGACATACAATACATCATGAAGAATCAAATTGGATTGAAGCATCAAAGATCCTTTATACTCTATCACAGATTTCTTTCCATTTGGAATAACAATGAATGAAGGCTTATCAAGACATGTAACATTATGTAAAAGAGAGATATCGCAAGTAACATGATTTGAAGCACCACTATCAATAATTCAATTAACATTATTACTATTGAATTGATAAGAGGTAACTGCAAAACTTGTTGCAGCAAAAAATCCAGCAGCTCCACTATCATCAAGATTCTGATTCTGAGACATTTGATACTGTTGAATCATCTGCATTACTTGATCATATTGCTCAGTAGGTAACACAGAAGAAGCTTGCTGATTCTGGGACAAATTCTGGAACATAGTGGGATTAGACTCTTGTTCTTCTGGCTGAGCCATAACAGCCATTCTGTTGCCTTTGTAATACTTATGACCAGGAGGATAACCATGTATTTTGTAGCATCTTTGAATAGTATGACCTGAAATAACCCTAGAGGGGGGGTGATTAGGGTTATGAGAAAATTCTGCACTTTAAACAACACAACCAAGTTAAATAGCACTTTTAGATACTAAAGATAACTTCTTTATTATTGAATTGAATAAAAGTGCTTAAGGAGGAGGTTACAACTCGGCTGAGATGAGGATTGTGAGGTCCTCAGCACAGCTTACAAAGGCAGAAGATTGGGTAGCTATCTTCTGATCTTGAGGCCTCATAGAAGAGGCGATTTCACACAGTGACCTCACTTGACAGTAGACCACTGAACTCAAATGTTTAGACGACCTTATGAGGTCCTCACCAGCTAGATCCCTGGTTACTACACTCGCCACAAGTCAAATGTGGTTACACTCAGAATTGACACAATTCCTACACTCAGAGTTTTCTTTCACAAAACTCATACAACTTATTTTTCTTCCTTCAAAAATCGATGATGTTGAAGAGAATGATTTTTCTCTTTTATAATGGTCTCCTCAACGACTTCATATAGTTGCCATGTTTGATTCTTGATTCTTGATTCTTTCCAGTTTGTGTTGATCTTGATTAGGAAAGTATCTTCAATTAATGCAACGCTCTAGAGGAGATCTGTTTCCTTTCTGAACTTGATCTTCACATGCTCCCTTGCCTTTCTTTCTTTCTTCTTTCGTTTTGTGTCTGAAAAGGAAATCAAGATTTATCATATCTTAAAAATAATGGGAAGATATAGGAGTGAGATATGTCGGATACTTCCCTGATTTAGCTGGATAATCTTTCAAACAAAACACTTCTTGTGTTAACATCTGAGGTCCTCACTGATGGTTGTTCTGAGGTCCTCATGATCAGTTGAGGTCTCTTCATGACCAAAAATTTTACAATAATCACAAAAAAACCTCTTATCTTGAAAACCTGCAGGTCTGTTAGAATCACTTTTAGCAGGAAAAGACTGTTGATTGTACGCTTGAGAACTCTTCTGCGCAAATCTTTGATCAGATCTTTGATTTGAATTGCAGTTCATGTAAGGCCTAGCAGTCTTGAAATTCTTTTGCTGAAATGCAAAAGCTGAATCTGGAACTTGAGAATTGAATGCTGAAGAAGCTGAATTAAACTGAGTCCCACACAAGGATCTTTGCTTTTCTTCTTGCAACACCATTTGATAAACTTGATCAATGTTAGGAAGAGGTTTCAACATAAGAATATTACCTCTTGTCACACGAAAACTCTCATCCAAACCAACCAGAAACTGTATTAATTGTTGGTCTCTGATCAATTTCTGTGCAGTTTGCAAACTCTGACACCCCAACCCACAATCACAGCTTGGAATTGATATTAAACCGTTATAATCATCCCATAGCTTCTTGATTTTGGTAAAGTAATCAATGACAGAAGAACTGCCATAAGAAATGGTCATCAATTCTCTTTGAATTCGAAAAATCTTGGTACCATCAGCTTCTCCAAACCTTTGCTCTAATTGAGTCCACACATCTCTTGAATTAACAGAAAACAGAATACTTTGAGCAATATCATGAACTACAACATTCATTAGCCAAGACTGAACCATTTTATCACATCTTTCCCATTGAGACACATACTGATTATCTGTTGGTTTAGCATGTGTACCCAAAACAAACCCCAGTTTATTCTTTGCAATCAAAGCAATTTCGATTGCCTTCCTCCAATGACCATAGTTTTTACCATTAAGCAAATCACTCACCAAGACATTATTAGGGTTATCAGAAGGGTGAAGATAAAGAATGTGATTAGGATCATTAGAATTACCGACATACAACGCAGAATTATCAGGTGGAACAACAGCACCAGCCATCGATACTGAACTTCAATCAAAACTTTAGAAACTTCAGAAAAAAACTTCAATCGGAAGCATCAACGCAACTCTGATACTATGTTATCAGATTCAGAGAGAGAGAAAACAAAACAATGAACGAATGAATGTGATATTTTGTACTTCAGAATGAATGAATATACAAGGAGAGGAGGAGTCTTTATATAGAGCTAGATACATCAAGAAACTAACTAACTAACCAAGAAATAAAGATACATCTGACTAACTGATATCTTTCATTTATATGATATTCTAACAATCCTTTTCCTTCGAGATCTACGACGGGGATGATTTCTGCTTGCTCGAGTGAAGATAGTGGTGCGAGCTTCGTTGATGGTGGATGGTCTACGCCAAATTATACTTGGTTGAAAAAACGGAAGAGAAAAGAAAGAGGGGAAAAGATAGGATCAGATGAGAGAAAACAGTGAGTTTGAGCAGAAGAATTCAGGGGAGATGGGAGGAGATGGCAGAAGAATTCAGGAGGGCAAAGCTTTTTGAGCAAATATCCAATCTGAGAGGGCAAGAGATGGAGCTCATAACACAAAAACTATTTTTCTTTTTTTTTATATATATATTCTAACGGTAGATTAAATAATGCTTACAGAATGGAATTGTTTGATAATTAAGCCTACCATTTGAAATATATAAAAAGGGTGTTTACCACTTGGAATAGACAATAGTTGATGCCTACCATTTAGAATTTCCCTTATTATTATTATTATTATTACTATTATTATTATTATTATTATTATTATTATTATTATTATTATTATTATTATTATTATTATTATTATTATGGTACAAACATACTATTCTGGTTTGAACTGGCTGACCCAAAAAGACTTGGACCGGAAACTTGGTTGAGATTTACTCTTCTCACCTTCGTACCTAAACTTTCTTCCTACTGGATCTATTTCCATATTTATGTATGACTACAAATTGTGTCATAATGTTAGATATTCTACCATAATATCATGAATATCTTTTTTAATTTAAATTTAAATTTTACAAATTAATGAATTATTAAAATTTATCAACCAAAAAAATATTCTATCCTAATCTAATGATTTTACCCTTAAAATCTTTCATCCTAGTCCAACTTTGCATAAATTCATGTACATGATAATTAAAGTTTATCCAATTTTGTATATATTTTCGTGTGACTACCTATGTAAGTCCAAACTAAAATGAATGTGATGAATTTTAAAATATAATTTTCTACGTTGTGATTAGCCAATTCCCCTACAGTCACTCTCATAACTCTATTTCGTGGGACCCACAATGATTTCTATTATAATATATAGATGACATTTTGGATTTAAACTTTCATTATTCTCCCCTTATTGGCCTGTTCTTTGCTATCATTCTATTCCGTATTTACCATAATTTATTACAGTATCTACAAATTAGTGTGTCTTATCATATCATATAACACTTTTCAACAACCATCATAATTTTCTCTTTCGATACTTTTCTCTTTAATTTTTTTACTTTACTCTCTTCACACCTACCACATGAACCATTCTTATCACAGATTTTATCAAAACCTAAAGCAACTATTGGGGAATGGAGTGACGGGCCGGTGTCCAATGCAGGGAACCACCCCTCGTCATAAACTTGCCGCACACCACACTTCCCACAATTTACCATATGATACCATTTCCGCACTTTACCCAATAAAGAAAAGAACGTGGCCTTAAATTATTTTTAAACAAATATTTTCTTTATAATTTTTTGATTAAATTAAAAATTTTCACATAATATTTTACCAAAAATTACACATTTTCAAAGATAAAGGAGTAATAAATTCATATCTTAGACATTAATTATTCTTTGAGATTGTAAGAAAAATTTTATTTACCTTAGATTAACTTTGTTTTACATATTCCTACACTACCTTACTTACCTTACATGGTACTATATAATGAAACATTCATATACTTAATAAGTAATGTGACTGATATGACTTACCTTACATAGTTATCTTACATTTTACTATTTTCTACTTATCCCTCGCCCTGCCGCTGAGTTAGGCGATTTAAACTCCTCGTCAGCGAGTGGGGAAGTTGGCGGGGCCCTCAAGAGAAGGGTATTTCCTTTATATATATACATTGGAAAAATGGATTTTAATAATCCTTATTTTTACGAATTGTATAGCAATAATCACTACTTTCATTTTGTATTCTAGAGGTCAAAAAAAAAAAAATTGTATTCGGGTGGGACGTCGTCGAGTCAAATGGTAGTGACTCTGTTGTTTGCTGACGTGTACCGGCGAGACTGTGTTTGACCAAGAATTCGGACCACCAGAATACAATCAACTATGAAATTGGACCACCAAAATACAATAAATATGTCAATGGGACTATTAGAATACACTAACAATTTAAATGGGACCACTAGAATACAACTAAAATAATAATTTCTTAGTTAAACACACCCTCGTCGGTACACGTCAGCAAACCAACGAGTCACCACCACTTGACTCGGTGGCGTCTCACCAGAATACAATTTCAATTTTTTTTGGACCACTAGAATACAAAATGAAAGTAGAGATTATTATTACTATACAATTCGTAAAAGTAGGAATTATCAGAATCCAATTTTCCTAAACTTAATATCAAAACAAGAGTGTCTTTCCAAATTAAACTCATACCTTAAATAATAATTTTTTGATCAAACACACTCTCGTCGGTACATCAAAATACAATTTTATTTATTTTTGGGCCATCAAAATCCAAATTGATAACATATATTATCACTGTCCAATTCATGAAAATATCGATTATTAGAATCCTATATATAATACATACGACTCAAATGCTAGAACGTCATTAAACTCGGTCTCTACACTACATTCCCGGATACAACCAGTGGTCACTCACTCTGTCTTTCTCTCTGCGTATTCATTAACCAACATTCATTCCTTCCTCCCACCCAAAAACCTCACAACAACGTACAACAACTGCCTTCATCATCAACCTGTCGAACCAAATCAATCCTCGCACACAAAAATTGAAAAACCTCATTCAATTCATCACACAACAATTCCATCAACAACCTCTCGATCGACTCCACGGATTAACAGAGGCAAATCAAACCAATCCTCACACAAAAAAACCTCGTTCAATTCTACATTTCAATCACACAATTCCATCAACAACTTCCGGAATCCACAGATTGACAGAGACAAATCAATCTTTCGCACACAGTATGACAGTATATTGTGTGATATTGTGTGATATTGCCAAGTATCTTTGTGATATGCTAGATGTGATTGTTTCCTAATCTCATCCCCTTAATCCCTCTCCTTGATGATTTCCTAAAATCAAGGGATTTGTTGTATCTTCTTAAGTTGTATATATATTGATCTCCTTCATCATCAATAAAGACAAGGAAGATTAGAGAACTCTTCTGTCACGATTATATTCCTTCCCTTCTTCCTTCATTTTCTTCATGGTATCAGAGCGCCGTTAAACAAAACTATCCGCTTCCTGTACTCAATCCGGCCATATATTCAACCCATGGCCAAAACTGAAGAGAAGAAGAGGTTTGCGATAGAGCCTCATTCACCATACTATCTTCACCCATCCGATGGTCCGGGACTTCTAATCACAGAGGAAGTTTTTGACGGTGATAATTATGATCTTTGGGAGAAGGCGGTGAGAACCGCTTTGAAGGAAAAGAACAAACTCGGGTTTATTGATGGAACCCTAGAGAAACCACAAGTCACTGATGGTGGTTTTACTGAATATCACGCTTGGGACATGGTGAATTCGATGGTATGTTCGTGGCTTTTTAATGTAATTGAACGAAAGCTACGACCCAGCGTGGCTTATGCAAAGACAGCAAGAGCAATGTGGGAAGACCTGCAGAAAAGGTATGGGGTTGCTAGTGCTCCTAAAATATATCAACTGAAGGCAAAGATTTCTGAGTGCAGACAAGGAGGCATGAGCGTTGTGGAGTTCTATTCCAAGGTGAGAGGGCTTTGGAGTGAACTCGACAATCATGTCAAAATTCCCAGATGTACCTGTAAAGGGTGTACCTGTAAGGGTTGTGAGTGCAATGTCTCATCCAAGATCATGGCCATGTTTGATGCTGAAAAGTCATATCAGTTCCTTCTAGGACTGAATGACGATCTCTATTCTCAGATTCGTGGTCAGATACTTGCTATGGAACCGATGCCATCCCTTGAGAAAATCTTCAATATCGTGACTCAAGAAGAGCAACACAAGAAGCTCGTGATCGGTCGAGATGACAGGACAGAGACCGCATCCGCATTCGCTGTGAGCTATGGCAACAAAAATCAAACCTCAAGCGATAAAGGTACGTGTAATCATTGTGATAGATTTGGTCATGACGAATCCAACTGTTTCGAGATCATGGGTTATCCACCCAGTTGGGGGTCTCGAGGAAAAGGTAGAGGACGAGGAAGAAGCTCACGAGGTGGTCGCTCTCCTGGAAATAGAGGCAGAGGGGGAGGCCGCGAAGCCGCTTGTTCTGCTGAGGTTCTAGTTTTTGGACAACAACTTAAAGGAACAGAGTGTGAAGAGCAAAGCAACAACGTCCTTTCTGGACTCACAACAGATGAAGTTCAACGACTTCGTAGCTTGATCGAGACTCTCAAGCCAGGGTATGAGAAATTAGCAGGTAAAACTCCTTGGATAATCGATTCCGGGGCATCTCGACATATGACAGGGGAGTTGCAAAACCTTGAGCATAAAAGAAAATTGCAACCCATTCCTGTGACAGGGGACAAGTATTGTGGCAAATATCCAAGGGAGTATGAAATTGAGCACTCAAATAAGTTTGGACAATGTTCTTTATATACCAAATTTCTCCTGCAATTTAATCTCTGTGGCTCAGTTAGTCAGAGAATTAAAATGTATTGTGATTTTTGACAAAGACTTGTGTGTAATACAGGACCACACCTCGAAGAGCCTGATTGGAGCGGGTAGATTGCGATGAGGGGTCTACTGGTTGAACAATTTATCGCCATCAACAGATCAAGTCAATACAGTAGGTTCTCACAACTTATGGCATGGACGCTTAGGGCACCCTTCAGATCAAGTTTTGTCTTTGATGTCTAAGGATTTCAATATTAATAGTAGTAGGAATAACGGAGTATGTGACATTTGTTTTCGTGCTAAACAAACTCGCAATCATTTTGTTAGAAGTGAAAGTCATGTTAAAGAATTATTTGGTCTTATTCATTGTGACATTTGGGGTCCCTATAAAGTGCCTTCTCTTTGTGGGGCTCAATATTTCTTCTGATCGTTGATGATGCAAGTCGGTATGCAGGTTTATTTTTTAAGAGATAAAGGGGAAGCATCAAAGTTGCTGCAAAATTTTGTGATCATGGTAAAAACACAGTTTGCAAAAGATGTGAAAATAGTTAGAAGTGACAATGGGCTTGAATTTCTATCTGGGCCAATGCAACAATTCTATCATGAAAAGGGGATTGTGCATCACACGAGTTGTGTAGACACGCCGCAACAGAATGGTCGAGTTGAGAGAAAACATAGGCATATCTTGAATGTTGCTAGGGCCTTGCGCTTTCAAGCTCACTTGCCTCTTGCTTTTTGGGGGGAGAGTGTACTCACCGCAGCTTATCTAATCAATAGAACTCCTAGTAAAGTTTTGAATGGCAAAACCCCATATGAGATCTTGTTTAGCACTAAGCCATCATATGAGCATGTCAAAATGTTTGGTTGCCTCTGTTATGCTCATTTTAGGCCAAGGACTAAGGACAAATTTGCCCCTCGTAGCAGAAGATGCATTTTTGTGGGATACCCTTATGGTAAGAAAGGTTGGAAAGTCTATGACTTGGAGACAAATGAAATTTTCATTAGTTGTGATGTAGTTTTCCATGAGACAACCTTTCTGTTTTCTACTCATAAAGTTGGGCACTGTGAAGCTGATAGATTAATTGGGACCAATAGCGACATTGATGAGATTTGCTTGAACGATTGGGCGTTTCTTGAGAATGAAGTTGATGAAAGCATACCTTCTGGATCAATGGAGGTAGAGGAGTCCACCAATGAGGTGAGGGGGTCTCAACAGCCTGAGTCGGAAACAAATGATGACGTTGGGGTAATAGAACACATGGAATCACCAATCGACCATGCAGATTCACCTGGGTTAGATATGTCTGGAGACAGGGGGAGTATTGATAATACTGTCACATGTCTCAACCACGACAGTGACACTCGACCCACTAGAGCAAGGCGAGCCCCGTCTCATCTTGATGACTATATTTGCTACACTGCTCGAGCTGCCGACCCCTTTCTTGCATCTTCACCGCCACAGGGCTCTTCAGGTAATCCTTACCCCTTAGTCAATTACATCACATGCAATAATTTCTCTGACAATCATAAAGCCTTTCTTGCTATGATTACAAAGATTGTTGAGCCTAGGCATTATCAAGAAGCTGTTAAAGACCCTCGTTGGCGACAGGCCATGTCTGAAGAAATTCGTGCTCTTGAAGAAAATAAAACTTGGACTATTGAAGACTTGCCTACCGGGAAGAAACCAATTAGTTGCAAGTGGGTCTACAAAGTTAAGTACAAGTCAGATGGCACCATTGAACGGTTCAAAGCTCGGCTTGTAGTGAGAGGTGACCATCAGTTGGAGGGGTTTGATTTCAATGAAACATTTACCCCTGTAGCCAAAATGTCTAGTGTGAGAACTTTCCTTGCTGTTGCCGTAGCCAAAGGTTGGCAACTTCATCAGATGGATGTTAATAATGCGTTTCTACATGGTGACTTAGAAGAGGAGGTCTATATGCGTCTGTCACCTGGTTTTTCTTCCCATTCACCTACGAAAGTGTGCAAGCTGCGCAAATCCCTATATGGCCTACGTCAAGCACCTCGGCAATGGTTCGCCAAGCTTTCTTCGAAGCTTACATCCTACGGGTTTGTGAGATCTTATGCTGATTACTCCTTGTTCACATATCGCAAAGGTACTGTTTTTTTTGGCTCTTTTGGTATATGTCGATGATATCATTTTGGCCGGCAATGATTCTAAAGCGTGTCTTGAGTTCAGATCTTACTTGAATGATTGTTTCCGCATCAAGGATCTTGGTGCTTTGAAATACTTCCTTGGTATTGAGGTAGCTCGTGGACCTCATGGTCTGTTTCTTTGTCAACGTAAATATGCGCTTGAAATTGTTGAAGAGAATGGTCTTTTGGGGAGTAAGCCAGTAGATTTTCCCATGGAGGAAAACCACAAACTTGCACTTGCCAATGGTAAAGTGTTGGATGACTCTAGTCGTTATCGGCGCTTAGTAGGGCGCCTAATCTATCTCACAATTACGAGGTCAGAGCTATGTTACATTGTTCATATATTGTCACAATTCATGCAAGAGCCAAGGGAAGAACATATGGATGCTGCCCGACGAGTTCTTCGATATCTCAAAGGTACACCAGGTTATGGGATTTTACTACGAGCTAACTGTCACCTTCAAGTTTGTGCATATTGTGATGCAGACTGGGCTACTTGCCCCTTGACTCGACGATCTCTCACTGGGTATCTTGTCACTCTTGGAGGGTCACCAATATCCTGGAAAACAAACAAACAAACGACGGTCTCACGATCCTCCGCTGAAGCTGAGTACCGTTCGATGGCTGCAACAACTAGTGAGTTAGTCTGGTTGAAGGCATTACTTGCCTCTCTTGGGGTCTGTCATGATTCTGCCATGCATCTATCTTGTGATAGCCAGGCTGCTCTTCACATCGCCAAGAATCCAGTGTTTCATGAGCGGACGAAACATATTGAGCTTGATTGTCACTTTGTGCGGGAAAAGTTAGAAGCTGGTGAAGTCACTTTTTCATATGTTCCATCCAAGCACCAACCGGCAGATATCTTCACTAAAGCTCTCGGACGGAAGCAGTTTAGCTACCTACGGGGCAAGTTGGGCATGATTAATCCCCATGCTCCACCTTGAGGGGGAGTATGACAGTATATTGTGTGATATTGTGTGATATCGCCAAGTATCTTTGTGATATGCTAGATGTGATTGTTTCCTAATCTCATCCCCTTAATCCCTCTCCTTGATGATTTCCTAAAATCAAGGGATTTGTTGTATCTTCTTAAGTTGTATATATATTGATCTCCTTCATCATCAATAAAGACAAGGAAGATTAGAGAACTCTTCTATCACGATTATATTTCTTCCCTTCTTCCTTCATTTTCTTCAAAAACCTCATTCAATTCAGTATTTCAATCGCACAACCATCAACAACCTCTGGAATCGATCAATCAAACCAAAACCAACCTAAAATCGCTTGTCATCTCATCAATCAATCAATAACTCAATCGGTATTGTCATGGCGGGAGCATCGCGGAAGTGGATGATACTGGCGGCGACGATATGGATACAGGCGCTGACGGGGACGAACTTCGACTTCTCGGCGTACTCGTCGGAGATGAAGACGGTGCTCGGGATTTCGCAGGTGCAACTCAACTACCTCGCCGTGGCTTCCGACCTCGGCAAGGCGTTCGGATGGTCCTCCGGCCTGGCGTTCTTTGTATTTCCGCCCGATCGTCTGTTCATCGCCACCTTCGCCGCCAGTTAAATCGGTTGGTGTCTGATGGCTCGTACTCCGTGGATGCCTCTCTCATCCTTATTTCGCGGTTAGTTGGTTACCTTCAAGGCTTCTTCAACTGTCTCTGGTTCTCCAGAATTTACTATGCCACGAAATTAATTAACTAATGGATGTGTCAAAATTATGTATGTGTTACTCTCTCCGTTCTCTTTTATTTTTCTTTCACATTTTTTAGGCCCGTCTTTAATTAACAATTTCACACATAATACTTTTATAAAGATCTACGATATTATCTTTTTCTAATAGTATTTTTTATAGGATAATTGGATTCTAGTAATCCCTACTTTCACCAATTAGACAATGGTGGACCGTACTTTCACTTTGTATTCTGGTGGACAAAAAAAAAAAAAAAATTGGATTTGAGTGGGACGCCAGTGAGTTGGGTGGCGGTGACTTGGTGGTTTGCTGACATGGCACATTAAAGTAAACCCGGTCAAACACATGGTCAACGTGCCAATATTGAAAATTTGTTTTTGTTTGTTATGTACACATACATGCATGTAATGCTGGTAAAATTTTGTCTGATTCGAATATCCGAACTTGTTTGACCTGAGAAAAACTTTGTTGGTCGTAGATTTTTCGTTTGTATTTTGATATTGTCTGAATAATTGAACACAATATTTATTTTTTTTCTATTGTCCGAACCTGATTTTGACTAGGATTTTGTTCTATCCCAATTGTTTGATCCGAAAAAATCAGGTTCGGACTTCAATTTCTCATCTAAATTTTGACATTGACCAACCAGAATTTAACTGGGGCCCCCAATTTTTTTCAGCGTTGCATGGACGTACACAGAGAAGTCTAACAATGCTTTTGCCAATACCTCCTTGATTCAAAACATGGTATCCTCTGCTAAGGATGGCAACGAGGCAGATCGGGGACGGGGGAGTATATCCCCGTCCCCGTCCCCATCCCCATCCCCGCTCCCAAAACTCGTCCCAATCCCGTCCCCATCCCCGCTTCGGGGAATGATTCTTGCCCCCATCCTCACCCCCGCAGATTCCCCATCTCCAACGGGGATCCAACGGGGTGTTTTTTAAGCTATCACTAGTAGAATTCATGCCAAAATGCGACTGTGATTTGGCGTCTGTTAATATATCAGACGCTAAATCATAGAAACAGAATAAAAAAAAGTTTATTAAGAAAATGGCGTCTGTTTGCTAGAAACATACGCCAATATGGGGTAAAATAAATTTCAGACTTTTCAGTTTGAACGTGGTCAAATTTCAATTTTTTTAAAAAAAATTGTTTTGCAAAAATGGCGTCTGTTTGGACCTGAAACAGACGTCTTTTCTATATTGGCGTCTGTTTCTGGTCCAAACAGACGCCATTTTTGCAAAATATTAAAAAAAACTTGGCGTCTGTTAGGCACCATAAACAGACGCCATTTTGGCCTATATATAAACCAAACTATATCAATTTTCCCTCCGAATTTTTTCCCTCCCATCCCCACTTCAATTTCTCTCATCTTCTTTCATTTTCTCTCATCTTCCCATCACCTCAAATCCATTGAAGATTGAAGATTGAAGATTGAAGAATATTGAAGAATATTGAAGATTATTGAAGATTATTGAAGATTGAAGATATATATATTCATTACATTTAAGTTTTTTTTGTGTCCTATTAGTTATTAAAGTTGTATTAGATATTTTGTTTAATTGTTTAATGTAAGAAAGTTTGTGTAAAAATTAACATTATTAAATATATATTTATTACAATTTTTTTTGTTATTTCTACATATATATAGGATAATTGGATTCTAATAATCCCTACTTTCACCAATTGGACAATGGTGGACCGTACTTTCACTTTGTATTCTGGTGGTAAAAAAAAAATAAAATTGGATTGTAGTGGGATATTTTCAAGAGAATCATAGATTTTGTGTTGCATTTGATTCAAAAACTTAGTATAACACTTTACAATGATTTTTAATGAATTTACAGCGTTTCTTCCAATTTTTTTACATTTTTTTACTATTTTTTACGATTTTTTCTCTTTTATTATTTTTAAAAAATCATAATAATTATTCGGAGTCTCAAAAAAATAATTTAAAAAATGTTTTAGAAACTACAATTCATTAACTTTCTAGGGTTATGAACAAAAAAAAACAAAAACAATATAGTGTAGGAATGAAAAAAATAAGAAAAAATGTGAAGGTGGATTTGGTACCACTACAATCCAATTTTTTTTTTTGACCACCAGAATATAAAGTGAAAGTACGGTCCACCATTGTCCAATTGGTGAAAGTAGGGATTATTAGAATACAATTATCCTATATATATATATATATATATATATATATATATATATATATATATATATATGAAATTGTACATGCATGAATGGAAGATATATATCATTTATTATTATATAAAATGTATTTTATTTTCATTATTAATGCCTCCACAATTTTTATTACACAACTTTCTTACAAATTATAAAAAACCTTAATTTGCTCTATTTTATAATTATAACCCACAAAATATATTATGTAGTTGTAATTAGAAATATTGGAATTTATTTATATTTACCAATATTTCAATTTTTTTTATTTCAATAATGTAAATTGGCGTCTGTTTTGAGCCTTGTCAAACGCCATTTTGGCGTCTGTTTAAGCTCAAAACAGACGCCTTTTTGGAAAAGGCGGAAAAGGTTTATGCGTCTGTTTATATCAGACGCCAATTCCTATTTGGCGTTGTAGACCCCGAAAAATTGATGACCTTTTTCGCGGCGCTACTTAAAAAATGATTGATTGGGAGCTGACTAGGATTGCTTAACCTTAAATAAGGTTGAACTTTTAAGAATGCTTTTGGACCCGCCGAAATG
The DNA here is from genome assembly GCA_029582165.1 of Portulaca oleracea. Classification (NCBI taxonomy): domain Eukaryota; kingdom Viridiplantae; phylum Streptophyta; class Magnoliopsida; order Caryophyllales; family Portulacaceae; genus Portulaca; species Portulaca oleracea. The sequence continues at coordinate 7,136,123 of CM055877.1, forward strand.
GTCAACTTAATGACTTGTTATTATGAAGCTTGACTATTTACAAAAGAAAGGGAAAGGATGATGAAAAGAAAATAAAACTATATTGAATTACTTTTACACAACATTAAAGCGAAGGGAAATAAAAGAAGGAAAAAAGGTACAGAACCCGTCCGGGTTTGTACATTCAAGCCGGAAATAAAAGAAAAAAGGACTGCGTAAAAGGAGCAAACCAAGCCGGGTTTGTCACTGTCAGGCAAACCCAGCCGGGTTTGCTTCTGTTCCACTTGTGAATTGAGTCAGTGAGACAGTGAAGAAGAAGAGATCAAGGCAGGGGCTGCGTAACCCGTTTGAGTTCGCGCCTTCGTAGCCCTACTCAATTTCCTCACTTTTCTCAGAAGAACAAGACACGCCAAAGAAAAGAAAAAAATAAAATAGAATAAAATATTGAAGTACAAGTAAAGAGTCGCCAGTTGAATTTTTAGGAGAAAAACAACAAACCATTTTAATACAAACTCCGGTCTACGAATCCAAAGACGGATTCGGGTAGATTGAATTTGACAATTAAAACTGTCAAATCCGCCTATTCAAACGAATAAACTCTACTAGAATTAAATCAAGGCAAAAAAGTTAAAAGGGAGGAATTAGATATAAATTTCACAAGTTTAACATTAATGTCATGCAAATTATGAATTGAAAACACAAGAATTACATGAATTTGTTAGGTTACATTGCATGGTTTGCATCAATGTGATAATTATTCTAACCTTTAATGAAGTAGCATGCAAAGGGAGAGAAGAGGTAGAGAGAATATACTAGGGTCAATACTCTAGCATAATCCCCCCTTCAAATGGAGAGGGAATAGGTTTAATTTATAGTGGAATGTAGGTTAGATGGGGCGATTAGGGTTTAATTTAGGTTTAGCCGCAGTACGATGTCTGACAGCTAACTCAGTAGGGTTTGGGCCGAATGAGCTAAGCTCAGCTCACCAAACTCGGTAGGGTTTGGTAGTAATGTTGGGCCATTTTGCTTGCTTTCGGGTTAGAAAAGTGATGGATCTGCATGCTACTAGATTACTCGGCTATCTTATTTTTACAGATAACTAAAATTAATACCGGTACAAAATCCGGTGTCTACAGATAGCCCCCACTTTGATCGAGTTTGAGTAAAACGATGATCAAAGTAGTCTTGATGATCTTGGATATGAATCAGAAGCCTGTTCTGAAGCTGGTTGACGCTTGGAAGCTTGGTCCTGCGCCGATGTTGGTTGGCCTGCTTAGTTTCTTCCGTAAAGCTGACCGAATTGATCCGTCTCATTTCGCCGTGAGATAGATCAAGGTTATGCACTTCATTTCGCTGTGAAGTGCAAGACCTGTGTCTGTGTGGGTTGACTTGCTTAGTTTCTTCCGTAAAGCCGGTCGGAGTCGATCCACTTCATTTCGCCGTGAGGCGGATCTAGGAGGCATGCTTCATTTCGCCGTGACGCATGCCAGGATGACGAGGTGATCCACTTCATTTCGCCGTGAGGTGGATCGAGGTGACGTGCTTCATTTCGCCGTGACGCATGCCAGGATGACGAGTTGATCCACTTCATTTCGCCGTGAGATGGATCGAGGTGATGTGCTTCATTTCGCCGTGAAGCATGCCGTGATGATGAGGTAATCCACTTCATTTCGCCGTGAGGTGGATCGAGGTGACGTGCTTCATTTCGCCGTGACGCATGCCAGGATGACGAGTTGATCCACTTCATTTCGCCGTGAGATGGATCGAGGTGACGTGCTTCATTTCGCCGTGACGCATGCCAGGATGACGAGTTGATCCACTTCATTTCGCCGTGAGATGGATCGAGGTGACGTGCTTCATTTCGCCGTGAAGCATGCCGTGATGATGAGGTAATCCACTTCATTTCGCCGTGAGGTGGATCGAGGTGACGTGCTTCATTTCGCCGTGAAGCATATTGAGATGATGAGTTGATCTACTTCATTTCGCCGTGAGATGGATCGAGGTGACGTGCTTCATTTCGCCGTGAAGTAGATCAAGGTCACGCACTTCATTTCGCCGTGGAGTGCGGGACTTGTGTCTGTGTGCTGAAAAGGGTGTCATCGCATTGTGAGGGCGATGGGCCAAGATGAGTTCGTCTTTGTAACCGCGACGGCCAAGCGTATTTTGTGCATTGTTCGCAAAGAGAAGGAGGGCATCGGTTTATCTGAAACTCGAGTGAGTCGGAAAATTTACACATCGATCGTGCTTTAGCTCTAAGTGGGCTTGAGTTTGCCATAGCTTCATGGGTATAGGCACTGCTTTGGGCTTGAGTTGCGGCCGTCAAACCCGTCTGGTTTGAATTTTTTTTTTCGAGCGGATGAAATGGAAGAAGGCCCAAACCGTGCAGGTTGGCTGAATTGCGTCATTCTTTGAGTGAGGGAGGCAGACCCAAACCCGTCTGGGTTGGACCGAGAGTTGGGCTCTTTTCCCTTTTTTTTTGTGAGTCGAGTGAGCCGACAGACAGACCCAAACCCGTCTGGGTTGGGCCGAGAGGATTGAAGGTGAGGAGGCCCAAACCCGGCTAGGTTGGGCTAAGAGAAGGCGAGAAGTCGATATGAAATGAGTCTTTGCGAAAACGGACCTAGGCGGGCCGTTCTAGCTTTTAGGCTGATTCGACCCCTTGCTTGGGCTACGTAGCCCCCAGCTTAGTGGCAGTTTGATTTAACTCTTGCTAAACTGGGAATCACTTGATATTCGCCGTAGTGACTTGCTTCCTTTTTTTGGATTAAAATTGCCCTCGGCTTAGTGGAAACTTGATTGAATTTTTTTCTAAGCCAGGGTCACTCGAACATTCTTGGCTTAATGCGGTGATGCAGAAGTGTTGCACCTATCCGCCTGTAGCGTCTGAGGTGGTAGACTCCTATTACTACCAGTGGGACACTTACTTTGGCCCTGGTGGAAGCGGGGCCCATGGGGCTAATTGTGCAAGTGGTGGTGGCGATACGGAGGTTTGGCATGATGAGGACTGAGAATGATGCACATGCAGGGTCTTTATGTAATGAACTTATGTAATGCTATGTATGACTCTTTATTATGCACTTAGGACAATGCAATGCAATGATGTAATAATGTTACTCATGTACACTTAATGCATGACGTACGTTTTTTTTATTTATGCACTAGTGCGAACTACTGATGTGATGCTTATGCAATGATGGTGCTGCGTAATGCACTTTTTTATTTTCGTGTACCCTTATGCATAATGTAACAACAATGTGCAATGTGATATGCAATCTACATGGTGGGATTACTCCCACTTGATGGCCCTCAAACGAAAAAAAGACCGAAAATTAAATGCTACAAGTAAGTTCGAGCTACAGTTTCGGGGCCGGCGAAGACATATAACTATCTTGTGGACCCGCATTACGACCCAAAATAGAGTTGAAGTGGCTCCGTGAGATAGTCCAATAAGCTGGCCCAAACCCGTCTGGGTTTCAGGCCCAAAATGATTCCCACTTCTAGGAGCTGGGCCTTTAGAACTCCACATAGGCTAGCCCAGGCCCGTCTGCGTTTCGCGCCGAGAAACCCTAACTTGGCGTGCAGTTTAAGGAAAGCTGATCTTGGCGTACAGGGCAAGTAAACCCGTCTGGGTTACGCCTTCTCCAAATCACAAGCACAAACCAAACACCATCAAACCCGCCTGAGTTTCATTATCCCCATTATTTCCTTGCCCCGACGTGAATCAAATCGTCCTTTCATCCTGATGGCGTTCGAGAAAAAGCTAGCCACTTGGATAAGCACTCTGTCCAAGGAGGAAAAGAGAGAGTTGGGGAGGTATAAGTTGACTTCTCTGCTAAGTTTGAGGCAAGTGAAAATAGCTTGACTATTTACAAAAGAAAGGGAAAGGATGATGAAAAGAAAATAAAACTATATTGAATTACTTTTACACAACATTAAAGCGAAGGGAAATAAAAGAAGGAAAAAAGGTACAGAACCCGTCCGGGTTTGCTTCTGTTCCAAGCCGGGAAATAAAAGAAAAAAAAGGGACTGCGTAAAAGGAGCAAACCAAGCCGGGTTTGTCACTGTCAGGCAAACCCAGCCGGGTTTGCTTCTGTTCCACTTGTGAATTGAGTCAGTGAGACAGTGAAGAAGAAGAGATCAAGGCAGGGGCTGCGTAACCCGTTTGAGTTCGCGCCTTCGTAGCCCTACTCAATTTCCTCACTTTTCTCAGAAGAACAAGACACGCCAAAGAAAAGAAAAAAATAAAATAGAATAAAATATTGAAGTACAAGTAAAGAGTCGCCAGTTGAATTTTTAGGAGAAAAACAACAAACCATTTTAATACAAACTCCGGTCTACGAATCCAAAGACGGATTCGGGGGTAAGGTTACGAATTTGACAATTAAAACTGTCAAATCCGCCTATTCAAACGAATAGACTCTACTAGAATTAAATCAAGGCAAAAAAGTTAAAAGGGAGGAATTAGATATAAATTTCACAAGTTTAACATTAATGTCATGCAAATTATGAATTGAAAACACAAGAATTACATGAATTCGTTAGGTTACATTGCATGGTTTGCATCAATGTGATAATTATTCTAACCTTTAATGAAGTAGCATGCAAAGGGAGAGAAGAGGTAGAGAGAATATACTAGTGTCAATACTCTAGCATAATCCCCCCTTCAAATGGAGAGGGAATAGGTTTAATTTATAGTGGAATGTAGGTTAGATGGGGCGATTAGGGTTTAATTTAGGTTTAGCCGCGGTAATACGACTTCGCTAACTCAGCCGGGTTTGGGCCGAGCTGAGCTAAGCTCTGGCTCACCAAACTCAGCCGGGTTTGGACCGAGCCGAGTTGAGCTCTGGCCCACCAAACTCAGACGAGTTTGGGCCGTAATGTTGGGCCATTTTGCTTGCTTTCGGGTTAGAAAAGTGATGGATCTGCATGCTACTAGATTACTCGGCTAGCTTATTTTTACAGATAACTAAAATTAATACCGGTACAAAATCCGGTGTCTACAGGCGTCTGTTTATTCTCGTATCAGATGCCATATTGGGACGCCTTTTGCCATGAATTCTACCAGTGTATCCAAAATCTAACCAAATTTTAATCGGACCCTTTTTTAATCGGACATGGTTTTTAACCTCTTCAAAATACAACGTATTTAACTTGCTCAAACAATAATACATCAAAATCGAACAATAATACATCAAGTGTTATTCGGAAAAAAATACAATAATACATCTTCCTTAAGTGTGAATCAGAGTAACATACATCCTCCTCAATTTAAAATTTGAAAATTACTACTTTATCCTTGTTATTAATATATATACATATTGAATTAGAATAAATGTTATTTGGTAATTTTAAATTTTTCGGGGATGGGGATGAGAATTTTCCCCGACAGAAAAAATGGGGACGGGGATGGGGAAAATTTTGTCCCCGTCCCCACCCCGTCCTCGAGCGGATTTTAAAAAATTGTCTCATGTCCTCACCCCCAATGGGGGTGGAGATTTTTTCCAGAGCAGGGCGGGACCCCAGCGGGTTCAGGGATTTCCCGCCCCATTGCCATCCCTATCCTCTGCTCTTAGTTTTTTCTTTTTCCTTTTTTATAGTGGATTTTTTCTAATCGTCATTGATAGGGAGTTTTTTCCTCGTATGCCCTGTTCTTTTCTGCGGTTGGCAAACTGCGGTGCCACAGCCTACCGCAGTTTGCCACAACCTACCACAAAATATCATTCTACCACAATTTACCACAACCCACCACAAATTACTTTTTCACAATTACCAGTACAATATTTATATATATATACAAAAAACCTACCACAACATACCAATAACCCGCCACAATTACACCACAGTCCGCCACAATTTTACCACACCGTACCGCGCCATACCGCAAAATACTGCATAAAAGAACAGGGCCTAATTTGCAGTTTAAGTAATACCATATTCTTACATAAACAGTGTTCTATAGATCATATCCTTATATACAGCGCTGACACAAATTCGGGTCGGACAAATTCGGACAATGTCAAAATTCGGACGAGAAATTCATGTTCAGATCTGGTTTTATTTTAGGTCGGACAATTCGGACGAAGTTAAAATCGGGTTCGGACAATAGAAAAATGAGAAATTTTATGTTCGAATATTCGGTCAATTCGGTCAATATCAAAATTCAGACAAAAAATCTATCTTCAGACCCGGTTTTTGCCGATTCGAACAAAATTTTATCAACTCTACTTATATGCATGTACAAACTACAAATCACCTTATTAGATTACGACAATAATACTGTGAAGAATAATATTGAACTCTCAATATTCGCCCCAGCTTCAAACGAAAAGTATGTTATTTATGAAAGTTTTTGGTTTAATTGAACATATGATCAAGTAAATTGTATATCAATTTAGATTTTGAGCAATTATTCTTCCTTTCTCCATATCCTCTATCATTTCTCCTCCTCTTCCTCTTATCATTTCTCTGTCAATTCACTCTTTGCCTTCCTTTTACAACCCCATACCATTTGGAGACAAAGTTTATTGATGTGTCAAATTTTAGCTCAACTGACGAACTTTCACGCAAATTGAGTAAAAAATTGAATTGACACTACAAATAATCTTAAGGCCCTATTCTTTTGTTGGATTAAACCTAACCAACCTAACATAATTCTTTGGATTTGTATATCTAACTGTAACACCCCAAAACACTTAATCACAAGATTAACTTAAACCATCAATTAAACCTGTGATTAGCGCAGCGGAACACCAGGGTAGAGGTATTACCGCCGTCCCCACTCGGGACAAGGCAAACACAAACACCAAACATAACCCAAAATAAAAAATACTTAACCCCATACAAAACAATCACCAAACTTTGAAATACAACATAGACAACCCTTTAAACATTAATATAAAGATTTCCCAACATGAGAAAAGAAAAGTCTCCAAATCCCATAAAAGCGCTTGAGGATCGACTAGCAACCACCTTAGAAACGACCTTGAATGGAACGATCTAATTTTGCTTAGTCTTGGCTTTATCCTATGAGCTCGGACCTCCTAAAACAAAACATTGAAAACAGACGCAAAGTGAGTGGGGAAACACTCAGTACACAAACCTCCAACACGTCAACCGTTCGAAACGGTTTCTAGTGCCGGCGTTTTAAAAACATTTTGAAAACGGGGAAGGGGAAATAACCATGAATGAACTGGATTGTTGCATAGATAAATATGTGTATACATAAAGGAGTTAAACTTGTAATAATTGAAAACGAGTGGTATCCCTTACGATCGATGCAAAGCACCTCACACGCGCGCATGCCCAAATCGATCTAGATTTGGATTGGGTGACTGCTAGGCAATCGACACTGGCCAGGTCATTCGGACACTCTGATCAGGAGCATCTAAAAGAAAAGGCCAGTACATCACGTAACTAACTAGCATATACTAAGGCGGGACCACTTTTGAAAATAATGTGATAAATGATATTAGGTCAATGCTTTGTCATGATGATAATATATATATACTGAATGATAAGAAAAATGTTAAACGTTGGACAATTTGCGTACCTTAGGTAGTAGAAAGGTCTAGCGACGTGCTTCGAACTTGGGACGGTTTGGGCGTCTTGGAAACTATAATAAGAGCATAAGAAAATTGAGAATTTAAATAAAGTCCTTGCATTTACAAACTAGGATGAAAGTACTTAAAACTTGATAACTTAAAAGGAATGAGAAAATAGAAATTTCAATTTTTGATCAATCAAAGATTTGGTGATAACTTGAGCTAGAAAACCTGGATTTTTGCAAACGAGTACTTTTTGGAAAGGGAAAATCACGCCCTACAACTTTATCAACTGGCTCGAAGGCTAAAAGTGAAAGAAAGGGCTCGGAAAAAGGCCCGGACAGAAGCAGAGCACTTGAAATTAATCATGCGGCTTGGAAATTTAAGCGAAACTTATGGTGAAACTTGAATAGGATCAAAGAAAGCTTATGATGTATAAAGTATCTTGAGCAACTAGTTTAGACGAGCATAGAATTGGAGTCCTTGAAGGCTTAAGAAGAGAAGTTATTCGATTATTGAAAACATGAAAGAAACGTTGTCAAGCGACGGAAATTAGATAAGGACATGGTTATGAATTTTGGAAAGTTTACGAACCGATGACCGGTGAATTGAATACATAGAAGAGATGGTCCTTGGTTATTTAGACATCGAGGAAAACCCATAAACTTGTTAGGAAGTCAAAAGTACGACTTAGCCAGCAACAACACTTACACGAACCTAAAACCTCATCACTTTACCCCATGTGTTTGCTAGTATTTCCATAAACCTTTAGGAGGTAATTCCCAAACACTAACATAGCTTAAATCAACTTAGAAAACCTACTCAATCCATCTTAATAGTGACACAAAGGTTGACATGTCATTAGAGCCTCCTACGAGATCAAAGTGCCACCTTAAAGTTAAAATTAAGGAAATAAATTCTAGGCAGAAACTTTGTTGACGGCCCTCGAACACAGCCTCATATCTCACTCTCCCGATATCGTATGGATGCAAGCCTTATGTTTCCGGAAAGCTTGAAGAACGACCTAAAACTTTTATGCTTATCACTTAAGCTCATAAAGTCTCCAAATGGACGAAAACTTAGCAAGAAGGTAATGACTCAGAACACGTATATAATTGCACCCTTTCACGGTTTTGCTCATATCTCGGGCTACACATACCGGATTCTCGAAATTCCAAAGCCTAGAGTTAGATAATTACTTGGGCTATCATTTCCAGTAAAAATCTGGGTAAAACTCACATTTTACATCCTCTGTAAAAATCAGATACCTAGACAGAAACTTTTTACGTCTTTGATTCTTACCTTGGTGCCTCCTTTTAGCCTCTAATTTATACTAATTCACAACCAAAGCCCAAATTAACTATTACTCATGGTTCTTCCAGATTTTAATGCTTAGAGATTACCCAAATAAGCTCATGAAACTCACATGCAACCATAGATTACACATGCAACTATAATTAACACTTAAATTAGCCCTTACTCATCAAATTTACACTAAACTCATATTACCCAAGAGTAAAAGACTTGATTAGCATAACAATCTCTTCAAAACAGTCCCTAAAACTCAAATTTCTTCATCAAGAACCTCATGCAAGTAAGCTATTTCATTACCTATCAAGAAACAAGCAAGAAACACCTCAATCTTCACATGCATCAAACTCTAATTCAAACCCTAATTAACTAAACTTAACCACAACTTAAACTCATGCTTAGAAATCATAAAAGGGATGAAAAACTTCAAGAAAACACAATTTAGAAATGAAATTTCATATTAGAGTATTGAGAATAGAGTTAGGGTTTGAGAATTATACCACTTGGAGAAGAACTTGGAGGAGAAAACACAAGAGAGGGGGAAGAAGGTGGCTCGGCCACCTCACAGCGACATGGTGATCTCGCAGGTCTGGAGCAAAGGGACAGTTGGTGGCGAAGAGAGGAGGAGGGAGGAGAGGGGAGTGTTTGAGTAAATCTGATTTATGAAATGAAATTAAAGACCTTAGTCTCCTCCCCCTCTTATATAAATAACCCCTTAAATAAATAACTCTCTAGGTTGGAAAAATAACTTAGACAATTAGTAATATAAACTAGCTAGGTAAAATAATTGGTATAGACTAAAATAAAATTAGTGAACAATAACTTGGTGAAATAATTTAGTATTAAATTAAATAAAGTTACTTGGGACTAAATTAGGTAAAATCAACTAGTATTAAACCACATAAAATAAATTGGTAGGACACATTAATAGAATAGGTTGGCCAAAAGATTACAATTAGAAAGGTTGGATAATATAAATCGGAATTGAAACGAAAATTAAAATTAATATAACCTTCTTCGGTTACAAGCGTAAAATTGAGAACGATAAAATAATTTATAAAACTTATCATAAGAGTATTCATAAACTCGTAATAATAAGTATAACTTTAAATTCGAGATAACATAAAATCAACCTGTTTAACCATCGCCATGCTCAAGACCTGTCGCGCAAAAAAAATAAATAATAATAATAACAGTAATAACCATATTAACGTAAAAGAAAGAAAATTTTTAACCGCGTAATTTAGTTAATCACCGTGATTACGGCCTTAATTAATACGGGTTTAGGGTGGGTCGTTACACTAACGAATCCAATCCAACAATTCAATTCAAACCTTACACAATTTCCCCAAAAAGCATTCTTTCTAAAAACACAATTCCCTAAAACATCATAACTTATCCAATACAATCCAATTCAATCCAATCCAATCCATCCAACATGGGCAGATCCCGGGCCTCGGCGACGGTGGCCACGACCGCCGTTAAATCCAAAACAAATTAAAAAAATTAGTATAATTTGGAATAAAAATTATGGATTTTATGTTTATCATATAAAATAATAATGTATTGGTCACCTTTAATTAAAAGATCGCGATCCGCCACTGCCATCTAAACTTGATTTTAACCAGTCCAAAGAATAGGAACCAATTATCTAAAAAAACACACAACCCAAAAACAACTTTTTAAATAAAAAAGAAATTCAAATAATATTATTTTAATATCAAATCAATCCATTTTTCTAACATTTATAACTTTTTCATTTATTTTTTCCAAAATATTTAGATTTTATTAATAAAATATTTCCACCCATCAACTAACTTAACTCAAACTTACCATATCTCATCTTAACTTATCATAGCTTAATTAATCTAACTTGAATCTAACTTAACAACACAACAGAGCTAAAAGATCAACTAGACAAATAAAAAAGGAATATTCTATGTACCATTGTACTCTATTATGTTTGAGCCACAACCTACCTTTGAGATAAGAAAGGTACCCAATTATTCTTGATTATGTATACATTCTTGTTATTTTATTTGCTACAAACAATGTTGTGTGCTGATACTTTCGTTGTATTACTTTATATAGTAATAATAACACATAGAAATTAGAAATATATGGATACATGCAACAAGTAGAGAACTAACCAACAAGAATAGTCATTATAGTTTCTTTCTTTTGAGTGTATCTTTTAATGAATGGAAACAAGGGATCTAATTCAACCAAAAGGACAGAAGTTGCATGACAAAGAGAGAACAAAAAAATCTTTTATGATATTTTTAGGAGCCAGGTGGTTTGTCATTAAGAGATATTTTTATTTGTATCTAGATTTTCTGTTACAAAAAAATTAAATAAATAATTTAATCTTGTTTTTCTTCAATCAGAACTTTGTTATTTTATATGGTTGGTTAAGTGGTTGTGCGGATACATTGGTAAAGTATGTATAGTGTGATAAAGGTGAATAAGTTTGATAAAGTGTGGATAAATTGGATGAAAGTGGAAATATATATATAATTTTTAATAACTTTTAATAAGATAATGTGAGTAAGAAAAGTCACGTCAGTCACATAACTTATTAAATATATGAATTTTAAAATATATATTATATGTAAGGTGGATAAGATGAGAACAATTGGTATGATAAAATTGATAAAAAATATTGTTAGTGTGGATAAACTTTACCTTACTATAGGGAAGAAAAAAAACAAGCATATTTTTATAATTGCTCCATTTTTTGATGGACAAATTGTTTCATTACTCTTGTCTCCAACGTGTATTATTAATATTAAGATTACATTGTGATGGTTGACACTCATTATAAATTTTTCATATTATTATCTCCTTCCAAAAGTTACTAGTATTTTAACCATTTTACTAGTCATCTATGTCTACTTTATGTTATGGGGTAACTTTAATTTGTACAACACTCGTGTGAGTTAGCCAACTTTAACCGAATTTTATCTTAGAAGTTTGCTAGTAAGTCTTTCACAAGCTTAACTTAGATTTTGAGAGACTAAGAAAGCTTTGAAGACAATGTAAAGATACAAGAGTGTGTTTTGGAAAAGAGTTTGAATATTGCCTCCAAATAATGGACGGTTACAAATGAGACCCCAAAGGAGTATTTATACACTTTCAACTCCTTAGTGGACAGTGGAGATTGATTTGATCCAATGGTCCAATGATCCAATTTTATATAGAGTACTATAGAATATTTTATGACATTGATGAATAGTATAGAGAACTCTAGGGAATTCTAAAACAGTCTAAAGATTCTAGAGGTCTCATGAAAAATATGGAACGTTCCAGATATTTCTAGATCGTTCCGGGACATTCTAGATGGGTCCGGAAAATCCCGTGACATTTAGGAGGAATTTTCTCTAATCAAATTTTATATGAGATAAATTATTTGGTGAAATTTAATTGAATAAAGATTTTCTTACAATGTATTTATTGCTTCGTTGTCATCTTGCTAACTAATGACCAATGAGTATATTTATTACTCCTTCTGTTCCATATTAATTTTCATATTTCTTACTTTGACGGTTTTTAATGTCACTCTTTGATTGATAATTTTTCATATAATATGTTATTAAAAATTGCAATATTATATTTTTATAATCGTATTTTTCGTTACGAATCTAATATATGGTGGTAATTTTATATCACAACTCATTGTATATATTGAGAAATTTATGGTCAAAATTTTTATAATTTGACTGCACAATTTTTAAAGACGACAATTCATATGGAACGGAGGGAGTACTTCTTCAATTAAAATAAAAGTCTTTTTTTAAGGAATGAATGTTTAGGAATGAGTGTCTATGTATAATTTCTAGTTATTTTAGAAAAAGAAAAAGATATTATCGTCATCTTCTTATCTGATTTTTTTTCATTATCTTTTCTCATTTTATATTATCTGTCACTTTATAAAAATATCTTTTAATTTTTATGATATTTTTAGGAACTAGGTGCTTTGTCATTGAGAGATTTTTTTACTTGTATCAAGATTTTATGTTATATAAAAAAAATTAAATAAATAATGGAATATTGATTTTCTGCAATCGGGGTTCTGTTATTTTATGTGGTTGGTTAAGGGGTTGTGCGGATAAGTTGGTAAAGCATGGATAATGTGATAAACGTGAATAAGTTCCTGTTTTTTTAGAATGGTTGAGTTGAGTTATGATTGGTAAGGTACGAAAAAAGAAAGGAAAAATGAAAGGTTGACATTTGTTTGAGTTAAATTAGTTGTTGGATGAAAATATTTTATTAATAAAATTTGAATATTTTGGGAAAATAAATGAAAAAGTTATAATTGTTGGAAAAAGCGGAATGGTTTAATGATTAAATTAGTATTATTTCAATTTCTTTTTGACTAAAATTTTGAATTTGGTTTGACTGTTTTTTAAGGAATTAAATAAGGTAAGGTTAGGTGAGGTTGAGTTCACTTAACCCTAACTTACTAGCCTAAAGAGCAGAGCGGCAGGGCCATGTGGATAAAGTATATAAAGGTGGAAAAATATTTATAATTTTTAATAAGGTGTCGTGAGTAAGAAAAAACCACATTAGTCAAAAAAATATGAATTTTAAAATATATATTATATGTAAGGTGCATAAGATGAGAACAACTAATGTGATAAAATTGATAAAAAAATATGTATAGTACGAGTAGACGTAACTTTACTACATAAAAGAATATGATTAATTGCTCCTTTTTTTATGGAATAATTGCTCCATTATTCTTACGGGCTGAATGTTGCGGAGATGTGAATGATTCGGTGGATTTGCGGCTACACCAAGTTGGATAGGATTAAGAATGATGCGTGTCGATCCAAACTACAGGTAGCACCCTTTGAGGAAAAATTGCGAGAGACTAGACTGAGATGGTTTGGGCATGTCCGTAGGAGAAGTGTGGATGCTCCTGTAAGGAGGTGCGAAGGGATTGAAATACCTCAAGGCCGTCGTGGGCATGGGAGACCTAAAAAGTCCATGAGAGAGGTGATAAGAGAAGATCTAAGACACTTAAGTTTAGTGGAGGACATGGCTCTAGACAGGAGGGCTTGGCGGGCTAGGATTAAGGTAGTAGGGTGAGGAAGGTGTTTGTGATTCGAGCTAGCTTTACGTCTTTTGGCTTGTATTTGTTTTCTTGTGCAGGAACCTGTTAGCCCTTCCGATAGCACTGGCAACACTCTGGTATGTGTTTTCTTCTTTTAACAAGCTTCACCTCTACTGTTTTTGCTTCGGATCCGTCATAATTAGTCTCTTCATGAACTTTTGTTCATGGAAGTAAAGCTGCCTACTTTAGGGTCCCCCATACCACGCTCAAACGTGTCACATGGGAGGTTGTTGTTGTTGTTGTAATTGCCATTATTCTTGCCTCTAGCAAATATTAATATTAATATTATATTGTGATCTCTTCAAACATCACCTAAAAAGACCCAAGGGAATACTTATTGTCCTAATAAATGGAACTTTATTTTGTGTTGGAGAGTATAATGTATGAAATCAAGTAACTATAGATGTTTATAGTGAAGAACCATGCAAATTATTGTAGTGAAGAATGAAAGAGTCGCTGCAACGGCGAATTTGAGAGTGACATGTGCTGATGTGGCATGGGCGATGATGAGAAAGACAGTGTAATGGTGAGAACGAGTGTCGGTTGTTAGAATAACTCAAACTCCTGCTTATCGCGCGAGTGCAAAGACGAAATTCTCAATATATTTTTTTCATTTTTATAAATTTTTGTTATAGTGTATTTAAATTATTAATGCTCCATTCTTTCATGCAGTATGTTGTTGTGCACGACAACACACTCTTTAATTTCTACCACACTTCGTCATACCACACCACAATCGTTACCAATATCTATTCACTTTATCTCTCCTCACTTTTCTCCCCTACTTTTCACATTATCTCTTATCATCTATCCCAACTACTACAACTCTCACCACAACTCACCATACCTTTTTAAATTCCACTGCATCGCACCATTACCACATTGCACCAACCGCGTAAAAGAACGAAGCCTAAATATGGGGCCTACACATTTTTTAAAATTATTTTGACCAAACTCATGCTCGTTATTGGAAAACAAGTTAATATGAAGGGTTAACTCTAACTCTCTTGATGGGTCATACTGCTTCCACTTCTCTAGTGGATACAACTCATGTTCACTATTGCGGGTGCTCTCATAATCATAATAATTGTAGTGAACAACTATAATAACTACAGTGAACAACCATAATCATAATAATAACAAGACCCCGTTCTTTTATGTGGCAGGCTGCATGCAGTGCGGTATCATACTGCACCACACTCTTTAATTTCTATCACACCACACTACAATCATTATCAATATATTTCATCATTTTTCTCTCTTCTCACTTTTCTCATCTATTTTTCACATTCTCTCTCCTCACCTTACTCACCTATCACAACTCTCACCACAACACATCACAACTCACCACACTTCACCCCACTTTCTCAAATTCCACCGCACAATAACATTACCACAATGCACCAACCGTATAAAAAAACATAGCCTAAGTGTGAGCGATCGTAGTACTTTGTAGTGAACAATCGCGATCATAATAATTGTAGTGAACAATCATAATAATTATAGTGAACAACCATAATTGTAATACTCCCTCCATCTCAAATCATTTGTCTACTATTTCATTTTTGAATGTCTCAAAATTATGTTTACTTTCCTTAAATGAAAATTTTTATTTTATTGAAATTACTAAAATATCCTTAATTTGAATTTTATGTATTTAAATATGAGAGGTAAAAGTATAAATAGTAGTTTTGAATTTAAAACTAAGGGTATTATTAATATTTTATCGCTAATTGAGATTGATTTGTTGATTTTTTTTATAAAAAAAATACATACGAAATCAAAATGGATAAATATTTTAGGATGGAGGGAGGTAATAAACTGTGAACGATGGCAACACTTGGAACATGTAGTCGGAGCACACGTAATAAATCGTAACTTTTTACTACTTCTTCCGTTCCAAATTAATTGATGGAATTGAAATTTTCACGCATATCAATATAGGGAAATTGGATTCTAATAATTTCTACTTTCGCAAATTGGATGACAATAATCCCTACTTTCAATTTGTATTCTGGTGGTCCAAAAAAATAAAATAAAATTGTATTGTAGTGGTACCAAATCCATTACCACATTCTTTTTATTTTTTTCATGTCTACCCCATATTGTTTTTATTTTTTTGGTTCCTGCCCCTAGATAGGTAATGAAATGTAGTTACTAAAACATTTTTTAAATTATTTTTTTGAGATTCCGAGCAATTATTATGATTTTTTAAAAGGAATAAAATTGAAAAAATCTTAAAAAATCTTTAAAAATTTGAAAAAAATTGGGAGA
Source organism: Portulaca oleracea (assembly GCA_029582165.1). Taxonomy (NCBI): domain Eukaryota; kingdom Viridiplantae; phylum Streptophyta; class Magnoliopsida; order Caryophyllales; family Portulacaceae; genus Portulaca; species Portulaca oleracea. Next base: position 7,152,344 of record CM055877.1, read on the forward strand.
AATGCTGTAAATTCATTAAAAATAGTGGTAAAGTGTTATACAAAGTTTTGAATCAAATGCAACACAAAATCTATGATATTTAGGGCATATTCTCGATTCTGTCCCACTACAATACAATTTTATTTTTTTTGGATCACCAAATTACAAATTGAAAGTAGGGATTATTACCATACCATTTGCAAAAGTAGGGATTATTAGAATCCAATTTCCCTATCAATATATATAACTATAATAACTATCAAACCTCAATTGTATTTGTCTTTTCTCTCTCTAATAAATAATATACTACCTCCGTCCCAAATTGTTTGTCTATCTACCTAACTCCCTTGTCCCAAAATGTTTGTGTATTTTATAATTTCAATGATTGTAATTCCTATTATACCCCTAATAAATACTCTTTTGTATCTTTTTTATTTTTCTTCACATGAGAAAAGTAAGGACAATTATGATACATTACACATTTTTCACCTCATTTCCCATGATCATTGGACTTTTAAATATAGTTGGATGGACAAACAATATGGGACGGAGGTAGTAAAATAATTGAATTAGGTATTGAAATAAGGAAAATAACAATTATTTTAAAATAAAATAAGTTAATTAAAATGTTAATTAATATGTGACGGAGGAAGTATAGTTTCTGGAAAAAGTTATTTAAAAAAAGGCAAATTGCAATTGGGTCATGTAAAGTTGCCACTTGGATGAGGTCACAACCTCATAGGGACAAAATCAGGGGCCTGGCCAAATGGCAACTTACTAATTTTTATTTTTATTTTTTCGAAGCAAAAAGGGTTTTACTTCCGTTTCAAAATGTTTGTCAAAATAATTAATTTCTTTGTTCCTATTTCTTTGTTACTTTTATGATTTCATTGTAATTTTATTTTTGTCCCTAATTAATAATTTTATTTATCATTTTTTACCATCCCAACAACTATTACATCAATAAATATAGAGGTAATTTGGGTAAGATTCAAACTTTTCACCCCAATTTCAAGATGTATTGATTTTGTAAAAAGTAATTGAGGTGACAGAGAAATTGGTACGGAGTTAGTATTCATCAATAATTAAAAATGAGGTCTTCCTGAATTGCCAATAAAACAGATCCAGGACCTCCTTCAGTTCACACTTACTTACCTTACTAGCCAATGGTATGAAAATTATAAATTTACCAATTTCAGTTTGTGTAAGCTGCTTTACGTGGCTAAAATATTCGTTCATTTTAAAAGACAATTTGGATTTTAATTTTCATTATTCTTTTCTTTTTAATTTAAACTAGTTTTTATCTTTTTGGTTAGTTTATTATATCACTAACTTACCTATCATAAATTATTTTGTTACATTTTTTTCTGTATCAACCTTACTTTACCTAACTTCATATCAAAACAAAAGTGTCTGCCCAAATTAAACTCATACCCTGAATAATAATTTCTTGATCGTCAAAATATAATTTTATTTATTTTTGAACCATTTGAATCCAAATTTATAATAAGAATTATTATTAACCAAGTCGTGAAAATAAGGATTATATATATATATATATATATATATATATATATATAGACACACGTAGGACTCAAATGCTAGAACGTCATTAAACTGGGTCTCTACTCTCTACACTACATTCCCAGACACAACCCAGTGGTCACTCACTCTGTCTTTCTCTCTGGGTATTCATTAACCAACATTCATTCCTTCCTCCCACCCAAAAACCTCACAACAACGTACAACAACTGCCTTCATCATCAACCTGTCGAACCAAATCAATCCTCGCACACAAAAATTGAAAAACCTCATTCAATTCGTCACACAGCAATTCCATCAACAACCTCTCGATCGACTCCACGGATTAACAGAGGCAAATCAAATCAATCCTCACACAAAAAAACCTCATTCAATTCAACATTTCAATCACACAATTCCATCAACAACTTCCGGAATCCACAGATTGACAGAGACAAATCAATCGTTCGCACACAAAAACCTCATTCAATTCAGTATTTCAATCACACAACCATCAACAACCTCTGGAATCGATCAATCAAACCAAAAACAACCTAAAATCGCTCCCATTCGTCTCATCAATCAATCAATCGGTATTGTTATGGCGGGAGCATCGCGGAAGTGGATGATACTGGCGGCGACGATATGGATACAGGCGCTGACGGGGACGAACTTCGACTTCTCGGCGTACTCGTCGGAGATGAAGACGGTGCTCGGGATTTCGCAGGTGCAACTCAACTACCTCGCCGTGGCTTCCGACCTCGGCAAGGCGTTCGGATGGTCCTCCGGCCTGGCGTTGCTGTATTTCCCGCTTCCGATCGTACTGTTCATCGCCGCCACCTTCGGATTCGTCGGTTATGGTGTACAGTGGCTCGTACTCCGTGGATGCCTCTCTCCTCCTTATTTCGCGGTTAGTTGGTTACCTTCAAGGCTTCTTCAACTGTCTCTGTTTCTCCAGAATTTACTATGCCACGAAATTAATTAACTAATGGATGTGTCAAAATTATGTACTATCTCCGTCCTTAAATAATTGTTCATTTGACTAAATTTTGACAGTTGATCACTCACAAATTACAAATTACAATGAGTTACAATATATAATTAATATCATTGTAATTTTTAGTACAATATCTTTCTAATGATGATAATTTCATATTGTAATTCATTGCAATTTGTGAGTAATCAATGGTCAAAGTTTAGTCAAATGGACAATTATTTAGGGACGGAGGTAGTATGTGTTACTCCCTCCGTTTTCTTTTATTTGTCTTTCACATTTTTTAGGTTCGTTTTAATCAACAATTTCACACATAATACTTTTTATAAAAATCTACGATATTATCTTTTTTTTTATAGTATTTTTTATAACGAATCTAACAACATCAATTTTGTATTATAAATCATTGTACAAATTAAAATATTAACGGTCAAAGTTTTTAACATAATTACCAACGTGACAATAAAAAAAGGGAGAGTACATGAATTATGTATCGTCTTATTGACAAGAGCATGATAGGATTTTTTTTTTCGTTTATAATATACTTTACTCACCCGTTCCATTCCATATTATTTATTCTGTATTTGATTCTCACTGTATTATCTCATTTTCATATTATTTATCTCTTTAAATAATTTTTTTCTTATAATATCTATCATGTTACAATTTCAATAACACATTAATTACTAATTCATCAAATTAACCTTATTAAATACATATTTTTCTTCAATTTTTCTCTTTTTGCATCATTTTTCTTTATTATACATCATTTTATTCACATTTTTTCTCATTTCCAACAATACAAATTAATGTAAATTGGAAGTTTTCTTGATTTTGTAAATTATGTCTTAAAAGACAAATAATATGGGAAGGAGGGGTAGAATAATACTTTTCGATTTGAATTTAATAATATTTTGACGGCATAATTTTCAAAGAAAATAAATAATATAAAATGGAGGGAGTATTCTTTTTGTGTTGGTCAATAGCACATTGAAAATTTTCTTGTATGATAATATAACATATTTTGAAAGTGTTGCGGTTTAAATAGAGCTGTAGATTAAATTATGGTACACAGTTGTCTAAAAGAACACTTGTTTGGCTTATCTCATAAAAAAAAACATTCATCCACAAAATATTATTATTATGTAAAAGAAAATTGTATAGTGCATTGTCTGACGTCCTTAAAATATAGCATATTAGAATTCAAAAGCTATAATACTATGGTTATGCAATTGTATATGATACGCTGTAGTACTAGGAGTATCTACTATTCTATATTCATTTGAATCATAGGTGGAGCCAATTTATAAGAATAAAAGCTTTAAATTTAATGAATTACTAGGCCTTAATCCGACGAGTATATTAAAATAATTATTTTAAAAAATTAAAAATTTAATAGAAATTATAATTATAATTTAGAAAGATTATTCCAAAATAATTATAATTACTGATACTATTTCTTTACGAAAATTCAAGATGATCTTTTAAGGGAAGGGTAAAATTATTTAAAAAGAAAATGAAATGATAATATTTTTGGGAAGAAAAATTACTAATTTGGATATCTAAAATTATTTAAAAGAAAATGAAATAATAATAAATAATAATTTTGGGAAGAAAAATTACTAATTTGGATATCTAAAATTATTTAAAAGAAAAAGAAATAATAATAATTTTGGGAAGAAAAATTACTAATTTGGATATCTATTCAGCCAGAAAAACAAAGTAAAAAATGAGCAAGAATTGTAAAAAAAATCAAGTCATTTTTTTTCTCTTTAACTAGAAAGTTGGATATATAGTTATCGAGAAATTCTCATCAAAAAAATGTGTTTATTAGTAGTTTATGAGAATATTATATGTGCTACTTTTTAGTCCAAAAAAAGAAATATGTGCTACCAATTGTTCTGTACTTGTGTGCTTTGGACAACGATACAGTGACCAATAATAGCAAATAGAAACTCCTCCGTGGCCCCTTCTCCTCCCTGTCTCGGTATATATCCTGCTCCACCCATTGTTAATGATATGGTACTTGCTACTTGTAATTGGTAGCTCTACAAAGACTTTTATTTATTATTGCTAAAGAGACTATTATTAATTTGAGAGTGACTATTTTAGTATTGTATTTTAAAGGAAATCTAGCATCAAATATACAAACTTTAAAAGGCTTGATATCAAATATATAAACTTTAAATTTTGATATATTAGCGTAAATTTGTCAAAAATTATCAAAATTTATCAAAAGTTACTAAAAATTATCAAAAATTACCAAAATTTAACTTTTACCCAACTATTTTTTACTCATGAATTTTACACACCCTAAGTGCATAGGGAATTTACCGATTATTATTACCTATGTTCTTAATTATTTGTCACAAAAATTAATTGGTTATTGAATTTAAATAATCTGAATTCAGGTCCGCAAAATTCTTAATAATCTGAACTTTCAAAATAACGTGAAATAATCTGGACTTTAAGATTTTTTTTATTACCGTGATATATATAAAGGATTTTTGGATTTAAATAATCTGAATTTTGCCGAGAAGAACTTGGTGGCATGCTATTTAAATCAAAAACCTTTGAAACCTAGATTATTCTAGGATCCTTTTAACGTTCAGATTATTGAGACTTTATGGCGTAAAGATTCATATTCAATAAGTATAGGGAATGAGATGAGAAGTTTACAAATTACCCAAAAACACTTGTAAAAATACCATTAGACTGAAATAAAGAGCTTATTTATATTATTAGAGATAAAAATGTTAGTATGGTTGTTAGAATGGTAAAGTTAAATAATTTAACAAAAAAAAGGAGCAGAGAAATCAGGTACTTTGAGAAATAAACAGGAACGGATGATATATATTTAGATAAATTATATATTGATCAAAATTTAAAAGAAAAAAACCCAAAAATCAAAAGTTAGTGTTTATGATGGATGATGGAATGAGCCCCACAGACTAGTTATTTTCAGCATTTGTATTCCTCTGCATCTATATTCCTCAAAGCCAAGAGGGCAAACTATTGGCCAGATGGCAGCTATGTATAAGCCCAACTTCTCAAGTTGTCATTTTAACATTAAAGTGAGGGAGACTGAGTTTGATTGCCCAATAAGGAGATAATTTTGTGGGGTCCAATGACTGAATGAATATGAGTCATCTAATTTAGATGATGATCTTATGAAGTCACAGTTTTATCATCATCAACAATGAATAGTTAAACCTTTGATAGGATTCTTTAATTTTTTCCCCATAAGGTGAAACACTAATCTTATATGGTAGCATTACATTTTAGCTAGCCAATTTCATGGTCACCTCCTGCTTCAATGCCTGAACCTAAGAGAATATACTACAAGCAAAAGTTTTATGAGCACTTTCGAGTTACTTATCTAAAATCTAGACTTTTCTGCCTCAATTTTCTCATAAAGATAAGGTGCAAATATTCATTAATAGGTTCGAATTACATAATTAATCTTGTAGGGTCCATTGAATATCAGAAAAGCTTGAAAATTTGACATATGTAACAGGGTCGGATTTAGAGTGGGTTCACGTGGGGTTAAGTGATCCCACTTTAAAAAAATCTATGGTTTTTTTCAGCAATCTGTGTAATATTTCTCTATATTAAAAAGCACACACATGGTGAATCAAGAAACTCTGATAGCCAAAATAGTCAGCGGCAGGCGTGTAATAGGTCAGTCTTATTTGGCTTTTTATGGTCATAGGTCGCGTGTTCGAATCCACATGAATCTATTTTCTCTACTTCATTTTCTTAAGCGTTATTATAATCATTTCTCTTTGAATTTTGGTGTAATTTTTTCCCTTTTTAATTTGAGTTAGTTTAAGAATGATTATGTAGTCATAATTCTTAGAAATGTTAGCCTATTTGCTTTGATTAGTTGATTTAGGCCATGTTCTTTTGGGTTGGAAAAATTTGTCTTTTTGACTTTGCACAGTCTTTGTTCTTTAAAAACAGTATTTTGACCATAAAGTTTTCTCATTTTATCCTATCAAAACTTGTAATGGTATGTATAGATACAAATATTTTATATCACAAATTTAATAATGGTATATTGTGATACTTTAAGTTGTCATATATATTTTGGTAAATCAACAATCAAAACTTAACAACCTTTCAAGGCAAATTGGGAGAAGAATTTTGGGACGAATGGAGTATTAGTTAGTTGATTTAAAGACATAACAGCTAAAAGAGGACAATTATCCAAAAGAAAATAATAGTTATCCGAAAGAGAATTGTAAATTCTTTGATTAATTATTTTGACTTTTATATTTGAATTTGAACCCGCTAGATTTTATTTCTGGATTCGCCACTTGTTCAAGGTGAAGGATATAGGTTCACATCACATAATTAATCCTACCAGATCCACTGGATATAAAAAAAAAAAACTTGAAAATGTTACAAACTCAAAGTGGAGGATCTAGACGTTCATATTAGAAGTGGCCTAGACATTATTACTCATTTAGTAAATATATAATCGGTGATTTTTCACAAATTATTCTTTTTTCTGGAATTAAGGGTGGCCATAACCATCCCACGCTAAATGGAGATATGTTGTGTGTGTTGATTGCTTTTTTCTGGAGTTAAGGGTGGCCATAACCATCCCACGCTAAATGGAGATACGTTGTGTGTATTGATTGCTTGCTAAGCTGTTTTGTATAAAAATGCTCCTCACAGGGAAATAAGACTCTCTACCTTCTGTGAAACTTCTAAACATTCAGCAAAATTCACATTGCCAAGCTGATTGATTGGTGAAGTTGGTTTATTAAGTCATCTTTGTATGTATGTATGTTCCCCTTGTTATTGCTCGTCTATTCATAGTTTGTGTAGTTTTTTTATTTCTTGGGAATGCTACATACTGGATGCACTTTGGATATGTTGATTGTCGCGTTCCCAAGAAATAAGTATTTTGCTTGTCTATTCATATATAAGTATTTTGCCTAGCTAACATTTTCCTGCTATATATGAACCCCAAAATAGAACACCACCTCAATGCTTTTGCCCTATAGTTCATAAAGATTCATGTATTAGCTTCTTGGCTGGGCGGTCCATGATCACTTCCTTGCCCAACTTAGGCTACCATCATCTTTACAGAGACAAATACTTATACAACATTACAACATCCAGTGTGGGTGGGGGTCCCGTTTAAAATACTAATGCAATAACAACCAATGTGGGTCCCGCTGAAGCGGAGTTCTTAATAGAGGCAGTCTAGGTAGCTCATCGGACACTCTTGCTTGCTAAGAGATGAATGAATTACCTAAATTACACAATATTCATCTTCTAACAGCACAAGACTTTGGTTTTGGAAACACCAATTTTACAGTATAGTGTGCAATGGCCTTGAGTCCTGGTTCATTTTTGGGTTTTGGACTTTGGTATATGCTAGGAAAGGATAGGGTATTAGTGGCAGTATCTAAAAGGGCTTCTAGTTGTACTTGTGATTGATGATGGTTGGAAGGCTTTTTGGTTTTTGTTCACTCTTCCATATTTTCCTGCTACATTTGAACCCCAACATAGAACATTGGCAGAACAATCCTCATTTAACTTCAACTCTTCCCATGAACCTTTTGATTGCGTGCGACAAATACTAGTTCAACATCCAATGCGGGCCTCACTTACCCTGGTTGGGGGAGTTCTAAATGTATGCAGACATTCTTTTACCTGCTAAGAAACTAGTGAATCACCCAAAATTAAGCAATTATTCATATTCTACCAACACAAGATTTCCAAAGAATTACGATATGAACCCCTGAATAGAACGTTAGCATCATTATCCTCATGTAACTTCCATGCTTCCTATAAATTGTTTGATTGTGACAAACACTAATACAACACCGAGTGTGGGTCCCGCTTCGCACAGTCTAGGGAGTTTTAAATGTACGTAGTCTTAGCTCAGCACACATTCTTGTCTGCTAAGAGATTATTCATCTTCTACCAACACAAGATTTGCATGAATTAGATGTCGATATCCTCCTCCTAAACCCCTGTTTCACAATTTTGCAGGTGTTTTTACTATGCTTACTAGCAGGCTGCAGCATCTGCTGGTTCAACACGGTCTGTTTCGTCCTCTGTGTCCGAAACTTCCAAGCAAATCGCGCTCTTGCCACCTCCTTAACTGTCAGCTTCAACGGCGTAAGTGCAGCACTCTACACCCTAGCAGCAAACTCATTCAACCCATCATCACACTCCCTCTACCTCTTACTGAATGCCATCATCCCCCTCATAACCTCCCTAGTTGCCCTAATCCCAATCCTAAGACAACCGGAGCTCGAACCTCTCCCTCCTGAGGCTGTCCAAAGAGACTCCTTCATATTCCTCTTCCTCAACTTTGTGGCTGTCATCACAGGGTTTTACCTACTCTTTCCCACCCCATCATCATCATCATCATCAGACTTAACTTCGGCCCGTCTCTTCTTTGGTGGGGCCCTTTTCCTCCTCATTTTCCCCCTCTGCATCCCTGGGATTGTCTATGCTCGCGAGTGGCTCAAGGATGTCCACTCGAGCTTCACACTTCATGGGTCGTCGGGCTTCATTCTCATTGATGACGAGGATTTGGAGCTTCACAAGGAGATTATTATCCGCGAGGGGAGCTATAATATTGAAAGTGGACCGTCCCTGGTCCTTCTCAATAATGGGAATGGGAATGCGGATGCAGAGGAAGGGTGTTGTGAGGGGGTGATTATGGGGAAGGACAGGTTGGTGATGCTTGGGGAGGAACATTCGGCTGGGGTGCTCGTGAGGAGGGTTGATTTCTGGCTCTACTACATGGCTTATTTTTGTGGAGGAACCATTGGGTTGGTTTACAGCAACAATCTGGGTCAGATAGCTCAGTCACTTGGACAGAGTTCTAAGACCACAATGCTCATAACGCTTTACTCGTCGTTCTCCTTCTTTGGCCGCCTGCTGTCTGCTGTTCCTGACTATATTCGTGCGTAAGTAACTCATGTCCTCAATTGTTGTGGATTGTTTTAGCTGAACTTATTCTGAACTGAACTGGACCTGTTATCAACTGAACTGAACTCAACATAGTTCTGTTGAATTAAGCTGAAAGAACAACAGTTAGATGAACTCTATGTTGTATAAACTCTATAGGTTTTTGTCAGTTTTACCACCAATCCGTTAAGTGAGACAAACAAGCTAGTTGAATTTGGAAAATTGTCGAAAAATGCACCAAATCAAGTTTTGAATTGTTGTAGCATGTGAAAGCTATGTTTTGAAAGAAAATTATTTATTTTTTGTTGGTCGTAACTCACAACGGTTTGGAAATGAAAAAAATCCTTATTCTTAGTCAAACATTCCAATCGATCCCGTTCCTTTTCAATGTGAACGTATTTCAGTCTATTTTGATTGAACTTATTCTGAACTGAACAGGTTTTGAGCTTATTTCACCAATCTTATTTGAGACACGTTTTGAACTTATCGACTGAACTTATTTTATGGTTCCGTTGCACAGGAAATTCTACTTTGCAAGAACCGGATGGCTAGCCCTGGCCCTGATCCCCACCCCGATCGCGTTCTTCCTCCTGACGGGCTCAGGCGCTCCGTGGGCCCTCCAAGTCGGGACCGCCCTGATCGGTCTCAGCTCGGGCTTCATATTCGCGGCTGCAGTTTCCATCACGTCGGAGCTCTTTGGCCCGCTGAGTGTGGGGGTCAACCACAACATCCTGATCACCAACATCCCCATCGGGTCCCTCGTCTACGGCCTCCTAGCCGCCCTTGTCTACGACTCCAACTCATTCTCCAAGAAGGGCGGCATCGCGATGGTCACAGACACAGTGGTATGCATGGGGAGACAGTGCTACTACTGGACCTTCATGTGGTGGGGTATCATCGCAATCGTCGGGTTGGGCTCGAGCGTGGTGCTGTTCTTGAGAACTAGGCATGCCTATGACCGGTTTGAAAGTCACAGGATGTCGTTCATGATCGCGTAGATGTCATGTCAGTTTTGTACAGATTGATTGATTGAGTGGTAGTTTGAGTGAAAACGAGAAGGATATTGTAGATATCGAAATCTGACAATGGTCGAAAATGGCAGGTTTGGGAAAATACTGTCAGATTGAGGCTGTCAGGCTGAGAAGACTGTAGATACTGAAATCTGACACCGATGAAACTGATGGCATTCTTTTTCCCTCTTTTTGTTATGTTCAGATCAGGAAGAAATGTGCACTGGCATTGTTGCATTTCATCTGTAATGCACTATATCTTTTGTTTAATTAATGTCTGCAGGACTAAAATATCAAATACTTGCTTGTAACCTTGTTTTTCTTCTGCTTTAGTTGATCAATTCTGGCTCACTATCTTACTCTGCAGGTACATTTTTCTGGTATATCAGATCAAATGTGCAGACAGATTGTTTTTCGAAAGGTTTTCCCCAAAAAAATTTTGTGGGTCCTTTGGAATAATTAGTATGCGCTGAGATAAGGTTGTCTATATCTGAATTCACACACACCACGCAATTAAGTTGGACCCACACTAAAACTTATTGTTGTGCAGATTGTTCTGAGAAACCCTAGATAGATCCAATCCCAAGCTGCTTATATTCTTTTTTTCATAAATCAATTGTTCCCCTCATCATAAAGCTCTGATGGGGTGTAGAGAGTAAAAATTGAGAAAAATGGTGAAAAAAAAGTCAGGCAAATTGCAACAAAGCTCATCTTGACAGCAAGCATTAAAAAGTTTCTATTTTGTATTCCATGATTCCCAATTTCAGTCATCTGAATTGCAATATTCTTAAATCAATTCTTCTCTTTATCATATATATATATATATATAAGCTGTGATTGGATAGAAACAGTAAAAATTAAGATAAATGGTGAGAAAAGGAAAAAAAAAAGCTGCAAATTGGAACAAAATTCATCCCTACTCAGACAATATGTCTGAAATGTATATCCTGAGTTCCTAACAGCAAGCAGTAAAAGCTTACTTTCTTTCTATGATTCCCAATTTCAGTTTATCAATCTGAATTGCAATATCCCCCAACCAAAAAAGAAAAGGAAAAGAAAAAGGAAAGAATTAGGCTTTACATGACTTTCTCTCAAGGATACTTGCAAAATGTCTCATTCTTAACACACAAAAACAGCCTCTCATAAGCCAATGCCATCTTATGTGCAGTAAACATTGCCTGAGCATACTCCTTACAAGCCCTCCCTCTTTGAGCCAGCCTCTTGGGCCCCTCCTTGACCACCTCCTCCAACGTCTCGATCAACGAGTCCACGTTCGGTGCGAACATGAACCTGTACTCGTCCTCGACAACAATGGTCCTCTTGATGCTTGGGAACCTCGAAGCCATGACGGGGGTCCCACTCATCATGGCCTCCATGAGGGTCAAATCAAGCCCCTGAGGCCTAAGGGTTGGGTTTAGGAATATGTCGATCGCGTTGTAGAAGGCTCCTAGCTCGGATGGGTTCATGGACCCTAGGACCAGGACCTGGGGTCCTAGCTCCCTATACCGGTTCTCCCATGGACCGGATCCGGCTACTACTAGGTACACATTGGGGTGGCTCTTTATGAACCTAGAGAAGGCGGCATAGACTAAGGGGTGCCCTTTGTCCTTGACTAGCCGCCCTGCGACTCCTATGACTAAGGTGGCCTTTTTGGGCACCTTGATCTTGGACTTAAATTGTTGGCCTAGGGTAGGGTCCCCCTTGAAATCGCCCTCGTTGACGCCGTTGATGATGACATGGACTCTTTTGTTGGGGATTTGGTAAACATCCCTAAGCATCTCCCCACAACTATCACTAATGGCAACATGGTGTGCATAGTTGTGGAAGAACCTAATCTCATTGAGGACCTTGGGGATTACTCCTTGGATGCTGTTGTTGAAGTTAGGGGACATGGGCTCGTCGGGCTGCCTGGCTAGGTCTTGGTATATGCTCGACGAGAGGCTCTCGAGGGCTATGCCATGCCACGTCACCACGAGGTTGGTGAGGTGGCGGGCTAGCCAGTGGGGGAGGGCCACACTCTCAGAGTGGACCACATCGAATGGATCTACCTGGTTCTCCTCCACGAACTGCTCCCATGCCTTGTTGTATCTCCATTTACCTGGCTCGCCCTCGTGGAAGTGGATCAAGGGGTAGGAATGGGAGGATGGGCCTGGGCTCTTCTTGAGTACCTGGGCCGACCCACTGGAGGCCTGGTCGTAGGGAGAGGTGAAGACGTGGATCTTGTGGCCCCGACTGGCCAAGGCCATGTGGAGGGTGTACGCATGTCGTTCCATTCCTCCTGGGATGGACCCCACCGGCCACTTTCGTGAGAAGACAGCAATCTTCAACGGCCGTTGGTGGGGCCCACCATCGAAGGAGAGACGGTTCCAAGAAAAGGTGGCCACTCGCAGGTCCCCTTCCCAGGCCTTCACGGCCTGGGAGGAGAAAGTAGGGAAACAAAAGGACTGAGAGCTAGTTTGGAGGAGGAAAAAGGCCGGAATAGCGAAAATGACAATGAAAAAGAGCATAATACAAAGGTTGTAACTAGAGCTTGGTGCAACCATGGGTTTCCTTTGTTTGTTGTACATGTTGGAAGCCATTCCCCTATTGATCTTTTGTACAAGGATATGTGCAAATATGGGAAAGTGAACAAAGCATTGAAGGTTGAGACAAGTTGGTATTTAGGCATTTGAAGTTTGTGATGGTGTGCCTAAAATTTTGGGCAAATGAGTTGAAGACTTGGGTTTTTTGGGCGGAAAGCAAGCACTAAGCAAGTGCTTTTGGTGTGTGTTTGTGTGTATGGACTTTGAACGTGAGGTAGTGACTTTTGTCACACTTCTTTTGAGGGAAATTGCCTAACTTTTCTCCCCTAAACAAACAATCCCTAATTAATTAGTACTATTTGCCATGAGAATCTGGTCAGGATTTAGGCAGTGTTTTACCCATAATCTAACTATTTAATGATAGTTTTTTTTTTTTTTAATGTCTACATCAAACTGAAAATGGCCTACTTCTTCTTGAAGATTTGGAAATATGTTTATCAAGTGAGCTTTTTTTTTCTAATGAAAGTTTATCAAGTGAACTCTTACATAATTAAACAACAAATTGAGTTGTCATTTTTATGAATCTTTTTTTTTTTTCCTTATGATACTTATCTAGGTTATTTGATCAAATTTCATATTCGAATGACAAAAATTGAGGAGCATGACCACTCGAAATGGACAAGTTTAGGAAGGTTTTCAGGTATTATTTATGTAAATAGTTTTTGTGTACAATTAAAATTATATTATACATTAACCTGTTCCGATCTAATTGATAATTATAGAATGAGATGGTCAAAGGATGAAAGATGAAGTGATGAGAAAATAAAATTGACGAAACTTTATTTTTTATTTATCATTTTGATTTAAAAAGGTATTTAACTTGGACATTTCAGATGAGATAATTAGTGTTGTATCTTTTTTTGGGTAAAAAAAAAAAGATGTATATATTGCGTGGTATGCAAGTCCCATAGCTCTTGGCATGGTTTGTGCCATGGATACATGACATGTTTTTTTGCATTTCAAGCATGAACCACATGTAAAAAGCCTAAAGGGAGCTTAGATATTAAGCAAGCAGTTAATTGTAACCTGCCATTCATTTTTTTTATGAAAATAGATTAAAATTAAATAAAACAATAATCTTGCATGAACAATTTGAATTTTTCCCAACTTTTTAAAATTAATTAAAATTGATTCAAAAAAAAATCAAATCAAATTAAATATAGACCCTATCACTCTATCATATAGTCATTGTCAAAAGGAAAATTTTTAATAATGGATATTTCTACATTTTTATCTGAATAATAATCGTAAACAGGAAGCCTATTTTTTTTTCTTTTTTTTTTTTTTTGATAGAAAGGGGGGTAGATTATATTATAGTCTCGTTAATAAGCTGGTACATATCTTCCGATGCCCTGCTGAAGATCTCGCTAGGAACATCAGAACTCCAGACTCTGCTGAAGATTCTTTCAATTTTTCCACTTTGTAGGGTGTTTAAAGAATCACTTGTCATCCTTATTAACTGTTCTGTTCTAATTTAATAGATTGCCATCATCTTAAAAAGTGTATCATTTTAAGATGAAGCAAGCAAATCATATAAAATAATCAAGGATTTTTGGATGCTAATATACTGAATTTTTAGGGTATTGGATAATAATACACTGAACTTGGATGTTGGACAATAATACTCCAGGAAAGATTCTGACGATGGCTGACTTGGTGGTGATCCTACGTGGCATGCAGACCACGTAGGATTGCCACCAAGTCAGCCACCACCAGAATTGCTATGAGTGCATTATTGTCTAACACTCCCTAAAGTACAGTGTATTATTGTCCAAAGTCAAAGTTTAGTATATTATTATCCAATACTCCAAAAGTTCAGTATATTATCGTCTAAAAACCCAATAATCAATGTCACCTATAAGTCTATAACCTACTGTACCCATAAATAAAAAAAAAAGGCCCCCGTACCAATATGTAACACTATACATTAAAATGGCAATCTCAATAATAATACAATGCAAAGTAAAATGAAGGGAGTATACTGGACCTGGCAAAACTGTCACAAACCGAAAAAACGAACCCAAATCAATATCTGAATGGATGATTCGATCTTGAACCGAATGTAAAGAAAACCTGAGGTTGAATTGCAACTCGAAAAGAGACCTGATTAAGATCCACACCCAAATAACCCCAAATCAAACCAAAATCTAATTAAAAAGAACCTCACCCAAACCAGCCCAAATAAAACCCACCCAAAGTCAACTCGTACTGGAATCGAACCGTTGCAAGTCGACTCTATATCAATCAAACTGATCTTCAATCGACCTGAACCCGAACTTAATTCACCCGATTGCCAGATCTATCAGCATGTGTGTGTCTAACGGGCTTTGGGCCCAGACTCCAGCCTTAGCGGCCCAATTAATTATTCCCAGCCCATGGACCTAAAAGTGTGGAATCTTGTGAAATGTTCAGTTCAACTAATGGTATCTTTTTAATCCCGTCTAAAATAAGGTCTCTTTATCCTTACATTTTAAATTTAGAGGGCATTTGATAAAAATAACAGGAAATTGGGAAATTTTCTTAGGAAAAATTTTATCGAAAAAAGTTTCCCTTACATCTTTCTCTAGGTGAAGGCACTAAATGGTGAACACTTTGAAAGAATTTCCCAATGTTGAAATATACCAAACATAGGTAAAATTGACCAATTTCTTTGTGTTTTTGAGTAACCAAACACGGTTAGAAAAACAGGTTTCAATCGATCCAAAATTTAGAAATTAGTCGCTACATAAATGAACAGAAATGCAAGCTACGTTGCACATTTAGCCATTACAACATAATATTTAGCCAACTATTTAACACCTCAATTAAACAAAGGGCAAGAAAAAGAAAGCCTAGACTTTAAAAAACAAGACATGCTTGCCCATTACAACAGGGATTAGATGCTAAACAAGAGCTAGCTCAGTTGACAACAAGCCATTCCTTCAGAAAACAAGTCACCAAGCTATGTCCACTGCACAATATCATCCACTTTTTGTACTTTTTTTTTCACATTACGTGCTTCTTCTGGGAGATTGTTGTTTTTTCACAAGTTACAGCTGTCGAAATACGTATCTTAGGAGGAGCAATACGAGCATAATCGATCGAGAAGCGGATGGAATTCTATTAATGTGCGCGCTAGCAGACATTGGCGATCCGGGTGGACCGACGCCAAAAACCGTTGAAATGTTGGAATTCGCCGTGTCTAATACCGACGAGCTGGTACTGTGTTCCGGAAACAAGCAATGTATGGTTAATAAATGTGGTTAAATAAATAAAAGTTTACATGCAAAATACATGCTGTTTGCCAATTTATAACCATGCTGTTTGCATGCAAGTTTACCTTGTTGATGAATACATGCACGTACTGGAACCTGAAACACCAAAAACAACAAAAGATACGTAAACCCAAACAAAAGCTTACATGCAAAATACATACATAATAAAATCTTACAGCCTAACTGAGTGAACAAGAAGAAATGAGACTTGCAATATCAAAAACTCATTTTGAAATCCAAAAAAAAAATACTAAAATTAAAATGAACCCAGTTTACTTGCCTCCAAATGTTTGGATTGAAAGATGGATATAAAATAGGAAAATTGAATTCTGATGGTCCCTATTTTCAATTTTTCTATGTAAGTAATCCTTTTTTTTTATAGTCCCAAAAATATAAAAATTGGATTCTGGTAGAACTGGTGGAAATCCTATAAAAAAAAAGGTGAGCAAACAATTTAATATTAGTTAGTTGTTTATCTGCAGTGGAAGTTGGCACCGCCCTGATTTGACTAACCCCATATGCTTTGGATTTTGGACTAATAAAACACTGCTTTGCTTTATGATCCCTCACTAAAGAAACCCATAAAGCCAAGGTTTTTATTAATTATATACCAGTGTTACTATCAAATATATATATATATATATATATATATATATATATATATATGGATAAGAAAAAGAGAAGTATAGATAAGAAAGTGGTTATGACCATTAGGCCATGTTCTTTTCTGCGGTTGGCAGCTATGATCTGCATTGTCACAACTCACCATGATTTCAAATCATTCTCTCTCCTCACTCTTCTCTCTCTTCACTTTTCTCCTCTACTTTTTACATTCTCTCTCTTCTCTTACCCCACATACCAATAACCTACCACAATTCCACCACACCCCATTACACCACACCGCAAAATACCGCAGAAAAGAACAGGGCCTAACTGCTGCTTGACTGGTAGGACACTTTGCAGCAGAGTCAAAAAGGGCCGCATTGATGCTGGATTTTGCAAAACTAGTATCTACAAAAGTCACCCTTTGGAATTTAACAAATCCTAATATACTCCCCTTTTGGACCAAAAAGAACCTAATTGTTGTATCCTTTTTCTTTCAAATCACTAAATAAAATGATTTAGCAATAGATTGTCTAATGACACTTATCCTTAAAATCGTTTATGAAATAATTTTACTGATGTCTTATTCATTGTGTTATGAAAACTTTGCCAAAAAAACGCCTCAATAATTCTACATCTTTGTTATTGATGAAAACTATACAATGTTGTTTTGCTAATTTGAAAATCGGTCTTTATGTGATGTACTAAGGCCCGTTCTTTATTTGATGTACTAAGGCCCGTTCTTTTATACAATACCGTTGCGGTGCGGTAAGTTGCGGTGTGGTAGACTGCGGTAAGTTGCGGTTAGTTGCGGTTAATTGTGGTGGAAATAATAAATTTATGTGATACTTTTTGAAATTTATTAAAAAGATAAATGGTAAGTTGTGGTGGATTGTGGTGAATTGTGTTGACTTGCGGTAACTTAGCGGTACCGCACCGTGCGGTATCATATAAAAGAATGGGGCCTAAACTATTACCCTATTCTTTTGATGGTATATAGAAGATGGGCAAGTAAGGTCTGGTAGATTGGAATTTGTTTGAACAGTTTGTAGAACTAGGTAATGAGTTGATTCGGGAGTAGAAAAAGTTACATAGATTCAGTTAGAAAAAGTAGAATTCGGAATGAGTATTGAAAAAAAAAATGGTATGGATAGTTTACCTTTTTATTAAACAACTCCTGTGAGTTCCATTTTACCCTTCTATATTTGTTTAGTCTTTCTCTTTGTGATAGTTTTGTCTAGCTAGACCCTGTTCTTTTCAAGGATAAACTATTCACAATACTTTTCTATCTATTCTAATTCAATTCTACACTTTCTACCTAAATCTACGTAACTTATCTACTTCTAAAACAACTCATTACCTACTTCTATATAAACTACACTGAAAGCCTTACTTACCTACCCATCCTTACTATTACAGTTTACTCACATATCCAATTATATTCCTACATACCCAACTCTACATTTTCTACCTAAACTTACACACCAACTTCTACATATCCACAGAAAAAACAGGGCGATGCATGCATAAAAAGGGCAGGTTAAAAACTAGAGTGGGTGAGAGTAAAACATACTTGGATCAGTGCTGGTAACAAGAGCAGTTCCTCCAAAGTTACAGCTATTTGGAACAGGTGTTAGCTGATAGTAACTGTTGAATGCATAGGAAGCATGGGCATGCAGAGTATTTGGGTAGAAACATGCCCCACCAGGCTGAATTGCACCACAATCAGCACCATGTCCACAGGCATAGTCCAAGGCAGCCTGCAGCGCCGGGCGGGGGGCGGTCTGGCTCGCCACACACCAACTCCCGCCGGGTTTGGCTGCGGACGAGGACGAGGACGAGGATGAGGATGAAGGGATTGAGAATGGCACGAATGAGGGTGTTTCGGGGATGGAGTTGGGGTTCAAGATCGGCGCGCTTGAACTCATGCTAGGAACTGGAACCGTTGTCAAAGGGGTGCTGATGTCCTTTTCGACACTTGAGATTGAGGTTGTTGGTTTGTCAACTTTGCTGCTAGGAACTACCGGCCGGACTCCACCTACAACTGCACCACATGAACCGTTAGCTTGGTAAAAGTTGAGTCTGGATCAAAATTCGGATGAAAAATTAAAGCCCGCATTTCTTGGACAGTTCAAATGGAATGGAAAATCGGGTCTGAACAATAGAAAAAGGAGAAATATCGTGTCCGAGTATGCCACCAATGTCAAAATTTGAATAAAAGATCTGTGACCAAATCTGATTTTTTCTGGGTTGGACACTTGGACTTGGACCAAGGCTGTCAAAATTCCAGATTAGACCATATCGGGTCCATACGAATAGAACATTAGGCGAAAAGTTGATATCCGACACCCAATTGTTTTTTGGATACTTTCCGGGTCGGAAAGTTCAGGTCCGGACGAATATGACATTCAAAGTTGATGTCATATGCCCAGTTCTTTTGGGCATTTTCCAGGTCGGATAATTCCAAAAGCCTAAATTCTAGTCAATATCGGATCCAATCGGTACGAAAATGGAAAATACTGTGTCCATATTTTCAAACAAATCTCTACGACCGTACCCGATTTTTTTTGGGTCCATCAGTTTCATAACAGCCCCTAGAATTGACAAATTCGGATATTCAAATCAGAACAAATATTGGCCACTCTAAGTGAAGTCTTCAAGTTTCAACAACCCTTTGAAAAGCAAATGTCATCAATTTTGAACCCCACCCTCCAACAAAACTCTTTTTTTCCCCTTTCCTACCGGCGCAAACCCGGCCCCACGGTCCAACTTCACTAAAAGCAGCTGCATAGCTATATGCTAGCATTCACAATTATTAATCATCTATTGTACCCTACACGTCCTTAGATAAGCCTCGATTTAACTAAATTTTATCCGTTAATTATCCACAAATTATCATGCGTTACAATATAAAATCAATATCATTATAAATTTTTAGTATAATATCTTTCTAATAGCGTTAATTTCATATTGTAACCCATGATAATTTGTTGGTAATTGACGGTTAAAGCCTAATCAAATTGACGCTTACACAGAGACAAAGATAGTATTTGGGAACAAGGTTCTATTAATCCAACACATAAACATTCTTGGAAAGAACACCAAAACCCAAAATTATTCCAATAAATACATACAAAACCACAAGTTAAGATGAGAACAATAAAGGGTAAAGTGGTGTATGTCATACAATTATAAAGACTAACTCTTATGCTCTTGTTTAGCTGTTTGTACGGTGATGTTTTTTTTTCGAATATTAGTAGTCACATGGCTAAAAGTTCAAAAAGTATAGCAATCAATATACAACCAAAAAGCTAAATAAAATAACATAGCAAGAACTTGAGCAATGCGCCAAACCAAACAAAACCATTACATCACAACAAGGAGCAAGATCAATGAAATTAACACAGTAATGTTTCTTTGTTGGTATTTTTAACTGATGTTATCTTGCTATTTACACTTTTAGCGGTTTTTTCAGACGTTGAATAATAAAAAAAGGAAAATGTGATACAATTATAATGACATTAATACAGTTTTTGTCAGCTTGAGCAACACAAATTCACGGGTAAAGTGGTGTATGTCAGAAACTTGTACCCATTCCAACGCAAACTGTGTTTCCATTTGCCCTTTTTAACAAACCAAATCAATTGCAAACAGCTAAAATAAGCTAAACGCCTAAACATAGCACCAAACATGCAGGGGGAAAAAACAATTGGCAGAGAAAAATATTACCTGGGGAGAGAAAGATAGAGAGAACAACAGTAAGAATGGAGCACTGAACCCAAACAAGCCTTTTCGAAAACTCCATTGTTTCAAAGTATGAATGCTTCAGCAATTAAGACCCAAATGTGAAAGAAAAGGTTTTACAGTGGAAGAGAGGAATCATTATGAGGGTACTATTATAGACTGCCCAAGGTTTGAAATTCAAAGCCTATGGATGAAAAAGGAGGAGAGAGAGAGATGAAAAGAGAGAAAAAGTTCAGGTTGGGAGTGAATGAAGCATTGTGATTTTTGTGTGTAGTAGAGTAGACTGAGTGAGAGAGGCACACAAGCAAAGGATTAAAAATTTCAAGGGTGAGAGCAAAGGAGGGATTTGTGTGTGATTTTGAGTGCTCATAGTAATGATGATGACTTTGATAATAAGTGCCCATTTCATCTTTTTCTCTTTCTTTCCCTCAAAATAAAATAATAAAAAAAGTATTTTTTCCATTTTTTTAATCTTTCATTCATAGTTTTTTAGATCCATTTTTAATAAACAATTTCTTATATTATATTTTTGCTAAAAAGTACGATATTATTTTCAATAGTAATTTTAATCACGAATATAATGATATTAATTTAATTTGATGAATCATTATACAAATTAAGATATTAAGCGGTTAAAGTTTTTGATACAATTACCTAAGTGACACTTAAACAAAAATGGAGGAAGTATGTTTCTTTGGAAATTCAGGCCATGTTCTTTTAAAAAGAAAGGGTAGGATATAGGGAAAATAAAATAAAAATTAAAGTATATATTATCTCTGTCTCATTTTGTTTGTCCATATTTAAATTTGAAAGTCTAATGCTTCATTGAAAATGGGGTGAAAGTTATCTGATATATCAATATTATCCCTAAAATTTTCTTGTGAAGAAAAAACAAAAAGAGACGAAAGATCACCTCTAATTATTAGGAGTATAATAGAAATTATAGTTATTGAAATTATACAAGGGACAAATATTTTGGGACAAAAAATTAGTTACAAGGATAATTATTTTGGAACAAAGATAGTAATACGAACCCCAACCCAAGTGATTGTACACAGAGAGAGCAGTAGCCAGATACACCCAGGGACGACTGCTACTGGCAGCATTGAGGAGATGTCAGAGCAAAATGGGATCTGGTTGTGGATGAAGCTAAGGCAAGGGGGTTTGAGCTCAACTAGCACGCCGGTTCAACTACAACTCAATTATATTTGAGTCGGATTGCTTAACCTTAGTGTAGCGTTTAAATAGTTCAGAAATTCTTTTTAGTGAATTTGATTTGGTTGTAGAAGACATAAAGAAATTTGATTTGGTTGTAGAAGACAAAAAAATCTTTGTGTTTCATTCGCAAATGTAGTTAGGTTCATGTCAATGGGGAGGTAACCTGGGAGCCCACAATATGGCCAAAGTCCGCGCTATAGGCGAAAGCATATTTGGCTTGGGGTGTGTTACCAAGACAAATTGAGACATATGTATGTACTGATGGATAAACTGACAATATAATCCTCTTCCCCATTTTCTTTCCAAAAAAAGAAAAAAAGGAGTAGGATGTAGAAAATGTATAGTAAAAAGGATAATGTAGAAGTCGGAGAAATAAATAAAAATAGATAAGGTGAGTAACATACTACTTTGCAAAAGAATAAGGTTTCGAAATAACAAAATATAGAAGCAACTTCTAAAATATCTAATACTCGTATCACATTGACTATCGTCTCTCGCCTTACTCTACACATTAGATAAATTTTTAAAACATTGACCACTAATTTCCCCTCGTATATGATGTTCCATCATACGAAAGTAATATCACTAGATTTATAACGAAAAATATTATTATGGCCCTGTTCTTTAAGGATGTAGGATTAAGTAAGGTAAAGTAAGGAAAGTTAGCTAAAAAAATAGTGGAGGTGCCTAATGTCACATCACCTATTTTTTATTTTTAAATAAACTCTATGAGTTGAATAAAGAATTTTAAATGTAAATCATCTAAAAGTACAGTCATGTTTTTTCGGATGACAAGGTAAAATATAATTAAACATAACCTATCAATATAAAGAACAATGCCTATAACATTATATTTTTTTCAATAAAATACGTGATAATTAAGAAATTCACGGTTAAAGAAAGACATTAATCATTGTGTAGCATTTATTTAACTTACAGTCAATATGGATACGAAGGAGCATCTAGTAGAACAGTCCTTAGACTACACTTGAAAGCCCAGAAGAAAAAGCCCACAAACAAAGTTTCACCATTATTGAGCAACAATTCTGGAAAACAAATGCACACTACACACTGACTCTCCATCTCCCTTTTCTACAAACGAAAACACACAATTTCTCTGCCATTTCAACTCCCATTTCCAACGATTTCTGCAATTTCGACTCTCATTTTCTACAAATTCAAGGTTGTTGGTTCTCTTTGGGGTTCAACAGCACCTCTACCACCAGAAGATCGAATCAATTTTCAGAAATCAGTGTTTTAAGGTATGAGTTTCAAATGTTCTTCACAAAATTCTACAAAATCGAAAAAATTAACATGCAAACATCTATTTCTTATATTTCTTAAGTGTGCACTTCGACCTCCATAAAATCGTCCACTTAACCCTAGTTTTGCTTTCAGAAAGTTCTCCAAAAGTGTCATCACAAAAAGGAAATGCAGGGGAGCACTCTGGAGTACTCAAGCAGTCTGAAGCATCGAAAATTTAAGAAAAAAGGTATAGATTATGGCCTAACATCTATTAGAGTGTAAAAATTGTTTGTTGATGTGCAAACATTTATTTCTTAGTGCGCAAATTGATGTGTGCTCCTATTCAAACTTGAATTCAGAAAACTGATTAACAGAGTATCGAAATATAAAGTAATTTTTTTTTATGTGTGTTGGTGTTCAATGTAGAATTCATCAAAACAGGTTATTGATATTCTGTCTTGGAGTTCAAACTTATGTATGTTGGTGTTAAAAGTTGAATTTAGATAACCTATTTGCAGAGCATCAAAAGATATAAAGTTATACTGTATATATGAATATTGGAGAGCAAATATATGTATATTGGTGTGCAGATATATGTATATTGGTGTGCAAAAGATATAAAGTTATAATGTATATACTAGCATGACCCAGTGTTTTATGCTGTCCAAATATATGTAAAGTTATACTGTATATATGAATATTGACGTGCAAATTAGACCTGGGCATTGAGCGGGTCGGGCCGGGCCGAGTCAGGCGGGCCGAAAATTTGTGGCCCGCGACCCGAGCCTGGCCCGACCCGTCCTTCGGGTCAAGTAGTGTCGGCCCGAGCCCTGACCCGGCGGGCCGCGGGCCAGTAATTGTGTAACTTAGATTTTTTATTGAATTTTCCATGCATTTTAGGCCTACGTATTGGGTGGTAGGGTCATCATGGTCGGGCGGTGGTCGGTAGGCCAATTCGATTTCTTTTTCGTTTCTTTTAGAGGTGGTGGGCCGGCCGACACGAACCCTGGCGAGCGGCCCGTCCATTCTTCGGGGCCCCGATCTTTTCGGGCCGGGCCGGGTCGCCTTCAAAAAACGCAACCTTGACTCGCAATTTCTCGGGCCAGGTCGGGTCGGGCCGGTCGGGTCCCCGGCCCATTGCCCAGGTCTAGTGCAAATATATGTATATTGGTGTGCAAAAGATATAAAGTTAAACTGCATATGCTAGCATGATCCAGTGTTTTATGCTGTCCAAATATGTAAAGTTATACTATATATATGTATATTAGAGTGCAAATATATGTATATATTGGTGTGCAAAAGATATAAAGTTATATTGTATATACTAGCATGATCCAGTGTTTTATGCTATCCAAATATATGTATATTGATGTGCAAAAATTTGTGTGTTGGTGGACAAACATGTTATACTGTGAGAATATGTGTGTGCAATTATATCATGCTAAATGTGACTTGAAATTGACAGGGACTCTCCAATGCACTCTAAACAAAATTCTGATGCTGAGAAACAACAGGAAAACACTCCTAACTCATCGACTGACAAAGGGAAGAAAATTGGTAATTTCTACTTGATTTAAAATTGTTACCAATGTTTGTGTTTGAAAAACTTTACCAATATGCATATAGTCTGCAAATCTTAGCTCTTAGAGTGTGTTTTGATGCTTAGAAAAGAAAGCACACAACAGAAGGCTACCGAAAATTCAAGCATGCATTGGCGGAAATCAGAAACATAATTTCAAAACTGCAAAACCCAGACAAGATTTCAAAAACCAGAGAAGAAAATAAAAGGAACACATGTGAGAAGCTGATTGAAGAGAGTTCGAAAATGGCAGAAGTAAAGAAGGACGAGAAAGAACTTGAGAAGGGTTCAAAACAAGGAGAAGGAAAGAAGACTAGGGAGAAGAAAGAACCTGAGAAGGGTTCCAAAAGGAGACGGAGAAAGAAGAATGAGAAAGAACCTGAGAAGGGTTCCAAAAAGGGAGAGGAAAAGAATAGTAAGAACCAAGAGAAGCAACAGGAGAACAGTTTTTGAAAGAAAGGAAAGGGAGAGAAAGAAACAAAAAAACTCCCCAAAAACAACAACAGCCAAGGCATCCCCCAAAACAACCCAAAAAAGGGAGAGAAGAGAGAAAAGTAGAATTACGAGAAACTCTTCCCTACTCGTATGAGCACGGAAAAGTTGGTAATTTTGATAGAAAAAATAAATGACGCCCAACGAGAGGCTGTAAAAACAATTGGATTTGATCATTTTCTGAGGCTGAAGGTAACCACAGCGCCCGACACACTAGGACGGTGGCTAATACAAAACTTTGACCCCATGGAAAAGTGGTTGAACATAACCAATGACAGAAAAATATTAATCACAACCCTGGATGTGTATCTTACTATGGGGTTGCCATTGGGGTCAAAAGAAATAACCGAGGAGAAACATAGGTCGTCTGATGCGTACAATGTCGTACTTGGCCCATTTCTGAGTGAGCACGGGGGCAAAACCCCTGCACTGTCACAATTACCTGAATATATATTGGCATGTACAGATGGGGGGATGCATTGAAAAGAAACTTCTTGATTTGTACTGTGGTTAGCTGTATTTCTAGCTCCCCCAACAAGTACACACCAAGATATTTTCTCCAAAACCTAGTCAATCTAGAGGAGATCACCTCCATGAACTGGTGCAAATATTTACTTGATAAACTTTGCAAATCAGTGGGAAAATTCAAAAGTGGGAGGACAAAGTCATGTGAAGGTTCGACGATTTTTTTGACGGTAAGTAATCCCCTTTTTTGTTGTGTCAAATGTTTCTAGTGTGCCAAATGTTTCAGCTTAAAAACCAATCCCCTTTTTTTGTTCAACTACTCTTTCTTAAAAACCAAATCGTTGAATCAATTGATACAGTTGATCCACAGAAAAGAAAGTTCCCACAATGATAAGGTAGACCCAAAAAGAAGTAAATACCAGAGTGGCCACCTTGGAGAAGCCTAGGAAAAGCTTCAATGATGGATGCATTCTAGAAAGAATTGAACTACCTGACGAGTACTTGGATAAACAAGTTATGGTAGGATTTGAATCTTTCAATCAATAAATTATTGTATATTTTATCTGTTAAAAGTTAAATGTGAGTTTAGCGTATAAAAGGAATGTGAGTTTGAAATGCAAATGAATGTGTTTAGAGTGCAAATGAATGTGTTATAGTGCAAATGAATATATGTTTAGAGTGCAAATGAATCCGTGTTTATTTATTTATTCATTTGCACTCTAAACACATTCATTTGCACTTCAAACTCACATTCCTTTTACACGCTAAACTCGCATTCCTTTTACACGCTAAACTTACATTTAATTTTTAACAGATAAGATATACAATAATTTATTGATTAAAAGATTCAAATCATATCATAGCTTGTATATCCAAGTATTCGTCAGGTAGTTCAATTCTTTCTAGAATTCATTCATCATTGAAGCTTTTCCCAGGCTTCTCCAAGGTGGCCACTATGGTATTTACTTCTTTTTGGGTCTACCTTATCATTGTGGGGAACTTTCTTTTCTGTGGATCAACTGTATCAATTGATTCAACTACTCTATCCAGAAAGAGTAGCTGAACAAAAAAGGGGATTGGTTTTTAAGCTGAAACATTTGGCACACTAGAAACATTTGACACAACAAAAAAAGGGATTACTTACCGTCAAAAGAATCGTCGAACCTTCACATGACTTTGTCCTCCCACTTTTGATTTTTCCCACTGATTTGCAAAGTTTATCAAGTAAATATTTGCACCAGTTCATGGAGGTGATCTCCTCTAGATTGACTAGGTTTTGAAGAAAATATCTTGGTGTGTACTTGTTGGGGGAGCTAGAAATACAGCTAACCACAGTACAAATCAAGAAGTTTCTTTTCAATACATCCCCCCTATCTGTGCATGCCAATATATAATCAGGTAATTGTGACAGTGCAAGGGTTTTGCCCCCGTGCTCACTCTGAAATGGGCTAAGTACGGCATTGTACGCATCGGACGACCTATGTTTCTCCTCGGTTATTTCTTTTGACCCCAATGGCAACCCCATAGTAAGATACACATCCAGGTAGACCTGACAATTTCTGACCCGACCCGATAACCCGACCCGAACCCGCCCGAAATTTCTGGGTCTTGAACATGATTTTTTCAACTAAACCTGAAGTATACTAAACCCGAAAATTAGCGGGTTAAACTCGACCCGCCCGTTTGATCCGAAAATTTAACTTTTAAAGTTAAACTTTATTAAAATTTGTGACTTTGCATTCAAATTTTTAACTATTAATCTATAAATGCAACTTATTTATTTGTTATTTCTCTTATTTAAGTTAAAATGATTACAATAGTCTATCGTTGCTAGAAGATAATCATATTTTATTATGTATATTGTACAAAAAGTAGTATTTAGAGACCATTTTTGAAAAAGAAAAAGCGAAAAAAGGTCGCAATCATAACCCGTTGGGTTGACCCGAAACCGAAAGACACCGCCCGTATTTTCCCGAACCCGAAATACACCCGACCCGTATTTACCGAACCCGATATACAACCAACCCGAAACCGCCCGCCCGACCGAATTGACAGGTCTACATCCAGGGGTGTGATGAATATTTTTCTGTCATCGATTATGTTCAAACACTTTTCCACGGGGTCAAAGTTTTGTACTAGCCATCGTCCTAGTGTGACGGGCACTGTGGTTACCTTCAGCCTCAGAAAATGATCAAATCTAATTGTTTTTACAGCCTCTCGTTGGGCGTCATTTATTTTTTCTATCAAAACTACCAACTTTTCCGTGCTCATACGAGTAGAGAAGAGTTTCTCATAAATCTTCTTTTCTCTCTTCTCTCCATTTTTTGGGTCGTTTTGGGGGCTGCCTTGGCTGTTGTTGTTTTTGGGGAATTTTTTTGTTTCTCTTCTCTCCCTCTCCTTTCTTCGAACTATTCTCGTGTTGCTTCTCTTGGTTCTTACTATTCTTTTCCTCTCCCTTTTTGGAACCCTTCTCAGATTCTTTCTCCTCCCTAGTCTTCTTTCCTTCTCCTTGTTTTGAACCCTTCTCAGGTTCTTTCTCGTCCTTCTTCCTCTTCTTTACTTCTGTCATTTTCGAACTCTATTCAGTCTGCTTCTCACATGTCTTCTTTTTATTTCCTTCTCTGGTTTTTGAAATCTTGTATGGGTTCTGCAGTTTTGAAATTATGTTTCTGATTTCCGCCGATGCATGCTTGAATTTTCGGTAGCCTTCTGTTGGGTGCTTTCTTTTCTAAGCATCAAAACACACTCTAAGAGCTAAGATTTGCACACTATATGTATATTGTTAAAGTTTTTTAAACACAAACATTGGTAACAGTTTTAAATCAAGTAGAAATTACCACTTTTCTTCCCTTTGTCAGTCGATGAGTTAGGAGTGTTTTCCTGTTGTTTCTCAGTATCAGAATCTTGTTTAGAGTGCATTGGAGAGTCCCTGTCAATTTCAAGTCACATTTAGCATGACATAATTGCACACACATATTCTCACAGTATAACATGTTTGTCCACCAACACACAAATTTTTGCACATCAATATACATATATTTGGACAGCATAAAACACTGGATCATGCTAGTATATACAGTATAACTTTATATCTTTTGCACACCAATATATACATATATTTGCACTCCAATATACATATATTTGCACATCAATATACATATATATAGTATAACTTTACATATTTGGACAACATAAAACACTGGATCATGCTAGCATATACAATTTAACTTGATATCTTTTGCACACCAATATACATATATTTGCACGCCTTTATTCATATATACAGTATAACTTTACATATATTCGGACAACATAAAACACTGGGTCATGCTACTATATACATTATAACTTTATATCTTTTGCACACCAATATACATATATCTGCACACCAATATACATATATTTGCTCACCAATATTCATATATACAGTATAACTTTATATCTTTTGATGCTATGCAAATAGGTTATCTAAATTCAACTTTTAACACCAACATACATAAGTTTGAACACCAAGACAGAATATCAATAACCTGTTTTGATGAATTCTACATTGAACACTAACACACATAAAAAAAAATAACTTTATATTTCGATGCTCTGTTAATCAGTTTTCTGAATTCAAGTTTGAATAGGAGCACACATCAATTTGCGCACTAAGAAATAAATGTTTGTACATCAACAAACAATTTTTACACTCTAATAGATGTAAGAAATAAATGTGTGCACATCAACAAACAATTTTTACACTCTAATAGATGTTAGACCATAATCTATACCTTTTTTCTTGAATTTTCGATGCTTCAGACTGCTTGAGTACTCCAGAGTGCTCCTCTGCATTTCCTTTTTGTGATGACACTTTTGGAAAACTTTCTGGAAGCAAAACTAGGGTTAAGTGGACGATTTTATGGAGGTCGAAGTGCACACTTAAGAAATATAAGAAATAGATGTTTGCATGTTAATTTTTTCGATTTTGTAGAATTTTGTGAAAAACATTTGAAATTCATACCTTAAAACACTGATTTCTGAAAATTGATTCGATCTTCTGGTGGTAGAGGTGCTGTTGAACCCCAAAGAGAACCAACAACCTTGAATTAGTAGAAAATGGGAGTCGAAATTGCAGAAATCGTTGGAAATGGGAGTTGAAATGGCAGAGAAATTGTGTGCTTTCGTTTGTAGAAAAGGGAGATGGAGAACCAGTGTGTCGTGTGCATTTGTTTTCCAGAATTGTTGCTCAATAATGGTGAAACGATGTGTTTTATTTGTGGGCTTTTTCTTCTGGGCTTTGAAGTCTAGTGGGCTTTGTTTGTGGGCTGGGTACGGCGGGAGCTATAATTAGATCTGTAGTCCCTCCGGACTACGGTCTTAGGACTGAGATTTTTGACATTAACGGTGCAAAGTGATCACAATGTATAGAAAACTATTTCAGGGTTTATCACAACAGGCAACCCTAATTTGACCCTAAAACAGACAACTTTTTGACATTAATGGTTATGCTAGAAGTAATTGGGCCTATTAAATTTAAGGCTAAATTCAATTTATCAAAATTTATTACTTTTTGTTTAAATTTACCAAATATTATCAAAAATTACAAAAGTTTAAAAAATAAAAAATTAATTTTGATACATTAGCGTAAATTTATCAAAGTTACCAAAATTTAACTTTTATCCAAGTATTTTTTAACCATAATGGTGAGAATAAATTTCCACCACAACAAAACACATCTAATCCAAGTTCCAACACATGATTTCAGCCTCCTTTACCAGAGACAAAAGTATGTTCCTTTCAGAGTAAAACAACACATAGAAACAGCTTCAAACAACTGTCTATTGTAGAGTATAGATAGTGTAATTATATATAGTACAAAGTGAACAAAAAAGAAGATCAGTGCAATTAAAAACCAGTAATTTCTGAAGAAAGAACTCACATCAATATCAATCAGTGAGTTCATCATCAGAGGCAGAAAAATCCATCCTTGAAGAAGACTGTTTGGCCCATTTCACAATCTTTTCAGCCTCTTTGATAATCTTCTCTTCCTCCTTCATTGCCTTCTTCATCAATTTCTTCTGCTCTTTTGAAGAAAAAGACCTCAAATCACTCAATAGCTCATCATCATTCCCCAAATCTAACCCTAATTCCACCCCCAAATTCCTACTACTACCACTCTTTTTCCTGGAAATCTTCTTAGGAGAACACCAAAAGCAACCACTTTTCACTGTTTCAACCGAAGAATTTGATGAATTCGAACGAAAGGAAACTGACCCAGATTGTGATTTCACCTTTTTTACCTTCATATCAGCTGATTTTGACCTAATTCTGGGGGAATTTTCACACCCAGATGAGGAATTCGAAGAATTAGAACGAAAAGAAACTGACCCAGATTGTGATTTCACCTTTTTTACCTTCCTATCAGCTGATTTTGACCTAATTTTGGGGGGATTTTCACACCCAGATGAGGAATTTGAAGAATTGGAACGAAAGGAAACTGACCCAAATTTTGATTTCGCCTTCTTAACCTCTCCATCACCTGATTTTGACCTAATGTCGCGTGAATTTTCGTACCCAGATTGTGGATTCACCTTTTTAACCTTCGCACCATCTGATTTTGACCTAATTTCGCGTGAATTTTCAAACCCAGATGGAGAATCCGAAGAATCGGAAGGAGAAGAAGCATACCCAGAACGAGATTTCCCCTCCAAATCCCTACTCTTTTCTAGGGTTTTGCGGGAGTCATCTGAAACGGGTTTTTCACCCTTCACCTCGTCCGATAAACCCTTCAACTGAGCTTTCGAAGAAGAAGGGAAGGTTTTGAGACGTTGAAATCGAGATTCAAGGTGAGAAGGAAGAGCGGAGTTTGAGAAAGAAGAACAGTTAATGGCGGCTACTTGTTCTAAGACGATGTGGTCCATTGCTTCTGCGAGGATTTGATCCACTGATGATGACTCGTCTGTGTCGGAGTGGAATGAGAAATCCGCCATTGTTGGGGGGAAGAGAGAGCTTGTTTGTTGTGCTGTAATGGAGGGAAGATTGTTGTGGAGTGTTCAGTGAAGACTGAAGAGTGAAAAGGGTTTTGGTTTTTTCTCACCGACTTGAAGACTGAGAACAGGAGCACGAAAAGAATGTGGTGGAAGTTCCAACGGCTAGTTCATCAATCATCATCAAAGTGTATCATCGTGATGTTGAGAGCAAGGGGAAAAGAAGAGAAATGGTCAACCTTGTTGTTGGAAATCCTTGACCATCAAAAATTTGGATCGGATAAATTGTTAAATCTTCACTATCAAATTTGGATGAGAATGAAGTCGTACCATTGTTTTTCGAGTTGAGTCGCAATTGTGATTGGGTAAATTCGGGACACAAATTCGATCAACGCACTTGTTCTTTGGATTAGATAAAATGAAGTTTTAATGGATTGGATTTGAAGTTTTTAGGGGAATTGTGTTTTTAGAGAGAATATTTTTTTGGGGAACTATGTGAGGTTTGGATTTGATTTGATTTGATTGGATTGGAAAGAGTTACCAATCCAAAGAACAGATATTCAGACAAAAAATTGAAATCCAAAGTCGGGTTTATTCAAGGCAGACTAAGTGGAACAATTCGGATGGAGCTAAATTCGAGTTCGGACCATAGAAAAAGAGAAATATTGCGTTTGAATATTTGTTCAATTCAGTTAATGTGAAAATCATGTTCATATCAAATCGGGCTTCTTCTACGTCGAACCAATTTAGATATTCAAATTGGACAAAATTTTGTCTACGCTACCTTGACTATTGTGAATTCCTATGTATGGTGCGGTTGGTAGATTTGTTTGGAAAAGTGGTCTCTTTTGTATTTGATTGTATTTAATCCATGAAAAAAAGAAAAGAAATTGTAGCACTAAGCATTTATACTCTAGGGGCATGTAACATTTATGAGTGATTTAATGGTCATGTTCTTTTAAAAGGTAAATAAAATGTAGGGGATGTATACTCAATAGCATATAATTGGGCGTGTATTGGTAAACAAAATATAGGTAGAAATATGTAATGCATGTAAAGGTAAAAATATGCAAAAGTAGACCCTCCAAGAGTTTCTATTGGTCCATTGCCCAATATTTCTACTCTTGATAGTTCCCCACATGCTGATTATAATGGAAATGGTCTTTGATGCTTTTCTTTATTCGTGGACAGCTTGTCCACTGGGATGGATGAGGGGAATCTAAAGAAATTATTTGGTGAATTTGGCGATATTGATGCATATATTCTCCAAAAGTAGGCAAAAGAAGCAATCTAAAATTTGGCTTTGTGTAAAAAATGGAGGCTATGCTATTAACAACAGTTACAACATGAATGAGAGGGTTGTGAGTGGCAATAAGTTAAAAGTTTCATGGGCTAAACTCCTAAGAAAGTGTCTAAACCGTCTGGTTCTAAGCGTAAGGTTTGGAAATGGGGTCCTTAAAAAGCCAAACAATCAACCCCTAGCTAGGGGCGTCTGGGACTCATGAGGAAGGTAGAGAAAATTTTAATTCTTTTGACTAAGAAGTTGACCGTCAACTTACTAATATTGGTGGTTGGTGTTCTGCTGTTAAAGACTCCATGTCTGTTTACTCTAATTCTATTTTTTTTGTTCTCCTAGCCTTGAGAGTTCGATGTTTGAAGGTAGCAAAACACATATTCGAAGGAGGAGAAGAGAGAAAAATTTGATGAAAACTAAATGGAGATTGGTTATGGAAGCAACTCAAAAGCTTAAATCAACCTCAAACGAAGCTCTTAGAGTGTACAAAGATATTAAGGATATCGATGCGGAGATTGTCCGCACAACTGTAATGATTGGCAGTGGTATTGGCATGTTGGTCATTGCGGATCAAATTGAAGCAATGGAGCACTTCAAGGCAGTTGCGAAACAGGGGAAAAAAAGATGCAAAGGGTGACTCTATATTGAGTAGGTTGCATTTGTAGGTTCTAGTTTGGTTTTGTGCTAAACTCTTATTCATGATTATATCACATTAAGGTTGTATTGTTGTCGGTTGTTGTTATATTTACTATTTGACTGCTTTTTAGCATATATTAGTATGGGAACCTTTAGCTTTTACAGCCTTTAATAATCGAAAAAATGCTGGGTTTTTTGGATGGTAAGTAAGATACAAGGTAAGTAAGGTAGAGAAGACAGTAGGAATAAGTAAGTATTGGTAACTTGATAAGATAGTGTAAGTCTTTATTCTTTTGGAAGGTAAGATCATGTTCTCTTGCTTACTTATATTACTTATTTTTATTTTCCTTATTTATGCTACTTAAAATATTTTATATAATATAAATTAGTGAAAGTGTTGTAAAAAAAAAAGGGAATATTGTGGACACCCCACTTTGAAGTGGAAGAATAGTAAGCAATTATGGATCATTTATGCAATAGTGTTCAAAATATTTGGAACGTAAGCGAGAGTCCATCCTTTCAACACTACCCATCATTTCTACTTTTTGAAACTTCATTTCATTTGTTCTTGTTCTATAACAATAAGAGTTCATTCATATTTTTCACTTAAAATATTTATTTGCATAATCCACTTTAATTAACTTAATTAGGAATAGAGTAGGAAAACTCTACATAATTCAACACTTTACATTCCTTCAATTCAATTTCTAGGTGGAAAGGAATTTCCGTTTTGTGCAAACATTTCAACACAAGAAATAAAGTGTTGCATCTACTCTTACTTTTCTCCCCTCTCTTTATTCTCCTTTTCTCTATCTGTTTTCCCATCCCCTTCATTCTCTCTCCACTCCCACCCCCCTCCAATGTGAAAGTCACATTTGTGGAACAACGACAATAGTGTCATACTCACACAAACTGTGACACATCATTCTATGCAGGGCCATGTTAATGGAGCCCGTTCACACCCTTGCTACCTCACATTTTCCACACTATTTTCATGGTAGAGATCCTCTTAAGATGGACAGAGCGGTGCACCTAGAAAGGAAGACATGAGTGAGGAGAGCTGGACAATGACATTGTTTTTGGTCAAAGGAAATATAGGAAAACACCCGGGTTCCAAGACATTATAAAATCACCCATGACACCCCATGACGCAAAAACAGTAGCGTGAATCAATTTCAAATGGGATCATAAGGTCCTTCTATGCACCTAGAAAGGAAGATGTGAGTGAGGAGAGTTGGAAAATGACACTGTTCTTAGTCAAAGGAAATATAGGAAAACACCCGGTTCCAAGACATTATAAAATCACCCATGGCACCTCGTGACGCAAAACCAGTAGCGTGAATCAATTTCAAATGGGATCATAAGGTCCTCCTATACCTCTCTTTGTTGAATCCATAAACTGTTGTTAACAAACAAACATGCTTAAAACACAAGTAATTGACATTGCAGCAAAGTAATTGAGCATCACTTACTAGGTTTCTAGTAAATCCACACTCTCCCAAAAGGTGGTGCATATTATTGATGAAAATTTCACATCTATCAAACAACTTAATATAAATTCATTGATATTTTCAACTTTCACTTTGGTTTCTAACAAACCCACTAACCCTTACTTTATTTGTACAAAAAAAGCATTCAAATTTAGTTTCTTTATAGTAGTTTGCATTACTTATTATCTATCATTATTCAGGATGCGTACATTCAACATTCTTAAATTTTGACTACTCATTATTTATATATACAACGATTTGGGTTGTGTTCTATTTGAGAGTAAGGTCAAGTTGGGTAAATTGGAGGATGTGTGCTTTATTTTTTTTATACGAAAGTGTTTTATTTTTTATTTTTGGAAAAATTGAATTATAAAATTAGGGAGAAATTTTTAGTATAAAAGAAATTCAAATGTGTCAGTATTGTGGAAACTACTTTTAGGTCCCTATATTTTTAGAATATATTTGAAGGTACTCTATAATTTAACACTTGTTAGGTGATACAGTCGATGTTTAATGATGTTTTTATGAGGTTACGTGGACTACTTAAATGCTCATGATTATTTTAGTATTGATGTCTGTCAACAATTAATTTTTTCGAACAACTTGTCTACAAAATTTTTTCGAAAACATAAAATCACTGAATTTGTCACCAAATAATTGTGAACTTAAAATGCTCAATTTTCCCAAAATAAAAAAAACGTTGTCACGAAATTGCCCCTTGTTGGATAAAACGCATGAACCCTTCTTGAGTTCTTGGCTTGCCACTCACTCCCTGCTGGACTCCTCAATTTCATGTTCTTCCCGAAATCCTCCTGAAATCTGAGTTTGAATCGAAGGGTTTTTCAATTGAGATTTCTCATTGCGACGAGTTCCACACCACTGCCAATTGAGCTTTCTTTGCTGCTTTTGCCATATTCAGGTAAGAAATTGCTCATTTGCTTCGCTTCTTGTCTGGGTACAATGTAGTTTTCTTTGTGGAGATGTTAAATTGAAGTTAACATTTTGATTGTGGCATGGAAATAAGGAGTTCAATGATGGGACTCTTTTCTGGGTGGGTGTAGAATTTGCTTGTTTCTTGTGGAAAAGCTTGGCTTTGAATGTTGAATTTATGCAGAATGTTTCATGTCATTCATCAAGCTTGGGGGAGGGTAAAAATGAAGTAGCAGAAAAGTGAAGGCTATTGTTGATTCGATGAATTAGATAGGAATTTAAAGGGAAAAAATTTAAAATTAAAAAAAAAGGATTTGAAGGAATTGAAAGAATCCCCATTAAGTTATAATTTTGCTTGCTTTTCTAGTGATATTGGAGTTTGGGGACAATATGTAGAGGAATATTTGTGTTTTAACATGATTACTGCTCTTAAATACAATGTCTTAATCTATACAAGTAGAAAGATTGTGTTTTAGGCTTGTGAATTGTCTTTTCTAAATAGTTTGATGAAACCCAAACCCAAAACCAAATTCAGTACCCCTAAAGTTCGGTGCAAACAGGACGTGGTGGTGTGATTATGATACAGGCCAATGCAAATTGTTACGTGGTTGTGGAGTTTGTGCTCCAAATAGTATGATTGTTCCACTTACATATATATCATGTGGTTTACCCTCAATAGGGTGATTGTTCACTTGCAAATATGCTCCAAGTGCATCTAATATATATCTCCCCCAAATCTCAAAACTTACTTTCATAGCTGAGGAGTTTTTTTTTTTTTTGGTTGCATCAGGTGCTTATTTTAATTGGTGTATGAAGTGTGGAGTTTCTGATGACCTTTGGTTAGTTTAAGCAGCACGGGGTTGAAGAATGAATGTAACTACTATTGGTTCTGTGCCTGACCTGGCTGTCCATTTCCCAAACCCTAACCATAGACCACATTCTCTATTTTATCATAATCATGTCAGCCTTTTCCAGTTAAAAGCTCCAAGTGGCCGGCAATTGTGTGTGAAATCATCGGCTTCTTCGTCCTCCATTGAGAACCCATGTTTCAAATTGCCCCGGGGCCTTGTTGAGTTGTCCGCTTCTTCCTTGCTATTGCTTGCTCTTGGAATTTTCACTCTTTCATCTACTGCAAAGGCTCCTGCTGCCATTGCTGCTGTTAGTTCTCCAGCTTGTGAAACAGTACAGGAGGAAAAGGTTGAAGAAGGTGCGTATTCAACTTTTGCATCTACATTCTGGTCTGAAGAAAGGCCATGTTTGTTAATGTTTACTTGGTTTATTTGGTAATCTTGATTGTGGGAATTTTTGTGTCAGAATATTTGGAGTTCGATTTGAAGGCAACAGTTGGATTCTTTAGAAATAATTCCTTTTTCTTGCTTCCCTTCGTTTGTTTCGAAGCTTGCAAGTATTAGGGCACCTTATTATATATCATCTTTTTTACCATGAAATTGACTTGGGGGTTGTGGGCACCGGCGGGTCGGTAACACCAAGAAAAAAATAATTTATTATAATTTTGAGATAAAAATTATGAATTATATGTTTATCAGACGAGTATAATAGTGTATTTTGTCACTCTAAATCAGAACTCCTAGATCCACCACTGGTTGGGCGGACTCAACTCCAATTACTCCCTTAATTATGTATGAGTTGGAGAATCCAATATATTCTACTCTAATAACTTAGAGTGTGTTCCTTTTAGGGGATTGAAAAGTTGGGTAAAATTAGGGTTGGTAAGTTTAGGTAAAAGTTGAAAAGTTTGAGTGTTGCAAATATAAGAAGGATGGGTAACTTTGGACTGAGTTACGTAACGGGGCATTAATTCCCCTTACGGAACACAAGTGCTGGGTTTCTCACACAAATTTCGAACGTAGTTGTACTATAGTGCACTTTTCGTCCTTAAAATTTGCGAGAGGAAAAGGTTGAGTAGTGTTATTGGCATGCAGATAGCACTTCAGGGAAAAATGATCCCCAAAATTTGCAAGACAAGGAGTTGGTTGAAGAATATGAGAAATGGAAGTCTAAAATCTACCCATTGACCGCCCCATTAAGAGTTGTTCATGTGAAAGACTCTGTTCCGCCTGCATGGATCAAGGTTTGCAAATGATGATGCCTGTTTGTTCTTCATGTCATCGCTTGTTAGAATGATATGTTATATCTGCAACAATGGATTCACCATCACACGCTTTCAAACTTGTAGGAATTTATTCAATCTCAAGGAAGGAGGATAAAGTTAAGCGTCCAACCACGTGGGACTCTTGAGAGCATATTTTATGAACTCTTGAGGCCATTGAAGAAAGCCGAGGCTTCAAGATCTGCCATTACAGCTGATCTTGTCACTCTTGGCGACTCGTGGCTTGATCTTGCCATTCGCAATGGTGTCATTGAGCCGATGCAAGGTGCTGAAGACCAGGATTGGTTCAGGGGTTTGACAGAAAAGTGGAAGGTAAAAGCTTGCTAGAGTATGCATGACTATTTTTCAGTTAGTTTGAATTTGTTTTGTTCAGAGCAATTGAAATGAGTTCCTTGATGTCGTCTTCATGTTTTCTATGTTTGGATATCAACGTAACACAGTTAGGGATGCTCATGGTGTTCTGAGAAGAAATACATGAATCTGATCTGGGTTTTCATCTTTTCTTCTATAATGTTTGATATCAACGTAACACTTACATTTTTCTTGCTCATGTTGTACACATTTGTGTGGATGGATGTTGCTGCTCATATGGTTATTACTCTATATCGCTTACATATTCTCAGGTTTATTTGCGTAGGAACAATGAAGGGAAGATTGATCCGGAGGGTAGAATATGGGCTGCTCCATATCGATGGGGAACCATGGTTATTGCATACAAGAAGAGCAAATTTGACAAGCTCGGACTTGCCCCTGTAGAGGTTAGTTTCTCGCTCCTCGAACGCTCGATTGCTCGAGATTTTCGGCATGCATACTTGTACTTTGTACTCGCATTCGTACTCTATTAATATTCTTCTTGTGCTGTTGTACAAAATAGTTGTGCATTTTTAACAAATCTTTTAAAATCAGTTGGTTTGTGACATTACGCATGGAGACAACCCATTTATGGCCCGCCCCAATCGCACATGCGAATGCACTTTCACGAAAAGGGCTCTCCCTATTCACCCTAGTGGGACGTAAAAGACTCCTCCTTGATTCAGAGATTACTATGTGTTTCATCTTTCTTGTGTATCGCGTGGAATGTATAGCTATTTACGGTAAACGATTTGCTGCAGGACTGGGCAGATTTATGGCGTCCCGAACTCGCAGGAAGGATATCAATGGTAGATTCTCCAAGAGAGGTTGTCGGAGCAGTTTTAAAGTACATGGGCGCGTCCTATAATACTGATGATATTGGAAAAGATGTTCCTGGCGGAATGAGTGCAGTGCAGCAAAATCTAGTTCTTCTCGCGAAGCAGGTATTGTATGGAAGTTACAAGTAACTGTATAAAGCTCATCCTTCCCATTTGAAGAATTGAAGTTTATTTTTCTACGGACCATACATGCTCCTTTAAGTACTTAATCGGGCATGTTCTTTAGAGGGGTAAGGTAAATTCGGGTAAGTTTAAGTAAAATTGAAAAGTTGAGCAATATCTAATTATCTATATACCCTGCTCCTAAGAGGATGTGCTCTCACCAGCTATATTTAGAAATTTTACTTACAAAAACTTCAAATAAAATAAATTAACGTTTACAAAGTGTATAAATATAGAACTTTGAAGATGTGTCAATAAGTTTCATGCATAAGAAAATGAATATAAAATAAGTAAATGATTGAAAAGTTTATAAATATAGTACTTAGAAGTTTAAAAAAACTAATGTAAATTAAATAAATGCTTGAAAAGTGTATAAATATAAAATTTAGAAGTTATGTCAATGAATTTTAAACATAAAAATATTAATATATGATAAATATACTCTTTACAACTCATGCTTATCCTAATGAGAGCATGTGGTCTAAGGAGCACGTAATAAATTGCTGAAAGTTGAGTGTTGATAGTATAGGAAGAACGGAGAAATTTGGGTTGGATAATGTGTGAACCACATAAAGCATAAGCCCTTAGATCATGCCAGGCTGTTCAGACAGTGGCGGATCTAGGTCTTCTGATTAGGGGTGGCCAATACACTATTATATTCATTTTTTATATACAAAAAATCCATAATTTTTATTCCAAATTATACTGAATTATTATTATCTTTTTCGTGTTACCAGTGGCCGTGGCCACCCTTGGCTTAGCCCTAGATCCGCCAGTGCAAAGATGAAGAAGTAGTTTGTTCACATCAATAGTTGCATTAAAGTATGTATTTGTTGGTTGGCTATATGTAGGTCCTGGTATTTGACAGCGCAAGTTATCTCAAGGCCTTCAGTGTTGGTGATGCATGGGTTGCAGTTGGATGGAGTAGCGACATCCTTCCTGCAGCCAAGCGTATGCGAGGTGTTGCTGTTGTCGTTCCAAAGTCCGGAGCTAGTTTGTGGGCCGATCTATGGGTATGTTTCTGCCATGATTTTGTGTTAATGCAACCTCGAGGTTTCATTTTGTGTCATGCTTTTGAAATTTAAGATGGAAACAAACCCGATATTTGATTATGGCAAGGTAGTGAAAGGATTTGAATAGAGCCCTCATCGCTCGCGTTCTACCACCTCTAGGCAAGTTTGGGCTCT
The DNA here is from genome assembly GCA_029582165.1 of Portulaca oleracea. Taxonomy (NCBI): domain Eukaryota; kingdom Viridiplantae; phylum Streptophyta; class Magnoliopsida; order Caryophyllales; family Portulacaceae; genus Portulaca; species Portulaca oleracea. The sequence continues at coordinate 7,192,964 of CM055877.1, forward strand.
GGTAGAGAGGTTGAGCCACACTGGAATCTAGTTAGGTTAGGTTTGGATTTGGAAAAGAGAAACACAGTATAAGAGCGGGTCATGGTTTCTAAAATATTTTTTGGGGGGCTTTAGCTATTTTTGAAACAAGCCTGTTGGGTGTTGAGGTAAGGTTATCGACATCTGGATCTTCTCATGTGGGACCCACATTTGGAGATAATTGTTAGGCTAGCCTAAAGAGTACTTTAAAATGTAACTAAGCATTTACAATGCTAAAACTTATGTTAGGTATTCAAGGTTTTTATATTAACATAGGGAACATTAGATCCCACTTTTATGCAACTCATTGATACAATGGGGATATTTAAGCTAAATTTTTACAAAGTCATTATTCTTAAATAAAAGTTTCTCCCATGCTATATTGTGAGTTTTACCTTTCATTACATCACTCACAATTTGTGTTCACTCCCCCATATTCGCTAAAAAATTGAATACAAACATGCCCCACGTTCCGGATGCAGACCAAAGGTGTTTCAATTTTCAGGAGCTCTATTAGCTAAAACAAGCATCTCTCAACAAATGGGAACATCTCTTGGGGTAAGACTGCCTACATTTGCATCTCCTCAAACCCCGCATATGAGGGAACCCACCCACATTGGTTGTTGTCCTCATCATTGTATTAAAACACTCGTCATACCAAAAGACGGGGATCTTAGGTTGGATTTAACAAAGTTGCTATCTCTAAATTCCTTCTTTAAGTCTCTCACCACTGTAAAATCTCTAATCGCTCTTTGGACCGACCCACATTGTAGGCCATCCCGGCCACAAACAGGTGCCCACCAATGGAAGAGGTGGGAGGGCGAATCAGAGGGCCATCCCCGCTAATCCATCAGTGGTTAGAGTTCTGCCTACAGCCCGCCCGGGAACGGCCCTTCAAGATGGGGGTTTTTTCCGGGGCCCACCCGTCCGCTTTAACTGATGACTTGATTTCCTCCGTTCGAGCCTCTGATGATCTCCCCAAGAGTGGGCCCCGGCTGATAACTAACCTGATCGCGGGTGTCCCACCCCCTGAAATCTTGGCAAAGTGTGAGTTTCTGCAGCCGCTGTCTGAGCCCACGTTGGCGGATTATAGACAGCTGATTTCGACGTTGGAGAAAACGGGTCGTGGGTCGATTCAACAGTTGTTATCTGACTGGGTGAAGCAATTTTTTTCAGCAAAGAAAATCAGTGAAAGTTAGTTGTGCAGTCTGTTGCAGATCCTCTGGTATTTTGTCCATTTTGATGCATCTTTTATTAGAAAATTTTTAGGATCCACTGGTTAAATGTAATTATTATCATTATTCATTGATCATATGTACAATGGGATGAATTTGGATGGTGGTGTAATTGAGCTGCAGCCTACAGGAGCATATTTGACAATTATGGGTTTTTGGATGTGAATACACTGAATTTCGAGGATGTTGAATGATAGTATACCCAACTTTACATTTGGATGCTAATATCACCCGATTTTGGACCTATTTATTTTTTTATATGTATACTATACCACCAATTTTTAGTCAACTCTGTACCATTTTTGGTTTAATTTTGTCCAAAAGATAAGTGTAGTATATAAACACTAGACACTATATATTAGATGCAGTCGGAGCATGTGCTCCAGATATTTGCGAGTGAACAATCATATGAATCAGAGTGAATAATCATAATAGTGAGAGTGAATAACCTAATACATATGGATGAACAATTGTAGAACTTGGAGCCGTGAGCACCTAATAAATTGCACACTAGACAGGTCCATAGTAGGGTAATACTAGTATGCAAGAGCAAAGTTGGATATATTATTGTTCAATATCTTTTAAGGTTTTGTATATTTGTAATTTTGCATAAAAAAAGAAATTTTAAGATTGTTTGAACTTATATCTTTAAAGTTTGTATATTGATCTAAGTTTTTCACTGAAATTTGAAAGACAAGGTTATCTTAAGCAAGTTTTTTCACTATATACTATAATACCAAGTGTCATGTAAATGCCAAATTGATAATTTTTTCGTTTTACAATGGTAAGTTGGGTGGTGTTCTTTTTGAGTGGGGGGATAGTTAGATAGGTTTAAGTGTAGTATATGCCTATATGGGATAAAGTTAGATAAGTTGGTGGGTGAAATAAGATGGGATAGTATTTGAGAAAGTCACATAAATCATATCATTTACATATATTAATTTTTAAATTATAGTTTATAATTTTTAATAAATTATTATGAGTAAAGCAAATCACATTAGTCGCATCAATTAAACATGTAAAGTGGAATAAAGTAGAATACCTACGGTGAATAAAGTGAGATAATGTGAGTGAGATGGGATAAAATTTTCCCACCACACTAAAGAACCGGTAGATTATCCAAACACTGAAGTATGCTCCAAGTCTAGCCTCAGGGCCCTCAATCCCTTATGTGCCTTCAGAAACACAACAATTCCCAACCATCGAAATTGTGGTGAGGGTCAACCTTTATTTTCTGCCAATGGCTGTTCATGGTCCAATCCGGATCGAAAAAGGGACCGGATCGAGGACCGAACCGAATGGACCGAGGGAAGTTCTATCCAATCTTCAGTCCAGGAAATTATGATGTTCGATCCTCGATCCAGCCCATGGACCAAACTAAAGGACCGAGGTTACTAAATCGAACAAAGTTCGATCAGTCCAGGACCCAACTTTTTCGGTCCAGTCCTTAATCCAGCTTAGTCCTTGAATTCAGTCCTAGGTCCTCTTCGGGACCAATGAACAGCCCTACAGTTCCATAGACCCATGTCACTTGAACTAGAAACTCTCATACATACCAAAACCTAGCTAATAATTGTATCACCTTAAAAAGTTTTTCTTTAACTATTTTCTATGCTAAACTAACAAGCACATACATTGCGAAAATTCTGCTTGAAAAATCAAATACTACTATGATACTATTAGACAATACAAGGGTGAGGTACAAGATGCTAGAGAAATTACAACGTACCATCAAAATTTTATGATGATCAACAAATCATTAACATCAAGCTGTGGGATAATAAATAAATTATCGTTTAATTATTTTCCAACTTTACAAGGATAATAAACAACAAAGGTGCTCATTTGTGGCAGCACTGTCTCAATTTGTACAAATTTAAGCATATACATTTCAACAAATGCCATCAAACAAAAAAGAAAAGAAAAGAAAAGAAAACCTCCCCCTCCCACTTCCCCCTCCCCAAACAAAACCCCAAATTGGAAGAAGAAAAACAGGCAAAGCCTACAATAAATGGATAAATTTCGACTCTGAATCAAAATAACCATTCCACATTCTCAAGTAATAGGGTAAACCCGACGCTAAGATAAACCCGTCTCGTTGTTGAAGGGCTACCATTTCGAACGTTTGATGCAAAAGAATGAACAAATTTCCAGAGAATATATAGCCCAGAATGTTGGTCCGTTCTTTTACCATTGAATCACATTGTGCTAAAAAAGCCGGTTTTGAGTTTAGTAAGTCCTCAGATTGCATCCTGACCCTTGCTTGTTTAGGTTTTAATCAGAGTTGGAATCGTAGAAATCGCTAGGGCATGGAGTCATCACCTCGGATTCCAGGATTTGGACTACTCTGTGCATGGTGGGCCGGTCCTCGGGAGCCGAAGAGACACACTGTGTGGCCACTGAGAGTAGAGCATTCAGGCTTTCCGGTTGGACCCCCTCGCAGTGTTGATCGACAATCTCCCTTTGTCTGTTCTCTGATGCTAGGAAATTTAACTGCACGGTCCAAAAGTTGGTGTTTGTGAGTTTGTGATTTCTAGCACAAAGTGGAATGGAACAGTTGAGAAGAAGAAAAGCATTGTGTGTGTGATGAGGTTAGACTGCCTACATCTAGATCTCCCAAGATCCCACAAGTGGGTCCACAATGAGAGTTCTCGTACAAGAAAGAACCGTACACACAAGAAGCAATTATTTTACTTTTTGTTTTCCTTCTTTTTGGTGGGTGAGTGGGGGGTTTCCACTTGACTATGCCCCTCTTGCGGGGCGTGCCCAAGGCTATAACCATCGTCGGCAAAAGTTCGGGCCGAGTCAAATTTTGGTCGGTTGAATCGGTCAATGTCGAAATTCAGACAACATATTAATTACCCGGTTTCTTCCGGTCGGACATCTTCAGACATGTAAATTCGGGTCATAATCGGGTTCAAACAATAGAAATGTGAGAAATATTGTTTCCGAATTTTCAGTCAATTTGGTCAAATATTAAAATTCGGACAATAACTCTGACTGGACCCGATTTTTTCTGAGTCGGACGAAACTTTGCCAGCTCTAGCATATGGGGCTAACCAATGAGGTTCCATGGGACCAATTTCAGAGAAGGGCGGTGGGCGTCAACTTTCATCGTGTTTTGGTCCTGTTCCTGTTAGTCTCTCATATAATGGTGTCACATTAATTGATCTAAACAATGAGAATCATGAACATGACTTCTGTTTTTGCAGTAGCAGGAGCATAATTCTGAACTAAGGCAGTTCAAGAGAAGAAAGTAGCGGTCGAGAAAGCAACATAACCACAATAAAGAAGCTCAGAAATGCAGGATTATTAAAACTTGAGAGCCACTATACATACCCAGCCAACTATGTTGAGCCCCTTCTCAATGAAAGAAGCATCTGTCGGACGTTTACCACTTAAGATTTCAAGTACCAAAACTCCAAAACTGTACACATCTGTTTTTTCAGTTGCTCTACCACTCTGCATATACTCTGCGGAACATAAATAAAAAAAAAATCAGCTTAATTACTAAAAGCAATCCACAAGAATGACATCATCATTCCCCAAATAAATCAGATATTTCTCCCTCGAGCTCCGGAAAACTAAGATGCATTTGCCATGTTTCACAAACAGATTATCACTAAAGCATGCTCTCACTTGTAAACCTCCCATAAAAGTGGGGGTCAGTAGGCAAGGAGGGTCCACGACCACGGCCAAATTTAAGCATAAAAAGCGCAGTTTTCTGTATAACGAAATATTTATGTGATGACTAATCAGAAAATTGCATTAATAAGACACAAGTGAGATGCCATCCATTTTAACATGTAATATTCTCTTGTTTCTACTGACCAATCCTATATGAAACTAATGTGAAACTCAAAGAACAATGCAAATATTATGAGATGCTACTATTACTACAACAGCCAGTGTTTCAGCATTAAGAGCTTCAGTCAACCCACCTGGAGCAAGATAGCCAAAAGTACCCGCAACAATTGTGGTAATGTGTGACTCCTCGTCCTCCAAAAGTTTGGCCAGTCCAAAGTCAGAAACACGGGCCTCCAAGTGTGCATCGAGCAGTATATTGCTCGACTTAATATCCCGATGAATAATGCGAGGAGAACAGTCATGGTGAAGGTAAGAAAGCCCTTTTGCTGCCCCTAATATAATATTCAAGCGCGCATCCCAATCCAGTGGCTCAGATCTTTCTGAAAGCCATCTCAATATTAGACCATCTTGTTTGAACATTACCAAATGAAAACATTCAAGAAGAATCCAGCGAATGAAAATAGAGATACTTCCAAATAATAACTTAGTAAGACAATTACATCAACATAAAACCAATGTTATCGGCATTCCATTTTATTAAGCATATAGTCTAAACCCTCCATAATAACGAGTACAGTAATTGAAACACATAGGATCCAAGGAATTCCCAGGTATGGAAATATGCTCAAAGGCCAACATCACCATAGCAGCCCAGACTTGGTTGTAAGATACAAGGCACAAAAAAAAAGCGGGGGTAAGAACAGATTCAGCAACAAAACCCAAGATATTAACGACCTATTAAAAATCTCATGCAAAAAGCAAATCAAGAGTTCTTCAGCAAGGTCACACACTAGAAAAGACACTGCAGTCTACTGGTATCAGAGAATTCTCGTAGTGGTCAGCTTGACATGTTGAATACTCAAGGTAGAGCAAATATAAACGCACAAAGTTGCATGTTAGTAACAAGGTCACAATATAAGTAAAGCTACTTGTCTCACCGTGAAGTGCTTCATCCAAGCTTCCACCGGGCAAGAAATCATAAATTAACAACTTTGACAGAGGAGAATTGCAATATCCTCTTAGGTTCACAAGATATCGGTGCTTGATGCTCCCAAGTATCTCGAGCTCCCTCTCAAAGAAGCGGTCAAAACCATCATTCAGCTTCACTATTCTCTTCAGCGCAAAGACATTCCCATCATCCATCGCCAGCTTGTACACAGTTCCAAAGCCACCAGAGCCAATTATGTGTTCATCATTCAAGGTTTCCAGCTTTTTAATAATGTCTTTTGAAGAATATGGAAGGTCCCCATGAAACATCACAATCGATGCACCTGAATCAACAATAGGATGTAAGTTTCAAATATTAACCTCCATATGGTGTGTGAGAAAAAATAAAGACTTTAGTGACTGGAAAGGCACCTCCACCGACATCCATGACAAGACCTTTGGCCTCGTTTTTACCAAGCTTCTTGTACAAAAAGCATCCCCAAAAACACATTAAAGCTACAAGCAGTAACGCTCCAACAGTTGCGGATGCACTGATAAGCAGTCGGGCAGAATTTTTGTTCTTTCCATCTTGGTTGCCATCTGCATTATTCATGAGGGAAAAAAGATTAAGAAGAAATCCAATAACACATGTGTCTGTGTGTGTGTGGCTGGAACGACGTGGTTTCGCAAAGCATACTGCATACCACTGAACTACAGAGGCACGGGTGATTTCACATATAACAGAACCTGAATCCTCACAATCTCAAAATCCATGATATCACAAATAAATTACCTGAACCAGTACTTGAACTTCCACTTCTTTCATCCTTGCATGCCATGTTAATCTGCTTACCACACAAGCCACGGTTTCCAACAAATCTGTATACGCAAAAAGGAAGCAATCTTAGAGCTTCTCATAGCTCTCCCTTTCTGAATATATGCTTGCTTCTTGGAACTTACGGCGTACTAAAAGTTTATCAAGAGCTTTTAAGTTTCCTAAGGATAAAAGCGAGAGGAACGGAATGGCAATATCAAAAGCTCATCAGCTTGAAGAAAAAGGATTTAGGACCCATGCAAAAGTAAAATAGTCCGTTACAAGAACAAAGCAACAGCATACTTACGATTCCTGAGCAAACTTGACAAGTACACCATCAGATGGTATGGGTCCGACCAAGAAATTTGTAGACAGATTCCTTCAAGTTTGCAAGAGAAAGAGTTTCTTGTTAGGTTCAATTAAACAGTCAACGGTCAGCAGGTATCAGGTTATCTGGATGCTTACAGGGTAATGAGCTTGTTTAACTGCCCAAGTGAAGGTGGTATTGATCCACCAAGAGCATTGCTTGAAATATCACTAAGAATGCAACAGATAGTTAGAAACAACATCAAATGCATACATTGCCACTTAGGGGAGGGGGACCTCCAGTAAAAGTTGCGAGAAAAACCAGCATGACATACTTTTGGCTTGTGGAACGGAAAATATGAAACATAAAGAGAGCTGCCAGTATTCGAACAATTTACATCACAAAGATTCTTATTTAAAGGTTTCAAAACAAGTCATCTGATCTGACAAACCAAATCAGATTACCAAGTCTATGTAGAAAGTTAATTCAACTTTAGCACAAAACCAGTTTTATCCAGTCATATACCATCTCATCATTTCACGTCTTAATAATTTCAAAGAAACCTATCCTCAGGACTATCACCCCAGTGATTACCACAAAAAAGCATGGATTAGCAAGTTAACAGCCAAGCAATATTCACAATGAGTTGTCTTAGAAACCCATATCCAGGAGTGATAGCATCAAAACTCCAACTTTAGAGTTCGAATGACACAGACGACACAATGATGTCTGGCTTCTAGAGGTACAAAGAGACAAAAACTGACAGCATCAAGCTGTCCAACCAGCCACCTATACTTAGTATTAAAACCAAAGGAAAGCTGAAGAACTTACAGAAACTGAAGTCCGGTCAGGCTTCCAAGCTCGCTAGGGATCTGTCCACTCAAGTAATTGTTTTGCAAGTATCTGCATAGAGGGATAGAGGGAATTATTAGCCTACTGACAGTATGCTACAGCCTACAGAATACAGTGGATAAAATCAGTATATAGTCCTCATGAACCCACAAAAGATATGCTATGTTCATCCTACAAAAGGGTGCAACATTAGGTTAAAACAGTCAAAATATATCCTAAGTTACTAGTATAAATTATAAACATGGGCGGACCTCCCTTGGCACCAAGGGTGTCCATAGACACCCCCAAGTTCCGAAAAAAATTGAAACAACCTATTATATTTTAGGAAGTTGTTGTACATTTTTGTTAAGTGGACACCCTAGAAAAGATCCAAAAATATTATTAAAGGGTGTCCAATTCAACATAATAGTCAAACTATCCAAAATATTATTAAGTGGACACCGCTAATTTCGTAGTCGAGATCCGCCACTGATTATAAACGAGCACGGCTTACTTACTGCAGAGCTTAGAATCACATCAACTAACAATGAACTTAAAATTTCCCCTTTCAAAAGAATGGATGAACTAACATTTGAGAAAGCTAACTTAGGACAATTTCTCAGCTTGCATTGCCGTGGACCCAATTACTCAAAAAATGTTTCCAGATGTGCTTCTGTTCTATAGAGGAATTGATAAACAGTCATTTCAAAATATCGGGCCCTAGGGAACCAGCCTCTGTGTGATTCAGCTACTTAAAACCCCTCTACAACTTCCTAGGCTTGCAGCTGTATCACTTCCACTCTTCATTTCCCCTAGCATACCCACGTCGGGTCATTCATAGCCGGACAAAGGTACAAAACTCAAACATCACTTTCTCTAGTACAAGACGACAAAACTATCGAAGTGGAAAAGGCTCATGACTTACAGTGCTTGCAACTCTGTACAGTTTCCCAACTCTGAAGGAATTTTGCCGTAAAAATTGTTGTTGTTAAGTTCTCTGGAAATAAAACATTTGACCACCATTAATTGCAAACAAAGATTATCCAATTGTCTGTAATCTTTTAGAATAAAACTCATTGCCTTAGAGCATGAGCAAATGTGGATTAAGGCCAAGAATATTGACATAGGCAGAAATACATACAAGATCTCCAGGCGGTCAAGCTTCCCAATATCAGCAGGTATTTCTCCACTCAGTTTTTGATGTGAAAGATTCCTACTTGATGAGAAAATAATAATTAGCTTTGGCATGAAAAGAGTAACAAATGGATAAGGCACATTGCAAGAACACTGATCTCAAGTAACTGAAACTAACAATCACACAAGGATATACACATGGAGCGGCAGATATTACTGAACATCTTAATGGTTGGCCTTCTCAGTAGGTTGGATGCTCTAACAATAACATGTGTCAGTTTAAATGCTTCACATAGGGTAGTAAGATTAAACCATCATGCATTTCACAGATGCAGATAAGGGAAATAGGAGGGAAGAATTCCTGCACGAAGTAGTTTATATACATCATGATGTGAAGGCGTATGTATAGAAGGGAACTGCTCACAAGAACCTCATTGATTTTGTTAGTCAGTTCATTAGCTGATTACATTTTTTGATAGAAGCTCATCTAACTGGCCCTCCCAATGCGAAGCCTTGTAAATGCCACAACTACTAACTGGCCCTCCCAATGAGAAGCCTTGCTCTTATACAGAATCTACGGATCTGGTAGTATGTCTAGTATATACTTCTGGTGGTGTATTTCCACTTGTTTATACTTTCAAGATCGCCAAAAGAAAGGTTACCCCCCCCCCCCCGGGACTTTTTTGTGATGTTAGTAAACTATAATTTACATTAAATTAATGACCTGATAACATATCCAAGAAGATATTCACTTCCAGTAAGAGCATAATTTACAAACTACTTTTTTTCCGAATGAAATTTCACTCTGAGTGTTCAATAACATCAAGCCCGATCAAGGCATAGTTACGGCACAGTAATACCTAGTCACTAAAATTCAACACCCAAATAAAGCAGCATTCATGAGTATTTCAAAACTTACAAGTGTGTAACTCTCCCGGATTTCAAATTGCATTTCACTCCATTCCATTTACAAGGGTCTGGGTCTTCTGGTCTCCATTTTAGACGGCCGCCATTGGTAGGTTCTGATGCTTGGAAACTCAAAAGTGCTTCACCTACATATTAGCATGAGACCCAAGTCCTTACAAACCAAAAGGAATGTTGCGTAGCACATACTAATAACAAGCAGAGAGAGATATAGAGAGAAGAAGAAATTACGTACCATCAGGACTGAGAGCACTGCCACCAATGAACAGAGCGTATGTGACTACAGTCAATAAATTGCAAAAGCAACCACATCTCAGTTGAACAACTCCCATGGCAAAGAAAGCAAAGCATGATAAGGCGCAGGAGATCATCTGATATACCCTCCTCTACCATCTTTTCTTTCTTGAGGGATCAACATTACAAATTTTGCAATCAACAACTGCATCACATGAATGATAATCACTCTTAAATGCAACAGCGAAATTTAGACATTGTGGGTCATGTTCAACTATTCCTTCATTTAGGATAAGATTATAGGCTCAATTTTAGACAACCACGACACGCCTAAGTTCTTTCAAACAATCATAAACATAAAACATGCAGGGGCGTACGCTGGCTGCATATCTTACAGTATATCACCCAACAGGCTATATAGATGAGATAAATACAAACAAGAAACTAACAACAAGATGCAATGACTCATGTTAACGACCAACAGCAACATCGGTTACATTATAGATACATAAATATTGCAACTTTAATCAAACATAGTGTCTGCAAAACTCGCCTAACCTCAAAAGCAATGAGTTTCAAACAATCAACCTAAATACCAAGCTCTATCTATAAGCTTCTGCAATCTGCACGAGTCTCCGGGAGTTTAATTTCAGGTAACATAACAATGGCAAATAGAGTGCTATAGAGTCACAATCCATTGAAATTCAACACTTAAAAAATCACTATCCCTTAGTCTAATTCAGGTTAATTCTAGCACTTGCAATCACTATCCATGCTCCAATTCAGGTTCATTCTAGCTTTTTTAGCTTCCTTCGTCCATCGTAACTAAATTCATGCTTCCAGAAAAAATCGTACACTCAACATCAACCAAATCATCTGCAAAAATTTTACACAATTACATGTCCTCATTTCAATCTACTAAAGTTCAAAACTTAAAATCATTATCTCTTATTCCAATTCAGCTTAACTCTAGCACTTGAAATCACTATCCATGCTCCAATTCATGCTTCCAGAAAAAATCATTCACTTAAAAGCAACCAAATCATTTGCACAAATTTTATACAATTACATGTCCTCATTTCAATCTAATGAAGTTCAACACTTAAAATCACTACCTCTATTCCAATTGATGTTAATTCTAGCACTTGAAATCACTATCCATGCTCCAATTCAGGTTCATTCTAGCTTTTTAGCACAAATTCTCAAAATCAACCAAATCATCTGCACAAATTCTACACAATCACAAGTCCTCATTTCAATCCAACCTCAATCCACAATCCCAAACCTCTCAATTTCACCACCAAACTTCGCCAATTCCTCAAAATCTTCATCCACAATTCATCACAAAAAACATGCAAACAATCAAACCTCAAATCGCGGCCTCTAAATTACCAAATGAGCACCATTTCACCACAAATTACCAAATTAAGAGCTCAAAACAACGAATTAAAGTACCTGCAGAACTGAAATCTGAGATGCAATGCACTGAAAATCGAACTCGTAAACAATGCAATGCAGAGAAACCGAGGAGGAGAGAAAGAGAGAGTGAAATTCTGAGTTCACCAACGGGGAGAGAGCTGCGGAGAATCTCGATCCTGGTGAAAGAGAAAAAGACGATGGCGGCGGTGGCGGCGATGAGAGAGAAAGTGTGAGAGAGAGTAAACAGTGATATAGTGAAAGTGAGGGGAGAAAAAGAGAGGGATGGTCTTCTTCTTAGAGTTAAAAATGGGTGAGCCAATTAGAGGAGTGACAAAGTTGAAATAGTATATTTCTATATTCTCTTTGATTCCATATTACTTCATAAATTTCATATTAATAATCGTAATTTTAATTTTTACAGTTTTTAATATTGTTTTATATTGATAATTTTTTATATATATTATTAATAATTATAATATTATATTTTTATAATAGTATTTTTTATTATAAATTTAATAGTGTTAATTTTATATGACAACTCATTGTATATATTGAAAAATTTATGGTCAAAATTTTTAAAATTTGACTGCACGATTTTCAAATACAACGATTAATATGGAACAGAGGAAGTAATTGTTTTCTCCGAAAATTATGAAGTCAAATTTTGAAAATTTTAACCATAAATTTTTCAATATATACAATAACTTGTTATATAGATTACTATCGTTTGACTTGTTATGAAATATTCTATCATAAAAGAAGTATAATATTACAACTGTTAATAAAATATTATACAAAAAATTATCAACTAAAGAATGATTTGAAGGCCGTGAAAAAAAAAGTGACAATTAATATAAAATGAAGTGACTACTTCATCACTTTTTATTTATATATAATTTAGGTAAGTGGTAATAAATTAAAATAATCAACATTTAGTAAGGAATAAAAAATTATTAAAATTACTTAAATAGGTAAATATTAATTGTTAGAGATGAAGAATATACAAATATAAATTGATGAAAAATATATTAAAAAATATAAATAATAAATAATTAGAGATAAGAAATATTAATTAATTGGAATTAGATAAATGAAAATAGAGGGACTATTAGTCCTGTATATTGTGCAAAATAAATTGTAGTAATAAGATATTTGATCTATGAAAATATCCTTATTTTGATTAGATATTTTGATTAGATTGAAAACACTCCTAACTAGTAAAAATAAATGATTTTTTTATTGGAATCACAAAGGACAATATAATGGTGAATCAATATTGGAATTTAATATATCCAAACCTTCCATCTTTTCCACTAGGTTAAAATTTCACTAGTATTCATAATAAAGTTAAATATGATAAACTAATTATTAATGTAAAAGGTAAAGTTTGGAAAATTTGAAGTATAAAAGACATATTTGATTTATGGATAAATTTATGATACTTATTTTATTACACATAAAAAACAATAATTAATAAATATAGCAAAAGTATCATCAATATTTTACATCAAAATTATTAAGTGAAAGATATTACAAAACTAAGGATCAATAGATTAATGTATATATTTGAGACCCCTTACATTTTAAGAATGGTAAATTTAAATATTAAAATATCAAATATTTATGAAAAATCTATATTTATAAGAAATATAAATCAATTTTAATAAATAAATTTTAACATTAAAAAATATTTCTAGATGTTATTATAAGCAATGTTTTCAAAAAAAAAAATTGCTTTTAAATTTCATTTTATTCACTACTAAATATTGTCTAGTTTTCGTTTAGAATCATTATAGTAAAATATAATTCTATTTATGTCTAAGTTTTTCAAACTATGTATTAACAAAACCGAAAATTATTGTTATATGTTAGTTTCTAATTTGTTATCTTTACTTTTTTTAAACACAAACTCGTCATCTTCATTGATCTGATGTATAATAGAAAATGATGCTTTAATTTGTTGTATTTTCATATTTATAATCTGGACTCGAAACCACGGTGCAAATTCCTCATCAATCAATAATCAAATCGAAAATAATTAATTAATTAATTAATTAACGATTGATAAAAGCTTAGATTTTTTTAATTAAAAAATAAATGAAAAAAAAGGTTAAAAAGACAGCTCCTCAACATGCTCAACAAAAAGTACAGTAAACTGCTTGTGCTTAACACAGATTTGGTGGTAAGAAATGACAATAACACCCCTTATGTTTGTATTAGATTACTGACATGCCACTGAGTTGCGTCCATACTGGCGTGGGTCCCACTCCACCTATATGAGCTGGCAGCCATCCAGTCAGCCAAGCAACATGCAACATTGACTCTTGCTGTGAGCATGAAAATGACTGTTTTGTCCCCGTTTGTGTACCCGTGGTGCACGAGTTTTGGACTGTACACAGGAGGACAAATCCGTCATTGGGAAGCTAAAAGGGATAGTTTTCTTTTTTTTTTAGATTTTCTCTTTTTTTTTTGTGAATGTTCTGGCGTAAATCATTTGCCAATGAATTCAATTATTATAGCACATCTCATATTCTCATTATTGATTTATATCTTTTTGCCAGCAAAAATATTATTGATTTATATCTTTCTGCCAACAAAAAATTATTGATTTATATCTTTTGTGTAGGCCTTTTTTTTGTAGATTTTTGGTTTTATTAGACGCACAATGCACTGTGTACAATTAAGATCCTGTTTTTTAGATATGTTACACTAATTTATCCAATTCAATCAAAACATATCCAAACCTTATACAATTCCCTAAAAAAACATTCTCCCTAAAAATACAATTTTTCAAAAAAACATCATAACTTATCCACACTTATCAAAATCAATCCAAACATATCCATCCAAAACTGACTTTAACCAATCCAAAGAACATGGTATTCTTTGAGAAAATATTATTTAGACCATTGGTTATACTCCCTTCATTTCAAATTAATTGTCATTTTGTCTAATTTTAACAGTTAATTATTTATAAATTACAATGAGTTACCACATCAAATTACCTTCATTATAATTGTTAGGAAAATATTTTTCTAATGACGGTAATTTCACATTGTAACTTATTATAATGTGTGAATAATTAACGGTCAAAATTTAGTCAAAGTGACAATTAATTTGGAACGGAGGTAGCAGATATTTGTTGAATTTCACTTGCTAAGAGTTCTAGTTATTTTAAGGAATAAAGAGAATATATGAGTGTGAATTACTCCCTCCGTCCCAAATTAATTGATAGAATGGGAGTTTTCACACATACCGATATATAACTATAATAACTATCAAACAATCAAACATTAATTGTATTTGGTTTTTCTCTCTCTAATAAATAATGTAAAATAATTGAATTAGGTATTTAGAATAGGAAAATGACAATTATTTTGGAACAAAATAAGTTAGTTAAAGTGTCAATTAATATGGTACGGAGGGAGTATGCTATAGTTTTGCGTTTATATTATTTTATATCAGATATACAATAACAATCAATTTCAATATTTTTTTTAGGAACAATCAATTTCAATATTGTCTTGTCGACATATTTTATGTCAGATATGTAAAACGGTTTTGCTAATCGTCGCCCTAGGGGCGATGGTTAATAAAGAATCTTATCCACTTTTTTATTTGTAAATCTTATTTATATATATAATAAAAGATTATCTTATTAATAAGATATACTTATTATCTAATCAAATCTACGTAAATCTTATAACTACCTAATTAATACTTTATAATTATATTTTTAAATTTAAAATTGGGGAAAAAAGTAACCAAAACAAGAACCTTAATTGGGGAAAAAATTAGAACTGATTTAGGGAGAGAAGAATGATATATAATTATAGCCGGAAGAGGGTTGAGTGTCCTAAGAATCTAGCGGAATATATCATGGCATATTCACATTGAAGTGTTGCTAGTGTGGCAATGGAAGACTGACGCCATTGACGAGGCTTGAATCAGTTCACTGCCATCATAAAACTCAATCAAGCATGTTCAAAATTCTCAGTCTTATTCTCATCCGATAATTTCACATTGGATAACTACAATTATCAATTGAAATTCACAAATAACAACTCGATGAATTTAACAACACATTTGCACTCAATAAACCGTATTCCTCGGCAATTGAAGGACAAAGAGTGATGACGGACCTGACGATAGTGTTTGGGAAGATGACTACACTTACCGGACAAAATATTTATTTATCAAGTTAAGGAAAATTAAAAATCTTATATTCAAATGATAATCAAATTAAAAATATTTATTTACCAAGTTAAGGAAATTTAAATCAACGGTTATGATTATTCTATCTATAATCAATGGTTAATATCAAAGTTAACTACAAAGCTACCATGCACTTACTTATCAAAATATTATTGTAATTGAAAAAAATTAACTACCACATACCTCCCCTTTGGCAAAACTACGTACCCACGTAATATTTCAATACTTTACAACTCATTGCTAATTAATAGAATTATTATTGGCTCAGATTCTCAAAATAAAATATAATCTAACTTGCTTTTTTTAATTCTATATTTAAAAAGGTAATTATCAGATATTAATTAGGTAGTTATAAGATTTACATAGATTTGATTAGATAATAATGATATTTTATTGATAAGATAATCTTTTATCATATATAAATAAGATTTACAAATAACAAAGTAGATAAGATTCTTTATTAACCATCGCCCCCAGGGCGACGATTAGCAAAACCATATATAAAAACTAAATTAAACCTGCTACACTGCTACTTAGCTTACTGACTTTAAAAAAAATTATAGTCTTACTTTGATTATATTGTATGTAAAATATGAGATTAAGAAACTAAATTATGAAAATTAATATTTATAATATGTGATGCAGCTAAGGATGGGTAACATGTCAAGTCCCCATAGGGTTGAGTGGATAGGGTTATATAAAATAGGGTTACCAAGGGTCGGGTAATTAACGGACTGACTCGTTTAACAATGTTGAATGGTTGGTGAATGGGCCAGGTCGACCTATTAGTAATTAATTTTCTTTTATTATTTAAAATGCTAAACTTACTAAATTATATTATTGATGGTCCACATTAATCAATAATTGGCATAACGATTTTTTTTTTACAATTACACTGCATTTTAACTTTAGTCAAATGGCTTGGCCCATGATTTTGCTTAGAAAGCCCTGACTCGGTTCACAATTACAATAGATTACTCATAATCCAACCTGACCCTACCTAGCTATTGGTCCACCCTAACTTGACCCATTGCTCACCTCTAAATACGACTATATGTATAAAATAGCATAGTAAATAGAAATATTAAAGTGTTTATGTAGCAAGGGGTTCTCACACAAGCCATTTACGAGTTGCTTTACCTCAATCTTTTTTTTATGATGACAAATTTAAGTCATGTTCTTCGATTATGTTATTTTTAGGTTTGGATGGATAAATTAGCTAGGACAAGTTGGGATAAGTTATAATACTTTTTTGGGGAGTCGTACTTTTAAAGTGAATGTTTTTGGGAGGAATTGTGTTAGGTTTGAATAAATTAGGATAAGTTGGAGAGTTATATCAAACCTAACCAAAGAATAAGGTCTTAGTGAATTTGGACAAAAAAAACAAGTTCCTTTAATAATTAGTTGCCATTGTTATGATAAAAACAAGAAAATATGGTCCATGGTGTCATGGATTATATTGTCCATTTGTCCCTAATCTTGGGGGAAAAAACATAACAAACACTATTAGATACCCCATGGCCTTGTGTGCACAAGACAAGTACTTTTGAGGAAAAAAGCAAACACAATGTTTATCTAAAACATCATGCACCTGAAGTGGAGATTAGAGGATAACATCAAAGATCTTGGAGAACTGAGAGATATCATATATGATTCACATGAATTTTAAAAAATGGCAGAAGTATGGCGTAAGTTAAAAGAAGGAGGCATGGAAATATGTGATACAAAAGGTGCAGAATCGATTGAAGAGCTGGAAGGCTAATTGCTTGTCTAAAGCGGGGAAGTTGGTGTTGATAAAGGCAATGCTCAATAGTCTGCCCAACTCCATTTGTCTCTTTTGTATATTTAAACTCAGGGAGTCAAGGGTGTGGAAGGAGATAAAGAAGTTGGGTAAGGAACAAGGAGTAGTAAAAGATTGTTTTATACAAAATATCATAATAGATTTGGGAGATGGCAGAAAGATTAGATTCTGGGATGACAAGTGAGCAGGACAACGTCAATTGAGGGAAATGTTTCCGAAATTGTACAAAATATCAACACAAAAGAAGAGTCTCATCAGTGATATGGGATGGTTTGAAGGTAGATGCTGGAGATGGGGGATGTTGTGGAACAGAGAAATGAATATACAAGAGTTGCAATCAAAGCAAGCACACCGAGTAAGGCTACAAAAGCATCATCCAAAACCAAATAAGGAAGGCAGTATAAGTTGGAGGCAATCGAGTGGTTACACTGTCAAATCGATGGTAGCTGCGGCAGAAGAAATGGCAAGGGGACATGTACAGATTGATTCTATTGTGGGGAAAGCATGGAAGAAATTACCACCACCTAGAGAGGAGATGATGGTTTGGATGGCCTTATTGGGCAAAATGAACACCAGGGAGCAGCTGTGTAAGAGAGGCATTTCACCACAGCAATTGAACTTTTGTCCAATGTGTGGGCAAGATAGGGAGGAGGTGAATCACATATTAATACAATGTTCATGTGCACAACACATATGGACATGTATAATGGCAGAGATGGTTAAAGAATTCCAGATAGAAACAAAGATCAAAGCGTGGTTTCAGGTGTGGATGGATGTGGATTTCCAGAATATAACAAGGAAAAAATTGTGGATGGTGACCTTCTTTGCAATCCTATGGACGATTTGGAAGCATAGAAATGAAGTGGTCTTTGAAAATAAAAGCGTGGATGATGTTCTGGTAAGGCAACTGGTACACAGGAGAGTGGCAACGTGGGCATCTGTTAGGAAGGTGGGAATTCCATACTCAGTTGATAGTTTGGTGAGACAATTCAAGAATATCCCATTATTGTTCAGTGCGTGAAGAAGAAGTAGCAGAGAATAGGAATGAGAAGTGGGATGGTGGTAAATGCTATGTACTGTGTTACGTTGTGTACCATTGTAGTGGGTTGTTAAAAGTGTGAATTTTTGTAAGTCCCACTTGGGCTATAACAGTAGGTGGACTAGCGCTCAACAACGCTTTTTTTTTATGAATAAAGTTGGGCTTTGGCTCATACTTATCGAAAAAAATGGCATAAGTTACTTTAAGCGTGTTTGGTTGGACTAGGGAGAATTATGTGAAGATCATGTAACCACAAGGAGTCCATCATAGGAGTGAATCAAAGTATAGATCATAACAATTGGAATTGACACGCACATATTCAAGTAGATTAAATGAGTAACATTGATGATTGCTTGTCAATATTGACAATATGTTCCTTTTCTCAAGACCATGACAATTAAGGGGTTGATCAGTAGCAATATAAAGTATGTTATGTTGTCAACATATCATGAACCAATAGGTGAAGAATTTGCATCAAACCAGCCAAAGGAATACACTTATAGACATGATCGAGAAATTGTCAAGAAATATAACTGGACCTTCCAAAGTCACCAAACAAAGCAAGGGAAAAACCTCAAGGTTGATCTTCTAAAGGTAACTGAAGAGTCAGGAAGACCAAAAGAAGCTGAAGAGTCTGCTGAAATTCAGAATTCAGAATTCAAATTTGTCACATATCATCTAGAATATTATTATATTCTAAGGAGGCATGAGAATGTCAAGGTTGTGAAGATTATGCTACTATGTCAAATGGAATAATAATGAGAAGATATCAATCGCATACTTGGGAGGCTCAAGAGAAAGAATGTGAAAAAGGAATGAAAGAGAACCAAGGTGACACAAAAATAGCTTAGTGATCAAATCTGCTGCTCTATATATATTAAATAAAAGAGCAGTAACTTGATTTTGAGGCGAGCACCACAAATAGAGCACTTCAAAATTAATTTTGATGAAGCGAAGAATTTCGAGGGAGCGACATGTTGATTTATTATTAGTGACTAGTGTGGCATGATGGTGGGTCGCATTCCATTAGTCTCGGTTCTGCTTCTATTCCGATAGTGGAAATTATTGCCATGCGTAATAGTCTATGAGAAGCTAAAAGCATGAGTCTTACTGATTTATGTATTAGAGGATATAATGAAATTCTTATTGATATGGTGAGAGGTGGGACCGAGACCAGGAATGGAACAAAAAATAATAAGAGAACGATTGACTGATTCCTTGTATGGGTTAGAGATTTCGTCCTCTTCGAGATGGGTCTCATGGTCTCTGCCTCCTAGGGGCTTCCTTAAAGTAAATTTTGATGGAGCCAGGAGTTCGAGTAAAGCTAGAGGTGGTTATATTGTTAGAAATGATCAAGGTATGGTTATTCAGGTGGCTTCTTTTAATATGGGGATCTTGTCAATTTTGGGTGCGGAAGCTGTTGCTATGCGTAATGTGATTCGGGATGCAATTTCGAGTGGTGCTCGACGTCTTATTTTAGAGGAGGATAACCTAGTCCTCATTAATGCAGTTAAAAGTGTGTTCAAAGTTCCTTGGGAGATTGCTAAAATAGTTCAAGACATTCAGATTTTTATGGCGTTGTGTGAAAAGGTGGAGGTGCGTCATACTTTTCGTGAAGAAAATCGAGCAGCTGAGTGGTTAGCTAAATTTGGGCTATGTACTGATTCATCTTGTGATTTTGAGTATAGTTTCCATATAGAATTATCCCAAATTGTTAGAGAGGATGCGCTTGGAAGATCCCTTGAGAGAAGGGTTTCTTAGTGTTTGTTGTTTTACCCCTTGTTAAAATATATAATATGTCGTGTGATGGTGAGGTCACGAGTTCGAGTCCTGGAAGCAGCTTCTTGCATAAATGCAGGGTAAGGTTTGCCTACATTACACCTTTGTGGTGAGATGGTTCCCTGAACCCCCGCTTACGAGTATGCTTTCTGCATCGCGCTACCCTTTACATTGAGAAAATCCTCTCATTTGCCTTCTAAATCTACACAGTGACATTTTTATAAAAAGTTGTATTATTTTTATGGCGGAATTTTCATGGAAATATATATAAATATAATAAGTGCAAATAGGTCAGAAAATTGGGACTAAAAATCTCTCATTCATTTCCCGCTTCTGGGGGGACCGAAAGCGAAAGAAAAATTCCGCTCTGGGTCACAAGCGGAATTGAGACCAGGATTCCAAAAATTACAGGGAGTCGGATATCGCTCGCCCCGAACCATTATTCCTTCGGAGATTCATTATTGATATTTGATATTAGGAATTATCTGTTCAGTGGTAATCGAACTCTAAGTTAGTCATATTTCCATGCATGTTAATAAGAGAACTGATTGGCTAGCTAATTAAGGTAGGTATTTGCTATTCATCTTGTGTGAGTGGAATAATGATCTTCCTGTTGATCTTAGGAAAATTGTCCATGAGGTTAATTTTGGTAGAACCCTTGGGAAAATGATTGTTTGAATTTTGTATCCTACATGTTTTGAAAGGTTTTTGGATATTAATGTACTGTATTTTGGGGGAGTTGGATAATAATGTACTGAATTTTTTCTTATACGGTAATATACTTTATTTTGGGGGTGCTGGACAATAATTCACTTGGGAAATATTCCGATGGTGCCACTGGCGATTCTAGTGGCAAGTTGATGACATGAGATGTCGAGAATAAAAAATAATTATTTTTGACTAAATTAATGTCATGTCAGCAAGTCCAAATAAGCAACAATCACTTAGAGTTTTTGCATATTTGATTATTTAGACTTACCAACACGACATTAATTTAGTCATTTTTTTTCTTTTTTGCCAAACCATTTCATTAATCAACCATGTAAGAATACCACCAAGTCAGTCATTGTTTGGATAATTCTGGACATACAAAGTACAACATATTATTGTCGAAGAAAAAAAGTTCCATTGTATTATTATTGAACATCCTCAGAGTACAGTACATTGGGGTTTTAAAACAATTTTTGAACTACTTATACTGGCAATATAGAGAAAAAGAGAAATATATTATTTGGTAAAAAATTATCAAATAATTTATTGTAAAAGTTACCTTATTTGGATGTCAAAAAGGTTATTCATGTATCTAATAAGTCAATTTTCAATAGGTTGATTAGAATAGTCTATAGTGAATCCTTTCTCATGGAAAAGACATCCTAATTCAAAACTTGTCTAAAATTACATATATATACCGTAATTAAAATATTATTTATAAAGGGTATAAATAAAATTTTGGCAAATATTTACCAAACAGTTAATAGAAACATCCAATCCAAAATAGTGAAAACTCAAAAGTAAAGTAAATAAACAATAGAAATAGCTAACAATTGGGACAAAGAAGGGCTTAAGAGAGCGTTTGGTAGGAATCTCATGTAAATTTTTCCCGGGTAAAATTTTCTGTGGAAAGTTTTCCAAAGAAAAATTTCCCTAAGAAAATGAAAAGCCCACCGTGAAACTTTTCGCAATGGCAACTCACACTCAAATATGGGGAAAATAAGTCAACCCGGAAAAATTGACCATTTTCCCGGAGTTATGACCAACCAAACGCACCCTAAAAGAAAAACAATTGGGACAAAGAATAGGAGGAATATGGAAGCAAATGGGCTGAAGGATTGAGCCCAGTAGGGAGTAGCTTAGCACTTACGCTACGCACCAGGGAGTACTGCCACTGGTGAGGGAGGGAGACAGCGTCCTGTTTGTCCGCTGCCTCGAAAAACAGGGGAGATCAATTGAGAGAGAAACAAAGGGGGAAGATTTGATCAGTGGAAATGACTCGAGGGAAGCAGAAGATCGAAGCTCAAAAGAGAAATGCAGAGAAGAATCAGAAGGCCAAGGGTTCTCAACTCGAGGCTCGTCAAGTCGGCCTCAAAGTCGTCTGCCCTATCTGCAAGGTTTGTCTCAATTTCCACTATCAATTACAGTTTCTTCATTCTTGTTGCCAAATTCTATATTCCTACTTTCGATTTCAACCCTCTTTTTTTTCTCAACCCTAATTTTTATGGGGTGGAGGGTTTTGAGTGATTTACTGTTGTTGCTTTGATTTGGTGTGATGATTCTTTTGTTTTGTAGGAAGGGGTAGCCCATAGGCTTTTCAATCATTTCTAGGGTTTTTTTTATTACCAAATGATTGTGTTTTAGTGGAACTTGGAAGTGATCACATTTCTCCTCTTTTTGTGGTATGTTTTGGACAGAGAGTTTCTTTCTTGTTGCCAAATTCGATAACCCCAATTCAATTCAACCCTGTTTCCCCCCTAATTTTATGGAGTGGTTGATTTGATGATGGGGTGGAGGGTTATGGGTGATTTACTGTTGTTGGGTTGATTTGCTATGATGATTCTGCCCAACCTCTTAATCATTGCAAAGGTTTAGTTTTGATTAGCAAATGACTTTGTTTTAGTGGAACTTGGAAGTGATCACATTTCTCCTATTTTTCTGGTGTGTATTGGACAAAGAACTACAGTTTCTTGAATCTTGACAACCCCACTTTCAATTTCAACCCCCTTCCCCCTAACGCACCCAAACGCAACACAACTTACTGCAACTCTACCGCAACATAACGCAAATTACCGTTACTTTTTAACTATTCCCACCACAACTTAACGCAATGCAAACGCAAACGCAACGCACAAAAGAACGGGGGTTGGTTCTTTGATTGATTTGATTTAATGGGGTGGAGGGTTTTGGGTGATTTACTGTTGTTGGTTTGTTTTGGTGTGATGATTTTCCCATAGGCCTCTTAATCATTGCAAAGGTTTAATTTCTGATTAGCAAATGATTGTGTTTTAGTGGAACTTGGACTTGTGATATTGACGAGCAACAAAGAGGAAAGTAAGGAAGAGGGTTGGTTGGTTTTATGTTTGCTCCAGTTTGAGATCACAAAGTCATGTGTGCTTCTTTGAAGTAAATTCCCTTGTTTGCAATTACCTTTCTTCTGTAATAACAAGATATCGAGCCTAGTAAACTGACCAGCTTACTGTAGCTAATGAACATTGAGATCATACCGACATTGTTAGTTGGAGGGAAGAAACAAAACCCTTAGAACAAAATTAAGGAATGATAAAGTTTGTAGTTACCCTCTTGTGAGTTGGATGGTGGTAATGATGAACATTCAGAAACCCAGACCCTGATGCTTATTCGTTGCCTATGGCTGGCTTACGGAGGATATTGGTTGATTTGAGTGGATGAAACATGGAAACTGTTCTTAACTGTAGTGTATTTTCTCGACAAGGTGGCTGTTGACTTTTGAGTGGCCACATTCAGTAGGCCGAACTCAAGTTCAATAGATAATGGTGGATTTTGGGTTGGCATTTGAGTAGGCTAGACCCAACATTATCTGTCTCACTAGTGGATACTTTGACTATTCGTAATCTGTTTAAGTACAGGCCATGGGGGATCATCATAGATTAATTAGAGCAACTGATTAAGTGTAATCAATCATTCCTTATCTCTTATAATTAGCAAAATCACAGGCTAAGGTTTTAGGGTGTGATATAGCGTGGCCTCCAATAGTCATCGAGAACCAGCGGGCGTTGTCTTAGATTAAAAATGCCCAAGGTGCAAAATGGCGCAAAGGGTTTCCGGAGCCTAGGTGTGGGCTCCCAGGCGAAGGGGCACCCCTTTTGGATGCAAGGCGCACTTCATATGTATGTATTTTCTATGCATGAAAATTATTCCCACATCAATGCACTAGAGAAAAGTAAAAGTTGTGAGTGTTTATGGAGGTGTTTTAGGGTTGAGGACATCGAATTAGAAGGAAACACAACATAAAGAATCATTTGTACGTTTCTTTTTCACTGGGAGCCAAAAGCCGCTCAAAAGGTGCAGAAAAGGCGCGCCTTTTGAATGAGCCTCGCCTCACTCTGTTGAGGCGCCACAGTGTGAGCCTTGCACCTCACTGGCACTACGCATGCCGAAGGCATGCCTTTTTAAACTAAGGGAGTTTTATGCCAATACAGTTGTCAGTATTCTTCTGCATCCAGGTATGACCTATTTTACCCTATAGCCTGTAGGAAAAATAGGTGCTATATATCATACCTTAAAATCTTAGCCTGTGATAGTTTGCTAATTTATATGACAGAGGGATGATGAGTGACTGATTTAATAATTTGTTTTGATTGATCTCTAACAATCCCCTATAAAGGTTCTTTAATTAAATTATCCACTAACCAAACAGAAGATGTTGGGTTTGGCCTACTCAAATGGCCACCTAGAATCCACCATTATCTGTTTTGAGCTTGAGCTTGGCCGATTGACGCGTCACTCAAAAATCAACTCTCCTACTTGATTGCGCAAGCCATCTCTTTTCTCATAATATCTCGCTCATGTA
Organism: Portulaca oleracea; assembly: GCA_029582165.1. Classification (NCBI taxonomy): domain Eukaryota; kingdom Viridiplantae; phylum Streptophyta; class Magnoliopsida; order Caryophyllales; family Portulacaceae; genus Portulaca; species Portulaca oleracea. Next base: position 7,217,991 of record CM055877.1, read on the forward strand.
GTTGAGCGTGCAACTGCTAAGCAATGAAGTAACAATAGTGTTATATTGAGTAATGGTTGGAAAATGGCATACAAAGATATCTTACAATTCCTAGTACTCCACAGCGAAACGACATTGTGGAAGTAATTAAACATTGCTTGACATGGTGAGGTCAATGATGGCACAAGCTAATCTAGATTTTTGGGGGGATGCGTTGCTTTTGACAGCATATATCCTTGATCGTGTCCAAGCAAGTGTTTATTACTTAATATGAACTATGGAATGGGAGAAAGCCTTCTTTGGACCATTTACACCCATGGGATTTGGTTGTTTATGCACCCAGCCCGAGCCACGAATATGGAAAATTTGGTTCAAGAGCTACTATAATAGTGTTCATCAAATACCCTGAACATTCTAAAGGATATGTAATGTATGGGGAACACCAAAGAGGCACAAAAGATATGTTATATACGGGGAAGATTTGTATACTCGTTAAGTCACTGAGAATGGAACTAATAATATATACCTCCCCCAAACTTTTGTAAAATGAGGTTTTTATCCTCCATGTTTGAAAAATTATAATTACCCAACCTAACAAATAGTAAATGTAATAAATATAATACTCAACCATTATTGATATCAATTTTATCTACTTTTTCATATTTATTTAATCAATATAAATGATGAAAGTTCTATTTTACCTTTCAAAAATAAATTTTCCTTTCCCAATTTTAATATTATACCCACCCCACCCCCACCCCATTTGTTCTGTCGATTAATGGAAACTAGGGCACAGAGGAGTTGATGAATCTTTTCTAGAACAACTAATTAAGCACTATGCCTAGTACTCTGTTTTGGAGGACAAAAGTCGAAATTCAAGTTCTAAACACCATTAATAACATTAGTAAACTTCTTTGCATAAAAAAATCCAACTTTCAAACTCAAATTTAGCCAAAAAAAAAAAATTGAATCACTCACTGGGTGAATTGATTCTTCTTCAGTAATTGTACACTTGGACAAATCTTTTAACACTGTCAAATTTGGAACTCTTCTACAGCATAGTCGTCGTCCGACTCCAACAACCCACAGTCTCACGACGATTTAAACCCTAGTTGTCGTCGTTAGTGTTCCTGGGGTTGTCGTTCTTTCTGCCTCAGTAGCCGGGGAAGATGAGAATAGCAAGGGGCGCCCAAATAAACGTATGTATTCAATTTAGTTAAGATGAGGGTAGTTTTGTCTTTTCATTTTAAATTTTAAGGGCATTTTTGTCAAATCAGATAAGATTATAGGGGTAAGTATGTCCGGGTTATTGATAAAACGGAAAAAGTATATATTTATATAAACAATAAAGGTTAGGGTGGGTAATTATAATTTTTCAAACATGGAGGGTAAAAACCTCATTTTACAAAAGTTTGGGGGAGGTATATATTATTAGTTCACTGAGAATGGTTTAGTTCCACCACCTCCTCTAGATAGTGGGAGTGATCCCATGGATGGTGGAATCGTGCCTAGTTAAGATGGTCAAGAGAACCAACCTTAGAATGAAGACTGATTTCATTCCCCAAGAGTGGATCATGAAGATAGTCTTCATAATCCAGACCCCACACCCATAGGGGTAGTGGGAGCGGTTAGAAATCCCACACCTCATATGAGAAGGGGGAGGGATACATTTGACTAGGTTGAAGACACAAATCCTAAACTTTGAAGGAGTGAACGCAGAAGGATTCCTTTTAGAAATTTTCAAATTGAAGATGTTTTCCTATAATACTACGTACTCCGTTGGAGGTTGATGAACCTACCTCCTATGAGGAGGCTATGAACTCACCAAATCATGTTGAGTGGATGGATGCCATGAGGGATGAGATGGACTCAATGGTGAAAGGCGAGTATGGAAACTATTGATCTCCCTCTGTAAATCTATGGGAACAAATGAGTTTTCAAGATAAAATGCCAAAGGTTGTCAGTTTGAGGCTCGCCTCAAAGTGGCCTGCCCCATCTGTAATGTTGGTCTGATTTCTTCATCTCATTTTTTTTGGGACAAAGAACTAGAGTTTCTTGATTCTTGTTGCAAAATTTGAAAACCCCACTACCAATTTCATTTTTTTTTATTTTCAGGGTATTTTCGTGTATTTTTCTCACCATTGAAACTTCGTGCTCCTACCCTTGCTTTATCTAATTATCTCGCTGGTCCTTTGATTGATTTGATTGGTAGAAGGTTTTGGGTGATTTACTGTTTGATTATGTGTGTGTGTGTGTATATATGTATATATATATATATATATTTTTTTTTTTTGGCAGAAAATCAACTTCATTCAAAGCCCCAAACAAGGGACAAAACCAACACCAGAACAAGAGTATCAGAACACAGTAAACAAACTACTGAAGTAAAAGATCAAGACATCTCTCAAATTTTTTGCTCTTTTTTGAAAGAAATAATAATCTCTGAACTAGGATGTAATGGATTCTTCTGATGGCCTCATCACAGCTGGTATTCTTCTGCCTTACAGGAAACTTCTTGTAATTCCTCCATTCCCAAATGACTGAAATTGTTGAAGTTAAGACAGCAGCAGCAAGAGTCTTCACACAGCTACCCTTCTTCATATTTTTCCAGTTTGAGAACCATTGGAACATATTATTAAAGTCCACACTGATGTTCAGCTTCCTCCCAAAAGTAGAGACAATCTGTTTGATAAAGCTGCAGCTTGAAAATAAATGATCCAGGGATTCTTCTCCATTATCACATAAACAGCAGCTAGTCACAATATTACTCCCATGTGCTGCTAACCTGGTGGACACGGGCAATTTTCCATGAGCAGCTACCCAAGCAGTAAATATGTGCCTAGGGGGTGAAATCCCATTCCAAATTATGTGGAACCAATTCCAGTGTCCAGTAACAGGTAAAAGACCCAAATAACATTTCTTCACAGAATATCTACCATTTTGTTCACCATGCCAGCTCCAATCAGATTCATCACCCTTCTTAATTGTTTCTTTCACCCTACAGATCTTCTTCCAAACCCAGGAACTATTAGCAGGGGGATTGTAACTCCACCAGTTCCTCCTTTTCATATATTTTTCATGAATCCATCTGACCCACAAAGAGTCTTCTTTCTGTGCAATGTTCCAAACAAGCTTCCCAATTGTAGCAATATTCCAAAATTTTGGATTCCTTAAGCCTAAACCTCCAAATTTCTTAGGAGTGCACACAATATCCCAAGCAACAAGAGGAGTTCTATGATAGATGTGATCACCAGACCATAAAAAGTTCCTACAAACTTTTACAATTTGCTCAATAACATTGATTGGTATGACAAAAATATTTGCCCAATAGCTGAAAATACTCAGAATAACAGAATTGATCAATTGTGTGCGAGCAGCATAAGAGAGATTCCTGGAAGACCAAGCTTGAATCTTTGCTGTAATTTTATCCACAAGAGACAAGCAATCAAATTTTCCAATTCTCCCAGTTGTAATAGGAACACCAAGATACTTCATAGGGAAAGAGCCAATTTCAAAACCCAAGATCTCAGCCATATGATGAGCCTGAGCATTACTACAACCAGCAAACACAATCTGTGATTTGGTTAAATTAGCAACAAGACCAGAACTCTGACCAAAATGCTGAAGTACATTCGCAATACATTGAACAGACTCGAAATCTGCTGAACAAAATATAACCAGGTCATCAGCAAAAAGAAGGTGATTAATCTTGAAATCTTTGCAACCCGGATGGAACTTAAACATAGGGTTATCCTGTAGGCCATCCAAAAGCCTAGAAAGATATTCCATCACAATGACAAATAATAAAGGAGATAGAGGATCTCCCTGTCGTAATCCTCTTCCCCCCTTGAAATAACCATGATGATTGCCATTGATGTTAATAGAATAAGAGGTAGAAGAAATGCACATCATAATCCAATGAATAAATCTGGGAGGGAAATGAAAAGCTATCAGAGCTTCCTCAATGCATTCCCAAAATATAGAATCATAAGCTTTCCTAAGATCAACCTTCATAATACATCTTGGAGAAAGCTTCCTTCTATTATAGCCATAAACCACTTCTTGACAAAGCAAAATATTTTGAACAATTTCACGCCCAGGGACAAAAGCACCTTGACTCTTACTGATGATGAAGGGTAAAACATCTCTTAACCGATTGCATAAAAGCTTTGACAAGCATTTATAAGAGACATTGCAACAAGAAATGGGTCTAAAGTCAGCAGGAGTTTCAGGATTGATTTTCTTTGGAATCAAAGAAATAATAGTCTCATTGATACTAGATAAGACAGACCCATTATCCAGAGCTTCAAAAATCGCATCACAGAAAATATCCCCAATTCTATCCCAATTAAATTGATAGAAGGAACTACTAAAGCCATTAGGACCAGGAGCTTTCAGAGGAGGGATAGAATAGACAATTTTACGTACCTCCTCCTTATGAAAAGGTATAAGCAGCTTCAGTTGGAGAGCAATGCTCAGAATAGTACCTTTTTGCAAAATATTTGTCTGAATTGGAATTCTAGTGTAATCATTCTGTCCAAGGAGCTTCTCAAAATAATCAAGCACCCCTGAGGCAACATTATCAAAACCAATAAGAGTAAGCCCATTAACAGCATTAAGAGTATGAATATAATTCCCAGCTTGCCTCTTCCTCATTTTGGCAAAGAAAACCCTAGAAGGACAGTCCCCCAGATTCAACCACTCAAGCTTAGCTTGCTGCTGCATAAGTTGTTGAGCTGAGTTAAGAATATTAATATAAGCATTTCTCTGCTCCTTCTCCCTATTTCTTAACTCCGCATTATCCTTATCATTCATAAGAGACTGCTGACTCTTCTCTAAAATAAGTCTGCTTTCCTCAACTTGCTGGTAAATATCACCAAACTTACCTCTATGCAAATGTTGAAGAGGTTTCTTCAAATCCATCAGCATTCTGTGAAAGGTATACATTTTACAACCCTTCCTTTCTTCAGTTAAAACCTCAACAATAATCTTCTCATAATCAACAGAATTATGCCACATCATACAATATTTGAAACTACCCTTCCTCTGTGGGAAACCAGGAAAAGAAATAAGGATAGGAGTATGATCGGACAAACCAAAAGGCAAGAAAACAGTATGCACAAACCCCATTTGCAGAATCCAATCATCATTTGAAAAAACTATATCAATTCTAGACCAAATATGCGAATTGGTCCAAGTAAAGTGATCACCCCAGAACCTTAACTCCTGTATATTTGCGTTCTTAATGCAGTCATGAAAATCAGAGGTTTCTAAAAACTCAACATCATTGCCACCAATTCTATCCTCCGGATAAAGAACAACATTAAAATCACCCAAAATTAACCACCCCTCCAAAATTTGATTGCTCAAATCAGTAATTTTATCCCAAAGGACCTTCCTCTCATTGAGCTGATTCGAACCGTAAACAAAAGTAACATGGAACTTCTTACCATCCATCAACCGAGTAGCCAGAATATGAATCCACTGATCTTGTATATCAATAGTCTCCACATGATAATCACAAGGTTTCCAAGCCACCAGAATACGACATTTCAAATCAAGACTAGCATTATGAATAAAAGACCAACCACTCAACATAGAAGAACCAATCTCTGCCAATTTTTCAATTTTGGATTTAAATTCAAGTAAGCCAACGAGGCTAACCTGATGAGAATACAGATAGTTACGGATATCCATCTGCTTATTCGACTTCCCACAACCTCTAATGTTCCAGCTCATAATATTAACCATTACTACCTGGATTCTTCCCTCCTGCCATTTGGAAAGCTTTAAGGACTTCCCCAGCTCTAATGGTTTGAGGTCTAAGAGCTCCAGTTCGAGGTGGCAGGCCTTTAGAAGGGACAGCTGGTGTAATAACAGGACGACTTGTCACAGGTGGACTCGGTGAACTTTGATTCAGAGTCATATTGCTTTCCTCAATAGTAGTTTCCGACTGTTGAAGCTGCTGCACATTCTTTGTCCTCCTCAGCTTACAATCGTCCAACTCATGCCCAAAGTTTTTATAATGCTTGCACTTTAAAGGCTTCCAGTCATATATTACCTTTTGTGAAATAACTATACCATTATCAACAAATTGAATCACATCCAGAAAATACCCAACCACATTCATCTCTACGAGCAATCTTGCTGCCGTAATATCAACCTTGTCTCTAGTTCTCAAACAAGTCTTAATTGGAATCCCTAACGTGCTACCAATCTTACTGAATCCATTAGCATTCCAATACTTAGTATCCAACTTTGGCAAGATAACCCGATCAGGTAGAGAAGAAATTGATTCAATATCAATACTCATACTCTCATTCCAATCCTTGACTATCATTGGTTTATTACCAAAATAGTAAACACCCTTTCCCAGAACCACATTCTTATCATGCTCCTCCTGAAATTTAACCACATAAGTCCCTTTCCTTGCCTTGACAATTTTCTCTATCTCCTTATCTCTCCAAATAGATCGAATAAAGGCATTCATCTCCGGAAACGTTATATTGAGACCTAGAACCCTGCATAACACCGAATTCCCCCAATCATCCACAACAATATCTTCCTCTTCAATCTCTGCACATAGTATCCCTTCAATCGATTTGGGTGGAATAAAACATAAACAGACATCTCTTTCTCCAATCAAAGCGTTGAAATGTGAAACAACATTTTGCACTTCTACTCCATCCATGCTTCTCTCCAATCGAACAGTAACAGAGATCTCCCTCTATTGCATACCGCCGAGCAGCCCTACTCCTCCAAAACCCTACGGAAATCGCCTTAAGATTTTAGAGATAGAAGCTCTCCTAGAGAGAGAAAACTATATATATATATATATATATATATATATATATATATATATATATATTTGAAAAGTTTAATTTAATCATTTTTTATTAGCAAATGATCGTGTTTTAGTGGAACTTGGAAGTGATTACATCGTGAATTATGACGTTGAATTCTGACATTGATGAACACAAGTAGGACAGTAAGGAAGAGGGTTGTTTTCATGTTTGCTCCGAACACAAAAGTGTGCTTTCTTTGAAGTACGTACCTTGATTTGCAATTACCCATCTCCTGTAATAACAGGATATTGAGCCCACAACCAACTTACCTTTGCTAATAAACATGGAGCTCATACCGACATCATTAGTTAGAAGGGAAAAAAGTACTAGTGTGAGAACATAATTATGGAATGAAAAAGTTTGGTTATCCTCCTGTGTGTAGGAAGAACATGGTACATTTCTTGCAAAGTGAGCTGATATGTATGCCTTGTTGAGATATATTTGGTTATTTATTTCCAGTTTGCATTGAATTAAGTTGCTCAAGAAGTGCTTTTGATTGTTTATGATTCATTTCATAACATCTGCCTCGATAATCAATTGGTTTTGTGATTGATAGCTGGCAATAGCTTTGCACGCCTTTGCTTGAAAATTGTTTACATTAAGTTTATTTTCGATACATAGCCCCTCTTTTATTCTATTATAGGCACTGACATCTTACATTAGTGACAACATAGAATGCCATTGAGTTTGAAACAAAGTTAGTGTTTGGTTCAATTTCTCTGCTTTCCTTCATGTGCCATAGGAGAGCAAGTCTGTCTTGTACAGTTGTACTTGGCAAAGAGCTCACCATTGTACTGCTTCCTTACCTGATTGAGACTCATTAGGACCCGTCAAGAGTGAACCAGCCCGTGATTTTAATATATGTCAGAGCTGAGGCAGAATCTTTAAAGTATATAATAAAGAAAGTCTGCAAACTTGCTAATTCATGGGTTTTTCACTTCACGGTTCTAGCATAATGGGATTTGGATCATAAAGTTATCGAGGAGACCATAAAGTTCTTTGTAAATGTACTAGTGTCCATCCATAGGTTTAGTATAAAACATCCGTGGATAAGTTGTACTAGAGCTCATGGATAATGTTATTAGCCATCCATGGATAGGTTGTACCGTTGTCTATGGATAGGCCCCTACCATTTTACAAATAAGAGCTCCATAGTCTTCTGAAGAGTTTTCATTCCATTCGACTTTCTCTTGGTTTCTATGAGATTCCCTCGATCTTTTTCATTTTTTGGCGGGTACCTTGGAATCAGCTTCTCAACAACCGGTGAGTTTTAAGGCTATGTACTTATTTCCTCGACCCCATAAAAGTGGGATCAATATTGGACGTTGTTGTCTTCTGCAAGCTGGCGTGTTATGTGTTGTGACTGTTTCATGGAAATTGCTACTTTGGCCTTTTGGTTTCTTTTTCTCACCAAATTTTGATTGTTCCATGGGTCGATTCTCGTGCATTGATTACTTTGGCCTTTTGCCATCAAATTCAGATTGATCACACGGGGCGTTTCTCGTGCAGGCGCAGTTAGCGAATGAGAAGCAGCTGGTGGATCATTACGGCTCAAAACACCCCAAGGAAAACCCCCCAAGCAACTCTAGTTGACATACAATCTCAATCTCAAACGAGCACGACGCCTCTTCAATTGTACCAAAGTTTATATTTCGCTACCCGAATGTCCAAATTGTTGCTGAATGTATGCTGCTTCGCCTATTGTACTGTACACAGTTAACATCATCATGCTACTTGTTTGGATGTCAAAATAAATTGGGATCCCTGAACATCAGTGCTTGTTTACTCACCTTCATTTCTTAATCAACAAGGCATGCTAGCTTTCTGATGATCAAACTCATATCTTTAACACTTATTACCAGACTAGACCTGGTAGGACTGTCAAAAAATCTGGATCCGATAATTTTTGGTCCAAACATACACATATGTATGTATATCAGTAGTATGTATGAAAGATCCCAAGTCAATTTTTGATAACATAAAGAAAAATCTTCTGTACCTATTTGCAAGTTTATCGTGGTCGGAGATATAAAATGAAGGATATGATTTACGTCAAGGATAATTGTATATGTTTTGAGTCAAGATGGTTAATAATCATCTTGAATTGTCCGATAATTTACTTTTTTTGTAACTTTTAGTAATATTTTCTCCAGTATATAAATACATTTAATCAACTATAGGCAATTCAAATAATTTACATTTATAAACTAGTAATCAGTTGTTGTATTCTTATAGTTGATAAATATTATTAAAAGATATCAATTGATACCACTGATTACACTGGAGATTCGCCTCTGCACTCGCACGGACGACATTGGATTACTAATTCATACATGTATGCATGCACCAACTGAAAAACGCGATGAATAATACAGAAACACAAACAACATCGACAACGTGAAATCATCAAAACACCGAACTTATTTCAGTTTTGTTTCTTGTTGTTCTCATCATGAAGAATCAAGCGAACCGGAAGTCCCTTTTCCGGTCGAGGAGATGAGGTGACAATTACTTGTTCATTGGGGACCAACTTCTCCCACTTAAACCTCTTCACTAGATTGTGTAAGAACACGAGTGTGACCAACCGTGCGTAGTCCCTTCCTGGACACATCCTTTGACCACCACCGAACGCCACGTACGTGTATGAGTCGGGCCCTTGACCCTCGAACTGGGTCGGGTCGAACTTCTCGGGCTCTGGAAAGTAGTTAGGGTTCATGTGTGTCGAGTAGGAACTCCAAAGTACCTTTTACAACCAAAACAATATGATTAGGCCGGGTTTTATCCATTTCAAGAGTACATGAAGATTTAGTTACGGACTAGTAAGTTCACATAAAAATTGAAAAGTTAAATGGCGAAAACATAAAAAGAAAAGGTAAATTTAGATTGGCGAAGGTAGAAGGTAGAGTGAGGAATAAACCTCTTAAGAAACACCTTGATGGAGTATTTGTAAGACCTTTTGGTGTTGATGATTGAAATTGAGGGTTTGGTTTAGCGCCAACTAAAATTCAGATCCAATCCAATCAGGTTTAGTTAAATAGAGCAATGTCGAAATTCAAAAGGAAGAAAAAATTGATGGTCATTACCCTTTTTTCGAGTCAGCTAATTCGAATATACATAAATTTGAGTTATAATTGAGTTCAGACAATATAAATATGAGAAATATTTAGTCAATTCAATCAACATTAAAATTCAAACAAAAAATCTATCAGTACGAGACTTGATTTTTTTCAAATCAGATAAAATTTTGCGTTAATTTGGTTGAAAATGATGTATACACGCACCTTCCACCCTTTAGGAATGGTGTATCCAGCGTATGTGAATTTATCCATGGCCTCCCTATATAATCCTGAAGCCGGAGGTGCCAACCTCATCACTTCACGATACACATTCCATGTGTATTTCATCTTTTGAATATCTTCCCAGTTCAAAAACTCCCCCGGTGCCTTCGATTTTGCGATTTCCATTTGTTCTGCAACAATAATGATCGATCTAGCTAAGACTTGGTAATTTGTAGCAAATTAATGTCAATAAATTTTGCTTTATTTTGTCGTATTTAGACTTTGAGCATATTTGATACTTTTGTTATAGCTGTTAAGCTGTTGTTTTAGACGGTTCTATGCAACTTTTATTGCATACTCTTAAGTTCGGGTTTGAACAATTGGGAAAAGAAAAGATATGAATGACTTCAAAATCGATAAGGACAACAAAGGAATCGATCAATTGATATAATGATGAAAGACAATGATACACAATTTGATTCAAGATGGTTAATAACCATCTTGAATTGTCTATATTTTACATTTTTAAAATTTTTAATAATATTTTTTTCTAATAATTATATATATTTATCAATTATAAGAGTATAATGCTTATTAGCTCGGTTAAAAATATAAATAATAACCTAATTTTATCAATCATGGTAGAAAATGTACATTTTATGCATAGTTTTATATTTATGAAACAATATAAATAAATACTTATTTTTATATTGTTTATAAGTTGTAATAACCTTCAAAGTAATGTAACATTAACTTTAGGTGAAGTGCAAAATGATTATTAACCATCTCACGTTAAGATATTTATCATTTTGCAATGATGAATTGGCTTCCGTTGCTATGATTTTGTGTAGTCAAACATTGTAAATTTTCACGGTTAATTTCTTAATTAATATGATAATCTTCTACGTACGTAAAAACACTATCAATAGATTTGTTATGAAAAATAGAATTTAACATTGTACTTTTTGTGAAATTTTATATGAGAATTAACCAATGAAAGAAGGATTCTAAAAGTCGTAAAATATTTAATAAGTGATAGATAAAGAAGGAGCAAGAGAATACCTCTGTAGACAAGATCATAGACCTGTGGGAACTCAGCAAGGTACTTACACGTCATAGCAATGCAGGAGTTGACATCATCAAACCCTGAAATCAACAACGCTACAGTCAAGTCAGCCGCCACCAACTCGTCCGTTCCACTCGGAAGTCCCTGTTCTTCGACCGCCATCAACACATTCGACAACATGTCTTGAGTTGTCGTCGCCTTTCCGACACCCAAGTCAGCCTTTCGCTGTCGAATGACCTCTACTAGCACTTTCCTTAGCTTCCTCGAAGCCTTAATGGACTTGTTGAACTGGGTCCCCGGAAAGTCAACGGGGAGAGATATTAACCCTGCTGCCAGTTCTGGCAGCAGGTCGAGTTGCGCAACAAGGTCAGGGTCCTCGATGCTTAGGAAAAACCGACACGCAAGGTTGAAGGTGTACTTGTGTACCAAAGGGAACATGATGACTGAATCTTTGTCATCAAACTCGGCGGCGAAGTAGCGTTGAGTGATGTCCCCAATCGCATCTATGTACCTGTTGGAATTTTTGAGAGGTGCATTAGCAAAAGTAGGTGTACCGAAATTTGGAGATAAAAATTGGTGGGTAGATATGGAAAAGGAGAATGTTGATTAAAGGGAAGATTAGGGGCTTGTTCTTTGCCTGGTTAAACTAGTCGGTTTCTCTATTTCACTAATCTTTACCAATCCACTCATCTTTATCGATTCTACCCTTTTTGGCTTATTTTTAATCAAATCTACCTGAATATATCAAACTTTACTTTATCCAAATCAACCAAAAACCCAACTTTACCCTAACTACTAAAAGAAGAGAACCACGTGGAAGTGGAGAATGTTAAAGGGGAGATTAGGGGCTTGTTCTTTGCCTGATTAAACTAGCTATAGTCTCTACTCCACTCGTTTTTATCCGACCTTCCTCCGTTTGACTTATTTATAATCAAAACTACTTAAATATATTCAACTTTGGCTCCGTTCTTTTATGCGGTATCGCGCGGTGTGATACCGTACCAAACCACACTACTCAATATTCTACCACACTTCACCATAATCCACCACACTTTACCATAAATCATTACCAAAATATCTTCTTACTTTTCTCTCTCCTCACTTTTCTCATCTACTTTTTACATTATGTCTTCTCACTTACCCCACCTACCACAACTCTCACCACAACTTATCACAATCTATCACACTTCACCACACTTTTTCAAATTCCACTACACCGCAACCAACCGCACCGCATAATTCAACTTTATCCAATTTTACCAAGAACTACTAAAATTTACGAATATTTACATAAACTTGCCCAACTTTCCCCTGCTTACTGAAAGAACAAAACCACATGAGAGTGGTGGCCATAAGAAGCTCCTAAGTATAGGAGCTTGTTAACTCCATACCTCAAGGATATACACTGATCAATGACAATTTATGTGTTGTATGGAGATGATGAAAGAAATTATTTTGTAACCTCCATTCTAAGTCGTCATTTTCTACCTAAATATCTTTTACATATCATCTTAGATTTTTATATTAAAATTGCATAATACTTTAATGCAACATTTTTAAATATCATGCATTTTATGTTGACCTTTTTCCTACACCTAATAGGTTGTTTCTTGTGGTTGTGGTTCTTGTGTATCTTTTTGTTTTTTGTGAGGTGTTCTCTCATACAGTGACCAAGATTTTTGGGTCAATGTCTTTTATTGTGCTGTCAAGGCACTTTAAACACCCCATTTGTGAATAAATTTTGAATCAAAGTTCAGTAATTATCGAAAAAAAGAATTGACTTTTATTCTATTCAGAATAATCCTAAATTTTTCTAGATTAGTATTTCTAAAAGTACCTCTGGACCGACTCGGGCTTGAGATGTCCATACACAATCTTCCCCATCTTTTTTTTACCCGCTTCGTCGAGTTGGTTGTAGCCCTTGGTGCTGTTGGGGAGGAGTCTTTTCAGAGAATCTGGGAACCAAAGACCTAAGACCTTGTGGTCATTGGAGAATATGAACTTGCTCCCCGACGAGCCACAGGACGGCCATAGGCTGCCCAAGGATTCTCGTCCTGAAGCACTCCGGAGAGTATTTGTTCATCCGTTCGAATAGGAACTTCTCTAGGTGGCCAACTTTCATGGTCGAGAGGAACGCGGGGGTCTCGCCGAAGAAAGGCAACCCCATGGTCCCCGGTGGCAGGTTGGATGGCGAGGATTTTCGCGAATAGAAGAAGAGGAAGAAGAAGGAAACAAAGGCTATTAAGAGGTAAAGAAAAAGGAGCTCCATGGTATGATTTTTTTTTTTTTTTGATATTGAAGGAGTTTGTTCAAAGTTGGGGAGGGAGGAAAGGGTTTATATAAGATTGTATTATTGATATTTTGTTTACTTACATGATTGCAAATTGGTACCATTGACTAAAATTATCTAGGAACTAATTGAAATGATTGGATTAATTAAAAAAAACTAACATGATTGGTCCACTCCTCTATTGCTGGATTAAGCTCATGGGATCCATTTGTCCCTTTTTTTTTAAGGTTTTTAGTATGATTAGTTTTGTAAGAAATAAAAAAAGATAGGCCATGTCTCAATCACAACATTAGCCAATAGGTTATACGAGACCATATTCATGTTCCTTTTATTATAATATTAAGGGTTTTTGCACGCTAATTATATAGTTTAATTTTAGGATGTTGAATAATAATGTAATGAATATTTTTCTTGGACAATAATATATTGTATTTTGAGAGTGTTGAATAATAATATATCTGAAAAATTTTGATAGTGATGGTCCTATGTGACACGCTAAGGAGATGACTTGGCAAAAAATTAAAATTTTGACTAAATAATGTCATGCCTATAAGTCTAAATATATAAAGTGATTTAAGTTTTTCCAAATTTGGTTATTTGACTTGTAGACGTGACATTAATTTAGTCAAGATTTTAAATTTTTTTTGGTCAACTCATGTTCTCAACCTGCCACGTGGAATTACCACCAATTGTTAGCCATCGTCAGAGTAGCTCTTGGCGCATTATTGTCCAAAATTCTCAAAGTGCAGTATATTATTGTCAGAAAAAGGTTGCTACTTTATTGTCAAATACACTCAAAATACAGTATATTAACGTCCAAAAATCTTAATATGAAACAGGTTGAAAATTTCTTCATGGCCACCACCATCTTAAATATGTTCCCCCTCCAATACTATATTACTTTTATTCAGTTCAATTTAATTTCCAATCAATCCTAAGTACTCCCTCTGTTCCATAATAATCGTCATTTTTGGAAATTATGCAGTTAAATTTCAAAAATTTTGACTATAAATTTCTTATTATATACAATGACTTGTTATATAAAATTACGACCATTAGATTCATAACAGAAAAAATTATCATATAAATATAATTTTGTAATTGTTTATAAAATATTATTTAAGAAATTATTAATCAAAGAATAACATTGGAGATGGTAACAATTCACAAAGTGACAATTAATATAAAATGGAGGGAGTAATGTTCAGTAATCAACATCCAGCTAGTAATTAGTATGGGAATTGTTGAGTTTTCTGTAAATCAAATAATGAACATTCAGCTAGTAATTAATTAGTATGGGAGTACTACCTCCATCCCATTATATTTGTTCATTTACTTAACTTGATAAGATCAACTCATATTGGAAATTGGGGTGAAAAATTTATAATTTATCCAAAATACCCTACTTTAATTGAAAATAATAGTTGTTAGAATCGTAAAAAGTGAAAAATGAATTTATTAATGGGGAGTATAAAAGTAATTACAGTTGTTAGATTTGTAAAAGGGACAATCATTTTAGTACAAAAAAGTAAGGTAAAAGGACAAATATTTTGGGACAAAGGTACTCCCTCCGTTCCATATTAATTGTCATAATTTTGACTTTCACGGTCTCCAACGTCACTCTTTAATTGATAATTTTTTACATGATATGTTATATATTAACAATTTCAATATTATACTTTTATGATAGTATTTTTTATTACGAATTTAATGATGATAATTTTATATAGCAACTTATTGCTCATATTGAGAAATTATGGTCAAAAATTTTGAACTTTGACTATGCAATTTCCAAACACATCAATTAATATAGAACGGAGGGAATGGTATATTAGTAGAATACTCCATCCGTCCCAAATTAATTGACAAATTGACTAAATTTTGACCATTAATTATTCACAAATTAGGATGAATTGTAATATGAAGTTACTTCCATTGTAATCTTTAGTAAACTATATTTCTAGTGACGGTAATTTTATATTGTAACTTATTGTAATTTGTGAGTAATTAATGGTTAAAATTTTGTCAAAATGTCAATTAATTTGAGACGACGGGGGCATAATATTAGGGTAGGTTGGCCTGCAACTGGTATACTTTAGTGTCGTCAACCACCAATAATGTGATTGGGATTTTTTTTTTATTAAATCTCTTCATAAGTTGACAAACTTTAATTGAATAAAAAGTGTTCCACAAACAGAAGGAAAAAAATAGAGGCCCGTGAAACATAATGAGCGAAGATTATGGAGGATAATAATTAAGTTTATACATAATTTATATTGTGGCATTAATATTTATGAATTTCATGAATTATATAAATTTTTCTAATTTAATATTTAATAATATAGTTTTTATATTAAAACTAGATAGTGAATATATATCTTCTCAAGATTTGTATCATTTTTTTTTATTATTATTAATATTCCTAAGACTCTCAATATTTGGGGTTCAGGTTATTTCTAACCTGGACAAATCAGATGTCTATGAAAACTTACTAGCTGAAATTGATTTTTTTTTGAATAATTTGAGACAAGCAAACCTAAATTTAAATCAAAATATTCTTCGAAAAGTAGAAATATAAAAAAATAGAATGCTGTTAAGGAGTTTCAGATAAAAGCCGTCATGAAAAAAAAAAAAAAGGCATGGCAATTTGTCAGTAGTGGTCTGCATGAAATGTTGAACTGACTTTATTTAATAGTTATATATTATATCCTATTTCTTTTTTTATGGAAAGTTATCCTATTTCATAGAGAATTTAGGTCATATACTCATATCACTATTTTTCGCGCTAATATTAAAAATTCTTTTTCTGGTTCTACTTGTGAATTTATACTCCCTACGTTTCATATTAATTGTCGTTTTTGGAGATCGTGTTGTTAAAGTTTAAAATTTTTGACCATAAATTTCTTAATATATATACAATGAGTTGTTATATAACAATACCATCACTATATTCGTAACGAAAAATACTATCATAAAAGTCTAATATTACAATTGCTAATAACAAGTTATGTAAAAAAATTATTGATCAAAGAGTGATATTAAAAACCGTGAAAGTCAAAATTATTACAATTAATATAGAATAGATGAAATATTATTATTACGTAAAGTATTATTGGAGCTAGAGAGTTATTAATATATATGATTTAGATTTACTTAATTTGATTGGACTGATTTTATTAATACTGATGTTACTGTTATGTGATATCATAAAACGATTATGATGTATGATGACATCATGACATGCAAGGATAATATATTATTATTATTATTATTACTCAAAGATTCCCATTCTTCATTCTTATCTTTTTTTCTTTTCTAGAAACACCAACCCTCACTTTTTTTTTTATTTGTCAATTGACATTTTGGTTATGATAAGCTTCGGTTTAATTAATTTTACGAAAATTGTAACATACTCCCGTGGGAGTACACAACTAACCCCTACTCCCGCTATACGTGACCGGCACGCGCGCGTTTTATTTTCTTTTTCTGCGTTTCAGTAATAGACTAATAACATGTTTTGCAGGTTACATACACAAATTCGTTGTAGCCCATTAGTCATTGCAGCACAATAGCAAACATGAGGTCGAGTGCTTGACGTTTGCTAGAATAGGAAAATTTTAGGAACTTTTATTTTTTCTCTTGTTGTTTGACACTTTTTTTTTCCTTCCAAATTATTTTAGCATTTCTTTTATTTTTATTTTATCTTTTGCATTTTTTTTTTGTATTTTCCCTTTATGTTTTATTTATTCATTTTGCTATTTGCAGGCTATAACAATTACTTTGTTTTGTAATTTTTGATTTTTCCTCTCATTATTTGACATCCATTTTTTCCTAATTAGTTGTCCATTTCGGCCTTCCTTTTATTTTTCTACATTTCTTCATTTTGCATCATTATTTTTTCCCTTAATATTTTATTTATTCATTTAGCATTTTGAATACTAAAAGCAATATTTTTTCACATGCTATTATGTATTCAATCGCACACTAGTATATATTTCTTTGCGCACTACTACAAACTCATTTATACATCACTATGATTTTTTCGCACACTAGCACTGACTCATTTGTACACTACCACAGACTTCGTTGCGCACTAACATAGATTCCTTTGCACACCAGCACAGACTCGTTTACGTACTAACATAGACGCATTTACAAACTAGCATAGATTCCTTTGCATGCTAATAGAGACTCGCTTACACACTAGTACAGACTCCACTACCACATACTCCTTTGTACACTAATGTAAATTCATTTGCACACTAATACAAACGCATTTACACACTACCATGTACTCCTTTGCACACTAATACAAACGCATTTACACACTAGCATGGACTCATTTGCACACTAGCATTGATTCTTTTGTACACTAATACAAACGCATTTACACACTACCATGTACTCCTTTGCACACTAATACAAACGCATTTACACACTACCATGGACTCATTTGCACACTAGCATTGATTCTTTTGTACACTAATACAAACGCATTTACACACTACCATGTACTCCTTTGCACACTACCATGGACTCATTTGCACACTAGCATTGATTCTTTTGTACACTAACATAGACTCTTCGCACACTAGCATACACTCATTTGCACACTAACACCGACACAATTATATTCTAGTATAGACTTATTTGCACACCAGTACAAACGCATTTACACACTACCATGGACTCCTTTGCACACTAGCATTGACTCTTTTGACACTAATATAGACTCTTCGCACACTAGCATACACTCATTTGCACACTAACACAGACACAATTATACTGTAGCATAGACTTCTTTGCATACTAGTACGAACTCCTTGCACACCAACACAAACTCCTTTGCATACTAGTACGAACTCCTTGCGCATCAACACAAACTTTTTTGTACACTAACATAGACGCATTTACACGGTAAACAGACCGCTTTGCACATTAGCAAATACTTCTGTGTACATTAATTTTTTGTGAGATAAACGTTTTTGCATACTAATACATACTCATTTATAGACTAAAATAGTATTTATAAATACCATATATTGATATGGATCAGCTACACATATTTTTAGAATATTATACAAATATAAATTATGTCAAAAAATAAAAGAAAGGAGAGAGATAAACAAAGCAAATAAAAAAAGGATATATTAAAAATTAAAATTATACTAAGATGAAATATAAAGGAGAGGAGAGAGAGCAACAAAAGCAAAAAAAAAGGTAAATATTAAATGAAAAAATTATACCCAGGTGAAAATTTAAAAAAGACATAAAAAAGTGGGATGTTAAATAAATCGTAAAAAGAAATCTCATAATAAAAAGGATAAAAAAAAAAAAAAGCAAAGCTGTTACTGGAATTGAGAATCAAACCCATAACTAATTATACATAAACACGCCAAACAACCACTTGGGCTGGAACGCAATCTTGTAACTTTATACCAAATACTTAATGTATTACAAAACCACGTTTTCACAAATGGACCAGGCCTTATGCATTGAGCTGGACACGGGAGTAGGATTGAGAGCTGTACTCCCGCGGGAGTACAGTCTAAGGTCCCTTAATTTTATTCCAATTGTTAGTTTAGTTATAGATTTTTATGAATAAAGTTTGTCTTTAGATTCATAAAGAGTTTTATGATTTTACCCTTGCAAAAGGATTCAGAGTGTTGTTTTTAGAGCTTTATTCAATGCGTAGAAGTCTCCACATCGAATGAACATCGACTAAAGTCTTTATAGAACAAATGATGAGATTCTCCGTTGATAATCAAAATACAGAATCATTGAAGAAAATTTATGAAAATATTGTCTCAACCCCCATACTTAGACTTCTACTAAATTTCCCTTCTCTTCCTAGACTTAGTGTGCTCCTTCAATAATAGTATGCGGCTGACAATATGCGGTGCCACAACTCAGCACACTTTGACACAACCCACCACAACATACCATTTCACCACAATTCAACACAACCGACTACAAATTACTTTTTCACAATTACCAATACAATATTTTTTTAATCATCCAAAAACAATCCAATATTTCAACTCACTTTTTCCAATTACATTTTCACAATTAACAATACAATATTTATATATATATACAAAAAACCCATCATAATTCCATCATACCCACCAAAATTTCACCACACCATACCGCAGTCAAAGCTTGGACCTAGCTTCCAGAATTTCCACAATGAAACAATATCATAATTGTACAACAAAGACTGAACTTGGTAGACCATTATGAATTTTCATTTTCTAGTCGGATTTTCAACTGTATTACCAGACCCACATCGCTTGCTACCTACTACTACTCCATAAAAAACAAGAGCATATAAAACAAAAGGAGCAGGGGATGTTTAATAACGTATTTAACAATAATCTATTACAATCTAAGTTTAAAAAATAATCTTTTTCAACTAACCAAATTATGCATGGAAGCTTAACCAAAAGATGACATCCACATTACAAAACCCATAAGATAAACAAAGTGGCAGGTAAACATTACACACTCAGAACTGTGCTCTACATAATCTAATTACATACATCATACATGATACATCTACAAATTATTTATACATATTCAACATCCCATAAAAATAAGGATGCCAGTTTTCATTCCTATCTTTTCCTAGATACATCAGTATCAATTGACATTTCAAACTTACTTCTAAGTTCTCAATTGTATGTATAACTTCACTAATCACCGTAACTTTCGCTAAGTTTTTACCCTCACCCACATACCATCCAACTTTATAGATCCTAAGTGACAAGAGTAGTACAGTCATTGATAAGTTAGCATCTTTAGAGCAGATTAACAGAGACCAGTTTACTTACCATTAATCATGAATGAGGCTGTTCAACAATTTAGTAAGCAAAGCATCCATCTTCTCTGCCCGGATTTCTTCCCTCACTTTCCACTCCTCTTCTCTCTCGCGCCATTCCTTCTCCATCGCCAGCCGCTCTCTCTCGAGCTTCTCCATGGACAGTCGCCACTCGTGCTCGAACAACTCCCTCTCGTGGCGGTGCTTCTCGATGGCCTCTCGCCACTGCATCTCGATCCTCTCTTGCTGCTGGAAAAACACCCTCAGCATCTCCTCTATACTCGTGCTTCTACTGATCCTTTCCAACATGACACCAATTTCTCCACCTGGGTTTTCAACTGCGATTGTATCCGGATCGGTTTTCCTTTTCCGGGCGGTGTTGCTTTTCATGGGAATCTCATCTTCGGTGTCGTTTTCCTCGTCGACGCCTTCTTGGGATAAGTAGTCTGAATATTGATCGCTGCTCTCAGTCTTCATTCGCTTTCTGGGTTGAGAGATAGGAGCTTGTTGCTGGGATTCCATCAGAGTTTGCTGCATGATCCTCTCCCTCTCGGCGAAAACAGCATGCAGCTCCTCGTAAAATGGGCACTGCTTTCCGCTTAATGGATCCAACGTCTCTTTACCCTTCGTAAGGAAATAGCAACCAAAGTTCAATTTCGATGGGTCAATGACAAATTTTATGATATGATCATGCAATTGGTTTATACAAATTGACATAGTTTTTCAACGACGAAGCCTTCTATCAGTATTTATGATTCAGTAATCGAGTAAGGAAAGGATTAAGCCCATCCCGGTATGTATATCAGTATATCAATTTGAAATAGCGGCAAAAGGATGACATCATAGTATGAATTCAACCAAAATTTATCAGTATATCAATTTGAAACAGCAGCAAAAAGATGATATCAAAGTACGAATTCATCTAAAATTCAAATGGTCCTCAATGAGGAATCGAACAATAGTAAATCAAGAAGGAAGAATTGAACTGAGAGTTCAGGACATGAATACTGCATCTCCATTAATCCCTAAAATTCATAAACCAATTTGATGAAAAAGCACTGATAGCTAATACTATGTCGATCAACTACCCAGCTGAGTTCTAATTACAGAGCATCGATGATTCCTAAATGCTTCCACAAAACATAACATTAGCAACTACCTAAACCCTAACCGCTTGTTTTCACCAAATTACACAATCGAACAATTGACAATTTCAAAAATCCTGCCTCGATTCTCAGTTCACTTTTCTCAATTACCGTCACAATTAAGCAATTCAATGATCAACCAATCATCCAAAAACACAAATGAGATCGAATTGAAGATTCAAATTAAACAAACCTTGTACCGAATAAGAAGATTCTTCCACTTGCATTTACACTGATGAGGAGTGCGACCGAACCCCTTCTCTTTCATCCTGGAAGCCACGGTTTCCCAGAGCGACTTATTCCGCTTGGAAGTGGAGAAATCTCGCTCGAGCTCGCCTCTAATGGCGATCAGCGCCACCGTCTCGTGGTGGTTCCACTGCGGCAGGGAAGTCGCCGGAGATTGGTGGTGGCTCCGGTGGAGAGGAGAGAGAGGCGACGGCGATGATGTCGTCGTCGTTGCAGGTTGATGATCCATGGTGGTGGTTGTGAGGTTAGGTGTTGAAAATGGCGTTAGGGTTCGGGTTTTTTCTCTGCCCGCCATTCTTTTTGATGCTTTTCACACCTTGTTTTTTTTTTTCTTTATCCTTTGAGGAATTTTGGCACCTTGTTTTTTATTTCCTTTTAAAACAAATAAATAAGTAATTAAACCGGAAAGTTCAGTGGCAATTTTATTCAGGCACTGGCCTTGAGCAAGGAGGATTGAAGAACTGGATGCAAACATGAGTCCTCAAGTTGCTAAGATCGAGGGATCAAAGATTCTGGATCTTCACGAGGAACAACAAGAATTAGTGGCATCATAAGCTCATTTGGTGATATTCTCTCAAAACAGTATTTC
The DNA here is from genome assembly GCA_029582165.1 of Portulaca oleracea. Classification (NCBI taxonomy): domain Eukaryota; kingdom Viridiplantae; phylum Streptophyta; class Magnoliopsida; order Caryophyllales; family Portulacaceae; genus Portulaca; species Portulaca oleracea. The sequence continues at coordinate 7,240,249 of CM055877.1, forward strand.
TTGTTGTGTTTTATTGGAAGTTTATTGGATGGCCAACCTATCAATTAACTTAATTGTAACTATGTGTTGTTTTGTCTATTATCAGAATATGCGCATACACAATGCAAGTGACTGCACCAAGGAATGTGTATAGCTATGGTGTCACAATGCAATTGATTGCACCAAGGAATGTGTATAGCTATGGTGTCACAATGCAATTGATTGTCCAACCATGTCAAGTGATGCAGACGCAATTTGCGCAATATCTTTATCCCGTTTTGATATGTTTTCCTAATCCGATTTGATCTTGGATTCTATTGACGTTTTGCGGATGTGCTTGGCGGCCGATGAAATCATGCTTATCCTAGATATTATTGTATTGCATTAGCTATATATATATATATATATATATATATATATATATATATATATATATATATATATATATATATATATATATATATATATATATATATATATATATATATATGTATATATATATATATATATCCTTATTGTTAGGCTTATTCTCTTTCGCAATTGAAACATTTTCATTTGTATGATAAGAGACTGATCTATAATCTTTTCACCCCTAAGAGATGTGAGAGGCGTATCAACTGTTATTGTTAGCCTTATTATTGTGTTTTCCCTTTGCTGTAAATGACATACTAAAAAACCACTAGGGTTTTTAGTTGTATATATATATATATATATATATATATATATATATATATATATATTTTGATTTCATACATGTCACGAGTCATTGGATTCACATGATAGTGATTACATGCTAAAAATCCACTAGGACTTTTAGTTGGAACTTATTACCTCCACAATTATATTGCACAATCCACTTGAAAGTTCACAGAATACATGACACTATCTCAAAAATCAGTTAGGATTTTTTAGTTACAACGAGCATGTTTGCAGTCCAAAAACTAAAAATACATATTTATTTATTTGTGAATATATACTACCATGTTATTTAAAATCGGCCAGGACTCTTGTTCTGACCACTTTCTCCTTTCTTCACAAATATGGCTAATGGAATACACTAGGCTTGTAATGGTCCTTTAAATAAAGTTATGGTAAATTGCCTTCTACCAGCTAGGGTCTCCATTCCCATACCTACTAAGGCTGCTAAACAATCTAGACATACTCCTAAGAGTCAACAGAAGATAAACGATCCCCCTTGAGAATGATCCCTATTAATCAGGGAACCCAAACAAAAAATAGCTAAACACCGACAACCCCCAGCTAAGAGTAAGGGGAAAGGAAAAGAGAAGGTTTCAAGCGCTCAGAAAGACAAGTATGTAAAAACTAGACACCGAGGCACACCAACAAAAAGGGATGGATTTGGATCAAGTTCTACTCCCGAGGTAAGAAAAAACTCAAACAAGATTGAAACCAAGCTTTCCTGATGTTGATTTGCCTTTATTTTTTAATTATTATTTTAGAATTGTTGTTTTGATGTTGATGAATGCTAGTAGCAAGCTAGGCTTGCTTGCTTTTCTTTTGCTTTCCTTTCTTGCATTTTTGGAATTTTGAGAACTTGGAATTGTTTGTTTTTAATAATTTGAATGAATTTTACTTTCAAACACTGTGGATGTGGCAAAATCTTAGCAAGTCACTACGATACCCTAGTAAAATTCGCTAGGATATGTTTGCTTTAAGTTTTTTGCAAAAAGTTGTGAATTAGTTTAACAAACTGGACTGAATCCAAACAAAATCCGCTAGGATATGTTTGCTTTAAGTTCTTTGCAAAAAGTTGTGAATTAGTTTAACAAACTGAACTGAACCCAAACAAAATCCGCTAGGACTTGAAACCCATCGAGATTCCCCCCAACTGTTGTGATTTGAACCTAATTTGGACTTGGGCCTAGCCAGAATCCACTAGGATTTTTAAGCCAAGAAAAAGGTCGGTATTGGGTTGGACAATCAATTTGGTCCAATGTAAAATCCGCTAGGATTTTGAGGTGATATGCTAACAGATTTGCACACCAAATTGGATAAAACGAATCTTGGCTGGCGGGATCCAACAAAAATCCATTAGGGTTCTCAGATGTGACCCAGGGTAAAAAAAAACTTGTGAAACTGGCTGGAAATGAACAAAAACTGCTAGGGCCTTGACTTGGGCCGGGATAGAAATGACTGAACTTCTAGGTGTTTGAGGTGAAGAGAATCAATGTTTGAGAACCAGAAAACTCTTAGGAATCGCTCAAAAAAGAATTTTTCTTGTTTATTTAGAACGGACTTTAAAGAAGCTTCCTATACATCCACCTTATAGGCAAAATCAGGCCTTCTTAGTTCAAAATGTGGTTATTTAGTTGCTAACTCTAGGAGTCAACATGGAGAATGGAGACTCATAATATGGTAATTAAGCAAACATTATTGGAATTATACATTCTTAGCAGTAACACTTGCAACTTTGAGATATTGTTATAAATGATATTGTTTTCCTTTATTTGGTGTTGAGGTTTTTATGAAATGCACATGAAGCTAATGTATAGAGAAGACAACAAGTTTTTGTTTTCTTTTTTCTCCTGAAGAAGGCCAATATTTATGATTAAATGTATATGATGGAATGGTGCGAAGTTTTTTTGATTGCAGGGCCAATTAGATGATTACTTGACTAGTTACATTCTATAATATTTTGACTAGGGGTGTGAACCGATCGGTCCAAATCGAACCGATTTTTATTTAATTCAATTTCCGGTTTGGACTTTAAGCCTTATTCGATTTTCGGTTTATTCGATTCCGGTGAAAAACCATTAAAAGTGTGTATTATTCGGTTCAAAACTAAATAAATCGAACACCGAACCGAACCGGTTTTATTCCGGTTCGGTTTTCGGCTTGTACTTTACCCCTTATTCGGTTTGGCTCGGTTTTGAACCGGTGAACAACCCTAATTTTGACTATGGAACTTTTCAGCAGCACGATATTACCATTATGCTTATATAGACATTTATTGTTTGGCTACCAATTGACTACATGGTCAAAATATTTGGATAATTACGTACTACCTCCGTCCCATTTTATTTGTCCATCTACCTAATTTGAGAAGATCAATGTGTATAGGGAATTGAGGTGAAAAGTTTGTAATTTACCAAAACTATCCCTATTTTAATTGAAGATAATAGTTGTTGGAATTGTAAAAAGTGATAAATGAATATATTAATTAGGGGTAGAAAATGAATTACAGTTATTGAGATTGTAAATGAGACAAATATTTTGGGATAAAGAAGTTAGGTAAAAAAACAAATATTTTGGGATGGAGGTAATATGTTATTACAGGCCCATAATTACACTATTGAAGTAATGGGGTATATTAATGGCAGGAAATAAGATCATATGTGAGTTTGTGAGAGAGCAATTTCTTTGTTACAAAAGTTGTATTATTTATGACAAGTGTTATAGTTGCTAATGTACAAAATTATTGTGATAGGAACTATTGCTCGTCGTAAATAGTAACAAATTGTTACAATAGACTTTTTTGCCCATCGTAAATGGCAATATCTTTTTACGACGGGTATATAGAGTGTTGTAAATGACACCATTATCTTTAACGATGGGTCGTTAGTAAAGGACATTAGCTACTACCGCATTAATGACAGGGCACTTCCCTACTGTAAGTCATTTACGACAAGATTTTCACTCTTTTATGACAGTTTCGTTGCTATGAAGTACAACATCTAAAATACTGTTGCTTTTGGTTTGATAAAGCAACAACCCATTGCCTTTAAAAATTGTTGCCTTTTTTGTTTTATATTGCAACGACACCGAGTTGTTGCCTTTGTCATTTTAGAATGCAACAATATGGGACTGTTGCCTTTGTTGTCTTCTAATGCAACAATACCGAGTTATGGCCTTTGTTTCTCATGCAACAATGTTAAACTGTTGCCTTTGTTATTTTAGAATGCAACAATAGGACTGTTGCCTTTGTTGTCTTCTAATGCAACAATACCGAGTTATGGCCTTTGTTTCTTATGCAACAACGCTAAACTGTTGCCTTTGTTATTGATTCAACAACGCTAAACTGTTGCCTTTGTTATTGATGCAACAACACTGAACTGTTGCTTTATCATTAATGCAACAACACCGATATGTTGCCTTTGCTTTTATTGCAACACCACAAAACTGGTGCCTTTACTATTAATGCAACAATACTGAACTGTTGCCTTAGACGTTGATTGAGTCTCCTTGAAAGAATCGTTACCTATTGCCATAAGACTATTACCTTTGGAAAAGGCAACGGAAGCAATCGCAACACCTCATGACTTTTCCCTAACATATTAGGCAACAGTTTTTTGGCTTTACACAACAGTTTTTGACTGTTGGCAAAACCGATTTATGTTGTAGCAGGGCAAAACTAACAGTAACGTTTGGATTGTAACCATCATGATCAATGTAAGCCTGAGCCTTAATTTTGGCGCGGCCGTCGACGTAGATGGAAGCATTAGAGGACGCTTCGAGTAATCCTTCGATGACATCCCAATCGACGGTTGTGAAGTCCGAAAGCTTCCCACATCGGACATACACCTTGTTGTTATTATAGCCATTAGCCTTATATGCAAAGAGCCATGCAGAGTTGTAAATACATGTTCCAGCAACCACGTTGCTTCCTTTGTAAACCGCTCCCTGCATAGACCCATCCGTCTGGAGTTTGTACGTTTGATTTGGGGTAATATGTTGAGGGTAGGCCGCGTTACTCTTTGGGGGATTCCATGAATGCAATTCCATCAAGATTTGGTCTGCCTGGGAATGGTTGCTTATTGACACAATCGCCTGTTCTGGCATCTCACCTAAATCACTCATAAAATTAAATGTAAGTATATTTAAATCATTATAAAGGTATGTTTCATCACTTTGAGGGTTATCTTAACCTATAAATAATATAAAAATATTTATTTATTTATATTTTTTCATAAATATAAAACTATGTATAAAATGTGCATTTTTTTACTATGATTGATAAAATTAGCTATTATTTATATTTTTTGGACCTAACAAATAAGTATTATACTCTTGTAGTTGATAAATATACATAACTATTAAAGAAAATATTATTCAAAGTTAACAAAATGTGAAATATAGATAATTCAAGATGCATCTTGAGGCAAGATGTTTATCATGGTAACTCTGATCTGTTAATTACTCAATTAACCCTATAAATGCAATTATATATTGGGGAAATTGGATTCTAATAATCTCTAATTTTGCAAATTGGATGACAATAATCCGACTTTAAATTTGTATTCTGGTGGTCGAGAAAAAAATAAAATTGTATTGTAGTGGGACATAATCGAGAGTATACCCTAAATATCATAGATTTTGTGTTGCATTTGATTCAAAACTTTGTATAATACTTTACCACGATTTTTAATGAATTTATAGCATTTCTCCCAATTTTTTTTAATTTTGTTTCTATTTTTTATGCTTTTTAAAATTTTATTCCTTTTAAAAAATCATAATAATTGCTCGGAATTTCAAAAAAATAATTTAAAAAATGTTTTAGCAACTAGACTTCATTACCTATTTGGGGGCAAGAATGAAAAAAACAAAAACAATATGGGGTGGGCATGAAAAAAATAAAAAGAATGTGGTGATGGATTTGGTACCACTACAATATAATTTTTTTTTTGGACCACCACAATACAAATTGAAAGTAGGGATTATTTTCATCCAATTTGCAAAAGTAAGGATTATTAGAATCCAATTTCCCTTATATATTGTTAATTAAGTGTACGTACACCAACAAACTTTTATTTGCATTTTTTACCCCGAAGTATATGGGTATTTATATTCTGGACCCTTGGTTTTCATTGTTTGTTTTTAGAGCCCAATACTTCATGGTTGAATAAAAACGGACCTTAAAGTTTGTAGTTTGAAAAAAAAGGTACATGTACTGTTTTTCTTTTGCTTCCCATGTTTGAATTTATCTCTCGATTAGCGTCAAACTTCAGGAGTAAGGTTAAAATTGAAATTGAAGCTATAATACACTTCTTTTATTTATGTCGAAACAAATTAGACCCTGAAGTACCCAGTGTCTCCGTAGTTCCGGCATGAATGAGTGAGGTGTATTACAGAAGCGTCTAATTAGTTCCGACATGAATAAGAGAGGTGTATTACAACTTCAATATTAGTTTTAACCTTAGTCCTGAAGTTTGGCGCTAATCGGGAGATAAATTCAAACATGGGAAGAAAAAGTAAAACAGTACACAGACCTTTTTCTTCAAACTACAAACTTTAAGGTCCTTTTTTATTCAACCATAAACTTTAGAGTACTAAAAATAAACAATGAAAATCAAGGGTCCATAATATAAATACCCCTATACTTCAGGGTTCAAAATGTAAAAAAAAAAAAAAAACCCTCATAAATGAGTGGATATATAGTTAATTTGACATTGCAAATGTTATATAAGTGATAATATAACAGAGGGAGGAGGGAGTACATACCTAACTTGTTGGTGACTATACACAAAGATCTTGCTAGTGGTAAGTGTATGCATGCACTCTTCCGCTTCTTCCCACTCCGTATTTATAGTAAACGTTATGCAAGTTAATTACATAGGAAATTTTTACGGGAGCGTTTGGTAGGAACTCCAGGGAAAATTTTCCGTGAGAAGTTCTTCATGAGAAAGATTTCCCTAGGAAAAACTTCCCTTAGCCCCCCTATGGAAAAATTTCCCTAGGAAAATGGAGAAAGTGGTGGGTCCACCGTGAAATTTTTCCCAAGGTCAACCGACACCTAAACATGAGAAAAATAAGTCACTCCGAGAAAATTGACCATTTCCCCGGAGTTATTGACCAACCAAACGCACCCTAAAATATAAAAACATGCATGTTGGAGCATCGAATCTCTTAATTAATTGATATGATTCCTAGGCCTACAATTTTAGTTATCTTTCTTCTTCAATTCCTAGCTTATTGCCTTTATCTTTTAGCTACAATTTAGGATTAAGATGCTGATTTTCTTCTTTAAGTTCTCTTTCGTGAAGATTTGATGCTCCCTAATTACCACAAAGTAGCTACTACGTGTTGGATTTCACTTTATCTACTCATTATTATAATATATATTGTTGGAAGGAGTCACCACGCGGGTATTCTGCGGTATGATGCCGTATGGTGTGGTGAAATTGTGGCGGATTGTGGTGTAATTCTGGCGGGTTATTGGTAAGTTGTGCTGAGTTTTATATATATATATATATATATATATATATATATATATATATATATATTGGTAATTGGAAAAAAGTAATTGGAAAAAGTGAGTTGAAATATTGTATTGTTTTTGGATGATAAATATTGTATTGATAATTGTGAAAAAGTAATTTGTGGTAGGTTGTGGTAAATTGTAGTAAAATGGTATTTTGTGGTGGGTTGTGGCAAACTGCAGTATGCTGTGGCACCGCAGTTTGCCAATCGAAGTTTATGCCATAAAAACTAAGTGATATTTCATCTCAACATTAATTATTGTTAGGATGGGGAACACCTCACTTAACTTATGAACCATGACCTTCCACTTTCAATTTCTGATACTTTGAAGGAATTCGTTTGATCATTATTATTGTAATAGTTTGGGTTTTGAGCTAATTAAAAGTGTTTGGGAAACCCAATCACGTTTTGTTATTAAATTATTTATTAACTCTGACCCTTTACCCGCATGTCTAATCCAGCTAAGGGGCTGTTATGCTACTTACTGGGCTTTCAAGCTCATCCCTTCATCTTCCTACTTTTTTTTAGCAGTGAAGCGTAGTGGGCCAAAAGGTTGCGTGGGATAAGGTTTCTGTTATTTTAGTTGCTTTATGAGTTAGAAGATTTCATTATTTTATATTGTTGCATCCGCGGTGTAATTAAGTATCATTCCTAGTTAGACTGTTCAATAAGGTATTCCTTTCGAGTTAAGTCTATTCTTGTATCTTTGGTTTGTTCGGTCTTTTGAGCCTTGCATGCTTTTGTGGGGCCTTGTCCTACAGGTGTGCGGCGTCTGTTACCCCTTGGTTCGGGGCGCGACAGTTTCCCTCTAAAATTTTGTCCATTGTATAGTTCACATTTTGATTTGAATCTAAAGGTTTGCTTTGGTTTGAATGATGACATGAAAATGTTTGCAAATAGACAAACAATTGACACTAACTTGATCAGGTTTATGTCAATTTGCAAACAATGAATTAAGTGAGGAACAAACAATGAAAACATGCATGTTTATGTCTCAACTTCCATATGTCTGATCAGGTTTATGTCTCAACTTCCATATGCCTGATCAAGTTTATGTCTCATCTTCCATATGTTTGTTGATAGTAAATTGAATTGCACAAAGCAAATTGCAAAACAGAGGACATTATCCTGCTGAGTGACACAAATTTAGCAAACACTAATCCAACAAACCATACATATATATGTCTCAACTTTCATATAGCCAGTGTTTGCAAAAGAAATTGCATTGTTGGTCCTAAATACTAACAGATAGCCATACATAATTGAAACCAAAAATACATAAAGGAGAAACCACTACTGAAGTTAAACCCTGAACATTGACAGATATGTCTGACATACAATAAAATAGAAACTGAAATAGATAAAACCAGGTTGATGGACCCTTTGTTGGTCCTTTCTTCTTGTCAGATTTGTCTTTGTTGTTGCTACCACTCCTAGACTCACTTGGACCCTTCCTACCTTTCCATCTGTTACAATTGTCACCCTGGTCTTCCTTTGTCTGCTACCTTGATTAGCATTGGCTCCCCTGCTTCTCTTGGCCCCTGATGCTTCCTTGTTGGTGACAGTTGGTATTAGCTTCCCATTCTCATCCCTAAGCTAACCACAGGTTTTGTAGTTATGTCCTATCCCATCACACGTGGAGCATCTCTTGGTACCATGCCTCTTCCCTTTGTTTTTAGCAAGTTCAAGAACATCTCTGGACTCTCTTCTTTTGTTTTTTTTTCTTTTCCTGGCTTGCCTTTCTTCTTCAACTCAAATGGTGGATCAAGAACCACATGGTAGGGTCAGGTATGAGACGGATGAATGTGTCATATAGTTTTTTCTCGACCTTGAACCAAGGTGCAATGAAGTCCTCAACATCTAAGTTATCATAATGGATACACCTTGTTGCATGCTTATATGGTATGCCAGTTATCTGTCATTTGCAACAAGTGCAAGTGTGCTCATTGAGGTCCACATCATGGTTCACATTCACATCCCATATGTCAAACAAACCCCTCTCAGCATTGATGACTACACCACAAGCCCTTGAATCAACAATGGTCCTCCTTACCTTCTTGTCCACGAATGGTGTTATCCTACTTTCCCAAGTACATCCCAATTTGTACCTCTTATCAAAACAATGGCCAATGACTTTCCTAATTTCTTCCAACATTATCAGTATTGGCCTACCTCTATGTTTGATGATGGCATGATTGAATGACTCCACGAAATTGTTCGTGTTGTCATCACTCTTGAGGCTGTGGTCATATTCGAATTTGGCCCAGTTCTCAACAAGCTCTGCATCCCTGAGCCAATTGTATGCAGTTGTACTTTTCTCTTTGCTCTTCTCCATTGTTGTCTTGAAAACATGCTCTGAGTAAGCATCCACAGCTATGTAGAAGTGGAAGTGGAACCAAGCACCTAAGCAACCATAGTCAGATCACTCTTGACCAAATTGTATACCATTCCACTTATTGTATACAATTGAACAAATTAAACACTAGTCGTCATATGCAAATTTTTACCTGGAAATTTGGTAGCAAAGTTTTTGTATAAGTGTAGGACACAAACCCTTCTCCTTGACTGAGAAAAGAACTTGGCTAAAGCATTTTTGATTGACTGATGAAAAAATTGTAATAAACAATAAACATGTCACAACACAAGTTTAAACACACAAACGTAGAGCAATAAGTGAAGTGAACAATGGTCTAGCATTAGAACCTGGTGTTTGTCTGCCATGAATGTATACTTGTTTGTTTCTTGGTGTGACTCTAATGCAACAGCCAGTCCATTAACAAAGAATGACCACTCTTCATCATCTTTAGTAGGGAATACATCATAGGTGAGGGGATATTGTCCATTATTGCCATCTAAACCAATGGCAGTCATCAAAACACCTTTGTAAGGTCCCTTCAAGAAGCAAGCATCCAATCCAATCAATCCCCTGCAGTTCTCCTTGAATGTCTTGATTGCGGATCCAATGCATATCTGGATCCTCTTAAAAATGGGATTAAAAGCGGGACCTCTATCTATGAACTTGATGAAACAGTTAGACCTTGGATTTGCCTTTGTGAATTCATCACAATATTGAGGTAGTTTCCTATAGCCTTCATCATGATTACCAAACAACTCCGCCTTCATCAGCCTAACAGCTCTATAGCAAATGTAATTAGGGACTGCAACCCCAAATCTCTGAAACATAATTGCATGAACTCCCTTGGCATCCATGTTGAGGTTTGCCATGAAGTCCTTATTCAGCTGCTTATTCACCCACTCTACACCTGCTCGATGATGAGTTGTTTTCTCATAGCATACATGAACCCCTTTTACATATTCAATACGCCAAGTGACATTGTCTTGCATCACTGTTGCGTGTATTCTGAAACTGCACTTCTCATTTGAACATGTGTGAGTATATCTATTCTTGTTGTTCTTCACCTTCTTCAACACTATACCTCTCTGAATTGTGTAAGTCTTCATCACATTTAAGAACTGTTCCTTGCAAGTGAACAAATCCTCAACTTTTATGTCAACTTTACAATCTCTACCTTCAGTCCAAACTCTACCGTCACTGTACAATTTGGTCATCTTGCCTGCAAAAGTCATCTTGTGTTGTTCAACTCCTTCTTCATCAACCACCTACCCCAGTTGTTGTCTTCTCTCTACCTCCTCATCACCATCATCTTCTACATCTGATTCCTCATGTTCGTTAACCTGTGACACTTCCTCACCAGTCACCGTCACTGTCACCGTCATTTTCTTTTTCTTCTTCTGATGGAATGAAGCCCTCATCAGCACTCTCATCTTCATCCTCTACTTGCCCTGTCTCATCAAATCCACCTTGGGCAGTCTCATCCTCCTCAAAGAATGCATCAATTTTTGGTATATCTGGCCTTGCAATATCTTGCACTTCCAAAGCATCTAGACCCCCAAATTGTTTGGATATAATGTTCAGCAAATAAGGAACAATCTCCATTGCCTTCTTACCTTTACAGTCTTCTTTTTGGAAGGAGTTGAGTGAAATCAAGAGAGCTGAAAACAAACCCTAAAAAATGACTTTCAAATTGAATCAAAGGTTCGAATAAGATTCAAGACATAAATTTGCAATTACACGTGAAAGTCGACACGAATAAAACCTTAATCTAACTCTAACCTAAAAATCGAAAACTCTAAAAGTTTGGGGTCTATGGGTTGTCACCCGCACACAGTCCACTCCCTTGTTTCAATGTTCCTCTTTGCTTTTATATTCGGATCGCACCTTCTGTCTTCGATTTTCTGCCCTTGCTCTTCTCTTTGTATTGAATGGCGGAGATTGTTCTTGAAACGGAGATAACCCACTACTTCTAGGGGTTTCATTGGTCGAATTGCAATCGAATATGAGGTGAAAGAGAGAAGTAGATGAGAGGTGGGTGATGAAGTGAGATGGAGATTGGAGGGTAAGATCATAATTGATAAATGGAATTGCCGAAGGTTAGGGGGCGTTTGAGTTGGGTTTCTGATTTTCGAATAAAGTTGTCAATATTAACAACTATGCGACCGTTAAGCGAACAGTCGCTATTTAGCGACCGTTCAGTGAACTTTCTCTAGTTAGCAATCATTGAGTTAGCTGTCGTTAACTAAATGGTCGCTACTTAGCAGTTGCTCATTGAACGATCGCAACTTAGCGATTGTTCAGTGAACGATCTCTAACAAACAGTCGCATGCCTTTTTTTTTACGACCATTTACTTATAGGTCGTTGGTGACGTTTGTGTTTTAGCTGTCATACTGTAGTGATTGTAAAGTGGCAAAAAATAATATTCTTAATTTTTTTTGGGTCTATTTTACCACTAAACTATACTTTTGACGTTTTGAGATAGTTCAACAACAAAAACAACAAGAAAAAAATCTACGGAATTATTTTTGATATTTTAAAATAGTTTTGAGAAAATTTAATGGTTGAACTCGTTAATGCGACTAGATTTCTGATTAAAGTAGCAGTATCCTAGTCCTAGAAAAAAAAAAGGTTATTGTTAGTACTTAGTAGATTTGGCAATATTAGGGTTTACAACTCGATTACAATTTGGATTAGCAACCAAATCCCGATTTAACAGTCAACAACCAGCCTTGGGTCTCAGCCTATATATATAACGATCAAGGTAATTGCCAGCGTTTTTCCCACCCACAAAAAACGATTATTCCTTTTCTCCTAATCTCTTTCCTCAAACGCCTTGCCCTTGTTTGCCACCACATTCGTCGCCCCCAAACTCCAAACCCTAATCGTCCCCTCAACAATCAATCAATCAATCACATATGTTGATCAATCGCCAATTCAATCGCGGCTTTGTTTGATTCCCATTCATAATCGAAATCCCCTTCCGATTTTCTGGGCAGTTTGTTTGCTTCGTAATCGGATTCGTTGATTAGGGTTTTTGTGCAAAGTCGAAAATATAATGGTCATAATCTCATTGCCTTCTCAGCTTCCTTGGGTCACGGCTTCTTCCATCATTGTTCTTCCCAATCTTCGTGTTTTTGGTCCTGGTTTGAATCCTTTTGCTCCTTACAATATGGCTAATCATTCCCGTTAATTTAGAATTATCTCTTTCTTTAATACGTGGTTTTTTCATCCGTGTCGTCTAAAATCGTTGAAGTTTGGTTGTCTGAGTCGTTCAATTCGTCGAAAGAGTATGTAAATCGAAGAATTCCGCAATCTGCGTATTGTCGAATTTCAAAGTTTGCAAAGCGTATGTAAATCGGAAGGATTTCGGACTCTGCTTGTTGTCGAATTTCAAAGTTTGCGTTTCGCTTGGCGATTTGAATCCAGTACGAGCCTTTGAATCATCTGGGGGCGAAATTAGGGCTTTGAGGGGCCGATTGTGGTTATCTAGGGCGTTTAAAGATGTTAGCCATGCCTCACGAAGAACAGGCGGGATTTCCTCGACGAAGATTGTCGAGAAGGCGGTCGTTTTTGCGTGGTCTTGATACCGATGATAGGGGTTGGACTCCGCTCCATATTGGTGCTCGGAGAGGTAATCTTAAGGAGGTATGTAATTTAGCTTCCCTAATTATTGTGTGATTACTTAAACTATGTTCTTGCTTATAGAGATTAAGAAACATAGATAACTTGAGTTATAAAACAATGAAACACCATTAAGAAGATTCAAGCAGTTAAGTTCTTTCATGTTCTTGTGTTGTCTAAATGAGTTGCTCAAATATCTTTTTTATGTATGTAGATTATACCTCTGTTCTTAGTTACGCATGCTTTTGCAATTTTCGTCAGCATTTTCGTTTTTCGAGCTTGAATCAATGTTTATGATATTTGGGATCAGTTGTTTCTTGGACTGAGAGAACTATGCTGTTTAGCTACATTCATGTGTTGCTACTTGCTTTTAATGGGCAATCTTGGATTAGAATTGGCTTTGCTCTGTTTTCTATACTATGAATTAGATAAAATAGCTAGGACTGCGTTTGTGGTTCTTAACTTGAACATTTTGGCTACTCTTACAACCATCACAACTTATGTGAGACCCTTTTGAATCGATCAAACTATGTTATCTGTTTTCGTGCAACGTATCTTCCCCCTGACAACGATGGTGTTGTTGCAAGTTACAACATGTAGATAAGTCTTCCATGATGAGGTCTTTTGTTCTGTATTCTTCCATGTCTTATCATTTTCACATTCCCTTGGTAAATGTTAAAAGGTACTAAAGTGAAATTTCATGAATGTCCAACGCGTCTACTGGTGTTAATGCTTTTTAGGTGAAAATCAGTGAACCGTTTCTACCAATTTCTTGTTTGTGGACTCATTTCTGTACTAAGCAGCCTTGTCCTTTCTCAATCCCATCAATTTTTGTGATTGTTGCTAGCAATTTCCCCTCTGTGCCCCACATGCCTGCATATGTTTCCTTTTAATGCATCAAGTTTCATGCTTGCCTAAGACTAGATTACCTGAAAGGAAAACAGGCCAGAGATATAGACATTGCATTTGTGTATGTTTTAGATTGGAGCTTCAAGTCTTATTCACAAATTTTTTTGTTACCAAAGACTATACTTATTAGACAAGAAGGCGGAGAGGCGGGAGCTTGTTTTCACATATACTGCAATCCATGCTACCTTTATGTAGTAAGTAGATAGTGAGGGGGTAGGGAGGGAACTTAATATTATGAGTGAAACTTTGTTTTATTGAATTGGATTGCTTGATCACAGCATACAACTACATGCTTCATTTATACAAGCAACAAGATGGTGGAAAAGCCTAGATATTTCTACCATTACTCACATGTTCATGCTTTTTTTCTTGATTCATGAGCTTTGGCTTATTGTCATGTGCAAAAGAAGGTTATTACACTTCTTTAAGCTGGCTTTTGGATTGTTTTGTTTAATGAATGAAATGGATCTTTTGATGTCGTCAAACCTGTATAGTGGTTTATGGGTGACAAACTGTTCACTGACCTGCTGTGCCAAACTTAGTGAATGTTGGAATGAATTGTTGTCAGAGTGTGTGTTCTATTTGTTTGATCTCTCTTTGTTTAACCTATGAAAGAGGAAGAACCTTCTATGATAAGTTATATGCCAAAACCACCACCTCATGGCAGATTGAGAACTGAGAATACGATGGTGTCTATAATTGAGATCCTATGTTTTGCCTACGCTAAAAAAACTTTGGTATGGAATTGACTGTATATAAGAGGGGGTATAATAAGGTTCTAGTTTGGGACTACAATCCCCACCTTGTTTGGATCGTGGTAGTTACGGATTTTATCACCGTTCTTGCCATTTCCTTGAAGGAAAAGGCATCTTTTCTCTTGTAAATGCGTGGGTCTTCTCACCCTTTCTATTTGGGCTAATTGCAGGTCAAACGATTGCTGAACGAGGGAATGGATGCAAACGTTGCTGCTTGGGGTCCCAAGTTACAGGGGATCACCCCTCTCCACCTTGCTGCTGAAGGAGGCCACCTCAGAGTTATGGATGTCCTGCTTGAACACGGGGCCAATATTGACGCTAGAACCAAGGGTGCCTGCGGATGTATGTATATACTACTCTCAATCTCTCTACCAATACCTTCTTTTTTTTTTCCGCTTCAGTTTCTCTCGCTCTTTGCCTCTTGTGGTCTTAGTAAACATAGAGAGGCTCATAATATCAGTCAAAGATGTGGTTTCGTGGTTGCCTAGTTGGAAACCACCCCTATCTCCTAACTGCCCACTCTAGACTCAATCCTTGGCGGAAGCAAAAAGTTTCCTATAGGTGGAAATTGTGAGGTTGTTAGTCTGTGCTTGTCATCTGACCCTTCCATAGGTGCCAAAATTTAAACTTCCTTTGATTCTTTTTTGTGGAGTAGTGGGTAGCGAACGATTTGAAAATTTTGGGTCATTGGTACCCATGTCTTCAATTTAAGGGTACGATTGCTGCATCCGACCCCTCAATACTTCAATTAGGTGGGATTTAGGAGTATTGGTTTTGGTTTTTGGCTCGTCATGGACAGTTTAGTACCTACCCTTTGCCTCCGGCCTGTAAGGCTTATTGGTGGGTTACCACTAAGATAGGGGCCAGTTAACAGGCCAATTTTACCTTGTTCAAAAACCTGGAAAAAAAAAATATACAGAGGCTGATAATGAAAGCTTTGTTTGGCAGGGACTCCCCTTCACTTAGCAGCAAAGGAAAGGAACAAGGAAGCCGTCAGATTCCTGGTGGAGAACGGTGCGTTCCTGCCACCCGACATTAACGATGCCAGGTTCAACCCGCCAGTTCACTACTGCCCTGGCCTCGAATGGGCTTACGAGGAGCTCAAACGTCTACAAGACAGCTCGTCAGCTTCTTCCAGCGACATGTCTTACAGCTCTGAAAACTGAGTCAGTCCTTGTCCTTCACTTTCACTTTCACTGCCTGCAGCATGGGAACTGCATGTCACTATATTCAACTCGGAACGTGAACAACTGCTGTGATGTCTATCTGAGTTGGCGTTTACGATTATTGTGGGATGGGTCCGTCTGTCGTCTGTACTTTTGCTTAGTTTGTTTGTGCGCTGTGTCTTGTTCACGTATGTCAGGTATTGTGTCTGTAAAGCTATGATGTCTGTCATGTAATAAGGATTTCCGTCTTTCTGAACTGGTTGTGTTTGAGAACGGTATTGTGCTTTTAGGTACTGGAATTCTGTACCTTATCATTATGAGGTTTGTATGTGCACATTTTCAACCAGACTATTCTACTACAAGTTGTGTGCTTGCGTCGAAATGATCTATATGTTGGGCAGTATTCAATAAATCTGATTTGTAAGTAGGCCCAAGTTTGATGGCTTGGTTATGGGTTATTGATCCCAACAGATGACCCATGAAGCAAATGAATTATAAAGTTTTAAGCAAGATTATAAGGTTCCATGTGATAAATATCAATGTAACTTTTTTTAATATTTTTGTTGGATGCACTAATATAAAACTTGTCCCAAAATCACCCAAAATACAAAACATTAAATTGTCCATGATCAGTGGCCCATGAATATCGATAGAAGAAAACATAACAACCCGAAATGCTGAAAGTTCACTTGACTGGATTACTTGCAATAAAAGCTTTATTTGATTTACAATTTTAAGAAGTTTTGATTTTCGATTGGGTTTTTGTTTGTCGGAATCAATACAATAATTGTTCCTAAAGTAATAGATGTGGACATTACTCATATGACTTATCCTTATATTAGTGTGAAAACTAAGTGAATACAACCCCACATACCTTCTCAAAGACGTGTTTGGTTCTCTTGAAAATTGATCTCGACAACTTCTTATATACCAACATCCAAACTTGGAGTCATTAAATTATCCGAGTTAAATTTACAACTACGATGAACGGTCAATATTCATTTTCACTTTGTAGTCCCTATTATGGGATATTTGATTTCAAAGTTTTTCGAAATATAATTTGTTATGCCTTTAACCAAAAATGACCTTTCATTGGTATTGTTAGCCAAAAGATATAAACCCACATAACTTAAGGATGTCATAAGGTGAGTTTAGTTGACCTACTAATTGAGAGGGACAAGTTGCAAATTTACAACTTGGCAAAAATGGTCCAACTTCTTGAACCATTACTTTTTCTTTCTTTTTTTTTTTGGAGGGTAGTACTATGTGATAATGTTGCAATCCTATGTTGGTCAGTCTTGTCACTTGTGTGGCCCTATTTCACCTATAACCCAATCCTATTCTAGGTGGAATTTATTTCTATTTTCAGAGTGTTGCTTTTTTTTACTTTTAGAATATCACTATTTGCTCCCTGAATGTTCAGTATATCAACAAGAAAACAAACATCTTTTTGGAAGTTTGAAATAAATATGCAGTGTCCCTATATTTTGGGGAGGGGATGCTGTGGCATTTATTAAAGACACATTTATTCTTTTTTAGGAAAATAAAAATATTTTCTTCAAGAAAGTTTTTTTTTGGAAGATTTTTTCAGAGAGAGAACATTACAATATTTGATTTTTATTTCAAGATATGGGAAAATTTGTAGAAAAATTTATTTAAAGTGTCCAAAATATCCTTATTTCCCATGGGAAAGTATAAGTGACCAAAATTTATAACAGTTTACCTTCCCAAGAAAAAAAAAAACTATTCCAATACCTCAAAAAATTGTTGGAAAATGTCATGCATTTCTAACAATTGACTGGACGGGGGGCCACTTTTTTTAATGCACACGAAGAAGACCAAATCTTCAATGAATTGGCTGTTGGGTGATTTTCCGATCGTTTTTACTAAATTTCAGCGGTTATGAAAAGACAAAAATACCCCTATAGTTTTATCAAAATATTGTTCGAAGGTGCTATACATTTCTAAAAACTGATCAGGAAGGGATGATTTTTTCACACATCTTCTCTGCACTTTCTCTCTCCTCCCCCAAATATCAATATAACTCAACCCATCAAAACTATAAATAAACTCATCTTCGTCTTCTTCATTTGTCCACCACACAGCCATCACCATTACCACCATCCAACCGCCACCAACACCACCGCCACTTCGGCAAAGGCTAGGAAGCCTTCGACAACGGTTGCGGCGACCCGATAGAGGTGGGTGACGCAAAAGCCGGGGAAGAAAAGAAACTTCTACATCCTTATTTTGCAATCAAATATAAAAAAAATATTGGCCAATTTGAAAAAGTTGGACCCTAAAACCCTAAACTTGAAAAAGTTGGAGAACTTTAAAGTAGAAAGATTTCAAGATTCAAATCTAAAAGTTATTATTAAATATTGTGACTTTCATTAAATGTAACGATTTAGAACTCAAATTTAATTAATTATTAAATTCTATCGTTCATGGTTTTTAACAGTTGTTGAATATGGAATAATTGGGTCTTGGTCTCAAATAATCCCTATTTTGAGGTCTTGATCGAGAATATTTCAAATTGACATTTGACTATTAATGGTCCAAATTTTTGACATATTTTCTATCACTAAACTTTTTACTCATTTTCAGCAATCTGAAGTCCAAAATTTGATGCATAAAATAGATAAAGTTTTATAATGGAAAATACGTCAAAAATTTGGCCCATGTCACAAAATAAATTTGGATTATTCCTAATTAATAACCCAAAGTTAAAGATTATTTGGTACTAAAAATTCAAAATACAAGTGTTAAACTACTTAAATTATCTCTACCAATAAATCAAAGAGCTAGTTAGACCTTAAACTATAGCCATAAATTAAGGATATCTTCTTGATTTATCATTTTATCACAAGTATTTGTAATTAGAATTTCATAATTAATATCAATTAGCAATTTTTGAGGCCCGGGCGGGAGATAGAGGAATGCAAATGTGGTCTTATGCATGCTATGCTACATGAATTACGTGGAAACAAATATGTACAAGACTCTGTTGTGTGCAATACACAACTCTATTACGCATTTTATACTAGAAAATGCAACCCTAATCTTAAAGCATGATATGACTTTTTTTTTATTAGAAGGGAAAAAAATTAAATAAAAACTAAAAAAACTAACATGACTCAAAATGAAAATAAAAAATGATATGATATGACTCGAAATTCAAACTAATGCAACTTAAAATGAAAGATGCACATGATCTAGAAACAAAAAACTAAAAAATGCACATTGATTTGCTGCATGTATGCGATATGAACAACCCCCACTTTCCCGAGGAAAAAAAAAGAATAAGGAAAAGTAAATCAAAAACTCTAAATGTCAAGAGTGATTTCGAAGTGAGTTTCATGACAAGGCAAAAATAGTGAAAATTATGAGTTCTCTTGTCGAACTGCCTCGTAAGTTACCATGATGCGGATATTGAGTGATGAGCGAGCCCCCAGTTGGAATGCTGCAGAACACGATATTAATGGAAGACTCGGCCTGCTTAAGTTGCATGATGGGATAGTCAGGATGTTCGACCTTGATGTCAAGGTTAAGAACCCCAAGCACTAAGAAGGATCAAGCGACAAGTCGTCTTGATTTCTTTTGCCTTTTCTCTATTCTTCTTGATTCTTTTAGGTAGGAACATGTAAGCACCAAGCCCCCAGTATCAGTGAACAAGCGTCTTCAGGTGAGTCAGAATGATTGACCTAGGTGGGTGTCACCTTCAAGTAACGCCCTACTTTGATGCAGCTGGCATCTTGTTCTACTAAAGGAGTTATCCCTCACTCAGGTATTCTGAAAGCAGGGATTAATTGACGAATCTCATACATGCACTAATGACCAAATCAGAAGAGCTCATAAGGTGATGGGGTGAAAATGGGAATGATAGAAAAGATAGTGAAAGCTCATGCCCAAATAGAGGGCGAGATAAGGTTGTGAGTGGTTCGGTGAGGGTAGCGATTAGATGTATTGGACAAAGTGGTGAATGGATGGGTAGTTCTATGGATAAAGGTTTGAACTGATGGAGTGGACGTGATGGTCTATGAATGAAATACCATGTCTCGTGGGTTTATCTCATAAGGGAAGAGATGGTCAAATGGCTATGGTTTAATTGATTTCGGTATGAAGGGTGATCCAAGTCTGATGGGAAAAGTAGGTGTGCTTAGGTGAAATAAATCTTACAGCTTGTCAGTGTCCTTAGAGACCAAGGTTCCCTCTCCTTTTGCCTAGCCCGCCCGATGAGGTTTTCGAGCTAGCCACTCTTTATTCTATCTCTCAAAATCCAAATGACTTGATGATGAATTTTCTCTAAAGTGAATTGCAGCGGCCGGGTCTCATAGAGGTTCTCCTACGTATCCAATAAGGAATAAGGTCATTCGTAGTTCAACAGGTGCAGCTTCAAAGGATCGATGCCTCAAGGAGGACTTTAAGACAAACTAGAGGGTTAGATGGTGAGGGGAGATGCGAATGTTTGAGGGGACGGGATGTGCACGGGTGACTTAAACCAACAATTGCCTCTTATGCCTCTTATTCTTGGTTTCTTCTTTCTCTTTTTTTTTTTTTATTTTTTTCTTCTTTTCTCTCTCTCCTTTTTTTTTTTTGAACTAGACTACCTCAATCTATATTTTTCTTATCAATGATATTTTTCTTAGGGATGAGGTGGTCATAAAATGAATGACCGGGTTCGTGGTAGTGGTTAAGAAGATGGTGGGAGAAGGTAATAATGAAGGTAAAGTGGCTAGGTGGGAATGAAGGTGGTGATGATGTAGGTGGTAAGGAGTGGAAGCCTCCTATCCTAATCATGTCTTTCTGAGTTGCATGATTTATTTTACTGTGAGATTCACTTTTAAAGACTATTGGTAACTTTGAATTCTCTCCTTTTGCCTAACTTGTTGGGTGAGTGTTCAAGTTAGCTTCCCTCCTTTTAATTTTCACTCATTCACCTCTCCTTTTGCCCAACTTGTTTGATGAGTGTTTAAGTTGACCTCGCTCTTTTTTATTTGTCTCTCCTTTTGCTTAACTTCGCTTTGGCTGTGAAGCTAGCCTCTCTTCTCTCTATTAATCTTGGACTCGGGGTAGGGCACAAAAGCATATAGAAAATGTGATGAAGATGTGAGATGGAGGAAACGAGCAGATGGGTGTGTCAGACTTGGATGGCCATATGGGTGAGTGAGCTCTTCAATTCAAATCAGTAATGCAAGTACAAGATTCTTTCCTTAGCAGTTTAGAAGCGAATGAAGGATCGAGGAAGACAAGAGTCATAATCATAAAAGGTTTCATCTTTATTTAATGCAGCTAAGATGAATACATTAAAAAAATCTACTTAGGATATATCCCAACTGACTCTGAAAATGAAAAGAAAAGACGCAACATGAGGGGATCGCCTAATTGATCTTTGCAGCTCGGGGTTTTGGAAAGACCCCATTTGACTTTGTGGTAGTCAACGTTCTAATTAGGTTTCTACGCTACGATTGGCAGTGAGAGCTTCCTGGATTGGAGCATTTCTTCTATCTTGTCCTTGAGAGTGTTGCACTTCTCGATGTCATGACCTCGCATTCTATGATATTTGCAGAACTTGCTAGCATCCTAAGTTCTGTTTTTTACTTCAGGTTCAGCTCGAATAGGGGGAAGCTTGATCTTTCCTTCCTTAAGGAGACAGTCGAGAGCCTTCACATAGGTAGTGGAGATGGGTTGTCGCGGTTCAACATTTCTAGCAAAGGAATTAGGAGCCCTTTGATGAATGTCAATGTCATACAAACCCATCGATGATGATCCTCCTCCTATATTTTCTCTGATGCGATGTTCGATATTAGCCATCCTTTTATCGTTTTGTAGAATCCAAAAGATCATATCCATTTTTCGGTCCAGACCTTCTATGCGTGATTGCATTTGATTTATTGCGGTAAAGAGTTTGTCCATAAAAGAATTTTCTCGCTTACCACATCTTCTTTCTTGATATCATTATGTGGCTAAGGGCGAAACTTGGTCTTCCTTCTTAGTTGAAGGAGACCGGGAGATATTTGGAGCTGTTTTGAACCTCTCCATTGGTATGTTGGACTTATGTAGTTGATTGACCCTGGAATAGAACTGAGTCCCAAGCCCATATAGTGATTTGCAGACATAGGGATTTCTCTCTCTATTTCACGCATGCTTGACATTTCACTATGATAAGTGTTGCTTCCATCTTCATCAAGAAAATTAAGCTCATCATTCATCCTTGCTAGCGTATCAACGATTTCATCTATTCTCCTATCATTGCCTTGCATTTGCTGTGAAATTTCAGTCAAATGTTGGGAGATGAAGAGATTGAGTTCATTGTTGCTAGGTATTCCGTTGGAGGCCATTGGAGACAGTGGTGCAAAGAAGGCAAATTGTTTACTCCGAGTTCAAGGTCGGTCACCGGATCCTTATTCTTCCTTTGTGGAAACCATAAACCTCAAAAATTAACCCTGACATTGACCTACCAAAAGACCTAGCGACCTACATGAGACAACCTAATGTAGACCATGCCTATATGCTGACTCTTTCTTCTTTTTTTTTTTGTTGGCTTGACTCACCCACCATCGGGCTTGCATGAGGACCACTAGCCTAGTATGAAACTATGCATATGGGAAGGGGAAGGTCCATCGGGTCGTCATAAGATCGAGTCAACATCAAAGTCTTAATGAACTTAGATTCGAATAACGACCTGATACACACTTTATGGATCCAATGCTACCAAGGGTTGGATAAAGTCAGACTAAGATTTTGGGCTTTAATCAAACCTCTTTGATTCAGGCCCAAGAGAGACCTTTGGGCCTTCTTTAACTTCTGCATGACTATTGCCCAAACTAAAGTGGCATTAGGAAGGAATGAGTTATGAGACTGACTCTTAGAATGAAAGAATGAACACATAGCACATAATTTACACATAGTACAATAAGAATGCACATAGCATACAAATAGGTAATGCACTTAACCAAGGTTCTATATTCAAAGGTTTAAGGTCGGGTACCGAAAACTAACATACTCATGTCTCTCACACGCCACAAATTCTATGGAGTTTATAGTAATGTACCCGTGTGTTTCTCGCAAAATTAAAGGGAAAATGTAAATTCATTATCCCGAGAATTTTGGAGTGCTTCATGAGTGGGAAAGTAACTTGCGATCTTCTTGAAATGTGAAGTTCATTCCTTTATGAAGTTGGAAGTACACTTTGCCCAAAAGGGGAATTTGGGTTAAATCCTAAACGGTACCTTTGGGTTCATCCCGGTTTATAAAGAAATCAAGATGGAGCTCCGTATTCTTGATGCCTAACTAAATAAATAAAAATTAAAAGAATTAATTTCTCCTTTCAACTCGAAATTTTAAAAACCGATTTTTCAAATATTACCCTCTTAAAGTAAATCCCCAATGGAGTCGCCATTTGTAGGACCCGGGAAAATCCCTATGGTGTCCCACGCGTTGTATGACGAGTTGAATGAGGTGTCTTAATCTTTAAAGGATTTTAATGAATTTTATTATGATGTTCAAGTGAATCAAAATAATAAAAATCAAAAGAGTCGTCAATTAATTTTTAATGAGAATTAATAAACTCAAATTTAAACTCCATAAACCACGAACCATGAGAATCGGATCCGGGGGTAAGGTTACGAATTCGAAAGTAAAAACCCTCAAATTCGCCCGTTCAAAGAAAGGACTCTACTAAATCGGTTAATTTAAAGAAAAGAGGAGAATTAATTAGATTAATCAATATTATTTAGTGCATATAAATGAAATAATTAAAGGTAAAAATAAAATAAATGTGAATAGTAGAATGAAATAAAAGAACAAATGCATAAACATTTACAAGTTTGCATTTAATTAGATTAATTAGAGCATCAAAATTATTATTTAAGTCAAATTTTATATCATAGCGAAGTGAGAATAAAATAAGAAAAATAATACTAACCTCAAGTTAATGCCAAGATGATGATGATGATGATGATGATGATGATGATGATGAGAAGGATAGATGAGAAGAAAGGTAAAATCACCTAGTGTCAATACTTTTATGATGATTTTTTGGTGTGGAAAAAGAGTGGAAATGATGGTGTATTTATAGTGGTGGAGGTGAGTTTATTTATGGTGGTAGATTATAAAATATTAAGAGGATAAAATCAAATAAATGATGATTTTATTTGATTTGGAGAATGGATGAAGAATGAAATTAGATATAGAGAGATTTTATTTGGTTTAATTTGATTTTGAGGATTTTAACATGTGGAAAATGTGTACATTTCAAAAATTCTTGGCATTTAATCCTAAATTACTCTAAAATAAAATAAACTCAAAATAAATTACAATATTTATAAAGCCGAATTAAATGACAAAATTTCAGCGTCTACACCATTGTTTTTTAACAATTGAATGTGGCTCGGCAAAGGAGCTCCAAAAGTGTTGATATCTGAAAATTCTACCTTTGTTGGTTAAGGTGTTTGGGGAGGTATTAAGAAAGACATAAGAGTGGTCCGAGATTGTAGAAGGTCCGTTGGAGCATTCATGTCTAGGGAATAATGCTTCCCAAGCGGGGGAAATAAGAACTCCATCGAGCTTCTCAAACACAAGGTGGCCTTTGCAAAAAAATTTCCAAGTGTATTGTCGACCCGAGGCAGTGACATCAGAGCACGATGAATGGGCTAAAAACCTGTTCAGCCTACTAAATCTGTGAATGGGAGGTGCCTGACCTCCCAGCTTATCCGACGAAGAGAGAAGCTCATTGAAATCTCCAATCAGACATCAAGGGAGTTGGATAGAGTTAGATAGGTCCAACAGGTCCGACCAAAATGTGTTTTTGTCCCTCTCTTGGGTCGAGCAAGTTGTAATTAGGAAGTGGTTGTTTATATCTTTGTCAATCACCTCGCAGTGTAGAATCCTGTTTGATGTGTGGAGGATCCAAAGATCAACAGCAATTGAATTCCAAAGGCACCAAATGCCACCACAGTGATTAAAGGGCGGAATATAGTGAAATGAATCAAAACTCAAATGGGGTAGAATTTTATTGATGTTTTCATTATTAACCATAGTTTCGAGGAGAAAAACCAAATCTGATTTGATTGAGTTACAAAGAAATTTCAATTCACCGCAAAGTTGGGTCTTACGGGCCACTTGAACATTCCAACTAATAATTTTCATTAAAAATTATTTTCAATCAATGGGGTGTAATGTGGAGTATCAAACAGTAGCTAGACAGCATAAGAAACTGAATACCATGGTCCAACAAGGCAAGACAATTTACAAAATAGCAGACAATATAAGAATTAATCTAATTAACAAAGGGACTTTGAATATGCACAGGAAATTGGGAATATGACTAATAAGTGGAAGAAGCTTGTTCAGATCACTCCGGTCAGCATCACAAAACACAAGCATCCATTCATAAAGGGAGATGAAGATACTCTGTAATTTTGTGCATGATAAGAAGTTTCACTGGTTTTTTTGCATTTTGGACCCCTAAACTTTAGGGGTGTTTATTTTTTGAACCCTTTGTTTTCAACTTTAATTTTTTTTGGACCCTAAAGTTTATAATTTGAAAAAAAAAAGAATCCTAAAGTTTGTGGGTTAAAGAAAAAGGCCCTAATTCATTCTTTGTTTTCATCCCATGTTTGAATTTATCTCCTGATTGACACCAAACTTCAAAACTAAGGTTAAAACTGATATTGAAGCTATAATACACCTCTCTTATTCATGTCAGAGCTACTTAGACCCTTGAATACAGGGGTTTAAGTAATTCCAACGCGAATAAGAGAGGTTTATTATAACTTTAATATCGGTTTTAACCTTAGTCTTGAAGTTTGACGACAATCGGGAGATAAATTCAAACATGGAAAGAAAAAGAAAAACGGGAAACAAGCTTTTTTTTCAACTCAAAAACTTTATGGTCCTTTTTTTTCAAACTACAAAGTTTAGGGTCCAAAAATTTAAAATTGAAAACCAAGGTTTCATAAAATAAACACCCCTAATGTTTGGGATCCAAAATGCAAAAAACCCGAAGTTTCACTACAATTTAATTTGTTTGAATAATTATGTTCTAATATTACACCACTGATGCTGGGTAACGGAATTTGCAAGACAAAACTTTTTTTTATGTCAATTTCATTGATCAGTGGAGTACCCGTACCTCATTTTTTTTATTATATATTATGTTTATTTTAGGAAAATAAATTATCTACGAATAGGTGTTGCAATTTTTTTGAATGTTCCATTTTTTAATTTCTAATTTATGACCCATGTTCTTTGGATTGATAACATTTTCCAATCCAATCCAATCCAATTCAATCCAATCCAAACATTATACAATTTCCCCAAAAAAATTCTCTCTAAAAACACAATTCCCCCAAAAAACATCATAACTTATCCAATCAAATTCAATCCATCCAAACCTCATTTTATCTAATCAAAAGAATAGGGTTATTATTATACTTTAGCTATTTTTATATGATTAAATATTGACTATTAGATATCCCATATATTTGCACAGATTTAAGACTACTAATAATAATAATAATAATAATAATAATAATAGGAGTAACAAAATATAAATGGGAAGTGCGGTTGAGTGGGTGCTGGATGAAGTAATGCATGATGAAAGTCATGACTCATGAAAGTGATAATGGACCCTATTTCACGTGATGAAAACACTCCCTCTTTAATTCCACTTGTGTTTTGTTGATTATTCAAAGCTTATATTGTATCTGTATGGCTGTTGTATGGTCTTCTTTTATGAGTGTTATGATCAGGAAGGAACTTTCTAGGAACACAACTAAATAAAACAAACTTCTACTTTTTCCTCAGTCTTCATCAATCTTCTTATATTTCATGCTTTCTACTAATTAATTGGTTGACCAAATTAAATCTTCCCAACGAGTTATACTAATCAATTTGATTTAGATTATGGGTCTGTTTTGCATGCTACTGTTTCAACCGTATATATAAGACCGTCTTATCATAAATTTATTGTAAGGTAAATAATATACATTGTGGTGATAATTTATGAATACATGGGTAACTAATTATTTATTTGGGCTGATTTTAATAAAACTCACCCTTAATAAATTATTTAATCACATTCGTATTAAAAAGTTATTTTAATACCAGTCACTAGTCATAGTAAAATATTAAAGAGTCACTCATTGAATTCGTCCCATGATAAGTTTACGTGAGATACTCTTACATAGTTACTATTAGTATTTTGTTTTGAGAGGGAAATATGAATTCAATATTAATGCACGTAACTAATAAATAATTATCGTTAGAAATTAATATTTATTAAGTGTTCTCTAGAGCTTGTGTTCCAACAAGCGATTACATATTAAACTTATTTTTTAATATTTTAATTTAAATTGATTTAACAATAATCTACTCCTTGAAGCTCAAACACCGGTGCATCTAAGAAATTAGAGTTAGAAATAACCAAATTAATGCTTGCACAACTCAACCAATGATGGCATATTGTCAAGAGATAGGCACTTGGTTAAGAATTATAGACACTCATACTCATAGACTCTCAGAGGTTTTGATTTCTTTACTCATTACTTTAGTTATATGATATCTTGAAATACTTTTACACTGAAAATAATGTGTATTTAAGTTGAAATTGAAACCTTACCGATAAACTCTTAGCTCTGTTGGTATTCGTTGCACTGTGGTATTTCATAGATTTCGGGATGGATTTCTGAGAGCAGGAATAGTATGTTTGGTTTCCCCCATTCCCTATGGGATGGTGGACCCATTAGGCTTTCCCTGATATTGGTGATTCAATGGATGGCCCGACTTATCAATATTTTAAAAAAAAGTTGAAATTGAAACCTTAAGTAAGATTACTTTCATTCTTCAATTGTATCGTCTTGATGATTTCAAATTGTTTATGATAAATATGATCCATAATCATACCATTTTCATACAAGAAAATTCTTTAACTTGACAAACTAGTTTACTTCCTCATCTTGGAATGGTTGAAAAAAAATGAGTGGGGTAGCAAATTTAACTACAGCCTATTTATTGATAATCTTTGTACCCATATGGACATGCATGTCAAATTTATTTTCTTTATGTTTTAATTAAAAGCAAAGGCGAAATCATATATTAAAAACATACTACTCCTTAGGGTGAGATTGACTTACACTAGTAGAATTGGGGTCATTATGCGTCCGTCAAATGGCGTCTGTTTAGACGTCAGACGCCCAAACGTATGTTTTTTTAAAATAATGTGTAAAGTGGCGTCTGATTTAGAGGCAAACAGACGCCAAAATATTTTGGCGTCTGATTTCTGGGGAAACGGACGCCAAAGTGCAGCTGCTTTCTCGGCTGCTGTGAGGCTATTTCTTATTTTTTTTTAATATTAAACCCTATTGGCGTCTGTTTAACACTAAGCAGCGCCATTAAATAAAGCAGACGCCATTCTGTTCAAAAATGGAGAAATTCTCTTGCTCGCCATTTTTGAACGGATCGGAAGAGAGAAAAATCGAGAGGTTAAAGAGAAGATTCAACGAAAGAGCATTTCAATTCACAAAATTTGGGTAATTTTATTAATTATTATTGTTTTTTAAATTATTAGGGTTATGTTCTTTTGTAATTTTTGTTATAAATTTGTGATATATATATAACCGAAAAATATAATGAATATGAATTTGTGATATTAATACTTGGATGTTTTATATGTTTTAGAATTATGATTTTTATGAATTTTGGACATAAATATATGATATATATGTGAATAACGAAATAATATGGTGAATATGAATATGTGATATGAATTTTGTATGTTTTGTATATTTAGGAGGTTTATGGTATGAATTTTTTGATATAAAATTTTTGTTATGAATAACGAAAATTACGGTGAAAAATAGGGTTTTATGATATGAATTATGTATGTTTTTATGAATTTTTGATATAAATTTGCGATATGAATAACGAAAATAGTAGTGATTGAAATGGAATTTTTGATATGAATTTTGTATGTTTTTTATATATGTTTAGGAGGTATAGGGTTTATGAGTTTTTGATATAATTTTGTGATATGATCAATGATAATTATGGTGAATATGAATTTGCATTGTGATATGTATATTGTACTCGACTGGATGATTAAGCATGAGTAATTTTAATTCATGAACAGATTCACGTACATTATGGAAGGGCCTCCACATCGATGTTGGATGTACCAGAGGTTTGAACCGGGAAGGAGGGTTATCAGGGAAGAATGGGCTGCTGGGGTATATATGTTTGATAAATTTGCAAAGAGTAATTCGTATGAGTATCAGAGGACTGGAAAGTATCGGTGTCCATGTGTGAAGTGCAAGAATAAGTGCGGATTGACTCCAGATGAAGTTAAAACACATTTATGCAGGCGAGGGTTTATGGAGCGATATTGGTGTTGGGTTAGTCATGGTGAAGATTGGCGTGAATATTATGATGATGCGATGGCGGTGGTGATGATGCCGTAGGTGAGGGGAACGTGTGCGAGATAGTTCGCCGACAAACGAGGAACCGATCACCACCGTTCATCGACGAGCGGAAGATATGATGAATGATTTCATCATGGCTAATGAGGCGCCTAATGCAGAGCTCAACATTTTTATGATATGCTTCATCGCTCAGCGGCTCTGTGGGAAGGATGTGCGACCCATCTTGAGTTGTCATCATCGTGAGATCGATCCTACAAGTCGAAGCACAATTTGTCGAGCAAGCAATGAACGATATCATGGAATTGATGAGTGAGACTTGTCATGAGAACCTAATGCCTAGAAACTACGATGAGTTGAAAAGAAGGTTAAGAAGTTGGGGATGGGCTATGAAACATTTGATTATTGCATTAGTGGATGCATGATCTACTATAAGGACGATGCATCTCGGTGAATGTAAATTTTGTGGTCACCAGGTATAAGCCACAAAAATCGCTTGCGAAGACAAATAAAGGTGTCCGTAAGAGAATGTTTTACTTTCCTTTGGCGCCTAACTGCAGCGTCTGTATGCATCGAAGAATACAGTAGGTCATATGAGGTGGCACGGAGAACAAGCGCGATGAAGGTGTTCTTTGTCATCCGTCGGACAATGCGCATCATGGAAAATGTTTGAGTAGCGCATCCGACTTTGCGAGGAATCGCGGAATGTAAGGTTGGGCTTTGTATGCGGATGGGTTTAGCCCGTTCAACATGACAGGAAATCTTATTCGATATGGCGGTTGTAGTTACTCCTTACAACTTGCCACCCGAATTGTGCATGACAACGCCGTACATGTTCCTCGCGTGCATTATTCCAGTCCAAGAACCGGAAATAAAATTGATGTCTTCCTTCACCTTTGGTGGGCGAGTGCGATGCTTATGGTTGGGAGTTGAAGCGTCGACATCTCCAAGAGACAAAATTTCAACATGAGGGCATCGTTGATGTGGACGGTCAATGATTTTCCGGCCCTTGGGATGCTTTAGGTGGAGCACGCGTGGCGCTATGTCTTGTCTGTTTGCATGGATGGATTGAAAGCAATGCGTCGAAGCATGGGAGGAAAAACTGCGTGGTTTGATCGTCATCGGCAGTTTCTTGATAAGGGCATGCTTTTAGAAGGAATCGAAGGCATTTGAAAGGGCACACTTGCCGGATAGAAATGTCCCACCGCGTAGGAAAAAGCGGTCATTCAATCTATGAGGAGGTGAAGGACTTCCCAGGTGACTACCATGGGGACTTTGTAATCCGGGATTCCGAGAGAATGCTCATAATTGGAAGAAACAAAGTATCTTTTGGGAGTTGCCTTATTGGAAGGATCACGTTGTTCGACACAACTTAGATGTGATGCACATTGAGAAGAATTTTGTGGACAACATCGTAAACACGGTGATGGGGTGACCGTGAAAGCGAAGGATGATGGAAATGCAAGGAGGGCGTGGCGATATATGCGACAGCACGAACTCCATCTAGTGCCCAGTCCGAACGGTAAACCCTTGCGACAGAGCCAAATATGTTCTTCCAGAATAAGCGATCGGGCGTCGTGATTGGGCACAACCGATTGCGGGCGCCTATGCTTGAACTTTGCAAGCGTGCCGATGCATCGTAAAAGGTTTCAAAATTTTAAAAGCCATGAATGTCATGTGTTCTTACAGACACTGTTACCTGATGCGTTCCGGGCACTTCCCGATGATGTGTTGGAGCCACTCGTTCAGTTAAGCCAATGGTTCAAGAGCACATGCGCGCCACAACATTGAAGCACAGTGATTTAGTCCGGCTTGACAAAGAAATTCGCATAATAATTTGCAAGTTGGAGACCATATTTCCCCCCGGCTTCTTCAATGTAATGGAACACCTCCCCATCCACCTGGTTCAGGAAGCATTTTTTGGTGGTCCTGTTCAATATCGTTGGATGTATCCTTTTGAGAGGTATTTCGGGTGGCTGAAGAAGAAAATCAAGAACAAGGCACACCCTGAAGGATCCATGGCTCAAGCGTACCTCATGTTTGAGATTTCCCAATTCACATCCACATACTTTGGACAGGAAGTATCATCTTCTACATCAACAGGTATGCGTGACGAAGGCGTGCCAATTAATGTCGACAATGATCCTATGTTATTGTCGGTTTTCAAGGACGGTGGGACCTCCGTGGGAGGTATAAGCACGAGGTGGCTCGAGGATCAGGAGTACAAAGCAGCACACCTGCACGTCCTGCTGAACTGCAAAGAAGTCAACCACTACTTAGAGTAAGCACTGTTCAACATTATGTTTACGATATAATATATATTTCATCCGTTCGATATAATTAATGAGCTTGTATCCCGCGCAGATTGTTTAAGAATTTCAAGTTGACTTCATTTCCTGATGCCACGGACACTCAATTGGATCAGATGATTGAATCGGAGTTCACACAATGGTTTTATCAGCTATCGGTGAGAATCGCACACCTTTTGAACAATTTTGATTTTTCCCATATCTAAACGAAAATTAATATGTTCAAAATGTAACTGTTAAAACATGTGAAGGAAAATTGGGAAGCATTTCGGTTTTACGAAGATGAGCGACATGACCACCTTTACCAGTTAGCCCGTATGCCTTTACCTAAAGTGACCACGTGGAGTGCGTATCGAGACAACGGGTTCTTGTTTCACACCCAAGCAAGGAGTAACTCTTTGGCTTCGTATAGTGCCGGGGTGTGTGTCAAAGGCACGGGTGGCGGTAGATTTGTTGATGACTTCTATGGCGTTCTCCAAGAAGTCATTGCATTAGAATATGTTGGGTCCGTCACTAGAAAGAGCATATTGTTCAGATGTGATTGGTTTGACAATACCCGATGCAGTGTCCGTTCACCAAATTTATGCCCGTTTGTTGAATTACACAAGGCGATGATCTTGGAAGTATGACCCATTCATATTGGCGGGGTGCGCAACCCAAGTGTTGTTCATGAATTACCCGGCAGGCATACGGGATAAAGCTAATTGGTGGGTTGTGGTTGCAAACAAACCTTCATATGCACAGTACAAGCAGTACACCCTTCCGTTGGCCCTCCAAGATGATCAACCAAGAGCTGTTGTCCCGATCAACCCCGATGACGGCACCGTTTCTCAAGTACTCGCGATTGAAGGGTGTACGATGAGGTTGCCGATATGGACAATACCCAAGTAATAGTGGTCAATAATACGTCCGAATTGAGCGAAGAGGAATATGGAGACAACGACGACGAATATGAAGATGGTGACGAGGGTGAGGATGAGGGCGAGGATGACAACGATGAATATTAATTAGTTGTGTTACACAATTTATTGTAATATATAATTAATATTCGAATTTTGTATCCAAACATGCTATACATATGTAACGAATAAATTTAATCGATCTATATATTTTGAGACGCCCATTTCAAAACATTTATAATAATATAAATAAATAACAATAATTATAATAAGAAAATAAATAAACAAATAACCACAATAAAATTAAAAATATTAAAATCTATAACATATTTATTAATAAAGTTAATTTAAAGACCTTTATTATCATAAATTTTTTTAAAAACATGGCGTCTGTTAGACTACTAAACAGACGCCATTCTGGTTAACAGTTCTGAAATGATGTGAGAGTCAGAACGTTGTCAGTTACTTTAATATTGGCGTCTGTTTAACACCAAATCAGACGCCATGTTGATACGATATGATTTTTTGGACGGAAATTAAGGAAGGTGGCGTCTGTTTGACCAAATAAACAGACGCCAAAATTGGTAACAATTACGGTAAGATCTTGGAACCCTAAACATCAATATATTTAACCAACTTGGCGTCCGTTTATACGTATAACGGACGCCATATTTGCTTCAATTGTCGCTGCGAATATTTTACTCGCAGCAGCCATTGACGAGGAGTAAAAAACGAAAGAAGAAGAACGCCGTGAGTACTGTGTGCGTTGAAGATCAAAACCAGTCAATCAGGTATGTTTTTATATATATTTTATGAATTATTACTGATGTCTAAGGTTTAGATATGATTTTTATATGTTTTTATATATATTTTATGACGATGAAGAAACAACGAAAGAAGAAGAAGAACGTGGCTACACTGTGTGCGTTGAAGATCAAAACCAGTCAATCAAGTATGTTTTTATATATATTTTATGAATTATTACTGATGTTTAGGGTTTAGATATGATTTTTATATGTTTTATGAATTATTATTGATGTTTAGGGTTTAGATATGATTTTTATATGTTTTATGAATTATTATTGATGTTTAGGGTTTAGGTATGTTTTTTTATATATTTTATGAATTATTATTAATGTTTATGATTTAGCTAGATATAATTTTTATATATTTTATGATTTATTATTGATGTTTAGGGTTTAGATATGATTTTTATATGTTTTATGAATTATGTTCGATATAAGGTTTAGGTATGTTTTTTATATATTTTATGAAATATTATTAATGTTTAGGGTTTAGATTTGATTTTTATATATTTTATGAGTTATTATTGATGTTTAGGGTTTAGATATGATTTTTATATGTTTTATGAATTATTATTGATGTTTAGGGTTTAGGTATGTTTTTTATATATTTTATGAATTATTATTAATGTTTAGGATTTAGCTAGATATGATTTTTATATAGTTTATGAATTATTATTGTTTATGATTTTTATATATTTTATATATTTTATGAGTAATTTGAATGGGGCATGTTTTTATTAAAATGCGTAGTTAAAATGATTATTTTTATGCGAAATGGCGTCCGTTCGCAGATATTCTTAAGATGACAGGAAGAGATGGATCACGTGGTGGGTCTAGAAACAGACGTGGGGGGTCATCATCGAACAACCCACCGTCACCATACATCCCGCAATTCGATCCATCAGCGCATCCAGAAATAGATCAGTCGACCCTTGAGTTGATGCGCTTATTTGCGCCCGATGTCCAGTGACGATGGCGACTTTCGATATTCGAGGTATGAGGCTTATCATCGTGGTGCCCAAATGAAGGAGGTGCCCACCGGCAAGGAGGGTAACAGGCCGATGCTAGCGGTACCCAAGCGGAAGGAGGTACCCAGTGGTGGTACCCAAAGCGAAGGAGGTACCCAAGTGGTGGGACCCAAATCGAGGAGGCTACCCAATGAAGGGGATGGCAGGAGGATATTCGTACCTGCGAATTGAGCTAGACGTTCCGGGAGATGCTCCAAAAACACCGGATGGAAGATTCATAATTGAACCATGTGGTGGATCGTGAGTATCAATCATGTCTCATTGACAAAACTTTGATTATATTATGAATTTATATATGTTTGTGTTTAAATATATAACAAATTTTATGACATCTAAACTGACATCTATTTCTTATTGGTTTCAGTGTATCGCCTTATGGAGCACACGCGGTCAGGTCCATTATAAACATCGTGAAGCAAAACTTCAAAGACTTTTGGCCTAAATGGGCTAAAGTGCCTTTTCAAACAAAAGAGTTGATATTTGAGGAGTTCAAGGTAAAGTTACGTATTTAACGCCCATGTTTGCGTATACTTTTATATATATATATATATATATGTTTATATACGTACGTATGGTTTAATTTATTATACTTGATGAAATTGATTGTCTAATTTGCATGTTTAATTTCTTCATGTACGCATATGGTTTAAATGTAGAAAAAATATTGGTGGGAACTCAAAGATGACGGATATATCCGTGATCGTTTAGACGTCGGGTTATCAAACAATACAGCGACGCTATAGGCAAATCCAAAAAGCGTTGGCTGGCGGGTAAAGGCAAGCCTAAATGGATTGTCGACGACGAAATTTGGAAAAATTCGTCGAATTATGGGAAGACCCACGGTATGCTGAAAAGTGCTCCAACATGAGCCGGGCGAGAAAGATGGACAAAGAAAAGGGTCCACCATCACACACAATGGGCCCAGTTCCATTCGGTGTTGTTAGGGAAAAATTGGTAAGATAGTTGTGAATGTTTAAATATCATGCACGTATTTGATACTAACATTTAATTATATAAACACGGTTGTATTTGATGCTTACAGAAAAAGAAGAAAGACCGTGACCCAACCATATGGGAACAATTCGAGGCGACCCATATGAGGAAAGGCACTGATCAGTGGGTGGACAACAGGTTCAAGGTCATTGAGGTAATTAAAAATCTTCATCATTGAATATCGACATGATTTATTAACGTACAAACCTAAATTATAATTAATTCATTAATTTTATTAAAATACTCTTTTATGTTTTACTAAATCAGGAGAAGATGCTTGGCGATTATGATACTTATAAACGGGAGATGGCGGCCAAGCAGCGAGAGGACGGTCAACCGGAAACTCCTCTCATGACTCCAGAAGAGTTCTGGTTTGATAAGCAGCTGCAGAGTCGGGGGCACGTCGTAGGCATGGGGGCTTTGGGGGAACAAATGAAGCAGCAGTTCCCCCACATCGCATCTAGGCGACGTCCACGACGGCGTGGTGATTCCTCCTCCGTCGACATCCGAGCTCAAGTTACGGAGATGAACAGAGAGCTCCAGAAGAACTCGGCGAGCGACAAGCTCGCGAGGAAGATAGGCGGATAATGGAGCGAAGAATGGAGGAGATGCAACGCCATTTGCGCATCAAATGCATACGAGTCGAGCAGCGGTTGGCGGCAATGCAACGCGAAATGCAAATACAATACCAAGCAACACGGCAGCCACCACCGCGCCTTATAATTGGCAAGCCCGCCGTTGCGGATCTTAATGCGGAAGTCACCTACACTGGACAAGGGCAATACCCTCTTACGCCCCATCCGCAGCCAGTCCCCCGCCCTCCTTATCAACCAACCCAACCTGAGCCCACCCACCCAAATGATGATGATAATAATAATGACGCCGGAGAAGAATAATTTTTTTATTTGTATGTTTTTAATATTTGAACTTAATCAAACACTGACTTTTATTATTATATGTACGTAATATATTTGTGCTGGTTTCGATAACCACTTGCTCAGAGTCTAATAAGTAATTATGTTCACAAATACGTATATATGTCGTCCCATTTAATTATATAACTTAACGTACGTATACAAATTAATAAATAATTAAATATCATTCAACTGATATATATAAAATTTTTAAAAATACAATCATAATACTAATAATTTAATTATAACTAAGTAAATATCCTAAATAAATATCTTATACGTGTTTCTCTTTAAAGATTAATAATATAATTATAATTATAGTTAATATTAATAATTATAATACTACTAGCATTATTGTTATAATAATATATCTAATTAATAATATTATTAATAATAATTACTATTATAATTTGCGGATAATTTTCAAACAAAAATGGCGTCCGTTAGGGTACAAAACAGACGCCATTTTTCAAAGACCATCCAGCTGAATGTTTTCCCTCCAATTCATTTCTCTTTCAAAAATGGCGTCCGTTAAAGTACCAAACAGACGCCATAATTAAAATTGGCGTCTGTTTGGTACCGTAACGGACGCCATAATTAAAATTGGCGTCTGTTTGGTACCGTAACGGACGCCATTTGTCTCTATAAAAGCACCATCCAGGTGAATATTTCCCTCCATTTCATTTCTCTTCCCTCCTTCATTCATCCATCAATTTTCTCTCTAAATTCCATATCCTTTCAATAATTCCCTCCACCTCAAATCAATTCACTCCACTAATTAATAAAATTTACGAATTAGATTGAAGATTGAAGATTGAAGATTGAAGATTGAAGATTGTAATTATTTTTTGTATCTTATTAGTTATAAACCAACTCTGAAAATAAATATTTATTATAATTTGTTTTTGTAATTTTTACACACATATATGTATATGAAATTGTACATTTTAAATCCATATAAACTGTATTTTTTTTCATTATTACAATTTAGTTTGTACTATATATTATGCAAACTATATTTTTTCGTTACTAGTATATGTTTGTATTTTTTGGAGTTTTTATTAATGACGTATATAATTTGTTTTTGTATTTTTTATCATTATTAATCGTAATATTTTTCATTATTAATCGTAATGTTTTTCATTATTATTGAAATAAATATAAAAAACACATAATATTTCTGATTTTGTTAATCGTAAATTTTTTTTTTAATTTATGTTTATGGTTGGCGTCCGTTAAATGCATAATCAGACGCCAAATAAATATAAAAAACACATATTATTTCTGATTTTGTCAATCGTAAATTTTTTTTTTAAATTTATGTTTAGGGTTGGCGTCCGTTAAATGCATAATCAGACGCCAAATATAGCGTCCGTTATGCGTTTATGACGCCAACTCAAAAAAGCGCCGTAGACAAAGATCGTCAGCGCCATCTGATGACCGACGCGCGAAATATGGCGTATGATTTTAACGGACGCCAACATCAGACGCCTTTTCAAAAAGGCGGAACAATATTTAGCGTCCGTTTATATCAGACGCTAAAATCATTTTGGCGTCCGTTTCACCCCTTTCCAGACGCCATCTACAGACGCATTTAGGGTTAAATTCTACTAGTGTTACTCCACTCAAATTTATCCATTTTTCTTCCCCAATATTTCTAATACTTAACTTTTCAACGTTTGTCTAAATTTAATCATATATTGTCCTATCTTATCCCTCTAAAAGACAAGCCTTTATTAAAGGGAAATTTAGTTTACCTTTATGAATCCAACTTTCCAATATCAATTACTACTTAATTTTGTTCCAAAATAATAGTCCATTTTACATAGGAGAGTTTTGTTTATCTCAAATAAAATTATTCTTAGTTTTATAATAAACTATAATTTTAAGATGAAGAACATTTTTGAGACCCTAGATCTTGACAATATTTTGCTAATTGATGCAAACTGAATAGATTTGAATTCTTCAATTGCATCTTAACCACATCAATCACTTGATTTTCTAAGGTGTAAGCCTTTGACTAGTACTAGCTTATGACTTATGAGAGCTTCATTTCAAACCTAACTCGAACAACTTCTAGCTTAAAATTGTGACCCACAACAAAATGACCATTCATTGCTACAATTGTTAAATCAATTCTCTTCTTTCTCACCAAAATCCATATTTTCTAACTATCTTTCGTTACACTTTGTTTGAAATATATGCGTCCACAACAACCACTGATAACTATAATGTTAAATGCAATACAAAGCCAAATAAATTCATAAAAAGGGTTCAAATTCAAGGTTGAAACTTGGAATAAAGCAAATAAGTACAACCTCTTCTTTTATTATTAAAAGTCATAAAAGGCATAACGATTTACAAAACACAGTAAAAACATCATTAAAAAAACAACCACAATTATGAATTTAGGAGTTACACCCAAACTGAATCAAATATTGCTATAATACAATTTCAAAGATATGTCAACCAAAATGTTTCTCTTTTATTTCTCATTGCTCTTGAAATATTTCACAACTTACCCACCAAGCAACTGCATGCCTATGTCATTGCTCCAATATTATTTAATATTTCATTCGTTCCATATTAATTGTCATCTTTTGAAATCGTGCAGTCAAATTTCAAAATTTTTGACCATAAATTCTCAATATATACAATGAATTGCTATATAAAATTACCACAATTATATTCGTAACGAAAAATACTATCATGACAATTATGTAAAAATTTATCAATCAAAGAGTAACATTGAAGACCGTAAAAGTCAAAATTATAACAATTATCAATCTTTCTACGCTCCATTTGGGCCACATTTCAAAGTATTGGTTTTGTTTTGTTTTTTTTTTGTTCTTTTATCATTTGACATTTTCACTTAAAAGAGAACTAGGTATTATATAGTGAATGGCAACTACCAACCAACCTTATACTATGAGCCAGCAATGAAACCCAATTGGGAAAAAAGAAAAAAAAAAGGGGGGGGGGGGGGGGGATAGAAAAATTACCATTATGCAAATCCATTACTCATCTCAATGGTCAACATTTCATTTCATTTCATTTCCTTCAACTATAATTTTTTTTCCCCCCAAAAAATAGCCCAAAAGGGCAAATAACATGTACTGTACTACACTACTAGTATATGATGTATATCTATCACTTTTGTTGTATACAATTCCAATTTCCAACCACACAAACAGAAACAATCATCCGAAAAATTAAAAAAAGGGTTACAAAATTCCGTCAAAAAATAATCAAATAAACAAATTATTTTCCATGGTGTACATACAACACAACAACATCAACATCCCAACCCACTACCCTCCTCCCGGCGAGTGCACCCCAAACTCCGGCGAACTCATCCTCGGCAAAACATGCACCGCCACCGCCTCATACCCCTCTGGCGGCTCTACCACCCACATTCTCACCGGCGCCGCCGCGACATCCACCACGACGATCCCCCCTCCCCCGCCCGCCACCACGCAGACCTTCCCCACGGCGGCGGCGATGTGGTGGGTCCCTTTGAAGTGGTCGGATTCCGCCACGTCCACCCAGGAATCTGTGTTTTCGTGGTACTTCCGCAGCACCCCCTTGATGGCGTCCACCAGGAATACGTCCTCCTCCGCCATGTCCGCCGCCGGTCCTCTCCACCCCGCCACCATCCCCTCCGCCATCTCCAACCACTCCTCCGCCGTGGCGTCGTACACCGCCCCCTCCTTCGCGTCGACGTTCACCATGCACAGCCTCCCCCGCCACCCCACTCCCCCCACCGCCTCCCTCGCGAACCGCCCGTCCCGCAGCGGCGCCACCCTCTCCCACCCCCTCCCCCCGCCGGCGACGTCCCACCGCTCCGCCGTCCTCGCCGTTTCCGCGCTGAAGTGATTCCCCACTCCTCCGGCGACGTACACCGCCCCTTTCACAGACCCCGACGCGCACCACCTCCGCGGCACCGCCACGCACGGCCCGAACCCCCACTTTCCCTCCGCCGGATCGAACACCATCGGCCGATCCAGCGCCGGGAGGAGCCGCTCCGACGTCGCCGCCACCACCACGAGCCTCCCCGCCGCCGCAACTGACTGGATCGGGAGATTCCGGCTAATAAACGAAGGATGCCTCAAGAGCAGATCCGATGGAGGCTTGGGAAGCCATTGCCAACGACCCGAGATCGGATCGAAGCTGGAAAACACGATCGATTGAGACTGGGAGTGTGAGATCGGAGTGAGGATGCAGTAGAGAGAGAGGAAAGGGGGGAAGATGGAGGAGTAGATGAGTTTCCGCCATGGGAGGCAGACGGAGAAGAGGAGGGATGGGGGGAGTTTGGAGAGGATAAGGTGGGCGATGTGGTCGGGGAGGCCAGGGATGAGTGGTTGGTGGTGGTGGGTGTTTTCTGGGTCGTCGACGCCATGGGAGAAGGAGGAGGAGAGCTTGAGTTTTGCGCGTTTTCTGGACATGAATAACTGAATAAGAGAGAGAGAGAGAGAGAGAGAGAGAGAGAGAGAGATTTTAGAGGGCAGGTGGCGGAGAGAAGGATATATACGTGTGGTGTGGGGTGGTTTGGATTGGGAGAAAAGAAAAGACGGGGGGAAATGATGGTGGTGGTGTGAAAATGACAAGGTTCAAATATGATGGTGGTAGGAATTAGGATTAGCTGCCTCTACCCTCACCTCAATGGATGCTTTTTCATTTATGGTGGGTTTAGCTTTTTTATTGGGAAGACTTTTTGAGAAAGATTTTTTACTTTGTTTTAAGCTTTTTTAGGAAAATATGTATTGAGTTTAAGAGTAAAATAATGAATTTCACGCTCAAATTTTCTCATTTTAACAATCAAAAATGAAAAATTTTGTCCATTTGTCAAATTTCACCAACTTTTTTAGGAACGTTTGGGAACCAAACACTCTCTTAGGGATTGTTTGGTAGAAATTTTTTTCGGAAAAATTTTCATGGAAATCAGGAAATTTCCCTTAGCCCTTTTAAGGGGAAATTTTTTCTGGGATAATGTAAAAAATGGTGAGACCCTTGTAAAGTTTTTCTCAATATCAACCTACATCCAAACATAAAAAAAAATAAGTTAATCTGGGAAAATCGGTCTTTCCCTAGGATTTTTGGCCAACTAAACGCACACTTAAAACAATTATTCATTTGACTAAGTTTTGACCGTTGATTACTTATGAATTACAATGACTTACTAGGCCTGGCGTTCGAGTGCATCGAATCGACATCGATTCGGATGCATGTTTGGTTATGGGTTGATTATGAGTGAGTTTTATTCGGGTAAAGTTCTTTTTGATCGGGTTCTGGTTTGATTTGGGATTGTTTAGGTGTGGATCATAATTGGATTACTTTTCGAGTTGCAATTCAGATAGGTTTTGGGTTCGAGTTGAGATCGAATCATCCATTCGCGTGTCGATTAGGGTTTGCTTTTCAGGCCTTGGTTTAGTTTTGTCAGGTCTTTGAATTACAATATGATTATTAGAAATATACATTACTAAAAATTATAAAGGTACTAGTTTTATATTGTAACTTATTATAATTTACAAATAATCATTAGTCAAAGTTTAGTTCAATGAACAAATATTTTTGGCCGGAGACAATATTTATTTTTGTTTTGTTTTTGTTTGGTTCTATTTAAGAATAATTAATTGGCTGAAATCCACATTGAGGAATTTGTACATACAAGTGTATGGAAAATAATGCAAGTGTAAGTTTTTTTAAGTCTTTTGATGGCAAACTCTAGACAAACTTCATTAATTGATAAAGGCATTGCAAATGTCTTCTAATACCAAGTTTTGAATACTATCAACATGTCTCCTTTCCAAGTCCTACTCCATATGTTGGTTGGAGATCGATGAGTGAGATTATGAGCTACTCTATTGCCCCCTCCCTCTTTCTTATATGATTGAAAGATAAAATAAATAAATAAACTATAGTAAAAGTTGAAAATTTTCACTAAAATAAAAAATTTAAAATTTTGTTAAGGATCTGCCGCTTCTTGAGGGATGAGATGATCCTCAGACAATCACCTCCAACATGCCCAGGCCTCGACAAATTAATAACCCCCAGAACCTGAATTCTACTCAACTTCAGCACATACCACCAATCCCCCGCATTCGAATCACGAGTCCTAAACCACACGCCCACTCCCCTAATTTAATTCCATCAAGATTCACCTTCATGAACCTCGCGTCAGGAGTTGATCAGCAAGAGTTTGATTATTGTTTAGGTTGGATGTGCTTCTCTTCCCATTATAGACATATTCATTTCTCGCTTTTCACACTATCCAACACACTGCAGCTCATTCACCAACTTTACTCAATTAATCATCTCCCAACCACATAAACTCCTAACCACATAAACTCCTCCCAGGTCACTCTGATCTCCTTAAATATCAATTTAAATAGTAATTACAAATTAATATTTGTTTTTAAATTTGGCAAACTTTCTTATTCTCGATAATTATCATTTCATTGGCATTGCATTGACATCATAAATTGATTTTAGACTATAACTCCAACAGACTTATTCATACTAATTAAGAAATACAACTATATATTTTATGAGATATTGAGATTCTAATTACTAATAATTATGTCCAAAACACTTGGATTTAACAATAGCAATGACACTAACACCTTTCTATAAGCAATTAAATATAAAAACATTCATGCTTTACATCATCATATATGTTAGCTTGATCCAATTCCTAAGCTCAACCATAACCACTCATATTCAACAAGGTCCACAATTTTTTCTTAAAAAAATGTAGTACCACATTATTGAAATTTAGAATAATGCCTCTGAACTTTTGATATCATACGACAATTCAGATAACTAGGACATTTGCTACCACATTATTGAAATTGTTTATCCAAGTATGTAGTGCGGGCAAAAAAT
This sequence comes from Portulaca oleracea, assembly GCA_029582165.1. Lineage (NCBI taxonomy): Eukaryota > Viridiplantae > Streptophyta > Magnoliopsida > Caryophyllales > Portulacaceae > Portulaca > Portulaca oleracea. The sequence goes on from CM055877.1 coordinate 7,283,506, forward strand.
TGGGTTTGGATAAATTTTGGTCGGACCAATTCAATTACTGTCAAAATTTGGATGAGAAATTCATGTCCAGACGGGACCTGATCTTATTTTCGGTTGGTTGGGTCGGACAATTTGGACGAAACTAAATCGGGTTCACACAATAGATAAATGAGAAATTTTATATCCGAATATTCGGTCAATATCAAAATTTAGTCATGGGCAACCGACAAATACCAACCTCAAAAGTTAAGTTGCCATGAATCAAACATAAAACTCAAAATATTGTCATAAAAAACCCCAAAATTAGAAATTTCAGAACTTAATCCATAATTTATCAATGGAAAAAAATTAATTGACTTTTCTAAAATACTCAATAAAAAAAACCACTTACTTCCTCAGTTCCATATTAATTATCATCTTGTCAACTATCACAGTCTCCAATATAATTTTTTAATTGATAAACTCTTATATAATGTTTTATTAACAATTACGATATTACACTTTTAGGATAGTATTTTTGTTACGAATTTAACAGTGGTAGTTTTATGTAACAAGCCATTATATATATTAAAAAAGTTATGGTCAAATTTTTTAAAATTTGACAACACAATTTTCAAATACGGTACTACCTCTGTTTTTATTTATCTGTCATCTAGGAAATTTTGTTAAAAACTTTGCCAATTATATCTTAATTTGTATAATGACTCATCATATAAAATTGATGTCATTAGTTTTATAATAAAAAATACTATCAAAAATATATATTAAAGATTATTGATTGAAGATTAATATTATAAATGAAAGTAATTAGCATATAAAGGAGAAAATTTAGAGGATGAATGGATGAAGCAGAGGAGAAGGAGATGGTAGGGGCAGTGGCAGTGACAGTGGCAGTGGCAGTGGAGTGGGGAGGCAACTTTATGGTTTAAATATAGAGGGAAGTTGGGAAAAAGCTGGCTTTTGTAGCTTGCGGCGTGCCATACCATTAATTAATAAACATAATGTTGAATGTATCTCTGCTTTTCCTTTTCCTTTTTTTTTTTTTTTAATCACCAAACCACGTGCATTGCAACACTGCAACTCTGCAACTTGAGCTACTTGACCTATAGAGAGATGCACAGTAATGTCAAACATTGCATCATTTTTTTCAGAGTTTTTTCTTCTTTTTCTTCTTCCCCCAAAACATTGCATCATTTTTTTTCAAAAAAAAAACGATTAAAAAGACCTCATATTTTGGTGTAATAATTTTAAGAGCATTATTTTTTTATAAATAATTGTTGGGTGATATTATTTTTGATGTAAATATTTAGGGGTGACATTCGGACCAATTTCCGACCAAAAAAGACACGAAATAGTGAGTTTTTACGCTTAGGCGTGTTTATTATGTTAACAGATTTACTTGTATATGTTAGAGTTAAGTATAGACTTCAATTTAAAACACGCATAAATATAAAATCCACCGCTTTGCGCCGTTTTTGGCCGGAAATTGACCGGAATGTCACCCCTAAATATTTACGTCAAAAATAGTGTCGCCCAACAATTATTTATCAAAAAATGGGGCCCTAAAAATTATTACACCAAAATATGAGGCCCCTTTAGTCATTTTTTATTTTTTTCAAGGATGTGTAACAGTGTAAGTGTGTTCCTTTATGGCTCAAATTGTCTTTGATAATCCAGACAATTTTATCAAGTTGATAGATTTTTTGGAAAATTTTCGTACCATCTTTTTCTTGATAATATGCTAGTTGTTAAAGATTAAAGTCATGTTGTTTTGTATGATTGATAAGACCTAGAAATGTTATAAAATTGTAGAAAGTGCGGTGCATTGTTGATTGATATGGTAAAATTTGTGAAAAATGTGATTGATATGATAGGTGTGAAAGAAAATATGAAAAAGTAAAAGAGAAAAGTGTTGTGAAGAATGAAAGAATATTGAATAGTATAATGAGTTGTACATGATAACACATTGCACAACACCATATAAAAGAACATGACCTAAAAAAACAACAAAAGTGTCACAAATATCTACAAAACACCAAAAGAACGACAAGACCAAACACATAACAGCTAAAGGTATAACCAAGAAACCACAAAAACAGCAACAAAATTACGGCTAAGGGGTCACATAAATAAATAAAAAAATTGCTACCTAACAAGATTCTTCTTTTATTCTAACATATCACTCCTCAAAATCTTAGTCACACTCTCTTGATCATCATAAAATATTTTCTAAACTCTCGCAACCTTCACTGCTACTTAACTTTTACACGATAGATTTCAATTTTTATTCATACTAAATTTTTAATTATCTTAGAAATTATTCCCTTTGTTTTATATTAGTTGTCACCTTTAAGAATTGTGCAGTCAAACTTTAAATTTTTTGACTATAAGTTTCTCAATATACACAATGATTTGTTATATAAAATTGTTATCATTAGATTTATAATGAAAAATATTATCTTAAAATAAAAATATTACAATTGTTAATAAAATATTATATAAGAAATTATTAATCAAAGAGTGGTATTGGAGACTGTGATAATCAATTAAGTAACAACTAATATACTTGAAGTGGTGGGTTTATTTTCAAAGGGTTTGTTTGTTAACTAACTTATTGGGATAATGTTTAGCTTTTTCGACACTATTAGATTTTTTATCGAAGTCAAAATATATCTGAAATTTTTGGTAAACAACTTTTCAAATTAAGTTTTTTTTTTGGTCCCAATAAGAGAGTTTTTCAAAAGCTAGTTGAAAAAAGATTTTTAGAGTAATACTTCACAAACACCTACTTTACTAAACGCAATTTTTGCAGTCAGCTAACCCAAACAGTTAAAGTCAAACAGTTGATCCAAACAGTTACCAACTACCAGATGGTTGTCAAACAGGCCCAAAACTATTCCATCCCGTGAACTCTTATTGTATTGATGCTAAGTCATTGTCACACTACAATTTTATGACTCTCTCATATTTCATGCGCTCACTCTCAATCTCGCTAAAAGATTTTTATTTTAATTCCAAATTTATGGGATGTTGTGAGATGAATTAGCGATAATACAAAGAAGAGTTCATAGCTTTGAAAATAAGTTTACCACTTAACATGGAAATCGGGGGAATGTACAATCTTTTAAGACCGGGAAATTTGACCCACTAGGGTGCGTTTGGTTGGTCAATAACCATGGGGAAATGGTCAATTTTCCCGGGTTGACTTATTTTCCCCATGTTTGGATGTGAGTTGACAACGAAAAAATTTGCACAGTAGGCCCACCATTTTTTCCATTTTTCTAGAGAAATTTTCCCTTAAGGGGCTAAGGGAAATTTTCCCCAGGTAAAGATTTCCCATGGGAAACTTTCCAAGGGAAATTTTGGGTTCCTACCAAACGCTTAAGTAACCATAAATTTTAACTGATTGGTATCAAATTGTCAATAACAAATATATACAACCTTAACGAAAATATGAAAAAAAAAGGTAGTGGCATCCACTTTTAGATAAGAAGATATGTACATATATAGTATTTTTTTATATAAAAAATTGACATTAAAAGTACTGCATTTTTTCATATAAGAGAAGAGTAGTTGATTCATTGACGAAAATTTAATTTCGGGCTTATTCAAATAGCTTAAATTTGGTCAATGTTAAAATTTGAAAAAAAAATTGGTGTCCAAACCTTTGTTTGGGTATGATAATTGGGATGCTAGTCCAAATTGGATTTAAGTAATGGAAAAAAAAGAAGAGAAATATTGTATCTGAAAATTGGATTGAAACCCGGTTTTTTGTGTACTTTGTTAAAAATAGTTCATTTAAACAAAATAACCACACAATTCACTTATCTCAATTTTTCTTACTCTGATCATGCTTCACTAAAAAATATTAAAATAATCACACCACTCTATTATCCCATTATTTTTTTTTATCCACACAACTCATCACACTCATCATTCTTACTACTCCCTCCGTTCCATATTAACTGTCATATTTTTTACTTTCACGACCTCCAATGTCACTCTTTGATTAATAGTTTCTGCCATAATATGTTATTAACAATTGTAATATTATGTTTTTATGATAGTATTTTTCGTTACGAATCTAATGGTAGTAATTTTATATAGCAACTCATTGTAAGTATTGAGAAATTTATGGTCAAAATTTTTAAAATTTGACTGCACAATTTCCAAAGACGACAGTTAATATGGAACGGAGGGAGTATTAACTTAATCACATCTAATCACATTTTACAAATTTAAATGAAACTATTACTAACCAACCACACAAACGAAGCGGGCAAGATAAAAAATTAAACCAATTTTTTTTTTCGAGTCGGATAAATTCAGATATTCCTATGAATGGATATAGGCCTGCCAATTTGGTCGGGCATGCGGGTTTCAGGTCGGGCATATATTAGGTTCGAATAAAAATGGGTTAGATATTTTTCGTGTTTGGGTAAATATAGGCAGTGTATTTTGTTTCGGGTCAACCCAATGGGTTATGATTAAATTTGCGTCTTTTTCGGTTTCTTCTTTTAAAAGAATGGTCTCTAAATACTACTTTTTGTACAATTTACATAATAAAATATGATTATTTTCTAGTAACAATAAGTTATTGTAACTATTTTAACTTAAATTAGAGAAATAAAAATTAAATAAGTTGCACTTATAGTTTAATAGTTAAAAATTATAATGAAGGGTCACAAATTCTAATAAATTTGAACTTAAAAAATTAATTTTTCAAGTCAAACGGACAGATCGGATTTGACCCACTAATTTTTATATTCAATGTATTTAAGATCTAGTTGAGAAAATCGTATTCAAAACCTAAAAATCTTGGATGGTTCAGATCATGTCAGAAATTACCGAATGTAAATGGATAAGATCACAATAAGACATGTATGCATTAATATATTTTCCGCATATATGGAGTAGTACAAAGCAACCCGACATGAGGTAAGGCTAAGCTTTTGGGAAATAAATTGGGAACGGGGAATCCATGTCGGTTCACATTATACTACTTCCGTCTCAAAATGTTTGTTCTTTGACTAAATTTTGACTATTAATTAGTTATAAATTACAATGAGTTATGATGTAAAATTACCATTATTAGAAATATACATTAGTAAAGATTACAATGACGATAATTTCTTATCGTAAGTCATTGTAACTTATAAGTAATCAACAATCAAAATTTAGTCAAATGACAGATATTTTGGGACGGAGGTAACAGCGTTTTGTTTTGTGGGGGCCTTTGCATTGAATTGAATTATGAAAGACCTTATAATATTGTGTAAAGTACGTGGCTTCCCATAACTTCACGTAAAGTAGGTTTTACATTGGACCCACCCCCCTAAAAATTAAATATTTTCAACAAAAAGGCAATCTTGGACTTTAGCTAAGTTTGTAACCAACCATTTTTATGATACTCTTGTAATTTGCATGGGATTTTGGAAGGTTTTATGTTTACTGTATAGTCTTTGGTCATCATTTGATGTGTTCTTTACTTGGCCAATAAGTTTTTTCATCTTTTTTTAATTTCTTTGTTTGTTGTTGGGGGTGGGGTTGGGGGGGATTTACCAATAGGAGTTGGTAGTTTTTCTACTTTTTCAATTTGGCCTTTTATGTGTGCTTTCTCTATGTCATTGGGGTGTTATCTTATAAGAGTCATGCCGGCCTATCAAATTTATAGATAAAAAAATAGTGGGGTAAAAGTTAAATTTTGGTAATTTTCATAATTTTTGGATAATTTTTGATAACTTTTGTCAAATTTATGTTAATATTGTTAAAATTATTATTTTTTGTTTTTTGACTTTGGTAATTTTTGATAACTTTTAATAGATTTAAGCAAAAATTGGTAAATTCTGGTAAACTAAAATTACATATGAATTCGACAGACCCTTATTTGTCAATTATTCGATAACTATTTGGATTAACTATTTGATGTAATTATTTGTGTTAACTGATTGTAAGAAATATATTTGGTAAAATAATTATTTATTAAAAGATACTTCAAAAGCTTCTTTAGGCACCGTTCTTTTGTGCGTTAACCACCCAAACGCAACGCAAAATCAATAAAACCTAACGCATAACAAACGCAAGATAACGCAACTTATCACAATCTACTATTCACCTCTACTCACCTTTTTATTATTTCCTACCGCAACCCAACGCAACCCAAACGCAACTTATCGAAACGCAAATGCTACGCAACGCACAAAAGAACGGTGCCTTAGGTATTTGTTTTTTAAAACTAACTTATTAGCCCGAAATGCTAATGTGAAAAGTTGTTTGTCAAATACTTCAAGTGACTTTTTTACTTTGATAAAAAAAACATATAAAAATTATCCCAATAAGCTGATTACCAAATATGCCCATTACTTTTTATTACTTCACCTTTTTAGTGTTAGAATTTGGTTTTTATACTTTGTAGGCAAGTCAAATTTAACAATTCAAACTCTCCCATTATTTAGATTATTATGTTAATATTTATAGGAGAAATATTATGTATTTTGATAAAAATATTGGATGACTAGATACAATAAACTTATTATAGGGTTTTCATAAAAGGGGAAAGAACACCTTGTCATAAGATTATATACCGTTGTGCCATACAACATTTTTATGATGTTAACTCTTAATAAATTAGAATTCGTATCCTTTATATATAATAGCTAAGACATGGTTAAAACTTGAATGCTCCCCTAACTAATTAAGGTATACTTTTATATGACAAATTATACTTATAATATCTATTTATATACAATATTTTTTCGTACTTTTACATGTACAAACTAAACTTTCATTGAAAATTATTTTTATTATTAGGTGTATTGTCTTGTCATTAAACATCATAACTTTAAGGTATGTCACATTCAGATCATATATCCATATCATCACATGATTTAAAGGTTGCAATCTCTTAGTAAGACTTACAAGGTATAAATAGAAACCTAAAAGGTTAGGAAATGGATTAGACCCATGAGTGAGAAAAATGAGAAAATAGATGAATTAAAGACAAAAAGTGGGAGGCAAGAAATTAGATGATCAGTATGTGAGAGTTAAAGCCAACCTTTTGGTCACATTTTTCTTTCAATTGGTCACAACAAGATCCAAAGTACAACCATTTTTGTCCAATAAATAACCCTTAAAAAAACAGAAATTATTGTCTGATATATCTTTATAATTTCTCATAGAAATGAAAATTTTTAACGGGACATTCTGTCCAATAAATAATCCTTAATATTCCTCTCTCATATCTCTATTAATCAACATTATAACTTTTGTTTATGATAATACTTTCCAAATGAATATTTTTAACTTTATTCGAGATGTACTATTTTTTCTTTTTTATTATCTGAACTAAATTTCAATTCTTAAAAAAAAAATTTTAAGAAATTACCCACTTATCTTTATAATTTCTCATAGAAAATGAAATTTTTTTAAAATAACTATCATTCAATATGTTGTTTACATTTAATATTCCTTAGTCCCATCTCTACTAATTAGCATTATAATTTTTTTTGTTTGAGAAAACATTATAACTTTTGTATGTATGGCAATACTTTCCTAATAAATATTTTTTACTTTATTTATTTAGAATACAATATTTTTTTATTATCTCAACTAGATTTTAACCTTAATTTAATTTTGTTAAAATCGTCCAATCCAGAAAATTTGAGTCTATTTACGAATATTTCATTTCAATTTTGACATTAATCTAATTTGAACGATTCAAATTTAACAAATCGGACATTTTTGAGACACTCTATAAAATTGTGAAAACGGACTCTTTAAATGGAGTGGGTATGGCGGAGATTGTCGGCTTTTGCAATAATTAATGATGATGAAACAATGATGAAAGTTGGCCTTTGATTTGAATTGAACGCTCCTTTCCAACTTTGGTTGGATTTGAGCCAAAGACACCCAACCTTACAACACCCTCACGTTATAAAGGAATAATCTATTTTATTGGTCATTTTAAGATCTATTCTTTTAGGGTGTATTTATAGTTGGTTAAAAAACTCGGAAAAATGATCAATTTTCTTGAGCTGACTTATTTTCTCTATGTTTGAATGTAGATTGATTTTGAGAAAAATTTTACGGTAAGCCTACCATTTCTTACATTTTTTCTTAAGTAAGGGAAACTTTTTCTAGAGAAATATTTCCCATGGAAAACTTTCCTCGGGAAAAATTTCCCTGGGGTTCATATCAAACGCTCCCTTAATGAATATATGATAAAGTTCTCCAAAGTAAAATTAGATAAATTAAAGTGAATGTGAATAAAATTATGAATTTTGGTAATTTCAGGTAGAAAGTTGAAAGGTGTAAATAGCATGTAGAAATTTACGTAAAAAAATAAATAAAATTTGGTAAGATTTGATAAATTCGGTTAGAATACAAAATATGGATAGTTCATTCAAGCAAAGAACATAACCTTAATTGTGAATAAGAACTAGTTAATAGTGTCCAACACCAAATTCCATATTCCGAAATTCTGTAAGGGCGAAGTATGAAAGGGTTGGATAATTGGAGATAATAATTTTACCTCTAAATTATGCAATTTAGAGAGAATAATTTCAATTGAACTAATAAACCAATAATATATAAAAACTCATACTACCTCTGTCTCAAAAATATTTTCGTCACCATAATTAATTTCATTGTCCCAATTTATTTGTTACTTTACACTTTCAAAAATTGTGATTTCACTTTTACCCTTAATTAAAAAGCTCTTTACCACTTTTTGTTAGGTTGGTTCTAACTCTTCTGACTTATCCTAACTTATCAAGACACATTGGAATTGAGATGAAACTTTGTAATTTATCCAAATTACCACTACCTTAATTGAGAATAATAGTTGTTGAAATATGACAATGTTCTTTGAATGAATTATTTTCAAGTTAGGATAGTTACGTTTGGATAAATTATGATATTTTTTGGAAAATTGTATAGATTGGATAAATTAGGATAAATTAAGAGAATATTATACCATATATACATGTAGTCACTTGACCTCTTTTTTAATTTGTCCCTGTTCTCTTGGAAGTGTGCATGGAATAATAATGCGGATATGTTGTGTTGTACTATCCACAAATTCTGGGATATTTCTCAGTTCCCACTTATCTCGTTATCTTATTTTAATTTATTATTTTATATTTTATCCTGTAATTTTGAAAAAAAAAATAGACAAATTGAATTATAGTAAGCCAAATCGGGAGTCTCCTTCCACGGTTGCTTGAGAAGGAACCATCGTTTTTTTATATATATTTTTTTGCTTTGTTAGAAGACTTTCCCCAGAAATTGGGATAATAGTACATCAATCGAATTTTATAATTATATCACAGTAAGCAGAAATATTGAACCCTCGAACTTTAATGCACCGGCCGCCACCATATTTATAATCTACTACTACCTTCGTCCCAAAATGTTTGACCGTTGATTACTCACAAATTATAATGAGTTACAAACTTATAATATAAAATTATCGTCATTGTAATCTTTAGCAAATTATCTTTCTAATGGTAGTGATTTCATATTTTAATTCATTTTTATTTGTGAGTAATTAACAGTCAAAATTTAATCAACGGACAAATATTTTGAGACGGAGGTAGTATACGATAGTTTGGATTAGTACAAACCAATATCTAATACCGTAGAATACTACAAGCCAAGGCATGATAGTTTAGACAACTACAATATTGTATGTTGAATTTGGGATTATTATAATAAATGTGTCACGTAAGAAAATAACCATCCTTTGGTGCCACATAAAAGAAAAATCTAGTAATAATACATTAACTTGAAGGATTCAATAGTTTAACTTACTATGACACAATTCTAAAGTTTGACTTGCAGTGACATAATCTAGGCCTGTTCTTTGGGGCGATAAGTACGGAGTAAGGTAAGGTAATGTAAATAAGGTTGGATAAAAAAAGATAAGTAAAGTAGTGTAGTCGTAAAAGTAGGAAAATGTCACATTATCAATTTCTTTTTTCTTATTTTTTAAAAAAAATTAACAAATATATGAGTTAACCAAAGATTTTAAATACAAATTATGTAAAACTTTACATATGCTGGTATGGTAGTAAAGTAATGAAAGATAAGGTAAAGTAAGGATATGTAAAATTTTACTTATCATTTCAAAGAAAAGGGTGTTTTACTATTATCCAAAAATTTGACTTAGAATAATCCCATTTTGCAAAAATACATATATGATGTAATTGATGTTCATTTGTTTGAAACTATATTGCCTTGAAGTCGTGCTTTCATTTTTCCTGTTTATCCTGTTTCATAACTAAATTTGAAAATCAATAACACTGATAATAAAAGAGTAAAAACTAAAAAGTTTATAAATTATTGAAAATGCCCCTAGAAAGTTCTTTCATAAAACACATATTGTTGTTCATGTACTTTTCTCTCTCAAGCTTTAATATAGTTATGGGTAAAATAGATATAATAATTGCTAGAATTGTAAAATTGATAAAATATAGAGAAATAAATTCAATAATTTGACAAATAAAAATTACAGAAGGAGTATTATATTAAGAATATTTATTATATATATATAATTAATAATTTATTATAAAAGTGTCATTTTAAATAAATCATTATCACTATTATGTTTATAAAAAAATCACTGCAAAATTATATAGTTTACAATAAATTTACAGCAAAACAATATCATAAAATAACTACTAAGAAAAGAGGAGGATGATTTCAAAAAAAAGAAAAGAAAAGAAAAGAGGAGGATAATTGTTTTGATTGTCTTTCCTACATATGGGCCTGTTAAATTCATGGGTAACTTTTGTTTATTAAAATTGTTTTTGTCTAAATTTATCAAAGTTAAAAAATAAAAAAAATAATTTTGACATATTAGCGTAAATTTGCTAAAATTAAAATACCAAAATTCATTAAAAGTTACCAAAAGTTATTAAAATTTAACTTTTAACCGACTATTTTTTCTGCATGAATTTGACAATTGACACACAAATTACAATGGTTTGATTGTCTCTCTCACTTTCACATTTGCATGTATTTGGGATAATTAGAGGGATATTGCCTGCTTGAATGATATATATAATCCTGAAAGTTACATCACATTTATAACTTTTGAGAGTTGCTACTACGTGCTATTGTAACTTTCTTCTTTTGTTGGCTATAAAACAGTTTATGAAAATGTCTTTCTTCTTTTTAATAATCGAAAAAAATGAGGTTATAATTAATTTACGAGTAATATTTCTGTTTTTATTTGATTTGATAAGTTACAATATGATGACAGATTTGGTACTACTGTTATATGTCCCACTTTATTTTCTATTGTTGATTGCTAGGAGTTTTGATTTAGGATTTCCAAAAAATTTATGCATTATTTTTAGTTTGCTATTAAGAAAACAAATTTTGAAACATTTCAAGACACTCACACATGTTACTGTGTATAATATTAGCATGTTGTGTTTTATAGAGAAGGAACCAAAAAATTACTTACCCTACCTCACCTACTCTACTTGTCTTACCTATTTTTATATATCTTACTCCATCCGTTTCATATTAATTGTTGTCTTTGAAAATTGTGTAGTCAAATTCCAATATTTCTCAATATTTACAATGAGTTGCTATATAAAATTATTATCATTAGATTCGTAATGAAAAATACTATCATAAAAGTATGATATTACAATTGTTAATGACATATTATGTAAGAAATTATTAATCAAAGAGTGACATTGAAGACCATCAAAGTCAAAATTATGACAGTTAATATGGAACGGAGGGAGTACATACACTAACTAAAAGTCTAAAACACCATGCATGATATATATTTAAACATTCATATATTAAATAAGTGATGTGATTGATGTGACTTACCGTACTTATATTATCTTATTAATCATTATAAAATATAAATTTAAAAATTCATATATTTAAGTGATATGACTAACTTTACTAAAAATATATTACCTACCAACACTTACAAAACTTTACTTACTTTCCTTTACTCCCCCCCCCCCCGGCAATTGTTTAAAGCCTATAAGGGTTAAAGGTTTAACAAGAAAAATTGCATACAAACAGTAAGACAACAAAATAACAAGGTTCATCAAAACAAAAACAACAGTAAACTAAACAACAACTAAAGTTTATCTATTAAATTGTTCTCCTATCTTCTTGTCATTGCTTTATGAACAGTCTCGTCGCAGTCTCTTTATATCGCGAATGATGTCAATGTCACAACCAATCTTTGCCGCGCTACAAATTTCATCAACCATTCTCTCAAACGAGATTTCCTTTACTTATTTACATTTATTTACCTCTGTAAATAACAGGACCTTAATGTAGGGATAATTAAGATTTCAATATCACCATTTGATGGCAATTGAAAACTTGAAATTGTGCACAATGATTCAGTAGCCACAATGATTCTCTTCCTCTCTCACAATATGGCCATGTTCTTTTCTGCGGTATTTTGCGGTATGATTTGGTGGAATTGTGGTAGGTTATTGGTATGTGGGGTAGGTGAGGAGAGAGAATGTAAAAAGTAGAGGAGAAAAGTGAAAAGAGAGAAGAGTGAGGAGAGAGAAAAGTAATGATTTGTAGCAAACTGCGGTAAGTTGTGGCAAACTGCGGTGAGATGTGGTACCGCAGTTTGCCAACCGCAGTATAGAACAGGGCCTATGTAATCATTTTGAAATGTTGAGGTGTGGAGTCCAACCTTTTCGGGCAAAGTCAGGTCCCGTTCTTTATGCAGCTAGTTGGTTGCGGTTCCACACCGCACCACAATCCACATCAATCCATCAGAATCTACTATTTCAATAAAAAAATTATCTCACTTTTTCCAATAAAAAATTTCATCTCACTTTTTCTAGTTACAATTTCAAATACATCAATCCACTCAACATTTCACAATTCACAACAATCTTCCACGTTCCACCACAATTTTCAAAATTTCCATCACACTACACCGCAACCAACCATATAAAAGAACAGGGTCTTAAAGGAATGTTGGATGCGTAGGGAGTGTGTCTTGCTATTTTTGAGTTGTTTTTCTTCATGCGTGATCATCTTCTCTTTTTTTTTTTAAAAAAAAAGGTAAGCGAAAGTTGTAGTTAAAGATTTCTTCTCGTAGGCAATCTTCCAACTCTATCTTCCTACGTTCTTTTATTGAACTCTCTGTGTCCAATCCAATCCAAACATTGCACAAATCCCCAAAAAAATATTCTATCTAAAAACACAATTTTCCAAAAAAATATCATAACTTATCTAATCCAATCCAAACCTAATTTTAACCACTACAAAGAACATAGCCTTGACTGATTGAGTTGTTTTTAAGCCCTTTAACTTGCCGGAAGCTGATGAACCTAGTTTATGTAGTGCAAAAGAAGGTTGAATTTGAATTATACCTATGGACGGTGTGTATTAATTTGGTCTTGATTTCAAATTAGAGTGTAGACAACAATCAAAGTCAATCTGTTTTGGAAAGTTTGCTAGCAATGTTTAGTTCATCTTCTTTGGATAGGTTACACTATATTCAATCCAATCCCAACTTTTATCGTAGCTTATCCAAACCTTACACATAGGGATGACAATGGATCTCGGACCCTGCCCAGATCCATTTTTAAGGATATGGGTCCACAAATTCTAGACCCAGAAGATATGGGTAAGGATATGGGTCCAATGGGCAAAAATGGATATGGATATGGGTCCAAGGGCAGGACCCAGATCTTTACCCAGATCCGCTATGTTATATATAAGTTTTCCTACCTAAATTATTATTTGTTTTTGTACAATAAGTTTGTGTTTGTTATGTTGTAATTTGGGATTGTATGACTACTTTGGATTATTTTTGAGATTGTAAGTTTGACATTTGTAGATTTTCAGCAAAAATTTTGCAGGTTTGCTAATTAATATGCGGTAAACAGTTCAATTTAAATGTTGGTAACAAAGGATATGAGTAACTGGGTAAGGATATGGGTCCAGCCAAAAATATGGGTAAGGATATGGGTCCTTTCAGAAAAGACCCAAATAATATGGGTAAGGATATGAGTCCAGTTAAAAATATGGATAAGAATATGGATCCGGGTGGACCCTGCCCAGATCCTACCCATTGTCATCCCTACTTACACAATTCCCTAAAAAAATATTTTTTCTAAAAACACAATTAAAAAAAAAGCATCATAACTTATCCACACATATCCAAACCAATCCAATCCAATCTAATCCATCCAAACCTAATTTTAACCAATTCAAAGAACATGGCCTTAAACCAGAAACAATTAATCTAAATTCAAATCATACACCAAAAGTTCCTTTATACTATAATCACTAATCGCTGACCATCTCCCACTCTCTCTCTCTCTCTCTCTCTCTCTCTCTCTCTCTCTCTCTATTTATCTTTACGTAATCCAAATCTCTAAAAAATACCCAAATCAAAAGCAACTTTTTATATAAAAAAGAAATTCAAATAATATTATTTTAATCTCAAATCAATTTATTTTTTTCCAACACTTATAACCTTTTCATTTATTTTTCCCAAAATATTCAAATTTTATTAATAAAATATTTCCACCAACTAACTAAACTCAAAAGTCAAACCAATCCTATCTTATCTTATACTGTCATTTCATTTCATTTCCTTTTCTTTCCTCTCCTAACCTAACCTGAATCTAATCTAACAAAAAGCCAACACCATATATATGGTTGAGGAGGCTGTGGTGGGTCAAGCTATGGTTGATTAATTAGCTATGTATGGTCGGATTGGGTCATGGTTAACACATTGAACTCAAAAAATTACTCGGAGGTACCCTAATTTTTTGTGAAATGTTTTTCAGGTACCCCAACTTTTCAAAACTCATTTTAGGATACCCTTACTTTTTGGGTTATAAATTATTAAGTGCTTTTTCAATCATCAATTTGGTTAAGTGACCGAAATACCCTTGTTCTTCCATTTTTTAAGAAGTACCCTTAAAGAAGAAGAATAAGGGTATTTCGGTCACTTAATAAAATTGATTGCCGGAAAAGCACCAAATAATTACTAACCCAAAAAGTAAGGGTACCTCAAAATTAGTTTTGAAAAGTTGGGGTACCGAAAAATAGTTTCCCCAAATATTGGGGTACTTCCAAGTAATTTTTTGCATTGAACTTAGAGTCAGACTTTTTGAAGGTCAGCTCACGGATGATATGTTTTGACTTGAAATATAAAATGAAGTATATTTGTTTCAAAACAAAAGCTAGTAAACTAGCATTATGATAATTATGGCTTAATGTAAAATGTTGGTAATATATATATTTAATTTTATTTAAATTAACATGAAAAACTATTTATTTTGGGTTGTTGACGGGCCAACCCAATTCATACCATATATGGAACCTTTAACATTGTTAAGCTGGTCATTCACTCATTCTATTAACCTTATTGGGCCTCATTATATTGGGTCATTTGGCCTTAATAAGCCCCTCAAAAAAATTAACGAGCTTCTTATATACCCACCAATACCTATTCTATGCTCCTGGAGCATGTGCTCCAAGTTAGACGTGGCATGTACATATTAGCAATTTAGAAAAAAAAAAGAATCGTCAATTACCTTCTTTCTCGTATATATAACCTCTACTGAGCCATTCACGTTCAACTTTTTTTCTTCCTCAACCTACAACTCTCTCTCTTTCTCTCTCTAACTTGTGGTTTGGCATAATCATGTTCATCATCATCAACATCTTATCATCATCAACCTCATTAAAATCACGATGATCATCATCTTCTTCATCTGGCAGAATCACGTTCATCATCATCATCATCTGGTTGAATCGCGTTCATCATCTTCATTATAATCACGTTCACCATCTTCATCACCATCAAGTGAACATCCGAATTTGGCTTCGGAATCCCAACAATTGAAATGGGTAGCCGGATCATCATCATTTTCATCACCATCACGTTCATCGTTATCATCGTGATGCAAAGGAAAACATATCAGATTTGTCCATTGGGAGCTTTCCCAAGTGAGATGTCATTGTTCACTAATAGGTTTAGATTGTTCACTAGATATGTCGTAATTGTTCATCAGATAATGAATAGTTGTTCATCAGAAATATTTCTATTGTTCACTATCTTATTGTTCACTATAGAGGTTTTCATTGTTCACCATATTATCATTGTTCATCTTATACATTAATTATTCAATTTATCAGTGCTCCTCTTATATTTATAATGATAATGAACAACATCAAATGAGTCAATGAACAATATTGATTGAGTCGGCGAACAACCACTTTATTGACTTCTAATGATAGTGAACAACATCAAATATCAGTGAAGAACATTGAATGAACTAGTGACAATATTCAATGAGTCAGTGAACAACAACTTTATTGATTTCTAATAATAATGAACAACTTTGAACAAGTTCAATGAGCCATTGAACAACTTGTACAATGTTTAATGAACAATTTAATTCAAATTAATGAACAACAAAATGGGGAACAATGACACTATTCTTAGCATATAAGAAATGTTCAGTGAACAATGCAATTTATGTATGTGAATAATGTATGGTGAACAATGAAGTTATACCCAATGAACAATCAGATTTTTCTAAACAAAATCATGCGTAATCAATGATCAAAACGTCATCACGATAATCGTTTGCATCGCGTAGACTTACCACACCATGATTGATTGATAACTTCTGTAGCGAATCATCGTAGAATCGCCATTTTTTGCTGAAATTATAAAAAAATTCCACGCACACGCCATCATCTTCAAGACACGCCTTCAGAAAGCATACGATAATTTGCATATACCCACGTTGAGACCTAGAAACGTATAAAGCTCTTTTCTCATTTTCGAGCGCATAAATTCGCTCAATTTTCAATTTCCCCAATTCGTCTTCAATTCAATTTCGAGAAATTCGAATTATGCTACAGCAGTTCGCTTTCTCTAGCGCCATTTATAATCACGCAAATTGATTTAGGGTTTATTTTCGGAGGATTTAGGGTTTGGAAATAGTACTAATTGGGGAGAGAATTGGGAATGGGCAGCAGCACAAATGAAATACTGGGAGAGCTGCTGAATGTGGAAGCTGAACTTCAAGATGTTCAAGGTCGCGTTTCATACCTCATTGATTTATTATCCATTTTTTTAGTTTCTGAAATTATGTATGTAATTCGTATGTTAATTGCATGTTTTCCCCTAAAATGAGTCACTGTAGGCTGAACATTTGATGTATGCATGAAAAATTCGAAACTTATGTAAGCAATAAGCTGAATATTTTGGCTTTATGAATGTGATGAGATAGTTTATTTGAGCAAACGAGTTGAATATTTCAAGTTTGGGTGTATTTTTCCAGGTCTTCTTTGTATATTTTGGTTATTTGCTAGTAGTGGAGTTTAATTGATTTGCTGGTAGTGGAGTTTCTACATTTTCATAGCTTCTACAAATCTAAGTCAAATGGTTTATTATTATAAGACGTTATGTTAAATTCTTGGATATCTGGAAATAAGGGCTATGTTTTTTGGCTTGCATTACTGTGTAATAAAGAAAAATGAAAGATGTCTCACTAAAATGTTTTATCTTTCTATATAGTAATGGGCAATCAATCATTTCAAATCTAATTAAATTGAAAATCATTCCTACAGTTTACAGATTATTTGTTGTGAAGGAGATAGAGGACCTATTAATTGACATTTCAATTTTGAAGTAGCAGTTGAGTATATGGTTCTTACTTTTTAGCAGCTTGGATTTCTAACAACTGGGTGTTTTGTGGTTTGAATGTTTAGTAAATAGTTTATGTATTAAGAAGCTTAGTAATAGCCAAAAAAAAAAAAAAAAAAAGAAGAAAAACTTCAGGTCTTCCAAGCAACGATCTATGACTATTTAGCAAAAGAGTACATGAATGCTTGAAGGAAGCTAAGCATGACAAGAGACCAGCTGTTTACGATGTAGTTTGACGTGCTAATGTATCTGTATTGACTTCTGTTCTGCAGATCAAATAAAGATCCTGCTTGATCAGCAAGACAAGTTGTATGCCAGACAATCAGAATTAAAGGCCCTCCTTGAAGATTGTGAAGCTTCTGAAAACCATTTTGATGATGATGGTACGTCAACTGCTGTGGAGAACTGGTCACAGTCCTTTGTGTGGGATTCTCAAGCTGATGATCTTCGGCTCAACATTTTTGGGATATCGTCATATCGTGCTAATCAACGAGAGGTTGGTGTCCATTGATCTCTCTTATATTCCATGTGAGTTTTACGTTTTTGGGATATCACTTCTAATCTTGCTGGTGATTGCTTGTTAAAACATGACATTTTACATCAAGTAAAAAAGCTTGTGGCTTTGGAGACAGCAGTCATGATAGGTTTGTCTATTCATGCTAATAATAATACTAATTCTAATATTAATAGTTAATGACTAATGATCATCAGTTCATCACCATCACCATAATCATTATCATTCTGTTTCCTCCTATATAGAAAATCAGCAAAACATGGTGGTCTGGTCTGGACTGAGTGGCTATGTGTTGGAGTTTGGAAATCATTTATATTCCATATAGGAAAGTTGAAAAGTTCTGGTCTGAAGTCAATGCTTTTGTGTTGGTTGAATGGATCATATGGCGTCTTCAACATCATTGGTAATGCAATGGTGGGATACCTGCTTTCTTTAGTTGGGTGGTGAGCTTTGCCTGCATGCAGAATGTTTTTTTGGCCTCTTCCTGTCATTCCATTTGCTTGATTGATAATTCCCTCAGTGTCATTTGCAATAACTCATTTATTTCTGATCTGAAAAATGGAATTCCTGTTTGTGCAGACTATAGTAAGAAATCACCATGTTAATTTCTCGCATTGTTTTGATGGAGAACTTCTGATTTCACCAGATAATAAATGCAGTCATGAGTGGCAGAGATGTTTTGGTGATTATGGCTGCAGGTGGTGGCAAAAGTCTATGTTACCAGCTTCCAGCTATTCTTCGCGACGGAGTAGCCCTAGTAATCAGTCCATTGCTATCCTTAATCCAAGATCAGGTATTTCTGATGCAATGATGCAGAATGCATATTGTACTTCTGAAAATTCCCTGTTGTCTGATCTCAAATGCTGTCCTCAGGTGATGGGTCTAACTGCTCTTGGAATACCTGCACACATGCTAACTTCAACCACTGGCAAGGATAACGAGAAGTTTATATACAAGGCCCTTGAAAAGAATGAAGGAGACCTGAAAATATTGTATGTCACACCTGAGAAGATATCCAAGAGTAAAAGATTTATGTCAAAGCTTGAAAAGTGCCACCATGCTGGCCGTCTTTCACTGATAGCAATTGATGTGAGTGTTGGGGATGCTTTTGCTAAAGTGTTCTTTAGAGCTTGTTTTCATGCATGGACACATTATGTGCTTGGTGCTATCTAATTTTGTTGAAGGGTGCAAATATAAAACTTATTGGAAAGTCCAGCTATCTTTTCTGTTTCTGAAGAATACAGATAATTTCTCTTATCTGGAAACAGCTAAATCAGGTCATATATTCAAGTCTTGTGGATGACCAACACACAAAAGTGAGGTCAAGGGAGTGTTAAATTTACTGCCCTCCCAGGACTCTCCTTTGGCAACAGCACTGTATACTTCTTGAGCATTTGCTTTTCTGAAAATCATTTTTAACCACTAGCAGAAGTGAAGCTGTAAGGAGTTGAACCGCATCAACTCATTATTTTTGACTGACTCAACTCTGATGACATCATGTGTTATATGCCTTATGGACTTCTTATGTTGAATTTAAATGCTAAGTTTTATCCCATTCATGATGTTGCATGATGGTTTTGTCCAATAACAGCCAAAAACTGAAGTATTCACGCAGGCCAGTCTCTGCATAGAAAGTGTCATGGAAACCACTGCTAACTTATATGTCTTATTTGTCAGCTCATTATGATTTTTGTTAACTCCTAGCTGATCGTTGCTTTTTTCTTATTGTGTGCAGGAGGCGCATTGCTGCAGCCAATGGGGGCATGATTTCCGTCCTGACTACAAGAACCTTGGTATTTTGAAGACTCAGTTTCCAAATGTTCCTGTTATTGCTTTGACGGTGCCCCCTAGACCTTGTTCTTTACCTTTTCTAAATTGCAACGCTTTAAGTGGAGTAGCGAGTACATGATTTATAGATATCTGCAGTGTTAAGATTTTATCTCATATTGGGCATCCATTGTTATTCCCAGGCAACTGCTACAAGGAAAGTCCAGCTAGATCTAATGGACATGTTGCATATTCCTAAATGTGTAAAATTTGTCAGCACTGTAAACAGGCCAAACTTGTTTTATATGGTTAGGACACATCCAACTGCTATGTTTATTTATTTCTTTGTTATTATTTAATATGTATAGGTTGCAATAAAACTGTTCATATGTTGCACAGGTAAGAGAGAAGTCATCAGTTGGAAAAACTGTGGTTGATGAAATTGCTGAATTTATAAGAGGATCATATCCGAATAATGAATCTGGAATAGTTTATTGCTTCTCACGAAAAGAATGTGAGCAGGTCAGTTGTTTAGCTAACTAAATCCTGTGGTGCTTTGACCCCTTTCTCTCGTTGGAGTACAATTCTTTATTTGTTGATGATTGTATGTGCTGTTGTGCATACACATTGTGTGAACATGTTTTCTTGAGAAGTATTGTCTTGGGGGCCTTCCATGACCATTTTTTGTTAACTTATATTGGACTGAGAAGTAGTAGTAGGACCAGACAATTGGGATGGTGATATGGTTATATTGTGTCTTTCTGTTGTTGTTTGTCATCAGCTGCATACTGCTTCTTTCTTTTTTTTTTCCAAAAAAAAAGAAATGTATGTATATGGTTTTTCCTTTTTCTTTTTTAAAATTTATTTTGTCAAATTGATGGAAAGAATACAATGTTCAAGTTTGCTGGGTTTCAGTTTATTTGGTTGAGAAGAACAAGTTTGAAACATCAGAAAAATGATTTTACTTAAATGTAATTTGTAAGGTGATTGTATTTTGTATTTTGTATTTTGTTACACTTTTTTTTTTCTTTTGATCCTTCTAAAATTATACAGTGATCAACTTCTGGGAATATTTTGGTTTGTTCTAGTTCCCAGACCATCCTTTTTTTTTTTGGTTGTCTGTCATTGATTTTTTACGGGGTGGTTTTGAGGAGTTGCAAAGGTTTTGCGAACCTTGCTTTGCCTCGGACCTCAGTATCACTTCCTTTCACACAGACAAAATAAAAAGGGGCTGCCCTGTATTACCCTGTTATTCATTTATCTTTCCCAACAAGCTAGAAGACTAATCTGCACCTGCCAGAAATTGCTTTGCTGATAAATTTGTGTTCTGAAAATTACAGGTTGCGAGAGAGTTGCGTGAGAGAGGAATCAAAGCTGATTATTACCATGCTGATATGGACGTAACAGAACGTGAAAAGGTTCATATGCGGTGAGGCCTGACTTCTCAGTGTGTTGCTGTCTCTGGTTTCATTGCATTAATCTGCTGTGTTTGTCTTTGTTCCGCACTCACTCTGTTTTACTTGTTTTATGTATCCTGTTTGCTTTTAGCTTCCTTGATATCTTGTTTCCTAACAGCTGATGCTGCACATTAATACTGGAAGTAATGGCTGTTGGAACATGCTGGTTCCCTAATCTGCTTAGCTTCCATAATGATGCAGGTGGAGCAGTGGCAAGTTGCAGGTCATTGTTGGCACAGTAAGATGCTTATCAGATTTACTTTTCATGCATATTTAAACAGCTGAAATAATACCTTATTTCATTCTGATTTTGTCCTTTCAGGTCGCATTTGGTATGGGGATTAACAAGCCTGATGGTGAGTATGTGATGTTAACTTGCACTTTTGGTGTTTATTGTTTGCCTTTTATTAATGCTTGGGAACTTTCTGATGTTATTAATTCATTGATGGGATGGAATGCACCTTGTTGATTATCTTCCGAGTCATTGCGTATACAGCTCCAACATTTCTTCAAACTAACCTCTTAGAGTAACATGCATAAATGGAACCATGAATGAACCAAATAGAGAATTTGCTGAACAATGGTTGTTTGTTGCAAAGTTCCTACTCAATCAAGCATTTGTTTCATTTCTTTCCCCCTGTTGAAGGATCATAGAAGCCCTAATCAGTATGTTTGACTTTGCTCCTGAAGGTTCTGCTATTCTTTCTTTCGGATACAATTCCTTTGGAGCATTGCGATGAGACTTCATAACTTTACCTCTTCCTTCACTTCAGTTTGTTTGGAGTGAAGTCTCATTTGCAGAAAATTTCTTTATACTTATTAGGACTAGTCTAATTTGTAGCACTACTAGCCTTGTAGGAGAGATTGTCAATCCAAACGATTATTGTGCATTAAGGTTCATTTGTGACAATTTGTTTTTGTTAAGGACCTTCCCTTGAGGGCTGTAATTTTCTGGTTAGCTGCCGTAATAAAACGTTGTTTCTGGTGAAACAAGAGAGTGCTCAGTGTGATGGCTGACAAATGTCCCAACTTTTCCATCTTTTTTTGGCCCATGCGTGGGAGGTTGTCAAATGTCATTCAGTGGTGATTCTCCTACTTTATTAGGCTCGGGGTTGTTGTTTCCCTTTCATGGTAGCTTCTGAACAGTATCTCCTTGACTGCTATATTTATGCACCATGACCATTTCATGATTAGATTTTTACATATTGTGTTTTCTAGTCTCTTCTTAGGCCATGTTTGATTCTTGAAAAATAAGATGGAAAGCAAAAAAAATTGAAAAATGACTTTCATTCGTTTGGCTTAAAGAAAATTGGAAGTATCAAATTTAGATGGATATATTGTCGAAAGTTTGATTGACTTAGTTAACAACATTTGCCTTCCGAAATTGAGAGGAAAGTCAGAAGAAAAATTTGACAAGGTACGATGAGAGAGAGGAAGGGAAGATTGGGGAGGGAGAGAATAAAATGAGAGATTGGAGGGGAGGAAGAGATTTTGGATTTTAGACTAAACTAGTGTGGAGAGAGGAAATTCTTTGTTCCATCTTATTTTGCAAGAATCAAACTCGGCCTTAGTGTTTGCCGCTACTGGAGGCCATAGGCTATCACTCCTAATCCGCCTGACTTTAACTATCACACAGAACTTTTTATTTGGTGGATTTAGCTATATTACTCATTTGATTCTGTTCCTGATCCATTCTATGATAGGTCTGATATTAATGCTTACGATGCTTATATGTTCTAGCTGCTTGTAGTCAGGTTTGTCGTTCATCACAGTCTGAGCAAGTCTATGGAGACATATTATCAGGTTAGTTTCTTTGATTTTGAAGTTATTTTTTTCTTCAAAACACTAGGTGTTGTGTGCATCAAAAATCTCTTGTCTTCAGGAAAGTGGTCGTGCTGGACGTGATGGACTTCCTTCAGAATGCTTGCTTTATTATAGGCCTGCTGATGTTCAAAGACAGGTAAAGTTTCTGGATATCCCATACCTGTACTGAACATCTGTTCTATGATTGCAACCAATGGGGATTTATGGACTATTAATCCATTATGATGCTTCTTTGGCAGAGTTCGATGGTCTTCTATGAGAACTCTGGTTTGCAGAATCTCTATGACATAGTACGGTACTGTCAGGTATTCTTACGATGCATTAATCAAATAACATATCTTCTTATGTGTAAGGAAATTATCAAATAGTGTGTCTTGCGGATGTATATGCACAAATGGATGTGAAGCTGGGGGACAAGGAGTCAGAATGTTCCCTTTTTTTTGGTGTGTGCCTCCCTGGGTGGGTTGGGGGGGGGGGGGAGGTTGATTCTTAAATCTTAGCACAAGGCAACACACAAGGCATCGCAGCAACCCCTTAAAATAATCTCTTTGAAATACCTGTAGCATGAGCCTCACTAAAGACCCTTACATATGAAGAATCTAATTTCTAAATTATCTTGGCAAAGAAATCCATTATTGTCAGTAATCAACTAGAGAATGGAACTGATGGAAAGTGCATAGAGCTGAAATCAGATCCATGTAATAAGTTTAACAAATAAAAGAGTATATCTTGTGCAGTCTAGAAGTGAATGCCGCCGAGCTGCATTTTTCAGACATTTTGCCGAGCCTCTCCAAGACTGCAATGGTACTTTCTATTTTTTTCAGCATAGGAGACTCCCTATGTTGCAATGAAATAACGTATTCTGGATGGTACTGTCTAATTTTTGTCCGGTGGTGGTTATTTCAGGAATGTGTGACAACTGTGTGTCTACAAATGAAGTGAAGGATATTGACGTCTCCAGTATGTCATTTTGATTTAAGCTTGCTTTCACTGGAATCCAAATTTCCAGCTTTAACTCAACTCACTTGCATGACTTTTTTCTAGGATGGATAAGACTTTGAACTTCAGGAGTACCATTGTGACTTTCATGTTCATCATGTCCACTATCATATTAGTGAGAAATTCAGCCTTTATGTATACTACTAAAGGACTGTATGAAATCTTCATGGCCCAAAAGCTTCATCTGTTTTAAACCATCTAGAAAAAATAATTTTGTGAGAGTATAAAATGTAGAAGTTCTAACCAGGTATAGTTTGATCATGCCAAATTTACACTAGTTGTCTTGCTTTTTACATCAAAGATTTTTCAGGCTTAAATACTTTAGCATTAAATTCTACTCATCCAAAGTTATGAACACATATAGAAGACTTTGTGCTCTGATAATTTTAATTTAAGTAATTTAAGTAATTTCATGTCATTACAAATACAATTTAAATTTTAATGGGTCATATGCTTTGGTGTGAATTTCTTTTCAGGTCATGCAAAAGCCATGATTTCTATGATTCAAGATATGCAAGCAAATGATCAAAAGGTGACGATGTTGCAATTGGTTGATAAGATGAGAGCTAAACTGAAACAACTAGGTATTTATTTATTTAGTTATTCTACACATAATTTGAAAGCCGGTGTCTTTACCTACACATCAGTAGTTGAATGATTAAATATTCTTGTGTTCTTCCCTTCTTGCCCAACATTTCCTGTCATGACATGTTAGAATATGCCTTGAATTTGTATTAGCCCCCTTAGCAGACCTAACACCGTCATCTCGTCTAATTGAGAAAACTACTACTCTCTTCTGTAGATGGGAGTCAAGGGACTAACACATTGTTAGTGAACAAGTTAAATCTGTGTTAATTTGTCAATTTTGTTCTTACTTTTTTCGTATCGGTTATAACATACTCAGAACATGTACTTTCAGCAATTGATATCTTTCTCGCACTAACACATGCTTCTTCGTGTGGCTGTTTGAGTCTTATCTTCACTCTTTCTTTCAATTTCATCCCTTTGTTTTGACACTTCTTGCCCTTCTCATGGCTTTACATGTCTGAATACCCTTTCTTGATGATCAGTCTTTATAGAAACTCTTGTTACAAAACACAACTAGAGTATTTGGTTGGCTTTGGCTTTACTTTCTTAGAGTAGGTTTCCGAATGACCTTACGTTTTGGTTCCATCGATGAAATGAAAGAGAGAAGGAAGCATCCATAAAATTATCATACTGATTGTGTGTTGAGCATTGTGAGCTCAAATACTTTCTATTGTTCAATTTGCGATTATGACACTGCATTTATAACGAGTTTCTTATGCTTAGGTGGTATGTCAGACTTTACCATGAATTAATATGAGTTTACATGCAGACTAAGTTGCTAGGTGGCTGAATATATTGTGCACAGCCAAAAAGAAGGGAAGAAAGTTCCTTATTTTTTTAATGCACAGATGGGAGTGAACCTTTCCCCTTGCAATCCCTGTTTCTGGGAGACCCAAACAGCCTTTATCTTTGTCATGGGATGAATAATACTGGTACATAGTTACACAGTGACAACATAACAGATGCAGATGCGCGTCTCTTTCTGTATTAGTTGTGTATTTCTTAAATTGGTTTGATTATAATGCGACTCCCTCCTGTTGCAATTTTCTTGGGTAATCTTTCAATCAGAAATTACAGATCTTGATGCATTACTGATCATCAACGGCTGGGTTGTTTTAGGTCTGGAACTAAAGAGAGAGCACATGGAGAAGCTCGTCATCCAGCTTATAATTAAGCGTGTTTTGGTGAGAAGTCTTGGACCCCTGTTTTACCTGTTCATTATTCCAGTTTTTAAATCTTCTTACCCAATTTGCTTATGGAAACCTGATAAAGCTATTGTTTCCGGAAATGTTGTTACGAAAAGGGATGAACAGAGTAGACTATATTCTCCCTTAATCAGTACAAACTTGTGTCACTGTTCCTGTGTACTTAGCAGCTAGCATACACATTTAAGTAGTATATGAGTTTAAAAGAAACAGCTTCTCTCAATTCTATAATTTCTTTGTTAAGGGATATATATACTTTATTACTTTTAGTCAGGATGTACCGATGACTTGTTTACCTTTCTCTCTTTCATTCCCCCCGGAACCCTAATTATTGGCGGTATAGAAAGAAGAATTCCAACACACAGCTTATGCAACAAATGCTTATGTGGCACTGGGTCCGTTGGCAAAACAGGTTGTCCAAGGTAAATTTCCCTCGTCCCAGCAACCAAATTTTTAACCAGCTTTCTGGTTCTTGTATTCACGAGCTCACCATAAAAATGTGGCGACTTTTTTCCTCTATCGACAAGATTGACCTCTCCTATTGCATTTCCTTTGTCATATGAAGTTGTGACATCAATTGCCAAATCCCAGGAAAGAAGACTGTGAAGCTTCAGATATCCAGTGATGAGGACAGCAAAGCTTCCACCTTGAAGCGCGCTAAGCGGAAACCTAAATCATCCAGTTTGGAGTTCAAGCTTGACGAGCTACGGAAGGAGCTTGCTTCTATTCATGGAGGAATATTCCCTCACTCTGTTCTATCTACTCAACAGATAAGCATTCTAGCCGCCGAGAAGCCAGGCTCAGTAGAACAGGCAAGTTGCTAAATGCCCCTGATCTTCTTCAATTACACCTTCATTTGCAGATAAACTGTACATTTGTTTGGTTCGAATCTCTGGAGTCCTGTCCCTATGTAGCCCAATCACACCGAATACAGTAGTAGGTAGCCAGGAGCGTTTGGTAAGAACTCCAGGAAAATTTTTCTCGGGAAGATTATCCATAAAATTCCCTTACCCCCCCCCCCCCCCCAAGGGAAATTTTCCCTAGGAAAAGGTTGGAATTTGTTGGCCCCCTGTAAAATTGTTTCCAAGGTCAAAATACAACCAAACATGGGGATAATAAGTCAATCTGAGAAAATTGGTCATTTCCCCAGGGTTTTTGACCAACCAAATGCACTGAGTTTATTCGTGGCCTATCTTAGGGGTTACTACCAATAAACTTTTACAGACCGGGGGGGAGGGGAGGCAAGGGGTAAGTACCAAATTTCCCATGACAAGCATGACCTATCAATTTTACAATTTTTACCTGCGGGAAAGCTTTTTTCTTCCACGAAGAATTGAACCTTGGTGTGGGGAGCTAGTTGCCACTTTGCGACATAGGCATGCTCGTATGTAGCAATTAATCCCTTAAGAGACCTTTAGGTGAGAGTACCATGTTCGTTAGGTTGGTTATTACTTATTTTTACCCAACTCAGCCCAAGGTTACCCGTCTTTTCTATTACTTACCAATCCTTACTTTACCCAACCTTACATTACCGGGCATAGTGTTTCATTTGCCAGTTTCACTTAGGATTACTGTGGACATTGAGAGCCATGCAACCTGTTCATGAAATTACAGCAGTAAAACTTCTGGATTATAAACTGTATGTTTCTTTCCTGAATGCTGAGCTATTTTCTGTCCCACAGTTAGAGAAGATAATCGGAAAGGTGAAGAGTGACAAATATGGAGCCAGAATTCTTGAAGAGATAGCACGTAGCACCGGATCTGAGGAACTTGACGAGTGTCAAGACAATAATGAAGATGAAGCTGCAGACAATCGAGCTTCAAAGAAGGCCAAGACCAAAAGATCAGTTGTCCTTGTAGACAGCAGTGAAGAAGAAGAGAAATGAATAATGAACATGCAATAGACAAAGTTGTCCAGAATCAAGAGTTTGTTACATTTTTGGCAAAAGCTGAACCAACCCGGTTTTTCAAACCAGAAATGTAACAAACCCGGAATACGGGGCATGCTAAACTCGACCCGACCTGACCGAATTGACAGGTTTACTCTGATGTGTCATTTTTAATTAGTGGAATGTAACATTTTGGATTTTGTCAGTCACAACACAACATATTTTGCTCTTTAATGCAACACTTATTTTATGTCCACTTCTTTGAAAAGAAAATAAGGGAAATAATATTTTTGATAAAAATAATTAAATATAGTTCCTTGATGGCTTGATATGTAACTATCTAACTTGTCAGATATACCTATATAGCATCAAAACTCAAAAAACAAATAAAGTGTTGAAACATTCATTTTCATTTGTGGTCTTAATTTCTCCTTTTTCCTCTATTCTTTAGGTATGCATATACTCAATCAACCTTTTAATTTTCCATAGTTCTCATTATATTTTTCTTGTTTTGTAAATGTAAATGTAAATGGAATTAGATATAACTCTCCATACTTGACCCAAGTTTTATGCAATTCTGCATAAAGGTTGAAGGATAGATTTATTTTATATATATAAAAAAAGTAATTTTTTTTTAATAGATTGGGAATCCAAGAAGCAAAGCAACCCTTTGCTGAAACAGGTTTCTGATTTTGATTGCTTAAAAAGTATATATATAAAACATTGGCAATCGCTTTCTGCAAACATATCTGAATACATAGCTTTTGTCCTATTCACCCAATCCCAAACCTCAACAAAGTAACATAATTAGACAAGGATACACAAAAACAAAGAACATAATCTCTAAGCAAACACTTTCACCATAATAATCATCCACAATCTTCAAAAGGGAAATTTGTGATTCTGTGAACAAAAAGGTTTGGCATATCAATACATCAAGATGACACCACCATCTAGTAATGCTCTTGGGTATCATAGGATATAAAAAGATACAAAGGCAGGCTTTAACAATGGGACTTTGGGTTCTCCACAGGAACTTAACAGTTGAACCATAAATATACCTTTCTCAAACACACAAATCCAAATTCATATGACAATACAGAAAGTGCATTGAATCAATAGATTACTGATGACATGAACTGATAAATATTACATGATCAATGCACAGTATTGTATCCAGCATGTCCACAAGAATCGACCTCTCCATAAACGTAAAATTCGAACACATTTCTCCTGAAAGTTTGTTGTTGTACTATGGTGGCCAGAGTTGGGGCATAAATAATCACAATTATAAGAGCGATAATCAGGCAAATACAGAAGGGTTGAAAACCTTATTCCTCAACTTTATAAATAACATAATGTGAATCCTCAACCTAAGGCAACTACACAAGAAACTCTACATTGAAGTGACATTGACAACCGCCTTTTACATGATAAACCAGGAACGACACCTTTGTTTTTGGTAATTACAACTCGCTATGCATTCATTCAACCAACGACGATGAACAAAAGAAATAGTGAGGTAAGAAGGTGGCCAAACCATGAAATGCCTATCGAAGTTCCTCATCGTTGAACTTGTTAAAAGCTTCCTGCATTCATTTGGGAATCGTAACACAAGAGGACACAGTGGTTAGGCACGGTGGACACGAGTAGGAGAAAAAACTGAATCAAAATTAGGATGATAATCAAACTCCAAACTCGTTCATCGTAAATCATCTAAACACAGTAGCAAATCATTCATTTCCAGCATATCCGCTTTCTGTTTAAGAGGAAGTCAACAGTGTACCTAAAAGCAGTATTTGAAGAAGTTCAGAGTGCATGGCGTGCTTTTACTAATTTTTAGGTGGTTTTACTATTTTAGATTAAAAATGGTAAGTGTCTTTGAATCAAGATGGTACAAATCCCTACTAGTACCTTATCATTTCTATTGAATTCGAATCCCATAGAGGTAAGGAAAAGGGAAAAGATAAATAAATTTGCAATGTTTATTGGGAGCTAATTGAATTACATTAACCTATTAACAGCACCATTCCTTAGTTGGCCTCTGTTATCCCTGCCTTAATTTTCTTGACAATAACTATCCACATTCTTTTTTCTCTCTGCCCAATCAGTCATCCTAAAAGCAGTAGTCTCACTGCCGTATCAATTATCAACCGCCCCCTCCACCCCTTGTTCATTTTTTTATTTTTTTCAAAGATGAAAAGCAAAGCAAATTTCTAAAGAACGATATTTTTCCTTTCTCTTCTAGGTGATTATATTGTTCTATAGGAAAATCCATTTCATCAACCGCCAGGTTGAGAATTCCATGCAAGAACAGAATAATATTGCAACAAAGTCCCAGGAAAACCACGCATGACTGGCATGAGCACAGTTTGGACAAACAGAAATAACAATGTCAAATCAAACCAAATGAGCTCTGTTCTTTAGAGGGCTAAATACCCCATCACCCAACCCAACCCGAATTTATGCAACTTCTACCCATATTTTCAACAATCAACTTTTCAACTTTACCTAAACTAATCCAACCTTACCTTACCCCTCTAAAGAGTAGAGTCGAACTCTTCAAAAACATAGAAAAATTGGGTGACAAGGTGTGTACATTCCGGAGAGGAAATTGAGAACCGTAGAAAGGAGAGTTTAATGTTTCATCCAAGTTGGTGTGTACATATTCAGCAAGAACTTTGTAACTTAGGAAGTAAGGATAATAAGATGATAACAAAAGAAAACCAAGTTTTATGAGAAGCACACTCCCAAGTTGCATCAGTCTTTAAGTTGGAAGTTTTCAATGGAAGGGACCAAACCAGCTAAACCACAAACAGAAACCCAAAAGGAAAGCGTCACTATGCACCTCAGAAGCAAGCAAAGTAGCAGACGGCAGATGCAGCCCCAGTGACTACAAACTTAACTACAGGGCTAAATTACACACTAAAGAACAAAAGACATCTCAAACAACTAAAGATTGAAAATATACCTTGAGTAAGTCAAAGACCTTCTCGGCAACATACTTCTGTTCAAGTTTAGCGCCTTTCTGCTGAACCTTGTCAGGATGGACACATAATGCAGCTTTCTTGTATGCCACCTTAACTTGGGATGGAGTAATCAAGTCTGTCAATGTCACTGGCTTCCACCCAAGTTCAGGTGCAAGTACCTAATTATCCGAGGTCACACTCATTACTGGAATTAAAAGCCAATATGCAGGACAAACAAAGAGCACACATTTGATCTGAAAATCACAGTTTCGTCTTAAAAGAAATGACTAACAACATTCAGTTACCCTGTAAAATTCGCTGGTCAATGGATGGCATAGTAAAAGTTAAGTTTCGGTAACTTTTGGTGGATAAAGGTAAGTATCGGCAAGTATTGGGAAAAGTGATACTTTTATTTGATAAATTTTGGTAAGTTGTGGTAACTTTTTTGGTAGATATTTATCCACTCCCATTTACCATTGAATGTTGCAGGCCAGCCTTATCATATAGCAGAAGATACCACCACACACTATATAGATGATGAATTCTATTCTGCACAAGACTATAAAACATAAAAACAAATGATGATTTAGGATAGATATGTTCTATCCCCTGGTGCAAGGATAGAGTGCCAAAACAAATAAGTGTAGTGTACAGACTTGATTCACCTATTATGCAATGTATTGGTACAGAAATAAGCTTTAAATTTGGATGGGTGATTCACATAGCATGAACACAATGATGCAAGATCATGATGCTGTGCCAACGAAGCAAACATCATATGATATCCGAGGAATGTTGCCCAAAAAGGGTAGGGTTTGTGACACCAGGATACCACTGAAGTGACAAATAGCCATCAAAAATCATGAAACATTGGGAAAACCCCTCAGACATTAAGATTTTATGAGACAGAGGAAGATGAGAATAGGTACTTGGACAATATACCTGTTGCAATGATGATAGCAGCGCTCGTAAGTTTCCTTCCTTTCCAGCAGCCCACCGTTTCATCTCTATTTCCATAGCTTCAGCAATTCTCTGAAACATCACCATACAAGGAATGCAAAGGTCACAAAACTAGTTCAAGTAATATAAGAACATGCATTATGCATATAACATATGTAGACAGAAGAGACCAAGCACAATCAACCCCTGAAAACTTACATATCTCTCTTCCTGCTCTTGTTGAGCCCGATATTCACGTTCATTCAAATCAGCCAATGCCTGTGCCTACGTACAATTAAGGCAAGGAGATGCATTAGACAATATTGAAAAGAAGCATATATTTTAACAGTGGTAACTAAAAATCTGGTTAGGATTCCGAAATGCCTAATCAGTATAGAACTTGATGACAACAGTACAGTTGAAATGAAATCATCTTACTATGCAAGGCTGCAAGGCTCCCATTTAGGAGGGCCTAACATCCTCACTAGTCATTTCAACAATTACTGATAAATGGAAGCATTCAACTACCCACCACTTCACAACAATGAACCATATAGAGAAGATGCACGGCACTTCAGAAAGACATTTATTAAGTTGACTCTAGTTTTCAGGCAAAATATCATAAACTGGTAAAACTTCCAGCAGTATTGAACCTTCAACAATATCATCAAAGTCATAATGGTTCTACAGTGGAGTTAACAAAACCAAAGTTGTCACACAGTTGCACTTATGTTCACAAACTTAGCTTTTAAAGCAGGCATCCTGGTAAGAAGTTACATGCAACCTAGAGAAGGAAAATCAACAAGATCTACAACTTTCAAACTCACACAGTTGCACTTATGTTCACAAACTTAGCTTTTAAAGCAGGCATCCTGGTAAGAAGTTACATGCAACCTAGAGAAGGAAAATCAACAAGATCTACAATTTTCGAACGTGGATGAACACTTTCTGACGTATACCAAGAAATAGATTTTTCATAGTTCACCGACTCTAGATAATGGGTGGGTGGGTGGGGAAGTCCCACCAATAAACACGCAGACCGAAAAGACAGAAAGCTAAGAAAGCTTCACTACAATCAAAGATAGGACCTTACCCAAAAAACGAATTGGGATATGCCACATTTTGCAAAAACTATTTTTAGGCCCCCATCTTCCTAGAATATATTTTAAAGTATCCCATAATTTAACAACTGTTAGGGAACAAATGGAGTGGTTTGAACATGTTTCTGGCAAAATTTTGTTGGGAAGTTCCTTGAAGGTGTTTATTGCTGACAAGTAACAACACTCAAAAAATTGAGCATTTCAATAGTCAAGGTAACCTCGTCGGAAACATGTTCAAATCACTAGATTTATGCCCTAACAATTGTTGACTTCAATTATGCGGTATACTATGAAATATATTCTAGAAACATGGGGGTTTCCACAAAACGTGAGGTACCCCCAAGTTGTTGTTTGGACCTGACCCTGGCCAAAAATAAAACCCAGAACCATGGACTGAGGTATCACTCAGCCAGGAGATGTGGGGCAAACAGAAAAACAAAACAAAAAAGGAAGAAACAGGATAGAATGAATCAGGTCCGTTTCAGCATACCATTCGTGCCTCAGTTGTTCGGTAGTGGTCAAACCTTGCCTGTTCTCTTTCTTTACTTTCTCCTTCAATTTTCTCAAATTTTGTCGATGTTGGAGCAACTGCAAAGACAACAAAGGTCATGAGATTACAACTGATGATGTTTAGAAAGAACAGGAAATCTGACATCAAATTCATCTGACCGACAGGTAATACCTTCAATAAGAAAAGAGAAATCATCATGGGAACTCTCGGGTGAAATTTTCTTCTTTGGGTTGAACAGGCTTCCAGATGACAAATCTGGCTTTTCCTCGGCCTTCCCCTTCTGTAATTTGTAGGCAGTCAGCACAGCTTACAGAACCAACAGCCAACGCAACTAACTTGTGGATATGTTTTTCCCTGATTCTTTCATTGAAAACTTTTTCAACTATCATAATCAAAAGGTGTATTTTGCATTTAACTTGTGGATATTGATCAAAGTGACTTGTTGCAACAGGTAGTGCTGTTCATTGAGATATAAATCTCTGACAAAATTTAATATTTTAGGGGATGATCCAGCATAATTTGATAGTTAAAAAGTATAACAATTTGATGCTACCTTTAAAAAAATGAAATTCATATATATTAATCAAAGTAACTTGTTGCATCAGTTGATCATATTTATTGAGACAAAAACCTTTTAAACGGATGGGATTTATTTTAGAAAAATTAATAGTAAGAAACTTTTAACTACCATAGTAGAAAAAAAAATCAACTATGATAGAATTTTCATTCATTTTTCAGGAAAAAAAAAGGGGGGGGGGGGGGGTTACCCTATTTTTTTCTTCTGATTCAGGCTTAGTCTTTTGAGAATATCTTCCAAAGATAGAATCCAGATCAGGTACTCCTGCTCCAAAGAGATTTTGACTTGCACCTTCTGAATTTTCATGATGTACACTATTGCCGCCACTGAAGCTTCCCTCCATATCCAAGTCTATGAAGTTTGTCTCTACTACTGACTTAGGTTCAGATGCCTTCTTAGGGAGTTTAATGGGACCTAAATTCCCATTAGCATTCTTTTTAATCTTGCCCAACCCAAAATCTTCAAGTCCCTTTATAGAAGATGAATGTGAATGCTTCTCATTTGAAGAAGGTGGAGCCTTTTGAACAGTTCTCGTCCTGCCTGAGCCAAAATTTTCAAGCTCCTCTACAGAAGACAAACCTAGCTTCTTCTGTGTTGAATAAGCCTGAGCTCTTTCAACAGTTTCAGATTCAAAAGACGTAAACATTCAGTAATCTACAGAAGGAAATAACTTACCAACAAAGTATTCATTTCAAACATATTTACAATAGATATAAATATATAAAACTCAGCACAGGAGGAAGCAAACCTTTCACACCACTAACCAAATATGCCATTCCACAATTAAAGTTCAATTCAAATACCCAATATTTTGAAGTGTTTTCCAGATAAAACTGTTCTTTAAGCCACACCACCGTGAGAAACTTAGGCATCTTCCCAATTCATCAAATTTCAAATAAGACTACTTAGGGCTTGTTTGACAACGAGGTAATACAGAGGAGTAGGAGTTCATAAGGGTAATAAATAAGGATCCGGCCCGTACGAGTAAGAGGAAGTAAAAAGAGTTCTTAGTGTACCCATGTTTGAGTGTTTCCATGAGAGCAAGGCAAGGTAGATAATCTTCACTTGTCAGATGTTTTTGTGCTTTTCACGCCCTAGTTGAACGCTTATTTGATCGCAAGATTCGTAGCGAAGAAAGACAGGCTTATCTCATTATCAGCAGGCACGAAACACAAGAACATGAAAATAAGAGATTGAAAAAAGTAAGAGACATGCATATATTCTTCTATGGTAATACAAGAAGGGGTTTAGAAAGTTATTTAAGGAAAACTAAGTCTTCCCTATTTCTTATACCCTAAAATCAGGGTGCCTCCACCTTCATTACTCTTCCACTATATCATCTCCTATCATGGTTTACTAAGACAAAGCATTATCATAATCAGTTCTACGGGAACGTAAAATAATGCTACACCTTCCCAATTCATAAAACATCAATCAGACTCTTCAGGAATATGGCCGTGGTCTAGTGAGATACGCTCTCCTTCCCATTTTATATGTCACGTATTAAATGTTTCACAGTCTTCATATATCTTTTGACCAACATTTTCGTACATAATATCTAATCAAAATAGTACAACACTATACTCATTCCTTAATATTTTTCATTACGAACTTAATGATGGTAGTTTCGTCCACTAGAGCATTGTATATGCTGAGAAATTATCGGTCAAAGTTTTCAAAGTTTGATTAACACGTAGATCATAAGCAAACCAATCTAAGACAAACCTAAACAGCAACAATACTAGTGGCATACAGTAATATGTCTAACAAAATTACCCTTTACTTCTGGGGCAAGCAATTCAATTCCTAGTTATGATCATCATTGCCCTCTACTTCTGGGACAAGCAATTCAATTGTTAGTTATGATCATCAATACAAATTGCAATTACATACCTATTAGTATTTGAAGAACTTGCACTCCCAAAACCCGGAATCAAATCATCACTATCAACTCTACTTCCCTTATTTTCATCCAATTTCGACATCGAATTCGACCCCATTTTGCCCAAACTCCCCAAAAAATCATCAACTGGATCGGATGACAGCAGATCACCACTCACATTTCCAGAACTTCCCCAAATCACGTTATTATCATCAACACCAGAAGTTTTCGCGTTTAAATTCATGGAACCCATGAACATTGCCTCCATATCAAAATCCAACCCTCCACCATTGCCGACGAAATTTCCAGTTGAATGACTTCGGGACTTGTTACTGAACCCAAAACCAAACACATCGTTTTGATCGTCTAGAAGTGACGAATTAAACGAACTCGAATCATGGGTTGATCTTGAAGTTGTTCGATCTGGATTTACGGAGCTAGAATTCTGGGTTCTGGTAGTGGTGGATGCTTTTGATGCCGCCATTGGAGCAGATTTTCCTTGAGGTCGGATTCCATAAGTTTGAACTAGAACACCGAAATCATCCATCCTGATTTAAACCTGGGTTTTTGCAACTGATTTGGGGATGATCGAGCAAAACCCAGAAGGGATCTTGAATCTGTGATTGTCGGCGCAAAATCGATCCGGAAAAACCTTGAAAAATAGTGGGAGAATTGGCGCAAATTGACTTGGGAAATCTCTCTCTTCCTGGACCTGCAATTGCTTGCTCTGAACCTCGATAATTGAGGGAAGAAAAAGTTCCCAAAAAGTTTTAATGGCGACGGTGGATTTTGCCTTTTTTGTTTTAAGCTTTGTTTGTTTTACGATGAAGTTTCGCTGTGTTTTTCCTGAACGTGTAGTACTACGTGGCTTGAAGGATGTTGTCAACATGTCTCACTTGTGTTTCACCGCAAAACCTACTTGTCAATTCCCACCCAAACAAGACATTAAAATCATGTAGCAAGAGTGCAAGACCTGAAACTACTGCTGTCAAAAATTCGGGTTCGGGTCAATTTGGGTTCGGACGAAAATTTGATGTTGGATACCTAGTTTTTTGGGACATTTTCTGGGTCGGACTCGGTTCGAACAAATCGGACAAGCATGAATTCGGGTTTAAACAGGGTTCGGACAATAGAAAATTGGAAACTATTGTGTTTGAATTTTCGGTCAAATCGGTCAATGTAAAAATTTGGACGAAAATTTTATGACCATACCCGCTCTTTTCCGAATCGGACTGAACCGGGTTTTCGGGTCGGATATTTTTTTGACAGCCCTACCTAAAACGTGTGTCACTTCACTTGTAAGGCAATAAATAGTATGTGTTCTAGCTAACTATGAGTGAACAATTATACTATTAAAAGTGAATAATGGATATATATAAGTGAACAATTATTATATTGAAAATGAACAACGGAATCGGTATGAATGAACAATTATGTTATTGAGAGTGAACAATTACTATATTTGAAACACATGTTCTAATAGCATGTAATAAAGCACACTTCTAAGGTCTTTCAATCATTTTTTGTGGGAATTAGGCCATGATTGTCAAACAACCGTTGGTTATAAGTTATTTGCATTAATTGTTTATTATTGACTGTTTGAATTGACTGTTTGAATTGGATGTTTGGAAAATTTCATTTGATAAACTTAGTTGTTTCTATAAAAGTATTTATAGAAATTTCATTTATACCCATTTATAAATAAGGATACACTTATAGTGGTTGCCAACCATGACAACCACTGTAAGTAAAATAAATCTTATCCGTACATATGTTAAGTTTTATCTTGACCGTTGGCTTCTTATTTAATATAAATTGTGAAATATATATTTTAGAATTTTAGTTTATTTAAAAAAAATTTAAATAAAAAATTTTCAAAAATATGCTTATTTACTAGGCAAAAATTTAGATTTAAGATATTTAAATTTTAAAAAATTTCGGAAAATTTTTTTAATTAGGAAAAAATATTGTATAAATGTTGTAGTAAATAAAAAAATGAATATCGAAGATAAAAATTAATACATGTATGGATAAATATTGTTTTCATTGTGGTGGTTGTCATGGTTGACAACCACTATAAGTTTTTCCTTATAAATAATACTTTTAGGATGATATATATATATATATATATATATATATATATATATAAATTTAGACAAATTTTGGATGAAATGGTCTTTTCCATAATAAGTCATTTTCATTTTTCAATAAGTTGCTCTAACCAGCTTATTGAATATTGGCTTGTTGAGACCAAACAACCAACAAAATCGGTTGTTTATCAAACATCCAAATAGTCTATTTGACACCCCAATAAGTCAACTTTTGCAGTGGGTTGTTGAATAAGTTGTTTACCAAACAAGGCATTAATGGTACTCATTTAGGCTTTATTTAAGGTCCCTTTTTTATATATAATTTGAAGTATGACCATGTTCTTTGTAATTCTTTCCAATTCAATCTAATCTAATCCAATCAAATTCAATCCAATCCAAACTTTACACAATTTTTAAAAAAAGTATATTCTTTACAAACACAATTCCCAAAAAAGTATTATAACTTATACAATCCAATACAATCTAATCCAATCCATCTAAACCTCATTTTATCCAATCCAAATAACAAGGTCTAGAATGTTAAAATTCGCATCAAACATGCTACAAATTTGTAAAACAGTAAAAACACCAAAGATAACTACAAGGCAAACCACAACAACTAAGATATAATCAAGAAGCCATAAAAATAAATAACATTAACCAATAGTTAAAAGATGCAAACATCAAATTATTCTATTCTAAAAAGTTTTTAATTTTTCTTAATTGATATAATCTTCAAATCACAAATCAAACAGGGCCTTGTTTGGTGTTGCAGTATTCTGTCCTCCACCTGCTTGTATGTTTGGGTGAGTTTATTTTTAAGCATGCTGGTCAATTTTTTAAAAGTTAAATCAATTTTTTTTAATATTTAGTTGTATTAGTGAATGCGAATATTCTATCTATGGAACAATTATTTTACACGCAACCAATCGGAAAACTTTCCCAAAAGAGTAGGGGACGTTTTTTTTTCGGAAAAATGTTTCTCATGAAAAATTCTCCTAAAATTCTATCAAACGCGTCATTAACAAAAAAGTTTGATAGAATTGGTTGCTTTCAAAACAAATTTTAAAGATGCATATTCAAAACAAACATAACAATGATTGTTGAAAGAAAATTTTAAATGTATACATAAATATTAATATTTAATACACAACTCATCATAGTTTAATTAATTAAAAACTATAAAGCAATATAAATTAAGAATATATAAGCATGTTACAATTAGAATTCCACATTTTACAATAAAACTTGAATGTAACTTTAATATTGTATTTTATTTTTGAATTTCTCAATACCTTTGCTAACAAATTCATGAAATACATTTTTGAAATTGATTGGTTAATTGATTTTGGAGAATCACAATCCAATATTCTAAATAAAATGACTAAAACAACTAAAAAATTGCTATACAGCAGTTATTTACAATTGTAGATTTGTAATTCTTGATCAGTAGACCACAAACAGAATTGCGGTATGTATCATTTCTCAAAATTATGTCCCATTTTTGTTCTCATTTACCTTCATGAGAATGTAGATATATACCTTTGCATATACAATAAGTAAATTGAAGCATTTAGAGGTAACTTTATTTTCTTACAGGAAAAAAAAAACCGCAGTCACAAACTCAACCCAAACCACACCCAAACCTCTTGAAAGTGAAATACACCCTACCAATATTTATTTGAATCCAACGGTATTACGGTACTACCTAGCTTGCCCAGTGCAATTTATTAGATGCACTTGGAACATGTATTCCAAATATGACGATTGTTCACTCATATATATTAGATTGTTCATACTTATTAATATAATTGTTCACTCACAAGTATCTTGAGCACAAGCTCCAGGTCTTCAATTCTCCAAAGCTGAAAACTTCTATCGATTTTGTACCTTTTGGTCAAAAGACTCAAAACAGACCACTCTTTTCTGTAAAACTTCATTTCTCTCTTCCAAACACTATAATCGAAGAGACCCCATAATGAAGCTTGTAAATTTGATCAATTTATTCTTGAAAACCAAGGCTTTTTCATAACAGAAATTGATGGATTAGCTCCAAGTACATAGCCCACACATGTAAAAATATACGGTATCTTAATCCTAGACTGCATAATGCAATGATCACCCTTGGAAGATCTGCATATCATCCACAAGTAACCGCATATGTGAAAATGCTCCAGTCATATGTAAACTATGAATTTCAGGGTCATTATCCCAAACATGTGCTGTGACAATGTCTTACACAAGGAAGGCAAACAACTAAGAGTCGACAGAAAGATTCAGCTCGAGTTCTCATAGATACTGTCGATATATATAGAGAGTGAGTGCTCGCCTGACAAAATACTCCGAAATTGAACTGCTAACAAGACAGCCCAACAAAATTTCGCTGAGTGTGAAATCCTCTCCAAGTGCAATACCAATCTGGACCAGGTTACAGAGAACAGTTATCCCAGAACCAACTCCAACAAAGTTCCAAGAAGAAAAATAGCCAAAATCGCCCTTGATAATTGCTTCCCGGAGTGTGAAATCTTCTCCCTCAACAAGGAACATGTCTATATCTGATGAGTAATCACTTTCATGGTAACTTCCCAAAGTTCCGCTAGAAGATGGCACTAGAAATTTCTCCAAATTGCCCTCTTCGACCAAGGTATCCAAAGAAACAGCTTCTTGTATCCTGGTGTTAGTTGTATGTATGGGGCACAGGGTGATCTTCACTGGAACAAGTAGAGGTACCGTAAGGGGTACTATCACTACAGCAACTATCTTGCACGAAGTAGACAGACTTAGAGAAGGCATGCGCCCAGCACAGTAGTTTGTTATTAGTAGATAGAACACTAGCCAATTGAACCAAAACAAACTGGCTGTTTCAGCAGATAATTGTCAAGAAGATGGAGTACACTGCCCGCACAATGGTACACTGTATATTTCAGCATAGACAGCAACACTTTAGACCGCTTTATTCTTTTAGTATACCAGCAAATGTATCCAGACTAACACAGAAGTCCTTCATGTTGGTCACAAGCATGGGAGTGGTGAGCCAAGTGCTGCTACTAATGCCAACACAGAGCGCAAGCCACAACTGCATATGGTTGGAAATCAGAGGACGTCACAACTTAGAAAAGAGACAGATGCAGAACTAATGTTACAATCAACTTTCGTTTTCTAACTGTCATTTCTGGCCCCCAAATAGAGGAGAACAAAAGCATTTTAGGAAACCATTATCATCTCTAGAATCAATCTACTTGATTATCCATAGGATGCAATCAGTTTTACAAGCCTTGGCATGCTACAAAAGAAAGCCACATTGCAAGGCTTGCTAAAGTGCAAAGTTAGTCACAGGCTAACCAAAATGCTACAAAGGCTCTCAATCCTACTTGCCAACTTACAGGATAACTTAGCAAACCAGTCTGCAAAATCATTCTTGGAGAGTGTTTGCTGTCGTGTCAATGTAAAGTACCAAAGCAACAAATTCCCGTCTTAGAGAATAACAGAAGTCAGAGGATTATACACCACAGGCAGCAAAGCATAAAACCACCTAAAGCCTTCTGATTTTCATACAATTATATCTAAGAAACAGCCTACACTGAAAGATTACCAGATTATCAGGCATGCACAGCAACCCAAGAATTCCTGGCCGCTGGGCTTGATACAGGTGAAGGCCTCTCATCCTAAGAGAGCATGATCATCTTCCCTGCAAAAAGCCGCTTAATCTCCACCACGGTTTGAAAAAAAGAAGTCAGTCAAATTTATTTAAAGAAATGGAGAGAACGATAAAGGGGAGACCATCAGAAATTGGAACAATAAATAACAAGTGCCACTCACAGCCACTACACATGGGAAAGTAAACACTCAGACACATGAACTTAAACTGAAGGGCGGAACGGCAAACAAAAGCCAATTAGTGAAATAAATAGGAGTCAATGGAGTTCATTTAAACAAGCAAAATGAATTCTACTTCCCTTGCAGTTGAGATACAAATACAACTTCCAGAGAGCAACATTAGTAGTGAATAGCATACTTGCTATCAGTTGAGAGACAATGATCATCAAGTGACAAGAGTTGTCTTAATAACACATGACTAACAAACTTATCCAAAAGAAAAGAAACACTAACTAGACAGATGCTCATGGATGAAGCAAAACAGGATTTATATTGAGAATTTTCAGATAGCAAGTATTACAGCAAGGACCTTTAGATGAATCCCAAAGAAATCAGCTCATTGCTTTAGGCCACCACATTCCCTCAAGCAAAGGGCAAGAGGCTTCCCTTCTCTAACACTGTAACAAGCGCATGTAAAGTCAACCTTGAGAAAATGAGCCCTTCCACTTAATATATGCCGGTTTGCAAAAAGTTGACTCTCTCCAGATATTTCTTTCACACTTCCAATATTTTCGGATACTGATTCAATTGTAATCTACAGTATTTGCCCCTTGAGGTTTCTTTCATCAACATTGGGAACAGATATATCGATCCTAACAGGATCCTACACAGAAGCGTCATATAAAACAAAAAAGAATGATAAGCCCATTCAAGACCATCAAAGAGAAACATAAACATAAACAAAATAAAGTTTAAATCAAGCAACACATCAATCAAGGTTAGGTCATAATCGACAACATCCAGTCACAATAAGAGACGGCCA
Source organism: Portulaca oleracea (assembly GCA_029582165.1). NCBI lineage: Eukaryota > Viridiplantae > Streptophyta > Magnoliopsida > Caryophyllales > Portulacaceae > Portulaca > Portulaca oleracea. The sequence continues at coordinate 7,326,121 of CM055877.1, forward strand.
GCTTATCTACGCTTTTCTAACAACAGCTCTAGTCCATCAAGTACAACCACTCAACCAGGGTGCACATGTTTGACAAACAGTAGTTGACCGGTTGAAGGAATGAAGTAAAGAAATGGAAGACAAATCTACATGAATCACAGTAATAGCTTACTGAGAAAGAGATTATGGCCTAAAAGCAGTGAACTTCACCACACAAGTAATACCACACGTTTCTTGTGGTCTATCCAACCAGATTAGTCTCGAACCCACAGCAGAGATAACTAGCAGATAGTCTCAATCTCATGGAACAGCAGAAATAACTAAACTGGTTACTTCTGCACTAATTCTAAAACTTAACTTTGTCTCCATTTAGTTAGGGTTCACCATTTAGTTGAAGCTCCAGAAATCACGGATTACTCATCTCATCACTCGGTCTCTATTTCATTCATAGGAATCTAGCAGACTTCCAACATTTACATAATCTGTATCGTAATAAATATAAAGATCCTACAACAGGATTTTCCATACAGGACAATGAACGTGAAGCATAATTGGCTTCTTTTTCTCGTAAATCTAAGGCCACTCTAAATACTTCCAAGTATGAAACTAGCAAAAAATATACCAATGGTACTTAAGCCATGCATCATCAACCTTCCAGAAGTATCTCGAGAAAACGCCAACCCAAGGGCCCAAGAATCTTAACCAATACAAGTTGGATAAAGAGTCACCACAAACTATCTTCTCGCACCCCAATTCAAGCAATAGATGAATAGTCACCAATACACCAAAAACAACCACAACTACACTAAACTATAAGTTTACATATTGCAAAAAGTAGACTAGAAACTCCCTACTTAGCAACCAAAGAAGAAAAGCACACATCTTAAAAAAAGATCCATAGAAACACATACACAGAAAACATTGATGAACACAAGAAAATGTCAAAGTGTAGAAAATTCTAAATACAAATTGAGGCTCACGCTCAACAAAAGAAACAGAATAACAAAACAAATGATTCCACAATCAAGTTATCCTCTTGGTTATCCAATGGCAAAATACAACATAACAAATTAATACCGTAAAGCACAAAAGTTTAGAACATCCTAATTCAAAACGTCAAGCAGGAACAATTACAAGCACATAGGAACCAAGATACATACATACAACGCATTTTCGCTGCAATTGTTCAAGCACAATCAATATCCAATGTAGCTAGGATCCCCAATATATTCTGCAATTTGTTCAAGACGCACATTAAGCAACTCTCTTGTATCAGCATCTTCAACAACACCCGTTTCTCTTTCTGAATCCTTCTCTACAAGGCTCCCATATACCCCCTTGTGCTTCCCTGAAAGAACAAGCACAGGACCCCCTCTCCTAGGAAGAGCAGTCTCCAAGATATCCTGGTCTACCCCTTGAACAATCTCCCTGCCATCATCCATCGAAATATCACACGTTGTCGGTCCAACAACATCAACAACCTCACCCTTCTTCAAGTAGAATCTACCTCCTTTGAACTCCTTGCTTACTATCCGAACCCTAATGTGACTCCTCAACCATGAAACTTTATTACCCTTTCTCTCCTCTCTGTGCACCCTTTCATGCTTTACTTCACCAACTTCTCTACTTCTCTTACTCTCCTTTCTATCATCCCTCGACGATTCTTTGCTCTTTCTATCACTTCTTTTTGCATCATCTTTTGTAGATTGTATCTTCAGCTCCTTCAACTTCCTCAAACAGTTTTCTTCCTCTTGCGACCCCAATTCAGCAACCGCATTCACGCCAACCTTCACATCCTCTTCACCGCGAAACAGCCTCAAAATCAGCGAATCGCCACCCGGTAACACCTCCAAAACCCTGCCCTTCAAACCCATATCTCTCCCACTCACAATCCTAACCTCCTTTCCAACAGAAAACCTAGTAGAACTTTCTCTACTCCCCTCATTCTCCCTCTTCTTATTACTTCCCTGTTTATCCTCAACTTTCACCTTCTTCGGACCATCATCAGAGTGAAACCCTAACCCTTCTTTCGCACTCCACCGCTTATATTCACGAACTTTCACATCCTCCTTAGCATTCTTCCCAATTCCCCTACCCTCATGCCATCCATACCCAGCCAACAACGCAGCCCCAAAACCCTCAACAGGCACCTCTTCAAACTGCTCAAAACCCTCATCCTCCGGCAAATTCTCCAAATCACTCTTCAATTTCTTCAACAAAATCGCATCGACTGAATTCGGCCCATCACCAACACCCACTTTCCCAGAATTCTCCCTGAGATTAAGCCCATACGACATCTTCTCCCCAGGATCACGATTGTTCGACGCAATTTCACCAGATTCGACCTCGAATTCAAGGGGCTTACCGTCGGCGGACTTAATCGAGGGGAGATCGATGTTCTTCATCTTCTTGTGAGGACGCCATTCGTTCTCCTTCGGGGGGATTACGAGGGTTTTCTTGGTGGAGCGGCTTTCTAGGGTTTTGGATGCATCGAATTCGGTGACGTACTCGTGATTGGGTTGATCGTTGTTGGATGATTCGTCGAGGAAACCCTGGGAGGGTTTGGGTTTGGAGTTTGATTTCGAAGAGGAAGACTTCGGCTTGGAGAATGAGAGCTTCATCGTCGAACCCTAGAGAGAGAAAGTAGAGAGAGAAAGCTGGGTGCTCGGAAAGGGGGGAAACGAAAGGCAACCCAAGAAGCTGGGGGGTGGTAAATGGAGGCGGCGGCGGCGAGGATCGGCGGGGGACGATTAAAACAACCATTCCCTCTTGATATTAATCGTCCTAATTTTAATTTCTCACTAAATATTTTATTAATAATTACAATATTAATTATATTATATTTTTATGATAGTATTTTTCGTTACGAACTTAATGATAATAATTTTATATAATAACTTATTATATATATTTAGAAATCTGTGGTAGGAATTTTGAAATTTGACTACACAATTTTCGAATAGGATAATAGTTTCAGTAATTATCACAGCAAGGACGTTCTAATCTCATCCAATCAATTCTAAAAGGTAACAACCAAACACAGCTAAATATAAATATCACAGCAAGGACGTTCGCAATCCACGAAAGTCAAAATTCATCACAGTTCAATCACGCAGCAAAGATCATAGCTTCAGTATGGTGGATCCAATCCTAAGCCTGAGAAGCAAGCAGTTGTGATCTCAACAAGTACATTTCAAGGACACTCAATTCCTAGCTTTAGCTACCTACCAACTCGGCGGACAAGTCAGTTTCGGGTTTATTTGTATTTTAAGATTGTAAATTCTAGGCCTAACCTTAAACATTCAGACAGATTTAGGTCAGGTTAAATTCTGCCAGCTCAAATGCCGAACAACGAAGTTTCTGGCAACAGAAGCATGAGTTCCTGATGGAATTGCAAAGTTGATGGAACTAGAGAAACTTTCACAGATCCAATGATTACCGCAAAAAGGGCAAGTATTTGAGGCGAAGATCGAGAGACTATCACAACAAGAATAGCAAAATCAAGTCACAAATATGCTAAATTGAAGATTTAAAACTCGAACAAAGTCTAGGGTGATAGAATAGCAAACAAAAAAACGAAACAGAAATACAAAAGTATCAGTAACCTAGCCTGCAACAAAAACACTCAAAACTGACTTGTGATCGCAATTGCACAAATCCAGGTCATTGACATAAAGCAGTTCACTACTGACAGTAGACCTGACAATTGGGTGAATCGGTTCAAGTTGGCATTGGGTCATCCAATTTATATTCACTTCGGGCATGGGTCGACTTCAGGTGAGTTTTATTCAAGTTGGTCCAAGTTTGGGTGAAATTCTTTCCAATTGGGTTCTAGTTTAACTTGGGTCATTTGAGTGTGGATCTTAATCAGGTCACTTTTTGGATTGCAGTTCAGGTCGGGTTCGTGTTGGGGTTGGGTTTTTCTTCAGGTTCGAGTCAAGATCTGATCATCCATTCGGGGACCAATTCAGGTTTGGGTTCAGTTTTTCCAGTGCAGGTTTCGGGTCTCGTTTAGTTTTGCCACGTCGAACTAACAGCAGACAGGCCAAACAGCTGACTAGACACACACACACAGACAGAGAGAGAGAGAGAGAGAGAGTTATGATCATCTCATTAGAGTTTATACCTCCATCATAAAATGCAAATTGTGTATATGGACTGTATATATAATGAATTACTAAACTAGACAACAGTTCTGAGGGCAAGAACTAATGCAGAAACAGCAGAATTATTCTTAGCATCCATATCCTCATCCGACCCTGTACAACCAATATTGCAATCAAGGATTGCTCGAAATACAGCACGAATGGCACTTCCAAAATTGCGACGGGCAGAATGTTCTTGTGTTGTGTTGTCAAGCACCTTCTCCACCCTTGGTTGATTCGCTGCAAGACAACAGATCGATCAGTAATGGATTATTTGGAGAAAAACTGCAGAACTATCACAATGCTTGACAGTGGGGAGAAGTAATTTTAGATGCATAGACCCAATAAATTTGGTGAAATGAAAGGTGCATCATTCACTAAGGGAGCTTTTGATGTGGAAACTTTCCCGAGAAAGTTAGTCAACTTTTCCAGGTTGACGAACTTTCCTATGTTTGGGTCTTCCTAATACATAGGACAGTTTTAATGTAGCGCCCACTATTTCCCCCACAAGCTCGGTAATCTGTTTTTCAAGGAGAGGTTAGGGAAAGTACTTCCCGGGAAAGTTTTTCCAGAGAAAGTCTTTTTGGGAAACCACCAAATGCACCATAAGGGAAACGAAAGGTGCATCATTCACCAAGGGAGCTTTTGATGTGGAAACTTTCCCGGGAAAGTTAGTCAACTTTTCCTGGTTGACAAACTTTCCTATGTTTGGTTCTTTCTAATACATAGGACAGTTTTAATGTACCACCCACTATTTCCCTCACAAGCTCGGTAATCTGTTTTTCAAGGAGGGGTTAGGGAAAGTATTTCCCGGGAAAGTTTTTACGGATAAAGTCTTTTTGGGAAACCACCAAACGCACCATAAGTGAAGCGGCTGCCGAATGACCAGAAACATGGCAGAAAGTTGCTGCAACAGCCATTTACCATAAAAAGAGAATGCAAATGTTGCTGAAGTCGAATACCTTGGTAATGAAAAGGTGCATCAGCAATTTTCCTTCTGTTCTTCCTCTGATGAAGGCACGGTGTCAAATTTTACGAGAGCTTCAAAAACAGCGGATCCTGAAGACGAGTTGTAAATCTCTATCGAATGTGCTTCAGCATTCTTAGTTGCAAACGGAGTCCTTGTCGCCTGAATAGGTGATGGCTGCGATTTCCCACCGACGCTTGCTTCTTTCTCAGCTTCAACTGAGTTGATGTCGTTTGATTTGCTCTGCAGCTTTAACTCATTCTCTGTAGCTTGTATTTCAGTGCCGGATCCATCCACTTGCTCATGCTCGTCACACTTTCCCTCGATTGTCACATTTTGTCCCTCCAGATTCTCATCAGTAGGCGGACCATGCTCCATAATTTCGCCAACATCCAGGCATGCATTTACAGAACTGACTCTAAGACTGTCAGACTCGACAACATCCTCCGATGTGCAGACACTTACCACATCCATGCTTTCATCTTTTACGCTTTTCATCATACATATCTTGTCATCTAAATCATTGGCAACACTTATTGCCTGATTAGTTGATGACTCCAGATTCTCATCAGTAGGACCAGGCTCCATACTTTCGCCAACATCCAGGCATGCATTTACAGAACTGACTCTAAGACTGTCAGACTCAACAACATCCTCCGATGTGCAGACACATACCACATCCATGCTTTCATCTTTTACGCCTTTCATTACACATATCTTATTATCTAGATCATTGGCAACACTTATTGCCTGATTAGTTGATGACTCCAGATTCTCATCAGTCAGACCATCCTCCATAATTTCGCCAACATCCAGGCATGCATTTACAGAACTGACTCTAAGACTGTCAGACTCGACAACATCCTCCGATGTGCAGACACTTACCACATCCATGTTTTCATCTTTTACGCCTTTCATTATACATGTCTTGTCATCTAGATCATTGGCAACGCTTATTGCCTGATTAGTTGATGACTCCAGATTCTCATCAGTCGGACCATGCTCCATAATTTCGCCAACATCCAGGCATGCATTGACAGAACTGACTCTTAGACTGTCAGACTCGACAACATCCTCCGATGTGCAGACACTTACCACATCCATGCTTTCATCTTTTACGCCTTTCATGATACATATCTTGTTATCTAAATCATTGGCAACACTTATTGCCTGATTAGTTGATGACGGCAACTCCCCTTCTCGGTGTTCTTTCTTGTTTGCAACTAAGCAGATGTCAATTGCAGCGTCCGATCCAGGATCAGCAACAAGCTTCCCTTCATTAAGCGCTTCATCATGTTCCTCTGACATACGATCAACGGAAATGTCCTTTGATACTTCGGAGGAAGTCTCAGAATGACATTCACCATTGTCAGCATGTAAGATTTTCGGCAGATCCATTGAGTGGTCATTTAGCTGAACTGATTTTTGACTCATATCAGTCCTGTACGGCTCATGTTTGACAACTGCTTTGGGATTGCTTGCTGCTGTAGAAGGGCTGCCATTTAATGCTACAGACCCAGGGAGGTTGCATGGTAAGCCAGGACGAAACCGTAAACCACTTGATGGAGTCTTTGCTGCAGCTTTCGCCTGTTTATAACACAAACCACATAGGAATTACATCTATATCAACTAGTAAAAGAATTACTAAGAAAATATGGACCAAATTAGAGTGGCAAACTGCCGATAACTGTCGGACCACAGAGGATAGAAGTCATCCCATGCGCCCAAATTCCTATATAATACTCCTAAGAGTATGTGCTTCCAAAAGGCACATAAGTTTGTACTACCAAAGTGCAATACTGTTGGGTGTATTTTTTATGTTTGTGGGGGGGGGGGGGGGTTGGTGGTGGTTTTCATAGTGAGGATAGGAAACTTTCTTCTAATTATAAAAATATTGACAGCAAGAAACTGACCCCATCGAAGAAACCAAGTTTCGCAGACGGCATCCGAAGACCTGAAGGTTTGGCGGAACCTGCATGAGGTGGAGGGACACCAGTCGATGTCGAAGGCTGCTTTACAGATTGGACCGACACTGCCAACCGAGTAGCTTGTTGGTTAGGAGTATAATCTATACAATGGTTTTGTGACTGAGAAACATTGTTGTCCACAATTTCATCAGTAGAAGTGGGGCAACCCGTCAAACCAACAAGCTTTAGATTAACTGTAGCACATGAAGAAGATGATTCTGTGGACCATCCACTTATAGAGCTGGTTGGTGATGTACTAGGAGAAAGCTTTGATGTAGACTTCAGATAGTCGGAGAGGTGGGAGTCTCCAGGACGGCATTTACTTTTGACAGCAACTCTAGACGGGGCTCTGATTTTGGAGCCTGGTGGCAAAGTTGCATTCTTGTTGATCTTACTTCTGTTTACATCACGCTGAGATTTACAGTCAATCTCAGATGTAGAGCTGCTAGAGCTGCCGCAAGAAGAACGGGAACTACGCACTGCTGCAGGTCTGCCTGAAACCGAGGAGCCTGTAGTGAACCTGGAGGAAGCCATGGGTTTCGGTAGAGTCTTGCTTGAATTGGCTTGAGTAGAACCCTTCGATAATGATGCCACTTTTCCTGCAGCTCACAAACATGCCAGGACTGAATAACATATACTTGTCATCTTAGTGACAATAAAGACATACAGATAAGCTACCATACCCTTTGAATTTCCTGTGGTATTAGTTTCTAAGTTAGCCCGGCCAGCACCAATTGATGCTCTCTTGGTTGCTGCTGCTCCTATCGAACTGGGTTTCACCGCTGTTACAGGCAGTCGAGGAAGCGATGGCTTTGATTCTTTGCTCCGGACAGCAGGCTTAAAAACAAAAGAAAATAATGGTTTTAGTTCAGCCCTTTTGGAGCATGTTTCAATGAAGTTTTAGAACCATGATGTATTGGAATGTAAGAACTGAAAAACAATTTTCAAAACCAGAAGCACATAAAAAAATATCCCTAGAAATGGCTTAAAGCCTGAGTGAAGACATGCAAAAGATCTCGAACACAAAGATAATACTTCGTAAAGTTAAACATACATACTTTGGCAGCTTGTTTGGAAATAGATCCAGGCTTTAATATCCGGGAAGGCCCTGGTACACCAGTAGTAGGCTTCTTAGAGGCCAATTTCGGTTTCACCTGACAGACTCAGAATCAGAATCATGACTTTTTTGAGAGAAAAATATATAAAACATTGATTAACCTTAGTGACTCAACTTACCACGTTCGCTGTAGAAATCTCAATGGCCTTCATTGCTGGGATACAAATAAACACGTCAGTTTACAAATGACTTAAAAACCTTAAGATCATTTCACTTGAAAGGTAGAGCTTGTGTAGAAGGGTTTAGGGAGAATTGAAAAGACCTTTCTGCTCGGCTGAATAAAAGAAAGATATTCTGCTACGCTGTTGGCATTTCCAAAAAGGGACTGCCTAATGCCACTTCTCATCCAGAAACTTGATATGTTACAGTCCAAAGCATCACTAATTAAATAGTTAACCCAGCAGATGCTCGACCAACAATGATGGCTCAAACTCAAGCCATCTAGATATGGCAAAGGTCAGGTTCTGTTTGGGTCAATGCTGTAGGGTGAAGTTACAGTTAGCTTAAACGGGGACAGAAATTCATATTTGTGTTGTCCAACTTTCGGTGTTTCATGTTGGGTATTCCAGGTTGGGTAGTTAGTATAGCAGTGCGGCTAATTATGCCATATGTACAGTCATCTCTTATATCCTACCAGCAGGATGAGAATTATTCACATCACTGTCATCGAGTTTCACCTAACATGAGACCCACTAGCAGATGAGAACTGTATCATTAGAATCAGCTTTCGTCTTCCACCCAAGACTAAATACTGAAACTTGAAGTAATTAACACTAAGCATAATGTAGCATGCACCTGCTAATCAAAAGCTTGACAAGGGGTAGTATGAGGATGGAAGCCCCAAAATGAGAAATTGAGCATGATTGCTCAAGGAGGAATTATAAATGCATAAAAGCTAGTAACTCATTACACTCTTGCTATCAAGCTTTATGCATGAGAAGCAAATGACAAATAAAATTGGATCTTGATCACCCAAGACTTCCATGAGCAGATTCAAAGCAATAGGAAGCAATATCTTCGGAGCTGGCCAAATCTTAAAAAAGGTTATCGGGTACTTACTAGATCCATTTGTTGACTCCTTTTCTCTTTGTTTCTTAGAGCTACCGCAATTCCCTTGGGCAGACGGCCTACTGGCTCTCTGAATCGAAGCTCTTATATCACAGAAAAGATCTGCCTCAAGACTTTCTATTGTCAAATTGTCACTTTCAAAGGTAGATACTGAATCATACGATTTGCTTATATCCTCTTCAATTCCAGGTAAAAATTGCTTCTGTTTGACATTGGTTTCTGCTCCTTCAATTATACTAGATAACTCCTCAGGCTCAAGGACTCCTGTTGGTGCATATACATGATAGAGCAAATTAGCAATAATTAATGACTTGACAGAACAAATGACATCAATGAGAACAATGGTCGTAGTTTTCCAGCGCTTCTTTATGGTTTTCGTGAAGGCTTACCTGCATTCGTGAAAAAGGCACTGTCCCAAGCCAAACTTTTTCGCAGGTTGCACTTTCCATACTTTCTGGGCTTTTCTAATTCAGTAGAATCAGATTTTTGGTTTGCGTATGCTTCTTCAGGCAGGGTATCTCCTGGATTACCTACTGTTGCGACATCTGTGCCCATAAAAACAAGATTCATTTGGTAGTTAGCATATACAAGATTCTAGCTTCGTGGCTGACTATGCAGCAGCAAATTAAGAGAAAACCATTTATGATATCCTTATATGATCAAAGCATGCAAAATTAATGACGAACAGAATGCATCCCACCCTAGCATAGTAAATGGAGATGCACATGTATGACAACCTAACGCTTGTGTAAGTGGCGAGGCCAGTTTTGGGAGACCATATCGTAGAATTTTTTTCCGAGTTAGAACCTTTGTAAATTAAGGAAATAAGGAGAGAAAGAACAATAATCGTAAGGGGCAAACAAAATGACACAATTATTGAATAATACATAGCAATGCGTCGATTCTTCGAGATTGCTCAAGCATCCCAAATCATCATTTGTGCCAAAATTACATGGATCATATCAATTCTTCAAGATCATTAAAGTGACCTTATGTGCAGCACTCAAAATGTCCTTGAGTAGGACTTGTCATGTCTGCTAATATTCACAGAATATCATAGGGTATGCAGAAGTCACACTTCCTTGGGGTTGCAACTTATAGAAATTTTGAAGTAATGAGATAAGACTACTTCATAAGAAGGGATGCTTGCATCATGCACAAATACTTGTCACCCCTAATTTTGACCCAATAAGCTATAACAAAAGCTACAGATAAAATTGACCAAACGCAAAACAACGAACACACCACCAATCATTAGAGTGATTTTCTTTTCTTCCTTTCTTTCAAGGGTGTGTTTGGTGGGGAGGAAAATCATTTTCCATGTTTGGCAGCCAAAAAATGGGGAAAGTTATTTTCAATGAAAATCATTTTCGCTCCTCCCTTTATCAACTATTTTCTTGGGTCCAACCCTAAGAAAAATCCAATTTCCCGATCCATGTTACTCCTCACGGCCTAGATTCCTTACGTTTGCTCCTATCTCTACCGGAAGTCTGAAAACAGTTCATTTCTCATCCAAGTATTTCTCTCCCATCCGGCTCCTCTCTCTCTCTCTCTCTCTCTCTCTCTCTCTCTCTCATATCCGGCTCCTCTCTCCCTTTCTCGTCAAGACCAAGAGAGATATGTATGTATATATAACTACCAAACAAGTGAATATATCATTTGAAAACTTATTTTGATAGGAAACCATTTTCTGGAAAATGATCTTCATTTGCACCAAACACACCCTAAATCAACTCAGCAACCTACCATGCATCTTTATAAATCAAAAAGTCACTGTAACTCTACATCACTCACTAGTTGTACTTCCGAAAATAAAAAAGTCACTGTAACTCTTCAACATTTCAAACTTTTTAAACACTTATTCCCCTCCTCCAAATCAACTTAGCAAGCTACCTACAACTAATCTTTACACAAATACACGGTTCAAATAGAAACGTAGATGCACGTTTGCGAGATTTTCTTCTCTTCGACCCTTTTTTACTAACAAACCCTAAAATTCCGTTAGAATTGATGATACTAATAGTTCACATTCACAGATTTCCCAAAAGACATCCAGTAAACTCACAAAATCTGAACAAGAACTACCAAATTAAATCTCAAAATGACCGGAATTTGAAAAATTGAAAGCAAAAATGAGAGATTGACCTGAGGAAGAAGCCAAGAGAAAATCATCATCGGCAGCGGAAACATCAATGAGAGAGAAATCAGTGTCGTCAACAATCTGAGCAGTTCCAGAATCTTCCATCTTTCGCTGATTTCTCAGATCCAGCAACTTCGATTCACTATCAATCTCGCCACAATGAGAGAGAGAGAGAGAGAGGGAGAGAGAGGGAGAGCGAGAATAGTGGAAGTTTTTGAATTGAGGAATAGCGCGTTCAAATTTTGAGTTTGCTATCGGGGGTAATTTGGTCAAAACAGCTACTCCTTTTTCAAATTAATTGGTCATTGATGTCAAGAATTTCACAACATATACGGTGTTCTAAACTTTTAGTATACGAAACTAAAAAACTACTATCATTATATTTCTAATAAAGAATACGATCATAAGAATATAATATTGTAATCTTTTGATAAAATATGCTTTTAAAAATTCTTGAAGGACGATGGGACAATTAATATGGAACGAAAGGAGTAATTGAGTGTTTGGCAAACAGTTTTTTCAACTTGGTCAGAAAAACACATTTTTTTCAAATAGATGTTTGATCTTAAAAAGCTCTTTTTCAAATGAGTTTTTTGGATTAGGTTTCAGTTGTTTGACATTAAAATTATATCGTTGCCTCATATTTTTACCAAGCTTACATTATGCGTTATATAATAATAATTTTAATAATGTTTTGTTAAAAATTTTAATAATTTTTACAAAAATTATATCAAGTGGTTTTTTTTGGCTTATTTGATATGAGTCATGTTTTGATAGTTGTTATAATTATCCAATGATCAATTAACAATAAATGATATTAAGAGTTGTCTCTTACGATCATTTTATTTTTACAAAAATAAATTAAATGTAACTTAGGTACATAAAAGATAATGATTAATTTAATATTTTCATAAAATTAGTATTGAAAGAAAAATAGACTTAATATTGAATATTATGAATTATTAAATATCACAAATTTATACTAAAGTAAATATGTTTCACAATTATAAATTTGTAAATTATTTTGAAACACTTATAAAAATATATTGAAAATAATTACATTAGTATAACATAAATGGAAATTTAATATTAATATTTTCGCAAACAGCTAGTTTTATCAAATATTTTTCTTACAAACAACTAGCCACAACAACTAAAACAAACAGTTAATTCAACAGTTAATAGTTGATTGAGAAGTTGGGTCAATGTCTGGGTAGAATTGCTTTCTACGATTTTGGATGCACCGAATTTGGTAACATACTCGTAATTGGGTTGCTCGTTCTTGGATGATTCATGACGAAACCTATTTAAAAGTGTCAAAACACATGTATATGAGGAGTGGTTAAAATTTTATATAAATTTGAAAGATTTGGTGAAATTGTGGTGCAACTTTTTTCTCCCTTTCTTGGTCGGGTAATGTAAGTTGGGAATCGGGTTCGATTATGAGTCTAGATCTAGGCGACCTTATTCGCCCAACATACTAAGCAGATGTTCCTAAGAGTTATTAACATTCTCAAAAAACACAATCCACTTCAACAATTTCGACAACCATGTCAAGCATTCGTTTTACTTTCAACCATTAATTTTTTTGCCCTTTTAAGTATTAGACTTTCATTTTCTTTTTTTTCTTCTCTAGTTTTAATTCAATTTCTTTTCCATCGATCTAAATCCAAAATATATATAAATAATGAAGTGAACCAAATAATCTCCACATAAAAAATAAAAAATCATAAAGAAAAAGTTGCAACAGTAAGACGGTGAAAGATCAAAGATGAATTGAAATAAGTAAATTTCACTGTGATATCAATCAATCAATGGGAAGGGAAGAGAAGGAATATATTAGGGAGAGGAGCAGGACAACGATATACTCAAAAAAGTAATTGAGAAATTGAGTGACTCAATTATAAAAAAATGTTAAATATGCTCAATTCAAACTTCAATGAAGCTTCATCTTATAAAATTAGATCAAAAGCTCTCAAATGGGGAAAGAGAGCTACATGTGGAGATATACTCAAAAGAAGGGTTAACCCTATTGACCTATGGATGATTCACAAGTGACACCAACTAACTATTTCATGGCCCTAATTATTTTCACTTTATCTTGATGTGAAAGATATTCTCAAAAGAAGAAGGGTTAACCCTAATTCACAAGTGCCATTAGGTTATCTTGATAGGTGTCTTGATTCACAAGTCTTGATCAAGAACAAATGATAAAGGGCCTGTTCTTTTGTGTGGTAAGATAACTACTTTACCATTTTATCTCACTTTATTCTACTTATCTCCACTTTATTCCATCCAATTTTATAAGAGGACCCTACCACACAAAAAGAGCAAATGATAAGAGGACCCAGGCGGATTCGAACCACCAACCTCCCAAACTATGACGGCTTGGGCACTCTTACCACTTTAGAGCTTATGGATCCATACTCACTACCCCACTCATATCACACTCTACTTTGAAAGTACTCTTTTAAGGACCTGTAAAGTTGTAGTATACTGAGTGAAGGGAAAAACTTACCGAAAGTACCGTAATTTACTGAGATTATCAAAAGTTTACCAAGATTTACTAAATAACAACACTATGTCCATGTCCTGTACCAGAAAAACATAAGATTTGGTTTTAAATAGAAACTGATTCTTTGAGACCCTAAACCAAAAATTAACATTTATCAAACCTCCCATTTAACACTCAAGTTTACAAGCCCTATAACTAGATTAGGCTTCCAACACTACCAACACCATGTTAATGTCCTGTACCAGAAAAACATAAGATTTGATTTTAATAGAAAATGGTTCCTCACAAAATGTTTCAAACTATTTCACTTTTGTTTGGGAAGAAGGGAGGAGGGGTTTGTTTGAGAGAAGTAACACTAATCATAAACAATATATTCCAAAACCAAGACTCCTATCAAAATTTTCCTTCCAAACTAGAAAAACCAATCAACTCATACGGCTAATGCACTGTACAACACAGACCTTAGCATAGTCGACAGGGTATAAGGTATGAAATTAAAAGGGATTAACGAAATAGCCGAATACATTCTGCGTGACATTGATGCCCGTATGATAATAGTACTGACAACGATGATGATTAATAGCTTTTCAGAGATGCAAGACTACCATGTTTGCTCACAGAGGCAAAATCTCCACAGGTTATTTCCGATGAATTGCATGTCAAACTGTCATTATTCCAAAAATGCACGAAATATCCAGGCACGCCATGGTGTTGATAGGATACAAAAATAGAGCGTCGATTGGTGTCACCCACAAGCTAAACACACACACATTTATACTCAGATAGCTGCGACTTTTGCCCTGCCAACAGAACAGCAGAAAAAAGGATTAGAGGAACACTATAGTTAACCACAAGACTGCAACTAAACAGCATGATGGGGAAAGCCAGGATTCTTACCTAGGGTATAATGTAAGCATCAATTGTCCTCTTTCCTTTGCTTTTGATCAATCTGCAGAAACAAACTGACGTCGTACAGTCAGAAGCCATCTATGCGAAGATGCATCAGCAGAACCAGCAGGGGTCTCCCATGTAGGTGGATTCTTGGCTAAACTTACTCTTGCTCGTACAGATAATGTACTCTCCATTTTCAAGGGTGCTTGGCTGAAATTGATCTTGCTCCAAAATACACAATATGAAGCTCTCGCAATGAAGAATAACAACTGAGCTCTCGACATGGACACGTACAGAGATTTAAAACTATGCTCCATTTTGCACAGAAGACTTCCATCCATCTTGACAACCACCAAACCACAGACATCTGCTCAGCACTGAAATTACATATGGCCATACATGTGGAAGCCCAAATACATGACCGGAATTTCTTCCCCAAGAAGTCCTCACTGGAATGATCATCAGCCTCTAACGTTTCAGCGCAACAGCTCATTTGCATATCCTACAGGAAGTCACTAGAATAGTGCAGATACACTACATTCTTTTCTCTTACAAAACCTCCAATCTTACAAACATTTCGTTCCAACTACAAAATGAACCAAGAATAAGGGTACAATTGGCAACACTTGCACACTCTCTTGTGAAATAGCATTTCCCAGCAGATAGTTGGAATCAACTGATTACAATAATCCAAGAGGAGGAATTGCTTCGAAGAAATGGGAGCAGCAGTAGACACAAGTATAACTAAAATATGAAGCGAGCAGAGGAACGTGGTATAATTAGTTGTTCTCAACTTCATTGTCACTACATTGTACTAGTTATCAATAGAAAACAGTTCCCATGGTTCATAGTTGAGGTGGTGACTGGTGAGTAAAGCTTCCAATATAAGGGTTGTTAATTAGTTACCAAGGAACAAAAGTTAGGGGATGATATTGTGACTTTACCAATCATTACTTCAAGATAATATCAATGGTCTAACCCCTCAAGATAATATCAACGGTCTAACCTCCCTCCTTAGACAAAGGAATATCTGCCAGTTTAGGTGACATTAAACAAGTTTGTCATTCTAGTGCAACAATTTTAAGCCACTAAAATATTTTCTTTCGACTTCTACCAAGTATGTTCAGATCATATTCTCAAAGCTGCGTAAACTATAAAAATGTTGGGTTGTCACATGCTTAGAACTTATAAGTTGTAACCATGTTCCATTGCAATTGTAAAGGTGATAATATCCAATCGGCAAATGTGAAGAAAGATTAACACAGTACCTCATCAACGAAATCTGGTCCAGATTATGCTCGGATGTAATTCAGTCGCATGTCATGCTGTCTGCGATTGGTGTAGGCACTACTGCCCTTTTTAGATCGTGCTCATAGATATCCACAATGGAGAGATTATTGCGTGGGGGTGGGTAAAAGAGGGGCAGGGAGAACCCGAGGCACCAACAAAACACACAGTAGGGGGAGATGCCGGGCAAAACCCCCGTGCCATCTCCCCCAAAACGCAACAAAAAACGAAACTTTTATTAAAGTATGGTGACCTGCCATGCAAGCGCACCTGTCATGGCAAAGGTCGACTGACAAGACCGAACATCGAAAGATGCAACAGAGGGAGAGGAGCCTCTTCCCTCATACATACACCCTAATAATGCCTAAGGATGAAACATTCATACTCATTATGAGATGCTGTATTTAAGAAGCTGATAAATGATAATCATGATCTACACTCAACAGTGCAGACATTAACCCACCATGAAATTCGACGATTCCAACTGCTAAGGCTGATTTCCAAACCAAAAAGATGCCACCACAAGTGCAGGTCGATGCCAACAGGTAAATTCATGATGAACAGCATGAACGCCTCGGGCAATCAGAAACAGCCTGAATCAAACAACCAAACACAGTACATCAATTCTACAATCGAACTGCCGAACATAATTAAATTACACACAACAAAATCAAGAACACTAATATCAAAGATTCAAAGATACAGAACATCAAGATTGCAATTTTGGCCAGATAGTCGTACTATACCAGATACAACTGTACAAATGTTAAAGAATGATGGAGAATTCTAGCTCAGACACATAAAGAACTGTAATGATAGGACTCAAAATCAACTGTTTCTAACAAGATCACAACCTCCCAATTCCCGAGCAAAACAATCGAAAACCAAACACCAATTACAAATCTTGACCAAAGAATCGCACCATAAGAATCACAACACAGAAAACATGTTCCAGATCCTTCCAACAAAACCACACAACCTCAAGAAATTACCGGAATTCGATTCGGAAATGAAAATTCAATGTCGTGGAATCAAACAGATAGTTCAAGAATTCATTACAATCAAGTGAAAATCATTAAATTGATAAACAAGATTCATAAAGGGCAACAGAGCTCGAGAATACTCACTCAATCAATCCTATCCAACATCGAAGCTCGATTTAGATGATAACGAACGCATCCAATGACAAATTCTTCCAGCCTTACCCTTCATCCTTCACGAAAAACCTTGAAGATCCGCCATATCTGTGAACATCAATCGAACGAATCAACAATAAGCCTCAGGAAATCGAAGGATTCCTACAGAATTGAAAACAATAAACATCATAGATGAAGCCAATACCTCAAATACAGATCAAAATCACACCAACCATACTCAGTCAAATCATCGCTCATACAATCGATGCTCATATTTAGATTTCCGAGCGATCTGATCGAAAATGCTGACGAAACTTCAACAATTATCAATTCCTGCAACCGATCTGAGAGAGAGAGAGACAGAGAGAGAAGAATGAAAGGCAAATGGAAAAGGGAAGAAGATAGGTTATTTATGGAGGGTATGCGATATGAATGAACGGCTGAGATTGCATCGGTGATTGCTGATCTGACGGTATTGCGTGAAAGTAGTTGGTATGCGATCAATCAAAGTCCTAAGAAAGGAATCAAAGGATGATGGCGATTTTTTTAATTAAAAAAAAAGTAAAAAAGAAAACTGCGAATTTGGTGGTTGAAGGGAGGGTGAGATGCCACGTCATATGGCGCCAACGGCGGAGGCCATGCCTTCTTTCAACGAGAAATTTGGTTCATTTATTTTATTATTTCAATTTTTAAAATTTGCAAATCAATGAATGAGTACGTAAATTTTGACAATCATTAAATTAAATTTTTGAAAATATAGATCTGATATTTTTAAAATTAATCTGCAAATAGACATGAGACTTTTATTTTGTATATAAAACCTAAAAGAATAAAATTGTAGTGTATTTTAAATTAAAGCCAAAAGTCATAAACTGTACACAATTAATTATTTAAATAGAAAACATGCATTCGAGTAACCTTGGTTCTTTTGTGTGGTACCCGGTTGCACCTACCATAATTTATCACATTAACCGCAAACTATTACATATTAATATTGAAAAATTAGATTTAAATAATATAAACTTTGACACATAATAGACTTAGTAATTTAACTTTAAAAATATCACTGAATAATCTTAATTTTGACCATATTAGTCATTAGATTACGGTAACATGTGAGCTTTAATTAATTATCTAATCCTCATTTTCTTTAAAAAACTTCTCTTTATCTTTAATTACTCACAAATTAATGCCGACATATTACTGTAATCCAAAATAGTCAATGTTCATATTATTCAATGATATTTTTAAAGTTAAGATTATTCAGTCAATTACGCGTTAAAATTTAAATTATTTAAATCTAATTTCCCATTCATATATCATATTACACTTTACCACAACAATCATAATTTTTTTCTCTGCTCGTTTTTCTCATTACTTTTTACTTTTTTTTCTCTCCTCGTCTACTACATCAACAATTTTTGCTACAAATTTTACCACCACATTTTTACCATATCATATCAGTACCATACATTACTCACCCCATAAAAGATGTTGGCCAATAACTTAATAATAATTGAAAGAAATATGTTTCGTCGGTGATGCATGATATAAGCATGTGATATTATACCATACATGAGTTATCTTAATGCTATTCAATTTTCTGTGTCTAACAATAATGTTCTAATGGTTTATCAGAATTAGTAATTGAATTATTGAGTTGTTGTATCCAAACGTTAAGCCAGATAACAATAGAAAAGAATAAACCAATATATTTTTTCCAAAAAGAAAGCTAAGTGGTCATGCATGCCTTTCTATAAAATAATGGTTGCATGACGCCGTTGTTATTGTTTTTTATGATACGTTATAATGAAACTATTTCACATAATTAATAGCCACCACCACAAATTGTAAAACAAAATTAATTATCGATCAAATGATAGCTCATCAAAATATTATTCCCTCCGTTTCATACTAATTATCCCGGTTAGAAAAGGAAATAAAAGTTTATTTTAAAAATCTCAAATTTTGGGGGTTGTTAGTCAAAATATCCCCAACTTCATGTTTGTTTGAGTCCGTACGGCCCAAAGTATTGGATTGGTATTCGTGAATAGCCCATCACCGAGTCAATTAAAATAAGACTTGCCGAAAAAATGACATGTACGGTGGAGGTAGCTGACGTGGCAACGCATTAAATTCTTCACTGAGGTATTTGACATTTGTTTCTATAAATGCTTCAACTTCAATAAGAGGTGAAGGAATGGAAATTGATTAAGCAAAATTAACGATTGGTCTCAATGAGAGCACTAAAGACCTTGTTCTTTTATGCGGTATTTTGCGGAATGGTTTGGTGAGGTGTGGTGGAATTGTGGCGGGTATGGTGGAATTGTGTTGGGTTATTGGTATGTGGGGTAGGTGAGGAGAGAGGATGTAAAAAAAAATGAGAAAAGTGAGGAAAGAGAAAAGTAATGATTTGCGATAAAATGTGTCGGGTTGTGGCAAACCGCAGAAAAGAACAGGGCCTAAATGTGGACATGTGCCGATCAAAAAAACTGTACAAGGTAATCGAAATGGTTGCTCAAGGAGAGGAAGGGGCAGATCATAAGCCATTTTCTCAAGCAAAGAGAATATCAAAGTTTCTCATTTCTACGAATGCCTTCAAGACATTGTCAGTTATTGATGTGCTAGGGCGTTTGGTCTAATTTCTGTATTTGTTGCCACCACAAACCTTAGGGGCTCTATGTTGTTTGTTGTATCGGGAGTTTTATATAGATTTTAGGGAGTGACTTTGTGAGATTTTTGTGCTGATTCAATATTGTTCCTTTTGTTCGTGCTTATTTTGTGTTTTTGAGATACGAACACTGATAATTTTGTACGATGGTGGATAATTGACAATGCAAAGAAATAGGAAGTAATTTACACAAACAATTCACTGTGAAAAATACATCATACAAATCAACATGTATGTCGAGAAACATCGTACCAATAGTCGACTTTGTGTCTTTGGTAAAATTTCGATGACTGCACAAATTTTATTCTTTAGGGAAGGGTTGGATTTGGAGAAGAGCGAAGAGTTAAGTTTAAGAATTGGAGGTGGGTGTGTTTGGTTGGATGAGACGGACAATTTAATGTGTTAAACCCAGTTGAGCCTGCCACATCATCTATTTCCGCCGTACACATCATTTTTCCGGCGAGTTTTATTTCAGTTGACTCAGTGGCGGGCTATTCACGATTACCATCCCCATACTTTGGATCGTACTGACTCAAATATGAAGTTTGGGATATTCCGACTAGCAATCCTCAAAGCTTGGGATTTTTAAAATAAATTTTCCAAAGAAAATTAATTATCTATCAAATGGTAACTCATTATAATACTACTCCCTCGCTCCATACTATTGTTTTGGGACGTCTTTAATTTCTCAACATATACAAATATTCTAATATACGAAAATATTATCATTAGGCCCTGTTCTTTTATGCGGCTGACTGACAGCGGTGCCGTATCACACCGCAACTTGACACAACCCACCACAACATACTAATCCACCACAATTTACCACATCCCACCATAATCAACTTTTTCATATTTACCAACACAATTTACAATTATGAAAAACAAAACTCACCACAACTTACCACATCCCACCCAATCCACAACTTTTACAAACCCACCAAATTCCACCACAATTCCACCACACCGCACCGCGTCATACCGCAACAAGCCGTATAAAAGAACATGGTCATAGATTTACAACGAAAAATATTATCATAAAAACATAATGTTGTCATCTTTTGATGAAATATATTCCCTCCTTCCCAAATTAGATGTCACTTGAGATATAATTTGTAAAAACCAAGCAAACTTCCAATTTACATTAATTTGTATACTTGGCAATGAAAAAAATGGAGATTCTACCATAGTTGAAATTTTTTTTTTCCACTATGGTAGTTGAAATGTATAATTATCTTAAAATATATCTTCAAGATAATCAAAATTAATATATATTGATTAAAGAACTTGTTATAATAAGTAATTATATTTATTCAGATATAACTTTTTTACAAAATTTAATATTTGAATGATATTTTACCAAAATTGATTTCTTTCAACTATTTTAGTTGAAAAGTGTAAGTACCATTAATTTTACCATTAAAAAATCAAAAATTAAAATATATTGATGAAAGTAACTTGTTACAACAATTAATCCTATTTAATGAGATATAAATCTTTTCAATATATGTGATTTATTTTTGACAAATTAATGGTTATGAAGTTTTCAATTACCATAGTTGAAAGAAATTTTTTCAACTATGGTAGAATTTTCAATGAAAAAAAATGTGAATAAAATGATGCATAAAAAAGAAAAATGGTGAATAAAAAAGAAAAAATGAAGAAAAAGATTCATTTAATAAGGTTAATTTGATAAACTAATAATTAACATGTTATTCAAATTGTAACTTTGTAAGGTGATATATATTATGGGAAAAAAGAGAGTTAATTAAAGTGACAGGTAATATAAAAAGGAGGGAGTACTATAGAAAATATTTAGTTAACGGCTATATCTTAAACAATTAAGTCCTCGTTCTTTAATTTTCCACTACACTTCACCGCACCACACCACAATCATTATCAATATATCTTTTCACTTTTCTCTCTTCTAACTTTTTTCCTCTAATTTTCACATTCTCTCTTAACCTACCCCACCCATCACAGCTTTCACAACAACTCACCACACTTTTTCAAATTTCACCGCATCGCATAAATGATAAAAGAACATAGCCTTATATGAGATGGAAGAAGCATCTCACACCAGAAAATGTCAAATTTTCAAAGTTTTGGTGTTTTTGTTTTATCATTTTGATATATCTCATATTACATTCGTAATTTTTTTGTTTTTTGGGGCAGGGGATCATATATAACAATGACGATGCCAAAATTGATTACCATATAGATTTAATTTGCGATGAAAAAAGTTTTAAATGCGAATATTCCATTTTCTAAATGCCTTAAATCCAAATCGCCCATCTATTCAAAGTTGGACCCATATCAAACAATCAGTCTACAATCACCCAATAGCATATTGAACCAGAATCACCCAATAACATACTCCGTTCTTTTTTATTTGTCATTTGCGGTTTTTAATGTCAATTTTTAATCACTAATTTCTAATATAAATTTTTTATAAAAAATAATAGCATTTTTATTACGAATCTAATGACATCAATTTTGTATGATGAATCATTATACAAATTAAGATATTAACAGTTAAATTTTTTGCCACAATTTTCTAAGTGACAGATAAATAAAAACAAAGGTAGTAATGAACAAAAGTTTGGATGTTCAAGCTAAGAAATAAGAAATTGACAAGGAACGAACCGAGTACCGAAGGGTATAAGGAGATTCCAATGCAGATATCCTCACATCCACAAATATTTCCAGTAATAGGAGTAAAAAAACAAAAACAAAAAAAAGAGAGAGAGAGAGAGAGAGAGAACCCTAGTTCTATGAAACCACATTAGCGAAGAAATTGATAACATTCTAATCATCAAAGTTGTACTCAATTTGATTAATACACTGATGCTTGACGAAGCCTTTGCAATTGCGTTCGCCTGAGTCATGACAGTTCCATTCCTTGCTAACTGTATTCGCACTTGTCCACGCCAAGGGACGAACGAGCGAAAATTGTTGCCAAAGACTTAGATCTGGGCCTTGCTTACATCCAATTTTGCACAAACCTTTTCATACCAGACACAGATTTGCGCCGTCTGCAGTTCAAAACCCTGTTGTCCGGTAACTTGAGCTTTGTCCCTGCGAGTCTTAGAGCAAATCTGGGTACTTTGACTGTCTACATCATAGCATACCGATGCATTTGACCTACCTGAGTTCTTCGGTATCTATAGTATCTGCATGGGTATTGACCGACCTTCCGGAAATCCCAAGATGTCACTCTTTCAATTTTACAAGCATCAGCAAGACACTCCATGCGCTCCATGGCAAGATTACAGGACCTACTTATCTGTCAGCCAAGAATTCTAGCGCAGAAGCTAAAAAAGACGAGTGAGGGAAGAAAAAAAAGAAAGAAAAAGAAGGATATGGATTTGTGAAGTGATCCTTGATCAACATACAACAATACAGTAGAGTAAATTAAGAAAGTTAAGGTCACCAATGGAAAGCGTAGATCCCCAACAAGAAAAGCTGATTAGAAAGACAACTGCAAACCATTCTGAAATTGCAAGTACACTTTGAGATCACAATTCACAAGGACCCACACAAACCTCAGCACAAGCGATACATCTCCTGATATTTATACGATACAAATTAACAGTCTATTATGCTGAATATCAGTGCACGAGAACCCCAACCCAATGGCCACGGACAAATCAGTTCCCAACTCTCAGTCATTCACTTTGATGTGATAGGAAAGACACGCAGAAATTAAAACAAATAGTAACAGCATGTTTAGCTGCTTTATCATCAACAAAGGCACAATAGAAATCAAAGAAGCTTCCTGACAAGCCTTCAGAAAGTATCAGAACATGGTTAGCCAAGAAGGAAAAACACCCAAATTGCTTGAAGAAGGCAACAACACCAGTAGCAAATTGATATGCTCTCAAAGAACAGCAAGAACAATCCACAAACATCCCTGCATCAAATTCTGAATTTACTAGCCAAGGCACCTAAAAAAGAGGACCCCAATCCTAAGCCTGACCAAGCAAGCAGCCGTGATCTCAAGGAATATGTTTCAAGGACTCTTCCTAGTTGTGGTTCACGGATGCACATATCCAATGGTTACCGCAGAAAGGGCACGTTTTTCAGGCAAAAAATCGAGAGACTATCACAGCAAGAATAGCAAAATCAAGTCCTAGATATGCTAAAGTGAAGATTTAAAACTCCCAAAAGGTCTAGGGTGACATGATAGCAAACAAAGAAACAAAATAAAAATACAAAAGTGTGAGAAATGTAGCATGCAACAAAAAGATTCAAACTGACTTGTGATCGCAATTGCACAGGCACAGCTCATTCACATAAACCACTGCGGAACCAAGAAGAAAGAGAAGCAACAAGGACAATATTAATGAGTCCAAAGTAGCTATATCCAAAATATTTGAACAGCAAAGTCAAGGATGAAACTGACAAGGGCCAATATGAATGAGCCAAAAAGCAGCTAAGTCCAAAATATATGAACGGCTACGTCAAGGAAGAAACTGAAAGCCAGTTGAAATTGTTGCCAATTGAAACCTAAATTTCCAGGGTCAAAAGCAACACATAAAGTACAAGCAGAAAGATTTGGCAACTAGAATGAACACACATGAATTGGAGCTAAGAGTAACCTTCCATGCACCCCATAAAAGCCACATTCATGGCAAAAGACAGGTAACATGAATTACTAAAAGTACATTCAACATGAATCTAAAAATATGAACCTCAAATCAAAAGGTGAGCTTAAATATAATAAAATAACAGAAAAGTTATGTGCACAAAGTTTAACTCCTCTTAAATGCAACAAATTGATTGAAGAAGCAGCCAAACACTACACCCAAACTCCAGAAACAAAGACAATTCAAATTTCAAACGCTAAGCAAATAACAGTTTCAGGAGTATAATTGGGTAGAGGCCAAAACAACAATCCTAGAAGAGCAGGCCAAGCAACAAACTGATAAGCCTGAAACTAAACCACAAGTCCACCTCAACAAAAGGAATATCAGGTCATTACAACATAAAACCTGCGATCACAGAGAAGTGGATGCCAAAACCTGCCCGTGTGTAGGAAAAAGGTGGCAGATGATATAAAGCAAAAATGGCTCCACATATGATGAAGCAATGAACAAAGCTAAAAATATAGCCTCGGTACTTAAGCCTTGCATCAACATCTCAGAAGTATCTCAAACAAATACGAGGCCGGCAGGTCCAAACCAACACAACTTGCATGAGAATTGAGAAAACACCAAGTCAACAGCTCAAGAATTTCAACCAATAGATGCAGGAGAAAGAGTTGCCTCAAACTATCTTCTCACACATGGATTCAAGCAATAGAATGACGAGTCAACAGTACACCAAAAACAACCACAACTAAACCAAACTAGAAGTTTACATATTGCGAAAACTAAACTAGAAACTTCCTTTTTAACAACCAAAGGAGTAAATTGCATGTATTAACAAAGAAAATTGTCATAACACAATTCATCCAAGAAGCCTCCTAACACATATAGTTCATCTAAGCAATACCAAAGACTACTCAGTTTACTCTCTTGGAATAGCAATTGTCACCACAACTACCACTTTTGCAGAAAACTCTACATCAAGCAAATTGCAGTAGCAAGACAGGTAGCAGCAAGACATGTGCAGCAGTCGATTCAAGCAAACCACACATTTCATTCTCTGCACTCACGTAATCAGCAAAACCATTTAAGCAATTTGCGCCCAAGCTCTCAGAAACCTGAACCAAACATCACATTCACAACTTAATTCACAATTCAATCATTATCAATAACAATAAGAGGGGGAAAATGACAGCAATAAAGACTAAAGGAACATCAGCTGGAAAATAAGGCAAAATGAAAAGCACTCCCACAAATGCAAAATGAAAAATCAAACAACGATCATGCAAAGAGTGATGTCCAGATCAAGTCCACCTAGTTCTCCCATCATCGATAACGATGAGACCGACTGAGTGCACAAATTGTGAAATTATTTAACACACATTAGAATCGCATACACAGAGAAAACATGGATGAACACGAGAAAATGTCAAAGTGTAGCAGACTCTAATATATGAATTGAGGCTCACACTCGATGAAACATACAGAATAACAAAACAAACAATGAATTACAAAGTACCTCAATAATAAGATGGGGGCATTCTCTGATACATCCCACTGGGGGGCCCTTGAGGAGGACCCTGAGATGGGGGATGGCTCTGGGATAGGTACCCAGATGATGACAACCCATACCCACCACTAGTTTCCTGATACGGCCCGGAAGGTGGCATTCCCATAGAACCCTGAGACGGCATCCGATACGATGAATACTCACCCGAACCAGGGCCACCAAACTGTGACCCACCATAGGGCCCGCCACCCATAGGAGCACTATAACCACCCGAACCTCCTCCAGGTGGACCCCCCATTGGAGGAGGACCCTGAGCACCGACACCCATTGTCGGACCAGGGTTAGGTCCTCCCATACCACCATAGCTCCCATAGTTCCCCATTGGCCCACCAAACTGTGGATTCATCGACCCCGGCATCGAATTAGACCCCATCATACCCATACGATCACCCCCAACCTCACCCGAGGTAGGAGGACCGGAATTCGGGGCATTCCCAACCTTCCCCTTCTTCCCATCCTCCGCGAGCTTACACATAACCTGATGCCCGTCAATCACCTTCATCGGCTCCATCAAAGCCATCCTCGCGCCCTCCTCGGTCTTATACACAACGAAAGCAAAGCCCCTCAATTTCCCACCTTGCTTATCAAATCTCAGCGGGCCCTCCTCAATTTCCCCAAAAGCTGAGAAGAAATCCAACAGCCTCTCCGCCGAAATCTCATACGGGACATTCCCCACGTAAATCTTCCTCGAGGCCTGATCCTCGCTGCTAGGGCCACGCCCCGCTGAAGCAAGGTGAGTAACCGTCATGCGCCCATCGATCTTCTTGCTAGGTTGCCGAAGCGCAAGAAGAGCACCATCGACGTGCTTGAAGGTGACGAAACCGTAACCCTTGGACTTGCCAGAACCCTTGTCAGTGATGACAACAGCCTCATCAAGCTCTCCGAACGAAGAGAACACAGCCCTGAGAGACTCCGACGTCGTCTCGGGGCTAAGTCCCCGGACGAACAGTTTCCGGCGAGTGAAATCGGAGTCGGCAAGGGACCGGGCGGCGGCGAGGACGTCGGGGTGACGAGCGACGGCGTCCTGAAGAAGAGATAAAAGCTGGTCCTTGGTGAAGGGCTCGAGGAGCTTCCGGGCATCCTCAGGGTTTAGGGTTAGGGTTTGTTGTTGAGACACCGCGGAAACCTCATCATAGACAATCGCTGCGCCGTTCTCATCGGTTTTACGTTTCTTCGATGCATCCATAGCGGAAAAACCCTAGAAATGGCAAATTCAGATTACTCACAAACGTACAACGCATGAATTCACGATTCAAAGCTTCAAACCCTCCACAAACCAAACCAAACCAAACAAAACAAAACAAATGAAAAAAAAAAAGAGAAAGATCTAGGGTTTGATCTTCGAATACACAAAACGATACAATAAAGACACTGAAAACCGCGAGATCGAAATCGCCAATGACATAGAATTATACCTGGAAATTGGAATCGATGGAAGAAGGGATTGATTCCTCTGAGAAGATTAAACAAACCCTAAAAACCGAGGGAACAGATCGAATTCAGAGGATGAAATGGAATCGGAGTTGTTTGGCTGCCCTCGGGGTCACTGCCACCATGTGTGTGGAGTGTGGAGCTCCGTACACATGCTTTTATTCTCGTTTCTCACTCATCAGTTACTCACAATTTCGGGCGCCCTTCGTTTGCAAGGGACTACCCGTTTCAGTAAACGGGGCGGGTCGGGTGGCTGTTGGACTACTTGGATCCAATTATCCAAAGGGCAAAGGCAATGGGGGCTTGAGCCTCGACCTTCTTTTTTTTTTCCCATTTTAGAGTGCGCTTAATTGGTTAAAAGTTTTGGAGAAATGATCAATTTTTCAAGTTGAATTACTTTTCATATGTTTAGGTCCTTTTTTTTAAGGGTGTGAGATTAAGTTAGTTAAGCTAAGGTTAGGTTAGGTTAGAAAAGTTAGGTAAGAAAAGTAGTAGATGTAAGAAAATGTTACATTACCTGTTTTTTTTAAAATTTATTTTTGAATAAATTCCGTGAGGTAAGGCAATGTTAAGTTACGTTTGTTAGTCAAGGATAACCCTACCAAGCTAAAGAACGGGGTATTATTAGTTGTACTTTGACCTAAATCAAAATTGTACAAAAAACCCACAATTTCTCACCTTTTCCCAAAACCCCACAACTAATGAGGACCTCAATGTAAATTTGTTGGATATATGTCTTAAATCATCAATGTCAATAATTAAGCTCAATGCGCTTGACGAGACAATGAAAAAAGATCCTCCTAACTAGTGTTAATGCTATTAGAGGGCAACTTATATCGGTCAGAAACTCATTCCATATGAATTTGATCTTTTATCACCAAGCCCTTTGACTGGACAAACACAAATCAACAAACCTTCAGTTGTCGATTGTACGATAAGCTTAAATGGCGATGAAGGTTGTTATTAGATGATAATTACCCTATGATATAGCAACCAACACAGAACGTTAGTGTGTTGAGAGTTAACTTTGGAGGTGCAATTGCTTCATCTGATTCGTGGGCAGAGTTTCCCTGGATGTGGGAAAGTTTATGATTAAGTTAGGCTAAAAAGTAAATTAAAAAAAAAGAGAAAGCAAAGGTGAAAGTAAGGCAACGTCAAATAAAACAAGACGAATGTACGCTCATGCACCCTAAGAGTTAAAATTATACACGAAGAGCAAGAAGAATTATAAGCTCTATATAAACATTAAAGAGTATGAATTATCAAGTCCCTATTAAGTACAACAATGAAGAGGAGAGTACACAACCCCAATAGAATGTTGAAGAATCAAGGAAGGTTCTTATGAAAGTTTGGAACAGTTTGCACACGGATCAATAGAAATAGACAATGTGGCCGGAATGAAGACACTCGGTGACAAAAAGGAGGTTGTGAAGAGGATGGAGGAAAAATCAATCAAGAAAAGGACAATAGGAAAAGAGGCGTAACAACACTTGTGGCGCCTAATTGGGTTCATGTGATTAAAGACATTCTTTAGGTAGCTGGTGTAGTATGCTTATTTGTCTTAAAGACACCATTTTGGTAGCTGTTGTTGTAGTCTTTCAAGAGTTAAGAGACACGATGAAACAAGTTATAAGTCAAGGATTAACCGAGAAGGTCAAAATCTAGTTTACCAAGTAAAATGGATCCTACACGAACCGTGCCAGGTATGACACGGGCTGTGTTGGGGTTCAGAGAGTCAGAAAAAGGCTTCCTGGGTCAACACGGACCGTGGTGGCCCAACATGGACCGTGTTGATGCCCAATCAAGCTCATTTTCAAAATCCCTTGATTTTAGCCTTGGGCATTAATGCGTGGGGTATCTTTCGAGATTATTTTTGATCAATATTCTTAGTCAAGATTAACCCCTTAATGATGATTAAGACCCCATAGACAAAGCCCCATATCATGTTATATTGATTGTCAAATTTGAATGAGATTTGAATGCTCTAACTCCTATAAATAGTTGATGATTTTCACTCATCCAGCACACCTCAATCTCTTATTTCTATCTTCCTAGAGAGTTTCAACACAACTCCTAAGGTATTGAGCTGCAACAATTTCTTGAGAGTTATTGAGAGATCTTGTACTTTGCTTACAAGAGATAGGTATCATTGAGTCTATTCACGGTCTTGTGAATAAAGTTTTAAGGTGAGACGGGTTCGATCTTCGACTCCTAGCTACCCAAATGATCATGCATCTTGTGCAAGTGATTGTATTACTATTACCCCATATTTCCAACAGCTAGTGTTGTGTAGAGTCGAATCTATTGATGTAGAGCGGAGAACATTTGGACTTATTGTTGAATTGGGTGTTCTAAATTTTTTCACGTGCAAATCTTGGTCTTAGATAAGGCGTATTTTTGTAGGATGTTTAGATGTTTCATTCAAATTTAATTGCTTATGATGTCTTGACATGTATGGTATTTTATGTTGTTGTTGAGCTATTTCAATCTTGTTCACGACTTTGAATAATAAAGGAAAATTGGAATCTAATAAACCAAACTTAGCTTTATGTCTATTTTGATCTAATAGACCAAACTTAACTTTTTGTTAATGGCAAACTGTACTTAACATAATATTTTTCTTAGTGAACCTCCACCAATTTCCGGTTACCGGAAAATGACATGGAGGTTTTTTTGCTGAAGTGGAGTGTTTTATAGGCAAAAAATAAAAAGGAAAATGAAGATGACTTCCTCTTCATTTTCTCCTTGTCAAGCTTGGTTTTGAGTCTCTCATTTTCTTCATCTAGACGCTCAAAGTTCTGACTTCCATCCCTTAATCTCTGTAATTCATTTCCCATTTTTGTCACTTCAGACAATAATTGCTCGAACATTTCTTCCAACACATAGTTCATTTCAATTAGGTTCATTTCAATCAGCAAAAAAACCTCCGTGCCATTTTTCCGCTAACCAGAAATTGGTAGAGGGAGGTTCACTAAGAAAAACATTATGTTAAGTATAGTTTGTCATTAACAAAAAGTGAAGTTTAGTTTGTTAGATCCAAATAGACATAAAATTTGGTTTATTAGATTCTAATTTTCCAATAATAAAATATAGACTTATTTCTTTTTACGAAGCCCAGTGGTGGATTTAGACTTCAGAATTAGGGGTGTTCATTTAATAATACTTTGAATAGTTGAATTGTTGTATTAAATTGGACATTGTTATTAATATTTTTGAGCTTGTAGGATGTCTAAAACGGATAACTAGTTTATTGCGGATCATATTTTTATATGGCCAAAGTAATGCTAATGGAAATTAAACAAATCAAATTTAGACATAATTATGGGTGTACTCTAACAAATTATTCCAATGAAATGATACCTGCTCCACCGTTGAAAGCAAAAATGGAAGAGATTATTACTCCCTCCGTTTCATATTAATTGACATTTAAACTATTTTTTTTGTTCCAAAATAATTGTCATTTTCCATTTTCCAATACTTAACTTAATTATTTTAACTTTAATAATTATATTAACTTTTTACTTTTTCAATCAATAAAACTATTCATACTCACATTTTTTTCACTACTCGTACCTTGATATACGAAAAACACCTTGAAAAATAGTGATATTTAATTACCTAGGTAGTTTTTTTAGTTAAACATTGATATATGCAAAATTTTGAAATATGACAATTAAATTGGGAAAGGAGAGTAAGTTATTTAACAAGAATATTCCTCGTACATGTCCAAAACTTTGGTCTAATTACGGAGTAGTCGGTAATAAAAAAGTTTACAACTTCCAAAACCGGGTTTAAGCCCAATGGAATAAACTTTGTTTTTGAAGAGGCTGCTAATCGCTTTCAAATGCACGTGGCGTCTGTTTAATTGTTTTCGCTAAATACCACCCTCTTTCACTTTCAAGCGCTCATCACCATTGAAGCTTTTCGCCATCGCTTTCTCCCTCTCACCCTCAACCAAAGGTCACCCTCCATTTTCAGGTAATTAAGCTTCTCTCTCTCTCTATATCTATTTGTCTGTGATTTTTCGGAGCTCAAATCCGGAGGAATCGGTGTAATGAGCTTATAGTTTTGCTACTGCTTTTGCGTTAATTCTGGTTAGTGAATCGTAGTTTTTTGAATTTCGCAAATTCGGTGAGTTCGAAGACAGATTTGTTCGGATGGTGATTTGATTAGCTTGTTGATGATTTTGTATTATGTTTGATTGAATTTGGAAAAATACTTTATTCATTATTCATTATGAATAAGCTTCTCTCTCTTTATATCTCTTTGCACTGATTTTGCGTTAATTCTGGTTAGTGAATTGCAGTTTTTTGAATTTCGCAAATTCAGTTTGTTCGAAAGGAGATTAGTTTGGATGTTGATTTGATTAGCTTGTCGATGATTTAGTATTATGTTTGATTGAATTCGGAAAATTACGTTCTTCATTGTGAATAAGCTTCTCTCTCTTTATCTTGTGATATTTCGGAACTCAAATCTGGAAGAATCAGTGTAAGGAGCTTATATTTTTGGTACTGCTTTCGCGTTAATTTTGATTAGTGAACCGCAGTGTTTTGAATTTCGTCAATTCAGTTAATCGAAGGGAGTTTAGTTCGGATGGTGATTTGATTAGCTTGTTGAAATGTTAGATTGAATTCAGAAAAGTACATTATTCATTGTCAATAGAACGAGTTTGCTGAATTAACCTGTTTATGTTCGTATGATTTATGGTATGAAACTAGCTGAAATGCGGATGGAAGTTGTGTCGAGCGCTATTGGTTTTGGTGTTTGTGTTGATTGTGATTGATTAATGTCAGTTTGAAATTTTGCGTGTTAATTGATTCGGAGGAAGATTAGCTTGCTTGGTGATTTGATTAGCTTTTTAGTGATTTTATATTATGTTAGATTGAATTCGAAAAAACATGCTATTCATTATGAATAAGACGAGTTTGCTGAATTTATCTGTTTATGGTTGTATGATTTATGAAACGAAACTAGCTGAAATGCGACAGGAAATTTGTCAAGAGCTAGTGGTACGGTGTTTGTGTTGATTCTGTTTGGTTAATGTCAGTTGTATTGAAATTTGGCGTATTAATTGGAGCGGAGGAAGATTAACTCGCTTGGTGGTTTGATTAGTTTCTTGGGTGATTTTAGATTGTGGTTGGTTATCTCTGAAATAGATGTTTTATTGTCAATAATATGAATGTGTTAAATTAAGCTGCTTCTAGATGTGTGATTTATGACGTGAAAGAACTGAAATCTTGGAGGAATCGGTGTCAAGGGCTTATTCTTTTGTGTCTGCGATCACTGTGATTAATTTCTGTTATTTGAATTTTTGTAAATTCATTTGGTTTGGAGGGAGATCAGTTCCCTTGGTGTTTTGATTAATTTCGTAGAATGGTTTAAAGTAGTGTTTGATTGAATCAGGAATCATAGATACGAGTGTGCTAATTTAATCTGCTTTTGGTTGTATGATTTTTTAAGTGAAACAGCTGAAAACATTTGGTATAGAAGAGAAAATTTGATTTCATTTATCATCTGAATTTGGTTCGATTCTTCTGTTAATGGGGCTTGAATTTTCATATGATTTGTGTATTGTGATATTTGTGTTGCCATATTTTAATTAGATGGTTAATTGAGGTATATTGGTTGCTTATATTGGAAAATTTAGTTGACCGTGAGATATAAATGCAGATGGCGTCACCTAAGCTGATAAGTGACACTGATGCATGGCAAAACTTGACGGTAATATGTTTGGTCTGTTGTTTTAGGTTATGTTGGTGTTTTTGTTTATTTGTTAGTTTATCTTTTGATAAGGAAAAGAATAGTTTCAGGTTATACGGATGTTAAAGCTTGATATGCCTAATGAAAATTTGAATATGTGCAGACCCATGTCGAGGATATAAAGAAGACTCATCTGCGTGACTTGCTGAGCGATGTTGATAGATGCAAGTCCATGATGGTGTATGTTACTTGAATCATTTAATACTCTCAGTTGGTTTGCATTTTTTCTGGTTTAGCATGCCGTTGCATTAACACCAATATATTAACATCACAAACCCATGTGTTTTATGTTTATTATACAAAACTGAACAAGTTTGCTCTTGTTATTGCTGTAATGGTCTGCGTAGTGAGTTCGATGGCCTGCTGCTGGATTACTCACGGCAAAGGGCAACCCTTGAAACTATGAATAAGCTTCATAAGCTGGCAGAGGTGGGTTAGGTGTCGACGTTATTGTTTAGTGATTAGCTGCTTGTGATTTTGTTTCTTATTTTGCTTCCTCCTGTTTTGCAGGCTGCCCATCTCAAGGAAAAGATTGACAGGATGTACAACGGAGAACGCGTAAGTTTAATGATTGCTTTTTTGCCTACTATTAAGTCTCTGTCAATTCAAATGTAAACAATGAACCATTACGTGTGATATATTCCAGTTATACATACAGCCTTATCATTTTTTCTATTGTTGGCGACTCAATGTGTTATTGCTCAATATTTACTTTCATTTGATTTTGGTCGAGTGTGCAACCAGATCAACAGCACAGAGAATAGGTCTGTACTTCATATTGCTCTCCGCGCACCAAGAGATGCTGTAATAAATAGTGATGGGAAAAATGTTGTCCCTGATGTATGGGCAGTTTTGGACAAAATACGGGACTTTTCTGAGAAAGTTCGCAGTGGTTCCTGGGTAATTCCCGTTATCTTGTATGACATGTTGGATGTGATATCTATTAGACAGTACTAAACTAATATGCAAACTTTGCCAGGTAGGAGCAACAGGGAAACCACTAAAGGATGTTATTGCGATTGGTATTGGAGGCAGCTTCTTGGGACCCTTATTTGTGCACACTGCTCTCCAAACAGGTTGGAAAATATTGTTGCCTTTTTAGTCAGTTGACGGGCTTGTAATTGAAGCAGGACATGTCATATTCATGTCATTTATTTACTTTACTTTTCTGGTTGAATAAGCATAGAACCTGAGGCTGCTGAATGTGCGAAAGGACGCCAGCTACGCTTGTAAGTTTATGTATTTGTTTAATCCTGCTTGGTGCAGCTCCCTGTTGTTTTTTTTTTAATTATATTTTTTATGCATACAATTTCCTCTTCAACATTCTTGCATTTGGTGATGCATTTTCCTTTTTCATTTGTTCTATGACTATTCATGGAAGGGGATTCATGCTTTTCAGTTTCTTGAAGCTGTTTGATAACAAAAAATAAGACTTATGCCTTTACTATTTTCCTGAATAGCAAACTGAATTCTGTCTTCTTTCGGTAACTACCCATTTTATGGTATAGAAGTTAGTGAGTTTGTAAATAGCTTATATTTTCCCTATGGAAGTTTCTGCCTGCATCGCATACTCTTTTTAAGGAACGATGTATATTAGAGAAGGATTGTGATCAAACTCTAGTTACAAGAATTTCATCCTCAATTAATTATTTTATTACTCCTTGAGGCAGATATAAGCCTTTCATGAAGCAAAAACCATTGCCATCATGTAAATGCTGATGTGTTGGTTTTCGCATGGGCACATTCTAATCCTTGCCCATAGTGAGAGGAAGGTAAAGCATGTAGTTGTCTGGTGCTTTGGATTTTTTCCTAGCAAAATGCAGACTTACTTTATGTCATATTTGATTTAATTCAAGAAAACCCCTCCATCAGATACAGTTGATACTTCATTTGTATCTGGATTGGGTCTTTTTGCATCCTTCAGGATGGAACAGTCTAGAGAGCTTCCTAGAACTATTGCATACATGATCTTCTCATGAATTAAAACAAGACAACCCCTTATCGACCTGAGATCTATAATTACTACACCTGTTTTAAAATGTGAGAGATAATTACACATCAATAGATCTGAGGAAATCCCATTGATCAACAACACAGTCCCCCCATTCATTCAATACATATTACATGCACCTGGAGCATGTGCTCCGGGTAAGTATGAGTGAATAATTATGTTATTGGGAGTAAACAAAAGATAGGAATGAGTGAACAATTATACTATTAAAAGTGAACAACAGATAGATATAAATGAACAATCATATTATTAAAAATGAACAAACACTGAATCTGGAGCACGTACTCCAAGAGCATGTAATAAATTGCACCATTCTATAAGTCAGCAATCCAGTGCCCCAAACCTCAAAAGAAAGGGAAAAAACTGAAAGATGAGGGTCATCCTATGTCTCCTACTCTCCCTAATGTCCAGGGCCTGACCTTACTCTCCATTTATCCAAAGCTTTATCCTGCATGGTCGACTTCTTAAGAAAGGAAAATTAAATTTCTGACAGATAGTCACGTGTTCCTGAAGTTGTCATATTATCGCTATAGATAGAAATGAGTTGATGTTACCTTTGCGCCACCAAGTAGAATGGTGCCTGATATCTCTCTTTTTCTTTCTTTTTTCCCCCCTTCTTATGTGCAGTTTGGCAAATGTTGATCCAATTGATGTTGCAAGAAACATTGAAGGGCTCAACCCTGAAACTACTCTAGGTAAGTTATGTATTCACCCTTTTTTCCTGTGCATCGTCCTCCAAAGTTTTGGTACATGCTAACATCCAACCGGAATTGCAGTTGTTGTTGTATCAAAGACTTTTACTACAGCAGAGACCATGTTGAATGCTAGGACTCTGAGAGAATGGATTTCATCTGCTCTTGGGTTAGTTGCTTTCTTATGTGAATTAAACATTTCTGCAGAAGGAAGGTGTGTTTAGGTATCCGCTGTAAACTAAGTCTAGTTAGGATACAGATACTATGCCGAAATGTGTAAACTAGGTCTAGTTAGGAAAAATACAGATATGCCGGAATGAGTTGTATCGGGGTAATGCACTATGTTCAGTGCACTTCTGTTCCTTATTGCTTCAGTTGTTTACTTTGTTTTCCCAAGTTGTTGAGGACCAACTTTAATGTTTGGTCTTTTTAAACGTGCTATAGCCCGATAAACTTAAGTGATACGCTATGATACTTCAAATATATTTCTATTACAGATTTTAGGCAAGGTTTGTCATCTTTTAGCAAGATCTAAGTGGAATGAGAATAGTAATTCTTTGGGAATTTTTATGGAATCATTTTCTGCAACTGAAGAGTCTTGGACATGCTTATCTGGTTATTCCTGTATCAAGTCCTAGTTATGAGTTAACTTACTTGCCGGTGTAGCGCTGCTTAGATCTCCCTCATGCGAGTAATATTTACATGGCTATGCTATTGTTGCAGGCCTGCTGCTGTAGCCAAGCATATGGTGGCTGTTAGCACCAATCTCACGGTATTGTTCTTTCTTTGTCCTGAAAGTTGGATACGTCAGGGGCCTCAATATATTGCTTAAGTTTCTTTCATATCTTGCTATGGACACAAAGATAATGGCTGCAGGTGGAGTAATTCATTTCCTGAGTCACATCAAATTAATTGATTGTTAATGTCCTTTTAGATGGCTTTTAATAAGAAGGATGAAACTATATTGGGAATGCCGAAAGGAAAAAGTTTTCTTGAGTCTTAAAACTCGGGTTTTTGTCGAAAATACCAAACTAAAAGATGACAACTTAGTAATATGCAATAGGAAATAATTAGCAAGTCCTGCATGATAGAACCTCTTATTCTTCCCAATGCTATCAACCGATAACACTCATGTTCATACAATTATATGATCGAGTGAAATCCTTGCATGCCATCTAGAAACCCTAACTAAATTTACCTCTTTTGTGTTTGTGAAGAAACTTGTCAGTTTTAATTGTCTGTATAAAAGACTGTTCCCAGTCTACCATCGTGGCCGTGGCCAAAAGGAAACTCTCAGAGCTTTAATAGCCAAGGCTATATAGCATAGTTATGATTGACAAATGAAGGAGGAAATATTCACAGGCATTTTTGTTTTTTTTTTTTTGGGGGGGGGGGGGGGGGAGGGCTACAGGGAAGGCACCCTTACAGCTGATAATTACTTTAGTGATGATAATGTTTACGTCATGGCCAAAATCTCTACTATGTGAGAATATTCCTTTCTGTAATTTCTCAGTAACCTGTTTCTTGGATTGCTGCAGCTTGTGGAAAAGTTTGGCATTGATCCAGCTAATGCTTTTGCATTCTGGGACTGGGTTGGAGGCAGATATAGCGGTAGGTCTTCTCATTAATTTTCTTTTGAAGAATAGATGCAATGGCCTCATCGTTGCTAACACTGTGTTTCATGCAGTCTGTAGTGCAGTTGGGGTTTTGCCTTTGTCTCTTCAATATGGGTTCCCCATTGTTGAGAAGTATGTAACTGGAAACTTTTTTTCTTTCTAAGTTTTCATCTACATTATATGACATATTGTGAACTATGATTTTAAGGTTTCTGAAGGGAGCTTCAAGCATTGATCAGCATTTCCACTCAGCCCCATTTGAGCAAAATTTGCCGGTAATTGCCTACTGGGACATTTGTTGGATTTCTTTTCTGCCTGACATAAGCTAACGATATATCTTAATATAACATCAATATTGGGGAACTTGCTGCCATACAACACAATTTCCTAAAACTCTGCTACCTGCTAGATACTAACTCGGATGCTATCTCTGGGCTTTCTTCTCCTTATTTGATTCTCCTTCTTGTTTCCTGGCCGGAGCTTTGGGAACTTGAGGGTTATGCCTTCACTCTTTCCTCTAGCCAATGCCATCATATGAATCATACTTCTTGCCCTTTCTGTTTAACATTCTTATGCAAAGCATCTGTTATTCTTTCTGAGTTGCAAGCCGGTATTTCTTTCAGCGTACTCATTTCGTTGTCACACTGCTTCAGGTGCTTCTAGGGTTTCTGAGTGTTTGGAATGTTTCATTTCTGGGGCATCCAGCAAGAGTAAGTCTTCTATTAAGGATACAAAGACAGGCCGTATTTTGATTTCTATGCTTGGTGTTTTTGCCATCTGTCGCTACAGTACAACCTTAACTGATCTTATTCATAATTTCTATTATGTAGGCTATTCTACCCTATTGCCAAGCTCTAGAGAAATTTGCTCCACATATTCAGCAGGCATGTATTAGTAACATTATTATCTGATCTATTACAAATAACTGGTTTGTTATGGTTTCTCTCTCCTCTAAGTTTGGTTTCTTCTTCCTAAATTTATGTTCATGGTGAAAAAATGCAGGTCAGCATGGAAAGTAATGGAAAAGGGGTCTCAATTGACGGTGTGGTGCTTCCTTACGAAACTGGTGAAATTGACTTCGGTGAACCAGGAACAAATGGCCAGCACAGCTTTTACCAGCTAATTCACCAGGTTAATCTTCGATCATATTGCTTCCGTCTGTGCTGTTGTGAGTCTACTCCACTTGCTTATTGAACAATTATCTTGGTTTTATACATGGTCGTTTTCTATTGATGTGTTTCTGCAGGTGATTCCAAATTAAATTAACCAAGTAATTTATTTATTTACTATCTTGACCTTGTATCGAGTATTTTGGTCAACTGTATTGCTTTTGTCTTGATTGCATTGTGACGCCAAGTAGATTGGGCTTATATGATTTCCAAATCCATAATATCCATGTGAAGTCCTTATAGGATCATTAGTCGTTACCTTTAGCTTCTGACCGAGTCGGTGAGTCCATGCAAATGGTTGCTACTTGCTTATTTAGTTGATTTATTTTCCTCCTCACTTGTCTCCTTTTTTTGGAGTATCGGCGGGAAAAATTTCCATGAGGATTAAAGAGGCACAAGCTTGTGCTCTATGTTTGACCATATTCAAAACACAAACAACAAAGTGAGAAAATGTAATTTTGATGGTACAATGAGAGTCTAGTGTGGTCCAGTTGTTGGGTGGTTTCCTCTACGGTGAGCTGTGCTTATGTTTGCTAGTGGTTTGCCCCTTTGCCATCCATCCATTTTTTGATGCATTCTGTTGTGCAAAATATTTCATCTTTTTACAGGGTAGATATAGTGAACTCAAACTTCAATATTGTGCACATGCATCAAACTGATCTGTTTTCTAACCTTTTGAGTTCTGATGCTGCAGGGACGTGTTATTCCTTGTGATTTTATTGGAATTGCGAAAAGCCAGCAACCTGTTTACCTCAAAGGTATCCTAGTTGAACAAATGGCTAATTGCTCCGGAGATTATAAATCCTGCTTCGGTTTGATTACTTAACTTTAGGCTAACGTTTTACTTTCATCTTTTGAATTTTGCAGGGGAAGTAGTAAGTAACCATGATGAGCTTATGTCAAACTTCTTCGCACAGCCAGATGCCCTAGCCTATGGAAAGGTAGGTTTATGTTCTGCATTGGCATGATTTGATCTTCAAATCTAATAGCATGTATCATCAAAACTTTATTTCCTCTGTTATAACTTGAATGATTTACCTTTTCCCTCAAGGAAGCTAGATAAAGGAGTAGGCCATGGAAATTGCATTTTCATGAAAGCAAAATGATAAACATCTTGATGCAAGATAGTTAATGACCATCTTGCATTTCACCTAAATCACTCATAAAGTTAAATGTAAGTATATTTTAATTATTATAAAGGTATGTTTCATTACTTTGAGGGTTATTACAACTTATAGATAATATAAAAATAATATTTATTCATATTTTTTTATAAATATAAAACTATGCAGAAAATGTGCATTTTCTAATATGATTGATAATATTAGGCTATTAGTTATATTTTTTGACCTAGCTAATAAGTATTATATTCTTATAGTTGATAAATATCTATAATTATTAGAGAAAATATTATGAAAAGTTACAAAAATGCGAAATATTGCCAATGAGACAAGGTGTCTATCATTCTCCACGTAAATCTTCTTTCCTCCAAAATTGCATATCTGTGCACGATAATGGTAACTAATAATAAGTTATTTGTTTGCGTACTGACTCCCTGGGTTGCATCCTTTCCCTATCCTGCATGCATTTCAGAAAATTTGCACGGACAAAAAGGGAATGTCAATCTGACAGCACTTTCCTCACTTTTACTTCACTGGCTGCTCTTTCTCAGCGTACATTTTTCAATTCGTCTGATTCAATATGCTTCATGTTTTGTAGACTGGAGAAGAGTTGCTGAAAGAGAATGTAGCTCCACATCTAATCCCGCACAAGGTGACTTTTTAAGGATTTATTGCCATCTCTTTAGGGATTTCGGAACGAATATTCCTTCATTTAATTGTTGCTTTCCTTCCTTGACAGACATTCACCGGCAATCGCCCTTCTTTGAGTCTTCTGCTTCCATCCCTGACCGCTTATAACGTTGGACAGGTTTGTCATTTCATCCTGCTTAATCTTTGAATCATAGTAAGGGAGTGTGACTACTATAAAGTTAACCTGAACCTATAATCAGTCTGTCTAATGGTTGATCCGATAGCCAATTTGCGTCTTCTTTTTATGATTAATGTGTTAGTCATGACGCTTCATTTAGTGGACTGAATATTTCAGGTGATCTTACCATTTTCTTGTAGTGATGTATTTACACACCAATGATGGCCATTTGTTGCCAAATGCCATGATAAAACATCATTAATGTTAGCGAGAATGGAAGTTCTCATTCTTTGAATTTATGTCTGTTGCAGTTGCTGGCTATATATGAACATAGAGTTGCTGTTCAGGGTTTCATATGGGGTATCAATTCCTTTGACCAATGGGGAGTGGAGCTAGGAAAGGTAAACTTTTGTGTATGAATAACTTCTGCTGTATACTATTGACAAACTTCAAATCTTTTTTTATTTATTTTTTATATACAAGATTACTTTCATTAGATTCATAATGGTAAATACAATTTTAAAAGTATAATATTGCAATGTTAATAAAATATTATAGAAGAAATTATCAATAAAAAAGTGACATTGAAAACTGTGAAGATTGTGATAGTCAACTAAGGCCTTGTTATTTTGTGCGGTAAACTGGGTGCGGTAAATGGTATGGTATGACAATGTGATAGAGAGTGTGGTATAATAAGGTAAGATATGGTAAAATTTGTGGTAAGAATGATTGATGTGGTAGGCGAGGAGAGAATGTGAAGTAGAGGAGAAAAGTGAGGAGAGAAAAAAAGTAAGGAGAGAGAAAATTATGATTGTTGTGATTCAGTTTGGAATGATATGGTATGGTATGGTGTGGAAGGATTGTGGAAAAATATGACAGATGCGGTGTGGAACCCCACAAAAAAACATAGGGCCTAAGTGACAATTAATATGGAACGGATGGAGGATCACCGGTTCACATGTACTTAACATCATTTGGGGGGGGGGGGGGGAAGAGAATCAACTGTCAGGTTGTTAGGATCTCGAGTAAATTTATTTTTCTTTGCGCGCCGTAATTTTTGCGCAATATTTCTACACATGCAGTCACTGGCGTCCCAAGTGAGGAAGCAACTTAATGCATCTCGCACGAAAG
Organism: Portulaca oleracea; assembly: GCA_029582165.1. Lineage (NCBI taxonomy): Eukaryota > Viridiplantae > Streptophyta > Magnoliopsida > Caryophyllales > Portulacaceae > Portulaca > Portulaca oleracea. The sequence continues at coordinate 7,367,902 of CM055877.1, forward strand.
GAGAACCTGTTAAGGGCTTCAATTTCAGCACCACAACAGTGCTTACCAAGTACTTACAGGTCAGTGAAATCAGTAATCTTATTAGTGCAGTTTTCTACTATTAGCAGTAGTGATAGTCAGTGATAGAGTATGTAGCTCATAAATACATCTATGTTGATTGTGTTGATATTCGTTTTCTATTGATATGCCACAACCCCAATGCATCTGAGTAAAAGGATTTCGGGTGTGTCTAAATCTAAAGTCTAACTAACAAAGCATATGGTAAACCCTACAAAATTTTTTTGGGGAGAATTTTCCATGGAAAGTTTTCCTCGGGAAAAAATTTCTCTATTCCCCTCAAGGAAGGAAATTGTGGGCCCCCTGTATATTTTTCCTGAAGTTAAAATACAACCAAACATGAGGAAATTGGTCAGCTTAGGAAAATTGACTAATTTCACCAAGGTTTTTGACCGACCAAACTGTCTCTAAAATTTCAGTTTGGTGTTTGGGTAATGCATTTGGATAAACTCTTTTAGAGAGCGTTTGGGAAAAATCCCAGAGAAAGTTTACCTCTCATGAGAAGTTTTTCATGGAAAACATTTCCCTTACCCCCCAAGTAAAAGTAGGAAATTGTGGGTTGTCCGTAAAACTTTTCCCAAGGTCAAAATACAACTAAACATTGAGCAAATCGACCATTTTTTACCAACTTAGAAAGATATTATCATTTCCTGACATTTGCATTTCATGGTGACAGGAGACCTCTGATGTTCCTGCTGAGCTTCCTACCAAGCTACCAAAGATGTAGGTTCTTTTTGCGAAATCATCCTAGGACCCTGGTCCAAATGAGGCAGAAATTTAATTTTCATGGTTTTTTTTTGTTGTTTTCCCCCCCTGTTTGGGTGTTGAAATGGTACTAGTACCTAAAATGGAATAAGCTGTAGCTGCGGTTGTATACTTCATTTGAAGGTTGCAAGTGTTGTTCTGTAATAAATTAAATTTTGATTGAAGAATTATGGAGTTATTTCTCAATAAGATGATGTTCAAATTCGCCTTGCATCGTTAAAGGGTTATCTAGGGTATTTGATCCAGTACAGTGCACTATGATCCAATGTTAAATGTTCAAATTCCCAAGGCCTAAAGTATATTACTCTCTCCGTCCCAAATTAATTGACATTTTGATTAAATTTTGACCGTTAATTATTCACAAATTATAATAAGTTATAGAATGAAATTATCTCCTTCGTAATGCTTTGTAAAGTATCTTTCTAATGACGGTACTTTCATATTATAACTCTTTGTGATCTGAGAGTAATTTACGGTCAAAATTTTGTCAAAGTGTCAATTAATTTGGGACAGAGAGAGTACATTATGATCCAATTTTCCTAAAAATAATGAAAGACATATCTATAATAATTTAAATATATATAAATATATATTTTAAAATGATTTAAGTAAAATTCAAAATGATTAATAACCTTCTTGAATTAAAACACTTATCATTTACTTTCATTGAGAAAAATGAATGTTGCAAACTTCATGTAGTACAAGTTCAAAAATTCTCATAAAAAACGCCAAAATAATTCAAAATTTTGAGGGTTTTTAGATCTTTCTCGTAAATTTTAAGGAATAAAATTCACCTTTGAAAATGTCCAGCATATAACAAAGTATTCCCTCCATCCCTTAATGAATGTCAATTTTTTTAACTACCTTGTCCTTTTTTATTTGTCAATTTTACATTTCCAATAATTTAAATACCCATATTACCCCTAATTAATGAATAAGATTTTTATTTTACTTTTTAAAATTCTCCTTTATTTTTTTCTTTTAATGAAGGGTATACTTGTCCATACATAATTTTTTCACCCTATTTCCAACACACATTGGTTTTGTAAAAGTAGTTAATTTGACACTTAAAAGTGGACGGAGGGAGTATTTAGCATACACAATTTTATGAATTGTAAGTTTGTAACTATCTTTAGCTATTTCATCTTTTATCAAATTTTATAAATATTAATATTATTTTTACATCAAGATAAAACACTTTAGTAAATCCTAGTCATAATTCTATGAACTGTTAGGTTTGGTAATATTATTAAACACTAGGTTATGTTATACGCATCTTCTACAATTTCCAAATAAAAACGCTATTGTGGGTTGAATAACTCAATCACCATAATACACACATAAAGATTTCAGTCAAACCCAACTTTTGTAGGTACATCAAACAATTTTTTTTAGATAATACATAAAACAGATTAATAGCAAGTATTTCAATTGCACTTCCAAATTGGTCTCACATTTAGAATATTTTTTTGAAGTTCAACAAAGCAAGGATATAAAGCTACAACTTATTTCCATGATCAAATCCAATATATGTAAATATTATATGATAGTCAAATCAAATGTCATTTATTTTGTTACTCCCTTCCCCAAGGCCTTATAGTTCAATTGATCATCACAAGGTTCAAATCCTGGTGTTCGTCTTGGAGTAAATTACATTTACCCTACCTGACATTTGTGGTAATTTCCTCGTCCGTCTAGTCCACAATTTCTTTTAACAAAAGGGTCAATTATTTTGTCTTCCAAGAGGACAAAGGCGGAGTCTCGGAGTCTCTCCAAACAGGAACAGCTGGCATAAAACGATCGCCTTTTGCGATGGATGCAAGGGACTCGAGCTCAGCCATGTCCTCCAATGTGAGAGTCACAGACAATGCCCCAATGTTCTCGTCGAGATTTGTGACCTTGGTGGTCCCAGGAATCGGACACACGTCAAGACCTTGGTGGTGAACCCAAGCTAAAGCCAACTGCGACGGGGTGCACCCTTTCTTTGTTGCCATCTCTTTCACCTTGTCGAATATGTGCTTGTTGTGCTCCATGTTTTCGAGTTGGTATCGAGGCAAGCTCTATCGGAAAGGAAAGGAAACCAAATATTTTAGGTTGGCTCTAATAGTGTGTGTGCTCAAGAGGACGATCAATGTTGTGGGAAAAAAGATCCTCTATGTATATAAATAAATAACTTTGATGAATGATCTAGGTCAAGTTAACCATTTGAGGTCCGACTCCATCGAGGGTCAATTGATTTCTGCATGTTTTGGTACAGACGGGTGAATTTAGTTTTGTCAAAATCTATAACGTTGACCTATTAAAAAAAAGGTTTTTGCAAAAGTTTCACATGAAATACATACTAAAATATAAATAGTGGTCTAAAACACTAAGAAGAACCTTGAGACATATAATGAGATATCAACCCTAAGTCTTAACTGTTAAATTATAAAATTACTTTTGGATCTTTAATAATTATTCTAGGATTTTGTGTTAAAAAAAAAATTATTCTAAGATTTTGGTAGGTATGGTTTCACATTATATTTGAGTCTTTTTGAATGGAAAGTCTCAGGTTCAAATGTCAATGATCTCTATGTTTAAGTATTTGTATAAGGTTAAGGAGGCCTCCAAATCCGAAGAACGTTTGGGTGGGGGAAGGCACTAGAGATACAAAGCACTCTTAAACCTTCAACCATCAACTTAAATTTGGTGTATAATTAACAAGTGAATAAACAGAAAACTAAACATACCTTTCGAAAGTCATTTTCAGGTAAGTTGTCCATCAACTTTGCACCCGTTGACAAAAATCCTCGAGCAAGTGGACAGTACGAGACAATCCCAATTCCAAGCCCTCTAAAAATATTTCATATAACCATTAACACATTAATTCATCACTCTTATGTAAACTATATAAGTGCCATCACAATGAGCTTATATTAACACATTAATTCATCACTACTCTAAATTACAAAATTAAATTAAATTAAAACCTGTTACTGCCCTTAAGAATCTAGAAATCTATCCTAAAACCTAGGGCTGTCAAAAAAATGTTCGACCCGGAAAAAAACGGGTATGATTATAGAATTTCCGTTCGAATTTTTGCATTGACCGATAGGACCGAAAATTTGAACGTAAAATAGGGCATAGAAGCTTTATTGCACAAGCTAAGGGGCCGATTGGGCCATCCAAACCTCCATCTCTGGATGTTGAGCTAGATTTCGTTCCAATTTTCTATTGTCCAAACCCAATTTAGACTCGAATTTATGCTTGTCTGAGTTGTCCGACCCGAAAAATGTTCCCAAAAATTGAGCATCGGACATCAAAATTTCGTCCGATGTTCGATTTGTCCGAACCCGAATTTTTTACCGCCCTGCTAAAACCTGTGATATACAACAACGCAACAGGTATTAAATGAGCTCATTGGTATGAGATGGGTAGTCTTATTTACCTGCAAGTTTGGATGATTTCCTCCTCGACATCCCTACACCACAACGACCATTCAATCTGAACGGCGGATATACGATGAACCGCGTGTGCCCTTCTGATAGTCGAAGCGCACGCCTCCGATAACCCAACATACTTGATTTTGCCCTCTTCCACCAACTTTTTCAGCTCAACCATCTACCCACATACATTACATTTTTAAATGAAATACCATGTGAGAAATAATCGATGAAAGATGAATCTTAAAAAGCGTAAAAGTCAATTATTTTAGGATAGACGGAGTAACTTACGGTGATTTCGATGGGGGTAGAAGTGTCGATCCGATGGACATAGTAAAGATCAATGCAATCGACGTTGAGCCTCTTCAAGCTGGCCTCACAAGCTGCTCTCACATAACTTGGCTCCCCACAAATCTCTAAGCCGTTTGCACCAAAACCTTTGATGGCAAATTTGGTTGCTATCTCAACTTTGTCTCTCCATCCTCCTTTCAAGGCCTAATGAAATTATTGGAATTTGAGATTTTTGATTGAGATTTGTCACTTATAAACTACGATATTATTTCTCATATTTAATTGAAACATTTTATATATGCATTGACAATTTTTTCAAAGAAGAAAAAATGGAAAAAGAATCACAGTTATAATCCAATGGGTTAACCCGAAACCAAAATATATCACTTACATTTACCTGAATTCAAAGTACATCCAACCTGTATTCAAACGACTCGACTCATATTTAACCCACCTCTGAATTAACATGTCGAATACTTATTTCAGTTTTCTAAAAGATTTAGTTTAAGAGTGTGTTTGGTGAAAAACAATTAAAAAATTCTGTAAAAATCGTTTACTCCCTAAGTTTTATAAATTATTTTCTTAGGTTCAATCTTAAAAAATTCCAATTTCCCAGTCTATGTTACACCTCGCTGCCCCAATCCCTCTCATTCGCTCATATATATCTCTATTGGAAACAGTTCTCTTCTCATCCAACTCTTTTTCTCTCACCTAGCCCCCTTTCTCTCTCTTCCTTTTTTCTCATCCAACCAAAAGCAAGTTATTTATGTATATATCTATCAAACAACTTAAAATATCTTTTGAAAATTTATTTTTTTTCAAAACCATTTTTCTAAAAAAATGATTTTTGCTCGCACCAAACACACCCTAAAAAAACAATGGTCAAAGGTATATATTGTGTTAAGAGAACATACATGGTTAAAGACGACGTAGAGATAAACTAGAAGTGCATAACACAGATGGATTGAAAGTATATACCTTGGCAAGGAGTAGTTCATTGGTGTGGGGCCCGTAAGTATCGGCGGTGTCGAGGAAGGTGACACCGGAATCAATGGCATGGTGGATAAGGCGGATCATCTCGTCTTCCGGCTGAGGAATGCTGGTGTAGACAGACTGAGTCATGCCAAGGCAACCTAACCCTTGACATGAAACCTCTAACCCTTGTGATCCTAACCTTATTCTCTTTACCCCCATCTCTCTCTCTCTCTAGTTTCTCTCTCTAGAAAAACTCTCTTCTTGTTTATGGCTAGAAGCAATTGCTGGCTACTGAATTGTGAGGGTCACATTTTGTCCTGTTTGTTTTGTATGTATAGATGATGTTGGGAGTGGCAGATTATGGTTTTTAAATTAGGAGGGACAAATATATTATTATACTTTATTATCCTTTTTTTTATTTTAAATTATACCAAGAACTTGTTTTTTTTGCAGTTAGTAAAATGTGGAAATAGTACGGTATGATGAAATTGTGGAAAATGCGGTGAGGTGTGGAATGATATAATAAAATTTGTGAAAAATGTGGTTGATGTAGTAGCCTAGTAGGTGAGGAAAGAGAATGTAAAAAGTAGATGAGAAAAGTGAGGTGATATAGTGGTAATGATTGTGATAAAGTGTGGTATTTGTATTGTAAGCCATGGCACCCCAAAAGCCCCACGGAGTTTCACAGTTGCTGGGATCCAGACAGTATGGCTCACTCATACGCATATGAAATTATGTTAATATAAAAAGGTATTTGGATTTGAATAATCTCATATTTGGACCATGAAATATTGTTAATTTGAACTTTTAATGTATGCAAAAATAATCTGAACTTTGATTAAGATTTATTAGATTTCAGTAAACTAGCACTGCGTTCTGATCACTTGAACTCTGTGGTAGAGGGGAGTTGTCCTATAAATCATTGGTAGAGTGACATGGCGACAATTTTGTTTTATTTCAAATTCAAAAACCTTGCTATCTATCACTTGACGATTTCAATGACATATTATTTATTCCGTATTATTTTTCTTATTTACCCTAAGTCTCTACATTAAATGAACATTAAATATTGATTATAATTAAATATATTTAATTAATTTTCTCATTAAATATCCTACTCCAAAGGAGGAGGAGTATTAATTTGTTTGTGATATTAATTAGTCGTGATTAAGGTTTACTCCAAAGGAACAATTAATTATTTGATAATAATGGTAGAACTCAAGAAATATGGATCTGATCTTCAATTTTCAAGTTATGATCAGATACTTTTTTATGGAATATGATCAGATCAATTATTAAAAATATACAAGTTGAACATTGTCAACAAGTGATGATGCCGTCTAAAGCTAATGGCACAATAATAATATTCCCACTTTGAGTTATGGGTTATATTATATTTGTGGCTAGAAATTTTTTTTGAAAAAGAAACAACATATATTAAACTGCTACAACAGAGTTCAAAATACAAAGATTAGGAGACTACAAAAACTTAGACCCCCTAGCACTGCCAATGCCGACCCAAACTATAACACAAGCCCGACACAAAAACAACGAGCCCATATGGGCACCAGCCCAACTATTACAAATCATACTACGAATAAACACTATATACATCAGGCCCATCCTATCATCAACCCAATGCTTAAGATTCCTAAAATAGACACAGCCTAGATTATAGAGCCAGGCGGCCCAAAAACGATCATCCACCAGCTTCAAGAGCAAAATGCTGTTCAAAATGCAATTCACACTGTCCAAGGCCATTTAGTTGTCTTCTTTATAGAAATCCTTGTCCCTATCCTCCAACATTCGCTGCACATCTTTATCATAAAAGAAAGTCTTCACATCCAATTTAACGGCCATAGTAACACTCTGGGGAGGTTGGTTGTGGATGATAACAGTCTCTTGTTGGTTCTTGAAATCCTCAGCCAACACAGCCGGAGTTAAGTTGACATATTTCTCCACCAAGTTAACCTCCACATCCCAGTCACGATCCAGCATAGCACAGACATCTTCAATAACCTCCAATAATTGGGGTTCACTGTCCTGACTAGGCTGCTTCAGTTGCTGTATGATACGGTCTTCTAAGTCCACTTCCAGAGGGGTGAGGCCACGTTCCCAGGAAAGATGAAGAATCTCACGAAGAGTCACCATCATAGCAGGCATGGATATACCAGTGTAAACTTTAGCAGTGATACCAACAACCCATCCCATGCTCGAATCCCTAACGACTGTTGCACCAACGTAAAAGCCAACATCCTGGTTGTAGCAAACCTCCAGATTAACCTTGTACGTGTGTCTTGCAAGGGGCTTCCAACCTAATATCTTCTCATTACTTGAATAGGCAAAGTCATGCATTTTCTCATAATAAACACAGTCACGCCAACATTTGTTAATACAACTAGTTAGATTCTCACATTCATTTTGAATAGCAATCTCATTACGATACGTCCAAATAGCCCAGATAGTAGTAGAAAAATAAATACTCCACCCAGGGTGTTTACTCAAGATGTTCATAGTGATCCATTTATCAAGGTCAGTGTCTCCCCAAAATCTCAGGGAAGAGGGGGAGTAGTTCTTTTCTGCAGAATATATACCCAAAATTTCTTGGCAACTGCACAGTTTCGAAAAAGATGGAGGTGATCTTCCTTGTGGGAATGACAGAGAGGGCATCTATCCTTAAAGCCAGACATCCTCTGAGCAAGCATGCCACCCAGGGGAAGGGACTCATGCAGCATCCTCCAGATGTGATGATTGATCTTAGAAGGAACCTTCACTTTCCAGATGGCTATCTTTATACACAGTCGCCACATTAAACTTTTGGGACCATTGAGAATGCCATCTATAGTGCTTCACCTGACTATCATTGGCATGGATAGGAATTTTGATAATTTCCTGCGCAACAGTGTCAGGAACAAAAGAGGATAGCATTCTAAGGTCCCACTCCTAATGAGAAATAAAGTCACTGACTCTGTGGTGTCTACCTCTTATCCGACCTTCATTACTCAAGCTTTGAGCCAGGCATCCAGGCCCTATCCAACTATCAAACCAAAAGGAGGTCGAAGATCCATCACCAAAGCTAGTAGACATGTGATCAAGGAGGAAATTTTTGGTGAGCAATAAGCTCTTCCAGAGAGGGGAGTGATAGGGTTTGGAGGTATAGAGGGAGAAAGAGTTATGCACATTGTATTTCTCCTGAATAAGCTTGATCCAAGGAAGGTCCTTATTGAAATAACCCTAGAGGGGGGGGGGTAATTAGGGTTATGAAAAAATTCTGCACTTTAAACAACATAACCAAGTTAAATAGCACTTTTAGATACTGAAAATAACTTCTTTAATATTGAATAAAAGTGCTTAAGGAGGAGGTTACAACCCGTCTGGGAAGAGGATTGTGAGGTCCTCAGCACAGCTTACAAAGGCAGAAGACTGGGTAGCTGTCTTCTGATCTTGAGGCCTCACAGACGAGGCGATTTCACACAGTGACCTCACTTGACAGAAGATCACTGAATTCAAATGTTTATACGACCTTATGAGGTCCTCACCAGGAACACCACTGGTTACAAAATCTCACCAATACACACGAATGGCTACTCTCAGAATATTCTCTCAAATACTCCTACACTCAGAACTTTCTCTCTTAAAGTTCTTACAACCGATTTTGCTTGCTTGGAAATCGATACTTGTATGAATGAAGCTTTGATGGTATTTATAGCCTTGAGAGCAACGATTGTCCAGGATTGTTTCCTTTTCTGAGATGATCCTCTATCTTGCACGAGATTCCTTTCTTTGGCACATTCTTCCTTCCTTTTTCGTTTGATATCTGAAAAGGAAACGCAGACTATTACAATCATATTTCAAAATTAGAGGAAGGAATAAGATTAGGATATGATTTGTACTTCCCTAAGATAGCTCGGTTGATCTTTCAAACAAAATAATCTTGTGCTGACATTTGAGGTCCTCATTGACGATTACACTGAGGTCCTCATACCCAGTTGAGATTCTTCAATCTCCCCCTTTTTGTTTGAAAGACAAAACTTCCTGGATGCTACTTCTATACATGCATTCTCAATGTACAACAGATATGGACAATAGATGCAACAGAACATTCTTGTAATAGAGTATCATATAGTAGCAAACAACAGTTCACCATATTGTTTCGGTTACAAACCAAGGATATCTCCCCCTTTTTGTCTTTCAGACAGAAGGGAAACAGGAGAGTATAAATACTAAATTGTGTAGCCAAAAAGTAGAGGAAGATAGAGAAGAAGAAGGAGGGATAGGAGGAAAGGAGATGATGAGGACACCTTGACCAGGCCCTGATTAAATTTTGAGGTGCCCGAGAGGCCATGCTGATTAGGGCATCAGAGGTCCAGGCATGCAGTGTGTTGACGAACCTGGGAGGAGGAGAGAGACCACATGTAGGGAGGATGGATGATATGACTCCCCCTCAATTTGACAGCTTGTGCATAGGTTGAGGTCCTCATAGTAGACGACTCCCCCTCAAAAGGTGCGGGTTGTGTTGTTTCACGACCTTCCCAATGTCTAGGATCTTGTCTTGAATTTTGTCTCCAAAGGTCTCTCTTGCATTCTTGTTGATTTTCAGTTTGAAGAGCTTGGTTGGATCTCCGTGTTTGAGGCATACCTGTAAAAGAAGACACTATACCTTTCTTGGTCTCTGACCAAGGATGAGATCGTTGCAATGAGGTCTTTGGGACCCAGTTTTTAGTAATGCACGAAGGTCTAGTTCCTTTAGACAAGGGATTTGATGAGGTTCTTATTTTATTTTCTGTAGGAGGTCCTCTATGATGATTTTCTTTGAGAGGCGAAATGTTTGGGATAGGAAGGAGAGATCCTTTGTTGGCATGGAAAGGAGGACTTTTGGACCGATAGTTTTTGAGAGGTGGGGTACTGGGTGTGGGAAAGAGAGGTCCTCTGGAAGGGTGATTTGTAGGAATTTTGGTCTGAGGTTGAGAAGAGGGGGTTGTGGAGACTGGTTTGCTTTGGTAAGGATGGGAATTATTGACTGCCTCATTGGATAACTGAGTGATGGTTTTATAGCAGTCTTTGACCTCAAGAGATAGTATATTGCTTTCTGTGAACAGGAGGTCTTTTTGAGAGTTCAGGCTTTCTATGGCCTCACAGAGACTTTGAACATGGTTGGTAAGGTGCTTGATTCTTTCTATCAAGGACTTAGAGTATTTAAAAAGATGCATACACTTATGAGCAAGATGTAATGGTGAAAGATTAAGGAGGTCATCAATGTTTACCTCGTCATGAGACGAGGTTGGATCTTGATCCTCACTTGTGTTTGCCATCAGACATACATTTGTTATTTCTTCTACCTCACTGTGGCCTTCACTGGAATCACTATCACTCCATGTTTCCATCATTGCCTCATGGTTATTACGTGTAGGTCGATTGTTACTCTTGTCTTTGTTTCTTCTGGCGTGAGGGCAGTCCTTCATAAGGTGTTTTGAGCTGCCACAAACAAAACAAGTAAATGGGTCAACATCTTTTCTTGATGAAGACTTACCTTTTGAGGTTGCTTTTCTGTTTTGTCCATCCTTGATGTATCCTCGAAAGGTTGGATTTTTCTTGTATAATCTTCTGAACCCTCTTGCCATCATTGCCATTGTATCTTCCTCCTCGTCATCATCATCTGACTCACTGTCAGATTTACATACTACCTTGAGGGCAATTTCCTTGGGTTCTGAGAGGTCATTCAATTGGATCTCATAGGCCAATAGTTTTCCAATGAGTTCCTCCAGTTTGAGGGCCTTGAGATCTTGAGCTTCTTCAATGGCTGTGACTTTTGGACTCCATTTTCTTCTAGGCAGGCATCGGAGGACCTTTCTAACTTGTTCCTCATTTGGGTAGATTTTTCCCAGAGATATGAGGTGGTTGGTGATGCTGCTGAATCTTTTGAACATCTCTTCAATAGTCTCATTTTCCTTCATTCTGAAGGCCTCATACTTTTGGACAAGGATATCTACTTTGGTGTCCTTGACTTGACTTGTGCCTTCATATGAGGTTATCAAGTAATCCCAAACCTGTTTCGCAGTTTCAAAATTAGATATACGTTCAAAATCATTCGAATTTAAACTGCAATAAATCAAGTTTAGGGCATGAGTATTTTTTCTCAATTGCTCCAACTCTTTCTTGGTCATTTCAGATCTTTTCTTTGGTCTATCTTGACCAACACTGTTCTTCTTCATGGGAGTGGGATAATCTCCCTCGGTAACCACAGTCCAGAGGTCCTCATCTTGGTCCTTGAGGAAGACCTCCATTTGTCTTTTCCACGACCTGTAGTTTTCTCGAGTAAGTAGTGGAGCTATTGTCCATGAGCGTCCTTGAGGAGCTTCGATTGTGTTGAGGCCGGCCATGATCTTTACCACGAGTTGTTAGACTCTTCAGATCTGTGGACCTGCTCTGATACCAATTGAAATAACCCTAGAGAGGGGGGAGGGTGATTAGGGTTATGAAAAAATTCTGCACTTTAAACAACACAACCAAGTTAAATAGCACTTTTAGATACTGAAAATAACTTCTTTACTATTGAATAAAAGTGCTTAAGGAGGAGGTTACAACTCGGCTGGGAAGAAGATTGTGCGTAAGACTGGTAGTGTTTCGATCTTGAGGCCTCACAGAGGCAGCGATTTCACACATGACCTCACTGATGTAAGATCACTGAACTCAAATGTTTATACGACCTTATGAGGTCCTCACCAGGAACACCACTGGTTACAAAATCTCACCAATACACACGAATGGCTACTCTCAGAATATTCTCTCAAATACTCCTACACTCAGAACTTTCTCTCTTAAAGTTCTTACAGCCGATTTTGCTTGCTTGGAAATCGATACTTGTATGAATGAAGCTTGATGATATTTATTGTAAAACCCCGAAAAATCCAAAGATGTTAACCGTGACGTCGTTAGTAAATTAGGTTCGAATTCGTTATTTATTATTATTCGTTTGTGTTTTATTTTGCTAACACTTGAGCTCGTAGGATCGTGAGAGACTAACAAGGGTAGATTAGTATTTTTTTTCGTGAGTTAATATCATCGTGTTATTATAAATATTATTATGTGATAATATGTGTTTACTATACGTTTTAAATAATGTTTTAATTTTTCCTAAAATTCTAAAATCAGTTTTATTAAGTGGGTTGGGTTAGGATTGGAATTAGATTATTTTGGGCCCTAATTAAGTGGGTAGTATAAAACTCTCTCTCTCTCTCCCTCAAACCCTAATAGCTGAAAAAAAAAAACCCTAACCATATCTCTCTTCATCCCTCCATCCTCTCTGCCGTCATCCCCTGGTCATAGCCACCACCGAACACCACCCGGACCACCACCAGCCACCGCCCTTTCTCTCTCTCCCTCTTCTTTCCTTCTCTCTCTTCCTCCCTCACCCCCTCTGCCGTGGGCTTGCACCGGCCACCTCGCCACCACTATTATCGCCAGGATATCACCAGCCGCCGCACCGAACCCCCAGCAGTCACTGCAAACCCCGCTATTGTCGAGGGCCATCACCCGACCGCCCAGAACCGCCGCTGCTCTGTTTGCCGCTGTGGGTGCCGGTACTACCGTACAAGTGCCGTCCGACCGCCGTTATTTCAATTTCCGGTTGACGTCGCTGCCTGCTGACTTGCCGGAAACCGTCAAAGGCTGCCCTGGCGTAACCATCTGTTTCAAATCCTAGTTGTGGCTGCTTTGTTCATGCCCTGTTTTAACCTCTAGCTTTTTTTTTTTTTTGATTGATTCTTATTCATGCTCAATTCATGCTACTGCTAGTGATGATACCTCTGTTTGTATTCTTGCTTGATTTGGTATCTTTAAACCATTCTTTTTAGAAGGATTAAATTGTAAATTTTTTTTATTAAAAATGTGAAGGTTGGAAAGTTGGGTGTTCGATTGCGTGGGTAGGTGCAAATATGTGAGGCATGGCTTGTAGTTGTGTTTATAAATCATGTTTAAGGTTGGTAGTATTAGTATTCATATTTAGAGTTTAGTAATGTCATTATACGCATGATTTAGGGTTAGTAAAATCATTAAAATCTGAATTCGTGTTTTACAATTTTCCTTGCTTGTTTACAAGTCTAATTTTTGTGTTATAATTATATATTCTGTTTACATATGCTACTGTGATGTCACCCATATGATTCAAGTTATAATTCTCGATTAATTAGTTAGATGTTTTTACGTTATTTTTATTTATTCATGTGACTATTACGTGTTTATATTATTATTACGTTATTATCAGGTTCTTTACATAGAAAGGTTTAAATTGTTAGTTATAAGTGGTACCTTTTAATTCTTGATTGAATCTTGTAGAAGAGATTAGTAGTTTAAATATTATAGGTACTTTATTTGTTCTTTAAGTTCTTTCTTGAATCTTGATTAAGAAATTCGTATTTTATAATTATCCATGTTGTAATTAAAGGGTCTTGAAATAGTATGTTTTAGATTTCATGTGTAGGATAATGTTGTTAATGTTTCATGTGTTATATTTTGGCATTAGTGATAGGGAATTTGATGTTTGGACTTTAGATGGTTTAAACTAATTACCTTGGACCTTAGTTACTGTTTTAAGCCCAAACTAGGACCCCGGGACCGAATGGTGAAAGATAGAACCGAAATTATAAATTAAATAAGAACCGGGATCGGGACAGTTTTGTTAGTGCCTAAAGATCGGGTCACCACGATTAGTATAGTTATCCTTTAATTGAACCCTTTGGACTGGAGATTCCCCTAGATGTTATCTTTCATAGGAATTTTGCGGAACGGACTTTTGAGTTGTATAGCTTGAGTTATAGTCGTTTTACGAACACCGAATCGGGCTGGACCAGTTGGAAGTTTTGGTACTTTTAGAGTCTTTCGAGGCTGATATGGGCTTAGTCGTCAACTTAAGAGTTTTAGTAGACATTCCGAGGTTTCCGAAAAGTCCAGAACCAGCCACGTAGGATGTCGGGAAGTCGAGTTGTGACTCGTTTTATGTGAACGTTATAATCTGTCCTCTGCTTGCTTCCTTTTTATAATAATTGTTGAGTGAAGATGTGATTTTATTATGTGTTTTTCTTGGAGGTGTTAAGTGTAATTTCGTAAATGATAGGAACTTAAGTGTTCCTAGGGGATGGGTTAGGTAGTTGATAGTTAATACTAACCTCGTTAGAACGCGTTTTGATTAGATAATTACTTTTATTCTAGGCCCGAGTTAGTGCGAGACATTAGTGAGCTCAAGTGTGTTCTTCTTTTGCTGTGCTGTGAAGTATATCAGGTAATTGTCTATGCTCTAATCCCCACCGGGATGCTCTTTAAATGTGTTTTGATGTTTTATAATCTATTTTGAGAATTGCATCCCGAAAGGGGACTTTTGTGGAAATATGACCATCTGTTTTGATAATCTTTTGTTTCGATTGTGACCTTGGTTTATTTGAGTCAAGAAATTGGATGGTCTTTTATTCGAAGTTTTGTTAATGGTTTTGATAACCTGGGTTGGGTTTGACTTGAGAGTTGTGAGTTGAGTTTTGCATAAGATACTAATAATTCAAAGTGAAACATTTAAGCGGGTTTATTTGGTCGAGTAACTGTGGTAGGCAAAGGGTCCGGGACCTCGTGGTAGGCGGAAATGTGAACTCTTGATATTCGATAGCTGTGGTAGGCAAAGTGTCCAGGACCGGTCGTAGCTGTGGTGGTAGGCGGAAATGTGAACTCTTGATATCGGGTCGTAGCTGTGGTAGGCAAAGTGCAGGGACCGGTCGGTAGCTTTGTGGTAGGCGAGGATCCGGGATCCGGTATGATATTTGTTACTTTAAGGGATGTGGTATCCCGCCCGCATAATAAAATATGATTTGGTTGAGTTGAGAAAAACAGTTAAGGGTTAAAGGTTTGCGAAATGTTTTGACTTGTTCCCTCTCCCTAAAATGAATTGAAATGAACTTAAAGCTTTTAAACGTTAGGGGTAGACATTATTGAGATTTCCTCATTTTCGAAATGTTTTGATTTGGTGAAGATCTAAATCCGGGACGAGTTAGAAGTGAGGACGACGAGTCTAGAAGTCCTTGAATCTTTTATTTTGTTATCGTTATGAATTCTTAAAGTTTGTTGAGTTGTTAGTAGTTGCCGTTAGCAGACAGTTGTGTTTTCCTTTCTCGCCTTGTATTCCTTCGGGGATACGGCAGTGACGCCCAAACTAAATTTGAAGTCTTCCGCTAAGTTTTGTCTGTTAACGTTAGTTTGACTTTGACTTTTTATAATTGAATTTCCGGGGCGTTACATTTATAGCCTTGAGAGCAACGATTGTCCAGGATTGTTTCCTTTTCTGAGATGATCCTCTATCTTCCACGAGATTCATTTCTTTGCCATATTCTTCCTTCCTTTTTCGTTTGATATCTGAAAAGGAAACGCAGACTATTACAATCATATCTCAGAATTAGAGGAAGGAATAAGATTAGGATATGATTTGTACTTCCCTATGATAGCTCGATTGATCTTTCAAACAAAATAATCTTGTGCTGACATTTGAGGTTCTCATTGACGATTACGCTGAGGTCCTCATACCCAGTTGAGATTCTTCACTTATCATTCACCACGTTACAAAGGAGCTTGGCCATAAAGGCAGTGTTCCAATCATGGAGGTTTTTAAAGCCTAACCCTCCAAGAGCTTTGGGCTTGCACATCTTATCCCAGCTAACTTGAGCCATATATCTGTTGGAATCTTTTGTATTCCAGAGGAAACCCCTAATCATAGACTCCACCTTAGAAGTGACACCCTTAGGGAGTAAGGTAGATTGCATATGATAAACAGGCAGAGCAGTAAGGACAGATTTGACCAGAGTGACCTTACCAGCAAAGCTAAGGAATCTGGCCTGCCAGCCAACAAGCCTAGTTTGAAATTTTAAGAGAAGTTCCTCATGGTCTTTTGCTTTAGGTTTGTGAGTCACAAGGGGGACCCCAAGGTATTTACCAAAGGCTATGGATATAGGAATATTGGTTATGGAAACCAACATATCCCTATCTCTATGGTAGAGATGTTTAGAGCAAAAAAGCCTCGACTTAGCAGGGTTCAGGTAAAGCTCAGACCGTTCACCAAACTGATTTAAAACCCTAATCATGTGGGTGACATTAGAAGGATTAGCATCACCAAACAGAAGCACATCATCAACATAAAACACATGTGAGGATAGAAAATTTTTACACTTAAAGGGTTGCCAATGCTTGTTACCCACCTCAACCTTAATAGTCTTGGACAATCTATCCATACAGAGATAAAAAACGGTATGGGGATAAGGGGTCTCCTTGCCTAAGGCCTCTAGTAGGTTGAAAGCACTCACCAGGTTCACCAGCCCACATGATTCTCATAGAAGTTTGAGTGATGCAGCTCATAATAAGCTGAGTCAACTTAGCTGGCATACCATAAAAAGAAAGAGTCTCTTCAATAAAATCCCATCTAAGGCTATCATAGGCTTTAGTCATGTCTATTTTGATAGCCACATGTTTCTTTTTTGTTTTCCCATGAACAATCGAGTGACAAATCTCCTTAACCAGGAGGATGTTATCCACAATCTGACGCCTAGGGATAAAGCTAGATTGGGCTGGATGAATGCAGGAGGGGAGAAGAGGTCTAATACGATTGTCAATAGCTTTGCTAATAACCTTATAAGAGGTATTACACAGACTAATAGGCCTGAGGTCCACAACGGTCTCAACATTGTCCTTCTTAGGAATGAGGCAGATAAAGGTGTGATTCACATCCCTAATGGTATCAGGCTGGTCCCAAACATTGTTCACAAGGTTAATCATCTTGTCCCTGACAACAAGCCAAGTCTTCTTATAGAAATGAGCTTGGATGCCATCCGGACCAGGAGACTTAAAAGAGTTAAGAGAAAAGAGGGATGCTTTAACCTCAACTTCCGAGAAAGGTTGCTCAAGCTCAGGGAAATCTTTAAAGAACCCACCATCAGAAGGAGGAGTGTGGTCATGGTGCTGAGGAGGGATACTACTAAAGAGATTGTCAAAGTGCTTAGTAAGGCCCTACCTAATGTGAGAATGGCTAGAAATAACCTCTCCATCCCCAAAAGTTAGGGTGTCCAACTCCCTCCTGGTGTTCCTAACCTTTGTAACCATATGGAAGTACTTAGTATTAAGGTCTTTATACTTAAGATGGTTAATCCTAGCACGCTGAGCCCACATACTTGCTGCAGGTTTTCAAGAAAGGTGTTGCTGGTTTTGTTAGGGCACGTTGAATACCCCCAAGTCTAGCACACACTCTTCTTCTATGAGCCTTTATATTCCCAAAAACATTATGATGCCAGGAGGGGGCCCTCTCCGTAAATTTACTAAATTTGTCTATAAGAGAATCCTTAGGATCCCAGACAGAGTTAAAAAAAAGAAGGAAACCCATGATGTTGAGTCTAAGCCACGATCCCTCTAAAAGGATGTCTAGGGATCCTTTGATTAGGACTAAGATAAATTAAAAGCGAACAATGATCAGAGTAAAGACGGGGAAGATGAGTTACCTTGGTGTGGGGGTAAGTTTGCAGCCAACTGGGATTCACCAAGGCCCGATCTAATCTCTCCTTTATGTTGTCAACACCTAGTCGGCCATTATCCCAAGTAAACATGGACCCAGAAAATCCAAGGTCAATAAGGGAGCACGAGTGCATGAAATTTTGGAAATCAATGGACTGAGAGAGTCTAACAGAGTTGCCCAGCTTTTTTCAAGGGGACTAACAACAGTGCTGAAGTCCCCAAAAACAAGCCAAGGAAAAGAAGAAGGAGGAGGGTCATCAGAAAGAGAGTTCCAAAAAGTACCTCTCCCGTTCCTCTCACTAGGAGTAGGGGTGGGCACGGATCGGTTAACCGATTTGATCATAAATTTGGATCGGTTAACCGTATGTTCAGATAGTTATAATCATGATCCGTATCCGATCCGAAAGTTTCGGTTAATCGGACTTTCGGTTAACCGAATTGTCGGATAATAAAATTTGTGATCCGTATCCGATCCGAAAGTCTCGGTTAACCAGATTTTTGATCAGATAACCGTATATCCACGGATTATAACGCACTCGTACAATAATTACCATTGTTCTTCTTACCTTAAGGCTCAGACTCAGGCTTAGGGGCTTCAAGCAGCATAAGGATGGTCGGCTTATTCTTCTCCAGCATATCAAACAGATGAACCAGGAAGTCATCAAAAGAGTTCCGACAAACGTTCCACACCAAAATCTTCTTAGGTGGACCCTTCATTGATGGATTGAGAGATGGATGATCCTTCAACTTGGCCCTCCGGCAGTACTGAATGACTTCCTTGCCTCCCTCCGTCCTTGTCTGCCTCGCTGGCTTCACCAGGTCGTTCCAAGGGGTTACCACTGTCGGCATGAACACCACCGTTAGTCTTGGATGTGCTGCCACCGGATAGTCGAGCAGGAAGTCCATTCCTAGCTTTCTGGTCAGGCTTGGCAGGTAGAAGCACTGAACTCTCTTTTTGAAGAGGGTCTGTAATAACCCAAGAAAAGCCCCTTCCTAATACGAGTGACTAACGTAATTAATTAAAATTAAAAGATACTACGCTGATTAGATAAAGCGCGTGCTCCTTATTTCTTTCTTTTTATTCTTCTTAACTCATGTATGTTTTGCAGGACTTGAACAGCACGACGACCATTCTTCTCTTTCCTGGTTTAAGTCCAGTATGACAAGGTGCTATAATTATATTCGGGACTCTCTCTCTTTTGAGAAATTAAGTATATATGAATTTAGGAGAGAAGTTATAATTAGTCTCAGGATACCACGAGAATTTTACGATTATAAAAGTTTGGGGATTTGTTTTTTTTTAGAAATATGAGAAATATGTGTATAAGAGGAGATAATAAAATTGATAATTCTTTTTTGGGCCATTTGGGCCGGACAAGAGAAAGAGAGGAGGAGGGAGTTGGGTTTTTATTTTTGGTGTTATGTATATTAAGGAGGGAGCATCATTTGAACATTTCAAACTCATAATATCATATTAGCTTCCTTGTGTGTGACCCTTTGGCTCCTTCTCTCTCTCACGCCAGCCCCCTCCCTGCCGTCTGCTTCTGCCGGCCAACTGGGTTGCCGCCTGCGAGTTGCTCCGGCCAGCCATCGCCGTCGTCGGCCACAGTCACCACCACCATCATCTTGTCTCTCTCTTCCCATTGTCAAGTGTAATCATCTTCCTCTTGGTTCCCTCTTTCCATTTTTTAGTTACATCTAAGATATAATCTGAGTTCTAGTAGGTTTTTGTGTGTTTTCCAGAGGAGGTTGTGAGGTTTTACTAGCAACTCAAAGCAAAGTGAAGGCTTCAAAGTTCAAGAGAAAGATTTGGGTGAGTTTTTCTGAACCCCTTTGTTATCTTAGTAGAAATTAAGTAATTCTTTACAATTTTGAACATGCATGTGAGTTTAAGGGTATAATTTTCTGTGGAAAGGTTGGGAAATTAGTTAATTCAAGGTGTATGTCTATAGATTAGCTTCAAATTGAGAGGAAAAGGAGTATGGTAGTGATGCATGTGAAATTTGGTATCAGATTGTGAGTGGTTATTGTTGTGAAGATGCATGGGCTTAAGAATGGTTATGTTTTGGTGTTCTCTTGACTTCTTAAGGCTGAATATTTTGTGTATGGAGATCATATCATGTTTCGTGAAGGGTTAGGGCCTAATTCACCAAGATTTGAGCATGCATGTGAGTGTGTGTCAATGAGTTTATAATCTGGATGAGTTTTCATTTTTCCAGAAAATAAAGGAAAGGATTTTGGGCAAGATTAAGGCTTAATTAGGTAAATAAAAGAGTTAACTAACACCCGACTTTTGCGGATCGGCATTTCGTTGTGTATTTTAGAAGTTATGACCAAAACCGTAAAACCCCATTAATCTGGAAATTCATTGACGGCAGAATAAAAATGGCTATTTTTTGTCTAGTTAGAGTCTGATATAGCGTCGGGTTTGAACATGAAAGTTTTAGAGGAGAAATAGAGCTTTCTAGAATGGTATGGTATGCGACCATCCGACGTCGGACGAGCGAGTTATAGGCGTTTGAGCGGAGGACAGAAATTCTGGAATTTTCCAGAATTGAAAGTTTAGTGGTTGCTCCTATATTGGGTTAAAATTAGACCTCTTCCCAAGCTTAAATCAATTGGTGGTAAAAAGAAAAGTTAGAGTATGAGTCTTAAGCTTTCCGTAGACAGCTTATAGACCCAAAATCGATTAGTACAACTCAAGATATCGCTTTCTGAAAAACACTAGTCGGCATGTACAAATTTTGGACAGATTACTTGGTCGAGTATTTTGACCCTTATAATCATGTTTTTAGCCTTTGAGGTTAACTTTGAAGTTGTAGGGCGCGTTTTAAGTTTTCTGGAAAGTACTCTTATATGGCAATACGATATCTATAGCAACAGTTACGTCCTTTTTAGTGAATATAGAGAAATTAATTTAGTATTACGAGCCGGAGTCGTTTCTTTAAAAGCTTTTCATCCTCCTCCTAGCTAGATGAGAAAATCTAACTCTAAATTCCTTCCTCTTTCTAAGCTTTTGCTAAGTGGTCGTTGCCTTTTCGCTGTTCAAGTCCTTGCTCGTTCGGTGGATTTTCGTTTTCAGGTACGTGTACTACCCGACTTTTATGTCTCATACGCAATTAAATTAATTACTCTTGTTATCTTAAATGGCTTTTACGGTGTGTTATATACCAAGATTGATGCCTAAGATCCTTAGGCTATACTACTTTGGTGAGTAAGTGTCTTTGTTTTAACAAGTAAGCCTTTATGTTTTTTTTTTTTTTTTAATGACCAAGTATGATTGATGTAAGTTAGTATTATTCCATTCATATTGTAGACGCCAAGTTTAAGACTTGGCGCAAGAAGCCAAGGTCATACTTTCTAACAAGCCTTTGATTTAAAATCTATTGCGAAAGAGAGGTTCTTTTAATGTATGTTATTGAGTTGATTTGGAATTTTATCCTTACGGTTAAAGTCTTCCAAAACCCTCTTTGAAAGTTATTAAAAGCCCCACCCATGGTTTTTATGGTGCGTAGAAGCACGCCAAGGAACTAGTGTCTTAGTACACACCATGTCCACGTGCCTTGATCAGTCCGGGTATGCGCATACGGAGGCTAAGTCGATGATCGCAAGTAGGGGCATTCATGTTAGAACTTTATCTTACTTTATTGTCTTTCCCTTATCGAATGTTTTACCCACGCAGTTGTTTTAACCCAGTACAACTATATCTTCTTTTGGTTACACCCTTTTCTTGTAGGTCGTGGTTATGTTTCCTAGCTTTGCAAGTAATTATTGTTGAAGGCTTACTTTTTACTTCTAACCACCTTGTGGATGGTTAACCTTTTAAGTTAAGGTAGTTGTTTAATGAAGTCAGGAAGTTACCAATATGGATTTCTCGTAAGTACATTCTACCATGTCTTCTTTTGTCAATTGTTACTCTTTTATTTATTAATCAAATGGAGCCGCGCGCACAGGAGTAGTAAATCTTAAGTCTTACTTTTCTTATTAATTGTTCAATTCCGGTAGTATACGTACTGAGTAAAACTCACTTTTAAGTTGTTTTGTCACTTTTAGGACCACAAGGAAAGGGCAAAGGAAAAGTCTCTGACGGGTGGAACCCAAAGGCGACCTAAGTGGAAATCAGGTGACCATGAAGCCTTTTTGGAAGTCATCTAGGCAATGGGTTAGGGTTGTGATGAACTTATTGGGGCTCGATTTTGCTTTTGGTCGTGTGGTGTGTGATTATTATGAATGTCTTGTATGTCTAAGTTTCTCACCTCTTTGGGTTGTATAATTAAAGGGCCTTCTATCTTGATGATTGTGATGTCATGTTGTGGTTGTCTAAATATGTGGTTTGGTGAAGTCTTTTGGTGTGGTGTGTTGGAGTCTTAGCCTAGTCCATGTTCATGGGCGGCGGTAGTACTCTCAGGTAATTATCCGCTGTTAATCATTAGGTTAAGTAGTCGATTAGTTTAATCTTGTGATTAGTAACTTGGGGGTGTTACAGGGTCAAATCTGCAACTTCTCCTTGTTTGGGCACGTCGGTCAGAGGTATGTTTTCTGGTGGTGGAACATAATCCACTATCCTCCGGTCTGCCCGCTTCTAGGTGGAGGGTTGGATTATGTGTTGAATTCGAGTTGCTTGTCTGACTTGCTAATCGATCAGCTCCTTGGTTCGTCGGTTGGCCTCCGTTACTGGCTGCTTCAGGAGAGGCCATAGGCCTGGCATTGCAAAGTCCGGGAAAAGGTTCTGGCACTGGATCGCTTGTGTCTGACCCAGAGAGGGTGCAAACAGCCTCGACCCCTCTACTTCCCAGTTCAGCCGACTCATCCATAGGAGAATCACTGGTTCCAGGGTCGCTATGGTCGGTCGAAAAGGGAAAGGTCTGGGAATTGGTGGCGGTGGGACGCGATTTGATGTTGACGATGGCTAGGTTAGGGTTAAGGCAATCTCGTCGTGCATGGGGTGAGGGTGGACAAACTGGCGATGGTGGGGTTTCTGGTTTGCTGGTGGAGCTAGTTTCGTTTTGTGAGATCGATGGGGATTGCTGCTTTTGTGGTCGGTTTGATCTAATTGCAGGGCTTTTTTCAACCGAGGGGGTAGATTTCGTCCCATTTATGGAAGTATCAAAGGTATAATTTGTTGCAGAGCAATGAATGCTGCTAGGACGTATACTCTGCACACCAATAGCATTTAAAGCCCTAGAATTATCAGTGTGCTCCACCATAGCTCTCTTCTGACTGGCTACAGTACGTTGTTCAGGAATTAAGTTTCGTGTTGCATGCTGCACAGTGAGTTGCATGAATGCAAATTGGGGAGACGAAGAGGTACTGGCAGCGTATCTCTTTTCAGCTTGATTACCGCCAATTATTCAATCGCTTTTCTTGGGACTTAAATAGGATTGCATGGCTTCAGTAGTAGCGTGTATGTCATTATTACTGAGCATGGAAAAACGGTTATTGTTTCCTTTCTTGATGCCTAAGGCCAGCTTATGTTTGGCCAGATTGATTCCTTTGGGCTTATGTTCTTTATGGGCCACCACAGGCGCTATGTGAGTCCATTCTTTGTCCTTTCCTTTATCCGACCTGACAGCAACGGCCGAAGGTTGAGGTGTTTGGGCTAGTTTCTCCGCAACTTCCTTGGAGTGCTCCTTAGATTTCTCCTTTGGACGTCCTTGCAGCCCAATTTTGGGCTGACCCTGGGCAAACGACCTAGTACCCTGGCCAGAGGCACTTTTCCGCCTTGTTCTCTCCACAGTGATCCACCTTGGGCTAGCTTCTTCATCAGGATTGGTATGTCCAGTTGGGCTTTCCATCCCAGTGTCCATTTGGTCCCCAGCCTTAGATCCGGGCCTCTCATTATCTCCTCCCATATCCTGTCTCTCACTAGTTGGAACCCTGGGCTTATTAGGACATCTCTCTTCCACGTGGCCTATGATCCCACAATGCATGCACGGTAGATCCAAATTCTCATACTCAATACGTTGCCAAAAATTTTGCACCCAAACCCTAGCCACCAACGGTTGCTTCAAGGACACTTCAACACAAACCCTAGCATACCTTGTTGTGGTGACAGTGTCGGTCGAGAAATCAATCTTAATGGGGGTACCCACCCTCTTACTAATCTCAAACAGAGCCTCTCTATCGAAGTACTCCACCGACAACTCTGGTAATCTGATCCAGACTACCATGGACGTAAAGGCAGATGTAGAAGGATGAAAATTAGGAGTCCACCTAGTTAACATAAGGCAGTGGTTAAACAAAAACCAACGGCTCCCAAACAGGGTTCGCTCTAGGTCAGTCTGATCTCAAACTTAAACAAATAAGTATCATTCCCTATATTTATAATTTTCACTCTACCATTCATTCTCCAGAGCTGTGGGATACGTCTCTGCATGATATCAAACCTAACTTTGGTGCCCAATAACTTTCCCATGATAGCACTAGACCAAGGAGCACGAAACTTGGCAAGTTGGGCAGGAGAGAAACTTACCTGGGGCTTAGATGCTGGTGGTTTACCTATCTCCTCAGCTTCCTCTTCAATCCTCAAGTCAACAAGCAGATTAGAGATGGTAGGGAATCGGTGGTCCCTCTGTTCCAATACATCTCTAAACGAGGCCTTCGGACTCATCATATCTTGCTCATTCGAATCCTCACCATGTGGGACCCATCCCTTCAAGTCAGGAGGCCTGCCAGTGGGTTCTTTCGTATTACGAAAGGAGCTAGCCTGGGGTCCAGGTCATCCATGAGCACATCCTCCACTGCATCCTTCTTTTCTTGAGTTGCAAGCAACCTTGAGTCGCCTTGTGAATCGCCTACCCTATCGCCTGTAGTAGAGAGAATTTTTTTCTTCACAATATAAAACATTTTAAAAACAAAACATATTTGTGGCTAGAACATGAAAAAGATTTTGATATAGACCATTTTATTTGAAAAGTTTTGAAGTTAAATATTTTGAAAATTTTATTTATTTGTAATCATGTTAGGAGTGAGGTAATATTCAAGCTTACTTATTATAAAGTTGAATATTTGTTGTGATATTGGTTTCTTTCCCACCACTTCCCAAAAGTCAAATAAAAGGAAACAGAGTTATTATGGGGAATCCCCGAATCCGCTGGGGCACGCCCTGCTATGGGGAAAAATCCCCACCCCCATTGGGGATGGGGAAGGGGATGAGGACGGGGACGGGGACGATTTTTCAAAATCCTCTCGGGGACGAGGCGGGGATGGGGACAAAATTTTTCCCATCCCTGTCCCCATTTTTCCCGCCGGGGAAAATTCCCCGTCCCTATCCCCAAATCCCCATTCCCGAAAATTTTAAAATTACCAAATAGCTTTTATTCTAATTTTATATATATATTAATAGCAATGATAAAGTAGTAATTTTCGAATTTTAAGTACGTTGTATTATTGTTTGATTTTGATGTATCATTGCTTGAGCAAGTTAAATACGTTGTATTTTGAACATGTTAAAAACCGGGTTTGATTAAAAATCGGGTCCGATTAAATTTGGTTAGTTTTTTGATAGCTTTAAAAAATCCCTATTGGGGATGGGGATGGGGCAAGAATCATTCCCAGAAGCGGGGATGGGACGGGGATGGGGACGAGTTTTGGGGGCGGGGACGGGGACGGGGATATACTCCCCCGTCCCCGATTCGCCCCGTTGCCATCCCTAAATATTCCTCCGTTTCATATTCATTTTCGTATTTGAAAATTGTGGAGCCAAACCTAAATTTTTTTGACCACTTTTCAATATATGCAATAACTTATTATATAAAATTACAACTAATAATAACGAAAATATTATCATAAAAGTATAATATCGCAATTGGTAATAAAACATTATTACCTTCGTTCCAAAATATTTGTCACCATAACTAACCTCTTTGTCCCAATTGGTTTGTCACTTTCACATAGTTCCACCAATTGTGATTCTGTTTTTACCCTTAATTAATGAATTGTTTATTTCTTTTTACAATTTCAACAACTATTAGTTTAAATTACATAAGAACAATTTGGATAAATTACAAACTTTTCACCCTCATTTCAATGTGTCTTGGTTTTCCCAAATTAATTAAATTGACAAAGATAATGAGACAGATGTAGTACATGCTCCCTCCATTCCATATTAATTGACATTGAAACTAACTTTTTTTGTTTCAAAATAATTGTCACTTTCCATTTTCTCATACCTAATTTAATTATTTAACTTTAATAATTATGTTAACTTTTTATTTTTTCCATCAATAAAAACTACTTTTACTCACATTCTCTCATTACCTACATCTTGATATCTGAAAAAACACCATGGAAAATAGTACTATTCAATTATGTGGGTAGTTTTTTTAGTTAAACATTAGTATGCGAAAATTTTGAATATGTCAATTATTATGGAACAGATGGAGTAAGAAATTATCAATAAAAAAGTGACATTGAAAACTTTGACAGTCAACTAAGGCCCTGTTCGGCAAATTTAGCTGTTTAGGTAGTGGATAGCGGTTTAGACAGCGGATAGCGGTTTATGTAGCGTATAGCTGTTCTAATTTAGCGATTAGCGGATAAGTGTTCATATTAGCGTTTGAAGAAAATGTGTTCGGTAAATTTAGCGGTTGGATTAACTTATAGACATAAAATGACCAAAAAGGACATGATTATCATTTAGTAGGATTTATTATTATTGTTGTTGTTGTCGTTGTTTATTATTATTATTATTATTATTATTATTATTATTATTATTATTATTATTATTATTATTATTATTATTATTGTTATTAATATTAATATTATTATCATTTCATACCATTAATAATTATACATTGCTATATTATCAAAATATAAATAAAAAAATTTAATGGATGATGAATAGATTAAAAATACAAATAATATATAAGTCTTTATCTGCTAATTAATTGGAAAAAAAAATCATAGTTCATCATCATTATTTTCTTTAACCCAAGTATAGAATAGTCATCTTGTCAAAAAAAAAAAAAGTAATCTAGGTCATTACAGTAAAGAGGCAATTTTTGTCCTTTTTTAGTCAAATAGATAGCTTTTACCTTGGACTCTGAAGAAATCAATTAACTATTAGCAACAATGTGAAACTGTTGATTGAAGGGTATATTAGTCACTGATCCCTTCAAACGCTATTTTTGATTGTTGACGTTAGTGTACGTAATATTTCCAAAAAATGGGTTAAAACGTTATAAACTATTACAAAACGCTAATTTATCGAACACTAAATTTTAAAATAATAGAGTTTTAAATTAATCAAAACGCTAAACGCTAGTGAAAACGCTATTACAGAACAAGACCTAAATGACAATCAATATGGAACGGATGGAGTAACTTAGTTTCTATACCTTGTATCAAGTGCAAACCCTTTTTCAAACTTTTCGGAATTAGAAGATCCAGTGAATTGATAAATCTGACCTCTTCATATTTTGTCTGGGCAAAATTTTGAAGTATTGATTTGGTTTTTTATTTTTTTAAATTTAGATTTTAAGATCCAGGTGGATTCGAACCACCAACCTCCCAAATCTAGTCGCGTTTGGGTGCTCTTTTCCATTTAGAGCTTATGGATCCATCAAACTTGGATTCTGTCGCGAAGGACTACACGCATGCAGCATGCATCTTCATCTCAGATCTCAGGCATAAATGATGAAAGATCTTCTAAAAGACCAAAAGGTCACTGGTTTATTCCCTAATGTCTAGCAGTGAGCCGGACCGGGATCCACCATGCATCGCACAGGAAGTCAAAAGCTAGTTATAAAGATAAAAACTTGAAATTCAAGCACATAAATCTAACTTACATAATTAGCAACTAAAGATGGAGAATTCACACGCCACTGTCAACATTGACAATATTACTACAACCCAAAACAAAATTGTAAATTCATAAATAAATTTAGATTCTTATCCTTTTCTCACTGTCAGTAATTACTTTAATTTTTCGTCCGAATTCTGACACTGATTGAATCTAACCAACCTGAATTTACCCGAACCTGAATTTTTGTATCATAATAAGCGACAATGGAAGGGGAATACTGGTTTTGTATCATAAGTAACCCTGTTCTTTGTCATAAGGTTACTATAGGATACAATTAGGACCAATTCAATCCTTCATTTATTGAAATAAAAGAAGATATTCCCAATGTAAAGGAGAGGTACAAAAGTCACTCAGCCGAAACAAAATATCATAAATCTAAGAGAGATTAATTAAGCCCAATGTATAGACTCTGAGACTTAAAAAGAGGTAGCTCTTAATACCTTCATGACTGGCATAATGCTTTGATGATGCTGAAGAGCTACAGGTATGTGTTCCAATATCTAACATCACGAATCGATCCACACACAGCTAAACTTATTTCTTGCTATTTCACATAGTATGTGACATTCATAATGCACATGATACAATACCAGTGATATTCTGCACTTCTTTCAGACTGTAGCAAAGAGACACTGGAGGCCGCTGATTGCGTGCTAACTAAATTGCAAACAGTTAACCGTGCAGATGTCTCACAGTTCGATCACAAATCAGTGACTGAATAATAATGCAATACACTAGCAACGAAGATATCGGCATAGAATGCCAACATAAGCTTACAAACCACTTTTAACAGTCAAAATCTATCCACAATTCTATCCAATTCAATCTGAATATCAGGGTATTGATTGTTATATAAGAAATGGATTCAGGAAGTTTTGATGTATCCTGGAGATAGTGACTTCATTCACGCCAACATAAGCTTACAAACCACTTTTAACAGTCAAAATCTATCCACAATTCTATCTAATTCAATCTGAATATCATGGTATTGATTGTTATATAAGAAATGGATTCAGGAAGTTTTGATGTATCCTGGAGATAGTGACTTCATTCACGCCTCAAAGCTTAGATCAATCCCAATTACTAACATAAGTTTTCACTTGAGCAAAATATATGCCACCATCTTGATACTGAAGGAGGATGTGGATGTGACCGTATAATCAAAAGCTCAGCGCCAGAGGATGTAAGGACTAAATATCCTACAGAATTGATTACAATAGCAAATCTACTACATTCTTTCTTTCAGTTACCAGCGTATTGCATGATAACTATCAAATAATCATCATAATATAAACCTAGAATATATGTACAAAGAACAGCACTTTTACATTCACAAGAAGAAAGTTGGTACCAGGAAAAAATAGTTCTGCCAAGAATAACATCTATCATAATAGTTCAAAGGAATGAATTGTAAAAACTGCAGGAGAACAGAAGTTGCAATGTGCAGGAAAGAGGAATGATATTCATAGTCAGCCATACATAGTCAGTCGCTTATAACCTCGATGCACCTAACTCAACAGTTATGTGTAAGCTCATACATAGATCCAAGGTTGAGGCCACATACATCGAGAATTTTTCATATTGTAAGTTACAATATAACAGATATTGAATTGGAAAGTGGTCACCATTCAACAAGATTTTCTTTGCCATTGTTACTTAATATCCACTATTCCATTGCACCCCCACCCTCAACACTAAAAAGACTTTAAATTGCGTACAGCATGTTAGCAACAAAATCCAAAAGGCCAAACAACCAATAAAATCAAATGTGCAGAGTATTACTGGAACATTCTGTGCATCTGATATTAATAGAATTTAGTTATCATCATAACATTGTAAGAGTATACTATTCAAGTTTGACAATTTACATGCTTGCAAGAGCAGCAAATTATAATTTCATAAGAGTTTCAAATGTATCCTCCACATGGTAAACGAAGCATAAAACATATTCTGAGAACTGTGTCAGCATTTTCTGATACTATCTCAAACCTTCGAATATATTAAAGCCTACTCTGTTAGATGCTTATCAGCAATGGAGAAACAATGTTATGTAGTTTCTTGTTTGGGATCAGTACGTGCTAGATGTGTGAAGATCAATGTCAATCTAGCGTATTTGTTGAGCGAGCCCAAACAGAGTTCGACACTTCCAAATGGACAAAACCCAGAAGGATGCAACTTCCTTTTAACTTGGAGGTGTTGGGGGTGAGGGGATATGGGTGTATAAGGGCAAGGAAGAACTGGAGAGCTCAACAAAAACACACACAAAAGGGGGAGAGCCAGGCATACTCCTGTGCCATCTCCCCCAAAACACAACAAAAGACGGAACTTTTATTAAGATACGGTGACCTGCCATGCAAGCGCACCTGTCATGGCAAAGGTCGACTGACAAAGACCAGCCAGCACAACAACAAAAGGGCAACCAAAAAGGGTAGCTTATCCACCCTCATGGCCTCATATACCTAAACCCTAATGCTTATTCTAATTAAACTCATCATAATAATATGACATATAATAACATGATGTACACAGACAGTATAGATATTAACCCACCATGAAGGTTCAGAGAGACCAACACCAAGATCAGCATAGGACATCCAGAAGCCTGAAGCTCGGCTCAACGCCACAATAATCACGAACGTCACCACATAAGGCCATTTGAACTCATTCAAATTGTCTAGCTCCCTGAGTCGGACAATCAAACATAATAAGTTGATCATTCAACCACAACTGATGAAAACTATGTGACAAAACTAACACCCAATCCAAAAAAACCATGGACAGATGCACAGAGCCGTTTAATTGCACGTCATTTTTTTTACATGAGAGAGACAATATCAAACAGCATTAACCAGACAATAGAAAAGCAAAACCATAACCAACATCAATTACAAATATTTAGTTATTCTGTTCTTAGCAGCAGGCTACGCAAGTTAATATAGCTCAGCTAAGAAGTCACTAATCATACTCCCTCCATTCATTTTAATTGTCGACTTTGGAAATCATTCAGTCATAATATGAAAGAAATTATCAATAGAAAAGTGACATTCAAAATTATGACAATTAATATGGAACGGAGGGAGTATTATGGCTAAAATTACGTAATCAAACAAAGTATCACGTAATTTGCTCTTTTCCAATAAGAACTTCATATACAGAGCAGTTTCTTAAATGGAAGATCATGAAAAAACGAACTGCTCGATTATTGGAACAATACTCTAGCATCACGGAATCAAACAAAGTAGTTTTATAATTCAGCACAGCCAAGCAAACTGCATACCATACAATCGATCAACGATAGTAAGATTCAAAAATACATCATAATTTGACAATACTCACTCGTATCACGATTGAAGCCTTATTTCGATCATATCAAACGCATCCACCAGCAAATTCGACAAGCTTTACCCGTCCTTCATAAAAAGGAATCCAGAAAATCTACCATATCTGCAAGCATCAATCATTGAAAGCAACAATAAGCATCATAATTTCGACGAATATACACAGAAATGAAAAAAAAATTCTTTATAGAAGAATCTAAATTATCTAATACCTCCAATAACGTTCAATATCACAACAACCTTTATCTGTCCTTGATAAAAAGAAATCCAGAAAATAAACCATATCTGCAAGCATCAATCAATCAAATCAACATAAGCGTCATAATTTAGATGAACATACACAGAAATAAACAAGAACTTCTTCATTGATGAAGCTAATACCTCCAATACCGTTCAATATCGCACCAACCATACTGAATGAAGCCATCGAACAAATAATCGGTGCTCATGTTGTAGAGTTTTCAGCGATCTGATCAGAAATGTTGATGAAAATTGACGAACAAGCAGTTCTGGCACCGATTTAGAGAGAGAGAGACGAATGGTTGGATACATTGGTGGGTTGATGGAAAACGACGCGAGTAACAGAGGAATTGAGTATATATCTAGTACATGGACGGCTCAGATTGTGTCGATGAATGGTGATCGGACGGCAATGCGTGCAAGTAGTTGGTATACGTTCGTAAAAAAAGGGGAAAAATATGACGTCGATATTCCGATGAAAAGAAAAAGGTAAAAGGAAAAATAGAGATTTGGTGGTAGAAGGTTCTAGATGGCGCGAAAGGGTAGCCAGCCCTGATGCCTATATGGAGTTGAGTTTTGGGCCTATTCCACAATGGCCTGTTTGCCCATCATATTTAAGTATTTAACCTTTTTATTTTGTTTAAATTATCAGACATTTTTCATTATATTTAATTATGTAAGCTTATATGAAAGCCATGCAAAAGCTACAGGCCATGTTTGGCAATTAGCTGTTAGCTTTTTAGATTAGCTGTTTGACTTTAGTTATTTGAGTTAGCTGATTGTAGGAAAAGTATTTGGTAAACTAGTTTCTTGTGAAAAGCTACATCAAAAAGTTTCCTCAAGTAACTTTTTGAAAACTAGCTTATTGGGTCCAAAAAGCTAATATGAAAAGTTTGTTACCAAACACCTCAGGTAGCTTTTCCACCTTGGTCAAAAAGCTAATATTGTCCAAAAACCTAAAAGTTATCCCAAAAAGCTCATAACCAAACACCTCCCTAGTAAGCTTGCTCCTTTTCTTTCGTAAGGCATAGGAAGTTTCTTTTATATGCGTGTAAGACTTCAAGCTTTAGTAAACTTTACATTTGCTTTCAAAAGATCAAGGGTTGGACTCACGAGGATTGATTCACAACCCTGAGTTAGTGGGTCAGATTCAGACTTATGAGCCTGGAGCCTTATGGATTGGCATGCGATGTTGGCCTTTTGAGTAGGACAAGACACCTAAAAGGTGCCTCTAAGCGGATGGTTCTAGTGGCTCATGGTGAGTGGGTTCACCTCAGGCTGACGATCGAGGACACCTACCGATAGGTGTCTCAATCGACATAAGCCAACAATTCAGGACGCCTCCTGGCAGGTAGTTCTAGTAGATGAAGTAGACAGTCATCAAGTGAACCTCTTGGCACATCCTTTTGGCAGTTGGGGGTGAGTCGTTCTGGTGACTCGAGCACTTATTTCCTGCTACTCCTTTCCTACAAGGAGGTCTTCTTAGTAAATCACAGGGAATCACTCCAACAATCGAGTCATTAAAGTGAAAGAGTGTTTAAGTGAAGAGAAGAAGAGAAAGAGAGTTGAATCATTCATTACATGAATGCTCCCATCAAACGTGTTAATGGGGTATTTATAGGGAGTAGATCGGAAGACATGGGTAGCATTTCCCTATTAGATTTAGGATGAGGGTAGTGCTATTCTTTTACCCTTTAGAAAAGGATTTTGGATTCACTTGAAACATGGGATATTGACCATAGAGTTTATTGATTTACTTTTGTGTGTGTCTAATTTACTAGGTATTGGACTATTATGAATTCTACAAGCACATTTTTTTTTATCCCGAAACGAAGATCTCGTGCATGGGATTAATTGATAAGGTGGCTCACGTTTAAATATCCTCATGTGTCAATGATACAAGTCTATCTTTATAGAGTAACTCAACCGTCGTTACGGGCATCAAATGAATTGACCATAGCCTTGTGCTTTGTTATAAGTTGTAACAAAACTTTGGTCATGAGCCTTGTGCTTCGTTATAACTTATACTACCTCCGTCCCAAATTATTTGTCCACTATTCCATTTTTGAATGTCCCAAAATTATGTCCACTTTCCTAAAATGAAAACTTTTATTTTCTTGAAATTACTAAAATACCCTTAATTTGAATTTTAAAAGAATTCAAATATGAGAGGGAAAGTATAAATAATAGTTTTGAATTTAAAACTAAGGGTATTATTAATATTTTATTACTAATGGAGACTAATTTGTTGATTTTCCTAAAAATACGCGCTAAATCAAAGGGGACAAATAAAAAATTTGGTCATGATTTCAGGCCTTACAGATTAATCAGTCAGTACATTCAAAAAAATAAAATCCGGTGACACCGTACGGAAACTATAAATTAACAATTAAATAATCAAGTCAATGAATTACAACATAAAATAATGGCACAAATTATGGGATATGTTAGATTAATCGTTGGCCCAATAAAAATTTAGCTTTACCTGGAATATCCAAATAGACAGTTTGGTTATACGCTCACGCATACAATCTGGATGTTAATCTAATAATGCTGTGTGCTTCCAAAAAAGTTGGTCTAGTGATATGCTACTAAAAGTTTGTTGGGTCATTCATTACAATTGTTTATGGAAGACAATATATCCAAAAGCTACGTATTCATGAATAATTCTAAATATTACTCGCAATGTATATGATATGAACCTAGAGCATGTGCTCCAAATATTTGCGAGTGAACCATCCTCATAATCAGAGTGAACAACCTAATATATGTGGGTGAACAACCTAATATTTGGAGCACATGCTCCGAATGCACTTAAACCCTGTTATAACTCTCTCAACTTATCTTAATTTATCCAACAACCTATCCAAACCTAACACAATTCCTAAAAAAACATTCACTTTAAAAACACAGTTCCCCAAAAGAACATCATAACTTATCCATCCAAACCTGAAAGTAACATAATCAAAGAACAAAGCCTTAATAAATTGCAGTCTCAAGTCTTCCTTGCCAAAATTCAAAAAGTAAAGAAACCACAAAATTTAGAGAATGATGCAAGTACTAGAAGATGAGTCAAATTTGACAAATAGTGAAACTCCAATGAAAACGAGTACATTGAATTATATTTCAATCAGACCTAACAATCAAGTGAATCAGTTCAGGTCGGCAATTGGCATCAACTCAACCTGTTTCAATTTGAGTGCAGGTTGATTTTGAATGAATTTAAATTGGATTTGTTCGAGTGAAATTCTTCCCAATTGGGTTATAGTTTATTTAGAATCTATCTTAATTGAATCACTTTTCAAATTGTATTTCGGATCGAGATCGGTTAAAATTGGATCATTCATTCAACTTCGGGCTTTTGGTTTAGATCTCAATCTAGTTTTGCCGGGTCTAATTTCCACAACAGTAGAAATTTCACTGCTCTAGGTCCATCCAGTCCCAAATCCTTCTCAAAAAGTATAATCTTGTAATTTACAGAAATCACTAAAAAATAATAGTCACAGAATATCGAGAATGGTAAAAAAACCAACAGCCACAAATACTAACAAATTGGCAAATAGAGTACTTCAAGTAGAAGTACCATACGAGCCCATTAAAACTTGGCTTGGATTTGAAAGAAAGTCAGCTCTCACCCTATCAACCACCACTAGGGCCCCTACACTACATCACACCAGAAGAGCACAAAAAAGTACTTTAGAATATCAAACTATTAAGCAAGAACAAAGAATACCTAAACAACAAGCAAAATGACATCCAAAGAGAATAAACAAAGAAAGAAACAAGTGGTACGTTCACATCAGTGTTTAGACCAGAAAAGGAAACCACAAATCAAAACAAATATTAAAGGGAGGAAAATTGCCAACCCTGGTGTGATAATATGACATATGTCATTCTACACACACCATCCGACCTTACCCAACACTGAAAGAAGACACCCCAACCATATTATTATCCCACAAACTTCCATTCTTTCTTTCCTCTTTTATTCTCCATCTGACACTCTCTCTATGCAAGCAAATGCAAGCCTGGTGACTTACAGGTGAGGCTCGAGATGGCGGCAACCAAGACTGATTTCGCGCAGAAGTTGCTCACTGATCTTCGGCAGCGCAAGGAACGAATGGCGGCTGCTACTACTCAAAACTCTGGCAGCTCGGGATTTGGTCCCGCAGGTATGCGCTTCTGTCCTTGTTAGGCTCTGTTCTTTCGGTGGATATATACAAACAAATTGGGTAAATTAAAAGCATGGGTAAGTTTGATTATGTTTGGATGGGTCTAGGTAGAAAAAAGCAGAATTGGTAAAATTCAGCTGTGGCTTGTTGGTAGTTTACAGTGCAAAAGATCATGGCCTAAAGCTTCCAACCATTTTCGGTTCAGTGTGGATGGTTGGAGGGGGTGGCTGGTCATGTGAATTCCTATTAATGAAATCTAGTTTAGATCAAGAAAGAATTCAAATCTTCAATAGATACTATGCACATTTATTTTGCAAAAAGGACTGTTCAACAGACTTTTGATATCCATGTCCTTCTGTTAATGTCACATGATTTAGAGTTGGCTTTAACTCGAACAATGGCGACCGTCTGACTGTTCAACAAAGGGTCATCCTGATGATAAACTTTGTGATGACCTTTGACGAATATAACAGGCATCCCTTGATGAATTACCAGTCACCTTATTATTGGGAGCTCACTCTTAGTCACACTATTAAGAGCTCACCCTACATTTAAACTTATTAGTCGAATTACAACTTCAAAATAGTGTCACCCCTAAA
This sequence comes from Portulaca oleracea, assembly GCA_029582165.1. Classification (NCBI taxonomy): domain Eukaryota; kingdom Viridiplantae; phylum Streptophyta; class Magnoliopsida; order Caryophyllales; family Portulacaceae; genus Portulaca; species Portulaca oleracea. Next base: position 7,404,097 of record CM055877.1, read on the forward strand.
GAACTTCATCTAACTGAGAAGATCTCACCCTAAGATTTGTGCTTTCGTTCCTATTAAAAAAAAAGGATTTGGGCTACCTTTTTTCTTTTTCTTTCTTTTCTCGGGGTGGGTGGTGCTGAAGAATGTTCCGAAACCAATGTTCAAAGTTTTACCTAATGTTGTAGCCTCTCTATTATTAGCAATTTCCTCACGAAAGCTTCGATTGTGCAGTCTAGCTACTAGCTAGTAAGAATTACTTCGTGACACACAGATTTAGATGCTTACCTGGGAAAGATGGCTATACAAACAGAGTAGATCCGAGTCCAGTATATGCCTCCAACTTTAAGTCAACCTGTAATCCAAGATCTGATTCTTTCCTCACTCACTGCAACAAGAAACTTTTCCCAGGCACTTTTTAAGCACTCCATGTATACTTTCAGACTTTCCACTTGCTTGTGAAGTAAAGAATTTTACTGCAATAAAAAATTAGGATAAGCAATTCTGCAACAAAACTCATTTGATCAAGCTTCATGAGCAAAATAAACACCATCCCCCTTTCCAATGAATTAAACGGTACATCATCCCTCTGTCAGCTAAAACAATAAAACTGTCAACACTTCTAAGGGCCGCATTTACTCCCTTTAAACACTCACCCCCCCCCCCCTTCTTTTGCTATTTTGAGTATTCATCGTCCATGGAGACTGGTGCAAGATCGCATAAACTGGCACAGCTAAAACATGTACAAAAACCATGATTGTATCCCACCATACCCAGTGTATGCAGGATCCAAGCCAAAAAAAAAAAAAAAAACAATGAACAAAATAAATTCAGGACATCTTTTACATTGATAGATTTTAACATTATTACTCAGAATAGAAATGCAGCCCAAACAATGGACATGGAGATGTGAAGTGATAGACATCGAAAGAAAGCTAAGAAGATTCACACAATGCACAGTTGATTTCAAAAGAAAGCTTTAATTAAAAAAACTTTTGGAACGAATATGATATTAATTGCAATAAAAACAATAGTAAGTACAAAAAAGAAACTGACCCTAGCTCCTGGTTAACAGGGGCATACAGCAATTCAAGACAAGTTCTCGGAGGATCTAGAGAAAGAACAAGAACCCTCCAGTCGGTAAGTTGTTCATCAATACCACCCTGGACACTTGAGCCACAACTTTGAATGCGGAGAATATTAACAAATGGAGAAATTCTAACATGCGGCATTGCAGGCTGCTAAAAAGATTGGAAGCAGATTCAAAAGCCCCAATGCTGGCCATAAATCTCCCGCCACTGTACAAGTGGCAAATCAAATAGTCCCTTATGGAGGAGGAGCAAGTCATCACAAGGGAGAATTGGGAGACATATCAATGGCTCTCGCCTATGCATTTGATAATGGGGGGAAGTTACAAAGGATTGACTTCACAGGGAGTGGGAAAATGATGGATTTCTTGCAACAAATAGGCCAAAGATCCATGCAGCAAAGTTCCAACATGCAATGGCCGTCCGCAAATCAATTCCCTACCCTAACCCATCTCCACGTTGATGAAATAGCAAAAGGCGCACAGAAGTTAAACCAAATACTAAGAGTGTGCTCGAACGGTCCAAACATTGATAGAGGGACGGTGGAAATTGGGAAGGAGCTCTGGAAAGGGGCAATGGAACTGGAACAATCTCTGAGAATGCTTGTGAGTCTCCAAGAAGCATCAGAAAGCATGGTGAGCCCGAGGAGGAAAAGCCAACTGAAATTGCTTGAAGAAGGCGAAGAAAGTGAGGAGGACAATAACATCACCAGCAGCAAAGAGAAAGAGAAGCAAGTTGAACGGCCAGTTTTCTCATTTGATAAGGTCTCAAAGAACAGAAAGAACAATACACAAACATCTCTGCAGCAAAGTCTAATGGCTCTCACATACCTGAAAGAAGAGCCCCATGTCAAAGCTGAGAAGCAAGCACCTACTGTAGTCTCAACAAAGGCGTCTCATGGGCGCTCGGCTAGTAGTCCGGAGTTTTACACCTCTCACCACACAAATCCCTCAAAAGAGAAGCACGACACGGGAATACCCAATGTAATTGCCAAGTTGATGGGACTAGAAGAGCTTTCACAGAAGGCAAATCCAAAGGCTGCAGAACAGAGGAATTTTTCCAAGCAAAAATCAGGTGACACTGTCACAACAAGAAATACAAACCCAAACCCCAGAGGAGCAGAGGTGAAGATTGAAGGAAAGCCAAGCAACAAAATGGCAATACTTAACTATCATGAACCTGGGATGATGCATGAAACATTCAAACTTACCTATGATTATAATTATGGAGCTACAGCTCAATCACATAAAACAACATGGAATCAAGAAGAAGCTGAGGGAATCAAAAACAATGTGATTGAGTCAAAAGCAGTTATATCCAAAATAAATGAACTGCAAAATCAGATAATGCAACAAAACAGAGCTAGCGCAATCCAAAAAGATGTCAGAAAGGAGACAAGATCCATCAACACACAGAGAAAGCAACAGCAAGTCAAGGATGAAACCGAAACTAGGCAAACAATGATGCCAGTGAAGATTCAAAGTTCAAGAGCTACAGACAAAGCACAAGCAGAAAGGTGTGGCAACTGGAGTCATCAAACAGAGAAGAGAACCACAAATAAACCTCCACATCAACAAAAGCCAAAGGAACAAGAGTCAATAGAAGCGCCTCCCAGCCCTGATGCTGATGGGGAAAACGTTAAATCAGAGGACGGGCACCATCAGAGGACAATTAGCAAGTCACAGCTCAGAAAAACAGAGGCTCCATCAAGAAGATTAGTCAATTCTCAGAATTCAGCAGGATGTGGGAAGAAGTTGCAGAAGCAGCCCGTTATTAAGCAGCCAAATTCAAGAAAGGATAACAATGCAAAACCCAAGGGAATAATAGCTTCAGCAACATTATTGAGCGGTGGCCAAAACAAGGATCCTCCAAGCGAGGGCAAAGCAGCAAACTCAGATGCCAAACAGCAAAACAAATCCTCAACCAAGGGAGTTGCAGGGCCGCATAAGAGAGAAGATGAGGTAATCGGCGAAAAAGATGCAAAACCTGCCCACGTGCTGGCATGGAAGGTGGTGAATGAGATAAAACCCCCAAAAAGTTCTTTTACCAAGACCAGAGTCGTGCAGAAAGCCAAAAATTTAGCAAGGGCAATCAAGCCTCACATCAACCTTTTAGAGGTATCACAGACACGCGAAAGCAAGTCCAAGCCGACACAAATTGTGCAAGAAAAAGGAAATCAAGGTATTCAGGAATCTCAGGAAGCAGATGCAGAAAATAAGGCCGCCACAAACAGCCTTCTCACAAATCAATTCCAAAGCCAAGAGCAGATTACTGAGCTATCTCCAAATGAGAATGTAAGGTTACTAACGCCTATAATAGTACAGAACAAATATATTAGTGAGTCAAAAGATCCAATGGCAGTATAATATTCCACTAAACTTACGCTCTCTACTAAACGTGTGCAGAGTCGAAATGAAGAAATATTAGAAGATTCCAGCACAGAATACAATAAAGAAATTGTACCTGATGAAGTCCAAGAAGTCAGACATCAAAGCATAACAGTAAAAACAGCAACGGGTAAGCCTGTAGCACAATATTAAGTTCATGTGCGAACCTTGACAATGAATCCAACACTTGAAAAGAATTGCCACCTGAACTCACAGATTTGAATTTTGAACCTTTTTCACTAACAGCATCCATTAAGCTGTCATCAACTACTCATTTAGAAATTTGCATATGTCAGTGCTCACATGATTGTCACCATCACCATCCTAAGCTGCATGTCGCTTTGTATCTAGAAGCTAGATATAGGTAAAACATTCCAACAAAAAGAAATAAAGCAATAACATAAAGGCATAAACGCAGTCTAGAAGAACAACACATCAAATGTATGTGGAAACTTTTACAAGAAAACCAACCCTCCATAAAAATACAAGTACTAATTATCTTCATATTACAGACATCATTAAGGGCAGCGAAGATGATCTCCCTTTACAACCAATGCTGCAGAGGCCAACAGAGATAGAGAAACAACCACCACTTACAGAAGATGAATTGTACCTGAAGCAGAAATTAATAACAAATCCCATTTTCCTGAACACAGCTGAAGCACTATTCAAGCTTAACATTCCTATTGGCATTCTGAACTATGCAATTGATCAGGTGTGCCAAGGTAGAGACAGCAAGCTTACATTAGATTGTGGTTATGAACTGCTGAAAAGGAAAGGAAGAAGGCAGGAGATGTTTTTACATCCTGGCATCAGTACATTTATTAGCTGCAGAAAGGTCAGGTCATTTGATGATTTAGTGAGGAAATTGCATAGTGACATCGAGTCCCTTAGATCTTATGGAAGACACGGAACTGAAGAATGTGATGAAGCTGACTATATAATCAGAATGCTGGAGAGAGATATACAGTGTAGGGATCCAGACATCAACTTCATGTGGGACATTGGGTGGAATGAGTTGATGTTTGCCCATGTTGAGATGGATGAGGTAATAAGAGACATGGAGCACAAGATACTGGACGAACTAATGGATGAGATGGCAAAAGATTACATGTTGAGTACAAATCTCATAGCAGCAACAGCTTGAGGCAATGAAAAATCAAACCAACAAACACGAAAGTAGACATTTTTTCTCTGCGAGAAGCATTGTCTTTGTTGCTATTGTGGTTGTAAAGGGACACAATGTCCACCATTTTCCTTCAAGAATCAGTATACAGTGAGTTGTTTGAGAAAATGGCTCATTTAGTGTCACCCACAAACATGACCAGGCCATAAGACTATAGAACCCACGAGAACTGCAGGATCCAAGAAAATAGCAACTAGCTTTACTTTAATTAGAAACTCTTTAAAAAGATAAGGCCTCATTGACCAAGTAAGTTCACCATACAATGAGGAAAGAATAACACAAGACAACATACAATAGACTTGAACTAGATAGAATCATCAATTTGCTCTCGTACACTTTCTGGGCCTGATTTTTCTTGCCTGTTCGATATTTTTTTTTTCTCTGTTTCTTTTGATAAGTCATTTGCCTCTGTGATGATTCAGACATACATCGCTTACATTTCAACACCATCCAGTCACAACGAGGTGGGAATAGACAGAAAATAATGCTTGAAGAAGCTAAAAGTGCTAACAACACAAAATTGGTTGGAAAAGAGCATTGCCCTGAGCTTACACATTGTGCTGTGCATCCACAGCATCATCATTGTTAACTCAAGGTAACAACCGAACATACAAAAACAAACAAAGCATGTTTTAAAAGGAAGCTTCCTTGTTCCCACAATTACAATAAGAAACCCCATTGGATAGTAAGCATTGTTGGGAGTGGTGGGACAAGACCCAGTGTTAACATCATATGGACAGAACACACATCGTACACAATCTGAATCCCTCTCTCAGATTTAGTCATCAATACACCAAGAAAGTTCCACAAAAAGCTATCAATTTTGAGGAAAGAAGTTACATGACAAGCAATAGAAACAATAATCAAAGCAAACCAACAACCATGACTAAACCAAACTAAGAGTTTACACATTGCGAGTAGTAGAATAGAGACTCCCTCTTAACAACAATGAGAGGATAAGGAGCGCATATTAACAACCAAACAAGATCCATAGAGTTGATCATATAACAAAAACTTCATAACAAGATCCATTTAAGAAGCCTTCTACATGTAATCCATCTAAGCAATACATAGTCTACCTAGTCTACTCTCCTGGAACAGCAAACTGTCACCAAAAACTACCACTTTCGAAAGAAAACTCTACATCAAGTAAATTGTAGCAGCAAGACAGGTAGCAGCAGTCGATTCAAGCAAACGACACATTTCATTCTCTGGAATCACGTAATCAGCAAAACCATTTAAGCAATTTGCGCCCAAGCTCTCAGAAACCTGAAGCAAACATCACATTCACAACTTAATTCATAAATCAATCAATCATTAATAAGAGAAAAAAATATATATAGCAATGAAATCTACACCAGCATAAACCAGAAAACAAAGCAAAATGAAACTCAAGCAAACATCATGCAAGCTGCTAATATCCAGATCAAATCAACCAAATTTTTCCATCGTGATCAACAGTAACAGATTAGATTGAGTGCAGATACTCAATTCACACATTACCACAACATTCTCAACTCTCAAGCACACACACACAGACGCATTCAATGAACAAAACAAAACATCAAAACAGATGACTATGCAGAAGGTACCTCAATAATACGGCATTCTCTGATATCCACCAGGGGGGCCTTGTGGAGGAGCCTGCGAAGGAGGGTGGTTCTGGGATAGATACCCAGACGAAGATAGCCCATAGCCACCGCTTTCCTGGTATGGTCCAGGAGGTGGCATCCCCATAGAGCCCTGAGACGGCATACGAGATGACAAAAACTCACCCGAGCCTGGGCCACCATACTGGGACCCACCATAGGGGCCACCCAAAGGAGGAGCGCTATAACCACCAGAAGCTCCACCACCAGGACCTCCCATAGGAGGAGGACCCTGAGCACCAACCCCCATTGGTGGACCATGGTTAGGTCCAAGACCATAACTTCCATAGTTCCCCATTGGGCCACCGAATTGCGGATTCATCGATCCCGGCATCGAATTAGGTCCCATCATGCTCATCCTATCACCTCCAACCTCACCCGCACCCGGGGGAGCAGAATTTGGAGCATTGCCCACCTTCCCTTTCTTTCCATCATCTGCAAGCTTACACATCACCTGGTTTCCATCAATAATCTTCATCGGCTCCATCAAGGCCATCCTAGCACCCTCCTCAGTCTTGTAAACAAAGAATGCGAAACCCCTTGATTTCGCGCCCTGTTTATCGAATCCCAAGGGTCCCTCCTCAATCTCCCCAAAAGCAGAGAAGAAATCCAACAACCTCTCAGCCGAAATATTATACGGCACATTCCCCACATAAATCTTCCTCGTGGCCTGGTCCTCACTGTTAGGGCCCCGCCCAGCTGAAGCCAGGTGGGTGACCGTCATACGGCCATCAATCTTCTTGCTTGGTTGCCGAAGTGCCAACAGGGCGCCATCAACGTGCTTAAAAGTGACAAACCCATAACCCTTGGACTTGCCAGAGTTCTTGTCAGTGATGACAACAGCCTCATCGAGCTCCCCGTACGAAGAAAAGAGGGATTTGAGGGACTCAGTGGTGGTCTCAGGGCCAAGACCGCGAACAAAAAGTTTTCGCCGAGTGACATCAGAATCCGCAAGGGACCGGGCAGCAGAGAGCACATCGGGGTGGCGAGCAACCGCGTCTTGAAGGAGAGACAGAAGCTGGTCGTGAGTGAACGGCTCAAGCAGCTTGCGAGCGTCCTCGGGGTTTAGGGTTAGGGTTGGTTGAGGTGCAGGCGTCGCACCATCGGCTGCAGATGCGTCGTAAACAGGTGCGCCGTTCTCATCAGCCTTGCGCTTCTTTGAAACATCCATCGCGGAAAACCCTAGAAACAGTGAACAGGATCACTCGTAAGCGCATAATGCATCAATCAACATGATTCAATCCCCCAAAACACTGCAGAAACAAAACGATCGATCTTTGACGCGCTAAAACCCTAGAAACAGTCGTAAATATACACACACATATAATGCCAGAACCAACACGATTCAGAAGAATCCCATACATACACACATAAAAGGATTGCGATCTTAAAGCGACGAAAATAACTAGGAACGACGAAATTCGAATCACCATACCAAGCAAAGACAAAGGAATCAGCGGGTAAATACCTATGAATTGGATTCGCAGGTAGAATCAAAGAAAGGTGTGATGAAAGCTCTTGATTTCCTACAAAAATCAGCAAACCCTATCAATGGAGGAAGTGTGATTAGAGTGGAGTGAAATAGGGTTTCTCAGGCTCTGAATATCTGTCCGCTTTGTTGGCTGTCTGTGGAGGGTGTTTCTCTTTATATAGGCGGGTGCCCTGGCCTTGATATTTCCGGATGATCCGACCCGCCATTCTATTTTGCTACACGGGGCGGGTAATTAACTGGAGCCCGCAAATTTTTGTCCGACCTGAATTACCCGAATTGTCCAACCCGGAAAAAATCAGGTTTAGACATAGATTTTTCATCCGAATTTTGATATAGGCCCAATATTCGGATATAAAATTTCTCTTTTTTCTATTGTCCGAACCCGATTTTAGCTTCGTCCGAATTGTCCAACCCGGTTCGACCCGAAATAAAATTGGGGGTCCAGACATGAATTTTCACATTGTCCGAATTTGTCCGACCCGAATTTTTGACAGCGCAAGGAATAACCAAAGAAGTTGGATTTTAATAAGGGTTTTTGGCCACAAATAATCCGTATTGAGAGGCTTGTGATTGGGACTAATCTAAAATGACCTTTCAGCCACGAAAAGTTTGTACTTTTTCACTATTTTCTCATAACAGTCTATAATCAATTTCCGGCACCGAAAAGCTGACGTGGCAACTAGAAATTTATTTTTTGAAGTATGAATAAACATACTTTCTGGTCGCCACGTCAATTTTCTGGTGCCATAAATTGATTCTGAATTGCCATGAGAAAATAGTGAAAAAATACAGACTGTCAGTGCTCAAAAGTCACTTGAATTATTATCAGTCACAAGTCTCTCAATACGGATTATTTGTGGCCATAAACCCTTTTAATAATAGGTACTTTTAGCAATTGGACAGTAATAATGTCAACCTTAAAATATTCGTCAATGGCCTCAAATTTCAAAAAGTTGTATTTGTTCGGTACCAAATCCAACTTCTTATTTTCACTTTGCCCCTAGAAAAGTTATAAAGTGTAGTTATTAAAAAAAATTATATTTTTTGAAAAGGGAAATTGGATTCTAATAATATGAACTTTTAGCTATATAAGACTTAATAATACGAACTTTTGATTTGATTATGAATAATATGAACTTTGACCCCCTGTTGCCCTCAGTAACACGCCACCGAGTTACCTTTTTCTTCACTCGGCGGAGATATTAGTTGGCGGTGGCGGCACGTGCCCCTTGCTGTTTGACAATGCCATGTCAGCCTTTGACTTAAAAAAGGCCAGCTCACCCTTTTTTTTCCCTTTTATTTTTTTAACCCATCACTCTTCTTCTACCCCACCATTCTTTCCAGCCACCTACTCAAACCTAGATCCAGCCACCTCACCATTCTTTCCGACCACCTACTCGCCGGAAACCTCATGCCATTTCAGGTTGTTCCATTTTCCTCCTGGCTGCGTCACAGTCTCCGGCGACATCTACAATCTGTAATCTGCAATTTCAAAATAGAATCAAATTCACCAAGTGAATCGACTTTTTGGGGGGGAAAGAAAAGGAGATTTTGACAAGAGAAAAGGCATCAGATAATAAGCGGAGTTTGTTGTCAACACCGAGAATCAGTGTGTAGCATAAGATAAGTAGTCTTCATATGCCGATTTTCTCAAAAGATTGAAAAACACAAAGAAACTGGAACAAGAAATGAAAGAAGAAGATTGAATATCGGTAGGCCCATTTGACACCAAGGCAATTGAACAAAGCAAATGCAATGGGCTGGTAAGCCAACCATTTCTAATATGTGCATCCGCTATATCTCTCTAGCCATTCGAATTTGTTAACAACTGAAGAGAAGGTAAATTTTCTCCATTTTTATACTCCACTCCACCTCCTCATCTCTCAATTTTTCATCAATCAATCTTCAATCCAAACACCACCCACTTCGATCCACCCTCTCCACCCCCAACCCACCAGAAAAAACCCTAGAAAAACCCTAAAAATGAGGGAGATCCTCCACATCCAGGGCAGTCAATGCGGTAACCAAATCGCCGTCCTCATGAATCTCGAACCGGGAACCATGGATTCCATCCTATCTGGGTCGTTCGGGCAGATTTTTCGGCCAGATAACTTCGTGTTCGGGCAGTCTGGGGCGGGGAATAACTGGGCCAAGGGGCTTCGTCGTTCTGGCCCTGGCCGACTTCGTGGGGGCCATGTAGCTCGGGACAGAGGGTGAAAAATTCCAAATTGAACCCATAAAAATTCCAGAAGAAGAAGATGAACAAAAAATTTGAAACCCAGATTTGGGCTGCGAAAGAGTACCGATGAATGAGGGAGATGGAGTAAAAGAAATGGGAGTTAATTTTATGAAAAAATGGTTATTGATGAAATAATATCAAGATGAGAGAGAAAGACAGGGAAGGAGGGAAAATTAGAGTGATGTGACAATTTTTTTAAGTCAAAGGCTGATTTGGCATTGTCAAACAGCAAGGGGCACGGGCCGCCACCGCCAACTAATATCTCCGCCGAGTCAAGAAAGAGGTAACTCGGTGGCGTTTTACTGGGGGTAACAGGGGGTCAAAGTTCATATTATTTAGAACCAAATCGAAAGTTCGTATTATTAAGTCTTATATGGCCAAAAGTTCGTATTATTAGAATCCAATTTCCCTTTTGAAAATCCGAATAATTCTTATAATTTTTGTAAGAATTAAGGCCCTGTCAAATTCATGGGTAAAAAATAGTTTGGTAAAAGTTAAATTTTGGTAACTTTTGGTAAATTTCGATAACTTTTTGTAACTTTTGACAAATTTACATTAATATATCAAAAATTTTAAAAAAATCGTTTTAAAACTTTGGTAATTTTTGGTAATTTTTGGTAAATTTAGGCAAAAACTGGTAAATTTTGGTAAAAAACATTTACCCATGAATTTGACAGGGCCTTAAAGGGAATAATATGAAAAATAGTCGAAAGAATTTGGTACAAAGTTTGTAATTTCACTAAAAAAGTGTGAGAAAATGTTATGCTAGGTATGAGATCAAACGCTAGTCAAAATCATCGATATTTGGAGTATGCACTCAGTGGTAGTCCAAAAATATATATTTTATATAAATTTGGCACCACTAGCATATATTTTTAAAGTCTAGAATAATATTATTCAATAACTGAAATTAGGGTTTATTAATTGAATCCAATTTTTCAAATAAGAAAATAATAAAATTCACGAGCCGGGTCAGAATGAGAAAAGTTGAACTCCTGATCCATAAATGGTAAATACGAATTGTCTAAAATTCGTTTGTAAGTTGACGATATCTTAAAAATTAAGTATTACAGTAACTTTGGTGGTAATTTTTTAGAACTATTGTAGAAATGTTTTTTTTTTCCACCAGTGAGAAACAAGGTTAGGCCGCTCTTCTTTCAAGAGTTCGACCTAATCTATCTCCAAAAATGATACATCGAAAGTCATAGGACGCAGGGGGATCCTGGTACATATAATCAGAGATACTAATTCCTGCTTTAGCGAGCCAATCAGCAGCTAAATTGACTTCCCTAAAAATATGGTTTAAACTACTGAAATCACACATAGCAATGAAGATTTTAATGTCTCTCACAAGCTGCAAGATCGACCAGGGCACATCACAGACACCATTTACCGCATCAATTACCAACTTGTTGTCTCCTTCGATTACGATATTCTTAAGACCCAAAGCAGTGACTTCCATCAAACTGTTACGAAGAGCAGTAGCTTCAACAACAAGGATGGAAACGTGTCCAAGGTTAAAAGAACAACAGGAAAGGACCTGGCCTCGCCAGTCACGAATGATAAAGCCTCCAATAGCACCATTTGGATTTTTTGCACCATCAAAATTTAATTTGACTGCACCAATGGGGGGGGGGGCACGAGACCCAGCGAGAAGACGACTTTAGACTCTTGATACTATCTTGGATGGTATACTCCGAGTGCATCGAGTCGAGCTTGGAACGAAGACACCACTCAACATTTGCTTTTTTTTGCTCTAATCAGAATGCCTTATGGAGATGTTTTGTGCTTGCGGAAGGTAATATCATTTCTGGCCTTCCAGATGCTCCAAAGAAGATCCATGAGACGATCTAGGAAGGTACGGTCTAAGTCTTGCTTGCACTGCGAGATGAGGCTCAGAAGATCCTGATGCGAGCTGGGAAGGAGAGGAAGCCAACCATGGGAGAACGCACTATTCCAGGCTTCCCTTGCAATACGACAGTTTAGAAAAATGTGGTTTTGATCCTCCAAATCAGCGGAACAGGATTGGCACTGAGAGGGGATAGAAATCCCGCGCCGGGCCAAAGTTGCGTTAGTAGGAAGCGTTTTTTTGCAAAGCAGCCAGAGGAAAACTTTAAGTTTAGGTTGGATATCAAGGCCCCAAAGCCATCGATACTCCCAAGGTGGTTCGTCTGGTGAGAGACCATGAGCCAGCCAGGTAGCAGATTTGGTGGTAAATTTACCGCTACTAGAGAGGCCCCAGCAACAAAAATCGCTCCCTTCATTGAAGGGTATAAGGATATCTTTGATGAGGGAGATTGATCTTTCATTAACAAAATTTTGGAGCATGCTTAAGTTCCATTTTTTGTCCGGGGTGATGAAGTCTGCAACCTTTAAGGTTGTGTTAACATCGACTGTACTAGCGATGTCATTAAGAGAAAGGACATTAGAAGAGTGACACCAGTTATCGCACCAGAAATTGATATTCTTTCCATCCCCAACAGTCCAACGTATACCTTTACAAAAAATATGTCTGTTTCTTAAAATAGCCTTCCAGGCCCATGAGTCGCCATTTTTAACCTTCCTATCGAAGAAATTTTCTGAAAGAGGGTATTTAGATCCGATAATGTCTACCCACAGACCATCTCGAAAGAGGTACTTCCAGGAGAGTTTACTGAGGAAGGCACTATTAACAGCCTCAATTTTTCTGATCCTAAGCCCGCCAAACTTTTTAGGCATACAAATTTTGTCCCAAGAAATTAAGGCTAAACCTTTATTCGAGTTAGGATCTTTCCAGAAAATTTTTTTATTTATAGAGTCTAATTTATTTGCGGTATCTTTAGGTAACTTAAAGCATTGCATGGTGTGAGCAGGTAGTGACTCGAGATTTGATTGAATGAATGCGATTATGCCAGCTTTAGATATAAATCTCGTTTTCCACCCTTGCAGCTTCTGATAAGATTTGTCAATTCGATTGGAGAACGAATTTCTAGTAGGTCGACCAGAAAACAACGGGGAGCCTAGATATTTACCAAGAGAATCTTTTTTTGGAATATTGAAAATACCAGAAATCAATTGTTTATCATGATGGCTGGTATTCTTAGAGAAAAGAAGCGTGGATTTGTTATAGTTAACCAGTTGTCCTTAGAGCCAGTTGAATCGATTTAGAAAATGTCTAAGGAGATTTGTCGCATCTGTAGTGGCCCTGCAAAAGAGCAGGCTGTCATCGGCAAACAACAGGCAGGGTATGGGTTGGGATTGAGGAGTAAGCTTAATGCCAATACCCGATCTGGGGAGAGAGGAAAGGGATCGGAGATACAGAGTAAGAACCTCCATGCAAATAATAAATAGATAAGGAGAGAGTGGGTCTCCTTGACGGATACCCCTGGTAGGTTTAAAGAAGCCACAAACTTAACTGTTGATGATTAGAGAGTAAGAAACCGTGGTGATACATTGGCGGATCCAAGCTATCCATTTTTCATGGAAACCAAATTCTTTAAGGGCTTGGAAGAGAAAATCCCATTCCATTCTATCAAACGCTTTTCAAGGTCAAGTTTAAGAGCAGCCCGACCCCTTTTTCCTTTCATGGAGTTAAACTTATGCATGAGTTCATGGGCAACAAGGATATTATCATGTATGGAACGACCAGGGATAAAAGTTGACTGCACAGGGTCAATGACTTTGTTAAGAATGAGTCTAAGTCTATTGGCAAGGATCTTGGATATGATTTTATAGAAACTGTTACAAAGACTAATAGGTATAAACTGAGATGGTGTAGAGGGATTATCAACCTTTGGAATAAGGGTAATGAGAGTATGATTAAATTGTTTGAGCAGTGTACCATCTTTAAAAAAAAGACTTGACAGCAGCACACATATCCTTTTTGATAAAATTCCAATATGATTGGTAGAAAGCAATACCAAATCCATCAGGACCGGGGGCTTTGTATTTGTCCTGCTGGAAGACGGCTTGCTCAATTTCCAAATCAGTTACATCTTTAATCAGCAAATCGTTATCTTCCTCATAAATGCACGGAGAGATATCAAGACCCAGGTTTCTAGAGGGGTCCGCCTCCGATTTGTACCATTTGGTGAAGTCATTAATGAAAATATTTTTGATTTCATTAAAATCTGAGGTCCATAAACCAAGGTCATTTTTTACCAAAAAATTGCTCAGGGGTGCCATACATTCCCCAAAAGTGACTATTTGGGGACCACATTAATTTTTTTTTACTCGTTGGGGACCAGATTGTGGTCAAAATTGGCTGGTTGGGTATTTTCCGATAAAAATAGCCGGAAACAATGAAAAGACTTAAATACCCCTTGACTTATGTGAAAGTCCAGTTTGCCCTTTTTAGTTGCCCGCTCAAATATGCTAAGTCTCGTCCCCTCCCCCTCTCAAGTCCTCACCTCATCTCATCCCCTCCCCCACTCTGGTTACCAATGTGTGCCGCCATTGGAGGAGCTCCATTCACCTCCATAGCTACCCGGACCATCTTCACCTTCCACCGCCATTTCTCCCTCCTCTCTCTCTCCTCCAAACCCAATGCCTTCTCTGTCACCTTCCCCTCTACCTCACCCACTACTTACCCCCTCAGAACCCTAATCACCCACTCCACCACCCCTGCCACCACCAACACCGCCGCCTCCTCTGCCGCGCGGCCACCGGAATGTCATCGACGTGCTCGAGCAACGAGGCCCCATCGAATCAATCACCGGAGAAAACCTCCGTTCAGCGTGCAATTCCGCCACCCAATTGAAGGTCTACTGTGGATTCGACCCCCCCGCCGAGAGCCTCCATCTGGGGAATCTCATGGGCATAATCATCCTTTCATGGTTCTAGAAGTGCGGCCGCCGTTTCGTCGCCGTCCTCGGCGGCGCCACCGGCCGCGTCGGCGACCCCTCCGGCAAGTCCTCCGAGAGACCCGAGCTCGACGAGCAAACCCTAGAAAAGAACACTCGAGGTATTGAATCCATCTTAACCAACATTCTGGGTAGGGTTGGTGGTAATGGGTTTATGATTTTGAATAATTATGATTGGTGGAAAGATGTTAGCTTTCTTGATTTCTTGAAGAATGTGGGGAGGTATGCTAGGGTTGGGACTATGATGTCAAAGGAGAGTGTGAAGAAGAGGTTGGAATCTGAACAAGGGATGACTTTTACTGAATTTAGCTACCAATTGTTGCAAGGGTATGATTTTGTACATTTGTATAAGAATGAAGGGATTAGTGTTCAGATTGGAGGGAGTGATCAATGGGGGAATATAACAGCTGGGACCGAGTTAATTCGAAAGATTTTGCAGGTTGAAGGGGCTTATGGGTTCACCTTTCCTCTTCTTCTGAAGAGTGATGGGACAAAGTTTGGGAAATCTGAAGAGGGTGCAATTTTGTCACTATGGAGAATTTGTGTTGGAACCATGGGTGAACTGGGATGAGACAAAAATTGGAGCCAAAAAAGGGGTATTTTCGTCACTCCATGCGTCTAAATGATATTTGTGTTGACTCCGGCTATTCTCACCGGATTTTCATAACTTTTGGCCGGAAAATACCCAACCAGCCAATTTTGACCACAATCTGGTCCCCAACGAGTTAAAAAAAATAATGTGGTCCCCAAATAGTCACTTTTGGGGAATGTATGGCACCACTGAGCAATTTTTTGCATTTTTTACATGAGTTATTCTAGTAGCAGCTTTCCTAGATTTAATAGACAAGTGAAAGAGCCTAGAATTTCTGTCACCATCAAGAAGCCAGTTCTTTCGGTGGAGAGGGCCCCAAAATTTTTTGTTAAAAAGATGCAGCTTTTCACGCTGCTTGATCAATCGATTGAACCTGTTGTTAAGGCTAGAACAACCAGGATTAGAGATAAGTTTATCTTCAACCGATTGAAGCAAATCGGCGTTTCTATGTAGTTTATTGGTATAGTTACGGAAGAAAGATTTAGACCATCTTTTTAGAGCAAATTTAGTTCCATGTAGTTTTTTAGCGAAACGAAACATAGGAGTGCCCGAATAACGTGCAGACCAACATTTTTTAAACTATGGTGCGGGCTTCACTGTACGAGCCCCAATAATGTTGGAATTTGAAATTTTGGCCTTTGCGAGAGTGCGGGAAGACATTAGTTTCAAGAAGGAGGTAAGAATGGTCCGAAATTGTGAAAGGCCCATTAGAGACTTTGTAGCGAGGGAATAAGGATTCCCAAGCAGGTGACATTAATACTCTATCAAGCTTTTCATGAATAAGATGACCTTTGTACAATTTTTTCCACGTAAATTTACGATCAATAACAGATGCGTCTAAGCAGTGCGTGTTCATCATAAAGTTATTTAAACGAAGAAATCTATTAGCAGGGGGCAGGACCCGCCAAGTTTATCAAAAGGGCACAGTAGTTCATTGAAGTCACCCAACAAGCACCAGGGAATGAAAATATTTTGAGCTAACTGATATAAGCAATCCCAAAATGCGTCTTTATCCCTCTTTTGAGCGGGCCCATAACATGCTGTAGTAAGGAACCTTGCATTAATGGTTCTATTTATTATCTCACAATGTATGAATCTAGAATTAGTTTGCAGAATATTAATATCTGTAGTGGATCCCGAATGGTTGGAAGGGAGAACCGAGTGATATTTATCAAACCCAAGACGTGATATAATCTTATTTGTGTTTTCTTGATTAACCATAGTTTCAAGAAGGAATACAACATCAGGCTTAATGCCGGTAGTAATGTATCGCATTTCTTGTTTTAATTGGGCCTTTTTAGCCCCTTGGACACTCCAGCTTAAAATTTTCATAATGGGTAGTTATATTGTCCATGACTTCCGCAGCCTGAGGAAGATGGGTTCCGTACCCGGTAGTATATGACAAAAGATATGATTGATATTTGTATGCAATAACAGTTTAAAGTGGTGCAAAGAGTAATATATAAACTAACATTTAAATTTTTGCATACTGTTAGGAAAGTGTCCTAAAATCACTCAGTCTCTTGATCCCATAATTATTTGTTTCCTAATTGTATTAGGATATTATTTAGGTTTCTTTATTATGTTAGATTTCCTAATTGTATTAGATTCTAAATCTAATTGGAGTGGGAGTCAAGTTAGGTTTATAGGGAGTTTTTGCTATAAATAGAGGGTGTTATCAACCTATACACCTACGGCATACGACAAATACATTGAGAGCATTCTTCACCTCTACCCCATCCCTAGGTTGTGAGAGCCCTTTAGAGAGTAAGTTTTGTCTTCAGTATATCCCGTTGTGCTATTAACCCCTTGTGATCTTGTCATCGATCCCCTTGTGTTATATAGCCTGTGCTATTAACCCCTTGTGATCTGGTCGTCGATCCCCTCGCGTTATATAGCCCCTTGGGATCTCTCTTGTAATCTCTCCCCTTATACTAGTGGATTATTGCTCCGTTGTCGTCCGTGGTTTTTTCCCGATTTGGGTTTCCACGTAAATCGTATGTCTTTATACTCTCTATCTTTTAATTACTGATCTTGTTATATTTCTTCTCAATTTATACATCTTGATAATTATCTCTTCCTCTGCAAATACTAGGCTATCTTTTACCTCGATCCTAACAAGTGGTATCAGAGCGAGGTCTAATTTTTTTTCTGCCTAGTTCAGGATGTCTGTTGTTAAGTTTGATATTGAGAAGTTCGACGGTGTGATCAGTTTCAGTATTTGGAGAGTTCAGATGAAAGCCATTCTTACCTAGAATGGATTGAAGAAAGCATTGGATGGGAAGTTCCAAAAGCCTGAAGATATGAGTGACAAAGTTTGGCAGGATCTTGATGACAGGGCTCTTACGACAATCCAATTATGTCTAGCACCTCAGGTTCTCCGCGAGGTGTTGAACAAAACTACTGCTGCAGATCTCTGGTCGGCCTTGGAGTCTCTCTACATGACTAAAAGCCTCGCCAACAAAATCCGTCTCAAAGAACGTTTATATACGTTCTCCATGGCTGAAGGTACTCCTATTCAAAAACATCTTGATGAATTCATGGCAAATTTGGAGGTTGAAAATGATGATATGGACAAGGCTATTTTGTTGGTTGTCTCTTTGCCCCATTCATACAAGCACTTTAAAGAAATCATATTATATTCTAACAAAGAAACCCTGTCTTTCGAGGATGTCAAATCTAATTTGATGTCTAAGGAAAAATTTGATCTTGAAGTGCGCTCTGAGAAAGTTGAAGGCTTGATTGTCAGAGGTGAAACTACTAATAATGGGGGTTCTAGTGATAAAGCCAGGTCAAAATCTAAAGGGCGTTCCAACAATACCTGTCGCTACTGTCGTAAGCTTGGTCATAATGTATCTGAGTGTTATAGCCTGAAAAGAAAGTTGGAAAAGGAACAAATTCTAAAAGAAGCTCAGAACAAGGTTGAAGCTGATATTGTTGAAGATGAAGATGATTCCGAAGGCTTTCTTGTTACTTCTACTGGAGGAGACAATAAGTTTCATTGGGTTCTTAATAGCGGTTGTACTTATCATATGTGCCCTCACAAGGACTGGTTTTCTACATATGATTCTATTGATTTGGGTGTTGTTCATATGGCCAACATTGCTCAAAGCAATGTTCTTGGGATTGGTACTATTGATATCAAGACTCATGATGGAGTTATCAGGACTCTTACAGGCGTTCGGCACATTCCTGATTTGAAGTGCAATCTCATCTCTCTAAGAACTCTCGAATCCGAGGGTTGCAGGTATTCAGCTGAAGGTGGAGTTTTGACCATATCTAACGGCCAAACTTTATTCAAAGGTTCCAGGCAAGGCGGTCTTTATGTTTTACAGGGTTCTACTTCTACAGGTTCTACAGCCAGTCCTACAACCTCATCACTTACTGAGTTCAAGGGTGACTTGAATTCAGTTGATGCTCATCACATCTGATCGCCCTTCGGGGCTCTACGACGGTACTGGAGATTTTAGTCCAAGGTGGAGATTGTTAGGAAAGTGTCCTAAAATCACTCAGTCTCTTGATCCCACAATTATTTGTTTCCTAATTGTATTAGGATATTATTTAGGTTTCCTTATTATGTTAGACTTCCTAATTGTATTAGATTATAAATCTAATTGGAGTGGGAGTCAAGTTAGGTTAATAGGGAGTTTTTGCTATAAATAGAGGGTGTTATCAACCTATACACCTACGGCATACGACAAACACATTGAGAGCATTCTTCACCTCTACCTCATCCCTAGGTTGTGAGAGTCCTTTAGAGAGTAAGTGTAAGACCCCGAGTTTTGGTTAAGATAACCGTTGGTTCCGTCAGAAGAATTGTTAAGTATGAGTTTAAGTTTCGAGGACGAAACTTCTTTTAAGGGGGTAATGATGTAAAACCCCGAAAAATGCCTTTGCGTTTACCGTTAAATTTGCTAACGAGCGTTTAATCCCGTTATTTATTTATCTGTTATCACGCGGAGCTTTTAGGACCGCGAGTGTTTTCGTAGTAATTTTTAGAGTCTTAAAAATATCAGTTAGGAATTTTTGGGACTTCGGGTGTAAAATCTTTTTATCAGTTGAGAGGGTTTTTACCTGTTTTTCTTAGGTTTTTCTCTTATGGGATTTATGAGGTAATATAATTTTATTTGGAAAATTTTTGGGTAGATTTATGATGTCAGCTAAGTGACATCATTCCTAGAATTTTATCAGTTTGTGAATATAATTGGTTATTTTCCCCAACGGTTTCTTCCCCATTTTTGCATACACCCACTATCTGGGTATACATTTCTGCTACCCAATCCCTATGCGACACGTGGCTCTCTCTCTCTCTCTCTTTCTCTCTCTTTCTCTCTCCCGGTTTCCCCTTTCTCTCTCTCTCCTTCTTTTTCTCTCTCCTCCTTTCCTTCTACCATATTATTGTTGTCACGCCGTGTCGAGACCATGCACCACCACACCAAACCACCCACGCCACCATCAAACCCCCCTCCTTCCACCAGCTCCTCGCCGCCAACCACCTTCCCCCTCTTTTCCGACCACCGAACCGCTTCACCGCCCGCCGCGTAACGCACCAATCGACCCCCTCCATTGCTCTCTTTTCAGACCCGAGCCGCACCACCTCCTCGCACCATCACACCACACCACCGAGCACCACCATCTACCTCCACCCTTCGCAGACCGCCGCTGCACCCCGACGACCACCACCGCAACCTCCGACCACCGCCCGACCCGAACACAACCACCCCGAGTCCTCTCTCTCCTCCTTCTCTTTTTCCTCCTTGCCCTAGTTGCACCGAGCCATCACCGAGCCTCACTGCCACCTTGTCGAACCCTCTGCCGCCGCTTGCTGTCACCATCGCCGATCACCGGAGCCGACACCGACGCCCAGCCGCCGCCTCGAGCCACCGGTGCAACCTCTTCTAGCTTGGACCCATTGTTTGTGCTCCCTCTCTCTTTTTCTCTCTCTACATGTTAACATGGGTTTAGTTGTATTAGGGTTAGTTTAATCAAGTTTTAGGTTACTAATGTTGTTTATTAGTTGATAATATGAAAATCATGTTTAATATGTCAATATATATTAAGTTTAGTATTAGAGTTTTGATTAATGAAGTTTTTATGTGATGATCATGTGATTATAAGATCATGTGTGATTTTGGTTGAAATAATGTTATTATGTTTATCCATGTTAGTAGTAATATTACTAAGTAAGGTTAATATTAAATTTTATGTTGTTACTAAATGTTGTTCTATTATTATAAAGTTAGTTATGATTATGTTCTCATATTTATTATATTATTAAATTATTAATATTTCCATAATACATGTAACATTATTTTTCTAAAGTAAAGTTCATGTTATTATAATTATAATTATAAAGTTTGGAGTTATCATTGTTATAAGTTTTTGTGTTATTATTATTATTATTATTATTATTATTATTATTAATAAATTCGTATTATTATTGAAGCTATTATTAAGTTTTGTGATTTTATAAAGTTTCGTATTATTATATTAAATATTTTTTTCCTAAATCATTATTTAGTTTCCATGATATTATTAGGGTTCTATATTATCTCAAAGTTTCATGTTATTAGTATTATACGGTTCCATGCGATTAGTTTCATGTTATTATCATAAAGTTAATGTTATTAGTTTTATGTTACTATTATTATAAAGTTTCGCGCTACTATTATTATTATAAGGTTTCGCGTTGTTGTTATTATTATTATAATGTTTCGTGCTATTATTATTATTACTATTATTAAGTTTCGTATTATTATGATTATTATAAAGTTTCCGAAAGTTTCATATTAATGGTATTAAAAGTTTCACATTATTAGTATCGAAGTTTCATATATCTTAGTATTAAATTTCACATACTTTGGTATTAAAGTTTTATAAAGTTTTCAGGTTGATTATGTGGTAATACAAGTATTATGTCCCAAAAATCCTATGCAATTTTATTATTAAAGTACTAGTATCGGGTTATGGTTTTAAACGTGTTATTTCGATTTTATTATTTTACCTTTGGGAAATGTGTGTTGTAATGTTCATGTGTTAGTTACACTTGTCATATGGTTAACTAACTTATAAGAAAGGCTAAGGTTGGGGTATGGTAGGATTCGTGCGTAACTATTATATCGTAGAGTTGTAATTTTAGAAATATTATTCGAATTCTAGGTCCGAACGAGGCGACGAAATAGTAGCTCCCGTGTGTAAGTGTGAAGTAAAGAGAAGTTGTGCAGGTAATGTCTATGTCCTAATCCCCTTTGGCATGCTCTTTTATCTGTTTTGTGATTTTAATCTGTTTTATGAAGCTTGCATCCCGCGTGGGGACTTTCTGTAAAGTTAGATTGTCTGATTTGTATGTTTGTGAGTTGTTTATTCTGAATTGAGTAAAACGTGACAGTCTTTTAAACTCTGAGTTTTATTACGCGCTTTGAAAATCGGTTGGTTTTATTTGAAATCTGACATCTGATAATTCGTAAGATACTAATAATCAAAGTGAAACCATAAGCGGGTTGCGGGTAACGACCCTTAGATCAGGATCTGTTCCTGCAGGGGAGTTATCAAGAGATCGGGGAGTCCCGATATTATTTCTGAGATTGTGCACACATCTAATTCTGTTTCTGGGACTGGCCATCCATTCTGATTCTGAGGGTCTGAGACCCTATTCTGATTCTGATTCTGGTATTCTGGGGATAGGCAAATCCCGCCCGCATAATAAAATTCTGATCTGTTTTCTGAGGAAAAGTTTACTCTCTTTCTGATTACTCTGTTTTTGATTTCTGATTTCTGATTTCTGATGTCTGATTCTGAGATTGAAAAGTTTGTTGAGTTTTCTTTGTTTTCTGAGTTGAAAGTTGGTACTATTGGTTTATAAGTTTGTTATTTCTGAACTCTGGTAATTCTGGGTTGGGTTTTCAATGAGTTGTGAAAGGGTTTGACTTTCCCCTCCCCTAAATGGTTTAAAAAGATTTCTGAACTGTTTTGACAGTTAGGAGTAGACATTATTGAGGTTTCCCCCCTCATATTGTGAATGTTTTGTTTTCAGGTGAAGATCAATTATGTGATGGGGACGGGCAATAGAAGTGAGAACGTTGGAGTTAGTCGTCTGAGAATAAAGTTTAGTTTACGTTTAGACTTGAAGTTTAGTAAATGTTGAGTTTATGTTGTTCTAGAATTCGAAGTTTGTTTTGTTTGTTAAAACTTGAAGTTCTTAGTTTGTTCTGTTAGTTCCTGTTCTTACCTTGTATCTCTTCGGAGGTACGAAGTAACACCCAAGTTTTAAAAAAAAAGAAAAAAAAACGAGTCTTCCGCTGTTAATGTTAGTCAACGTTTGATTTTGACCGTTAAGTTTAGAATTGAAATTCCGGGGCGTTACAGTAAGTTTTGTCTTCAGTATATCCCATTGTGCTATTAACCCCTTGTGATCTTGCCATCGATCCCCTTGTGTTATATAGCCTGTGCTATTAACCCCTTTTGATCTGGTCGTCGATCCCCTTGCGTTATATAGCCCCTTGGGATCTCTCTTGTAATCTCTCCCCTTATACTAGTGGATTATTGCTCCGTTGCCGTCCGTGGTTTTTTCCCGATTTGGGTTTCCACGTAAATCGTGTGTCTTTATACTCTCTATCTTTTAATTACTGATCTTGTTATATTTCTTCTCAATTTATACATCCTGATAATTATCTCTTCCGCTGCATATACTAGGCTATCTTTTACCTCGATCCTAACATATACATATAGAGTACAGTGGTACACGAAACAAGCATTAATTTGGAGGCGAAGATTATACAAATACCACTGGGAAGCATATACAACAAAATTATTAATACAAATTTTAATACAATCTGTAGACCTGCAAGCAAGGATAAAGGAAGAGTAGGGAATTAAATTTTCAAACCAAAAACGGTTGAAGAGAAATCCTAAATAAGAGGAGAAGAAGAAAATATAGAGAGGCATTGGCAAAGCATAGGTCTCAGAGATAGAGTTTGTTTCCGGAAATCCTTACAGAGGAACTCATCATTGACCACCAAAGGGGAGGGGGGGGGAGGGACAACAAGGATGGCTGCCGAAAAGCCTTAGCAATGGCAACAACATCCCAAATGGGAGTCACACAAAGGATGGGCGGCTGCCAAGCTATTTGAATAGCAGTAACAATGCCCCCCTTTAAGAATGAAGCACTGAGATAAGCAAGCTGGCGAATCATTGAATAGCCATTTATATTGCAAGGCCAAGAAAGCGATGAACAAAGATGGGTAAATGTAATACCCCGCCCTAAATCATGCGTATTACAGTAATTAACCTGTGTTAATTAGCTATAATTCGTTAATTAAATTCTTTTATTTTATGGTTAGCTAACGGTGACAGGTCTCGGAGGAATGGCAATGCGGTTAATTTTATCGATCAAAATTTTTTAAGTGAATTTGGTTACGACATATTTTGGACCTCATAATATAATTATATTAGGTTCTATGATTTTATTTTAAAGTCGGGTTAATTACCGTTTTTATTTTTACGGCCGAACGATTTAAATTTAACTTACCGATTTTACCGTCTTTTTAACCCGTCTAATTTAATTATATTTTATGGACATTATACATTACTAATTTTATTGATTACATTTTATAGTATTATTAGAGTGGTAGTATTATATGTATTATTGTTATTGTTTTAATTAAGGGGGTACTAGATATATAGCTAAGTGGGAGTCAAAGGGTTTTTATTTCAAATTGGCAAACTCAATCTCAGCTCACTCTCTCTCTCTCTCACTGCCCGACAGGCCCCCTCTCGCCTCTGTTTCGGCCGTCCGGCCAGATTCCGGCGGCTTTCCGGCCTTTTTTCCGGCACCCACAAGGAGCTCTCACTTCCCTCTACATCCTTGTCCATTTTATTCATCTTTTCAAGTGGTATTTATCTCACTCCTTCATCTTCATTATAGTATAATCTGAGTTTTTGATATCTTTCAAGTGTTTACTAGTTTTTCATCCTTGATTATCTCTTTCTTTCATGAGTTTTAGAGTATAAATTGTTAGGGTTGAGTTTAGTAAAGAATCAAGTGTATTAGTTGAAGTTTATGTGATCTTTTGATGAGTTTATGTATGATTGATGAAGTAGATGTTGTTTCTTGGAGGTGCATGTTGTATTGGATAAGATGTTAGAGTTTTACTCTCTGTTTTGCTAAGCTAATTAAGTATCTTTGGGTTATTTAGATGATTTATGTGAAAATTATGAAGAAAACTATGAAAATTGTGATGAAGATTAAGTGCATGTAGCTTGGTATTGATGCATGTGTAATTTACAAGTGTGGATGGTGATTTTTAGAGGTTTAAATGCTGGATTTTAGTGAGGTTATGGATGGATTACAATGGGTGTATTATTGGTATAAAGTTTGGATGAAAATAAGCCATGCATGTAGGTGAAAACCGATCCAGAACCTACTGCCCAAAATGTGACTTTTAAAGGGGATGTTAAAATTCGTTTTGAGCCCAGATTCTAGTGTAAAAAGGTAGCCCAAGATGTTAGCAAACCCCGGCTTTGGAATTTCGAGTTTTCGTTTTGTATAGCTCAAGTTAGAGCCAAAACCGTAAAGCCGCGCAATTATATACGAATTTTGAAGTCAGTGTTTTGTTGTGTAATTTTCGTCTGGATAGAGATTGATTTTGGGAAAGTGTTCAACATAAGAGTTTTAGGAGACTCTGCAAGCTTTCCGAAAACGTATGGTATGTGTCCAACCGATATCGGGAGAGAGAGTTATAGAACCCGGATGCTGGGATGAGAAACTGTAATTTTCTAGGTAGTTAATAAGTTTATGTATTGGGTTAAAAGATGCTATATTGCTTATAATGGGTTTTATGAGTAGGTAACTTATGTCATATGGCCCTTATGATGTAGTACATAATTGTGAACCATAGTACTCGATTTTGAAGAATCCGAGTCGTCAAACTATTTTATGTTTACTGTTTTAATTTCAAAACTTACAAATTTAATGAAATTAGTTCTTTTATTTTAGAGTTTTTAAAGTCTTTTTGGGAATTTGAAGGTCTATATTTTACACGTACTCTTTTATTCATAAAGCTCCTATGGAATTAGAATAAGTACAAGTTCTATGGATTTTTGTCTAAAGCACACAAAACCGCACAAAGTTATTTCGCCATTTTACTGCTTCTTTCCGGAGCCTTTTTCGAGCTCTTCGTCCTTTTTAGCCTCTGGCCCAGTTGACAAACTTGTAGATTATATTTTTCCCTTTCCGAAAAGTACTCGCACATCGAAAACCGAGTTTTATAGCCCAAGTTACGGCCAAATTGCTATCGTTACAAAAAACCTGAAATTTCTTCCGTAATGGTTCCAAATGTTTACCGTGAGGCTCCATGTCCCCATAATTTCATAGTTTTTATACTGATAATAAATTTTACCGTTTTAGCTCAAAGTTCTGCACCGTCTCAGTCCATTCCCCGGCCGAGATCATCACCGAGCAACCCATTCATTCAAGGTACGCGAACTGTCCAACTCTTCGCTCCTTTATGTTTACGCTTATGTTTTATGTTCACGGTTTATGCAAATGTTTACGATTTATGCTTTACGTCTACGGTTTATGCAAAGGTTTATGATTTATGTTAAAGGTTCACAATTTATGTTAAAGGGTTAGGATTTATGTTAAAGATTTATGATTTATGATAGATGTTTATGGTTTATGCTAAATGTTTACAGTTTGGGCTAATCTATGCTTT
This sequence comes from Portulaca oleracea, assembly GCA_029582165.1. NCBI lineage: Eukaryota > Viridiplantae > Streptophyta > Magnoliopsida > Caryophyllales > Portulacaceae > Portulaca > Portulaca oleracea. The sequence goes on from CM055877.1 coordinate 7,430,259, forward strand.
TATGGTTATTCATGGTTTTAAGCGGTCCCATTTTATGGTTTCTATGTTCTATGTTCTAGCTAGTTACGAAGTGCTAGCCTTTTATGTTTTAGATACTCTGATCGAGTGTCCTAGACTGCCAAGATGTCGATTGCATATGATCACCCATCCAAACTCGGATCGGTTTGGGCGTGCGTGCGAGATGCTTTGCATCGATCTAAAGGGGACCCAAAACTCTTAAGTTTATGTATTTACTTCTAAGTTCATGTGACAGGTTCTTTCTTTATGAATTCAAGTTATTTTACTCATGTATATGTTTATGCTCATGTCATTTCAAGTTAGTGTTTTATATCCCCTTTCCCGTTTTCAAAATGAATTTAAATGCCGGCACTAAAACCGTTTTCGAACGGTTTGACGTGTTGGAGGTTTACGTCGAGTGTTTCCCCACTCACTTTTCGCAATGTTTTAATGTTTTGTTTTAGGGGGTCCGAGCACCCAAGGTAAAGGCAAAGGCAAGCAGGGGTAATCACGTGTTACAAGCAAGGTAGTCATGGGTGAGGTATCCTGGTCGACTTGGGAGTCGCATGTCTGAAGTACCCATGTCTATGGAAGAAGTGTTGTAGTTGTTCTCTTTAATGGTTGTTTAAAGTATGAAATTATGTTTTGGAAGTATAACATGTAATGTTTATTTGTTTTAATGATGTTCTTTTGGGTTGTTGCCTTGTTCCGAGTAGGGACGGCGGTAATGCCTCGACCTAAGGTGTTCCGCTGCGCTAATCACAGGTTTGGGATTCTAAGTATAGTCTTAATCTTGTGATTAAGGTTGGGGCGTTACAGTAAAAGACCCAGAATCTGCATAGAGGAGCAACAAATAACAAGTGAAAAAACTGACAATAGTGGTGCAAGAGGGGAGGGAGGGGGAACAATAGCCAAGAGAAAGCACTATATAAGAGACAAAAGAAAGAAGAAGACCCAACATAAAAAGAGAGAATAACAAGAGAAAACAGCAACTCAGATAGGGGAATGGCAGAAACAAATGTTGAAGATAAAGATAACAGATCAAGAGATCAAGAGCAAGAAAAAAAAAGAATAAAGCCAGGAGTAAAAGGATACGCCAGAGAGTAAAAGTGAAGGACTCATTTAAATTCTCTTTGAATTGGAAAATAAAGAGAAGATAAATGAAAATTACAAACTGACAACAGACAGAACAAACTAACCAAACTGAGCTTACAACCAGAAAAGCAGAAACAGACTTGAAAAGGGAAAAACAGTTGCCGTACAAAATCATGGAGAAGGCAGGAACAACCTAAAAAAGGATGCATACTAGCATTGTAGCACAAAACATAAACATCCAGGAAAGTAAAAACCACTTCATCGGTTCTTCATTTGGGAAGATGGGTCCGCCCCAGATAATGTTTTCCTTCGTTTGGAAGAGTCATTCGACATAATGGATGGTTCAATATCTTCCATCTCTAAGAAGAAGTCATCATTATCATCATCTTTATCCCCCCCCCCCCACAAAAGCATTGCCACCCATGTTTTCAGTAGAATCAAAGAAAGGTGGATCTTCAGGGTTGTGATTCAGTTGAACATTAGAACTCACTTCATCCTCAGAATCACCAGATGGAACCATGGGAGCTTTGCCTTTGGAGTTGGCTGGCGGAATTTTGTTTGGAGTATGGGCTTTCAGATTATTTACTGCAAAGGGAGGGGCAGGCTCCTTGATGATGACTCCCTGAGTGGGAGCCTTTAAGTTTGAAGTGAAGGATCGACCTCTCTTTTTCGGTTCATGTTTAGACCAACCACCATCCTTATCGACACAGGGTTTAGTATGAATGTAGTCGGTCATACTAACAGATTGAAACTTTTCCACCACAACTTCAATATTGGCGCAAGAGAGGTAATTGGTCAGAAGAGCCACATAGACCACAAGATTCAAAGAGGTTTTCATAGGTGATGAGAACTTTCCTGAAACCAGTACTCGAAGGAACATAAACATAGCCAGAGAGGTCGAGAAATGTTCACATTGACACAAACTCGAGCATAAAGACATTTCGTTTTGTTGAGAGTACGACGATCAATCCTTACAATATTTCTAACATTACGAAGAATGAAAACTAAGGGTTTTTCACTCCAGAATTCAAGGGGGAGGCAAGGGATTCGCACCCAAACATCAATATGTGAAATAGACTCAAAATAAGGATCAAAGAAAGGGACCCATTTTTTCAGCACAAGATTGAGTCCCCTAACATGATAAGGGCAGTTAAACCAGACATAATCACGGTCTTCAATATTGGCAAAACGGATCAGAACCCACCCATTCCCATTGTCAGCATATTCAACAACCCCTTTAAGGTGCTTCCAGTCAACCTTATTTTTTGCCGCTATTACAGGTTTAGAAAGGTTATCACCAAGAGGTTTAGCCAAAAGACACAGATTACGAAGGTCATTAATCTCACAAGACTCAATGAGGGTTTCAAGCTCTTTAAGATCAGCAAAAGACTCAAGGTCTGGAAGAGCTACATGAGAGGAGGGAAAGGAGGGATTCTGGTTACAATATGCAGGTCCGGGAGATGGACTAGGAGACTGTACTCGATCTGAGGGGCTTGGATCAGGGCTGATATGGACCAAACCGTGTCTAACAATGTTGGCGAAAGAAGGAGGGATTCCCCGATTTGGTTCACTAGAATGCTGATTTCCACAGGAATCCAGGCCATTTGGGCTTCTTGGGTTGGCATTATCATTAGTAACGGGAAGAGAGTTGTGATTGAGAGGTAGGCCATTGTTGAGATCAGAGGAGGAAGACATAAGAGAGAATATAGGAGAATGGATATGGTCGATCAGGTGAATGCAAGAAGGGATAGACAAGTCCACATATTTATAGGTACTGCACACCTAGGAAGCATAAATTTAAAAAAACAGGGAAAAGGGACGCAGAAGAAATCTAGAAGCATCGGTGGCATGCACAAAACAATAATACAAACGATTAAACAGCAAAAAACATAAATCTAAAAAAATCCAACCCCTATAACGAATAGGCCTTGCAGACCAAGGAATGAACACACCTGAGAGGTAGCTCGTAGATGGAGTAGGGGGAGATGCAGAGGTGGAGAATCTTGCGTTGCACGCTGGGGTTGCATCGGAACAGTAACCCAAAACCACTACATGTCCGAACCAGGCTGGGAAAGGAGAGCAAATCAATCGACAAATCAAATTATCCAGAAAAATCCCTAAAACAATTAGGGCACGCCAAACCATCTTGAAAAAAACCGAAAAACTCAGAATATCACAGATGAAAAGGTTGCGCATGCTGAGAATTGGTAGGGAATTCGAAAACTGAATCGGATTCCAGAAGATAGCCATCATTGAAAGGCTAATTGAGAGCTGAGAATAGTGGGTAGGCGATTTAAAACGGTGTAGATGAAGGAGATTAGAATCAAATTAGGAAAGTGGAAGGCCACTTAGGAGACCTCTAGAGAGAGAGGGGAGAGCCCCTAAAACTGAGGGCTTAATTTACCGTAGAGGTTTCAGTAATGGTACACTTTCGCCACTATTGTAGAAATGTTCCTTTCAAATGAAGTAACACTTGGGAAAAAGTAAATGTTATTATTATTTTTTTTTGTGCAAAAGAGGGGCTAAACCCCAAAAATTACACTCTAGTGATTTGGGGCCAAACCCCAAAAATTACATTCTAGTGATTTGGGGCCAAACCCCAATGAACATATCTAGAACCTCCCTAGGCGGATACTACAGTAAAGACTCATAAGTCGAGCGAACTCCCGAATGTTTACCACTTTACCATGATATCTACCACTATGTTCGCCTCACTGTGAGTATGATTTGTGAATGTGATCTTCACCTCCCAATCTTCCTCGTTGATAAATTCTTTGCAACTCCCAACAATCGGAGCAAGCTTTCCATTTCTAATTCAATTGTGCCCAAAGCATGTTTACAGTGGTTATTGAATCAAGCCGGAGGTAGACCTTGGTAATGTTTTTGTACTACCTTAGTACATGGTTAAACGTATGAATTAAAGGGATTGAAATGACTCCTTATATCATCAATGTGCACCTTCGTTTTAGGAAGCTCATTCTTTGGGAACTTCGCAGTTAAGTGTGCTTGACCGAAAGTAATCTCATGATAGGCGACCTCCTGGGAAGTTTTCTCAGATAATGTGTGAGCGAGGACGAAGTGCGTTAAAAAAGGACTCGAGGTGATTGGATTGGGGCACAATGAGAATGTTGTGTACTTAAGTGAGGGTGTTTGTAATACCTCCTCGGTACATGGTTAAAAGCATGATTTAAAGGAATTGAATGATAACTTATGCCAACAAGGTGCATATTCCTTTTGGGAAACTCATTCATCGGAAACTCAGCAGTTAAGCGTGGACCTATGGTAATTTGTGGGGCCGGTTATTGATCCGTGAAGTAGTTCTCTGTAGGATTTGTGGTCCCAGAGAGTTCGGGGCATTATAATTTCAATCTTTGGCCATCATTAAGCTCCTATAAGTTGCCTAACCTCAACTTCTATTGAAACGCAGACTCCAATATTTTCGTAGAAGCCACAAATCCATTCTCCATTCTCTCCTTGAATTACACCCCCTCCACCTTACTGGGTATGTACCTTTGGCAACCCTCTCAGTGTTTAGCATGGCCCAACCCAACGGGGAAACTCCTAGTGAACAATGATTTCATGCCTAATTCCCAAGTTCACCTTGTGAATATTAACATCAATATCTTTCACATGTTTGATCTCTTTTGCTTTTTCGACCAGATCCGTTCGGTGTTCATCATATATGACTCTTATATGTCTTCTATTTTGACTAGATTCGATGGTTGTTCCTCATCAGAATGACGCATATTCTTGGTTGACTGGTTAGGCTAGCCAACTTCCTCAGATTTTTCGCTGTCCTCGCTGTTTTGGTGGCCACTGAAAATAACCTCCATAAACCCTCTGCCACAAAAATTATTGAAAATGCTGGTAATTTTTGTCAATTTGATCCAAAAGTCCATTGAATGTTGGTTTTGCTGGAATAAATTTGTCCACTCACTGAGCTCCTATCTCATGAATAATCACCAATTAAGCTTCACATATCGAGTGGTGGAAAGGTTGGATGATAGAAATGGTTGTCATTTGGTTACCACCTTTTTCGTAAAAATCCGTTGAATATGTCATAGTCTATGACATTGATGCCACAAATTGACCTCATTTTTTTTATACTTCAACTCAATTATTTTAGTTTGTTGATTTTTTTTATGGTCGATTTAGTGGGTGTAGATTTAGTGGGTGTAGATCAAACATTCGCGCAGCCTCTAGCACAATCCAAAAATCAAATGATTAAATATTAGATTATAAAACTATCATTGGAACTTCAACAATTCAAAATTTTACTAATCCATGAAAACCAAATGAATGTGTTACGATTTGTGATGATGTTGGAAAACTTAAGGAAAAGTTTAGTTTAGTGTTAGATTATAAAACCATCATTTCAGAGTTCTACTAATCCACAACCAACATCACCAGAAAAACTGTCACCTTCCTTCAACATTGACCTAATTACCTGTTTCCCTCACCTTCATTTTTGCAGATCATAGCATCAAGGCAACCTGCTCAATTACCAATTAGTGTATCACAGCAAATTATCACATCACATATTAACCAAAAGCATCTTTCATTAAAAATTGCACATAGTATCATACATAAGTAATGGAACCCACACTGAAACCTTTCCTGCCTTAACTGACAATAAGCCATCTTACAGCTCGGTCACCAGCTATGTTATCAGAACCGATCCAATCAGGTTGATAGTTCAACCCGTAAATAACAATGGTACAACTAAAGAAGCACCATTATAGACCCTTTACCGAAGGGAGTGGTTCGTCGAGCAAACGAATCACAACTACAACTACAACTACAACATTCTTTATGGGAATGAGGATCATCATTTGGCAATCTTGTGCACTTATTCTGATGCTATTAACATTAGGCTCATCATTTAGATGTTATTATCACAGTTTTTGTGGGCCCTACTAATCAGTCGGTTTTGACCTCGTACTCGTGGGATATTGTCAATGGTGATTCCTTTGAGACAGGCCGTTGTTCAGAACACAGCTCGAGGTTAACGGTTCCGGTGCCCCAGTAAAGTGTACATTTGAAAACATGCTTGGTGTTGAACCGATTCACGAGGCTTACACCAAGACACTTGTCGACTAGCATCCACTCTCCTGAAATACAAACACAAAAGAATGAATTAATGGAACCGTTATGGCCACAATCACTCAATAAATATGGAACACTCGGAAAAGGGGCATAGGACAGTACGGTAATAAAATTTTCATTCGGAGCTCAACATCTTCGAAAGTTCAGACACAATATTTCACGTATTTCTATAGTCCAAACTCAATTTTGGCCCAAATTTAAGTTTGCTCGGATTGTTGGGCCCGAAAAACTGGAACAGTCATCAATTTCTCTTCCAAATTTCAAAGTTGACCGATTTGGCCGACCTGAATTTGGCACGAACCTGGATTTTTGCTAGCACTAGATGCAGCTATACCTCCGCAAACATTATTGTTTGCAGGGAGACAGATTCCTCTCCTCCCCCTTCTACAACGGAGAGGACGTTGGATAGTGCATTTTAAGTGTTTCTTCATTTCACTGTCAATACTAAATGTCCTTATGCAAGTTTCTCTTTCCTAATTTTCAGAATATATTTTCATTTCACTGTCAATACTAATTTCCTAATTTTCAGAATGTGTCCATTAAACCATTCGAAAAATGAAACGTGATGCAAAGACAAATTGGGAGGAAGAAATTAGTCAATTACCATTTGGTAGATCATCGCCTTCATATGATTGCTCACCAGAATCAGGTCGAATTTCATACTTTGATCCAGCAATCGAGGTAAATGATACAACGGTTTCTGCGGGATGAAGGAGGGTAAACGTTGGGTGCACGCGTAAGCACACAAGCCTACATCATTTTTGAAAAGTCATTAGAAAGGACCAGAACAAATTAGACTAAATGAAGTAAGCTTGATCATTCAGCATCTAAAGGAGGTGGTCATACTTTTGCACAGATACATCAAATATTTAGTCTAAAGCACTGTTCAGATTGAAATGATATTTTGAATGGTAAGATTAATATAAACACAAGAGATCGAATAATGCAGATGAGTGCTTAAATAAAAATATGAACCCATCTGATGAGGTGCATTAAGTACAAAACCTGCTGGTCCACAGCTTGGACAAGGAAAGCCCTAAGGTAAGCCGTAAATATGAAAGTTTTCCATCAATATTTTAAAAGAAAAAATACCTTCAAATTACTTAATTACATAAGAATAGCACATGATAATTGATAAGATCTCCTTCACAAATTCCTTCATCAGAAGGGGAGTGTGTCACTAATGAAGATATGCACAAAATGCCTATGCTTCCTCTGCTACAGAATTGATTATGTTTCTTTCAGCTTTTGTCAATGCACCACAAAAGTCCATTCATGATGTCCTGCCATTGTACTTTCAATTTACAATTTCAACCAGTTGCAATTGCATTTTTGTCTTTTTTATTTATTAATATCTTTTTGTGGTGTGTTGTTCGGGGCTCTTTCTTGTTCGTAATCTCACACAGTAAAAGACCCTATGGTTGCTGTTCAGCTGCGATCCTTAAAACCTTCAGATGTTGGACTTTTCAAGCCAGCAATTTTCTGTCAAGATACTAAGCCTTGTATTTCATATATGTTACTTTTCAAACACCTCTCATATACACACAGAAACAAACCCTCCATTCTGAAAGAGAACAAGTGAAAATGGAAAGAAAAAAAACATGGCCAAGGATAGTAGTTTTGACTTTTGAAGGTTAGGAACAGAGTCACAGACATAGTAGGCTTGCTTTTAATCATTCCTTAAGCACCAAGTTCCCTATCAAGTAGCAACGTGTAGCCGGGTACTAGTCTTACAACTAGATTTCGTACACCGGCATTAGGTACTTGTTCTTCTTGCAACTAGATACTCTACCCTCTTTACAACTAGACACTGCACCCAAATTCCACCTAATGTTTTCTTCTTTTTCATTTTTATTTTGGAAGAGAGAAGAGGGGGGGGGGGGGGGGGTCAGAATACTCTTCGCTTGACTTCCATGCTTTGCAGTACTCTTTGTGTGCTGCATATCCTTGCTATCTTACTCATTCCCTTGTTCTTTTGGATAATTTTCTTAGGAATAGGATTATCATAGGTATTAAAGGCAAAAATCTGTGTCCTGCAGAACTTTAGGCAGTTCTCTTGGATTTGATATATTAGCTCACAGGATATGGGCACCTACAGCCTGCTTTTAGATCTTCCATATCTCCTCAGGTTGGTCCAACTTGGTGATATCTGAAGACTAAGCTTAACGACATTCCACATAATTTTGTTCCTTTTGATGTTCCAAAGGTAACAGATTAAAGCAGTAAACCATTTTACACCATAAACATGCATGTTCATCAAAGACCGAGGATTCATATTGATCTTCAGTGATGCCAAATAAAATATATGAAGAATGTGCATGGACAAACCTTGAATATCCTCCAGAACCAGCACCAATATTGCGACCTATGATGCTCGACTCTATCCGGACTACTTTGGGTTCATTCTTGGGAATCGATATACATCTTTGTAGAACCAACCCACCACCTATATCTCCTTCCAATAGAAGACTCTCATCTTCTCCAGCTTGCTTAAGATCTCGCCTGCATGGAAGTACAGTTGGAGCAGTTTTACTCAAAAATCATACCCATGATCATGCAAAGGAGACTACAAAGTAGGATTTGAGCATTATCATCAGACATTAATCTTATTATTCTGAAATTGAAGCATTTCTGATGAAGATTTTTTTTATTTTTAATAGGAACAAGATCGTCTCCTATTAAATTAAACTTATCTTTCATCTCAAATAATGAGAACAAACTAGAATTGAAGGGGCACTTGCACTCTAAAACAAACAAAAAGGTAAGTGTCAACACAGTACGACCTTGATGACCATATTATCACTACAGAAAGATTTACTGATGTGAAGAAATAACCTAAAATCAAATCCGAAAACAACAAAACAATATAATGAGCAATAATGAGGCAAGGTGGCTCTACAAGGATTTCTGTCATGAATTATATTTAATTAGAAACAGGGTTACGACAGTTGGTACAAAAGTTACTGTCAAGGCCTGAAATTCACAAATGTTAGACATAAAAATGATCAATTGTTTCATAATTGAAAACTGACCCAGCAGAGATCAAATGCAAAAATTCTGATGCAAATCTACCACAGGTAGTGGGCAATCATGCTATGAAATACGAATAATGACAATTTTAACTGTTAAGTTTCAGACGAATACAAGGACTTACTCAATGACAGCATACTCCTCGGTACATCCAGCAGATCTGTACTCTGTACCAGCATACTCCTCATACCCATCAATTTCAATTCTGCTGTGAAGCCACTGTACTCCTGTAACAAGTGACCAAAGATGTGATGTATAACACAAGCTTTCATCAACAGTTGTTGAAGCTAGGTCAAGATGCAAGCACCAGTCCATGCCCCCCCCCCCCCAAAAAAAAAAAAAAAAAAAAAAACAACAAAAAAAAAAAATAAAAGGGAAAAAAAACATTTAGAATTGGGTGGGGGTGGGGGTGGGGGGGCGAGGAGCTATAACCTCAGCAGAACCATCAAAGGCTAGATCAAAGAGAAATCATTTCAGAGAATCGCTACTGAAGTTTTGTTATTGGGTAAACTGTCATAAACTTATACACAGATTATCTTGTCATGACCCTCTCAAGAACTTCCACTTATCCAAGAAGCCCATGAGAAGTACATTTCCAAGCAGTGCACCAATATTATTTGTCACTTGAAGTACAAAAATTATTACAAAAGACCTAGCCTAAGTAGCATTGGATATATGACGCAGAGACAATTGCAAGGAAACATAATTCACAGAACTAGGAAAAAAGGACCCAAACTCTTTTACCAGATAGCAAAACTAGTCAACACTGAAGGGCAGAACATAACTAGAATAATCCTTTTGAGTCAGTGGGACAAGTGCAAATCTCATCATGATCGATGGGTTGACATAGTAGAAAGTAGAAAGTAACAGGGGCAGGGAAGTGATGATTAGTGGTGCAAGTACAGACACAAGCGAAACAATTTTACATTAATAGCTCAATTTCAATTCCAGAGCAGATGCATACCAGTAGGCAGATGCTCCATTGACACAATTCTACCACCAATCCAAGGAACCACTTTAAGAAACCAATCACCAGTTTTGAGTTCAATAGGAGTGCCTGAAAGTTCAGTACCCTTCTTCCCGGCTGTAGCTTCAACATCTGGAATACGCTTTGCTGTTTCTGCATTTCATAGTAATCTTTTGTTAGCCCAAAGTAATCTAGCAACTAACACGGAAAGTTCATAAGGGACACATAATCACAACACTACTAGGAGCTGTCATAAGTAAATAAATACAATACAGCCTAAAGTATCAGGTGTAAAAGATAGATCTCTTGCTGATGTCATAAACTAATAAATCGCAATAATTGACCATGAATGATCCGGACATCTTACCTAAGCTAGTCTTGTATTGTTTCTGGCTCATCGATACCAGGTTAGAAACTTCATTTTCTGAAGGCATTTTGATTTGTACTTCTTCTCCGTCAGTGCCCCAGGAATCAATCTGTATGACCATGCAGAGCATTAAAGATCGAAAGAAGCTGACATCCAATTATGACGAAACTAACGAAGTGAAATCGCACACACCATTGCACCTCCACCAAGCAATAACTTCACATGAAGACGCCGTTTGGGTCTCTTCCAGGATCCTTCACCATTAGAAATTTTTATGGTAACCACCGAAGACTGGAGTTGAGCAGAGTAACATGTAATCAGATAATTCCCCCTGGTGAAGTCATATCCATCACCATCATCCTCATAAAGTATGCCTTCGGCTTTCCCTGCGATCATGTAAAGATGCATCATTAGACAGATATATGTGCAGTGTGCAAGAAAAAAGAAATTATCTGATAACACAAAAGATTCAGGATTTATAACCATCCCCGTCGAACTTAAAGCATACTGACAAATCTCCTGAAAACTAAGGGTACCTAAAAAAATGTCTAGATAGGATAGGAGAAGTTACTGCACCAAGACCAGCCATCACATGGTATGAGAATTCATATTGAAATGTCTAAAACATGTTGTTGTGTCATATATGTGATTACACAGTCCAAAATTATATAAATGTCCAACACATGTTCTTATATCTGATTGTACATTACAAAAATATCATTAGTTGGAAAGTTGGAGCTAATCCTTTCTGTATCTGAAGACAAGCAACAAGAATATACCATCTTCATCTAAAGCCACAAGGAGTGTTAAGTCATCGGTGGGATTAGCTTCACCAACATGTTGATGTGGAGGACCCACAGGAATAATTGATCCTCCTTGCAGATACAATTCTGGTAGATCCTATTACAAAAAGACAAAATCATAAGAATTGGGAGTGCCAAGAAATTCTACACTGAAATTATGTTGAGAGTAAGCTTCCATGTACCGGATGTGCATCACCAAAATCAAACCTCATCCAACGGCCCTTTGGTAGCACTGGCGATATCTGGTCTACCCCTTTATCAGGCAACGTACTGCGTAAAATAAGGGCTCTGTCAGTAGAAATAGAAGCAGAAACACAAAACTTTCTGCCAACTTCTCGAGTTTTTTAAATTTAAATTGTCGATGGAAGTAGTCTGAGGGCGGTCTCGACTGAATGGCTGAGGTGAAGATTATTAGCTGATTTGAAGCTTCAGGAAAACTGTGTCCCTATTGGATGACACTAAGATGGTCCATTCGACACTACATAACATAAAATGCATGCTCAATGAAGACAGCAATCTACCAAAAACACGATAAATGCCATCAAGTAACCCATTTTAGGGAATTAGAGGGAGAACCTTGCATGTATCAGAAGCGGTCCTAACAGAAAGGAATTTTCAACCGTCCTTAGTCGTGCATCTTTTGGATCTGGACATAAGAAGTTACTCAATAAAAGGAAATGCCAAATGAAATAGAAAACAAAGCCCTCTAATTTCAAGTATTCTCAATAACCGTTATACCACCTGCAAAAAAGGTTGGTGAAGCAACTGTTGTGCCCGTTGTATGGGCTAGGTAGAATAAAGTATATATATGCGGTAGAAGCTGGTAGCGCCTCTTTAATGCAAGTCGGCACACCTCCTCACACTGATAAACGGAACTAAAGTTAGACCGCATTTGAACATCGTTCATTAAATTAGGACAGCAACTGGAAGCTAAAGGACAATGGAATCGTTTCTCAGAAAACTCGTCACAACATAGAAGAAAAAGAATATCATCAGCCAGTATTGCACTAAGCAAACGTGTTTCCTAGGAGGTGGTTGTTGTTGTAATAGTATTGCACTATTACGTAGATGAAACAAGCAACTGGGTGCTCATGACATTAATATGTTGCATATGATTTTTTTTTTTGGTGTGTGTGTGGGGGGGGGGGGGGGATATCTTGGTCATACACTCAGAGTTTTGATTCCAAAGTACCTCTTCACCAAATGCCCAAGGTTCATGGTCAATAGTGTCTTTCTCAGAATGGCCACGGCTAAAGGGAAATAAAGCACCAATACCCATCCATTTTCCAAATAGTTTTGGTGTAGCATTACCAGCAAATCCACCAATATCCGGGCCTGAAAGCGGCTGTCCACTCATCCCCTGCACCAAAACAGCACAACAGGAAGTTAAGAATAATGAAAAGAAAAACATGAAAAATCTAATCTTTCTTTTCTTTCCACCATGTCAAGCAGTTATGGAACTCAAGTCTTTGTTTGGCCAACAAACAAGGATAGGATAGTTTTGTAATCAATACTAGTTCTCCTTCATGACAAACTGAACAAGCAAGACAACAACAGAGGTATAAATGGGATTCTCTAAAGGTACCTACCAGTTGAACTACCATAGGAAGACTCATGTGAAGGTGCTCCCAAGTTGAAAGGTTGTCACCCGTCCATGTTGCAGCATACCTTTGGCTGCCTATAAATCCAGCTCGAGTTAGAACAAATGGCCGTTTATTTTCATTAGCTAATTTCATGCCTTCATACGTAGATCTTGCCATCAACATTCCATAAACCTGAGATGTACAAGGCATGCCAAGAAAATGCATGTATATAGATCTGCCCTTTTATCCATCACTGAAAGTTAAAAAGAATAGAATGAGCAATAATACATTGTGATAGTGAGAGTGATTTTGCCGACCACCAAATTCAGGATCCCCATCATGAACATTATCCTCCGGCATTGTTTTTGTGACCACCTGGCATTAAATATCCTCATATTATTATCCAAGTGTCAGCTAAGAAGAGGGACAGAAAACAAAAGCGAAGATAGAAGCGAACACCAGAAAGGTGATAAAATCCTGTACCTTAAATATTGCAGGTTCATTCATATCATTCCAAATACCGTCCACACCATTAGAGATGAAATCCTTCACCAGATTTGACCACCAAGATCGAGCTTTTGATTGTGTAAAATCAGGAAAAACACAAAGACCAGGCCATACTTCACCTGTTAAATCATAAGCTCAATGAAAATAAAGCCTTCTAATCCCTTCATAGATCAGCTACCAATTAAGGGTGGAAGAATTTGATATCATCATGCTTCAGGGCTCTTATTAGAATGCACACAGTAATACCATATAGTGTCATTTTGGAAACCCTTTAAAGGGGCCTTGGGGCTTTAGCATTTCTATCTGGTAGACAACCTGTTTTCAGATTGGTTACTCATCTGAGTCATTTTAGAGATGCTACATTCTTGATAATTTTAATTTAGTTAAACTGCCAATCACCTCTTGCCCGAGTGGTAAGAGGTCCACCTCCTACCCCATGTGTTCAGGGTTCGAATCCTGGGGACAACATCTCTCACTTACCATTTCGGAGAGTGTTGTGGGTTGGAGTGGGGCCCACCTTTGGGCCATTGGCATCCCCGGGATAGGGGCCCGATGGGTTAGACTACTTACCTATGTAAAAAAAATAAAAATAAATAAATAATTTAGTTAAACTAGATTCAATTACCATGAGTACAAAAGCAGGTTACTCATCAAAAAACAATTAAATCATTCGAACTACAATCAAAGCTATCCCCACATGACCTGTTCACGTTCTCATGTGACAAGAATAAGTATACGTGGGAAAGGTCATACCAACAAAGGGTCTTCCATCTGCTGTCTTAACCCAGATGTCTCTTTCAGTCCCACTATCATAAACAGAATAACCCTTCTCACACTTGATTCCTGGGTCGAGCATCCAGATTGCCTTGAAGCCAATATGATGAAGATCATCTGCCAGAGATTTTGGGTCTGGAAAACGCTCCTGATATAGAGTTTTGTGTGGTGTAAATCCCCATAATCAATAAAATATGATACAGGAAAGAATGGCTTTCTACAGAATGCTTCCATGTAATCCAGTAGCAAATGCAGATTCATAGAGCTTGGAGGAGAACCCGGGCTGAATAAACAACCTCAGCATCACCATACACAACCAGAGTTGTTCTAGGAAACCAATAGTCATTTGGAAGCTGAAATTAAAGCATTTCCCCCTATAAGGGAAGCTCCAACTAAGGGCCCTAACAGCTTTCTTGCATGCGTGTACATAAATCAGGAAGTGCATTATCACGCTCATGCCCTTTCGCTAACAAAATGAAAATGAAAGAGCAAGGTAAACTGAAAAGGAACTGATATAACTTATAACAAGATCAGTCAGCCAAATCATGTCAAACAACATTTCAGTAATCATTACATCGTCAGCAACACTAGTTTTTCCCGAGTTTGTATTTAAAGTACTTTTACTTAGGTATCATGATGGATTTAGCCAGTTAACCCAGCATATGACTCATATTTACCCATCGCTATATGAACTTTCCCAACCTTAAATTCAAAAGTAATTCGGCCCATGAATGAGTAAAGTGGCATTAGGGCTCATGAAGTGAATTTTTGTGGAGAAAAATAACGGAAAAGAAAAGAGTGCAATCAATAGTTCAATGCAATAGTTGAACGCAACAATAGCAAAAGTGAAAGTGAGATAAAATAGGAGTAGAAAATAGCATACACGATCAAATGTGAAGCAACGAAAACCATCCATGTAGTCAATATCCATCCAAATGACATCACAAGGTATCCCTTTTTCTCGGAATGTATTAGCCACCTGCATATTCAATTAAAATTGCATATTGTAATATCTGGAACACTGAAAAACAAAAAAGATCCACCATAATTGATAGATGATGTAGGATTGAGAACAGTAAGGAATCAAATGAGTAAGGTTTCCAAGTAATGAGCAGCGAGCAGGAAAATGAACTAGCAACGGTGTAATTTAACATTCAATTGACAAATCATGGAGTGAGTATGCCAATACACTGTATGCTGAAAACAAATCACAAGCACCTACAAAATTTACTAACCTCAAGAACTCGTTTAGCGGAATCATAGCTCCATCGACATTGCTGATAACCAAGAGACCACTTTGGTGGCATAAAAACAGTTCCTAAAAAATAACAATTGGCAGACTATGAGCAACAAGCTGACTGGAAGATCAACATCTGCACATGAACAAATGTGTATCAAGGAACTACCTATGGCATGAGATAACGAGACCAGAACATCAGTTGGACAATCAAATGGACCAAATGTGATGACAGGAAAGGATGCTGCAGCAACAAACTTTATGGTTGACTCTTTTCGCAAATCAATCTGCATATAGTTTAAACCATAAGGAAGCTGACATGATATATGCCATCTATGAATATTTCAACAGACTCTCCGAAAATTCCATTAAAAACGGGGGCATAAAAAGAATAAAAAAGCTCCACCTCGCAGCGTTTTGTTGTATCAGCAAGCACACCCAATGCTTTGCCATCAGGGAGAACAGCAAGGACCCAAGGGTGTGACTGGTAAAGTGATGTACTACTATGTCCATATCCCCAACAGTCTGTATTCCAGGTAAATACCTATCGCAGCAAACAAATTGGCTGAAAATCCAGATTTATAAAATGGACCGATGCATTGGATTTCAATGAAAACTGGTCTTACCCTTTTTCCAGTCCTCTCAAGTGGTCCACCGATTTCTCCGGTTCCATACAAAGATGTTCCAGCAGGAAGCTGCAAGACGGGACAATGTTGAAGACCAATCCATTATCCTTTTGACTAGAGAAGAACTAAAAAATATCAACAAACTTGATAAACTGAGTCATACATACAAAGACCAATCCATTATCCTTTTGACTGCAAATCTTATCTCCAGTGGAGAGGAAAGAAAAAAACCAACAAGCAAGTTCTTCACTTCCATGACGATTTCAATATGCTCATTATTCAATAATCCTAATAGTCAAGCATAATTCAAAGGAATAGATATTGAACAAATGAGCACCAATAAAAGTTAACAAAAAAAAGAGCCAAACCTCAAGTTGAACAATCTGTTGCTCCTGATTACACTCAAAAGTAGGGAGATACAAAGGAGTTTCTTCGGTCTTGAATGGAGTTTCCCTAACTTTAGCATCTACAAAAGAGATGCTAGGAAATGCTGCGTTTCTATCATCAGATGAACAATCAAATCGAAAGACCCCTTCCTCCAATATTGGCAGATAAATCATTTTTCCTGACCGGGTATCACTTGCCACTCCCTTTGCATCAGGTTCTGTCATTCTACAAGCAAGCTTTTTGCCACGGCGTCTCTTAGTCCTGCAAATCAAAAAGCAGATTGAGATTGTCAAATATTCATCTTCATGCTTCAGTCTTTTTCAACTGGCCCCTAACTCACAGTTCAACACAACAATGAGTGATAGTGTGATACAATCACAGGATGATAACTGATAAGTGATAAATAAGGATGAAAATGGAATGGCAGCAGTGAGTGTTTTGATTCAATCAAAGTATTAAACTACCAAGAGAGGGGATGGGTAACTGCAAAAGCGATCTTATTAACTTCTTAAATTGTACAATAGCACTAATATATGAATTCTCATAAATACTAACCGAAAGTGCCAATGCACAAAAACCAGTTAAAATCAAATACCGGAACTAAATGCTATTTATTACATGCACCTGGAGTATGTGCTCCAAACACTACGATTGTTCACACTTGTTATCATGATTTTTCACTCGCAATATCTTATGGTACATGCTTGATGCTTCAAGTGAATGTAATATATACTGAGAACTAAATGCAAGCAGCAAAAGAAATTAATAGAAGACAAGAGGAAAGGAGCAAAACTGTCTTATAGTCCAAATTGTAGGGGTGGCAAAAATTCGGGTCCGGGTCTTATTGGGTTCGGTCAAAAACCCCAAACCCGGACTCTGACCGAATTTTAATTCGGACAAAATGACCAGACCCGAACCCGAATGACCGAATTGACCGAATGACCGAATTTAATTTTTTGTCAAAACTAAAAATTAACTGAATACTAGATTTTTTGACCAAATACAACCAATTGACCCAAATCACCCAACTTTTCCAAAGTTTTACACTTTTTCCAATATACTTTGTCAACCAATATTTATCAAAATTTACATCAGGTAACTCTATCTCTAAAAGAACACAATTATCATGTCAATCTATGTCAACTTCAGGCAAAAGTGATTTGCTTCCCATTTCACACAGCAATAAGTCAAGCTCGGTTCGTGCCATCGTGTCATGTCATGCTATCCAATCTTTCATCACAATCACAAGCAATGTTGAACAAAGATAATTTTTTTTTTAAAACTAAATAATAAGAGATGATGTACAGTCATTGCAGAGATGATATGATCTTAGAACATCCCTAAGATGCCAAATTCAAGGAATAATTGGAAATATCCATATCCATATTCATATTCATATTCAGATACATATCTCAGTCCAAATAAATTTTTGCAATCATTTTCACCTAAAAAAAAATTCTGCATTTTGTCAGCTGGTATTTCTAAATTGGACTAACAATTATTTCACTTCATTTTCATGATGAAAAGTTAAACCCACAGACAGTGACGAAATTAATCGTTTTGATCATGATATATATAACTGTTTAGCACTAACTGCTAATCATAAACAAGAAGGAACACATTTCGCTATAATTAAACATCAATCAAACAACAAACTGTAAAATAAATGCAGAATTCAATCAGAAAACACGATCAATTCAAACTAGATGATGAATTCATAGAACATCAAAGATACAGAAAGAAAGAAAGAAATCGAAGCTGACCGAGTGGGGATGCAATGAGAGAGAAAATCAGGAACAATACGATCGGGATTTCTGCCGGAAGAACCAGCAAACAACGACGAAGATGAACGCTGATGATGATGATGATGATGAAGAAGAAGGTGATTAACAATGGCGGTCGAGAACAGTGAAGTGCCAGAAGACACGGGCGATGCAATTGCTGATGCTACTCCTACTGAGACTGCCATTTTTATGGTGCTCAAAAGCTTCCTTATATTTTTATTTATTTCCTTTTTTTAAGTAAATGCTGGAAAGTACTGTCTGTTTTTTTTTTTTTTTTTTTAGTTGGCATGTTTATCGGTTGATCGGACAAAAGTATGATGATTTTTGACAATGACCGTAGGGATCGCAAGAGTGTCCAGATCAACGTGTTGTTTTACTGATTTTATTTGTGAAAATTGAAATTGCATTGAAATTACATATATTATAGCGTTGGTAAAAATTTGGATATGTCAATATTAAAATTTGGACGAAAAATTAGTGTTAAGATCCTTTTTTGGTGTTAGATAATTTGAATACGCCTAAATTCTGGTCAAAATTGAGTTTGGAGAACAAGAAAAATGAGAAATATTATGTCTTAATATTCTGTCAATACAGTCGCTGGTAGAATCGACAAAATTTTGCTGAACCCGGAAAAATATGAATTGTTCACTCGGAAAAAACCGTGTTTGGACATAGATTTTTCGTCCGAATTTCGACATTGATCGGATTGACCGAATATTTAGACATAATATTTCTCTTTTTTCTATTGTCCGAACCCGATTTTGACCCAAATTTAACTCTATTCGAATTGTCTGGTCTGACCCAAATAAAAATCGAGTCTGGACATGAATTTCTCATCCGAGTTTTGATATTGATCTAATTTGATCGACCCAAATTTTTGTCAGCGCTACTCAACAGCAAAACTCAGACTAAAAAATCTATGGCCAAACCCAATATTTTCTGAGTCAGACAAATTCGAATATTCGGATCGAAAAACTTTTACAAGCACTAGCCTACCCAGAAGACCAAAACTTAAATTAAAAGATGACCAAGACTACACTAAAGACTAAAGTTACACAAAATAACAGTCTTACAATGAGAATAAAATACATAGTGAAATTACACCACATAAACAAACTTTATATTAAAAAAAAGACCAAGACTACACAAAGGTTACACAAATAACATTCTTATGAACTTAACTCAAAAAAAGACCAAGACTACACTAAAGTTCCACTAAACGACAGTCTTATTATGGAAAATTTTATAGTACAACGATCTTTACATGAATTACATTTTATCTTAATTTTTTAGTTTTTTCGTTTAGTATAAAATTAGAAAATATATTTTCTCAATTAAAATTTTAAATAAAATTTTAAAAAGACAATTAAATATTTTAGCTCTTAACTTTAAGAAAGAATAGCATCTAGATTCTAGATCAATATTTTGTTTTACTGATTTTATTTGGCAATTGCAATGAATTTACACAAGACTTAATTTTTTTTTTAAAAAAGAGAGAGACCAAGACTATACTAAAATTACACAAAACAATTGTCTTATAATGATATAAAATATACAGTGAAATTACACCACAGAAACAAACTTAATTTTTTTTAAAAAAAACCGAGACTACACTGAAGTTCCAACAAATAGTTTTATCATGATAAACAAACATGTCTAAAAAATATTAAATGTTTGAAATTTCATAATAAACTTGTAATTAAAGAAATATATTTTTTTAATAAGTTTTTTGTTGCAAAATATGCTCATAATTGGAATTGCCAAATCACTTTTGATGACTTACACCTGATATTTCCTTTTCTTGTTTATGGTAGGAATTCCTCTGCAAATAGCATATTTGTAAAATTTTAAAATCTTATCTATCATGTTTTATCATATGGGAGTTATATGATAGTATCATTATATCCATAACGAAAAATACCATTATTATATTATAGTATAATACTGTAATTTTTGATAGCATACGTTATAAGCAATTGTTGTTGAATGAAATTCGAGATTGTACAATGTTTATTAAACGACAATTAATATGGAACAAAATAACACCTAATACGAAATGAGAATGGAGAATGAAAGGAAGAATGGAGGGAGTATCAACTATGGCAGTAATTTCTTTTTTTTTTTTTTGAGGAAAACTCGCCAAACAAGCGAGGTTATTCATTATCATGATGGAAAATAGACATATCATCTCGGGCCAAGGTTAAACAGACCTCGGGTCCCTCCTCCAACCAAATTCGTTCGCACAAATCATAGGGTTGAAGGTGAGCCATAGAGTGTGCTACCCTATTTCCGGCTCTAAGAACATGAGTCCAACTAATACAAGAAAAAGTTTCGGAAAACTGAATAATCTCTGAGACTAAGAGTCCTATGGCGCTCCGACCATTAAAAGAGCTACGAATTTTGCTAATAAGAGGGAGACAATCGCCCTCAACAGTGATGGTTCTGATCCCAGTTTCCCGAGCTACTTGTAATCCAAAGAGACATGCTTCTGCTTCCGTCGTTTCTATGGAGGTGAAACCTGGGAGTTGCTTTGTACCTGCTGCCGTGACCTTGCCCTCATGATCTCTGATCACAAAGCCCCAACCCCGCCCCCAATCCCCGATCTTAGCCGCGTCAAAATTTAGTTTGCAGGTTCCTTGATCCGGGGGAGACCACGTCACAGTGTGCTTGACAGTAGGAGGTTGTTGGAGAGGTAGTGACCCTTGGAAATCATCTAGGAGTTGCATGGCATGTGTATATGCAGTACTTGCTGGAAGTTTTGTGCTAACCACCACCATTTTGTTCCTAACATTCCAACATTGCCAAGCAATGGTGACAAACTCAGCACATTGTCTACTTTCCAACTCCTTGAAAACCTTATAGAAATATTCTATAGGTTTTGAGTAAGGGCTTGCCCAGAATTCATCATCAATCTTACTTAGCTCCCAGATGGACACAGCCGGGGGGCAATGAAAAATGCTGTGAGTGTTTGTCTCAGATAGACAGCCGCAGATTGCACATTTGCTGTCATAGGTCTTGATTCTTCGATTTATAGCACCGGCAGAGGGAAGGATATCGTTACAAACGCGCCATCCAAAAACCTTTATTCGAGGGGGTAGCTTGAGGTGCCATAGTTTCTTCCAAAAACTTGAAGACGCTGAGCTACTGGAAGTTGGGGAAGCATCTTTTTTAGCGTCCATTCTAACGTGATAACCCATCTTGACACTATAATTTCCATCTTTTGTTCCATGCCATATTTGCGTGTCCCTCGGCCAAGTTCTACACAGAGGGATGTTGGTGATAGACTCCACATCACCAGGGAGGAAGATTTGATTTAGTTTTTGAAAGTCCCAGCACCCATGATTAATATCAATCAAATCTTTCACTTTGGAAACTTGTGTTGGGTTTGGCTTGGGGGAGTACACCTTGAAAGTGGGCAGTCTGGGAACCCACTTGTCATTCCACACATCAACGTTTTCCCCATTCCCTATGACCCACCTCAGTCGCGATGCTATTAGTCCCCGAGCCTCGCAGATACTTCTCCATGTGTAACTGGGTCGGTGTCCCAAGCGGGCCTCAAAGACGTTTCCATCAGGATGATACTTGGCACGGAGGAGCTTTGCTGCTAATGTGTTCGGGTTTGTGTATAGCCGCCATACTTGCTTAGCAAGAAGTGCAGTGTTGAACTCCTCTAGATCTTTGAAACCCATCCCGCCCATTTCTTTGCTAGCACAGAGTGTCAATGCCGACACCCAATGTATTTTCCTATCTTGTTGTTTCGCTCCCCACCAATATCTCCATATAATTTTCTGAATGTCCGCACAAAGAGAGCCCGGTAGCTTGAAAATACTCATAGCGTAGACTGGAAGAGCTTGTGCAACGGCTTTAATTACCACCTCCCGCCCTGCCCAGGATAGGAATTTATCATCCCACTGACTTAGCCGTTTCGCCACCATGTCTTTAACACATACGAGATCTTTATACTTTGATTTCCCAACTCGAGTCGACAATCCCAAATATTTGCGATGCGTTTGGACTTCCTTAATCCCCAGGATGTCGGTGATGCGAGAGCGTTTATCAGTGGGCCTTACTCTAATTTTTAAAAGAAGTACAACAATGAGTAAGCCATATTGAATGCATCATGCCTTACTCTAAATGTTCAAATGATATGAGAGTGAGAGATTTATCCTTCCATTAAGCTTCAAATTTTGAGTGTCAACAATTTCTTTGGTAGGAATTTTCGACGTTGTTTGGGGACTTCTTGTCGGCCTCTTGACATTATAATGTTGTACCCCATTCCAGTCTGCTAAGAGACTTTAATATGAACTTCAAGAATTTTTTTTTTATAGAGAATTTTCTATAGGAAGTTCTCCATGGCAAAAATTTCCTTCAATGGATAAGTCAACTCTTGAAAATACAATCAAACACTTGAAAATAAGTCAACTCTTGAAAATTAACCATCTTTTCAGGGTTTTTGATCAACCAAACACTCTCTTATCTGTTGGATTTACATTTGACAGTGAAGATCTCAAAGTGAAATCATCTCATTATCAAAAAAAATAAAATAAAAAGATATCCAATGCATAGTGGAATCTTCACCTGAAAGTGGAGTGCTTGTCATTTTTAAACTTTGCCACAATGGTCAATCCATAATTCCAAGGGTGATGAATCCATGATAATGATGATGCTCCTCATGATTCTCAACTTAGCAAAGGCATAAATCCACAATAGCAAAAGTTACATGAAAATTACACTCCATGTATAACCCCCTCCTTCCAAAGAGCATTTATGTTGATATGACCTGCTACATAAGTCAAGTTCAAAGAGCACTTGTTCTATTACAAGACAAAACATAACCCATGGAGATTAATGCATCAACCTTACTCCTTCAAGTACACGTAGAGTGTGTTTGGCAGGGGAAAAAATTTTCAAATTCTATAGTGTTCGGTACAAAAAAAGTTTAGAAAATTATTTCCAAAGAAAATCATTTTCCTCTGAAGGAAGGAAATTGACTTCCTTTGTTCAACTTAGAAAAATCATTTTCCCCCATTGATTGTTGATTGATTTTTACTACGAACTCCAACTAAAATTTGAGGCCGAAATTTAACATTAACGGTTTGCTCAAAATTTTGTAACACGATAGAATTGATTAAAAAAACCTTAAATATAAATTTTTAGCTCAAAATATTTTTATTTGATAACATTTATCACGATATACATCAGATCAGAAGTTTTTGCCCTAAAACTAACTGGAACTTTTTAAAATTTGAACTGAACTGTTTGAATCGAAACTTTATGATTTGATAGTATGAACTAAGAAAAGCTCAAATATAAATTTTGATGTCTAAATATTTTCATTTGTAACATATATCACCATTTTTATCGACATTTTTTTTGCGGTTAAATATGACTGAAACTTAAGAGCAAAATTCAATTTTCTCAGTTTGTCACGAAACTCTACAATACGATAGAAATGATTAAAAAAGCTCAAATATGAATTTTGAGCTCCAAATATTTTCATTTGTAACATATATCGCCACTTTTGTCGACATTTTTTTGCGGTTAAATATGACTGAAACTTAAACGGGAAATTCAATTTTATCGGTTTGTCACGAAACTTTATAACACGATAGAAATGATTAAGAAAAGCTCAAATATGAATTTTGAGCTCCAAATATTTTCATTTGTAACATATATCGCTACTTATATCGACATAAATGATCATTTTTCGAAAAATAATTTATCTCATATACCAAACAAGGGAAAATTTGGCATGGAAAACCATTTCTCATGGAAAACAATTTCCTCAGAAATCATTTTCCTCTCAACCAAACACACCCTTAGATGAAAATTACTTAAATAGAACACCAACTCATTGCAAAGCCTACCAAACATACATCTCTTAATCCCCTGACCTTGATACAACTTGCTACAAAAATGCAGGCGAAAATCATATGTTTATCACAACAATAACTCTCAGAAAAAACCCCACCAAAATGAGACCCGGGGAAATTCAAATGCACCTACGTTACTCCTGCAAGTAAAGATAATGTTCAACATACAAGTCTTCGGTCGAAACCGCATTTTCAAAGAATACGAGACAACCCATCAAAACTGTTCCACCACAGTTACATAATCAAACTCACCTAGGTCGCCAACTAAATTGCACCTCTACGAGCATGTGGATCAAAATCCTCGTACATAAAAGCCAATGCCATAGACAAAAGTAAACGTGATTTTCCACAACTTTACCTTAGAGTAAAGCACGAATTTTCTCTACCTACTTTGAAGTTCTGGAACTCATTGATGTATGGTAGTTGCACTTTTACCTCTAAACCTTATCATTATACCTTATCGTTATGACATCATGCTAAAATTAATTTAGAGGTTAATATGGGGCAACCTCGAAAGAGGACCTAGAGTGGGCATATTCTAGTAATATCCCAATCCATAGCCTAGGCTAAGATATCCATATTTGGTGAATTTCGAAGTTAGGCGTCCGCTCCCTGAGCCTATCCCTTTTCAGTTGTAGCTTTTATATATCTTGTTTATTAGTCAGTAGTTAATTCACCAAACTCCTTGTAATCCAACCTAGTATGGCGAGCTCGACTAGCTCCTAGGTGTCAAAAGCCCTAACTCTTTGTGGAGACCATAAACAAACTTCGATTGCTGCCAACGAAAACAAAAGCATTTGGACTTTAACCTATTTAACCACATGTACTAAAATATGTCAATTTTTAAGCAAGAAACTTTTGTAAAAATAATTGATAATATTGATGAAGTTTGCAATAATAGTGACAAAGTTACATTGACTTTATAATAATTATTGATGACTTATTTTGAAAATTTTAACACTTTGATAGACATATGTAGGTATTTATTACATCTTGTACCATATAACAATCAATACTCTAATTGGTGGAAGTCCGTGAACTACTCTTCGTGCAATTAAGAGTCTCATGTCATACCACTTAGGAAATTATAATTCAATTATACTGAGTGAGGATTTCATTTTTGGACAATTTCAGTTATAACGGGTCAGGTATTCGATAAATAAACAGAAATTAGGAGAAAATGGAATTATCTTTTTTAATTCGCTGTGGAATATAAAAATGTTATGCTTTCACCATTTGATGAGAGCCATTAAATTTTCTATTATAACTATATAAGATTATTATTATTATTATTATTATTATTATTGTCATAAAAATATTTTTAAAAGGAAAAATAATTTCTAAATAAACCTAAATTGTGGAAAAAAGTTAGAATTATCTTTTTTCTAATTGGTTATGGAACCTAAAATTACTCTCTCTACACCATTTATTGCTTGTTTGGCCTAGTTTTTGAGAGTGTTTTTGGAGTTAAAAATAAAAACTAGGCCAAATGGTATTTTTTTTAGAAGCTAATAATTGTTTTCTAAAAACAGTTTTGGCTAAAACACAGCTTCAAAAGCAGAAGCAGTAAATTTCTGCTTTTAGTTCCTATAAACTAATCACTATTCAATATATGAGATTCTTTAGTGATTAGTTTCTATTATTTCAAATAAATATTTTGATTCTTATAAAGATAGCATTTAAATATTTAAATATTATATTAGAACCTTTAATATTATGTTGAACATTTTTATTATTTAATTCTTTACAAATATGGTATTTAGTAAATTTTTGATATATAAATATTCATTTAAAGAATTGTATAGTTAAGTAAAACCATATATAGTTATAATAATAATTATTATAACTATAACTATAACTATAACTATAACTATACGATTATAATTATTGCTAAAATTAAAATATGATAATTTGTTTAAAAATTAGTAAAATGAGAACAATGTAGATAATCATATGATAATTTTACTCCAAAAAACACGTGATCATTTTAAAAGTTAGGTTAAACAATTAAATTTAGTAAAAACACTATATTATAATTTAGGTCTAACACTTTAATTTAGCAAAATCACTTATGTCATAAGCTTGGCCAAACACTTCAATACCTCTCCAAAAATAGCTTTTATGAAAACTGTTTGTAAGAAGCAAAAACACCTTTTTAGAAACTAAACCAAATAGGCCCTTAATGAGACACACAAACTTTGCTATTATAATTATATAGATTATTGTTTTTTTATTTTGTGTGCTAAAAAGACATTTTTGATAATTTGTTTATTGAAAATCTTTAACTGAATAATTAAATTAGACATTTATCTTATTTCTCATTGACTTAGACTCCTACAATTACTCTCATTTCTTCATTTTGTGGGGCCTACAAATTTTTCTATTAATAATATTTATATTATTGTTTTTTATTTTGTGTGTCAAAGAGACATTTTTGATAATTTGTTTATTGAAAATCTTTAATAGAATAATTAAATTATATATTTATTTTATCTTATTTCTCATCGGCTTAAACTCCTACAATTCACAACAAGAAAAATATATTTGGGCAACAAATGCATAGTAGTTTGGGCAACAAAAAAATTATTATTGCATTAATTCAAAATAGGGCAACCAAATAATTTTGTAGTTAAATACACTATCTGCGGCAACAAAACTTTTTTTTGTTGCAATTGATATAGAGGGCGACAATTTAAAGAAAAATGGTTGCCTAAGCCTATTAAGGCAACAAAAATTTTTTGTTGCCCACCACAACTACATTATGCTACCATTTTTACTAAGTCATAGCTCAGACTTAGTGCTTCAATGATAAAAACAAAATCGTGACAATTTTTTTTTTTTTGTAGCCCCATGTTAAAGAACAACAAAAATTGGACTAAGACAACAAACTCTTTTGTTGCCCAAAGTGATTTTTCTTCTTGTGATTACTCTCATTTCTTCATTTTGTGGGGTCCACAAACTTTTCGATTAATAATGTATAGATTAAATGAAATGAAAGTGTTACTTATTAAATTTGTAATGGGCATCGTAGTAAGTTTTAAATTGCGAATTGACAAAAACAAAACCGATTAAAAATGAATAATTTGACTAAAAAAGGAAGCAATTAAATAACACTACAACGAAGAATTAAAAATAAAAAATACTACTAGTTGCAATCCAACGACTCCAACTCCTGAATATTGGCATTCCACTGTTGAACATTAGTTGACTTGACTGCACACCTCGGTCTACGCTCACTGTTGCACAACATTTTCTTTCCAAATATCTTCGCGATTCATTTGATACTCTTTAATCCATTGCTCACTTCCTAGTTCCTACTTTTACTCAAAATATACTATGCTCAAAATACAAGAATAGATCTCGGAACAGTATTGTCTACTGCCCAAACCATCTTTGTCGCCTTACAATGTCTTGAGCTCCAATAGTTTTGCGACGTTTTGGGCTACAAATCTCAGCTCAAGAATCTCGAAAGTACTGTCAAGATGGTCAAAGGTGTTCTCGAAGAAGTTGAGTACAAGCTGAAGCTTACGAAGCCTGCTCAAATCTATATTAATCGGCTCAGGGATGCTATTTATGATGCCGATGATTTGCTTGATGAGTTTGTGACATTGGCGTGAATCAAGAAGAAACTCATCAAGGGTGGTAAAGTGACCAAAAAGGTTGGTTCTTTGATTTCTAGCTTTGACTATCTTGGTTTTGCTTACAAAATGTCCCAAGAGGTTAAGGAAATTAGAATGAGGTTGGATGAGATTGCAAGTGATCATATTAAGTTCGGGTTTACTCTTGATAGCCAACCTATTCTTAGGAGAAGGGAGGAAACATGTCCATATGTGTATTTTGAGGATATTATAGGAAGAGAGGGTGACTAGGAGCAAATCGTAGGTATGCTATTGAATGATGATGATGATCAAGATCATGTTTCTTTCTTATGCGTTGTGGGGATGTGTGGGTTAGGGAAAACTACTCTTGCTCAGCTTTTCTTTAACGATCAAAGAGTTAAGGAAAACTTTTCTTTGAGGTTGTGGGCTTGTATCTATGATCAAGATCTAGAACATTTGAATGTGAATGCTACTCTTTGTAAGATTTTACAATCAGCTACCGGTAACAGCCATGAAAATCTCACTGTGGAGCCCTTACAAGAAAAATTATGAGGGGTACTTCAGGGGAGAAAGTACATTCTCGTGTTGGACGATCTTTGGAATAAGGATTGTCTTCAATGGAAATAGTTAGTCAAGTTCCTGAAAATGGGGCTATGAGGAGCATGAATTTTGGTGACTACGCGATCAAGAGATACAACTGCAATCATAGCAACGAGGCACATTCATGAGTTAGAAGGATTATCAGAAGATGATTCATGAGGTTTGTTTGAGGCAACAACCTTTAGACAAAAGGGTGACCAATCACACTCTTCTGAGTTAGTCAAAATTGGTTGAGGTATTATTGATAAATGTGACATTATTCCGCTTGTCATTAAAGTAGTAGGAAGTCTTCTGTATGAACAGGAGAAGAGGACAAGTGGTTACAATTTTACAAAGCAGAGTTGGGTCGACTTAAAAATGGAAAGAGGGGTGACATTGGACCTATCTTAAAGCTTAGTTACTGTCATTTTGATTTACCATTGAATACATATTTTGCTTATTGTGCATTATTTCCGAAGGCTCAGGGCGTGGAACGGGAAATGTTGATTAGCCTTTGGATGGCTCAGCACCATATTAAGCATCAGCGAATCTAGAAACTAAATTTAGCAGGGTCAAATTTAAAGTCGTGAGTACTTGAATATTTATATCTAATTAATAACTTCCAAAAACCAATATTAAAATTTAGATACAAACAACTCTTAAGTCTTATTTTAAAATTGACATGATATATATTATAGTGTATGATATATGATATATTGAATACATATGTGAACAAATTATTCTTCTATTTTT
This sequence comes from Portulaca oleracea, assembly GCA_029582165.1. NCBI lineage: Eukaryota > Viridiplantae > Streptophyta > Magnoliopsida > Caryophyllales > Portulacaceae > Portulaca > Portulaca oleracea. The sequence goes on from CM055877.1 coordinate 7,459,326, forward strand.
TCATTTTATGATACCAATTTTGATGTATAATGGACCAAGGGATGATCACATTACACACAAGTTTAGGATCTTTAAAAACCAAGATAAGAATCTTTAACTCTTAGTTCTCAAAGTTCAACTAAACTCAAGGAAATATGATGGAAACGAAACAAAGAATGATGAATTTGTTTACCAAGATTGATGATGGACGAATGAAGAACGAGCAAATGATGAACGAATGATGATTTGATGAATGTTTGAACGATTCTTGTAGATGATTAGCGTGAGAATGGGTGAATGTTGATGAATGAACGAACGGAGATGGACGAACGATAGTAATGGCGTTTGAAGGATCAATGAGGATACAGCCACACCACCTCAAAGAGCTCTTCAATTCTACCTTTCACTACCAAGGGATGCCAACCCAAGGCTAGAAGTAGAGATAGGACGAATCTCCCTCAAGAGAAACGAAAAACTAGCATAAAAGCTAGAGAGAAAACACATGTGTTTGATTTGTATTTTGAATTATGATTGAATGAGATTACAAGGTACCCTAAGGGTCTATTTATACTAGTTGTAGGCCCCCTTAGGCGTGTGTTACATCAAGAAATGAAGGGAAACTAGCTTACATCATTACAAACAAATGTGACATCATAAAGAAACAAATGTACTAAGCTAGTTTAAAACTAAGATAACTTGCTCATTCCTTGTCCAAATTCCAAGATTCAAAAGCCATTGTGAAGTTCCTTTGATGTAGATTATTTGACCTTTGGTTGACTTCCACAATATCTTCAAGGATCTTGTGATATGGAGCAAATTACCGAACTGCCCTTGTTGAAACCATTCAAACGAGAGAGAGACTTGAGGGAATGAAGCTCCCTTTCCATGTACTTGAGTATTTGGGTCCCATGATGTATATTTGGGATCAAATCTACATCATACTCCCCCGGTTGAAAAAAAGTTTGCCCTCAAACTTTGAAAATCAACTCTCTTACTCGCTTTCTTCACAAGAAATTACAAGCTTTCTTCTTAAAGGCTTTGAAGTCATCATAGACTCCTTTTCTAAACTTCTTCAACTTTCTCCCAAGTAATCCATGGGCATTACAAGACTTGGATTCTCGACTTTTCACTATGGATGTAGATATCCCATGTAGGTTCTCAATTCCCAAGTCAAGTTTCACCACTTTGCCTTTATCATTTAGCATGAAACGATCCACTTTGGATTACAACGTTTTTCACCACTTGACCCCTTCGAATCCTTGGCACTTCAACCATGGGTTTATGGTGCGCAAATTTCACTTTGCCCATTTTACCCCTTGCCACTGATAAATTGTAAGGATATAATAGTAATTACAACGTTTTTTATTTGCACCAAAATAATTATCAAAGAAATTGTTACCACTAAGATTTGAACCCTTTAGTGCAAAGAAAAACCATCCAATTTCTAAACCACTAGACCACCATATATTTAGTTAATATTTTTTTATATATATATTCTCTATTTCCCTCTTTCACATTGGAACCGTCATTTGCTTCATTTTATTTTTTTGTGTTTCTATTTTCTCTAATTTACATTATATTATTATTTTTTAATTTCTTTTAGGTTCTATGTTGTTGTCTTACATTATTTTATTTTTTGATATTTTGTGCACAGTATAATATTAACTTTAATAATCTCTATTTCTTTTGAAAATATTCAATTTCTTTTCCTTATCTATATGTCTTCATCCAAGTACCTTGGATTACATAGACACTACTTATACTTTCGAACAACCTTATAAATCAAATTATCATTTGATTTTCCATGTTCTTTGCTTAACCATATCCAAATAACTTTTGGATTTCCTAGTTAAGACTTATCGCCTTAGAACCTTGTAAATCAAACTAACATTTGATTTTCATGTTCTATGAATAACTATATCCAAATAATTTTTGAATTTCATAGTTATAGCCTTTGTACCAATCAAAGTGGTACTTGATTTTCCATGGAAGAAGCCTCTTCCAACTTAAACTTGAACAAACACTTAAGTTCATGGAAATTAGATTCCATCTTATGTGTAACTTAAACCATTATACTTTCAACCATTTGCTACAAAGCTTGAATACCATAAAGTTAAATACTATATGTAATGAAACTTATTACATATCTTAACATTGGCTAGGCGAGAAAGAACCTCTATTGATCTTGAATGATTATCTTATAGTTATATGACCTTTACTTATATGATCAAATGTCATTCCAATTCGGGTCATGATTCCTTATACATTATTAGATCCACTTCTTAAATATTAAAAATGTGGAACTCATAATCATTCGTCCCGTATGCCAATCTTACTCATAAATCCATAACCCACTTAAAGATGGATCAAATAAATGTATAAGGGAGCCATATGCATTTCCCTTTGTAGCAAACTTGATTGGATCCTACATATCAAACATGTAGGCTAGATTAATAGACTATTAACAAATGAAGCAATAATCATCCAATTTTGTAACACATGAACTTAGGTAAACATCATGCGTTCAAAATATATGATCATGCACATCGTCTAACATGCATACATTATGCAACTTATCTTATAGTAGATACACTCTACTTACATTCATACATGATGAACACTTATAATCTTATTGAATGGCGGTAAAGCCAAGTACATGTATTCAACTTAAACACATGAATATATAGAGCCATGATTATCCTTACATCTTACATAATCATATATTTAACAAGCCTTAACCATATGCCTTAATATGTAAACCATATATATTAGCATACAAACCATACAAAGTATGAACCTTCTCATAAGTAATTACTTATCTCATGAATTACAAAGTAAACAGCTAATAACAAAACCATCTTGATTATACCAAGAACATGGAACATGAGAAGCTTGCACTTATGAATAAATTTGTGTCTATGTTACTTATGACACACCCATAGCCCATATGCTTATAATAATCACATAAGCCGTCATTATTTCTTATTAGGCTATGCTAAACTTATTGGAACAATATTATGCGTGAGAACTTTAATCACTACCATGACAAACAAGAAATATCCATTTCTACTTGTATTCATATGAACAAAAAATACATTATTCATATCTTGAAAATAAGAAAACATGTCATGGCTTAACTTATTCACACAATGTAATCATATGAATTAACTTGATCTTATACTTTTAACAGAGTTAGCACAAGTACTTAATTAACATCATATGATTACTCTTAAACTTGTCATGCCTCAAACATAAATAAAAGGTATATATAACATGATTGATTGACAACTTGACATGCATACTAGCATACTTGAAACTTGAATCAATCAAGACATTTTATCAAGGCAAACTTGCATAAGTGCTAATCAAAATCTATGTAATATATAAAGCCAAAGGGGGTTATGGTACGCAAGTTTTACTTTGCCCATTTTACCCTTTGCGATTGATAAATTATAAGAATAGAATGGTAATTACAATACTTTTAATTTGCACTAAAATGATTATCAATGTAATTGTTACCACCAATATTTGAACCTCTAATGCAAGGAAAAACCCTTCAATTTTTGTACTCACTAGACCACCATATTTTTAGTTACTATTTTTTATATATATTCTCTATATCACTCTTTCACATTGGAACCATCATTTACTTCATGCTGTTTTTTTTTTGGGTTTCTGCTTTCCCTAATTTACATTATATTATTATTTTTTAATTTCTTTTAAGTTCCTATGTTGTTATCTTACATTTTTTTTTGATGTTTTATGTAAAGTAGAACATTAACTTTAATCATTTCTATTTCTTAAGAAAATAAAGTCAATTTTATTAAAAAAATCATTACTATATTATACCTATAGTATCAACATATACCTAATTTCCTTTGTATTATACCTAGAGTATCAACATAATATTTTTATGTCATAAGTCAACACACTTATTATTGTATGGTTTTTTATTTGTCTATTTATCTTTCTTTATAAATTAATTATAATCAAGGAAATTAGTCAATAATCTTATTTCTCAATTAACCTCCCTCACACCTCCCCTCCTCCAGTTTTCATGTTTATTCTCATTCTCATTCATTAACTAATTATTTTCCTATTGATCAAAATTATAAAATCTATCTAATATATTAACTTAAGGTTAAGTTAAATCATACATATAAATTTTTCTATGATTTTATGAAAATAAGAAAAATCATAAAATCTATCTAATATGTTGGTTGATGTTAAATAAATTAAATCATGCATATATAAATTTTTCTATCATTTACGAAAATGAGAAAAATCAAAATCTACCTAATATTTTGATTGGTGTTAACTTAAATCATGCATATACATGTGTGTGTGTAGAGAGACTGAGAAAAAGACAGAGATGTCATAATTTTATTTAAGTATTCAAATATAATTTAAATCAAAATTATTTAAAAGTAAGTCCATGATACAGTTTATATCTTTTTATTTAAAGATTATCGTTACATAATTGCATTCGCTAAGATATTCGATAATATTTGCCCCATAGAAATTAAAATCATATAAAAGTAAAAAAAAAAAACTATCATGAGGAAGCATATCTATAATGCATAATTATTGATACTGAGAGTAAACAAACAATAATGAATAATATTGCTTCCGTCTCACTATATTTTTATTTTGAACATATTCGTTCCAACTTATTTTGACTGTGCTCATTACAAGTTGAACTTATCTAAACTTATTTTGACTTTATTATACTAACTACAAAAATTTACTCTGAGGTATCCTAACTTTTGGTGAAATGTTTTTTCTGGTACCCCAACTTTTCAAAACTCATTTTGGGGTACCCTTAGTTTTAGGATTAGTAAATTAAAGGTGATTTTCCGGACAAAGTGTTGAATTTACCAATGAGTTTTAGATGTGAACTGGATTAAGGGTTTGAGTTGACGAAAATACCCTTTGATGGCCTCCCATACTAACAGAACCCAGGAAGAAAATAGGGACTTGCGGGGAGCAGCATTGATGGCCTCCCATACTAACAAAACCCAGAAAGAAAATTATATCAAATTCACATGACAAATAATTCAAACCCTAAAAACAATTCAAAATGAATCCTTTCATGGCAAAATTGGCATATCTGCTGCAGTAACATTGAAATCAACCATCTGGGCAAATGGGTTTTCATCAGGAAAATGAGGAAAAAATTCCGGAAACAGTGCGCAAAGTATTGCTCAGCAACGGTCGCCGATCGGAAATCCGAACAATTCAACCATGGAATCGTTTGCTAAAGCTCCGCGAGTAGCACTTCCCATCCCAACAAAATTCCCACAGCCAGGAATTGAATCCACAGGTGTCAAACTATAGTGCAAAGTTAGGTTTTTTTGATAAGAAAGTATACACTATAATTTACATTCATCTAATTTTAGTGGATGATTTTAGTAATAGATTTTCAATTCATAAATTATTGGCAACTGTAACAAATATCAAACCAATAACCCTAGGTTCCCACTACATAAATTATGAGAGTTCTAAATTTTCATTCCACAGACACAATATACGAATTTCATGTCCCAAAAAATAAAAAAAAACCATTAAACTAAAAGGGCATTATCGTCTATCTAGGTCAAAAATGAAGGACATTTCGGTCAGTTTACAAAATCAATCGGATTTTGGCCGGAAAATCACCTATTGATTTCTAATCCTAAAACTAAGGGTACCCCAAAATTAGTTTTGAAAAGTTGGGTACCAAAAAATAGTTTTCCAAAATTTAGAGTACCTCTAAGCAATTTTTTGTACTAACTAACTTGAACTTAGTTGTTTGATCTTATTTGAATTCATTTCAAAGAGTTGTTTTGCAAATTTATCTTGAATTTATATAACTTATTTTGGGACACAACTGAAAAGAAGATAACTTTAACTACACTAACTCACCAACAACCATCATGAGCCAAAGTCGAATTATTATTGAAGATTTTTAATTTTAAGAAAATTCGCACTTATTGCGTGCATCGATTATTAATTTTTTATGTGTTCGTGTATATATACACACAAAAAATAAATAAATTTAAAAATCGATGCACACAATGCGTGCGATTCAAAACTTGTATATATAACGACATATATATTTAAACAACTTATAATTCATGAATATTTTTCAAACACTTATAAACATATGATTGTCAAAACTTTAAGCATAATAAACTCACATTAGACAATCATTTTGAACTTGAGAGAAACATACAAAGACTTGAGACATATGATCAAACATATAAACCTTCTTTGCATAATCAAATAAATAAGAATTAATCACATGAATTCATCTTGAAACAAATTACCACGAATCCATATTCTCACAACTTATCAATTCCATGTAAAACTCATACATGTCATGAACACTTGCACTTTATTCATATTATGTATGATTAACAAGACATGAACCAAACAAGACAACACAAGTATATATCTCAAAAACATATTGTAGACACCGAAAATGGGTCAGACAGATTTTCAGCTTAACCCGGGGGACGAGATAATGAAGGTTCACGCGGACTTCCCTAGTTTGGGCCAAAATTGAGAAGGTTGGCGCAGATTTTGTCTTTGGGCCAAAAACGGGAGTTGGCGCGGATTTCATATTTTTGGCCCGGAGGGAAAATCCGCGCGGATTTGTTAGATTTGGGCCAAGCTTGGTGGGTTGGCGCGGATTTCACAAGTTTTGGGCCAAGTTGAAAGAGTGACGCGGATTTACAAGCCAAGCCCAGAGGAAAGTTGCGCGGATTCGGATCGGATCCGGATTCAAGCAGAAACAGAAAATCCGCGCGGATCTAGTCCTGGGTCAACCCTGAAATCCGCGCGGATCTAGTCACGGGTCAACCCGGAAATCCGCGCTGATCCGGTGCCGGGTCAACACAAAATCCGCGCGGATTACGCGATCCAACCGCAGGCGATTTGATCGACCAGCCGGCGATTGCGAGAGTGGCGCGATTTGTCAGAATCGCCAACCGTCGCCAACCGCCGCCAACCGTCGATAACCGCTGCCAATTTCGGACGCTTATTTAAGGATCCGCGCGGATCCAGATCAAGGGGTGGGAAAATTTGGTATTCGGGGAGGAGATTTTCTGGGAAAACACATTTAACACTGACGAACGGAAGATTCAACCCGACGAAACACAAGGAAATCCGCGCGGATTTCCGATTTAACCCTTCTCACCGCTCGATATTCTCACATCCAATCCGAATCGATTCCGCGACTTGTCTTTCAACCAAATTTGCATGATTTTGGGTATAATCATTGTTCTCTGCTCATATTTCTATCAGTTTTTGAAAGAATGTAACAATGTAGTTTATACGCCCCGCCCGCTGTAACTCTTAGTTTTTATTTTTTTTTATTCTGTATTGAACCTTTTACCTTATCGTTAATTGCATGACATTTTATTGAAATCTGTGACAACTTTTCTTTTTTATTTTCTAATGTAAACCCGACTTAGTAAGGGCCGCTTCGGCGGGCGGTGCAAGGGCATCCCCCTACACCGACACCTTTACCCCCGGATCCGTTCTTTTGGTTCGAGACCGGAGTCATTTTTTACCTTTTGTTAATTTTGAGTAAAATTAACTAGCGACTCCTTTTATTTTTATTTTTTTATTTTAACCCCATTTTCTTTTTTTAAAAAAACGGAAAGAGAAAAGGAAAAATTCCGGCCCAAAACAGCCCTGGAATCCGCGTGGATCCAGGCCTGTTTTGGCCCGTTTTCTTCCTTTCTTCTTTTCCAGTACAAAACCCAGAAAAACTCGTTTTGGCCAGGGCGGGTCCGGAATCCGCGTGGATCCGGCCCGTTTTGGCCCATTTTCCTTTTTTCTTTTTTTTTTGGTACAAAAACCTGTTTTGGCCTGGGCGGGTCCGGAATCCGCGAGGATCCGGCCCGTTTTGGCTCAATTTCCGTTTCTCCCTTTTTTGTTGCAAAAGCCTGTTTTGGCCTGGGCGGGTCCGGAATCCGCGAGGATCCGGCCCACTTTGCTTTTTTTTATTTTTTTTTAATTTTCCTTTCTTTTCTTTTCCCCTTATTTCGAAAAATGATTTCTAAAAAACAAATTTCCTTAAAGTCGTCCCTTAGGAAAAATAAGCAACCCCTCGTCGAATCGACCTTCCGTGGGGGACCGTGCCCTCCGGGCCGCGGGCCCTACAGTGGCGACTCCACTGGGGACTTATAAGAGGGTAAAACTTGAAAAGTCGGGTTTTCATTTTTTTTTAAAAAAAAAGAAAGGTTGTCACGTTTTTTTTTTTAGGCATTATTTGCATTTTACGGGCCTTCCCCTTCGTCGGGCACACAAGGTACCGTTTAGGAAAAAACCTTTATTTACCATTTTGGGGAAAATTTAACCATTCAACTCAGGTGGGTCCACTTAGACCTTCACCGAGCCGGTGGTTGTTTTTCCCCTCGCAATACTCCCTAATCCACACGATTAAATGGAGCAACCCGGGGGTATTAACCTTCCATGCACCCCATGGAGGCCAAATACCCGGGACACGAGTTAGGAGGCAGAAATAAACCGACCTGTAAACTCTAAATGTAGAACTTTGGCTAGGTTGAACTGCATTTGCATGCTATATGCTCTCTTCTTCCCTATCCTCGAACCCGAGACCATGCAGTAGTGCTTAGAGAAAAAATAAAAAAAAAAGTAGCTTTTTCTTTCGTTTTGTGTACGAACCGGTTTAGGCTCGACAGGCTGAGCCCGTAAAATCTGCGATTTACGGTGTGCTCACATCGGCGCAGCCCAAATTAGGGTGAGTCAGTTTTTGGGTCTAGGATTTAGCCCACACAGGACTCAAGCCCAGGGAATCCGCGCGGATTCCAGGTTGGGCCAGGTCAAGTGTGGTCCAAACCCTTCCCGTTTTCTGTTCTTATTTTGCATTTAACCTGATTTAGGCGGCGCTGAATTTGGTCACCGCGTCGGGCCTAAATCAGTGATCCATGTGTTGTGTGGTAGTTGTTTTTTCTTTCCTCTTTCTCTCGCTTTTTTTGTGTCTAGCCTGGTTTAGGCCCGCAAAGGCTGAGCCGTAAATCCGCATGATTTCCGTGAGCTCGGTCACTGGCAGGCCTAGATTAGGCGGTCCATGTGTTTGTGCGTGGTGGTCCAAATCATTGTTTTTTTTTTCTTCCCTCGTTCTTGTGTTCCACCTGGATTTAGGGTCGGCAGCTGGCCTGAGCCCAGGAAATCCGCGCAGATCCCAGTGGGCCAAAACCCCTGGAATCTGCGGATCCCGATAGCCTTGTAGTCAGGGCTTAAGTTGAGGTGGTTTCAGGTTTTTTTTTTAGTTTGTGTTTCCATGTTCATAAAGTCTTTTCATCTTGGGTCGAAAGATCATTTGGACCGTACAAGGTTGTTGGGCCTCATGGGATCCACACGGATTTTGTGAGTGGGCCTACCCTTGTGTGGTCCAAATGGGCTTTTAGTTAGTTTAGTCCGCTCGAATGGGTATGTTTAGCCCATATGTGAGGCCTGAGTTCTTTCTTTGGATTCGGCCCGATAAGGTCTAAATATGTCATGTTGGGCTCGAGTTTGCATTTGCATAGGAGTTTTATTTATGCTTCGATATGATTTTGAGCTTTAGTTCGATCATTCGAGTACAAATAAAATTCTTCATCCATAACATGCATCGTGTCTTGTCAGTTGGTGTTGAGCTGAGTCCTGAATTCCTTCATCTTCCCGAACAGAATTGGTTGGTTTTGGGTACATCAAAGGGACGAGATAGACTGGTTAGAAGCTTTTAACGTCTACTACAACAAGAATGAGGATCGCGGCCAGAAGGCAATTGACGAAGAAGCATCTGAAGCAAGAGTTGAGTCTTAGGTAATTGACCCACCTGAAACAATGTCAGATCATTCTGGAAGTCACCGGGATAGTGATCCAGAGGAGGGACCGGTGCCTCTTCCACCACCTCCTCCAAATCTTGAAATAAAGCAATCGACCAACATGATTACGAACATGCAAGTCACTATGAATGCTCGCCAGAGGCAGAATCGAGAATTGATGATATCATTCATGCCATGGAGGAGGCGAAGAATTCAAATATGAAGAATCCCCCTACGGGTGAAGTTGAGCAATCAAGAAAGGAGAAAGAGGGGTCAGTCCACGAGGTTTCAAACTTGAGACTTGACCATATTGAACAAATGTTGAAAGAGTCCACTCTCTTCAACAACCAGTTCATGGACAGCGTAGGCTTCACACCTGTTCCTCGGGGTAGACTTCCCCCTAAGTTCAACATGCCCGACATCAAGTTCCACGGTGTTGAGAGCCCGCATCAGCATGTGCGGAATTTTCTGGGGGCTATGACGCTGAAAGGAGTTGAGGAGGATATTTATCACATTATCTTTCTTTGGACTTTAGGCCCGGACGTCATGAAGTGGTATAACACACTCAGTCCCACCAAATCCTCTCAATGGAATTCACTTTGCAAGGAGTTCTTACACCAATACTCCTACAATGTTGACATGCCCGTCACTTTAAGGGACATGGAGCTCATGAAGCAAGGAGCAGAAGAGACATTCTCTGACTACTACGCTCGATGGAGGGCAAAAGCGGCTCAAATGGTAGATCGCCCTTCGGAGGAACATCAAGTAGATATGCTTGTGCAAGGCTTACAACCCTTGTACAACACCCATCTAAGGTTTCAACCCATTAAGGACTTTGCATCACTAAGATTGGCTGGAATCAAAATCGAAAGTGAACTGGCTAACTGGGGGCTGGAAGAACACTTATACTAACAAGCAAACTTCCGGCCTAGCAAGGGAAACACTCCATGTGCTGAAGCACTAGAACAACTTTCAAGAAAAGGATGCGCCAATGGAAAAATACTCTGAAGTTGGGAGGCCGGTGATTCTACAAGCGTCACAGAGTTTGGAGACGTCACATTGAACAAGATGTCTAGGTCGAAGCAATTATCCAGTCGAAATGCTCTGAGTTATCGCCTTTGTGCAAGCCTTTCATTCTTGAGTACTTCTTGCATGATTGTTGAATTTTAGTAATTGTTTATCTTTTGAGCTAGTGGAAGGGTTAGTAGAATAACCCGTGAGATTTTAAGCCTTCATAGACTATTTATTATATATATAGTCTCATTTTCTTTTTGTGTGTAACTCTTTCATGTGTGCATCTCTAGAACTTGGCTTGACATTCCTTAAAATCACATTGGGCATATGCATTGTGTTAATATGATTGAGGCATCCTTTTGTTAGCTACATAGCCAAATGGCCACCTGACATTTTAACCTCTTTTTGCAAACCCTTGCTAACCCTTTTTTCCTGTCTTGTTGTTTACCCTATAAGTGCACACCCTTGGCCTTTACATAATTTCCTACCTTTATCCAAGATAGAATGAGCAACAGTTCAGTTGTATGAGGCAGTTTCGTGGTCGATTGTTGAGAGTGGATAGTTGGTTTGTTGCTACAAGGGAAGTACATTGTTGAATATCCTTTCTATTTTTTTTTCAAAGGTTATAACTTGTGACTACCGGGATTTGAGTTGCTCTTTAGATTTTCATGCTATTCATTAAAAAAAAAAGAGTTCAAAAACTAGGAATTCATAATAAAACAAAAGAAGCAAAATGAAAAAAAAGAAAAGGAACAGAAAAAAAAAGAAAAAAAAGAAAAAGAAAAAAAAAAGAGAGAAGTTTTATTTTTTGTTTTAATTTTGGGTTTTGACTTGTATGTGGTACTCTATCCCGGTTTTCTTTTGTTATGGATGTTTTGTGTTCGTTTAAGGTTCAGTGTGGAGGTGTTGTATTGCGTGTAATGGAAATGTTGTTGCTCCTTAGGTACTTGGCTACTTAGCTCCACATTTTCCAAATGATTTCCCTCCTTACCTTAGCCTGAACTCCATTACAACCTTTTGAAAGTCCTCATGATTAGCATTTTTGCATGTTGTCCTCAGTGATGGAGGGTTGAGAGTCTTGCCAAGCTTATGGCAGTTGTATGCATTGGAATGAGTCTGAGTGAACCCTCATATTTCTAAACACATTGAGAGGAGTGTTCCCCTTTACCTAAAGTGAGGATCTACTAGCTTCACTAGCTCATCAATTGCTAAGGTGATACATGATTGTTTAGGAGTACAATATAGAGTAATGGTTTTGTATCTTGGTCTTATGCTCATAGTATTGAAATAGAGTTTTCTTTGAAATGAATTTGACCCTATTGAGTCTCTATTATGCACCTCATTCTCATCGGTCTTATTTACATGTGATATAAGGTCTTTTCCGCTGTTGATTAAACTTGCTCGTAAAGTCTCGCACCTTCTTTTCTTCATGGCCTTTCTTCATGGACATGGGGCTTTCTTCCTTTGTATGTCTTCTTTCGAATTGGGGGCTTCTGTTTCCCTTTGTCTTCCTTTCGAATCAGGGGCTTTCTTTCCTCTGTTTTCTTTTTCAATTGGGGGCTGCCAGGATATAATTCATTTTGGCTTAGATTCCCTGATCATTACCAGTTGCATCCAGGGTCAGTTTTTTTTTTTTTCCCACCTTTTAGCAGTCAATCTAGGGTGCCTAAGAGTGGGCGTTTCGTTCTCGTCTCTTCTCGTGGAAATTACACGTCAGTTTTGTCACTTTCCTTCATATTTCATGGGATAGCAAGATCAAACTCTACTATCCAGGGGCGATAAGTTATAGCTGCAGAAAAGTCCTAGCAGATTTTTGTAAGGCTGAATCTTCGCGGATTTTTCAAGAACGAATGTTCATCATCAATTCTTCCGGCAACACTTTACATAAGAATAACTTTTTTTTAAGCATGTTCTTCACGAGTCAAGTCCCTATGATCCCTTACAGGGCAGATTGATCGTTTGGATACTTTCATGACAATTTGCACGGTCCACAATTTTAAAGAGAATTCCGCAGAAGATTGTATAATTGGACTACTTTTTTAAAGCATGTCCAACGTAGGGCCCAACATTAGAAGCCAAGTCCTTGAACAACTTTTGTAAAAGCATGTTCACATTTATCAATTTGAGCTTGAAGATCTTAGCAGATTTCTCATTTCATGAGGTTCTTACGGACTTTTGGTGGCTTGTCACACTGAGCATATTCACTCCTAGCATATTCATGAAGCTTCAGAAAAAGGGGAAAACCATGGAAATTCAATGTCTTAAAGACAATGTCAAATATAGCAACTGGTGATCCGAACCAAAGAACTATCCTTAAGTTATTAGCCACTGACTTATTAAGTCAGCAACTAAAATACTTACACAACCTTTTGAACTACGACGGCCTGATTCCACTCATAAAGTGGATACGTAGGAAGCTTTTTGAAGTCCGGCCCAAATAATTGAACAAAAGTAACTTCTTCGAACGATTTCCCAAAAGGATTCTACCCAGCTTCCAAGTCGTGCTCAAACAGATTAAAGCAGAATCCTTGCAAATAAGAGCACTAGTGGACTTTATGACCGATAGAGACTCAAACCTCTTTTCTCGGCGATTATTTATGTCCAACTGAAGTCTCGGTAGACTCCATGTTGATCTAAGCTCGAGGTTCTCTCGAGGTCCACAATTAGAGTGTTTCAGACATCGATTCTCATGGATTAGAGTCATCACATATTTGAAGGAGGTTTGAAGCCGAGTTTACGGTTAAAAATGCTTGTCGATTTTGGTTCTCATCATTTGAGCGTCCCGATATTTCAAGAGTCATCGACCACATTTCAATACCTAGACTTTCTTATGCATTGCATGTGTCTTGCATCATCATAGATTAAAAGAGTCTGATAAGTGCATTAACATCATAGAGTCCTTTCATTCCTTTATAAAAGATAAATGAACGATCTAAGCATTATACATGCTCTCGGTGCTCATCAATGGAGATCCAATTTATCACTGCCGAACTCAAGAACCGGTAGCTGCCTGATCAACGCGATCGCCAAAGTTCCCACTTTCATGATCAATGAAATGATAGATAGCGGCGTGAAATCTTGCAAGGCATATCCCAAAACTCTTTTTTCATTTTGGGTTAAGCCCAACAAGATGGTGAAACTTACACCGAACATCTCGCTAACTTTAGCGATTAGAGCAAGACTTCAAACGAGAGCATATCTTCAGCTGGCTCTAATTGGGTGCAAAGCTCGCGAATTTCAGAACTTCACCAAATGAAGCATAATGGGAGTTTTCAAGTCCTTGTTGATCCCAAAGCGTAAATCTCTAAAGGTTTTACTAAATGTCAACACGAGCCAATGATTTGACTCGGATCATCATGTAAAGAGTTAGAGGACGAACCACTAAAAGTGACTCTCCTAATTCATCGGATGCTTCATTAATCCGCGAATTCTTCGTCGCCCTCGCAGATTAAGTTATCAAACCGGACTCCTGGATTCCTTGCGGATTCTGTCATCGAATATGACAGGCTCAAATGAGCTCAAGCAAGATCTTGCACAAATATGGCAAGCTTATCTAGTCTTAAACAAAGCTGTGCCAACTCCATCCAGGCGCTGATCCTCCATCATCAAGTTGGAACCCTGATTTCCTCGTCAACCCCCATCCGCCGACAGGGAGTTTTTTTTTTCATTGGCTAGCAGGATTTTTTCCACTATCCTCATTTATACTTAAAGAGAAAATGTATATCATTTTCTAGGGGAGGCGACCCCGCGTTTTGACTTTTCTTTGATACTTATAAGTTTCGTTGTCTTCTTGTAGGTACCAATCCTTCAATATTTTTCGGGCTACCCCCGGGAAATTCATCAAAGCCTGGATGATTTCCAGCAATCTCAGATGGACTACCTCCACATGTCATTGAAGTGTTCGGGCTATCCCCGAAAAGTTCATCAAAGCCCGACAATATCCAGACCAAAGCTAGCCAGATCAATTACGAATTCTCGTATTCAAGCTACCCTTGAATATTCAAAAGCCCGACGACATCCAAGAAATCAAGATCGGACTACCTCGGTCGGAAGTCCAAGCTACCCTTGATTAATCACCGACGACCTCCAAAGAATCAAGTCAACAATTCGGACTACCTCGATTGGCTACAAAAGTATACTTTGACTTTCGTCTTACTCGACTCACCAAAGTGGGGCTATCTCAGAGACACCAAAATGGGTCAGACAGATTTTCAGCTTAACCCGGGGGACGAGATAATGAAGGTTCACGCGGACTTCCCTAGTTTGGGCCAAAATTGAGAAGGTTGGCGCAGATTTTGTCTTTGGGCCAAAAACGGGAGTTGGCGCGGATTTCATATTTTTGGCCCGGAGGGAAAATCCGCGCGGATTTGTTAGATTTGGGCCAAGCTTGGTGGGTTGGCGCGGATTTCACAAGTTTTGGGCCAAGTTGAAAGAGTGACGCGGATTTACAAGCCAAGCCCAGAGGAAAGTTGCGCGGATTCGGGTCGGATCGGATTGGCAAGCAGAAAATCCGCGGATCTAGTCACGGGTCAACCACGAAATCGCGGATCTAGTCACGGTCAACCCGAAATCTACGATCCGTGCCGGTCAACACAAAATCGCGGATTCTCGCCTACCAACCGCAGTGATCGACTAATCGCCGGCAGCCAGACGAGAGTGGCGCGATTTGTTTCAGAATCGCCAACTGCCGCCAACCGCCAACTAACCGATAATAACGCCAATTTCGACGCTTATTTAAGGATCCGCGGATCGGATCAAGGGGGAAAATTTGGTATTCGGGAGGAGATTTTCCGGAAAACAAATTTAACATCGATTTAACGGAAGATTCAACCCGACGAACACAAGGAAATCCGCGGATTTCCTCGATTTAACCCTTCTCACCGCTCGATATTCTCACATCCAATCCGAATCAGATTCCGGCGACTTGTCTTTCAACCAAATTTGCGCAGATTTTCGGGGTATAATCTGTTGTTCTCTTCGTTCATATTTCTATCAGTTTTTGAAAGAATGTAACAATGTAGTTTATACGCCCCGCCCGCTGTAACTCTTAGTTTTTATTTTTTTTTATTCTGTATTGAACCTTTTACCTTATCGTTAATTGCATGACATTTTATTGAAATCTGTGACAACTTTTCTTTTTTATTTTCTAATGTAAACCCGACTTAGTAAGGGCCGCTTCGGCGGGCGGTGCAAGGGCATCCCCCTACACCGACACCTTTACCCCCGGATCCGTTCTTTTGGTTCGAGACCGGAGTCATTTTTTACCTTTTGTTAATTTTGAGTAAAATTAACTGGCGACTCCTTTTATTTTTATTTTTTTTTATTTTAACCCCATTTTCTTTTTTTTTAAAAAAAAAACGGAAAGAGAAAAGGAAAAATTCCGGCCCAAAACAGCCCTGGAATCCGCGTGGATCCAGGCCTGTTTTGGCCCGTTTTCTTCCTTTCTTCTTTTCCAAGATAAAACCGGAAAAAACTCGCTTGGCGGTATGGTCCGTAATCCGCGTGGATCCGGCCCGTTTTGGCCCATTTTCCTTTTTTCTTTTTTTTTTGGTACAAAAACCTGTTTTGGCTTGGGCGGGTCCGGAATCCGCGAGGATCCGGCCCGTTTTGGCTCAATTTCCGTTTCTCCCTTTTTTGTTGCAAAAGCCTGTTTTGGCTCGGGTGGGTACCGAATCCGCGAGGATCCGGCCCACTTTGCTTTTTTTTATTTTATTTTTTTTTAATTTTCCTTTCTTTTCTTTTCCCCTTATTTCGAAAAATGATTTCTAAAAAACAAATTTCCTTAAAGTCGTCCCTTAGGAAAAATAAGCAACCCCTCGTCGAATCGACCTTCTGTGGGGGACCGTGCCCTCCGGGCCGCGGGCCCTACACATATATATAAGAACTTTCATGAATAAACATTGTCTTAACTCAAGCATGCTTGTATCTCTAGCGAAGAATAACACTAGTCATGTACATAAACTTAAACATGTGAATCATATAGATTGACATACATACTTGTACATGTACATATATGACTACTTTAAAAACACATGCTTATCATTTCATCAATTTACAATAAATTGATAAACTCATGTACTCAAATGTAAATAATCATGATAAACTTAATAAACAATTATCATACTTTATATTCAATAAAACAACTCATATATGAATAACACATATATGTACTTAACCATGAACATGCCATAAAAAGCATAAAATCATAAACTCACTTAACATGGCACTTTGTGATTTACTTGACAAATAATAAAATCACACTTAAAAGACTTGGCAAATGGCTAAGAAAACATGTACTCACAAAACACCTTAACACACCACTTTCTTGAAAAACTTATAAATGGTGACTTAACAAGGCGTATAAATAAATCTCAACATGTTTCTAATTAATCCATCCATTTGAATTAACCCAAATTCAAATCAAGATAACTTATGCCACTTAAAAATAATATGCCAACTTAACTAAATAAATAACTTATCTCGATATGAAGGCAATCTCATCATACTCCTTGAACCTCTTGAGTATGAACCTCAATCACCATTGCCACAATCGATCGATAATTTAACTACATTAATCAAATGAATCACAATTGATTAATAATCTTGATAATCAAAATTAATAAACTTGAATAAACAAAAACTTGTATAAAGCAACATAAACTTATTTTTCGATTCCATAGCATCTTGATCTTGAAATTCCTGTTAGGTTTTAGATTATCTATTTCCTAAACAGATACAGATTAATTGGCGGAATATTATAACAGTTATAAACAATTAATCATAACAACTGCAGAGGCTTTAGTAATTATACCTGATCGCTAATTCCTGCTGAAGAAGAGGTTGACCTTCCAGATTCCAATGCTGAAACCCTCTACTGAAAAGTCCACGCAGCGCTCCGGGAACCCGATTGCTAGATCGACCCGATCGAGACGAATCTCAATCTAAGATGTATGTGAGATTGTTTCAGGAAACTGGTATCGTTTCCTGAAACTAGAACCGCAAAGGGAGAGAGAGGAACTTAGGAAACCACTCTGGTATTTCTCTAAGAGTCGAAGGCAGATGGTGTGAAATAATCTCTCCCAGAGACCCCTTTATATAGTGTTTAAAAAATCTAGGGAAAGGGTTCAAAACCCTAAAGGGCCGAAAAGGACAACGATGCGATTTCTGGGCTCAACACGGTCCGTGTTGAAACAACACGGTCCGTGTTGGACTCCAGAGAGTCCAAATATTCGGCCCACGGACACCACGGATCGTGGTGTATCAACACGGACCGTGTTGGGTCAACACGGTCCGTGTTGACCCCAATTCGGTCCGTGTTGGGCTGATTTTTCAAAGAAATCAGTTTCCAACTTTTCTAAATTTGATACAATATCATTTAGGTTACATACATGTTCCAGGGCACTGACTTGTGTGACCCAGTAGGACCAAATAATATAATTGTAATTAAACTTATTTAATTACTAATTATAGAGGTCTCTAGCAAGACATATAATTACTATATTACTTTGGTTTAATCTCCGTGTGTATCGAACATTGTCGGGACATTCCCAACAATCTCCCACTTGTCCCACAAGTGTTCGATTCCTTGAATTCCCTTGTCACTTACTGTCTCTAGTTCGGATAAGGTAAGCTGATGTCATCCTTATGTAAGGTCCGAAACGTTCCTCGGTCTCCGAGTTTAGACTTTGAAAAACAGATGATCAACTATTGATTCAACTGAGCTCGGCCAAGCATTTTCAGTCAATCTCACCGAGTGGCCAACGAGACAATCCCCTAATAGGGAGGACAATGCAATCTTGTTCATACACATTCTCACATGATCCAATCAGAACCTGCATAATCGCCTTTATAGCCTACTGTTACGAAAGACGTTTGACGCGCTCCAAAGTCACAGCAGACCATGTAGTCCATGTATTGAACTCAGGATTTAGGAATTTTGAGTAGTGAGAGATCTTATGACATTCCTAACTTAAAGAGCTCCCACTGCGGGTCAGTTCGGTAGTTGTTCTCAACAGTACCCATGTGATTGATTTATGATGTCATCACATCACTATGATCACGAAACTTGATCATCACCTCAATCCTACATGCTAATTGTGTTGATATTATCACTGTTCCTACGTGATAATACAATTAGGAACCAGGTCGACTGTCGACCAAGACTAGCGTTATCAAGTTCATTAATGGGGTTTCAGAAATCGAACCTCATCCAATTTCCCATTTTGAATGCGCTAACCCTTTTGGACATTCACATAATTCTAAACCAAAATTATGTAAAGTTTTGATTTTATTAATAAATGATGAATAAATAACGATTACAAACCATGAGCCATCTAATGTTCAAAATGTAACTTAATAACATCATTCAAGATGTCTAATTCCTATTGCATGAGTAAGACTCTCATACTTCGCTTGCGACAGGGGTTTAGTAAGTGGATCGGCGACGTTCTCATCCGTATGAACCTTGCACACATTAATATCACCTTCCTCGACGAATTTTCGAATGATGTGATACTTTCTGGACACATGCTTAGCTTTGTTGTGTGCTCTAGGTTCCTTTGCCTGAGCAATGGCCCCACTGTTGTCACAGTATAAGTCCACGCCTTCCGCAATACTAGGCACAACTCCAAGCTCTTTGATGAACTTCTTTACCCACATTGCCTCCTTCGCAGTTTCAGATGCTGCGATGTATTCTGCCTCAGTTGTAGAATCAGCGACAGTGCTTTGCTTGGAACTCTTCCAGCTCACTGCCCCACCATTTAAACAAAAAACGTATCCAGATTGGCTACTGTAGTCATCCTTATCCGTCATGAAACTGGCATCAGTGTAACCTTTTACACTTAGCTGTCTCTCACCTCCATAGATTAAGGACAACTCCTTAGTTCTATTCAGATACTTAAGTATGTTCTTCACATCACCCAAAGGTTTCTCACCCGGTTGGCTTGAAACTCACGCACATACTTAAAGCAAAAGCTATATCTGGCCTTGTACATCTCATAGCATACATTATAGACCCTACAGCCGAAGCATAAGGTATATTTTTCATCTTTTCCTGGTCTTCAGATGTCCGAGGACAATCTGTTTTACCAAGTGATGTGCCATGAACCATGGGAATGAATCCTTTCTTGGAGTTCTGCATGTTGAACCGATTCAACACCTTATCAATATAATTTGTTTGATTTAATGCAATCAAACGCCTTGATCTATCTCTATAGATCTTTACTCCAAGAATGTACTGGGCCTCACCGAGATCCTTCATTTGGAAATTTTTCCTAAGCCATGTCTTACAAGACTCCAGCATAGGAATGTCATTTCCAATGAGGAGTATATCATCCACATACAGAACTAGAAAGACTATTTTGCTCCCACTGAGTTTTCTAAAAACACAAGGCTCTTCTTGGTTTTTCAAGAAACCAAACTCTTTGATTACTTGATTAAACCTTTGATTCCAACTCCTTGAAGCTTGCTTGAGGCCATAAATGGCCCTTTGCAGCTTACGGACCTTCCCAAAACCTTTGGGATCTTCAAAACCTTCAGGTTGTGTCATATACACTTCCTCTTCTAGAATCCCATTCAAGAATGCAGTCTTGACGTCCATTTGCCATATTTCATAGTCATACCATGCAGTTATGGCAAGGAGTATCCTGATAGATTCAAAAGCCGCTACTGGGGAAAAAGTCTCTTCATAGTCAATACCATGAATTTGAGTGAAACCTTTTGCCACCAGCTGTGCTTTGTAAACACTAGGTTTACCATCCATGTCGGTTTTCACTTTGAAGACTCATTTGTTTCTGATGGCTCTAGCGCCTTCAGGCAAGTCAACCAAGGTCCAAACCTTGTTTTCGTACATGGAGTCTATCTCGGATTTCATGGCTTCGAGCCATTTCTTGGAATCTGGGCTCGCTAAAGCTTGTTTGTAGGTCTCGGGCTCATCATATTCTACAAGGAATATGTTGATTTCCGATATCATGAGATAACCGTATCTCTCAGGAGGGTGAATGTCCCTACTGGACCTACGAAGGGGTATGTCCACATTCCCTACTTCTTTATCGACCTGTCCCCCGACTACCTGTTCATCATTCCTTTCTTGTTGAGGATCAACGGAGATTGGAATGTAAGTAGTGGTGACGGGGTGTGGGATAAGATTCGAAGTGGTTTGTGGCTCTTGAACTTCACCTAGTTCAATTTCTCTCCCACTCTTTCTCTTAGAGACAAACTCGTTCTCTAAGAAGAAAGCATTCCGAGACACAAACACTTTGTTCTCAGAACGGTTGTAGAAGTAATACCCTTTGGTTTCCTTAGGATAGCCCACAAAGAAAACCTTTTCAGATCTGGGTGCAAGCTTGCTGTCAGGTAAAACCTTAACATAGGCTTCACATCCCGAAATCTTTAAAAAAGATAAACTAGGAACTCTTCCTCTCCATATCTCATATGGTGTCTTTTCAGTAGCTTTAGTCGGAGTCCTATTTAGAATGAGCGATGCAGTTTCAAGAGCATGCCCCCAAAAGTTAAGTGGTAAATCTGACTTTGCCATCATCGATCGTACCATATCTAATAGGGTGCAATTTCTCCTTTCAGATACACCATTGTGTTGTGGTGTTCCTGGAGGAGACAATTGTGAGACAATCCCACAAGTTCTTAGATGGTTAATGAATTCTTGGCTCAAATATTCTCCACCTCGATCTGATCGAAGAGTTTTTATTGTTTTGCCAAGTTGATTCTGTACTTTATTTTGGAATTCTTTGAACTTTTCAAAAGATTCAGATTTATGACGCATTAGGTAGATATACCCATATCTACTAAAGTCATCAGTAAAAGAAATGAAATAGTAGAATCCTCCTCTAGCATTTGTGCTCATTGGTCCGCATACATCAGTATGTATGAGCCCTAATAAGTCATTGGCCCGTTCACCAGTTCCAGTAAAGGGTGACTTAGTCATTTTTCCCATCAGACATGCCTCACAAACTTCAAACTTTTCAAAGTTTAAGTTTTCCAGAATTCCTGTACTTTGCAGTTTCTGGATGCGATTCTGATTAATATGACCTAGCCTACAATGCCAAAGGTATGTTTCATTTGAGTCTTTTGTTTTAGCCTTTTTGAATTCGATGTGACAAATTTGTTTATCTAAATCTAATATGTAGAGGCCATTCATGCGAATACCCGCACCATAAAAGATTCCATTCTTTGTAAATGAAAAACGACCATTCGTAATATTAAAAGAATAACCTTCAATCTCAAGTACAGCTACTGAAATTAAATTCTGACTAATAGTGGGAACAAAATAACAATTATTTAGTTCTAATATAAGTCCTGAAGGTAAAGATAAACTATAAGTCCCTACGAAGACAGCCGCAACTCTTTGCCCGTTTCCTGTGCGTAGGTTTACTTCATTCTTACTGTTTCTACTTTATGGGTATTAGATACCGGTTGACCGTGTTGACCCAACACGGTCCGTGTTGATACACCACGATCCGTGGTGTCAGTGGGCCGAATATTTGGACTCTCTGGAGTCCAACACGGACCGTGTTGTTTCAACACGGACCGTGTTGAGCCCAGAAATCGCGCCGTTGTCCTTTTCGGCCCTTTAGGGTTTTGAACCCTTTCCCTAGGTTTTCTAAACACTATATAAAGGGGTCTCTGGGAGAGATTATTTCACACCATCTGCCTTCGACTCTTAGAGAAATGGTGGTGGTTTCTGTTCCTCTCCTCTTTGCGGTTCTAGTTTGAAACGATGCAGTTTCTGAAACAATCTACATACATCTTAGATTGAGATTCGTCTCGATCGGGTCGATCTAATCGGGTTCCGGGCTGCGTGGACTTTTGATGAGGTTTCACATTGGAATCGGAAGGTCAACCTCTTCTTCAAATAGAATTGCGATCGGTATAATTACTAAAGCCTCTGCGGTTGTTATGATTAATTGTTTATAACTATTATAATATTCGCCAATTAATGCGTATGCTGTTAGAAATAGATAACCTAAAACCTAACGAATTGGTGGCTCGATACCACTGTTAGGTTTTAGGTTATCTATTTCTAAACAGATACATTAATGGTGAATATTATAACGATTATAAACAATTAATCATAACAACGCAGAGGCTTTAGTAATTATACCGATCGCTAATTCTGGCCAAGAAGAGGTTGACCTTCCGCATTCCAATGTCAAAACCTCTCTAAAAGTCCACGCAGCTCCCGAACCCGACATTAGATCGACCGATCGAGACGAATCTCAATCTAAGATGTATGTGAGATTGTTTCAGAAACCGTATCGCTTCTCAAACTAGAACCGCAAAGGGGGAGAGAGGAACTTAGGAAACCACTCTGGTATTTCTCTAAGAGTCGAAGGCAGATGGTGTGAAATAATCTCTCCCAGAGACCCCTTTATATAGTGTTTAGAAAACCTAGGGAAAGGGTTCAAAACCCTAAAGGGCCGAAAAGGACAACGGCGCGATTTCTGGGCTCAACACGTTCCGTGTTGAAACAACACGGTCCGTGTTGGACTCCAGAGAGTCCAAATATTCAGCCCACGGACACCACGGATCGTGGTGTATCAACTCGGACCGTGTTGGATCAACACGGTCCGTGTTGACCCCAATTCGGTCCGTGTTGGGCTGATTTTTCAAAGAAATCAGTTTCCAACTTTTCTAAACTTGATACAATATCATTTAGGTTACATACATTGTTCCAGGGCACTGACTTTTGTGACCCAGTAGGACCAAATAATATAGTTGTAATTAAACTTATTTAATTACTAATTATAGAGGTCTCTAGCAAGACATATAATTACTATATTACTTTGGTTTAATCTCCGTGTGTATCGAACATTGTCGGGACATTCCCAACAATTCCATCCCTCAAACTCGATCATCCATGGTGACAATAAGTCTTAAGATTGTTGGAAAAACAATGAGATGGATAAACACGGTCACATGGAAGATGGGGGATCACTTGGGTAGCTAGAAGTCGACGGATACACCGACTTCCCTTAAGACTTATTCACTAGACCGTGAGAAGACTCAAGGGTAAAACCTAACCTGCTTGTAAACAAGGTTACAAGATTTCTCAAGGTACTCTTAAAGAGTTGTTGCAGTCAACACCTTAGGAGTGTGTTGAATGCTTTCTAGATAGGAAGAAGAAGAGGAATGAGGGTGTGGATGAATTGTGAATTCATCTTCCTTATATAGACAAACTTTGGAGTCATAAGGTGGTCAAAACTTTCCATTTGCATGGGGCACAATCCAAGGGATTATGTTTGAATGATATTAATGAGAAATCATGACTGATTTCTCAGTCAATATCATCCAAAATCATGACCAAATTCATTTCAACACGAGGCATAAATCATGGGATTTGAAATTCAATCCCGACTGTGATCAACACGGATCGTGTTAGATCAACACGGTCCGTGTTGTAGCCAACACGACCCGTATTGATCCTGTGCACGCTTTTCTTACTCTCTGGAGGCCAACACGGGTCGTGTCATACTTAGCACGATCCGTGTTGGGTCCATTTCTCTTGTTAAGCTCGTTTTCGACCTATCCGGTCAATCCTATGCTTATAACTTGTATTTTATGCCTCTTAACTCTTGAAATACTCCAACAATGACAATTGTGTAATTCCAAATGTAATTGTGTAACCAAGGGTAGGTTAGTCAATTTACACATTTCACCGGATTTCGGCAAGTTCCGGCGAATTTGTCCCCAATTCATAGATTCTTAAAAACATAGATCACCCAATTATAATTTTCAATAATATGATCTCCAAAAAATAGTTTCCTTAAAATAGAGGATACACTCAAGCAATTTTTTGTCGTGATTGGGTTGCTCGTTGTCGGAAGATTTGCAGAATTAATGCAAGAGCTTGGACAAGATAATGACAGAGGAATAATAAGATTAGGAGATGACATGAGTCTCATTCACCAAATTTTCATTTATTAGAGCACCCGCAATAGTGAGTTTGAGTTTGACTAATTGGATGATGTGAAATCTGTGGACCCCTACTAAGAGAGTCAAAAGTTATCCCTTTATTTAACTAGCTTTCCAATGGTACGCATTAGTTTGACTCATATTAATTAAAGAATTATTGGACAATAATACACTAAACTTTAGGGGTATTAGACAATAATACATTGAACTTTTTTTTGGACTCTAATACACTGAACTTTGAGGGTATTGGACAATAATGCACTCAGACCAATTCAGCTGGTGGTTGACGCGGTGGTTGTCCTACTTTGAAGTTTCGTTTTTCTATTTTTTTCCAAAAAAATATATTAGTCATCCTGCTTATGTGTACTTTCTTACACGACAACAACTGTTTTCTGAAAAAAATAGAAAAACGAAACCTCAAAGTAGGACAACCACCGCGTCAATCACCAGCTGAATTGGTCTGAGTGCATTATTGTCCAATACCCTCAAAGTTCAGTGTATTAAAGTCTAAAAAAAAAGTTCAATGCATTATTGTCCAATATCCCTAAAGTTCAGTGTATTATCATCCAATAATCCTTAATTAAAAAAGTAAGTGGATCCTACTTAATAATTTAATTAATTTGGTTATATTGATAAAAAGTGATGCAGATGAGGGGAGAGAGAAAAAAATATGATTAAAATATTAGTGTGTTCAACTCACGTTCAAACTCGTCTCGCGAGACTGACGGCGAAATTCTCGCGATACGAGTGTCATTCTCGCTACAGAAATGTCATACATGATTTCATTTCATTCTCATCTTGTCATGTCACCAGTGAGTCGAATTTAAACTCACCATTGCGGATGACCTTATGATTTTTTGACTTTAATTTTTTCGATAGTAAGTATTAATTATCAATTATATGAAGTTTTGAATATATTGGCTTAGTCAACGAGCACAAATTGCACTCTAATCTAATTGACCCCATTCGTTAGATATATTTTATGCGCTTTTTGTAAATACAAAAAAAATAGGGGCAGTTAAGGCTCGAACGAAGTGTTGGTAGAAGTTTTAGCTCTAATTCCCAAGTTCATGGATAAAAGTATAATTTTATGCAATTTATATGTGATATGATAGTCATAGAATTTGATTATATCATTTTATATCAATTTAATTTATAATAATATTGTTTTATGTTAGAGTAAGACACTTAAAAAGTATCTTCCCTCACGACTCATATCAATTTCAAATAAGATTTGAGTGATGTTATATATCTTGGTGCAAAATATTGTTTAAAGTGTGTTGTTTTTATGAAAGGACAATGATACACATCTTGCCGTCATTTTGCTTTATGAAATTGATATGTATTATGGTTGTGATACTATTTTTTATGGGTACAATTAATTATCAATTATAAGAAACTTAGAATTTGTTGGTTATACTAACAATTTACAAGTGACACCCGAATTGAACGAACCTTATCCGTGAGGCATATTTTAGGCATTTCTTTTGTAAATTTACAAAATTATGAAAAAATATAATTTTGTACAATTTATATGTTGTATTATAGTTATAGATGTCAATCACTTTTTATTTTCAATTTGTAGAGAATAGTGAAGCTGGAATTCTATTATAGCTTTACTATTTTCTTTTTATTTCATCCGATGAGCTGGCTCAGTTCGATAGCCCTCAGTGATTGTATATATATATATATATATATATATATATATATATATATATATCCCTTGTACCGTTGCTAGGTCGTCTAGACAATAACAGAATGACTTCTCTCTCTCTCTCTCTCTCCGCATTTGTGCTGAATCATCATAATTTAATATGTAGATATATAGGTTTTATACAAAGGAAATACACTACTAAAAATGTGTTTATTACCAACTATTTTTTCCAACCAATTTAAACGGTTGGAAAAACCAACCATTTTAATAATCACTTCATTTTTTTCTAATTTCCAACTATTTTTCTAATTTTAGGTGCGAAAAATGGTTGAACATTTCAATCATTTTCACCAAAATGGTGGAAAGTTTTCTTATTAACATTTTCCCTCTTGTTTGAAAATAGTTGGAAAAATGGTTGGTAATATTACACACATTTTTAGTAGTGATACCACCAAAATGTGCATTGCCTTAAGACTCATATCATTTTCAAATAAGATTTTGAAGATGAGATATACCAAGACCTTTGTGTTTTGAAATTCTTTTTATTATTTTTGTAGGTATATTTCAAGCATATTTTGGAATTTCCAAAATAAAGATATTTAGTGGTAGCATTAGTGATATTTAACATCCAAGCGTATTAGGATTAATTTTCGGTTAGAAAACAATTTTATTCATTCTACACTGGAGTAGTGGGGAAACCGGTAAATAATGTCTACATTGGCTTTGCTTACTCAAAATTAGAAGCATGTTTAATTGTGTAAATGCCAATTAGAAGCATTCTCAATTAGCGTGTGGGATGGGGACGAATAGGGGTGGAAAAAAATCGGGTCCAGATCTTATCGGGATTGGGCAATTCGAGTATTCGGTCAAAAACTCCAAACCCGGATTCTGACCGAATTTTAATTCGAACAAAATGACCAGACCCGAACTTGATCGAATGACCGAATTTAATTAATTTTTTTTCAAAACAAAAATTTAACTGAATACTAGATCTTTTGACCAAATATGACCAATTCACCAAATTTGACCGAATGACCGAACTTGACCAAATACGAAATTTGAGCCTCTTCATGTGAGTTATTAACACTATCTTCATACTCGGATTCGGTCAACTCAAACACGGATTGACCGAATCTAAATTTTAACCAAAATTCGTCAACCCGAATTTAAATTCGATCATGACCGGATGACCGAATTTCAACTTCGGTCAAAAAACCATGTCCAATATCCGAATTTTTCAGGTCGGTCAAATTCGATCATTCGAGTTGGTCAAACTTTTGCCACCCCTAGGGACGAAAAAAGGTCGCTTTATTCTGAGTACAGGAAAGTCACTTCTCATATCATTTTAAGTGTGTTGGTGTAACACCAATTTGTGTGCCTTGATCAATGAGTATTATAGAAACCTGAATTCCTTCTTTAGCAATTAATTAGAATCAACAAAGTTTGATATATATATATATATATATATATATAGACAATCAATCATATTAATCTCATAGGGCTTTGACATATATACAATATTTTTTATTGTGCATCAGAATAAGAAAAACTACAATAATAGTCTTAGTAATTAATATGATTAGTCTCATGTTACAACATCGACCCATCTAATCGTCATCAACAATAACTGTCGGAATGTGCTGAATCTTGGGCCAATCCTCACCATTTGGACGTCGACATCTTTTTGCCAATCTTGGGCAGTACATGATCCGAAGTAATCTTAACCCAGCTAGGTTGGAGAACCCTTCCGGCAAAGTGCTCAATTTGGGGCAATAAGACAATACAATACTTTCAAGAGACGTCAAACAACTTATCCATTCAGGCAGAAACTCTAACTCCTCCATTGATTTAATATATACAACGCGGAGATTTGACAGATATTGAATCCCATTAGGAATAGCCTCCAGTTTTTTGAGACGGTTAAGTTCCAAATGTTGAAGGTTTTTCAATGCTTTCCATGGCATGTCTTTGTCTTCGATGTCTTGAGGTGGTGACAAATCAAGGCTATCGCAGGCCCAGATGTGTAACTTCTCTAGTGTAGCAAGGTGTTCTAAGCCTTGAAAAATAGACTCTAAGTGAAAGCAGAAACTGAACTTCAAATGTGTTAGAGAGTGCATGTTTTCGAAGAAATCCCTAAGTTTCAAAGTATTGAGCAGCTTGCGATCTTGTATTTCCAAAGAAGAAAGATGAGATACGCACTCCATTGGAAGGGATACAAAATCATCCACATTGCCGATGCGGAGAGTTTTGAACTTTGAAGAGGATTCCGAGGATGTGGTGCTTGTACCAAGTGCTGAGGTTGCCGCCTCCTTTAACAACAAAAGGGCTTCATTAACATCCACGACTTCCAAGTCTTCAACCTTGGGACAATGTGGCATGGATTTCAGAGCAGGACATGCTTCTAAACACAATTTTTTCAGGTTCGGGAATGATATCTCGGATAGATCTTGAAACTTCTTGGTATCATCAGCTTGATCCATTTCCTTCCACCAACTTTGCAAACTATCCATATTCTTAAGTTCAAGCTCTTCAAGGGATGGAAAGAACACTGCTTTTGTTGAGGGTGAGGGTGCACTATGATCAAGTCCATTCTCCATGTATTCCACACTTTCAAAGCGCACAATGCACAACCTCTTAAGGAAAGGTAGTTGGGAAAATGATGGGACTTGGTGGCATCTTCCACAACATCGAAATTCAATGTCTACAAGACGTGGAAGGCTAGTGCATAAATTGTTCATGGCTGCCCAACTTGGGAGCTTGTCACCCCTATAGAAAGAAACACGCAATATCTTCAAGTCGGGATGAGGTTTAAGGCCTTCTAGAAGAGCCTCATCATGGTTTTTGTCGTCAAATTCTTCATACAAATCAGAGTCTCCTTCTATTTCCAACTCAATCAGGCCGCTTTTGCTACTCATGTCTGCCTCCTTAGCGTCATAGCGTGGGTCATCCAATTTTCCACCTATCATGATTTGCAAGGACCCTCTAAGATCATTGAGTCTCTTAAGGTCCCTCAATTGTGTTGTGCTACCCTTGGATTTGAAAGATGTAGAAAACATAGTGCCTGATATGAACACAGGTAACTTTTGGAGAGAAGTTAGCACTCCTATTCCTGGAGGCATATGAATTAAGCTCAAACACAAGCTATTATCGAGATACCTCAGGTTGGTAAGCTTTCTGATGTCTCTAGGGAGGTTGTGGAGACTCATACATAAGTGCAAGTCCAACGTCTGCAGTCTTTGAAGCTTTGTGATTGAATCTGGAAGTGTTTCAATGTCTGAACCGGAGAGGTTAAGGTATCTCAATTGAATTAAGTTACCTATTGAACTTGGCAAAGCTTTAGTTCTAAGGTAACGTAGGTCTAGCACTCGCAAACATCTAAAACTTGAAATGAACTTATGCCAAGTTGATGGACTGAAAATCGGTTCATAATATTGTTCCTCTGGCATAAGCAGTGAACGTAACCTCAAATTCAACACGCTTTGTGGAATTTCCCATGAGGAGTTTTTCAAACCTGGACCAAAAGATAAGTGGTGGATTCCCTCATTAAAGTCTAACTCTCCAAATTTTGCCACCTTACTCTTGACCCCCGCTACTTCCCTGGCTAGATCATGCATTAGGTCGTGCATTTTGCAACTTTCGATGTTACCCCATTCATCTTTGGTTACATCGTGGAAAAAACACCTCTCTAACAACGTCAAGAAGTACTCTTCACCAACTATTTCCAGCCTTAGTCCTTGATATCTTGGAATAAGATAGCTTCAGAATAGGCATAATGCCATTTTCATCATCAGAAACTTCTAAAGGGCTTAGCTCTTTCAACTCTAACCACTTGTTTTCTTCCTCCCCATACAACATACTCCCCAAGGTTTTGATGGCTAATGGAACATTCCCACATTTGTTAACAATTTCTTTCCCTAGCTTTTCAAGCTTTGGGTTATCATACTCTTGCCTTGGTCCAAATGCCATCTTTCTAAATAAACTCCAAGACTCCTCCTCT
Source organism: Portulaca oleracea (assembly GCA_029582165.1). Taxonomy (NCBI): domain Eukaryota; kingdom Viridiplantae; phylum Streptophyta; class Magnoliopsida; order Caryophyllales; family Portulacaceae; genus Portulaca; species Portulaca oleracea. Next base: position 7,489,717 of record CM055877.1, read on the forward strand.
GACAAGCCTCCCAAGGCATAAGGTGGGATAGTTCCCATGACTCTTGCCACCTTTTTTGACCGTGTGGTAACCAATACTCTACTCCCTTCTTTACCCATGTTTAAATGAGCACTTAACTTAAGCCACTCCTCACGATTTTCACACCAAACGTCATCCAAAACAAGCAGGTATTTCTTTCCTCCGATTTGCTCACGTAACTGGATCTGTAGCTGATCTATTTCTAGATTTTGAGGCTCACTCCTAGTCACAGACATCAGGATCTTCTTCACTATCACTTTGACATCAAACTCATCAGAAACACAAACCCACAACTTCAACTTCCCAAAGTTCCTCTCAACAGTCTCATCATTATAAACTAACTGAGCTAGAGTTGTCTTTCCCAACCCTCCCATTCCGACAATGGGGACAACCACGACCGGAGGACATGGACTAACATCTGGGTCAATCAAAAGCATCCCTAAAATGGCCTTCTTATCCTCATCCCTACCAACAACTCCGTCTAATTCTACCCAAGAGGAAGTTTCATCGCTCCTTCTCGACACCACCCTGCGATCCTCAATCGATCGAATCACAAACCCAAACTCATTCCCATCTTTCACTATGGCATCAAGCTCTTCCCTAATTCTCTTAATCTTCCTAGAAACAGAAAAGGCAACTGCAATATGATTGGATTCAGAGAAGAAAGCTTTTACCTTCCCACCCATGGTCTGTTTCTGGGAAGCCAGCTTTTACCTTCCCACCCATGGTCTGTTTCTGGGAAGCCCTTATGGAAAACTTGTCGAACAAGTCATCAGCCACGTAAACAACCTCTTTGAGCCTCTCAAGCCAACCCTGAATTACATGGCTCTGCAGTTGCCTTTCTTCAGCGTCCAAGAACACGTCTTTGATGGTGTTGACTGTGTTCTTGAGGTTTCTGAGATGGCCTTTGAAACCCCATGCAGAAGCAATCTCATCAATGGCTCTTGATCCCAGATTCTTCAGGATGTCTTCTACAATGTTGAATAACACACCTTCAGCCATATCTCTCTCTTTTCTCTCTTTGAATGTGTTCTCTTTTTGAATATGTGAAGTAGAAAGAGTGAAATTAAAGTTGCAGCAAGTTAATATAGCTACTTAGCTAGCCATCGAGTTTGACTAGGTACGCTGGTTCTTTGTAAATTGAATGATGAGGATCCTTCGAAGATAATAAATTGAAAGAGAAAAGTTCAAGTCAAGTTGATCCCAACTTTGTCGTTTCAATATCATCACATGGTTAGTTTCAGTTGTCTGTGTGCTGATAATATTCCAAAGCATGTTTTCATTAAAAATTGATGAATGATGATTATGGGATGTGGGCTCTGCTAGCTCAATCGCCTAATGCAATGATATATGAGTCTTAGACCAAATTAATATACTATTGCTCATATTTTTATATCATTTTCGTTTGTATTTACTGTGTTTCAATCTTTGTTTTAGTTACCCTTTAGTATTTTAACTAACATTTTTCTAAAATGTTAATATAATAAAATTAGGGTGTGTTTAGTTGTCTTTTGGAAAAGATTTTTCTAATAAAAAAGTTTTTCTTTAAAAAAAAAGTTGAATTTTATTCGAATTCAGGAAAAATGTTAATAGGTGATGATACGAGTCTTGCCTTAAGATATTATTTATGTGTCCTACCCTTTACCAAATCGATATTTCTTATGGTTTTTGACATTATTTTTTAATAGTAAGTATTACTTATTAATTATAAGAAGTTTTGGAGACATAGACTGCATCAATGAGCATAAATATTACCCTAATCAAACCAACATCTTCTGTTAAGTTTATTTTAAGCGTTTTATTAAAATTAAAAAAATAATGGATAAAAGTATAACTTTATGCAATTTATATGTGATATTATAATTATAGAACTGAACCATATCATTTAATTTAATTTCAATATATAATAATAACATAAAAAAATTTCTTGGAAAAATGTAAGACCCTATTCTTTTTCATGGTTGCAAGAATCATGCCACATCCTACTGCAGCTTGCCATACCACCGTAAAATACCATTCTACCACAACTCACTACAATTCACCACAAATTACTTTTTCACAATTACCAATACAATATTTATATATATATACAAAAAACCCACCACAACATACCAATAACCCGCCACAATTACACCACAACCCACCACAATTTTACCACACTATACGGCGCCATACCATAGAATACCGCAATAAAAGAACGTGGCCTAAATAAAGCTGGAATATGAAATAATACAAGCGAAAGTGGATTAACCAGATTTTTCACATTCTCCATCAACTATAGAATATTCTCATGAAGAGGCCCACAATAAACCATCACATAAATGTCCTGTTCATATATATATATATATGAAAAAGGAGGTTCGTAAAATCTTGGTCGGCAGACTTTTCTCGAGTTGAGAAAATTAGACCGAAGACATCGAACTGATTATGAATTAGCCGCCTGAATGGACATAATAGTCTGAGCAAGATGACAAAAGATATGATGTATGTGGCCATAAATTGGAGCTTAGAATTTGGTCCAGCAAACAAGGAATAAAACCAATATATGATATCAATTATTTATCGTCAAGTTGTAGACGCTTGTAGGCAAGTTGGATAGTGAACCAAAGTTTTGTAATATTTGTGGGCTTTCATCTAATGTAAACCTATGTATAATATTATAATGTAACATTATAAACAAATTAACTCAGGTTTCTTCTAAGACTATGTAATGTAAACCTATATATAATGTAACAATATAAACAAATTAAGTCAGGTTTCTTCTAAAATTAATTGGTAGTTGATCGAGTTAATCGCTAGGGTTATATTCATGTTCGGGGCTTTTACATCGTTGCATGTTGGATTCTTGCCAGCTTTCTCTTTTCATTGTTCCATGCACGTATAAAAGTGTTCGGTGAAAATATGCTCGGTGAGTTTAGTCATTGAGATCGTTAATGTTGGGACTAGGCCCAACATGCAACTCCTAAATCACTAAAGCACAAAGCTCTTATTATGGTACGTATTTGAGGTCTCAAATTATTATGAATAGTAGAATTTTATGTAGAGCTGAAATAGCCTTGTTCAAAATGAAAGCTAACCCTACTGACCATAAAAGTAATTAGCTTAAAATTTGTCTTTTTTGTGGCAGTATCTCCCCAGTCAGCAATTTGTAATTTCAGGAAGCAGAACTGAAAGATAAGATTACCCTAGAGGGGGGTGAATAGGGTAATTACAAACAAAAAATTTAATTAAAATAAGATGCGTAAATTTAAATATGAAATTAAATTGCGGAAATAAAGTGCAGAAAATAAATGATAAATGACACGGTGGTTGTTAACGATGTTCCTCCCAATGGTGTACGTCACCGCCTAGAGTTCTCCAACTCTAGGATTGAATCTCGAGCTCTTATTAGGATGAACCGTAGACAATCTTAGAGCCTCCTCTACTCTCAAGATCTAACCCACCACTTAATATCACCTCTCAATTAAGTGTGGGAGGAGTCTTCCTCTCAACTCCTAGTCCTCACCCTAATACTCTTGGCTCAAATGGAAAGTAGAAATGTAATACAATAATTCTTTGGTGATCTCACAAACAATAGTATGAAATAACGCTGAGTAGTATGCTTGTCTTGTTTCTTGTGTCTTGAGTGACCATGAATTCCTTGTATATATAGTGGTCTTTAGGGTTGAATGGCCAAGACTCAATCCACCGAATTCGGCAACTTCTTCATCCTTGATATGCATGATCTCCAAGAGCAAAACATAATAACTTGATATTGGCAAGAGATGTGGGAGTCATCCTTGTAAGTGATATGCCAAGATAATCTCAATTCTTGATGAGTTATCCTATAAATCATAATTGATATGCAAATATATATGTATCCCATGTATTTTTTGTAAATGTATTGCAAGATGATAAGTATGATCAATTAATAATGGTGAGACTTGATTTGCAGAATCACTTCAAACTTGTATGCATAAAGCAAGTAATCATTATCTTTGTGAGATGTCAAATCGATCAAGAAATACATTTATCAGACTTTTCTCATGGCGAAGTATATATTTGACATGCATATATATGTATATCATCATTAAATAATAAAGATATGCATGTAAAAAATCAACTTAGTTGCACATAAAAATATAATCAATCAATAAAGATATGCATGTAGACATGTAAAGAATCATGATACTTGTGCTTGTATTATTTTAGCACACCCCCACATAAATTTGTACATAAGTTATCTTAATGATAAAATCAATTTGTATCCTTAGATGTCATGGATCCCAATTATCATGATTGATCAATTCATATCAAATATTATCAAGATGATATATCAAATATTATCATAATGATCAATTCATATCTTTCATATCTTTCTTCTATTAACCATATTTATTTATCTATTTTTGTCTTGTATCAAAATTATAATACTAAGAGTAACTCAACAAGAACTGCAGTGTATTTTTTCAAATGATTCTTAACTTGTGGATGAACTAATGGAATGTACACGTCACTTATGCTGACTGTACCATTGTAAATGAGGTATTTAATAGAGCTTTGCTACTCTACTACTGTGAGGGGACTAGACAATCACCATTGATGTCCTTGAATTTTCTTCTATGTTGTCGCCCTTCGCCATCTTATTGGAATTTTGCACTGATTTGCAGATAGATAGATTTGGTGAATGAGACTGATATTGAGGAATTGATAGAAAGAATCCACGTAGGATATATTTATTTGTCATCATTCAAGTCTGTCTTTTTTTCATAAAGTTTCCCTAAGCAACATTTCCAATGATCTCTTAACATATCGTGGTTTATCTGTGAATCATGGATCCTTCTTTCACTATATCAAGTCTTGCATTGCATGGCATTTACAACCTTAATTGTTCCTTAATTATTTTCTGCATTGTTGATTGACAGATCATAAGGGATATGTGTTGTGTGTAGAGTCCAATGGAGGCATGACTCGGTGTGTAATGGAGTTGAGTGTGTCAGGGAGCCCATGAAAGTGTAGATGGGCCCCAGGAAGGGACACGTGGTGCATAACACCTGGCGGTCGTTTAGGCCTGTTATTATGACGTGAGTTTGACATAAACTACTCATAACCGCTATTTATACTTTGGCAAGAGGTTTTCATTAGAATACATTGTACCCACAAACACACTGAGAGAAAACACAACACTTGACAGAGATTGTTCATCTACTTTGAGGGAAAGTGAGATTGAGGGAAATCTCTTGTTACTTGTAATCCTCCTCAGTTCTAGTGCATCGATTCCGTGGTTTTTTTCCCGTTCTGGGTTTTTTTCCACGTTAAAATTCCGGTGTCACTTTTTTGATCTCTTTTCCGTACTTATTTTTATTATCTGTGGTTGTTTGATTACTCTACTATCCTATCAATGATATCATCACGATCATGTGCACGACTCTACTATGTCAAGTGTCGACATTTTTTATTTTTTATTTTGAACTCCAAGTATCTATTGTTTAAGAAGGAATGATTGATCTTGATGAGGTAAATGGTCGTGGTTTTTCTTGCGTGGCAAGCTGCTATTTATTTTCCTTAATTGTTTTGCCGACTTATGGACTGCTACCAAGTACTAATATTAATCCTAGTATAATTGTATTAGACTATTAGCTATTTATTTTCCTTAATTGTAAATAAAACTGGATTGTAATGATACTAAATTCACCTTCACTTTCTTTTTATTTTTTCCTTTCGGTCGCATATTGTTTTTAATATTTTCATTTCTACCCCAAAAAGGTAATGAAATGTAGTTACTAAAAGAATTTTTAAATTATTTTTTTGAGAATCCGAACAATTATTATAATTTTTTAAAAAGGAATCAAAGTAAAAAAAAAATTGTAAAAAATGAAAAAAAAAATTGAGAGAAATGTCGTAAATTCATTAAAAAAACGTGGTAAAGTATTAAACTAAGTTTTGATCAAACGCGACTCAAAATCTATATATTTAGGGTATAATCTCGGTGGTGTCCCACAAGAATCCAATTTTATTATTTTTTAGATCATTATAATCCAAAATAAACGTAAGCAAAATTACAATGCAATTGATGAAAATAGAGATTATTAGAATCCAACTTTCCTATAAAATACCCAATGCATAGTGGAATCTTCACCTCAAAGTGGTAGGTTTGTCATGTTTTAACTTTGCCACAATGGTCAGAAAGGGTGATGAATCCATGATAATGATAATGCTCCTAGTCATTCTCAACTTAGAAAAGTCAAAACCAAAATATAAAACAGCAAAAGTTACATGAAAATTACACTCCAAATATATATACCCCCCACCCCAGCACAACTCCCTACTTCCAAAGAGCATCTGTTGATATGACCTGGTAGTCTGCTACAGAAGTCAAGTTCAAAGAGCACTTGTTCTATCACAATAACATAAGACTAAGTGTAAAACCTGCCAAAACATACCCTATGGAGATTAATGAATCAACCTTACTCTGCAAGTAAATTTAGATGAAAATTACACTTAAATGGAACACCAACTTATTGTAATCCGCTAAACGAACATCTCTTAGTCCCTTGACCTTGATTCAACCTGCCACAAAAGTGCAGGCCAAAGAGCATCTATATTTGACACAACAATAACTCTAAGAGCAAATCCTGCAAAGATGATTAGAGTAAATCCTACAAGAATGAGACCTAGGGAGATTTAAATGTACCAACTTTACTCCTGCAAGTAAAGATAATGTACAAACATGCAAGTCCTCGGTTCAAAACCGCATAATCAGACTCACCTAGGCCACCAACTAAATTGCATCTCTGAGAACAAGTGGATCAAAATTCTCATACATAAAAGCCAATGCCACAGACAAGAGCAAAGCACAAATTCTGCCAACGAGATTTTCTAATCTGGCATCATTACCTTGGAGTAAAGCGCGAATTTTCTCCACCTACTTTGAAGCTCTGGCACTCATTGATGTGTGGTAGTTGGTGCTTCTCTGCTTCCTATAACTAGAATACACGTCGTCGTACTGGCTAACCTCATTAGGGTTTGCGGTTGCTCCAAGGCCTAGCCTTCCTGAACCCGACGATGCAACTTCAGGCTCCAAATCTGATTGCTGCAAGTTAGGTGGCGGTGGAATACAAGCTCCTCCCTTTCGAACAGGAGATTTCCTCTCGTATTCATCTTCATATCTGGATCCCGATCCGCTCATGGGGCCCTCGGAAGGGTTAACCTCCCCAATCTCCTTGAAGAATTTAGACACCCGGTCCAAGATTTCAGACTCTGGGATATCAGATGGTGGTATAACGGTGGGAATGTCAAGAGGGCTCATGGGGGAGTAGGGAACACCGCTTCCAATCTGCTGTTTTTTTACCATTCCGGGTATAAGACCAGGAGGGAACAGGGGGTATGGGGGTAATTTCTCAGCAGCATTAGCAGCTGGTTGCGGTAAAATGTGTGGGGCGGGTTGCTGGTTCACTGGGGGAACAGCCGAAACTAAGGGAATAGAACCAGGGAAAGCAACAGGTGGCACAGTACTTGGAAGAAAGGGCTGACCCGGTGGCATGGCCGAAATTGGAGGGACCAGATGCCTATCCGGTTGGTCCGGGGTAAGCATAGGATTTTGTTTGTCATGCTGCCACTGTGAGAGGTTACTGTTTCCTGTTTGGTGAGGTAGTCCTGCAGTAGAGAATAATGAAATAACTTAACGTGCTCATACTTAAAAGGAAATCGAAAGTAGCAGCTAAACAACTTCATCATTCATCCAAGTTAAAGTGGAGGATTATTCCCACTGTAGAAACACATTTAATCAGTTCTAGCTTACCTAGAGAATTTTAGAGACTAGGTAGTAGAAGCATTTATAGGGAGTTCCGTTTTCTCAGATAAAGTCTCATATATGCTCTTGATTAGGGTAAGCAATTTTAGAGCCCAATAAAAAAGCAATAGAAAGGAACCCTACCTCCAGAATTCGAGGGATCTGCAGAAGAAAATTCAGTTGAAGGACCTGAAAAGGAAAGAGTAGGTGGTCCTCCCAGCATCTCTCCTTCAAGTGCATGAATGGTTTCTTGGTCATACACCTCTTTCGAAGCCCAGAATTGCAATATTTTCTGCAGACGTGATTGATTTTCATCCTTATTTTGTGGATGATGGTAAATCCTTGCCAACATAGAGCCCAACACTGGCTTGAATGCAAGAGCCTCATTGTCAAGTTCACGAGGATTGACACGACGCTGGAAGCTGCAGATGCATAACAATACCCCAACATCAAGAAATATGCAGATAAAAATAAACGAAGATCACAAAGCATATAGCTGGGTATCTTTTATGGATGACTTAGCAGAGCGCTTTTTTTGGAAGGGCGGGTGGGGGGTTATTGGAAGGATCTATGACATGGCTATTATCCTCCTAATGGTAGAGAAAAATAGTGACTATGCTTGTGTCCCTGAGCTTCATTTCTAGAAGTAGTGGGATCAGACGCCTTTGCATAAGAATTCAGATTAGTAATAGTAATAGCAGCAACAATGATATGACAATTTTGGGAAAGGAAAGAAAGTAATGCACAATAGTTTTTCAAGCACTAAGCCTATGGAATCCACAAATGCATAGTGAAACGTGGTCAATGCATGGCTACTAAAACAGAAATATGCTGGATGACAATGTGTAAACAACTGACATACATCTGCATGATCAATAAAGAAAAAAAATTCACCAGCTGAGAAAAAGTAACAAGGAAAACGAACTTTTCAGGATCAAGGAGTTCTGCTAAAGCAAGCAAAGTACCTGTCGAAGAGGATGTCATTTGCAAGGTACACAATGTGCAATTGCTTCTCAGAATCATCCAAACCAAAAACCCTGTCTCTCAATGTCTCGGCTAAAGCAGGCGCAAAAGCAGACCGTTGCATAAACCATGCTTTAGCACTTTTAATGGATTCCTTAGTACCGGTGAGGCTGCTAAGCACATTGTTCAATTCCATAGCAACATCCGAAGGAAGAGGGCCAGACACGCCTCTAAATGGCTTCGATGGGTGGTCATAATCCGGCCGACCATGTCCCATGTAAGACTGAGAATGAGGTTGTTGTTGATCATAATAATGAGGAAAAGGCGGCTGGTGCATTTGAGGTGGCCCCATCATTGAACCAGAAGCCCCAGCAGGATTCATAGGCGGCGGATGCATCATAGGCATAGAAGACGGGTACGGCCCACCAAAAGGGCCAGGAGGCCGAGCAAACAAACAAAGCTTATAGCGGTAGTATCCATGACCCTCGCCACCAAACAAGAAACTATAAGCTGGATTCCCGTGTTCCTTTTCACAGACCATCGCTTCAAACTCCGGCCCGTTTTTCGCAACATACTCAACCAGCTTGTCAATACGCTTTTGGAGCTCGGGATCAGGCGGGGGAGGAACTGGGGGCGGTGCAGAGTCATATGCACCACCACCGGGATAAGGAGGGGGCGAGAGGTGAGGAGGCAGGTGAGGAGGGAAAGCCGGGGGAGCCTGTTGTTGTTGTTGTTGCTGCTGTTGTTGTTGCTGAAGATGGAGGAGATGAGGGTGGGGTGCATGAGGATGGCGCTGGTAAGGGTACTGCTGGACCGAAGGGTGAGGGGGTAGAAAAGGAGGAGGACCGTGCGCTGATGGGGGAAACTGTTGATGCTGTGGATGGAAACCAAACTGCTGTTGTCCGGGAAGATTTCCACCCTGCTGTTGCTGCTGAGCAAATGCCATTGCAGCAGCGTAGTCGTGTGGTGGTCCTGGTGGACGGTCCATTACCCTTCACAATTGGTTTTTTTTCTTTCCAATCTTGTCTAAAGGATAGCAAAGGAACTCACTCAGAAGTCCTCTACTAACAAGAAAAGAGCTTTCGAATCAACATCATGTATGGGAAAATGTTATAGATGTCAAAACATAGGAGTTTATAGCAGTGACAGTGTTAAACTGAAAGTTACATCATCAGAAATTAATCCAAACATCATACTAAATGATCAGGAGTTAACTCCCAAATCAATATCCTATAGAAGAGTAACCTTGAGTTAGCTAGGACCTTGAATCTAGTCCACTTATTATTGCCTCAATCAAAAGCTCTCATTCTAACACTGTTCCTAATCAACAACATTTCCACAAACCAAACATACATCAATTTGAGAAGCTCGATTAATTCTGTCCCTGTAGTAAACTAGATGATCGGGAGTTAGCTCCCAAATCAATATCTTACAGAAGAGTAAAGTTGAGTTTGGTTGAAGCTTGAATCTAATCCAGTTATTAATACATCTTTAAAAGCTCGATTGATTCTGACCCTGTTCTTAAGCAGCTACATTTCCACGGGCCAAAGATACATCATCCGACAAACATTATTCAACAAATCCTAATAAACTAGGGTATAATGTTTCACCTCAATTCAGTGATGATGAAAACCCAGCGCATTCAACAGATTATCAAAAAATCACGAACACAAAGCACGAACACAAATATCAAATGCAATGCAAAATTACAACAACCAAATACAAACCACGAAACCCTAAACACTGAATTCAATTTCACCCACAATGTACCAAACGAATTAACATAGCACAATGACAAAATCCATAACTTGCATTGCAGAAAGCAACCCAACAACAAACGAGTAACAACTAGCTCCGACAATTCAAACCTCAGAAATTGATCACTTTACTAAACTCCCAAACAACAAGTAATACTGCTCCAATAAACATCAACCTTAAGCTCCCAAATCAAAATCTTACCCAGAAAAACCCTAACCCTAGTAAAAGAAAACGACAATAAAATATAGAGTAAAATTGAGTTCGTTAGTACCTTGAATCTAATCGAATCAATAAGACCGCCGCAACGCCGTGCAGTGAAGATGTTGCTCCGCCGGAGACGCGGTGGATCGGCGAGCAATAAAGGCGGTGCACCGTCGCGGAAAGGAGAGAGATGGAGAGCAGATATTCGGATTCAGTTTCGAGCCTTGGGTCATAAGTGTATATCTTTTGTCATTAACCAAGATTGAAGAAATAGAAAGGCCCAATCTCAATAGTCATTCTATTTTTTAGCATTGTCAAAAATTCGACTCCGGTCAATTTGGGTCGGTCAAATTTGGTCATTATCAAAATATAAAACAGAAATTCATGTCCAATCCTAGTTTTTATTCGGGTTTGACCAAGTCGCAATTTCAGACGGAGCTAAATTTGGATCAGAATTGGACGTAAACAATAGAAAAAAGAAAAAATTACTCTGAATATTCGATTAATTCGTTCAATATCAAAATTCGGATGAAAAATATATTTGGAGCCGTTTTTTCCGGGTCGGACAATTCGAATTTTTCAAGCCGAACATAATTTTGCCAACTCTGCTATTTTTAAAAATGAAATTCAAAAAACGACTTAAAAGCACCCTTCATTTTGTGACAATTATTTTTAGCTCCATGTTTCTAAAGTATATTTTAGAGTACCCTATCATCTAAGTTAACAGTTGTTAGGTGGCGAATTCAGTGTGTGAGGTTACGTGGACTCATTAGATGTCCATCATTTTTTGAGGGTTGACGTTCGTCGACAATAAAAATTTTCAAGCAATTTGCCACCAAAACCTCACCAAAAACATGTTCAAATCACTTATTTATTATCTAACAATTGTTGACTTATTCCTAAAAAAACAATTATTGACTTAAATTATATGATATCTTAAAATGTATTATAGAAATATAAACGCCTAAAAATAGTGTCCATAAAATGGGGAGTACCTTCAAATCGTTTGTTGAAGAAAATTAATACTTAATTTGTTTAGCTGGTTGTTAGTCTGTTAGTGGTTGCTTGCATTGTTTGTTTACTATTAGCATTTTGGATTAACTGTTTGTGGTCGTGTTTGGCAAACAGACCATCAAACAATCTTGTCCCAAAAGTCTATTTATTGGGGGTGTTAAATAGGTTGTTCTTGTGCTTGGTAAATAACTTATTTATTTGATTGTTTTATACCAACAAGGCAATTTCCAACAGTCTGGTTATAACAACCTATTGAGAATAAATTATTGAGAAAAAGACATTTTAGTCGAAAAGTAGTCTAAAATCACACTGACGTCATCTTAAAAATACTATTTATAATTTTAATAAACACATTTACATATTCAGAAACAACTAATTTTACTAAACATTTTTTCCCCAAACAGTTAATGCAAACTGTCAATAACAAATGGTCAATGCAAACAGATAATAGCCAACCGCCAAAACTTATTTGCTAAACAAGGTTGTTTAGATTGACTGTTTAAGAAACTTGTATTTAATAAAGTTAGTTGTTTCTAAAAAAGTAGTTTTTGAAATTTCATTTATATCCTTTATCACCAATTTTAAAATCATATGTATAATTATTTTTATGATAGCATGTGTGTAATTTTTGGTAAATTTTGGGTTGAATATTAATTTCTACAAATAGTCAATTCAATAGGTTGGTCATCTCAACCTATGAAAAATCAATTTATTGGACCTAATTAGCTAAGTGAATAGGCTATTTATCAAACACATACTTAGCTTATTTGACTTGGTCAAATCTTCCACTAAGTCACTTTTATGAATAAGTCATAGGTTGTTTACCAAACAACTCCTATCTATCACTTAGATATACGTGTCAGGCGAACATTAAAAACTTTAACCTAAACATATATAACGTTCTATTCTATGAAAATATTATCATTAGATATTATTCATGACGAAAAGTATTATGTTAATTGTAGGAAATGTATCAAACTATTCATAACAAACATGATCCATCAGCCACACAATTTACACGAATGAAATTTTTTTATTTCCACTAAAACTTGAATTCTAATGAAAAATTAAAGTTGGACAATGAAAGTAATTGTAACTTGGCTACCACCCAACTCTTTGATATCCCAATATCATGGTATATTGATATATTATAAAAGTTGGAAAGAATGCATCATAACTAAGAAGGGAAAAGATTAAATAATCATTTGTGGCTATGGGAATTTAGCTTGTATTTTATTTAGACATATACTCGTACAAAGTAAAAACATATTAAGGTTTATTTTTTTCATTTTAATCTAAGCTGGAATGAAACCATGATAATTAATGACTAACAAAATATAAAATTAATGGTGTATATTATTTTCTTTACAAAAGCGGGCAAGTTTTATGGATGAAGGAATCATCTCAACAAGAAACATCACTTTAATTCGGCGTGTATCTCATTTTAGAACGAACAATTTCATGCTTAAGAAAGTTGATACTCTTGTGAGAAAAATATCTAACTTATCTTACAAGTTATATTCAAAACTAAAGAAATTAATATGAAGATGAAAGTAATCATCAAATTATAAGCATGCATATTCATGCTAGGAGCATGAAGTTTGTTGCATACTAATTAACTTCAACCCATATTTAACTTGTATTGGCTAATTAACAATCAAATATAAAAAAAAATACAAATGCAACCATTCAAACTTGAGTAAAAAAAATGGTAAATGGACCATCTCCTCTAATCCCATTTCTCATCATCCTTACTTTAGTTTTAGCAATACCTTCCCACTCTTTCTCCTTGCTTGAAACCCTACCACTCATATGCCCATTACTTGTGTTCATGATAAGCCAATCTATGGAGATAACCCTAGTTTTAACCCTTCTAATATGCTTTCTAAGCACAACATTTCTAATACCTCTTGCCCTAGTCTCCATAATAATTTGTATTGTCAACTTTCACTTGTCCTCATTCCCTAATAGGGTTTCACTTGGGGAAGAATATGTGACACCAAATCATGAATCAAGAAAATGTGGGTTGGGATGGATCTTTATGTGTTCAATGTTCTTGATCATGTATAAAGTATTCCATGATGGAGACGAGTACAAATTGGAGCTTTTAATCGTGGTGTTGGCTTCGTTCGTCGTGTTTAACTTGTATTTTTCTTGATATTTTTATTGAGCTCCTATAAAAGGAAAATAAGGATTTACAACTAATTCAGTCAGATGTTCTTTCATATTGATTGAATTAATTAATAACAATGATGTCTCATGGTTTCTTTTAACAATCATTTCTTTTGATTTATGCATTGTTGTCGACTTGTCGTACACATCTTACATGTATTCCTTGAACTATACAGGAATTTTCCTATTCTCAATGCAAACAACAAAAATGCAAAATACACATGACAGAAGACTAGACTCTATATTACCCATCTACAAGATTAATTATGTGTATTACATGGACAAATACAATATCCTTCTAATTAAGCAAAATAGTTTCAGTAATTAATATACCAACCCTTCAATTTACAAACACAATATTATGTTTTGATAGTTGATTGATAGTCTTAGACAACTATTAATCATAAAGAATTTAGTAACTGTAACCTTTATACATATGATAATTATTTCAACCTTCTTTCAAAATTAGATCTACCCGATCTAATGATATCCAAGAGGTGCAGGTGCATCCTTAAGCTCCCGGCCTTGGTAGTGAATATCCTGTAATTTCAAATCATTATCAGACATTTTCCATATCTATACGATCAACATCTAAACTTGAAACCCTAGAACAATACATAAACAATAAGAAGACTTACAGAAGCAAAGTGGTTGACATCACGATGGTGGGCCTCATCAGCGCGGATAATCATAACAACATCCCTAAGAGTCGCGTTAGGGGGCAACCTCCAATAGTCGATGGCAATGGCAGGGGCCGACACATTCTCAATGTTGCCATTGTCGATCTCCTTCAAAAACTCGGTATATGAATGAATGGCCTCTTCCTCAAGGTATCCCACGACACGGTGGGCCAACTTAGGGGAGATGATATAGGTGAGGAAGTACGCATTGAAGAAGACGCCCTGGACCATGAACACTAGGGCTCGTTCGTACCACTTAGGCTTGACCACCTCCATAAAAGTCATGAGGTGCATGCGCTCATTCTCTGCCTCCTCTAGGAGGGTCTTGATCCACCCACCACTGTGCTCGAACCTCCTTATGGATTTGCAGTGTAGGAGCATCCCTCCTACCATCCCTGGCACCGCTGCCACCGTCTCCAACATCATTGCTCGACATCCGTACCTCCTCTATTATTAGACCACGTATATCAAAACTTATTATTTTCAATCTTTCTAGATGAAGGGCATAAGAATTTTGGGTGAAGCAAGGATTTGATAAATTCATAAAAAGAACAGGTACAGATAAAACTTAGATCGATAACATCAAATTTAACAAACTTCTACGTGTACATATGTGAATGGTTGTTATTATTATTAGGGAAATTATTATTATTATTATTATTATTATTATTATTATTATTATTATTATTTCTAGCAGTTCCAATCAAATATCATAAATCAATGTCATGTCTTTAAAAAAGAAAAGTTTAGAGGCACAAAAAAATGGATTGGTAAACATTTACATGTATACATATGAGTGGTTATTATTATTATTATTATTATTATTATTATTATTATTATTATTATTATTATTATTTCCAGTAGTCCCAATCGATCACTATAAATCAAATATCATTTATTCAAAAAAAAAAGAACATTATTAGGGAAAATGAAAGCTCGAATGGCACAACCATCATTCTTATTTTCACAATTCAATTATTTAAAGAATTTGTGGAAAAAGAAAATGATGGATGGATGAAATTTACCTGAAAGAAAATATCAGTGGGCCAACGAAGAGACTTGACCGTCCAGTAAGCAATTTTGTCCAAAAACGTCCTCGGAGCATGATGCTTCGTTAAATCAATGGACAAATCTGCCTGGTATGCCTCCCATGGCTACAAAACCATTCCAAAATAACCCAACAAATACTTAAATGCAAAATCAATCGCACAAATCAACGTATAAATGACAAAGTGATTTTCTTCGATAATTGAAAGTCAATAAAATATTACAAATTTGCATCAGAAATGCAATAGAGCTACACAAAAATAACAAAACAGCAAAAAACTCTGCAAATAAAGCAAGAAACATAGCTACAAAGGTGCAAGCAAGTACCCAGTACAATAATAAAACGTACGACAAAAACCGACTGCTAACTTTTTGGACCCTAAAGTTTGTAGCTTGAAAAAAAAGACCCTAAAGTTTGTGAGGTGAAAAAAGAGCTTGTTTTCCGTTTTTATTTTTCTTTCCATGTTTGAATTTCTCTCCCGATTGTCATCAAACTTCAAGACTAAGGTTAATACCGATATTAAAGTTATAATAAACCTCTTTTATTCATGTTGGAGTTACTTATAACCATGTACTCAGGGGTTTAAGTAGCCCCGACATGAAATAGAGAAGTGTATTATAACTTCAATATTAGTTTTAACCATAATCCTGAAGTTTGACGTCAAACGGGAGATAAATTTAAACATGGGAGGAAAATAAAGTATGGGAAAGGGGCCTTTTTCTTCAGCCCACAAACTTTAAGGTCCTTTTTTATTCAGCCTACAAACTTTAGGGTCTAAAAAATTAATGTTGAAAACCAATGGTTCAGAATATAAATACCCCTAAAGTTTAGGGTCCAAAATGCAAAACACCCAGTAAATCAAATATGAAGCGTTCTTTTTCTTTCGGTTTATAAACGACCAACAAGTCATACATAAACTAATACTAATAATTTGTACGTATAATTAAATGAGCCGATATACATTAAATTGAGTTTAGATGAAGCTGTGTTTTGTTTGAATGATGTTTCAGTTTGAATATGAGTTAGGTTCAGTTTATGCTGGATAATATAGGGTTTTTTGCATTTTGGATCCCGAATTTTAGGGGTATTTACATTCTGAACCCTTAGTTTTCAACTTTAACATTTTGGACCTTAAAGTTTGTAGGCTGAAAAAAAAAGGACCCTAAAGTTTGTGAGGTGAAAAAAAAGCCCGTTTCCCGTTTTTCTTTTTCTTTCCATGTTTGAATCTCTCTCCCGATTGGCATCAAACTTCAAGACTAAGGTTAAAACCGATATTAAAGTTATAATAAACCTTTTTTATTCATGTTGGAGTTACTTAAAACCATGTACTTAGGGGTCTAAGTAGCCTCGACACGAATAAGAGAGGTGTATTATAACTTCAATATTAGTTTTTACCATAGTTCTAAAGTTTGACGTCAATCGGGAGATAAATTCAAACATGGGAGGAAAATAAAAAATGAGACAGGGGCCTTTTTCTTCAGCCTACAAACTTTAAGGTCCTTTTTTTATTCAGCTTACAAACTTTAGGGTCCAAAATGTTAATGTTGAAAACCAAGGGTTCAGAATGTAAATACCCCTAAAATTCGGGGTCCAAAAAGCAAAAAACCCGGATAATATACTAGATCAACAGTATTATTTACCTTTCTACATATTAAGCATACTAATATATAGTCATGCATTAGTTTTTACTTTGTTCAGAAGATTCAAATTAAGGCTGTAATATATAGTTTCGGACCAAGCAATTAAGGCAAACATAAAACTCATAAGAACATATCATATGATTAGATCGTAGGGACGAAGATATTAGTGTGTTCGAGACTACAAGAACCTAACTCCTTCAATTTAGTGTTCTTTTCTGAACATAAGTACATAACCTAATTTTTCAATCTTGTGTTACTCTAAAACAAAGTTAATTTTTAACACTATAACCTCCTTAGATTACTCATATTAGTATATATATGATCATATTTATTTATCAGGTTTGGCTCCTCCTTGATCTGGTAGACTGCATAACATACCATAACAATAACAATAACAACAACATATTTCATAATAGTTTCATTAGCGAGATTGCATAAAACATTCAATGGCAATAACAAGAGCATATTTCGGAACAGTTTCATTAATGTGAAGTTTGAGAATATCCAGACATGAATAGACCTCATAGCATATTCAAGTTTTGGGTTGGTTTGATTTTTGGCTGTTTGGGTGTGCATCTTAATAGGGTCAATCTCCGGATTACGATTTGTATCACTTTTAGGTTCGACCATCCATTTGAGTGTCGATTCAGGTTTTGAGCAAAGTTTTTAGAATTGAGATTCTAGTTAAGATCTATTAGGCAGTTATGATTGAAATAAATTCACGTATGATCATGTATGAGAATATAGATCGTAGAATCGCATTGAAAATTTTAGAACCATAAAATCGCAGGTTTATAGATCCAAATCGATATTTTAATAACTATGATTTCGAGCAAAATAGAAAGAGGGTCGTACCGTGAAACAAGACCACTTCCACTCAGTACCATCCTCCTTGACTAGCTTCTTCGGTTCGACTCCCCAATAACTAACTACCCCCTTCTCCTCCTGGGGCCCACCATTATTTCCACCTTCTGAGCCGGTCTCAGGTAACTTCTTCTCCTTCTCCTTCTCCTCCGCCTCCACTGCCGCCGTGGCAGTGCTCGCATACCTCACGCCGGCGACCGCTGGCAACCGGAATATCCCCGCCGGCACGTGACTCCCGCTTCCACTGATCATCACGTGACCACTCACGAGGAGATTCACCGCCGCCGTACGGTCAGCGGCGACGGTGGAAGAGAAGTAGCGTGGGCCCACCACGGTGATGATTGATCGTGCGGCCCTCGTTGTGGCTCTGCTCGCCGTCATCTTGAACGGAGAATATCAGCCGTCGGATTAGAAAACTGCTGAAATTAGTGGAGGATTGAGAATCACTTTATTTGTAGTTTGGAATTCGTTTGTGTGGTTTTCAATTTTTGTTTGTGTATAGCGAAATTAGTGCAGCTGAGCAGGTTTTATACTGTCTGATAATTAGGAGTGTTACGTAGCAGCAAGTAGATAATCTCTCGGTTCCGTATTGATTGTCATCTTTGAAAAATTATATAGTTAAATATTAAAATTTTGATCGTAAATTTCTCAATATATATACAATGATTTATTATATAAAATTATTATTTTTAGATTTGTAAATTTCCCAATACACAGTTGCACAAAAACATTTTCATAGCAAAGGCAATAAAGTACAGAGAATAAAAACAATACCATGCAAACAAGACGTGATTTGGCCATGCACTCACTAACTGGCCCCTCCACCTCTTATAGTGCTGTGGGGAGAAAACATGCATACGTCCAACGTCCCCAAGCTTTGAATTCCACTTTTGTTGTTGTCAACTTGTCATAGATAGAGATACCATAAAATGAACCTAAAGATTCGAATTCCCATTTGTGTGGTCGTGCTTGGTAAAAAAAAAAAAAAAATGAATTCCCATTCAATGATTTTCTTTTAGGTCACTGCTGAAACTAGGAGTGTTATCCACCATTCTTTTTCGATCTATTTAAAATGACTAGAAAAATTATCATTTTAGCGATCATTTTATACGTTTCTCATTTTTCAATTATTTTTCTAATTTTACGTTGGAAAAACGGTTGGAAACTCTAACCATTTCTGGAATGAAATTTTTCCTACCAACCTTTTTTCTTACGATTTGAAAATGATTGGAAAAACGGTTTGGTAATCGAACCATCTTTCAAACAATTAGAAAAATGTTGGTAGGAAATTTTTCTCACCTTTTTAGCAAAAGTGGTTGGAACTTCTAACCGTTTCTCCACCAAATTAGAAAAATAGTTGAAAATTTTATAATTAGAAGAATATAAAATGATTACTAAAATAGTTAATTTTTCTAACGGTTTTAAATCGGTTGGAAAATGTAGTCAGTAATACGTACCATCTATTGTTGGAATTTAAATTAGAATACGGTATGATTGAATGATTTTGAGACCTTTACCTAAAGCTTAAGCCACGAAATAGTAAAAAAAAAAGAAACCGAAAAAAATGGGTATAATCAATTTGTCTAGTACTATACTGATGTTTTCTTAAAATAATTAAATGATTAATAGTTTGTTTGGGTTCAATTTGGAGGAAGAGAGTAGAACAGTAACAGAGGAGAGGGGAAGGGAGTGAGAAAGGAAGAAAAGGAAATAGGATTAATTTTATCTGGACATAGTAATAATGAAAAAGGACGTAAAACATTAAAATTCTTCTTTTCCCCATCTCCCCTCTCATTGTGAGGTTTAAGAAATGAAAGGAGAAGAACCTAGGGATGACAATGGGGCGGAGAATCCCCGAACCCGTTGGGGCCCCGTCCCGTTCTGGGGAAAAATCTCCATCTTCATTGGGGATGGGGACGGGGACGGATATGATTATTCAAAATCCGCTCGGGGACGGGGCGGGGATGGGGACAAAATTCTCTCCATCCCCGTCCGGCCGTCCCCATTTTCTCCGCCGGGGAGAATTCCCTATCCCCATCCCCATCCCCGAATCCCCGTCCCCAAGAATTTAAAATTACCAAATAATCTTTATTCTAATTCAATATATATATTAATAGCAAGGATAAAGTAGTAATTTTCGAATTTTAAGTCAGAAACTCTAACCTAAACTCGCTTCCCTCCTCCACCATAATTCCATATTTATTTTTTCGGAATAACACTTGTTGATGTATTATTGTATTTTTTTCCCGAATCACATTTGTTGATGTATTATTGTTTGATTTTGATGTATTATTACTTGAACAAGTTAAATATGTTGTATTTTAAACATATTAAAAACCGGGTCCGATTAAAAATTGGGTCTGATTAAAATTTAATTAGATTTTGGATAACTTTAAAAAATCCCCGTTGGATCCCCGTCGGGGATGGGGAATCCGCGAGGATGGAATGGGGCAAGAATCATTCCCCGAAGCGGGGATGGGGACGGGGATGGGGATATACTCCCCCGTCCCTGATCCGCCCCGTTGCCATCTCTAAAGGAGGTCGAGTGTTCCTCTCCTTTTCCCCAACCGGCCAACCCCTATTATAAAGCAAAATGATAAACATCTTGACACAAGATGGTTAATAACCATTTTGCATTTCACATAAATCACTCATAAAGTTAAATGTGTATATATTTAAGGAACAAATTAGGATTTCACCCATTGAGGTTTAGTGAAAGTGGAATTTTACCCCCAAAGTTTGGGAAATTAGGTTTATCCTACTTGAAGTTTGAACATTTTATTATTTTACTCCTTTTATGATGAATGACAAGTTTACCCATGTAGGATGATATGAAAAGTCTAAAATAACCCTAATTAAAAAAATGAAAGACAATTTTTACCTCTCCAAAAAATTAATCAGTTTGTTTCAGAAAAACATGAAAGAGGAATTGAACGAAAATAACCCTAATTTGAACGAAATTCAATTGGCTATAAATTATCAAATCAAGTAAGAATGACAGAACAATTGATCGAAAAAAGGCATACCTTCATATATGAATACGCAACAAACACTGAGAATGAAAGAGAAATTCACAATTACAATATTCTGGAAAATTAGAGAGGAAGTACAGAGAAATAGGATGAAGGACAATCGTGTTCTGGAGAATGAGAGACAGAAGGTAGAGTGAAGGGACCAAGGGCACAAAGGTGAGGTCATTTCTAATTTGAGTCTTTTATGTTAAGGGAAATTTTGTCAGGTAACATTAAATTTATCAATAATTTAATCTAAAAAAGGTTGTATTTAATCTTTAATACAAATGTTAGGTGGGTTAATTATTAGTTGATTCAAACTTAAGATAGGATAAAACTAATTTTTAAAATCTTGGTGCTAAAATCCTACTTTCACAAAACCTCAATGGTTGAAAACCTAATTAGTTCTATATTTAAGTCATTATAAAGGTATATATGTTTCATTATTTTGAGAGTAATTATAACTTATGAATAATATAAAAATAATTATTTATGTATATTTTTTTCATAAATCTAAAACTATGCATAAAATGTGTATTTTTCACTATGATTGATAAAATTAGGCTATTATTTATACTTTATGATCTAACTAATAAGTATTATACTCTTATAGTTGATTAATATAAATAATTATTAGAGAAAATATTATTAAAAGTTATAAAAATGTATAATATGGACAATTCAAGATGGTTATTAACTATCCTGAGTCAAGATATGTATCAATGTATTACTGTCCACAGAGCAAAATTGCTTATGATCATTATAAGTATGTAACCCATTAATCTATACTTATGTAAAATCTATTGGTTTTTTTATAGAATCAAAAACCCATTGTTAATAATGCTTCTACTAGCGATATCTTTTAAAGAACAAGCTTTTATATATATGCTAGTTGAAAGAGCCCGTGCAAAGCCGGGGCGATGCTTTATACTTGAGCATGAATGGAAAAAATGAATTATATTGAGACCAAGATCTTTTAGTTGGTAGGTTAAATTTTATTTCATGTTACCTTACCTTACCTTACCATAAATTCTTAAAAAAGCAATTACACCTGACCTTAAAAATAATAACTGTAAATTCCATACAACACAAGTTTAATATTTTAGTACTCCATCCGTTCTATATTAATCAACACTTAAACTAACATTTTTTGTTCCAAAATAATTGTCACTTTCCATTTTCTAATACCTAATTTAACTATTTTAACTTTAATAATTATATTAACCTTTTACTTTTTCAATCAATAAAAACTATTCATATTCATATTCTCTCAATACCTACACTTTGGTATCCGAAAAAATACCGTGGAAAATAGTGTTATTTAATTACATACATGGATAGTTTTTTTAGTTAAACCTTGGTATGTGAAAATTTTTGAAATATGTCAATTAATATGGAACGGAGGGAGTATATTATTTTTGTACATTACCTTAGCTATGATCTTTTCTTATCCCTGATCTCACCTTAATTTACCTTACCTCAATTTACCGTAAACCCACGTAGAATACGGTCTGAATTGTAGAGCTTTGTGCATAAGTTGAAGTGGGAAATTTATGCCAAAACATGCATGTATATATACACAAAGCTATATAACCAAAGAGGTTGTAGCAAGTAACAACCGCTTCCATCTTCTAATCTTCACATTAAGAGTTCAAACCTTCATAGAAACAAAATTTCCATTTGATGGAAATTGTAGGGTTGATAGTTCATACTTCTCATTGACAATTTGATGCCTTCCCTCTTCGGCCTGAAGTTTAATCTAACTTTCAAATTTGATCAACTTACTTTTAAGTTTAGCAATAGAATGATTAGGAAGTTTACTGATTGTATTAATTGGTCTATATTTCATATATTTTAATATATAGATTTAAAAAAAAAAAGAAAATTAGAACTTTTAGTTTGTGACTTATTTTCCAGTTTGTGCTTTTGTACTATTTGTATTGAATTACAAATTAAAAAACTTATGCACTCAAGTACGAAGTCCAAATCCCTACGTCAGAGTTTTGTGGACGGGAGGACCCACGAATGATGGCTCCAAAGCTTTAGTGAAAACAGTGTGAACTCATTAACTTATTTAGTAACAAGCGCGCACATGCAGGCAATCAGCAAAACAAATTTTTTTACCATCACAACACAGCTGTTCAAGCTAATAAGTCGTTTCATGGAAGTTCCATTCCTCACAAAAAAAAATAGTCTTCTTGGAACCTCTCAAGGACGTTGAGAAGGACCTTGACGCTAGATCAGTTTTTAATGAAAGTCAAAATTCGAATAGCCAGAAAAGATATGGTGCGCAAGGAAAGAAATCTCAAAGCAGGCATAAGGACATTCACCTAGGGCATCATAAGGACGTTTACTCACAACATCACAAGGACGTTCACCCCAGGCGAGAAGCTTCATCGTGAAAGACAAAAAGAGCAAGAAATAGGGAAGTTATTTCTGGAAACTAAGTTATCTGTTCTCTTCATCCATTCTCTAACCAGACTAACTCGATTGATACTATGTGAATTGTAGGAAACAATCGAGCAAGAGATTGGAAAGAAAATAAGATCTCTAGTTCTGGAAATTTCGCAAAAGGAAACAAACATGGAGCAAATTTGGAAGCACGAAGAAGGAAGGAATCTGGCCTTGAATCAAATCATAACTGTTAGCAGTATATCATATATATGATTCTACTTGTATAGGAAAGCAATATTCTTCTTTCCATTCCTTTAGACTAGAGATCCCAAGAATATCTCCCTTTCCCATATATTTCTTAGTTACCTAATTGTAATATATCTTTGTAATCCTTTCTTTTCCTATATAATAAAACTTATCAGCTAGGGAGAGGGCTGAGAAAAACATTCTCTCCTATTCTCTGTCAAATTCTTTATGGTATCAGAGCATTTTTTTTCTATCTAACTTATTCACTCATGGCAGACGAGGCGCAGAAAAAGCTCGATATGAATGAGCCACAGTCACCGTATTTCTTAAGTAGTGCTGATCATCCAGGGTGTATTATTGCCCCTGTTAGTCTCAATGGAGACAATTATGGAAATTGGTCCAGACTTGTTACTAATGCACTCAAGTCCAAGAACAAGTTTGGTTTTGTTAATGGAGATCTAGCAAAGCCATCAGGCACCGGCCCGGAAGTTCATGCCTGGGACAGATGCAACTCGATGGTCATAGCCTGGCTATACAATGTCATCGACAAGAATCTACATGGATCGGTTGCTTATGCAGACACGGCTAGAGAAATTTGGGTTGATTTACAGGAACGATACGCTCAAGGCAATTCAATTAGAATTCATCAACTAAAAAGGGACATCAACCTCTTCAATCAAGGGACTCTGTCTGTTACAGAGTATTTTACAAAATTGCGAGAACTGTGGGACGAGTTAGGAACACACCAGACCATGCCGAGATGTAAGTGTACGTGCAAGTGCGAAGCGGTGAAGGAGACTACCACTGTCTTCGAACAAGAAAAAGTCCACCAATTTTTGATGGGACTTGACTATGCCAAGTATAATACCATCAGATCAAATATACTTGCCCAAGAGTCTTTGCCAAATCTGAACAAAGCATATGCAGCAGTGGTGAAAGAAGAAAGACAGTTGCAGTACACTCAACATATAGAAGTGAGACAGTTAATGGAAGCCGCGGCACTGAAAGCCAATCCTCTACCGAAATCGAGGCAAGGAGCGAATCGACCCCGATGTGATTATTGTCAAAAGTTGGGCCATGAGAAGCACCAATGCTTTGAACTAATTGGATATCCATCGAACTGGCAAGCTCGTCGTTCCAATCGGAACACTTCAATCTCGAACATGACGTCGAATCGAGGAACTAGAAATTGGGGTAATGTTGGCTCACGTGATGGAGGAGGTCCAAACTTCGTCAATAATGGCCAAATTGATTCCATGGAGAAAGGAAAAAATGGAGTGGCTAATCATGTGATTAGAGGAGCTAACTCAGCGACCAATGGGAATGGCAATTTAGCGGACGAGGGCATTCAAGTAGACAAGGTCAACTGGCTGGATTTACCCCAAGTCAGGTAGAAGAATTGTATGCTTTCTTTAAAGAAAGACAAAATCAAGAACGAATGTCTGGTAAGTCTTTTCATAATGTGGCTATTGAATGGGTATTGGACACAGGAGCATCCCATCATATGACATCAAATATTCACATAATGACTAATGTATATAAATTGCCTACTCCCATTTACATAACCGTTCCAGACGGTCGAGCTATCAAAGTGGACAAGGCCGGGACTGTTCATGTAACCAAGGATTTCATTTTGAATGATGTGTTATATCTGCCAACCTTTACTTGTAACCTCATTTCTATCCGTCGATTAACTAAAGATGCCAACTGTTGGGTTGTTTATGGAGCTGATTTTTGTATCCTACAGGACCGCACCTCGAAGAAGATGATTGGAGCGGGTGATGTGAGGAATGGGGTTTACTGCTTGACAAACACTCCGGCTGGATCGGTCCTCTCAGCAGTTCAGAGTAACGAGTCAAAGCGGTGGCATCAAAGATTGGGGCATCCGTCTTTTGGTAGCATGTCTTCACTATCTATTCTTAGTGACTTTAAGTTGAATAAGGAGTTTCTTGATTGTTGTGATGTATGTCATAGAGCTAAACAAACTCGTAGTACCTTTCCTTTGAGTACGTCAAAAGCTCAAAAACCTTTTGAATTAATCCATTGTGATTTGTGGGGACATTATCGTATTCCTTCCCTTTCCCGATGTCATTATTTTTTATGCATTGTGGATGATTATAGCCGTGCTGTTTGGGTCTTCTTGTTACATAATAAAACTGAAACTTATGACAAGTTGGTCAGTTTTTGCTCTATGGTCAAAACTCAATTTGGGATGGTTGTTCAACGAGTTCGTAGTGATAATGGCACCGAATTTACCGAAGGCAATGTGCAACATTTTTTTGTTGAAAATGGTATTTTTCATGAGACATCCTGTGTTGGGACTCCTCAACAGAATGGACGCGTTGAACGTAAAAATCGTCATTTGTTGAATGTGGCAAGGGCTCTTAGATTTCAAGGTTCCCTCCCGATTAAATTTTGGGGTGAATGTGTCTTAAGTGCGGCTTATTTGATCAATAGAACACCTGCAAGGATCCTTCATTTCAAGACTCCATATGAAATGTTATTTGGTGTGACCCCTTCTTATACACACTTGAAAGTGCTTGGTTGTTTATGTTATGCACATGCACATACTCGTCTTAAGGACAAGTTTGATGCTAGATCAACCAAGTGCATTTTTTTAGGGTATCCACACGGTCAAAAAGGGTGGCGAGTTTATGATTTGGAACGGAACCAAATATTTACTTCACGTGATGTGATATTTTATGAGGATGTGTTTCCTTACGGTGATGATTCTTGTCATTCTTCTTCCTTTGTTCCTATGACTCCTGGTGCTATTTTAGGGAGTCCGCCACAAAGCCAAAATGGTCAGCATGCTCCCCTCACACCATGTTCCAGTCCCCATATCATTGATTTTGAACCCCCAATACATGAGCATGTACAACACACTGGATCCCTTCCAGACCACGTCACCATTTCAGATTCAAACCACGCCCCCATTTCCGATTCAAACCACGCCCTCTGTGAGGGGGAGGATAATAGGATACACCCCACAAATATAACTCCGGGGGAGGTCGGCCAACTTTCAACCCACCCCCCTCAACAATCTGCAAGTGGTCATACAAACAACTCCGTGCCGATATCTCGACCTCAACGTGCGCGACGACCACCGTCCCGCTTGAAAGATTATACATGTCATGCAGTACGTTCGATTGACCCCTCTTCATCACCGCTCCATGACTCTTCAGGTACCTCCCATCCTTTGTCTCATGTTATTTCTTATGATCGATTTTCTCCATCTCACCGTGCGTTTCTAGCCTCTGTTACTTCTCATTATGAGCCTAGATATTATACTCAAGCCGTTCGTGATCCTCAGTGGCGTGATGCCATGTCTCATGAGATTCGAGCACTTGAAGACAATCACACTTGGGAGCTTAGCCCCCTTCCTCCAGGGAAGAAAGCTCTTGGTTGCAAATGGGTGTATAAGGTCAAATACAAAGCTGATGGGACAGTTGAAAGGTATAAGGCACGATTAGTTGTTTTGGGAAATACGCAGGTTGAAGGGGAGGATTTTCATGAGACATTTGCTCCTGTTGCTAAAATGGTGACAGTTCGTACTCTATTGACTATCGCTGTTTCAAAAGGATGGGACTTACACCAGATGGACGTGAATAATGCGTTTCTTCATGGCGACCTTCACGAAGAAATTTACATGAAACCGCCGCCGGGTTTTCATACCTCTAAGCCTGATTTAGTATGCAAACTTAAAAAATCATTATATGGACTTCGTCAAGCACCACGACAATGGTTTTTTAAATTAGCTGCAGCTTTGCGAGAGTTTGGCTTCCGACAGTCACCTTGCGATCACTCCTTATTTGTGTATGAGAAGGGCGACATTTTCCTGGCGCTGTTGATCTATGTCGATGATTTGGTGCTTACAGGTAACAATTCTCAATTGTGCAAACAGTTTAAAGAATACCTACATCGATGCTTCAAGTTGAAAGATCTTGGTCATTTGAAATATTTTTTAGGGATCGAAGTTGCTCGTTCTGTCGCTGGCTTGTTTCTGTGTCAACGTAAGTATACATTAGACATACTTACTGAAAGTGGTATGTTGGGGGCTAAGCCCTGTTCTTTCCCTATGGAGCAACAACATAAACTCTCTAATGATTCGGGTGATCCTATATCAGATGCCTCTCAATATAGGAGGCTGATAGGGCGCTTGATTTATCTTACTATCACTCGTCCCGACATTACATATGTTGTTCACATTTTGAGTCAGTTTATGCAGGATCCCCGACAAGGCCATTGGGATGCGGCTATGCGTGTCCTACGATATTTAAAGTCTAGTCCTGGTCAAGGTATTCTACTCTCTGCCGACTCTAACCTCAACATTCACGTTTATAGTGACTCGGACTGGGCGAGCTGTCCTATGACACGACGATCTGTTACTGGCTACTTGATCAAATTGGGCTCCTCTCCTATCTCCTGGAAAACTAAGAAACAGACCACCGTGTCTCGTTCTTCGGCGGAAGCTGAATATCGTGCCATGGCTAATGCTACGAGTGAAGTAGTCTGGCTTCAGAGTCTCCTAAAATTTTTAAATGTGTCAGTTCCCTCTGCCCTTTTGCATTGTGATAATCAAGCTGCATTGCATATTGCTGCTAATCCTGTTTTTCACGAGCGTACCAAACATATTGAAGTTGACTGTCACTTTGTGCGTGAGCGTTTATTAAATGGTAGCATTCAAACATGTTATACACCTACCACAGAGCAGCTTGCAGACGTCTTCACTAAGGCATTGGGTCACCGACAATTTTGTTATCTTATGAGCAAGTTGGGCGTTTCAAACTTGCACGCTCCAACTTGAGGGGGAGTGTTAGCAGTATATCATATATATGATTCTACTTGTATAGGAAAGCAATATTCTTCTTTCCATTCCTTTAGACTAGAGATCCCAAGAATATCTCCCTTTCCCATATATTTCTTAGTTACCTAATTGTAATATATCTTTGTAATCCTTTCTTTTCCTATATAATAAAACTTATCAGCTAGGGAGAGGGCTGAGAAAAACATTCTCTCCTATTCTCTGTCAAATTCTTTAATAACGTCTCTATTCGATTCAAGACAATGAGTCTATAAATTGAAGACCTGAGATTCGAATCAAAACAACGATTCCACGGAAGTAATCGGGTGTTCAAAACAGAGAATTGGATTCTATGTTTTGGTTGTGTTCTTCGAGTTGAAAGAAGAACGTTTGTGTGAGAAATTTGTGTTTGAGTGAATTCAATTTTTAACGGACTTATAATTGATTTGTGTTGGTGTAATCGATTCCCAGACGGACTTGGGATTGATTCGTGTTTACACCAAAGATTGATTTTGGTGGGTGTTTCATTTCTCCAGAACAAATTCAAAGTGCCTGCTGCCGTGCACTTCTTCTCTCTTGTAAACCCTAAGGACGTTTACCTTGGGTTGTTCAAAGTAGCATTTTGTTTTGTCATAATAAAGGAAGTTATTCAGTTCACGTTCATTGTCCTTTATAATAATTCTGTTCTTGTGCTATCTTATTTGAATCTTAATCTGAATGGATTAAGAGCCTAACGACGTCCTTTACTAGTGATCATTTGTGCAGAATTTTAATAACCCTATTCACCCCCTCCCCCCTCTAGGGTTCTTTCAAGTCTCTCTTCAATTAATGAAGTCAAAGTTTGTAAAAATATAATTGACCATTATTATATTTTTGGTAAGAAAAAAATTTACTTAAATATAATATTACAAATCTTTTCAAGATAGGTCGTGAAAATTTAATAGTCAAAATATTATGTGAAAAGTCCTAAAGAAGTAAACTGGACCTTTTTTTTAATAGAGGTAATAATACGCTATTTTAACAATCTCTCTGAGAACAACATAAATCACACAACTCACACTTTCATACATGTAATAATCAGAAATGAACATTCACGTCCCATAAGCATAAAACACGCACCTCAAGTACACACATGTTACTTCTTTTGAGCCACAACTTAAAGCAAAATTACCTATTTTCAGTCCAAGGGTTGGTAGCTCATATAACATAAGAGTAGGAAGTTTACCTTTTTTACTAGCTAACTGTCAAATCTTAATAGTTGCAATTTCCAAAGTGTGATTTATATTATTGGCGATTTTAAAAGCTCCTTTGTGAGCCATTTCCCTCTTTTTTCTTTCATTTTTTATATTCAACTAATTGAGTAGATATATATTAAACAAGACTAGTATTAGTATTACAACTAATTATATCCTGAACTTGTTGAGAAACTTCTTCCTCATCTTCATCTACTAAATCCTTCTTTTTCTGTCCCTTCTCTTGCTGAAGCAAGTACAATTTCTCTGCATCCGAGATGGCCTTCATGATCATTTGGAGCTTCGCATCCATCTCATCCATCCTCTTGACGAGCCTGTCGTTTGTGAACATGCCTACTAGAACACTCCGAATCGTATCCCAACTTTCAATCAATGGCAATGCTATGATGACTGTTGATCCTATGGTACCCCAGGCTATCGCGACGATTGCCCACACTGTGAAGTATCCTAAGCTAAACACCCCTACATGAATTAAAAGATTTACATTAGTGAAATCCAATCAACTACTCAATAGGTTATAAGTCCTAGCAACTTTCAACAATGCCCGATGCTTAATAGTTGGGGTCACCTACTGAGTCCCTTATCTTAGGAAGAGTCCAATAGATCTACCAGCCCAAAGGAGAAGGGGTATACCACTATGAGACCCACAAGAAGCCGCCCAAGGAAGGGATCGAACACTAGTGGGGAGAATAACCTCTCACCTTCATGCCACTTGAGTTACAATTTCATTGACTTCCATGACAATAATATAATCTTTAATTTAAAGGTTTTTATTTTTAGCAGTATATGGATCATTTTGTATTGTGTTTCTTAGACGATTTGAACAATGAAGTTTACAACTTGAGTTTTATCAATTGATTTGGTGTTATGAAACATTATTCTGAAGCAATTGAATAATACTCGCTCTCCGTTGCTTACGAAATTATATTAAAAACTTTGATCGTTAATATCTTAATTTGTATAATGATTCATTATACAAAATTGATGTCGTTATATTCATAATAAAAAAATACTATTAAAAAAGTATAATATTATATTTTTTTAATAGAAATTTTATGTTAGAAATTATTGATTAAAGATTGACATTGAAAATCATAAATAACAGATAAAAAAGAATAGAGAGAGTATATATAATTCAGAACTAAGTACTCATGTGTTGATGCAAAAAAACCCAAATATTTTATCATTCTAGCCCGAAAAACCCAAATTAGGTTTTCTTTTTTCAAGTGGGTAAAGAAAGCCTTGGGTTAACATAACCAAAAAAGAAATCTATATATCATAGTCTCATTAACAACAGGTCTAAATTCATAATTAAAATTAATAGTCTGAAATCTCATTCATGTAAGGTGTGGATAGATCAAATATAATAGTGTACCTACCAGATCACTATGACTCAATTCTTTTGAATGATATCATACCGCATCTATTATAATTTACCACACTAATCACAAACTAACACATATTATTATATCATACTATACTTTATCCCAACAACCATTATTTTATCTCTCGTCACTTTTATCTCTCGTCACTTTTTCACCACTTTTTACTTCTCTCCTCACCTACCATCCAGTCATTTTTACCACAAATTTTATTAAAACTTATCATATTGTACCACATTATAATACGCTATTCGCATGTTTAACATATCATACCATTAACATATTTTATCCACCGCAGAAATAAACAGGATCTATGTACTGATAAAAGCTCAACTAATGGAAAAAAGGGCGAATTTAAAATCGAGTTTAATTACCTGCAGGGAGGCTAAGAAGAGGCCAAAGAACAAGAATTACAGCAGAGAAACCAAGGCCCCATTTCACAATCCACCTCTTAGCCTTCCTCAACTTCTCCTCTTCAAACACTTCGGTAGGGAGCTCACTCAAGTCATCCTTCTCAACCACAGAAATCTTCTTTGTAGTGTCCCACTCATAGTTCTGAGGCCAAACAAAGCTACAGAGCCCATGAATAGTGCCGCCACTTAAAATTGCCACCAAGTTACCTGCAAAGCATATATTTAGTGGTGGATCCTCATTTGATAAAATATAAAATCCATACATTTTACTTTAAATTATATTAATTTTAAGTTTTTGTTGGAGGTAAAGACTGGTTTTGGCTGTCCCCACTATGCATAGAAAACATATATATCATGTTCTTGGGAACATATGGTCCTAGGAGACGTGTAAGCACAAAATATACATTATGCATGAATCAGCAACGTTATGAAAATTAGAAAACCCTAGCGTCCTCTCCTCTTTTTCTCTCTAGAAAATGCTAGCCTCCATTTCTTTGGAAGAGTTGTCATCGATCCTTTTTGTCGATAGGTTTTAGTCTTTTTCTATAGTTTTGTTCAGTTGGTGTGGTCTAATGCGTTAGATGAAGATCGACTTTCAAATCGCTATACCATGGATTGTGATGTTCTCCATCAACAATTCAACGGTAAAGATGCAGAGTAATCAAAGAAAGATGCAAGGTTATCGAAGAAGGCAAAGCAGAATGTCAGTAAAATTAGTATTAGTTATTTAAAAGTTGAATTTCATATCTATGTTTTAAACTACAATTGTTCAGTCACGATGTTTATTGAAGTGTGGTATGACTTTTTATTAATGAAATTATTATGTTTTCTTTTAAAAAAACAATCAGCAATGCAAGAAAAATACACTCCTAAAAAAATATTTTTATTAAAGTGAGAGCAGATACTCATGGGAGCACCTAATAAATTGTCAGTTACCTGCAAGCATCGGTGCATTTCTGCCCGTTGTGTCCAGGTTAACCCTTCCATACTGGACCTTGGTGACCGTGACCCAAGTGACTAGCCCCAACACGCAACCCAAGGTTGCCCCGAGGACGGCTCCAATGGCATTGGCCTTTGGCCAAAGGAGCAGGAACGCGATAGGGAGGACAGCGGACCCGATGAGGATCCCCATGGCTAGGTACATCCAGCTTAAGGAAACCCCTGCTTTGTTTAGGATTACCGCTAGTAAACCCATGAGACACCCGAATGTTAGGATGGTCGCTCGTGAGACCTTGAGGATTTGGTCCCCTGTTGCGGTTGGGTTTATGTATGTTCGATAGATGTCGTAAGTACAAAGGGAGGAAACTGCGATCAGTTCTGATGATCCAGCTGATGTCACAGCCCTGTTTAAAACATGTTTAAGATTTTTAAACATGGACAATGACATATCATATGTGTCTTGAATCAAGATATAAACCTACGTCTTAAATTGTTTATAACTAATCTTTGTCATGATTTAAATAATGATTTTTCAATACACTTATTTATTAACTTAATCGCTTAAAATTTATTGGGCTCCATCAACAAACATAAACGATAATGCAATCATATCAACCATATTAGAAAAAACATATCTTTGTTATATATTTATGCAAAGATATAAATGAAAAACAATGTCTATATAATTTGTGAGTGGCAACAACCCTTAAACTAGTCAAAACATACCACTTAAACAATTTCTATACGCACAGATACAACTTTTAGAGTGATTTTGGAGTCTGTTTGGTTAGCACATTTCCCTTGAAAAATTCATCAACTTTTCCGAGTTGACCATATTTTTCCATGATTTAACAACCTTTAAGCAATGAGAAAACGTTTACATGGGCCCACAACTTCCCTATCAAACTGAGGAAAAGTTTTCCCCGCCGACCGGGGGAGGATTTTTTTTACAGTGGATGATGGGAAATTAGATTGTGAAGAAGTTTCCGAAATACCCCTAATCATGTTACAACTCTTATATAAATGAAAGTCTATAAATAAGGATTTTTGGGACATTTCAAACATTTTCCTGGAAAAGTTACAATTTCAACCAAACATTGTGAAAACTTTTCTATATACTTTGCTAGAATTTTAGGATACAAACCAGTGTAAATTATATTTTTCCGTGGTAAATTTTCTATTCCATCAAACACACTCTTAAGCATGATTGAAGATGATGGATAAGTACTTACATAAACAACATGGTGAGGAGCAGAACAGATCCTGCTTTGCCCATGAGAGCTATAGCCGTGGCTGGAGGAACAAGCCCGCGACTTGCTTCGCTCGCAGTTAACGGCAAATCTAAGGCAAGAGCTCCGATGCCCAATGATGTTGCTAGTGAGAATGGCACTGCAAACCAAACCAGACCACCTAACAAATACCCCTTGTGTGTTGATGATGGCCTTGCAGCTATGGCACTCACCCAATACCCCTGTTAGATAGTTTTCCAACAAAATCAATTTATTCTCAATCTTTCATGAGAAATTTTCGTAGACGACAAATATTAATTACTAAATATAGATTCATTATTAACTTAATTTAGTCCTAAAAATGATTTTGAGTAAATTACTAAAAGATATATCGTATTTGTGTCGGTCATATGAAATCTAATTATTATTGACTCCACTAATTCTGAATCCTGGATCCGCTACTGGGTGGGAGGCCATTGATAAGATTAAAAAAAAAACACTTACATTATCAACAAAGACAGTGCCAAAGTTGCCGACAATATTGATGATCCCAAAAACAAGCCCACCAGAGCTAAGCATTGTCAAATAGGACCCTTTGTAGTTCCCTGAAACAGGCCCACAAGACTGCCCACCATGAGAAAGTGGCTCCTGGCATACTCTTGATATGCTTGCGGCTTCTTTCAAGCGTTCGTACACTACACCAGGGCTCCCAAGTTGACTGCTCGCTGTGTAGACTAAGTACACAAATATGACTAGCACCACATGCACTTAAAATACATATATACAAGTTAGTCTATACTCTGAGTGTTTTGGATAAAAATGTCGCTCAACTTTTCATTTTAGTCAAAAATGCTTTATCTTTGAATACTGTCACTCAACTTTACAAAAAAATAAATAATGCTACTTAACTTGCCAAAAAAAGTAAAAAAAGAATGTCATTGTTACCTTCTATAATAATTTTGACTTTTTTGAATTTTTTTTTTAAATTGAGTGATATTTTTTATTTTTTTTGAAAAGTTGAGTGACATTAATAATAGTGTTTAAAGATCAATGACATTTTTTACTAAGGGAACAGATAATATGAGCATGACATTTTGGTGAGCAGGGAAGGGCATCAAGTATTGCAAATATGGACATCAAATATTGCCGAAATGGACATCAAGTTTGCATGATGAACATCAGGGATACATCAACTATCCATGCGAACTTGATGTCTATCTCTACAATATTTGATGTCTATCCCTACTCACCAAAATGTCATGCTCATATTATTTGTTCCCTTTGACTAAAATGAAAAGTTGAGTGACATTTTTATGCAAGCACTCGTCAATACTAATAGTGATAGAAATACAAACTTGAGAAGAAAACAAGATTGGGTTGATGAGGAAATTCTATACCGAATACAGAATGTATGTAGCTAGCCAGGAAAGTAGCCTTGAGTCCTCCAGCCAGAGTGTAAATAACAACTCCAAGGGGGATCAGAAAACTGGCAGCATATATGTTTACCCCTGTAAGTGCATTCACAACTGCAGACCCACCTAAGAGCAGCATGGCTGTCACTATTATGTTTGTCAGGAAGCAGAATGTCAGGAACACCATATGCGCATTCGTTCCCCATCTGAAAAATGTAACAATTGGCGCGAGTTTCAGTTTCTGTAAGGTTATACGTCAACGATTGAAGAACAGAATTCAAGGTGCGTTTGGTAGAATCATGAAAAGTTTTCTTGAGTTAAAGTGTCAAATAATGGGTCTCATGTCAAAATTTTGAAGAATGTAACGAATGACACAAGTTTCAGCTTCTGTAAGTATATACATCAACCAACGAAGAATAGAATTCAGGGTGCATTTGGTAGAATTATGGAAAGTTTTTCTTGAGTTGAAGTGTCAAATAATGGGCCTTGTGTCAAAATTTTCCAGCTATTAACACAATCGAACATAGGAAGTTAATTGAGTTGAAAAAGTTGATCAATTTTTTCAACAAAAAATTTACCGACCAAAGGCTCTATCAGTTCATGTATGTACATACCTGGCTTTCACAATTTCACAGACTGTATGTGCATTAGGAGCTTTTCTCTTCACTTCGATTGCCAGTATTCCAAACAATAGTACCTATAAGAAGTTACCAAAACTCTCGATGTTGACGGGTTTCTCAATGACTTGACCATGTTAAAAAGAAAAAAGAAAAAAAATTGTGGGTCTGGCCGAATACCTGCCCGTTAAGAGCGAATACCGAATAAGAGCTAAAGTCTAAATTGAAAATTGAGCCGAATATAATAGGTTCGGTTCGTTTTGGTTCTCAGTTTATTTGGTACAAATGTAACAAAACCGAATAATGCACAATTTTATTAGGGTTGTTCATCGGAACCAAACGAACCTGCTAAACTGAAAACTGAATAAGAGCTAAAGTCCAAACCGATAAAAAGTCGAACCGATATAATCAGTTTGGTTTGGTTCGATTCGCAATTTATTAAGTTCAAAGTCGAATAATGCAAAGCCCTAGACTTAAAATGATTTAGTGAATTAAGGAAGAACATAAATTAGATAATGCACCCAGGACCGGTACCATGAAGTACCATGGTCTTAGTGCTCATCTAATTTCTAGTTTGGGTTCCTTTGACTTTGTCTGGGTTTGTGAAACTTAGGCTAAGTGTTAGATTTAGACTGAGATCATGAAAAACAATATCCCATATATATTATCCAATTTCTAAAGGAAGAGCAAACATGCCTGGATGGCGGCCCCGCTGGCATACCAAAAGGGGCCACTGATACCATACTCCCAAGCCACATTTGAACTCTGCAGGATGGTAGCAGCCCATGTCCACTGATCCACAAAGAAATAACAGCCCATAATTAACAAGAGCTAGTCATATATGTAATGTAACTTCTTTTATTTGTTATGTTTTTCATCTTATATTGGTTGTCAAATTGAAATTTTGAATATTACCTGCGACACTATGACACTGGCAATCAGGCCAGTTTTGACTGATCTTCCAGCAGTGTTGAACCATTCTGATGTGTGACGGGAGCCCACGTAACGCTTCTCCAACCATACCTAGTAATACGTCACAGATTCTAGGGTGAGACTGTTACACATAAAGTCATGATAAAACGGTATTCTTTCAAGATGATAATGGAAAGATATAATTTATGAACTTCTTAATGCATTTCTATGCATGGAGGAAAACTTTTTACATCTGACCTCCCTCAGACCCCGTGTAAACGGGATTATATTGAGGTTGGTTGTTGTTGTTTGTTGTTAAAATGTTAACATAAAATGAACATCTCGTACTTATAGAGTTCAATACAATGATTTTACTCAGGAACTACAAGGTCATTTTCTAGAACAAATATTCCTTATTTGAGCTCCAACTTTAAGACTTGGCGTTGACCCTACTAGCACCTCCTCAAAAAGCACAAAAATATCAATAATTGGTCTCATTTATGCGAGGCTTGGGAGACTCTATAGGTGGCTATGCAACCTTATCTCAGCAAATATTTAAGCATCATGAATACTTGTTCATGAAAGTGTTTTTTGTGACTAAACTTGAGATATTATGAATCATATTTCATTGTAAATCACAACTACCATCCTTAAAATATCACCAAGGAATCAATCTTTGATGAAATGCATGCCTAAACCCCAAACATACATATTATCAAAAGGATTTTTGGACGCTAATATACGGAACTTTTGGGGTATTGGACAATAATGCACTGAACTTCGACCTTGGACAATAATGCACTGAACTTTGAGGGATGTTGGACAATAATGCACCCGAAACAATTTCGACAGTGACGGACTTGGTGACGATATTACGTGGCAGACCGAGAAGATGAATAGGCTAAATAATATCTAAATTTATGGCATGTGAACTAATCTACACAAGCAAAGGTGATTTTATACAACTACAGCAACAATCTCCCAGCAGAAACACGTTTAAACAAATGTGATTTTATGTTTTTTTTTTACTCTGTTCAAAGTTGATTCTCTTTACTTATGTGTAGATTAGCTGACATGTTATAAATTTAAATATTTTTGAACCAATTCATCTCCTCCACCTGCTACGTAGGATTGCCACTAGGTTAGTCACTGTTGAAATCATACTGAGTACATTATTGTTCAACACCCCCAAATTACAGTGTATTATTGTTTAAGGTCAAAATTCAGTGCGTTATTATCCAATACCCCAAAAATTCAGTATATTAGCATTAAAAAAACCCTTATCAAAATGAAGAAGTTGAAAAAGGAAAAGAGATGGCACATACCAAGAAAGAGGTGAAAAGAGCAAAGAAGGCACCAAAGCCAAGAATAACAGAGTAACCAACACCTTGATTCAACACTGGGTTTCCTCCAAAGAAGCTGCTTTGCCTAACACAACTTCCTCCTATGTTTTGATCATAATACTTTCCTGAATATCCAAATGGTGGACACTTTGAACCTTCCATCTCTCTCTCTCTCTCTCTCTCTCTCTCTCTCTCTCTCTCTCTCTCTCTCTCTCTCTCTCTCTTGTTTGCTTTGGATATTCAGTGCTTAACAAAGTAGATCTTTTTGTTGATGAGATATCCTATTACTTCAAGTCAACAAGTGACATCACCACCACCCAAGAAAAGGGAGAAATATATTTCTATTTCCTTGTTTTTTGTAAGACAACTTGTTGATTTGTTGTTCCATATTTGTAATTTTAAAACTATAAGATAATCACAATAATTAGCCAATTATTACATGAGCTGAGGATGATGATACCTGTCTTGCTCCAAGACACTGCTGAAATGTCTTATCCCTTGTAAAATCAACACTTATTTTCATTTTTAACCCCAATTTTTTTGACAGATACTATTAATTATCAATTATAAGAAGCTTGGAATGTGTTGGCTACGCCAACAATTAAAATTAACACCCTAACGAATGAACCTCATCCGTTGGACATATTTTAAACGCCTTTTTGTAAATTTTAAAAAATATAGATAAATGTGTGATTTTATACAATTTGTATATATTATTATATTTTATAGAAGTTAATCATGTAACTTTTTTCTAATTTAATTTACAAATATATATGTTTTTTATAGTGACAAGACACGTAATATGTGTTTTGCACAAGACATTTATCATTTTCCCATGAACTAATACCGCACACTTATTAACAACGACTACCCCATAAAAAAAATAAAACAACGAATACAAATAGAACCGGCAAAATTTTATCCGACAAGAAAAATGTGAATTGTCCGATCCATAAAAATTGGGTCCGGATATAGATTTTTGGTCCGAATTTTAATATTGATTGAATATAATATAGGGCATAATTTTTCTATTGTTGAAACATGATTCTGACACGAATTTAGCTTCGTCTGAATTGTCCAACCCGATCTCACCCGAATAAAAACCAGGTCTAAATATGAATTTCTTGTTCGAATTTGACCGACCCAAATTTACTGGGGACTCAAAGTTTTGCTAGCACTAACTACAAAATTAAAATACAATTAGTTTTTTTGCGAAATGAATTTACAAACTTATCATAGGACCATTTCACTCAAAAGTGGTTGAAAATTTTAACCTAATTTGTTAATAAACCCATGAAAACACAAGATAAAGATTATAGTCATAGTAGATTGTCGCAAGATATATGAACATTGTAATCATAAATCAATGCATCTTAAGTCATACGGAATTTTGTATAAAATTGTTGAAGTGGATGATGTCCCTAAAAATTAATTGACATTCATAAAATTTGAAGAATATATATGAAATGAATATAGTTTATCCATAAAGAAAAATAAACAGTCCTTTAAATTAAATTTCTGAATCTGTCACAAATTACAATCTTAGAAAAAATTGTAAACCAAAAGAAAGGGAGAAAACATTTCTACTTCTTTTTTTTTTCTTTTTTGGACGATAACTTGTTGATTTATTATTCCATATTTGAAATTTAAAAAGTAAAAACTATAAGATAATCACAATTACTATATGAGGTAATACTGCATGCTTATTAACAACCACTAGAAATTTAAAATAAAATTCGTGAAATGGGCTTACCATATAACTTATCGTCAGACCATTTATCACTCATAAATGGTTGAAGATTTCAATGATAAGATAATCAAATTTTTGATAAACTCATGAAAACACAAGACAAAGATTATATATAGTCAGTAAACTCAATTGATATTTATAAAATTTCAAGAATATTAAAATGAACCGTTTAGCCATGGAGAAAAATGAACGGTACGGTACTTAGGATTAAATTCCTGAATCTGGGAATTATAAAATTTCAAGTATGTTTATTACAAGGGAAATGATAAAAGTCTTGTGCAAGACACATATTTTGTGTCTTGTCATTATATAAAACCTATATATTTGTGAATTAAATTGGAAAAAAGTTACATGATTGACTTCTATAACTATAATAATATATATAAATTGTATAAAATCACACTTTTATCTATATTTTTAAAAATTTACAAAAAAGCGTCTAAAATATGCCCAACGGATGGGGTTCATTCGTTAGGGTGTCAATTTTAATTATTGCAGTAACACATTTCAAACTTATAATTGATAATTAATAGTATCTGTCAAAAAAATTGGGGTTAAAAACGATAATAAGTATTGATTTTATAAGGGAGAAGACATTTAAGGAGTGTCTTGGGGCAAGACACTTATCATCACCCTTATTACAATATTATTTTTCTGTGGGGAGATATTTGTTCATAATTTGTAGTAGCACTATTTCAAGTCGAAGGAATCTCTATAGTTTGAAGAGGGATTGGAATCACAAGATTCCAGGGTTGGTACGTTACGTATCCTCTTTTTCTTGCTTATTTTTCTGCAATTATTTCTCCATCCACCCCTCTTTTTATCATAGTTTATGACTTCTCTTTTGCATTTTTAAGTGTTGAAGTTAGACTTTCAATTTTCTCTTTTAAAAAATGGTACTTAGTAATAAATAAATATTTAGGCCCCATTCTTTTGTGCGTTAATGCAACTAACTGCAACGCAGATTACTGCAACATACCGCAAATTACCATTACATTTTATATTATTTTCACCGCAACTAACCGCAACGCAAACACAGCACACAACATAACAGTGCCTAGTTAGTAATTAACAATTTATGAGAGGAGTGTATTATCTATAGCATTTGAAAAGATAACTTTTTGAGAGTTTGTTGTTATTAGGTCGTGTTCTTTTCTGTAGTTGGCAAATTGCGGTGCCACAGCCTACCGCAATTTGCCACAACCCACCACATTTTGCCGCAAATCATTACTTTTCTCTCCTACTTTTTACATTCTCTCTCCTCACATACCCCATATACCAATAACCTACCACAATTTCACCCCACCCCACCACAATTCCACCATACCTCACCACACCATTCCGCAAAATACCGCATAAAAGAACACGGCCTTAATCTTGATATTTAATGATTAAAATATAATGAAAGTAAAATTCACCGTTTTGCTTTTGAAAATGGTTTCGAAAATTGAAAATAACTATTTTCATAAGACACCATGAAAATTGTGATTAAAGTGCTACAAATAGCAATTCATGTTGACTATGGACTACCTGTTCATAATTATTGTGAGATACTCCGTCCCAAATTATTTGTCTTCTTACCTAACTTCTTTGTCCCAAAATGTTTGTCCTATTTATAATTTCAACAACTGTAATTCTTTTTCTACACTTAATTAATAAATTCATTTATCACTTTTTATAATTCCAACAGCTATTATCTTTAATTAAAGGATGGATAATTTGGGTAAATTACAAATTTTGAACCTCAATTCCCAATATACATTGATTTTCTCAAATTAGGTAAATTGACAAATATAATGGGACGGAGTTAGTACATTAGAGTGCCTCGATAAAAATGTCACTAAACTTTTGAAAAATTGCAAATTTGTCACCCGAATTTTTCTTGTCATCATACTGCCACTAAACTTGATTAACTCGGATAAAAATGCCACTTTACCTGATCTTTACCTGGAAGCAACCTAAAGCAGCAGGTTAATGGTGTGGTGGTTGTCATTAAGGGAAATAAACACTTAATTAAATTATTCAACATCCTAATTAGATATTATACCCTAAATTTATGTGGTCCCTCACTTGTTTCCCTCCATTTGAAAAAAAAAACACCCAGTAACGTTCACTGCCTCTCTTCATCTTCATCGCCATCTTCAACCTCCCACCTTTGATTTCTGCAAATGGTATGAATTAAACCCTAAATTGAATCACAATCAACAAAATCGCACACCTGGGAAGCGTTTTTGCAAGGATTGAAGGCCTGTAAGGTTGACATTCATACCTGGTTAGTTTCTCCAAAACCCTAATTTTTTCCAAAACCCTAATAGTTGGGGTGTTCGACACAGATGAGGAAGAAGTCATCGCAAATTTTGGGAAAGTTAGGGTTTTTAGGATGCAAAAACAAGAAAAAACAAGGAAAGCCTAATTTTTCAACAGTTATTGACGAAGAAGAAGAAGACAGGAAAGCTCTTTAATGGCGGAGAACAGGAACAAGATGAAGAAGAAGACGAATAGTTCAAGACTGGAGTTGGAGTAAATATAGGGCAGTAAAAACAAGAAAAAACAAGGAAGCCTTAATTTTTCAGCAGTTATTGACGAAGAAGAAGAAGACAGGGGAGCTCTTTAATGGCGGAGAACAGGAACAAGATGAAGAAGAAGATGAAGAGTTCAAGACTGGAGTTGGAGTAAATACAGGGCAGTAAAAAAATTCAAAGGGGGAAAGGGTGTAGTTAATTTGGGTTGGTAAAAAAAAT
The DNA here is from genome assembly GCA_029582165.1 of Portulaca oleracea. NCBI lineage: Eukaryota > Viridiplantae > Streptophyta > Magnoliopsida > Caryophyllales > Portulacaceae > Portulaca > Portulaca oleracea. Next base: position 7,532,292 of record CM055877.1, read on the forward strand.
TAATGAGTTAGGTTAAGTGTTTAATGAAGAGGTGATTGCCTATTCCAGGTAAAGATCAGGTAAAGTGGCATTTTTATCCGAGTTAATCAAGTTTAGTGGCAGTCTGATGACAAGAAAAATCCAGGTGACAAATTTGCAATTTTTCAAAAGTTTAGTGACATTTTTTTCGAGGCACTCGTAGTACATTAATGGTCATGTTCTTCTGATTGGTATCTCTTTCTAATCTAATCCAATTCAATCCAATCCAAACCTTACACAATTTTCAAAAAAAAAATCTCTAAAAACAAGATTTCCCAAAAAAATATCATAATTTATCCAATTCAATTCAATTGTCTATTCACCTTCTCATGGTAAACAATTGTAACTTCAAATATTTAAGATAGATTATTGGATTCTAATAATCCCTACTTTCACTCATTGGACAATGGTGGTCTGTACTATCACTTTGTATTCTGGTGGACCAAAAAAATATATAATTGGATTTGAGTGGGACGACGGCGAGTTCATGCGGTGGTTTTCTGACATGGCATGTTTGGCATGTGTTTGACCGGATTGACTTTAATTTTTATTGCCACATCATACACAAAACACATGCCAATAGGTTTTTCTTTTTTTTTAGTCCACGTCATGGCCCCTCCTCTGTTTCTACTTTCTCTCTCTTATTTCCTTTTCCTTCTTCTTCCCCGTCTCCCCTCCTCTTTCTCTCTCTATCTCTCTGATTCTTTCTCTTTCTCCTTCTTCTTCCTTCGGTGCGATCTGCACCTTTCTTCTTCTTCCTTCTTTCTTTATTCTTTCTTCTTCTTTCTCTGTCCCGATTCTTCTTTCTCCCATCTCCTTCTGTCTCCCTTTCTTTGGTTTCTCACATGCACCGACAACCAAAGAACAATTCATTCAACCAGAACAATTCATTCAACCAAAGAACAATTCTTTTTATTCCCCACCCAGAATTGAGGAATCGAGCATTCAATCAACCAAAGAACAATTCATTCGGAACATGCAAAGACATTCAATCAGATTCAAACTCAGAAATCAATTGACAATAACAAAAATCGACTATCAATACCGAACAAAAACCCAGAATCGAAAGGAAGTAAAAATAGAGATTAGAATTCGGAGAATAAAAGCAAGAATCAACCAAACTTAAATCGAAAGATTTCTTAATCAAAAGTTTCAGACATTCAAAGTAAAATCTGGAAATGAAATTTGTAAACAAAACGGAAATAAATCTTATTCTAAATTCTAACCCTAGATTTCCGATTCACGATTTCGGGGTTGTCACCCCCCAAAAACCGAAACATCTCTGGACATCGACGAACTTATATAATCGCTAAACGTCTTCTTCAAACCCAGATTCACCAAAATCAGAAACAATCTCGACGAAACCAGAGAAGAATTCACACACAACAATGGGTGTGGTGGTAATCGACGGATCCACGGTGCGTTCCTTCGTAGAAGACACGGCGGCATTCAACAAAAGCGTCGACGAATGCTTCACCTCTCTCGACCTGAACGGCGACGACACTCTTTGCCGGTCGGAGCTTCGGAAGGCGTTCGAGTCGATGAAGCTGATCGAGACTCACTACGGCATCTCCCCCTCACCTTCCACGCCGGAGCAACTCTCCGCCTTCTACAACTCCATTTTCGACCAGTTCGACTACGATCACAGCGGCACCATTGATCGGGAGGAGTTTCGCTCGGAGATCAGGAAGATCTTGCTCGCTGTTGCCGATGGACTCGGGGAATCGCCGATTCAGATGGTGCTTGATGATGCCGAGGGGAATTTTCTCCAGCAGGAGGGGCCATGGAGGAGAGAGAAAGGTGCAGATCGCACCGAAGGAAGAAGAAGGAGAAAGAGAAAGAATCAGAGAGATAGAGAGAGAAAGAGGAGGGAGACGGGGAAGAAGAAGGAAAAGGAAATAAGAGAGAGAAAGTAGAAACAGAGGGGCCATGACGTGGACTAAAAAAAAAGGAAAAATCTATTGGCATGTGTTTTGTGTATGATGTGGCAATAAAAATTAAAGTCAATCCAGTCAAACACATGCCAAACATGCCATGTCAGAAAACCACCGCATGAACTCGCCGACGTCCCACTCAAATCCAATTATATTTTTTTTTGGACCACCAGAATACAAAGCCGATAAGATGCATCACCATCATTCAACGAATGAAAGTAGGGATTATTAGAATCCAATAATCCTATTTAAGATTGTCAAAAATTTGGATACCAATTAAATTTGGGCTTGTACAATGGAAATTGGACCAAGAAAGTTACACTTGGAACATATTCAAATTTGGATTATGACGACCGGACCTAACCTGGGCGCAAATGTGGACATCTTTGTTTGATATCTGAATGTCTAGATAGAGGTTTATTTTTTTCCTTTTTTTCATGAAATCTAAGACGTAGTTAATCAAAACATACCATATCCGCACCAAAACAAGATATCTGATGTTCGTGCCCAAATGTCTAGTTGCTCCCCCAGGTTAAGAAAGCATGAAATTAGCCTACAATAATCCATGTTCGGATAGCATTCGATTGTCCCAACAATGTGTCGTAACTCGAACTCGTCAACTGCCCTCAGTACAGTGGTGGATCTAGATATTTAATTTAGGGGTGTCCAATATATTTGTTATTTTATAAATGTTTTTAAAAAATTTTAAAAATAAAATTTAAAATAATAAGAATAAATATTTAATGACAGTTCACAAGCTTAACAAAATTTCATATATATCATATAAATACGTGCACCAAGTAATTTAAAATTTCACATTAATTAGATATTTATATCTTGAATTTATACACTTAAATTGGAAGAGTTGGGGCTAAGACATGAGTTAGCTTTCAATTTACACAAATCACGCGCCTAAATGATGACAAATAATTTAACAACATATTCGCACAAATATGGGGAGCCTGAGAGAGAAAATTGATAATGGATATTGACATACACATACCCAATTCATTGACCTTTTTTTTAAAAAAAAATAATGTGGTATGTTTTGGGTTGTTGCTAAATTGGACACCACTATTTATGTTTTTTGGAACTTTTTTTAGAGTGTCCACTTACTCCAATCAAGACAATTTTATTCCAATCATATTAGAGAATTACAAATTTTTCTTGGACTAAGGGTGTCCAGACACCCATAGGCCATAGCCCCTTAACATATCCGCCGATGCCTTAGTATCGGACTACCAGGACGACCTGAGTTGCTAAACTCGAACCTAACTAATCAAGCAATGTCTAATTATTTGAATTTCAAATTCAAACCAATTTTTTTTTTTACCAAACCCAAATTTTTTTCGAATCAAACTAAATTAGATTTTAAATTCAAACATTTTTTTGGACAGCCTTATGAGAAATGGCCTAAATATACCCGTAAAGGCTAGAGGTTTATTGACCCCAAGGGATAGTCCATGAAGCAAATGAGCCATAAAGTTTCAAGTAAGACAATAATATTTCAATTTATGAAACACATCTATTTTATTTTATTTTTATATTTTTATTTCATATTCTGAATGACTTCGAGGGAAATTTCATATTTAATGCATCTAATAACAAAGCATAAAAGAATAGGGTTATTGACCATGAAGGACGGCCCATGAACCAAAATTACCATGAGGTCTGGCAAGACTTATGGGTCCTTATTTGCAATGATGACTGGGTTGCCATGTGTGCGATTTTTTTTGGTTCAATGTAAAAACCGGTTGGATTTTTTTAAGTGTAAAAAAGAGGGTTCAATGTAATAATATTAAGAAGAAGAAGAAGAACACTGCTGAAGAAGACGAAGAAATCGAAGAAGAAGAAGAAGAAATTGAAAAAGAAGAAGAAAGAGAAAGAAGATGATGATGTAGTTACGTTTTTTTGTTTCTTTGTAATATTTTTCATTTTCACAGTAAAACATCAACAATTTGTATAATTTTTGCATTTGAGAGTAAATTGCTTATTTTTTGTTTCCTTGCACTTGTCTACGAATGAATAATGAATTATAATTTCACATAACCTTTCTTCTTCTTCTTCTTCTTCTTCTTCTTCTTCTTCTTCTTCTTCGAATGAATGAATGAATGCATAATAGTTCGTCATATATGTTGACCTTGAATAACAATATAGTAAACTTAGGATAACAATATAGTAAACCTTGGAGATTAATATGCCTTGAATATTAATATGGTAATCCAAGTACATTGCATTAATATGACAATCTCGTATGACACAACACTTTCAATCCATGGAATAAAATACTTTAAAAGTTTTTAATACATAATAACCACCAACAATACTACATCCTTGGTCTACTATATTGATATCCAAGAATTACTATATTGATATTATTGTCGGTGGTTATCATGTATTTCAACCGACAATAATATCAATATAGTAATCCTTGGTTATCAATATATATAGTAGACCAAAGATGTACTCAGTGTATTTCAACCGACAATAATATCAATATAGTAATCCTTGGTTATCAATATAGTAGACTAATGATGTACTAAATGTATTGTTGGTGATTATTATGTATTAAAAACTTTTAAAGTATTTTATTCCATGAATTGAAGGTGTTGTGTCATACAGACATTGTCATATTACTGCAATGTACATGGATTACCATATTAATATTCAAGACATATTAATCTCTAAGGTTTACTATATTGTTATCTTATGTTTACTATATTGTTATCCAAGGTCAACATATATGACGAACCATTATGCATTCATTCATTCATTCATTCATTCATTCATTCATTCATTCGAAGAAGAAGAAGAAGAAGAAGAAGAAGAAGAAGAAGAAGAAGAAAAGGTTATGTGAAATTATAATTCGTTATTCATTCGTAAACTAGTGCAAGGAAACAAAAAATGAGCAATTCACTCCCAAATGCAAAAATTATACAAATTGTTAATGTTCTACTTTGAAAATGAAAAATATTACAAAGAAACAAAAAACTCCATCATCATCTTCTTTCTGTTTCTTCTTCGATTTATTCTTCTTCTTCTTCTTCTTCTTCTTCTTCTTTGATTTCTCCTTTTCTTCTTCTTCTTCTTCTTCTTCTTATTATTATTATTATTATTATTATTATTATTATTATTATTATTACATTGAACCCTCTTACACTTAAAAAAAATCCAACCGATTTTTACATTGAACAAAAAAAAAAACACACACATGACATACCCAGTCATTATTTTGGGCCCCATGTTTAATTGCAAATAAGGACTTTGGGGTCTTGGGGAGACCTTGAAGAAATTATCCTTACTGGGCCGTCCTTCATGGTCAATAACCCAAAAGAATAAAAATGATATTTTGGGCTATCCATTGGGGTCAACAAGGCTGAAATCCTAAAATAATCCAAAAGAAAAGAGAATCAATCATACTAGAAAAAAAATGTATCAAATCAACAAAAAGCCCAGGAAATCACAAACCGCCCAACTAAATGTATCAAAGCCCAACTAAAAGCACCGGTGAATCTGAGCCGTCCATCCTAGGGCTCGCACTTTGTGCTTTTGTGCCTACGTTTTAAACCCTAAAACCATTGCCATTGACGACTCTTTCTGCCAGTCACCATTCTCTCAACTCATCCATTCCCACCTCCAGGTACTCCCTCCCTCCCTCTCTCTTTCTCTCTCTACTTCCTCGACTTTGTTCATCTACTCATTCGCCGAACTCTTCTTTAATTGAGGATACATGTATTGTGATTGTGTCAGGTTTTCTGTTTCATTCTTGTTGAGTATATGAACATGTGTGGTGATGTCGAAATTTTCAGATTAGGGTTTAGATTTTGATTTTGGTGTGCATGGTACTTGATTTCGCGTTGGATTTGCAAATTCAGGATTTTGAGACGACGTCATGCCTAATTTTTGGCGATGGAAGGTACTGAAATGGTTGAAGTTTTGCTAGGTTTGAGTTATTTTGAGATTGTGTATGGTTAGAGTTCTTTTTTGTGCGATCTTCGACTCTTTGATGTGTGTAGCTTAGTGTATCTTTTTGATGTGCAAATGCTAAGTTGTGTAGTCAGTATTGCTCATGTGGTAGTTTGATGCTCTCTGTAAGTAGAGCTCTGTAATGTCGAGATTAGTATATGTGACCTCAATAAGGACCTGATGGGATTTGATATTTTCATATAGGCCACTTGTGTGCAGTGGGTTTGAACTTAAATTACATTTGGTAGTGTGTGATGCAGAGCAATATTGATCGATTGCAGAAAATTGGTCTATTTTCTTCTGTTTGATTGTTTCACAATCTATTCCATTGCATTCTGACAAACATAACTATTGTTTTAGGTATCCAGGATGTCATAACTGTAGCTAGATAGATAGATGAATTCATTATCACCTAGCGACGCTATCCATTTGAAATGTGATGTCGAATGACAATAATCCGATGTTTCATTGGAAGTAATTGTGGGTCTTGTTAGATAGAAAGCTCTAACTGTTAGATAGTAATGGCTGTGGATCCAATATCCTAAGGAATTCCTAGTGTCACTTTTGATATATTGTGAAATCATATTGAAACTTTTGCTCGTTTTTTTGTTTAAGAAAGAGTATGTCGCATTATGTTGCTGGGTTTCTTAGTTTGTTAGTTTCCACAGGTAAGTCATGGTGAGGCATAACAACGTTATACCAAATGGGCACTTCAAGAAGCACTGGCAGAATTACGTGCGTACTTGGTTTAACCAGCCTGCTCGCAAGACAAGAAGACGCCTTGGTCAGTACATTGTAAATTACTTTGTTTTGCTTCTCTTAAATCTTGAAATATTGACGAGGCCTTGGTTCTCTCCTGCTGTGAAAATGGTCTGATTATGTGTTTTGTACAATTTCAGCAAGGCAAAAGAAGGCTGTGAAGATCTTCCCAAGGCCTACTGCTGGACCTCTTCGTCCAGTTGTTCATGGCCAAACCCTGAAGTACAACATGAAAGTCAGGGCCGGCAGAGGGTTCTCTCTTGAAGAGCTGAAGGTTGGTTTAATGATTTATCTTCCATTTCTCAGAATGCATCATTGGTGAAGTTTGCTCATGAATTTTTTGGCGAATACAAGTTGACCTGATTTCTGATTTACTTGATGTTTCTAAAACTTTCCATTGTCGCTAGAGGTGGGAGTTCTTTCTGTGTGCAGCCGTGCTCCGTACGGGCAGTGGTCTCTCTAATGTTTTTTGGGTTCTTTTGAAACTTTATGCTTTCATCTTTGGTTGTGGAATTTGGAGATTTAAGATAATTTAACTTGCAATCATGTGATGATCATTTACTGCAACAATATGACAGAGGCTAATGCTCCATGATTCCTTTGTATTTAAGTCGCTGATGATTGCATCTTCTTTTGTGTTTTCAATTACATGATTTCCAAGATTTTTTTCCGAACAGAATATGTGAATTGTATCTCTGCATATTTCTCTTTTAAAGTTCTGCCTAAAGTTTAGTTGTATCTCCTTGTGCCCTTTCTTCTTAAAGCTCTCCATTTCAAAGTTCAAACCAACATTCACAAAGTTAATATGAAGTTTTTTTACTAAGATGGGAACAGCTGCAGCTGAATGGGTCATTTTATCAATTAATTGTGCATACGTTACCCGGAATGCTTTGTTATACTATACCTATTGTTTGAAACTTTTTGCCTGAGTGTCATTGTTATTCAATGGTGATTGCTGGAACACCTTCTCCAACATGTGTTTTGTGATGTTGCAGGCAGCAGGTATTCCAAGGAAGCTTGCTCCAACCATTGGCATTGCTGTTGACCACCGTCGTAGAAACAGTTCTTTGGAAGGCCTTCAGACAAATGTGCAGAGGCTGAAGACCTACAAGGCTAAGCTTGTTGTCTTCCCAAGGCGTGCACGCAAGGTTAAGGTAAAAATTCAGTTCTCTATTCACTTGTGAAAGAGTACCGTCTATGCTCTCTGGTGACATCCCCATGCTTGATTCTATTGCAAGCCCGACAATCCTCTTTATGTTAGATATGCGTATAAACTACTTGGGAAGTGGGACTGCTTTCCATTAAAAATAAGGGTTTATAATTATCTCGGTGACTTGATTGAGTTCGGAGTCCACTGTTGGGAGGGGATGCACCAAGTTGAAGATGTGTTCACCCAGGGATTGGTCTCCTCAGCCCTTGTTCGAATCTCATTTAATAGAACTAGGAAAACTGACCCAAGACCCGAAACCTCATCCGAAAGACCTGATTCCCTACTGGAACCAACATACAAAAAACTTTGTTGAAAAAGGATTTAAGACCTGAAAATTGAATCCTAACAAGTGTTTTTTCATAGATGCTTCTTCGATGTTGGATATTTGACAAAAAGTCAGTTTACTAGAATTGATAGTTACTTGACCCGGCACCTAACTGAACCAAAACATTTATTGGCCGTAATGACCTGTTGTTGAAGCTCCAATGCCAGTGTTTGGAAGTCTGCAATTTAATCTCCCAACTTTTGGAAACAGGCTGGTGATTCTACCCCAGAGGAGCTTGCAACTGCCACCCAGGTGCACGGTGATTTCATGCCAATCCAGAGAGAGAAGCCTGCCGTGGAGCTTGTCAAGGTGACCGACGACATGAAGTCGTTCAACGCATACGCCAAGCTCCGTCTCGAGCGCACCAATGCGCGCCACCACGGTGCCAGGTTGAAGAAGGCGGCAGAGGCCGAGAAGGAAGCCAAGAACAAGTGAGAAGCTGGCCTGTTAGGGAATTTCGGAGACTTAGTTATAATTTTGGCCTTGGTTTTGTGCTTATTATGGTCTTATTGTCATTGTCATTATACTGTAAGACTCGGGTAGTGGTTTGTTTTGAAGAACAGATTTTGACTCTTCCCTATCGAATCTCGAATGCATTGTGCCAATGGAGTTCTTGGGGTTCAAAATTAGGTTATATGATGTGTTTTATGCCGTGATGCTCTTTGTTGTCAACAGCCTATCTTTGTTGTGGTCAGGTTATTCTTTGCTTGGATGACTTGAGTTGTTCTTGCTTTCTCTTAGAGCATATTTATGTTGCCATAAATGTTAAATCTCATCTATACAAAACTTATTTTCCAATGGTGATTTTAAGTTAAGTTTTTGCAAACTACTCATTCCTATATAGAAGTGTTTACATATTGATCTAAGTCTTAGAAAATTTACCATTATGAATAGGTTGTTGAAGCTGCTTTACTTACACAATCTCTTTGGGACAAGTAATAGAATTGGTTTTTGGCAGCTCAATTAGAGAAAATCTTATGGATGGAGATGGTTAATGGGGGTAGTTCGAGTGTTGAGGATATGGTAGGTTTTTTTGGGTAAAAAAGAAGTTGTGGCTTGTAGTTTATTGGCTAATTGGAAGGCCAAATTAGCCATTACTCTCCTCCGTTCCATATTAACTGTCGCCTTTGGAAATTGTGCAGTCAAACTAAAAAAAATTTGACCATAAATTTCTCAATATATATAATGAGTTGTTATATATAATTACCACCATTAGATTCATGTTGAAAAATACTATCATAAAAGTATAATATTACAATTGTTAAGAACATATTATGTAAGAAATTATCAGTTAAAGAATGACATTGGAGACCGTGAAAGTAAAAATTATGACAATTAATATGGAACGGAGGGAGTATAAAATATAAAGTGTTTGTTTGAACTTTGAGTAACAAAAATGAAGGAAAAGGTGGATAGTTTGATAATAAAGAGTTGCTTCCACCTAACCCACCTAAGGCTGAGAAGGAGACATACTCTTAGATGTGTTTTTTGATTGGATTGACTAGTTGGAGCCTCAAGAAGTTATTGATTTGGAGATTCATGAATTGGAGGGTTTAAAGGTTATTCACGAAGAAGAGAAAGTGCACAAGGTAGAAAAAGAACTTCTAGAGGAGAGAGAGAGTTGAGAAGCAAAACGGAGGAAAAATGGACATTCAAGGGAAAATTCAGTGCAAAAATAAGGACAAGTTTGTCTTTTTTTCACAAATTTTGGTCAGAAATAAGTGAAAGTTGTCGGAATGTCACCATGAGTCAGTAAACAAAAAATGTATGGGACGTTCAAGTACATTCCAAGATGTACGCACAGTAGTAACTCAAAATATATGGGTAAGTTTGATAAATAGTGAATTAAATATTATAACTTATCAACTTTTACCATAACTTAGGTGTACGTGAGGATTTTTGACCGAGCAAGTAGTAACTCAATATTTCGTTGTAATTATATAAGGTAAACATCCGTGCATGGTGTTATGTAAGCAGTAAGATTGAATAAGTTTGGTAAATTTGGGATCCCAAATATTTTAATTACTCAATTTTTACCCTAGCTAGATTAGTTGAATTTAGCCGCTTAACTTTTCTGGCGAACTAAAAGCTAGTGAGGATATATCACAAAATGCAATATTAAAGATATGAATAATTGAAAGGAATATTGCATGCCTGGGTTATTAAATAGATAGTACTGTAAATCGGTAATAATAAGATTATGACTGCATGTTTCAGGGAAATTGTATATATGTACAAGTGCAAAGCTTTGTTTTTGGCAAATTGTTTACTACTCTTTCCGTCTCATATTATTTTGTTACCCTAATTAATTTTTCTTTTTCCCACAATATTTGTCATTTTAAAATCTCAATAACATATACTCGCTTATATTTCTTTTATTTAACCAACTTTATCCTTTCCTTTTCATTGTTATACAACTATTCTCTCTTTAACATAGTTATTAAAATCTCGATTTTGATCTAAACGAACGATTTTATGATCCAAAATCCTCGATGCGATTTTACTATGTACATTACGATCCACAATTCTGCATGGGTTAATTCTGATCCTAACTATCCAATAAATTTGAATTAGAAGCTCAATTCTAGCAACCTTACTCTCTAGCATCACTATGCAAAACAATCCAACTAACCATCTTACTACTTTTTGTTGATTTTTGTGTTTTTCTCATAATGTGACTTATAACTTGGAATAGAGGGAATACTAAGTTTGGTTGGATGTCAACTTGTGAAAGTACCAATACCATTGTGACTATTGGAAACATTCTTTCTTTTATTTTTCTTCAAATCTTATTCTTTGCCATAGCCCATAATGCATCTTCTAGGTTGAGTAGGAAGAATATATAGTTCCTAATTCTTATAGGGTTGGGGCTAGCAGATCACATTTTATCTGTGAAATAATATTTGTACATCAATAACATTCAAGTGAGTATTAAACCAAGAGTTTGACAAGCTAGGCGTATTAGTTTTCTAGTTGGTTATGTCGGTATAGCTTACAGAGAATAACTCTTTTCTTCTCTCATGTAGTATAGAGAAAATATAACTCTTTATTGGGCACTATCTTTAATCTGGGCATTATGCCTTCCCACCCTCTTTCAGGAAGTAGTTGATTTGCTCTATACATGTAGATTACATTGATTTTCAATCTTTCTTTTATCCGAAAATAATCAATTAATAGCTTCAACCTTTTTTTTTTTTTTTTACAGTTCGGGTAAAGGAGAGATACAAAAGAATTTAGGAGACCCTTCTTTCAAGCGTCTACCTAAGTTATCATGAAACAAAATAAAAGAAACACAGAATCAGGGCTTTGGATGTAGTGCCCCTTATTTGCTATCCAATCTACTGCCATGTTAGCTTCTCGAAACAGGCGTTTTACCGAAAAAGCCTCACAGAGTTGAAGATAATTTTAGACATCTCTAATAGTCATGTCTATCTGCCACGGAGTTTTAAAGCGCTCTTGAATTGCTCGAACAAGGATAAGGTTGTCACTTTCAACATGAATTTTCTTGAAATAAGTTTGGATAGCCTGCTCCAACACAAACTTAAATAGCCTCAACCTATCTACAACAATGAATGTACATTATGAGCTCGTTGCCCCTTAGATTTTCATGGCCTATGGAGAAGTAGCATTGAATATGTACCTTGGAAGTAATAGAATGAAAAAGGTAAGTCTCTTATGTCCCTTTTTATTTTTAAGTGCATTTACCCTCAAAGACAAGACCATTGAAATAATGCTCATCACTCTTCTAAGGTTGTCTACTCATGAAGAGTTCTTCAACACATTAGTAATCTATTCTTTTGTGTAAAGTGAAAATATGAAATAATGCTCATCATAGGTGGATCAAGTTATTATTTCACTACACAAAAGAAAAAAAAGGAGAGCCTAAGGCCTGTTCTTTTATGCTTTTATGCATGAATTTGCCGATGCGGTAAGTTGCGGCGAGTTGCAGTGGATTGCGGTAAGTTGCGGTGGAAATAATAGATGAGTATTGAAATAATTTTTATTAGAAAATATATTAAGTAATAAATGAGTTGCGGTGGATTGTGGTAAGTTGCGGTGGAAATAATTTTGTGGATTTTAAATAATTTTATGAATTTTGTGGAAATATGTTAAATAAAAAAATAAATGATAATTTGTGGTAAGTTACGGTAAATTGCGGTGAGGTAACTTGCGATGCCGCATAAAAGAACGATCTAAATGACCCTCATTTGATAAACCGAAAAAATTGCTCAGGGGTGCCATACATTCTTCAAAAGTGACTATTTGGGGACCACATTATTTTTTTTTACTCGTTGGGGACCAGATTGTGGTCAAAATTGGCTGGTTGGGTATTTTCCGGCAAAAATAGCTGGAAACAATGAAAAGACTTAAATACCCCTTGACTTATGTGTGAAAAGTCCAGTTTGGCCCTGTAATTTCAGAGTTTAAGTTTCGATATTTCAAACTACCATTTGAGTTCTGTCTGTTAGAAGTTGGACCAAGCAGAAGCTTGAATGTTTTATGTAAACATTCCTCCCTGGCATTAACTTGTATGATACAATTTTGGATGCACCATTCGTTGCCTTCTTCATATCTAGGAGCTTATTTACATTTTAAGGCTGTACAGAAACAGTAATTGCTTTATTGCCGGTTGATTACAGAAGAGTAGATGGGGAAGCTTCTGGAGTTCATACTGGTGTTTCGGGTCCCCAAAAACCAGCAAAAGAATCACCCATGCTACACTTGTTCCTGAACCCACTGTATCTGACAGCGTAATGGGAGTTTCAGACAACCCGAACCCCACAATCTCCAGTTCTCTACCTTTCATTGCCCCTCCATCCTCTCCTTTTCTTCAATCAGATCCCTCCACCGCAATCCATTCACCTAACGGTTTGCTAACCCTAACTTCTCCCTCTGTAACTCCCGATTCTTGCCCTAAGCGGTCCCACATTTTCACCCTCGGTCCTTACGCCCATGAAACCCAGCTGGTCTCACCCCCAGTATTTTCTGGCTTGACGACGGCTGCTGTAACTCCTACCCCTGAACCCATGCACCTAACAACTCCCTCATCACCTGAAGTGCCATTTGCTCAGTTGCTTACTTCCTCGCTTAACAATGCTCAGAGGAATAGTTATCGTCTCGTTTCACCTGGGTCGGCGAATTCAGCATCTGGTGCATCTTCTCCATACCCTCAATGGCACCCGGTTCTTGAGTTTCCCATGGTAGACGCTTCAAAGTTGTTCGACTCGAAATTCGAAAGATTTTGCTGAATTTACTGAATTTAGCTACCAATTGTTGCAAGGGTATGATTTTGTGCATTTGTATAAGAATGAAGGGATTAGTGTTCAGATTGGAGGGAGTGATCAATGGGGGAATATAACAGCTGGGACCGAGTTAATTCGAAAGATTTTGCAGGTTGAAGGGCTTATGGGCTCACCTTTCCTTTTCTTCTGAAGAGTGATGGGACAAAGTTTGGGAAATCTGAAGAGGGTGCAATTTCGTCACTATGGAGAATTTGTGTTGGAACCATGGGTGAACTGGGATAAGACAAAAATTGGAGTCAAAAAAGGGGTATTTTGGTCACTCCATGCGTCTAAATGATATTTGTGTTGACTCCGGCTATTCTCACCGGATTTTCATAACTTTTGGCCGGAAAATACCCAACCAGCCAATTTTGACCACAATCTGGTCCCCAACGAGTAAAAAAAAAATAATGTGGTCCCCAAATAGTCACTTTTGGGGAATGTATGACACCCCTGAGCAATTTTTTGTTTGAAACCATAAATGATCCTCATGTGATATAAATAAATGGCTTATAATTAATTTTGTTTCATTCATGATAAAGTATTACTCCCTCCGTTTTTTTATCCGTCGCCTAGGAAATTGTGTTAAAAACTTTGACCGTTAATATCTTAATTTGTATAATTATCCATCATATAAAATTGATATCATTAAATTCGTAATAAAAAATATTATTAAAAAAGTATAATATTATATTTTTTATAAAGTTTTATAGTAGAAATTGTTAATTAAAAATTGACACTGAAAACTGTAAATGACAGATAAAAAAGAACGGAGGTAGTAACATCGAAATAATAGTACTACACCTATTTTGGGTTTGATATGCATTTATTTTGGAGTATTATTTTGGACCACCTATTTTAATTTGTTTGCCATCAATTACAATTACCCATCAAGCATGTACAGTATATTTAGTTAAGCACTACGCTAACTACCTAAGCCAAAAAGTGCCAAAAACGTCAACACCCATTATTTATTTACACATTTATTCTCCTTTATTTTATTTTATCAAACTTTATTCTCTTATTTATTATTCCTTTATTTATTATCTTTTTCCTCCCTTCCCCCTTATAACCAGCCTATTCTCTCTTGTTCTCTCCATCTCTCTCTCTCTCTCTCTCTCTCTAAAACCTTGATTATGATTAAGCTATCCTAATTAATTACTTTCCTACACTAATTAATTAGCTTTATCAATCTTTCTCGTGGTCAAAATCTCAATTAGTTGTGCGTCTCTGTCTTCATCAATCAACGACTATAACACGTACGGTGATGGGATCAGAGCCTACCGAAGCAGCATGTGCCAGAGTCGCAGCGGATAATTCAGCAGCTGCAGCTGTTGGTGATGGAGGTGGTAATACTACTACTACTACCAGTACCACTGCAATCCCAACATCTAACAACCCCAGCAACGACGTCGTTCTGGATGATGAGGTCAGTGTTTATTTCCTTTAAATTTATCCCTTTTTTTCCTGCTTTTTGGTTGGATTTTGACTCAATATTTTAGAACTTAGCTTTCTGTTGTTTAATAATTTGATTGGATTTGGTTGGACCAACTATTGATATTTCATGTTAATGGATTTTATAATTAAAGTGGAAAATATAAATATGAAAATTTGATTATAATAATCCCAATATTTACAAATTGAACAATAATGATTCATATGATTGATTTATATTCTGGTGGTTCAAAAGAAAATAAAATTGTGTTGTAGTGGGACGCCGTCGAGTTAAAAAGTGGTGACTCGATGGTTTATTGACGTGTACCGACGAAAATGTGTTTGATCAAGAATTCGGACCATTTTTTAAAAAAAGAGAGGCATAAATAAATACATTGATGTTAATGACTTAGATTTTATACTCAGTTTTCAGAAGTCTATTGTGTCACGTGGATCATATATGAGGCGCAAAAATTTACGAGATTATAAAAGGATACGAAAGTAAATATTACTAGTTAGTTTATGGCTACATATTCTCTTGCTTACAACCCTAGTTAGTACAAATGAAACATTATTGTGATTTGTGAGTCATGATCAAAATGATGGATATTTATTACATGTTAGTCATTTACTTAGATAGATATATACCACATCTTCATTTATAAATACAACGCGTATAATTAAAATAGACCCTACATAATTTAAGAGATTTCGAATTGTTACTTAGTATAAATATTGATTATCTGTCAATTTGGTATAGTCTTAGTCATCATGTGCATTGTCTTTAACATTATTTATTCCTTCTATTCCATATTAATCGTGTAAATGCTCTTTATTGACTATGAGTTTCTTATAACATATTGTATAAAAAAATACAATATTATATTCTTATGATAATATTTTTTGTTATGAATTTAATGATAGTACTTTTATGTTGAAAAATTAATGACATCATGGACAATTAATATGGAACGAATGGAGTGTTCATACATTGCTAAAAACTCGTCATATTGCGACAAAAATTGCAAATCTAGATAATAGCTAGTAGAGGATCATGTATGACATGGTCATAATTATGCTTTTGGATGGCTATCTTATGAAAGGATAAACTAGCTAGTTAGTTGAGACCTTACTTTTGGTCGGTGGTACCCATAATATCTTAAATACTATCTTAGAACTATTATAACTATTCTATTTTGTTATTTTATATACGTTTGTTACTTATCATCCATAATTAATAGTCAAAAATTGAGGAAAGGAATGGAACAGTTATGATATAAGCAATTGGGTTTTCAATTCTTTTGATAAATTATTGCATAAATTAAAAGAGAAATTTAAAAATTAATTAATTAATTACCAAATAAATAAATAAAAAGGGAGCCCACAAAACGCACGCTTGGTATATAGAAAATTTACCATCATGACTAATGAGTTCTTAGTTTCAGTCCTTTTTTGTTATCTCTTTTAGCATGCTTCTTTCTTTTGAAACTATATCTCATTCTAAAGATGGAGAAAGAAATCAATATAATAATAATAATAATAATAATAATAATATTGTTATCATTATTTAATCTTAATTATAACAATAGTTATAGTAATAGTAAATAATAATAATAATAATCATTATTAACAATAATAATATTTGTACAAGACATGTTATATTTGTGGACAAAGTATCACTATTTTAATTACATAATTTATTATAAATGCATAACTTAGGACGATAAATATTATCAAATGGTCATTAATATTGCATTATAATCATAAAATCAATAATACTATCCAGAAATATAAAGTTAATTAAAGTGTACAATTTTGTGAAAATATATAATTTTTCGAAAGACATGATTTTTCTATTGCTGATTGTTAAAGACAAAGGTACAAAAGCGACGAAACAAAGGCAAGAGTATAGAACCAATAAAAGAAAGCAAACACCAAGATAATCAAATAGAACAAAACAACAATCAAGCTAGCAACAAAATCACCTACCATGCACCTCACTCTAACAAGATTTTTTTTCATATACTCGAAATATATGGACGGTCTAATAGTAGTCGACACACCTTCTAAAAAAAGAACTTCTAGAAAAAGGCATGGGCTCAATTATCATTGTAGACACAAGAAAATTTCATTTCATCTTATTTCTCCGCTTCCCCCTGTATTTTAGTCACCGTAAATAAAGTATTTTTTTTGAAGAAACATGATATGAATTTTCAGTAATTAATTACTTACCAATTTTTTTTAGTAGAAAAATTATAAATTAAGTATAAAAATAAACATACAAATGTACTCATTCACACTCATTTTGTGCAAAAAAGAGAGTAAAATTAACAAGATATTGGACACACACTCATTTTTCTCATGATGTTGTTATGTTCACGCTCTAATCACACTTTACATACACTTTGCCCTTTTTGATGGAAAAAAGGAGGCTAAAGTTAGGGTTTAGGAACAAACTTTGAATGCCTTACATGCATGCTTCACAAAGATATGTTATGATTAAAGGAAGTAGTAGAAATATGAAAATTGGTGTGAATAAAGCTAGTTGCCTTTTTTTGATTGGAATATATATCATTAATATCAACATGCCTAGCTTGGGTTGGCTTATCTAGGATATTATCTTACACGGCTTGAATTCAATATAGATGTGCCACCTTTTTTAAAAAATATTGTGCAATTAATGGACATGTGCAACATGATTGGGTATTGTGATTTTTCAACTATCAAATCATAGTGAATCCGTGTCGTGTTCGAAAATTGTACCGTTAAGATGTAAAAATATTTGATCATAAATTTATCAAATATATATAACTAATTGTTATATAAAATTATTACTATTAGATATATAATAAAAAAAATATTATGATAAAAATATAATATTGTAATTATTTATAAAATATTATATAAAAATATTAGCAATTAAAGAGTGACATCGCGGAAATCATGACAGTCAAATAATGTTGAAAGGGGAGTATTAGTTGAAGTGAAATTTTAGTGACACGTTTAGTTATTTCTTTACTCTTGGTGGCTTTGAAAAAAAGAAAAAGAAAAAATGTTTACAATTCGATCTAGTCCCTGTTTGGCAACTAATTGGTAGCTGTTAGTTGGTAGCTGTTTGACTTTAGCTGTTTGGAGTAGCTGCTTGACTTTAGCTGTTCGTAGGAAAAATGTTTGGTAAGCTAGTTTTTTGTGAAAAACTACCTCAAAAAGCTTCATCAAGTAAATTTTTGAAAACTAGCTTATTGGGTCCAAAAAGTTAATATGAAAAGTTTGTTACCAAACACCTCAAGTAGCTTTTCCACCTTGATAAAAAAACTAATACTGTCCAATAAGCTAAAAACTACCCTCAAAAGCTACCCTCAAAAGCTAATAACCTTTGGATCTACGCTAACAAGCACTACTAATGGATCTAGTTGACTAAAGCTTCTATAAATGACTCTGCCCTTTTTCTTTTTTTTTAAAACTTTTTTATGTGATAGGTTGCTAGGATAAAATGGATAAAATTGGATAAATATATATGAGAAAAAGTGGAGATAGGTGAAACAAAGTGTAGTAGGTGGAATAAGGTGGTTATCAGACCACACAAAAGATAGATAATATGGTACCAATTAAACTTGGGAATACGGTCTTATTTTGACAAACATTATTATTTATGAAGAGACATATATTATTTTCTTACAAATATAAAAAATTTGGCGGCGACATTTGGGTTTGGGTCAATTCGGGTCAGATGAAATCTCCAAATCGGAACCCTATCTGAATTTTAAATTTGAGCACTTTGTCATGCCCAAGCCTTGGCTCAAATTTTTTGAATTTCTTTTGTGAAAATCTAACCATAACTGACTTGACCGATCAATATTATCCAAATATTTAGGTTTGAGTTCGGACATTGTCAAATTTTCTCCGAATACATCTGAGTGTGAATCTGATAAGATTTTGAAACAAAATTCAGACAATCTGAATTTATCAAACCCGAGCCAAACCCACGTTTGTATTCAGACAGGTCTGAGTTGACCTAGCTTTAAATTTAGAAGAAAAAATGGTGATTGTGCATGCCCAATTGAACTTGAATACTTGGGGGACACATTTTTACCGTCAGTAATTAACGTACACCCCTTTAAAATGAAAAGGAGAAACGGAAAGATCCTAATAAGACCTAGTAGTTGTGCCGAAAAAATGTTGCTTGACCCATATATTCGAATTATATGCTCTGAAAAGAAACCCGTTTTACTTCGAACCCGCTTTTGCCGTTGTTCGAATTTACCGAATATTCAGACACAATTTTTTTTTCTATTGTTCGAACTCAATTCTGATGCGGATTAAGTTTTGTCCAAATTGTCCAATCTCGAAAAAATCGAGATCAGACAACAATTTCTCCACCAAATATATATAGTCATTGACCAAATTTGACTGACCTAAATTTAACCGGACCCAAACTTTTACCGGCCCTACCTAGTATTTAAGTAGTTAAATCTTTGAAAACATAGGGGAGATACATCATATACATGGACATGTGATTATTCATGAAGAAGTGACCCACATAAGTTGGACAAAAACTTTAGTGCTCCAACTTTGAGGGGCATGAAATGGACCCATTTGACAAAATTTGTCTTTGCTATTGGGGGTGTTCATCATTCACGTTTTTCATAATCTTCTTCTTCTTTAGGCCTTTTCTTATCACGCATGCTTAGATAGCCCAACATCTAAGCTACACCTAATCCCCTCTTTTTTGCTCCCTACACATGAGTGACTAACAATGATTAGAGGTAATTAATTAAAGGTTATTACCCCTGAGATTATTTCACTATAGTTTATCATAAGATTATTTCATATGTAATTGTTCTTTTTTTTCTTTAGAGAAGGTAAGTTGTTATGTCAAGATATTTTGTGTGGATTACTCAAAGGAGTGATTAAAGGTTATTATCATGTTTATGATTTTTTTTTCCGGTATGGTTTAAAAATTTACCTTAGAAAATCAGAATAGATAAATTAAATTGTTACAAAACACGGTATTTTTGAACTAACTCTATTGTTAGAGGTTTTAGACATTAATCGATGTTTTCATCTTTTAATTATTTTGAGCTAATTCTTCATGTGCTTCACAATTTAGGCAGCGTTCTTTTGTGCGTTAATGCACTCAAACGCAACGCAAAATCAATAAAACCTAACGCATGACAAACGCAAGATAACGGAACTTATCACAATCTACTATTAACCTCTACTCACCTTTTTATTATTTCCTACTGCAACCCAACGCAACCCAAACGCAACTTATCGAAACGCAAACGCAACGCAACGTACAAAAGAACAGTGCCTATAATTGCTTTGGATTATTTTTCTCAACTAAAATATGACACATACACACACATATGCACGTGCACATGTCACATGTGTGGTTTTAGGGTTAGGGTTAGTAAAAATTTAGGTCTAAAAATAAGTTGGATATTAGATACAAGTTACCTATATCCTGCTTGAATTATTGAATTGGACACTAACTAGATCAAAATGCGAATCTAGGTGCCTGAAATTACATATAGTTACTCTTGATTTGACTACAAAACTAGAAAGTTCAAATCTAAACTCTAGTGATTTTCCTCGTTTATAACCAAGTATCCAAATTAATAATAGGCAAAAGATTGATGATCGAATATTCAAATTTACCCGTTCTTTTATACGGTTGACTACGGTGCGGTGTGGAGGAATGTGGTGGATTGTAGTGGATTAGGAAAAGTTGTGATGCATTGTGGTAGGTTGGGGAAAATTGTTGTGGTGGAATATGAAAAGTTTAACTTTTAATAAAAAGATAAAGTAAATTAGAAAAAGTAGATTATAGTGAGTTGTGGTAGATTGTGGTGGGTTGTGTTAGAATACGAAAAGGTGCGGTCGCAGCCTGCCAGCCGTATAAAAGAACGAGTAATATGACCGAAATCTGAATCTTTTATAGACCCTCTAGAAAGGTCGAGTGATTGTATCTTGCAAATAATAGTGAGGCTTCATGGCCCAAAATGATCTAATTTTATTTTGCTAACCACTTTTGTTTCTTTTAAAATATCAAAATTTCATTTTCATTTTGACTTTATTTTGAAATTTGAAAATGACTTTTCCCAAATATGCTAAAATCAATCTCTTCATTCAAAACTCGCCACATTTAGATCTTAACCTAATGCTATCGAGACCATTATGAAATTTATTACTCCCTCCGTTCTTTTTTATCTGTCATTTACGGTTTTTTGTGTCAATTTTTAATAAATAATTTCTAATATAAAACTTTTATAGAAATTTATAATATTATACTTTTTTAATAGTATTTTTTATTACGAATCTAATGATATTAATTTTGTATGATGAATCATTATACAAATTAAGATATTTACGGTCAAAGTTTTTGCCACAATTCTCTAGGTGACAGATAAAATAAAATGGAGGTAGTACTATTGTTTGTTTGGATCCTCTATTGACACCATAATCAATACTCAATTTTACTTAATTAATTACTCACAAGTGATCTAACCGTTCCAATATGCTAAAATCAGTCTTTTAATTGAAAATTGCCCATATTTAATTTAGATCTTGATATAATGTTAGTGAGACCCTGCTGAAATTTATTTTTATTTTTATTGTTGTTTGTTAGGATCATCTACACAAAAAAAGAAAAAAGAAAAAAGAAAAACCAAAATTGTAACACCATAATCAATACTCAATTGTACTTGATTGATTACTCACAAGTCACAAGTCACAACTCACAAGTGATGATCTAGCCGTCTATCTACCTATATGTACATCTATTTTTGGGTGTTGCAAATTTTGGAAGGAAATCCAAGACTAAAGTTAGTGGGCGATTCATCCACATTGTCTATTGAATACTGATTCACTCTGCACAAGTGTTGCGTGGTGATTCAGTACTGATTCAAAAGCAGATAGTAAATACAAACAAAACCCATGTCAAAAATTCTCATACTCACCCCAATCAATCAATACTAGTGGGGTTTCTTTCACTTTCAGGTTTAATTTTCAAGATCCTCTGTGCAATTACTAACCAATGCTTGGTCTCCTCATGGTTCGATTCTCTCTTTCTTTCTCTCTAAAAAACTGTCGCTTTCTTTTGCTGATTCTTGACGTCAATACATAGCTTTTCGCGTAGGATTCCACAATACCCCATTAGAATAATAACAATTTATTAAAATGTAACCCAAACAAAGAAGAAAAGAGATTTTAATTCTCTCCATGGGAGACTGACTGTTAGGTCTATTTGGGGTGTTTTACTTGCAGTTATGTGAATTTGGTCATCTGGGTAAGTCTTCATTTGGCAGAATATGTCATATATTTGCTGCATTTTAAGGTTTTTGTGGTGATCGGGAGGATTTAGTTATCTGGGTGTGTCTGATTTTGCTGAATTTCATTGATTTGTGGTCAAATTGGGGTGTTTTAATTGCAATTATGTGAATTGGTCATCTTGGTAAGTCTTCATATGGATGAATATATCAGATATTTGCTACATTTCATGGTTTTTGAGGTGATCTGGAGGATTTTTTTATCTGGGTATGTCTGATTTGCTGAATTTGATTGTTTTTCACACATTTAGGAACGTTTCCTTATGTGGGTATCTCTGACTTTCTGTTTGTTGACTCGACAAAATTAGGGTTTGGACTCTTCTTTCTGTTTGTTGTATTGTGCTGTAAATGATGGGTTACTCGCTTGAATTTCTTCTGTTGACTCTGAAAGTTGTGAAATATATACTTTCTGGGTGCATATGGATTTAGACCCTTTATTGAATAAGTGCAAATTTTGATCCTGAATTTGCAGAAACTTAGGCGAACACCTCCCAATAGCCTGGCTTACTGAAACTGAAAGTTCTTAAAATTTATAGCTTTTGGGTGTATATGAAGTTAGTATCCATAATATGGATAGTTGAAAAGGTTTATTTCAATGTAGATTGTAATGGACTAAAGTAAAATGCCTCGGTAAACCTTATATGAATCTTAGTTCAATTGAGAACCAGCCCCTCTAAATTGCAAAATTTAGAGATGAGACTGTTACGTTCAACCCCTCCACTGCTCATTTAGGCAGGATTTCGGGGTATTGGCATTATTTTTGGTTTGTTGGACATATATGAAATTAGAACCTTTATTGATCAAGTCCAAATTATGATCCTGAACTTGCAGAAACTCAGACGAACACCTCCCACTAGCCTGGCTTCAGTTGAGATGGGGGTCTATACCGGAGGAGGACCCGAATATGTTGGTATCGACGAAACCTTAAACTCCCCAAGACCCGACAATTTCCGGAAGGTTTCCGTCCTCCCTCTTGTCTTCCTCATCTTCTACGAGGTTTCCGGGGGCCCATTTGGTGTAGAAGACAGTGTAGGTGCAGCTGGGCCTCTTCTAGCGCTAGTAGGTTTCCTAGTATTCCCCTTCATATGGAGTCTTCCAGAGGCATTCATCACAGCAGAAATGGGGACAATGTTCCCCGAAAACGGGGGTTATGTGGTCTGGGTATCGGCTGCCCTAGGAGAGTACTGGGGGTTTCAGCAAGGGTGGATGAAATGGCTCAGTGGGGTCATTGACAATGCACTGTATCCTGTTTTGTTTCTTGATTACTTCAAATCAGTGGTTCCTTTAGTTGGTCATGGGTATCCAAGGACTTTAGCAGTGATAATTTTGACGGCCGCACTCACTTTCATGAACTATAGAGGCCTCGCTATAGTTGGTTGGGTTGCTGTTCTTTTGGGTGTGGTTTCGATTCTTCCATTTGCTGTCATGGGGTTGCTTTCGATCCCGAAATTGAAGCCTGTGAGATGGGGGGTTGTTGATCTTCGTAATGTCAAATGGGGGACTTATTTGAATACCCTATTTTGGAACCTGAACTACTGGGATTCGATTAGTACACTTGCTGGTGAGGTTGAGAACCCTAAGAAAACCCTCCCCAAGGCGTTGTTCTATGCCCTGATCTTCGTTGTACTAGCCTATTTCTTCCCGCTTTTAGCCGGGACTGGGGCGGTTCCGCTGAACCGGGACCTCTGGACCGACGGGTACTTTGCTGACGTGGCAAGGATCATCGGGGGAGCGTGGCTGTGCTGGTGGGTCCAGGGTGCAGCCGCCCTGTCCAACATGGGCATGTTCGTGGCCGAGATGAGCAGCGATTCGTTCCAACTTCTAGGTATGGCGGAAAGAGGGATGCTCCCTGAAATTTTTGCCAAAAGATCGCGACACGGGACACCTTTGGTTGGCATCCTGTTCTCTGCATCGGGGGTTCTTTTGTTGTCGTGGTTGAGTTTTGAGGAGATTGTCGCTGCAGAGAACTTTCTGTACTGCTTTGGGATGATCCTAGAGTTTTCGGCATTCATTGTCCTGAGGATAAGACAGCCGAATGCACCTCGCCCATATAAGATCCCTGTTGGGACAGTCGGGGCTGTGTTAATGTGTGTTCCTCCGACGATCACTATTTTCATCGTGTTGGCTCTTGCGTCTGTGAAAGTCATGATTGTCAGCCTCGTTGCTGTCGTGATCGGGCTCGTGTTGCAGCCGAGTCTTAAGTACTTGGAGAAGAGGAAGTGGCTTAAGTTTTCGACGAGTTCAAATCTCCCTGATCTTCAGGAAAATGCGCGGGAGAACACACAGTCTTTGGTACCCTAGCAAGTCAAGATCAGACACTCGGACAGACTACAATTCAGATGTTTGTAGATTCTTTCTGACATTGTATGTTGTAGCTTTCGATTGTGGTGTTTGTCTAGCGATACTAGGCTTCTGATTGCGGCTCTTAGCCGAAAATCATCTTGGTTTTAATGGGGATGATCGATGGAAACGACAGCGTAAAATTCCCTCCAAAAAAAGAACGAAAAAGATATCAGGGGGTTGAGGTTGTCTGTTGTCTAGTGTTATGAAACTGAAACCAAGGTGGACAACCCCTCCTTTCCTTTTAGGCTACTTTAGCTTGTATTTTGGTTGCTGGTAGCAGTTGAGAAAGATTGCAATGTATTTCTGAGTGCAATATAAGAAAATTTACTGCTCTTAGAATTACTGATCTGATCCCTTGAAATTTCCTGACATTATACTTGTGCAGGACTTGCTGCTGTACATTTTGGAATGTTGTATTATGGGAAAGTTGATAAATTCATATTCAGGGTTGTTTTAACTTTTAACGAACATCTATGATCTAGGGGAATGCTCAAAATTAATCTTGTCGTCTCGAGATCTTGAGTTCAATGTAGTTTCTGCAGCGGATAATGGTTTATTTAGTTGCACACTGACTCTCCCTCCCAAATATATCTGTTTAAGCACACAGCATTATTTTTAAAATCTTGTGTTTGTGAAGTTTCTGTTACCATTTCATGACTATCTTTAACAAAATAATCTCCTTTACAAGCGGTTCTGCAGTACATATTACATACACGCAGAACATATATTCCACACAGCATATATTGGACTTACTTACATATCTGCTTATCTGGTGCTAGTGATCACTGGCAAAATTATAAGGCCTAAAACAGTAAGTTGCAAAATTAAAAATGAACTAAATCACTGCTCCCTCTGTTCTATATTATTTGCACGCTTTGAAAATTGTTTAGTCAAACTTAAAAATTTTGACCATAAATTTTTTAATATATACAATGACTTATTAAATAAAATTACTACCATTAAATTTGTAATGAAAAATATTATCTTAAAAGTATGATATTAAATTGCTAATAAAATATTATATTCAAAATTATCAATCAGAAAGTGATATCAAAGATTATAATAATTAACTAAAAGATAAATAATATGAAACGAAGAGAGTAACGAATGAAGCGGGCCTTGATGGGCCCTAGGTTGGGCTATAAAGGCCTAGCGGCCTCCTTCCCTTTTTTGGTTCATTTTTTAGTCAAACAGCCCGATTCTAGCGGCCCATTGTGGGATCGGACTTGGCAACCTTCATGGGTTACCTATTGGGCCTGGGCTTCTATACAAATCCTAATGGATTTTTTACATCAAAGGATGACCTAACACTACAAGGCATTATAACAACAAATGCAATAGTATTCCAAAATTTTGGATTGCAAATGCGTAAATGGTGATCCATCCTTTTCACATCACTCATAATTCCTATATTTTGAAACTTTATTCTATTTATTCTACAACAATAAAAACTCATTCATACTATTTATTTTTAAAATATTTATTTGTGAAACCCACCTTACCAAATACAGATTTTTCTTCTTATTTTTTTCTTTTTTAAAGTGTCAAACAATACAATTTTACCTATTAAAAATTTTAAAAAGTAAAGGTAAGTGTTCTTATGAGAGTAACGCTGCAGCGTTCTACTTCCCACGTTCTCCAATTTTTGTGTCTTGTTGGAGAAGAACGCCACACTAAAGCACATGTTCCAAGGCCAAGAAGTAGTTGCCGCACTTGCTCTAATATATGAAGGATTAATTTGGGGTTCAGTTTGGAAAAATTGTGGGGGTCCTCTCCCTTTCTCTCTCTTCACGCAAATCAATACCGAGAAGAAATAGAGGAGGACTGACGGATGACATGGTTTAACACTGACTATATTCAACGAGCATTTGATGACGTTGTTGACTTCTTTGGATCTCCGACCAGACCTCGTTGACTGTCTTTCAATAGAGGTGCACCGATAGGGATAGCGACCCTACTTTGAGAGACTCAACTACTTTGTGATCATTGCCTCCCCCCCCCCCCAGTCTCCCCACTGCACAAACACTCGGTTGCATGGTGCTTGTTGTGGTGGTGTTGAAATTGGTTTTGCCCGGTAGTCCATATGTTGTTGAGGAATCCGTCGATATTCATACATGGACTCAAAATTCTCCAATGTTAGGCAGTAGATTGCAAATTGTCTCTCCAAATTGAGGGACAAGGCATAGTTGTTATTATTAGTGGTGGTTTCAGTAGTGTGGTTGTTGTGGGAGACTGGGAGCAGGGGCAGAGCCAGAAAAAATTTATTGGGGTGTCGGTTTATTAATATTCTTTCAACTATTTATCATGAGTTTAATTTTCAAATTATTTCATTTTGCTTGTTTATTAAGCTTTTATTCAAGCTTTTTATAGTTAGCAAAGATACTTATTTAACTTTTGAGCTCACAATGAAATATGTTACAACAAGTACAAGAACAATAACATATCCCATTATAGTCCGATAATGCGAGGTCTGAGCGGTCTAGCTGTAGACAAATTTCTTCTTATATATGAAAGTACATTAAGAGTATATGAAGAGGTTGATTCTGTTAGTAAAAAGAATATTTTGGAAAAACTCGTAATGAAATATTAAAATGAAAAATAGGGAAATATAAGTCTATGAAAAGTATTTATTAAAATATTTAAAACTATAGTATTTAATAAAGTGCAAAGTGAGAAACAAGAATGCATACATGTATAAGAGACCGGATACAAACTGAGATCTAATATTATAATTGTTAAAATTAACTCATAATCTAGTTGAAATGATTGCTCAAAAAATAAAACAAAGACAAATAAATAAAATAGTTGATATAAGTAAACTACAAAATAAACATTAAAAGAAATAAAGAATATTAAGTTAGATGAATGATTAAACAAATTGAGAAAGCTTTGAAACAAAATTGCACCTTATAAGATTTGAACTTGTGACTAAAAATCAAATATTCTCAAGGTGCTACCATCCAACCAACAAGGTATTCTTGCTACATTTAACACATACTAACATACATAGGTTTCTTAGTGCATGGGGGGTGCCATGGTCCCCACCACCCCCCTCTAGCTCCGCCGTTGACCGGGAGTCGATAAAGTCTGGTCAGAGATCCAACAGAGTCAACACCGTCTTCAAATCCTCACTAGATATAGTCAATGCTAAACTATGAATGTAGTAGTGCTAAAAATTATCTCTTCAATCAATCTCTCAATTATGTTTCAACTTCATTTTTAAAGTCATCACATAAAAAATATGACCATATTTAAGAACAGGGGTCTTAGCCGCAACGATAATGGTGAAATCAAAATTCAAAATCTCATATTCATGGATCATGATGAACTATATTTAATGAGTTTGAAGGCAGAAAGCATTGTGACAATTATACAAAAAGTCAAGGTGAAATTAATTTGGATGTAAAGTTATTTTATTTGGTCCCCTAGAAGCTTGGTTCTTTGGTCTCGGACACTTTGAATGCCATGCTTCCTACACTGTGAAATGGGTATGCATATAATTTAACGTTATTGACTGACATTCATGCCTTCACTTATTTCTATGAGTTATGTTTCCAAGGATTTTTTTAGGACTTTCTTTTAATGAAAGCTAGACAGGGCTATTTATTGGGCCAACTATCCTAGAAATTTATTAGTTGTGAAATTTTGTTCCAAAATTATCAATAATACTATTCCCTTCATCTCTAAGTAAGTATTGGATTTTTAATTATTTTTTCCTTTTTTATTTTTCAATTTTACAATTTCAATAATTAAAATACTCATTTTATCATTAATTAATAATAATATTTTATTTTTCCTTTTAAAATATTCTCATTTATTCCTACTAATATATCACATAAGTGAAAAAGTATGGCCATATTTGGCAAATAGCTGTTAGATGTTGGCTGTTAGTTATTTGCATTGACTGTTTATTATTTATTATTTGCATTGGTTGATTGTAATGTTTGTTTGGATCGACAGTTTAGAAAAGTTGTGTCTGTTTCTGAAAAGTATTATTTGAAATTTTATTTATACCCTTTATAAATAATATTTTAGGATGATCTATGTGTAAATTTAGACAACTTTTGGACTAAAGAGTCTTTTCCACTTTCCAAAATAAGTCATTTCCTATAAGCTGCTCTAACCAGCCGATTAAGAATTGACTGATTGGGACTAAACAGTCAACAAAATATGTTGTTTACCATACACCCAAATAACCTATTTGACACCCAAATAAACCTACTTTTACAATAAGTTGTTGAATAGGTTGTTTACCAAACATGACCTATATTAATCCAAGTTCAAGCTTTTTCCCAATTTTCTATGTATATTGGACACCTATAATTAGTTTTGGTGACACTGAATAAGGACGGAGGTAATACCGTTATTCCTAAATGATTGAATGACTACCATTTTTTTGATAGAACATTTTCTAAATCAAACAGATAAATTTGACCCGTTTATTAAACACTTATCTCACCAATGACCACCAGTTTGGTTAATCTTTGATACTTGTTTGGTAGTAGATTATCCTAAGAGACAGAATATTTGGGCGCATTTTTCTAGGTTGGATCTTTTTAGTACAGGCGAAAAGCTTGACCTATGAAAAAGAAAACAAGTTTAAATAAGATATTTAAGGCCGTTCTTTTTTATGGTTGGCAAATTGCAGTACCACTGTATACCGCATTTTGCTACAACTCACCACACTTTACCACAAATCATTACTTTTCTCTCTCCACACTTTTCTCCTTTACTTTTTACATTCTCTCTCCCCACCTACCCCACATACCAATAACCTACCACAATTCCACCACATCCACCACAATTCTACCACACCTCACCACACCATACTGCAAAATACCGCAGAAAAGAACATGACCTTAATGGAGTCTAGTTTGATCATTTGACTATCTTTATCTGAAATTTAAAATAAATTTTAACATAATTTAAATAACAGATTTTATTAATACAGGTTACAGCGGTTCAATTCGATCCTTGAGTTACTTTTATATTACTCCCATAGTTTGTAACTTTTTTTTTCATCACCCATAGTTTCCAACTAATTGTGGCTTTTGATAGTTAGGGGTGTACTTAAAAGATGACAATTCATATATTATAAATCATATTCATTCACAAAATTAAAGTAAATGATTAAAGACACGTTATAACAATAAATATGATAAAACTATAATGAATATTGTATTGAAATTATAATTACAAATATTATGAAATGTGAAAAATTAATTTAAGGGACAAATATTAATTTTAGGTCAATTGGCGTAGTCATAGGCTTATGGCTATAGGGAAGGGATTTATTCATGATTTTCCAACAATTGGTAATATAGGCTATAAGTGATGACTTCAACGTTTTAAAAGCCCTAACCTACATGAATTATAGTGTTTAATACATGTTTCATACACGAACTATTCGTTAAAAGTGAAAAATTAAGAATGATTGACATGAAATCAATATAGTAATAAGATTTATGAGTGTTTCCAAATAAAAATGTACCATATAAAACATGAATTTTTCATGAATGATTGACATATTTTTATACAATATTTTCCAATAAAACACGTAATATATTATATACCTTTAATTATACTTGATATGTTATGGAGGGCCGACACTTCAAAATTGATAAAGTTGAAAAATTTAGAACACATGTAATATTGGAGTACATAAGAATTATTCATGGCTGTCTAATTTAAGTGTCGGTTGTACGTGTGTGTGGTAGTTGGCCTTGGGTATGTATGTGAGGCATGCATGGCCCATAACCATAAAACAAAGTAAAGAAAAAACAAAATAAAGTCAAGAAAATAACACTTGCTTTTTTTCTAAATTTCATTATCAGTAAGGACTTAACCTCCCCTAAAAGCCTTGTGAATTGTGATTTTTTCTTTTGCATAATTGAATGAATATATCATATAATTAATAATGAAGAAAACATTTGGAAAAAAAAAACAGTCACACAGATATTTAGGAAACAAATAATGGAAATGAAAGCAAAAGTTTATGGCTAGCTCTTCTATTGTATAAGAGTATGTAATGGTCCCAACTCCTAATGGTAGTATTTTATTTAGAAACAACTTAAAGTTAACAACCTTGTTTTGTACTAAGGGCATGTTCGGCAGTAGCGTTTTACATAACGTTTAGAGTTTTGACTGATCAAAACTTTGTCTTGTCTAATTTTATCTGTTCGGTAAATTAGCGGATGATATTAATAATTAGTGTTTTATCATACTTTTTCTAAACGTTACTTTGAGTAAGTAACGTTTCACCAAGCAAGTTAGCGTTTGTCATTTATCTTCCTCTAATTACCCTTGTGATTTGGCTTTCAATGAATCTGAGTATCTGATAGATTTCTTTGTTGCTCATCTTTGTTGATCATTTTTTAATAGAAACACCTTTGTTAATCATTACCATGCATTTTATCAATTTTTTTTATAGAATGTTTCTTCCCTAATTTGGTATTTAATTGTAGACGTTGATGTAAATGTAGTTATTCAAAATTTTATTATTATTATTATTATTATTATTATTATTATTATAATAATAATAATAATTTCGTCAATAATAATAATAATAATAATAATAATAATAATAATAATAGTCGTAGTTTGGGCTTTTCTGTCATTTTACATGCACCATACAGTGAAACCGCTAATTGCATGCACCGAACACTTTTTTAAAAAGTTCAGTTAAACAGCTATCCGCTAACAGCTAATATATAACAGCTATCCGCCACTCAAACAACTATCCGCTACTCAAACAGTTATCCGCTACATAAACCGCTAGTTTTGCCGAACAGGGCCTAAATATTTAAGTCTTGGTAAGAGGTACATTATTTTAATTTTAAAAGGGAATTGTTATACGTTGCCCCCCTTTTTATTATTGTCGCCCCCTCAAATTACATTTTTGCCATTGTCATTCTCTCTCATCTCCCTCATCTTCTCTAATTCTCTCAATCTCAAATAACTCAATAATAATAATAATAATAATAATAATAATAATAATAATATTGATAATGATAATGATGATGATGATAATAATAATAATAATAATATTTACAAAATTTTATTTTTAAAAAATTAATAGAAAAAAACCCAGAAAAACACGGTTATCGCGCGCAAATTCCACAGAATTACCGCACGTATGTAGATCGCGGCACCGCTGCGGCTGAGCCGCGATCTTCGTGCGATAACACCGCGATGCCGTCGCAATTTGCACGCAACAACCGTGTGTTGCTGGGTTTTTTCGATTAATTCTTTTAAATAAAATTTAGTAAATATTATTACTATTGTCATTATTATTATTGTTATTGTTATTATCATCATTAGTATTATCGTTATTTATATTAAAATTTTGAAAATTTGACGAAAATAACATTGCAATTTAATATTAATAATGATAATAATAATGATGATAACAATAATAATAATAATAATAATAATAATAATATTTTAAAAAATTTATTTTTAAAAAAATTAATCGAAAAAACTCAGAAAACACGGTTGTCGCACGAAGATCGTGGCTTAGCTGCGGTGGTGCCGCGATCTACGTGCAACAACACCGCAGTTTCGCCGCAATTTGTGCGCAGCAATCGTGTTTTTCTTGGTTTTTTTCGATTAATTTTTTTAAAATAAAATTCTGTAAATATTATTATTATTATCATTATCATTATTATTATTATTATTATTATTATTATTAGAGAGAGAAACTAGAGAAAAGTCAGAGAGTGAAATTGTGAGGGTCAATGGCGTTATTGGAAATTATTGTGAAAAAGTGAGCGACATTAATAAAAGGGGGGGCGACGAATAGAAAACGGGTAATTTTATAGTTGTTTCTAAAAATTAGAACACTTTTAATTTTGCATATTAAATGTCTGTTCTTTGGTTAGGTTGGATATAACTATCATAACTTATCTAAGCCTAACAGAATTCTCCCAAAAAGCATCCACTCTAAAAACATAAATCTCCAAAAACATCATAATTTATCATAACTTATCCCAATTATTCTAACTTATCATAACTTATCCGTCCAAAACTGAAAATAACCTAACCAAAGAACAGGGTCAAGGCAAATATCATTGTTCACGTAGAACAATGATTGTAAATTGAAAATAATATAAGGAAGAATGAGAATAGTATAATATATAAGCATCCGCAACGATGAGTTTGAATTAGGCTAATTGGATGACGTTGAATTTGTGGACCCCTATCAAGAGAGTCAAAATTTAACCCTTTGTTTAGCTTGTTTTCCAATGGTGAGCATGGGTTTGACTCATATTAATTAAAAAAAAGTAAATAGGTCCTACTTAATAATATAATTAATTTGCTTATATTGATAAAAAAAATGAGGTGGAGGAGGAGAGAGAAAAAATTATGATTAAAATATTAGTATGTTAAACTCACTTTCAAACTCGTCTTGCGAGACTGACGACGAGATTCTCGCGAAACGAGTCTCATTCTCACCACTGAAATATACTACATGAGCTCATTCCATTCTCATTTCATACCACATCAGCAGTGAGTTGAATTGAAACTCATCATTGCAGATGAGACTCATTTATGTTGTAATTACTATCACATATATTGTCGGGTTTTCATGTAGGTTGAGTTGCCAAAAAAAAAGCATTGTCATGTATGTTTTGTTTTTTCCCCCTTGGGGTCAACTAGCATATATGTTAAATAACCTTTTTTAAAAAATATTGTATAGAGCGCACAAGTATGCATCTTTGTTCTTTTGTAAGTTTCTTGGTTTCTTTGTATCAAATTGGAAATTAGTTTCCAAAGGTTTTTCTTTTAAATTTCTTTTTATGCCTAAATTGGTTTGCAAAGTGTTTTAAAAAAAAAATTTTGGGTCCGTAAGAGTCAGTCTCTCCGTGAACTTTAATTTATGAGGAAAAAACTGTCTATATATCTAGATCTCTTAGACCACGTTCAAACGTGTTTCACTTGGAAGTTTGTCTTAACTGTTGGGGAGATCCAAAACGGGAGTTCACTTCAACCAAGACCTATGGTAACAAGTTAAGTGAGGTTCCATCTTAAAACCAATTGGTGTTAAGAGAAATAGCCCACTGGACTTATATACCATGTCCTTTCAACTTAATATTTCGATGTGGTCGGGACTTCAAACTCATGGGCAAATCCCAACAATCTCCTTCTTCACACATTAGTTTCTTACAACCTACATCCACACTCGCTCCATGTTGACCAAAAGCATCTTCTTTTTCCTTGCCAATGTTTCATGTCACCATCAAGATCTCATTATAGCCGCACCTTACTCTACTAAGTCGCACCCTACTCCACTTGAGCCTCATGCCACCACTTTGCTTCAAGAGTCCCAGCTGTACCCTACTCCACAGAGTCGTACCCTACTCCACCTGAATCTCATGCCACCACTCTGCTCCAAGAGTCCTAGTCGTGTGCGCCATGTGATCCATGCTCCCGTCCATGGTACTTCTTGCGGGACCACTGTACTTTCCTGACCTTGCGCCCAACCGACCGAACCATCGACTAATACCATTTGTTAGGGAGATTCAAGACGAGAGCCTACTTCACTAATGCCAATAGTAATAAGCTAAGTGAGGTTTCATTTTAAAATCAATTGATATTACGAGAAGTAACACATTTAACTTATATATCATGCCCTGTCAGCTCAATCTTTCGATGTAGGACTTCAAACTCATAGGTGAATCCAATAGTAACCTTTTAAAACATTTTTGACATTAGATATTGTCGAGAAGAGGAGTTGGATAAAAGAATAGAGTGGTGTTATGATTTTATCGAGGATGTTTAGATGTTAATATATCGACCTTTGAATATCGAATTGTAATTCACCAATATTTAAAAGTGTAGCATACCCGACGTTTGGATTTAATTGTCATTGAATATACCGAGCTTTGAAAATGATCAATAAAACTAAATACTAGCATGTATAAAACCTCTTTACACTGCTATAGAGCCTATAGTACATTAACAATAAATAACTTTAAAGGTTGATATATTAGTGTCCAATTTCAATAGTAATGTATTACAGTTTATTAACATCTAAAAATTCTTATCATATATATATATCTATATATATATATATATATATATATATATATATATATATATATATATATATATATATATTTCTGGGTACAAAGGGTGATGATCGAAATATGTAGGTTTCAATGAGGGCATTTTGGAAAACCTATAATTGATTCTATTTAATTTTTTTATAAAAATTATGTAATATTAATGTGTATGCATTAATGTGTGAATGTTTGCATTAATGACTTTTTTTTTTTCGTATTCACTATTCTTTATATTTTTTATTGTTGTTTTTTCTTTATTCTTTTAAATATAACATCGACAATATTTTTAATAATATGTATAGTTTACTTACGTCCCGTGCATTGCACGGGTCGGAAAACTAGTATTATATAGAATTGGACTACAATTTAGTCCAGTGTTGAATTTTCTTAAATTATAAGGTCTTATCACAAGACATGTAGAGCAATATGCATCTTTTTTTTAATAATTGTTAAAGGTAAAGTAACACATAGAAGTGCTCATAACTTTTAAAAAAAATACAGAAGTAACTCTACAATACACCCTATTCAATTAATTAAGAAACTTAAATAGTGTCATATAAAAGAGAGACTCCTAAGTTATAAGCCATATGCAGAGTTCGTTAAGGAAAAATGACATTAAAAAAATCGTAGTTTTTAATAATTTTTTTATAATTTTCTTGTTCAATTGTTTATGCCATACTGGTTTTTTATTAATTTCTTTAGCTGTCTTGTTATTTTATCGTTTACATTGTTTTAACGACATTATTATTTACTCTAGCCATTTTAAACTCTGAATAATAATAAAAAAAAAAGTCTTAAGGCACACGTAACTAAACTCCTAAGCCATTTGTACGCTATCACCATAAAAGTCGAGAATTAGAGGTTTGATATTGATTTGAACTAAATAATTATGTTATAAACAAAAATTACACCGTTATCATTAGTGATAATGACATGTTTAAGTGCTTAACTAAAACAATAATACGTATGTGCTCATGCAAGTGCCACGCCGACGAGGGATTAACAGTACTAATGGGGTTTTGATAATGGCTTCTTAACATCTTTTTGAAGTGAAGGATTGATTTAATTGAAGAGAGGTTGTTTATTAAAGAGAGTGGGTCCACTTAATTCACCTTAAGGTAGCATTTGGTCGGGAAATTTTTCGAAAAATTTAATCAATTTTTTAGGTTGACAAACTTTTATATGTTCAGATTCTCCTTAATATATGAGAAAATTTTAATGTGAAGCTCATTATTTCGTTCACAAGCTCAGTAAACTACTTCCCACATGATTTATAAAAAATCTTTTCCGAGAAAGCTTTTCCTTAAAAATCTTTCCCAAAAAACTAGCAAACGCGCCATAAGTTCTTAATTAAAGATTAAAGTTTTGTTCTTTTATGCGGCTGACTGGTTGCGGTGCCACAATACACTGTTTTTTGCTACAACCCACCACAACATACCAATACACCATAGTTTACCACAACCCACCACAATTAACCTTTTCCAGTTACCTTTTCACATTTTTTTAATTACTTTTTCATCTCACTTTTTCCAATTATCTTTTCACATTTACCAACACAATTTACAATTATTAAAAACAAAATTCACCATAATCCACAACAATTTCACCACACCCACCACAATTCTACCACACCACATTACGTCATATCGCAACCAACCGTGTAAAAGAATTGGGCCTAACTTGCACATGAGACCTATTTCACTGTTTGGTTGCAATCATTTTAACACTGACATTCTTCCTAATAGACATCTTGATTTAGCCTTTCTACCAAACAGAGTATTAGCACCATGAGGTGTCACTATAAGATGCCTATTCTGCCTAGCTTGATCACTCATATGTCAACATATATGTGTTTTGACACACAATTACTAATTATTTGTGATCGAATATATGACAAGTATTAGTAAACTGTTTTCCCTTTCGTTGGCCTCAAATTTTTGACATAATTTTTTAAATGATGGAAGTTGTTATGATTAATCACTTTATTAGCTAATTAAAGAAAGCTTAATCGAATGTGCAACTTGAAGAGTCTAACTTAACTTTAATAACAGTTACCAAAATATTATGCATACATAAATCACTACAAGAACAAGTTTTACACCACAACTAATCAATAAACTAGCATTGTATATTTTGTGCGATGTATGGAAAATTTTTCAATATTAATATGTGATTTGTTTTTAGAGTAAATGATAATTTATTGTTCTACTTTTTTCTATGAGTTTTACATTTTAATATCTCTAAAAATTTAGTTTAATCTAACTTTTTATAGTGAGATTGATATATTATAATAATAAATTTGTGGAAGAAAGACTAATTAATGATTTTTTTTTATGGAAAATTAACTAATGAGTATTATTTTAATTGTGTATTAATATTTGTAACCTATATGTATGAGTTTATTATTTGTTAATTAAGTTGACATTTATGCACTAAAGAAGTAGTAGCTAAGTGGTAATCACTCTCAACTTTTATACTATCAACCAAGGTTTAAATTTTGGGGAAAGTAAAATATTTTCTAAAATATTTATGCATAGATTTAGATTTAGATTCGAAAAAACTAAACCTACAAAATTCTTTCTCTTATAGTTGAATTTTACTTTGGAGGACTTGTTTTAATATACATATATATACTACCTCTGTCCCTAAATAATTGTCCGTTTGACTAAACTTTGACCGCTAATTACTTACAAATTACAATGAGTTACAATATAAAATTAATATCATTGTAATTTTTAGTACAATATCTTTCTGATGGTGATAATTTCATATTGTAACTCATTGTAATTTGTAAGTAATCAACGGTCAAAGTTTAGTCAAATTGACAATTTTTAGGGACGGAGGTAGTATATGTATTCAACAATAATTCAACCATTTGTTTTAGGATTCTTCAAAGTTTTTTTTTTTTCAAAAAATTGAGGGCGATAGCCCAATTATTCATCCAACAGCAAAAATTAAATGCATATGAATTGGATGACATTTGTATATGCACACAATACAATGACCATTCACTTCTCACCCTTCATATAAAAAGGCCAACCCCTCCAAAAAGGAAACCTTTTAGAATTGATCCACGGTTAACTAGAATGGGGGAATTTAAACAGGGTGTCAATGAGATTGTTAATGATGGTCAGGTTCAAGGGAGCCCGATGTTTAAATGTGTCAAGTGGATGGGTAGAATCAGACAATGGGGAAGGCAGTTGTTACTGGAATGGAAGAAGCAGAGGAGCCACAAGGTGACGCAGGCGATGGATGAACTTCAAAACCTAGAGAACCAGTTGGAGTCCTATCATATGCAAGAGTCGGCTATGGAGAGGGTGATTAGTAGGGGTAAGCAAGTTGAGGAGATGTTTAATGAAATTCATCAATTTTGGGTCCATAAAAGTAAGCTGAAGTGGGCTGGGCTTGGTGACCAATGTACGACTTTCTTCTTCCACCACTTCAAGAGGCGAAAAGCTTTTAATAAGATAAATAACATGCTTCTTGACTCGGGCCGGACATCGTTTGATGAAAAGGATTTCCAAGCTGAGTTTGTTGGGGAATTTTCCCAAATCTATTGGCCTATAACCCCCTTCCCCTCTCTCCGGTTGAGATATATGGAGGAGGTTGTTGGGTCGATTAAGGTGGGCCTTAACAACAATCAGCAGTTGGACCTTTTAAAGTCGTTTACTAGGTAGGAGGTGGAGAGGGTTATTAAGAGTATGAAAGGGAATAAGAGCCCTGGCCCTGATGGAATTCCACCTAAATTTTTTAGATCTTGTTGGGATATTGTGGGCGATGGGGTGGTTGATGCGGTGTTACAGGTGGTTAATGGAGGGCATCTGATTGGGGAGCTCAATAACACTCATATAGTTCTCCTCAAGAAGAAGCCCGAGGCTCAGAAAGTGGGGGATTTTCGCCCGATTAGCCTTTGCAATGTACTCTATAGGATTGTGGCCAAATGTCTGGTAGAGAGATTGAGGTCAGTCTTGGGTTTTTTAATCTCTGATTCGCAAGCGGCCTTTGTGCCTGGAAGGTTGAAGGAAGATAACATCTTGGTCGTGCAAGAGATCCTTCAGATGATGAAAATCAAACGTAAGGGAAAGTAGTATGCGGCGTTAAAAGTTGACATTAGTAAAGTGTATGATCGAGTTCAATGGGATTTCATTGAAGTTGTTCTCAGGCGCATGCATCTCCCAGACAGGTGGGTTCAACTGCTTATGAGATGTGTATCTACAGTTCGGTACTCTATCCTAGTCAATGGATCTCCTTCTGAACAAATAATTCCAACTGCTGGATTGCGCCAAGGTGACCCTTTATCTCCCTATTTGTTTATTATGTGTATGGAGGCCTTGTCTGCTCTTATTCGCCAGGAATTGGAAGGGGGGAGATTGATGGTCTGAGGGTGGCTAGGGATGCACCGCTTGTGTCTCATCTGTTTTTTGCGGATGACTCAATGTTCTTCACGGAATTGAATGCCTCCTCTTGTATTGCTTTGAAGAATGTTACTGATAAATATAACTATGTGTCAGGATAGGTGGTAAATGTCAAGAAGTCAGCTGTCTGTTTCTCAAAGGGAGCATCAGAGGAAGACAAGGAAGGAATGAAAGTGATTTTTGGATACCTGGAGGGCGGATACTTCCAGACTTACTTGGGAGTATCAACTTTGGTTCCTAGACGAAGGGTGGATTTTTTTGGGTTTATGATTGAGGATGTATAGAGGAGACTGCAGAGTTGGAAGGCTAAATTGCTCTCTCCGGCCGGACGGATCATGCTCATTAATGCTATGTTGGTCTCGCTACACCAACATATCTTTAGTGTCTATTTAGTGCCGAAGAAAGTAGTGGATAAAATAAACTCCTTGGTTTTAAATTTCTTCAGGGGGAGGATGGATGGATCTTCCTGTATTGGAAGAGTCAGTCTACTGTTTTTGCCCCAAAGGGTGCGGGAGGGTTAGGAATTAGGAATATTGGCTGTCTGAATAAGGCTTTGCTTCTAAAGCAGGCTTGGAGAGTGAAAGAGCAACCAAAATCTCTTATAGCGAGAGTTTGGAAAGCTAAGTATGGCCAGGAGTCTTAAATTGTAATTGACAAAAATTACAAGCCCCACGAGTGCGTCTCCTACCTGGAAGGCTATGACTGGGATTGTCTCTAAAACCTGGCATCACTTTAAGTGGAGCATCGGTAATGGGCGAAAGATTGATGTCATAGACGACAGATGGACACCTCAAGATCAGGTGGAGCTTGCGGAGGGTGTAGACCCGGGAGAGTTGAGGGGAAGGAATTGACTTCCCTTGTTATTCAGGAGCATGAGTTTCCAAGGTGGAATAGGGATGCTTTGAAGGAGATCTTCGCTCCGAGAACTGTGGGAAATATTTGAAGCTGTTTCCACCTCAGTATTTGGCTGAAGAATTGACAGATGAGCTTGTGTGGTCGGGTCCTTCGTCCTCAAAGTACACGGTAAAGGATGGCTATTTCTTCTTCCTTCGCCTGGAGTTTGAAGGCGCTCTTCCTTCAATTGAACAAACGAAATTCTGGAGGATTCTTTGGCATTCAGATATGTCGCCTAAGTGGAAGATGTTTTTATGGAAGTGTGCAACAGATGCACTTCCAACTGGTCAAAATCAAATGAAACGTAGATGCCCCGAAAATGGGGAATGCCACTGTGGACAAGGGGTTGAAACAATTGACCATTTGTTTCGCTTCTATGATGTGGCTATGCGATTGTGGAAAGGATCTATTTTAGGGATAGATTTGACTGTTAATAGTAACTTGCAGTGGTTTGATTGGTTGAAAGGTTAGAGTTTTTACCTGAACAAGAAGAAGACTGAAGAGGCTAATTGCGTAAGGTTATTTGTGGCTTGCTTGTGGGCGGTGTGACTTACCAGAAACTCGGTCTGCCTTGGTGGGGAGTGTCTAAGTGTTAGGTTGATGGAGAGGTTGTTGGCGACAACTTATGGAGAAGAGGTAAGGTGGTGTGTGGCGAAGACTCAAGTTGCAAAGGCTATGGAACGGCGCCAAGATGCGAGAGAAGCAGATACTCATGAAGAATATATACAATGGGGCAATGATATGGGTCAGAATGGCGGCTATATATTAGTGGTAGACCGTAGATGGTGCCTGGAACAAAGAAAATGGTAAAGCGGCGACTGCTTGGGTTATGCTAAGGGATGGTAGTAAGCTGTGGTGAGGTGTTGAAAATTCATGAGTGGAGTCTTCCCTGCAGGCAGAGCTTCTAGCTATCTGTTGTGCTTTATGGCATGCCTATGGATCGAGTATAAGGAAAGTTTTTGTCGCAACTGACTGTAGAAATGTTATTATGGGAATGAAGGATCCGATGAATGCACCGGTGGAGTGCTGTGGGTTGGTTCTGTACTATTGGCATTTGGCGCGTCGTTTTCTAGCCGGGAAGATCGTCAAAGTGGCTCGTGGAGTCTCAAAGATGCGCATAGTTTAGCCAAGCAGGCGAATAGGACCACTAGGGGGTGCAAATTATTTAGGCTGTTGTATGTTCTCTTTGTGTGTTTTGTTTTTCTTTTTGCTTGTTTTCTGTCTGTGTGGCAAAAAAAAAAATACAATGACATGACATTGGTTGTGAATTGGTAGAGTAACATTTTGTGCAAGGAAGTTATTTTGCCCTATATAAAATTCTCCATCTTTTTCAGAAGTCATCAATTTGGCATTTTGTCACTCCTCTGTAAAGCCAATGCAATTTCTTTCACTTACTTTTTTAGTCAATCAAACATTGTCTAAGCTTTGTATTCTTGTATTAGCTGTCACTTTACATCTGACAAGTTACATTATAACACATTATTTATGAATTTATGAATTTTCTCTTCTTAACTATATTTATTTTAGAACGGAGGTAGTATTCATTGCTAGGGGCAATTTAATTATTTTTTCAAAATTTTAATCATCTAATAGATTGAGTTTCTCTATCCTCCATAACTTTTAACAACACTTGTAAATTGCTTTTTCTGACGTGAACACTTGTCAATCGTTATAAGAGTAGGGAATATTTACTTTTCCTCCAGTTTATTAATAACAAAACTAACCAAGGTGTAAGATCAAAAAGAGCCCAATTGCTTATTAATAAAGCTGAAAAAAAACTATTTTATGATGCCAACATCTTTATTATATCCTTTTCTTGAATCTCTTTGAACTGATTAATGATAAAAAAAAACCCAATTAATTAAAGATACAAACTATCACTCAAATCACAAAATCTTTACAATCAAACATCAAATCAGACCAAAAAAAAACCCAATCACATATTCACACTAGTCAGTAATAATGTCATTAATTTTTTTG
Organism: Portulaca oleracea; assembly: GCA_029582165.1. Classification (NCBI taxonomy): domain Eukaryota; kingdom Viridiplantae; phylum Streptophyta; class Magnoliopsida; order Caryophyllales; family Portulacaceae; genus Portulaca; species Portulaca oleracea. The sequence continues at coordinate 7,574,247 of CM055877.1, forward strand.
TTGATTAATTCCCCTGCCTAACAACCTAAAAAAAACCCTATTTTTTTTTGGGATTTATAATATTTCCCCTCTACAATTTCTCAGGGGGCATCAACACTGAAGAAACAGATGGAATTTTCTCCTTCATCATTCTGCAAATCTCTGATGTAGAAGGCCTCAAACTTGGCAATTGGTGAAGACAATCCCCAGCAATTGAAGCAATAGCCTTCAATTCTTCCTCATCTTCAATAACAACTTTTTTATCAACCATTTTGATCACTTTTCCAACATCAAATTTATCATGGGTTTTAACCCTAGAGGTGAGTAGCACGTGCCCTTCTCCTTTGCACGTGCAAGCCTCGATCCCCGTGATTAGCTCTAGTAGGACCACTCCAAAGCTGTAGACGTCGCTCTTTTTCGAAGTCATCCCCGTCATGATGAAGTGGGGGTCCACGTACCCCGGGGACCCCACCATCATGGACGCCACGCGGGACGGGGTGGTGGGCCTGACCAGGGACGAAAAGCCCACATGGGCACACCCAAAGTCGCTGAGGTGGCACTCGAGGCGCGCGTCGAGGAGGATGTTGGAGGTTTTGATGTCACCATGGATGATGTGGGGGTTGGATTCTTCATGGAGGTGGTCTAGGGTTTGGGCTAGTTGGTATGCTATTGACATTCTTTGTTTCCAAGTGAGTGTTGTTATGTTGGGGGTGTTTTGAGTGTTGGTTTGTGAGGAAAGGGTTGTTTGGTTGTGTAGGCATTCTTGGAGGTTCCCATTTGGGATGTACTCAAAAACTAGCACTCCTTCATCTAGGGAGAAAAAGAAAGAAAAGTATTAGGCTATGAACCAAACTTTAATCTTACTTCATATCATATATAAGAACAAGTAATTTGATTTGAAGGTATTAAACTTTATACAATGCTTGCCATAAAAAGGTTATACAATGATTTGAAGATATTAAACTAGTACAAGTTTTGTTCGGTTCTCGCAGAGAGTGAATACCCTATTGTTGCTATGTAATTGGGGCAACTGTATATTTTGTTATTCCAATGTAAATTTGGCCCATTTTCAAGTTGGGTTGATTGTTTTTGTTGTGCTCTTTGACACTTTTCGGTTGGATGAAATAAATTTGATTAAATGACCACCAATTATAAAAAAACATCATATGTTAGTAATAGATATCAGTGACTGCTTTCTAATACTCATTTTTGGCTTTGTATGATTAAAAACTTGTACGTATCTGTTACTCAAATCAAATATTAATACAGATTATACCGATTAAAGTTTCAAATTACTCTGCTTCTTGATATGTCTTTAAGTTGAAATCTTTATGACAATTTGCAAATAGAAGGATTAAACCATACCTCTTTCATCACAATAGCCAAGGAGTTTGACAATGTGGGGATGATGATGTAGCTTTTGACAAATCTCCAACTCATTCTTGAACACTTGATTTAGCCTCTCACTACTATTGTAAATCTTGACTGCCCCCAAGGTTGAGTTTGGGAACTTAGCAAGATAAACCATGCTATACCCTCCAACCCCAATGACCTCCTTGAAGTTCATGGTCAACCTCTCTATCTCCTCCCACCTAAACTTCTTCACGACCGCGGTTCCTGTCACCAGACTTGCATCTCCTGAATCGATGGACGCCCTCTCGGGGCAAACCCGGTCCCAAGTGTTGGCCCGGGGATCTGACCCGCACCTGAAACATCCAAAAAAGAAGCCCATTTTGGGTTGTCCAAAGATGGAGATGATGAACAAAAATAGACACTAAGTTAGCTCTTTTGGTTATCTAGGTTGTGAGTAAGGCAATAAGGGTGTGTTTGGGGAGTACTAGTGATGTTTGGGTGTATAAATGCATGGGGGGAAATTATTAGGGGGGGGGGGTGTTTGGATGAAGAGATTTGTGGGTGGGATATGGGTTAGATTTTGAGGAGGGAATTAGGAAAGGGAGAAGAAGGTGAGGAGAAGGAAATGTGAGAGATGAATATTATTATGAATATAAATGCTCATGAGACATACTAACCACCTTACAATTAGACATATTGACTAGTGCCAATGGGGACAATTATTCTATTTTTTATGCGGAAATTCCCTTTTTGAATATTATTTTGTATCATATCTTTAGTTTTGTAATATTTTGACTAAAGATTTCTTGGGTATTGAAATAAAGGTGTGGGACAATGGATTTTTTATTTTAATTTTTGGTAAGTATTAAATTGATAAATTCCTCGTCTATTTATTTCTTCTACCAAACACCCACACGGACATCCCCCCAATCACACCGCTCTTCTCTCTCTCACACACTTTTTTTTTTTTTGTCTTTTTGTGAAGATGTAGATGGGAAGCAATCAAGCAATTAAAGGAATTTAATCACTTTTTCAACTTTATATTTTAGCATTTTGTAATTGTCTTGTTTTAAAAAAAATTGTTAAGAAAACAATAATAAAGTTTCATGAATTTTTAAAGCATCAAATTGATTTGGGATAGAAGAAAGTATATCTTTGAAAGTTTTAAACATTGATCATGAATCATGATGATGCTCATTTTAATTATAAGTCACAGCAAATTTTTGTTGATGTGACATGTCTTGTATTTTTTTATTATATTTTGGAAAAAGATTGAAAATTTTGTAAAATATCAAATTAATTAGTTCTCTAGTGTAAAATAAACATGTCTTATTTGTTGCAACATGCTAAATATTGATACAAAAGTAGTCAAGATTATGTAAATTAATTTTCTATATAAATTTAATATTTTGATGCAACATTTTTAATGAATTTAAAATTTTGAAGAAATCATTAATAAACTTTGAAGTTTGCTTATCTTGAATGTTTATGTGTGTGTGTGTAATCTTTATTGAATGTAATTAGTCTTTGATTTTTTAAATAAAACTATAATAAAGTTTCATAAATTTTTAAAGTATCAAATTGATTGTATTGGATAGAAGAAAGCATATCTTTGAAAATTTTAAACATTGATGCATAGAGCATGATCATGTTCATGTAAATTTTATTTAGTGTTCAAATTTTTAAAATAATTGAAGGAAATAAATTATAAATTTGAAAGTTAAAAATTTAGGGATGGGAACCCTAAGATTTAAAAATATATTTTCTAATTTTTGAGAAAATTAAGGAATTTTCTTGAAAAAATGAACTGAAGCACTTTTGGTATTTTATGCTTTATGTTTAGGTCTTATGTGCATGCATGAGTATTGAGTATACATGTCGTCGTTCAAGTTATGTTTTTTCTTTGTTGATTTGCTCCATTATCTTAATTTGTGTCACCAACCAAACACATTTTAAAAAACAAATAGTAGATGTTTACTATATTATGTAAATTAAGATCGTGACATCAAATTTTTGAGACAAACTATAGATACTGCCTTTGGGTAATGTGGTGCAGAGAATCCATCAATATAGGTTGATGATATTATCTTATCCTATAATTATAATATATAGTTGTAACCTAATTCTTGAATGCTATGTTTAAACCTCTCTACCTTATTGAGGGCAATTTAACACTTTATTATTAATTAAGAAGATATATATCTATATCTATATATATATATATATATATATATATATATATATATATATATATATATATATATATATATATGTTACTGGCACTCTACTTGTTCAATATTGTTTATTCCAGAAAAATGATACTCTTATTAAACATTGATTCTTGTATATCTTTTGATAGTAATGGATTCATAAGTTTATACAATGATGTCTCACTTTAAATCACATTAAATTTTAATTATTTTCTTATATTTTTTAATGTGTTTGTTTAAAGTTTTCCATGTTCATGTTGCAATGCAAATTGTAATTTTTTTTTTAGACCATCCTGATATGACAAATTCTTTTGTCGTTGACATTAAACATATATGGTTGTACTTTAATTTGATAATCAATATGTCATGAAAATTTAGTCCCTACAATTAGCAAAAGATTGCTCTTATTTATTCAAGATGGGTTATTGGACGCTAATACACTATACTTTCGGGGGTTGGACAGTAATGCACTGAATATTTTTGGACAATAATATACTGTACTTTGAGGGTGTTGGACAATAATACACTTGAAACGATTCCGATAGTGGCTAATTTGATGGCGGTTTTGATTGGTAGATTGAGGAGCAAAAAAAATTAAAATATTTACTAAATTAATGTCATGTAAGCAAGTCCAAATAAGCAAAGACGAATTCTAATTTTTGCAAACAAAAAACACCATTTACGTTAGCGAAAATATGGAGTAATGAGGTGTTATTTGAAAAAAATAATAAAATTTCATTTGCACATGCTGACAATGCCTGATATGACATTAATTTGGTAAAGATTTTAATTTATTTGTTCCTCAACCCACCACGTAAGACCGTCACCAAGTTAGCCGCCGTCAAAATTGTTTCAGGTGCATTATTATCCAATGCCCACAAAGTATAGTATATTATTGTCCAAGAAAAAAATTCAATTCAGTGCATTATTGTCCAACACCTCCAAAGTACAGTGTATTAGAGTCCAATGACCCATTCAATAATTATCAATGTATGCATGTGTGCATTAATGTTCCTTTTCAAATCTTAATTAGGATAATTATGGTTCAATAAAATCGTATTTTGTTTTGAAAAACTGTTATAATCACAGTTTGATATTTACCTCTTACTCCAAATTTATAAATTTACTGATAGTTAGGAGCACTGGCGAATTTGGGGCTAAGCCAAGGGTGGCCATGGTCACCGGTGACACGAAAAAATAATAATAACTCAATATAATTTGAGATAAAAATTATGAATTTTTTGTATATCAGATGAATAAAATAATGTATTGGTCATCCCTAATCATAAGACCTAAATCGATCGTTGATCTGAAGTTGAACAAATAAGCATGCTTTACCTCTTTTTCTAATGGGATAGCTACACATGGATGAATGTGATAGTATGGATGATTAACTTTGTGTTTTCTTCATTCCCAAGTGTTAACCAAATGTTTGAGCATCTATCTTTTTTAACATTTCTTTAGCATCAAAAGTTGAAATCTAGAAGTACTTAGAAAGCAATACCAAACCACAAGAATTGAAGGAGTAATACTGGAGTAGTTCCTATAAATGCAATATTATTATGCATATAATATTATGGAACTTTCACATATTTTCAACCTTCAGCTAGCTGTATTGTGAAAGTAATACTACATTAATATTTTAAAATAAGCTTTGAAACTGGGGACACTCAGACATATGCTGGAAATGTGCCATACTCTTTCTTTTTTCTTAATTTTTTTTTACAGTTGCTATGTCGTGATTAATAATAAGCACTTTCACTTTACAGTTTGATTTGAATTTATAGATGTATTTATATTTATAAAATTTAATTTTCTTTTGAAAAGCTATATACTCATTCCGTTTCATATTAATTGTCGCTTTTGAAAATCGCGTAGTCAAATTTCAAAATTTTTGGCTATAAATTTCTCAATATATACAATAAGTTGTTGTATAAATTTATCACCATTAGATTCATAATAAAAAAATACAATCATAAAAGTATATAACAAAATTTTTGGCCATAAATTTCTCAATATATACAAGAAGTTGCTGTATAAATTTATCACCATTAGATTAGTAACAAAAAATACAATCATAAAAGTATAAGATTGCAATTGTTAATAACATATTGTGCAAAAATTATCAATCAAAGAGTAACACTGGAGATCGTGAAAGTCAAAATTATGACAATTAATATGCAAAAGAGGGAATATGGTATAGAAAAGTTTTATCTACTTATGGACCGGACCAGTGATAGCTTGACTTGGATCAATAAACTCCAAAATACCCAAAAAGCAGAAACGGAAATATTACTCCCTTCGTTTGATATTAATTGTCGTTTTTGAAAATTAAGCAGTCACACTTTAAATTTTGACCATACATTTTTAAATATATAATAATTAACTTGTTATATAAAATTACTATCATTCGATTCGTAATGAATATACCATTCGAAAAGTATAATTATTGCAGTTGATAAAAAAATATTATATAAAGATTATCAATTAAAGAGTAAAATTGAAGACGGTAACTAGAGTTGGGAAAAGCTGACCCGACACGATTACCGACCTGAACTCAACAGGATATTAAACAGGTTTGGGTAAAAACTTTCAATCCGTTTAATTAAGTGGGTTGACACGGTAAACCCGTTTAATTAAATGGGTTAGGTTCAGGTCAGGATTTTCGACAAGAAAAAATACCTACTTAACCCGCTTAATTACTCATGTCACATGGATCAAGTCATTTGCTTCATAATTGTTACCCAACTATACCGTTTGTCAATAAACTTAGGTAAAAGTTATAGTTAATACTCTTTGAAATATACGCAAAACTTGTAATTTTAACTTATATTTATCTTTGATTATGAATTAAAAGACATCTCCTTATATATAATTCGAATTATATTACCGTGCAAATTGTTGGGTACGATATGTCATTATTTCGATTCCACAATGAATTGTTTTGTATAAGTGAGTTAATGGTTAAATAGGTAAATTGGTAACTTTGTTCTAACACGTTTACTTAAATAGGTAAACAGGTCAAAATAAGATCAACCCATTTTAAATTTAAACGGTAAACGGTTGCAGTTTCCAACCCGTTTAGTAAATGGGTTACGTTCAGGTCGGAAACTCTTGAACCCGTTTAAGTTTGACACGAACACGAACCCGACTCGACCGATTCTAACGGTAATAGTCAACTAAATGTTCATCTATACGAGGATAAAAATATGGAAGGAAGGGAATATTCATCTGTACGAGGATAAAAATATGAGTTTACTTTGCATAAATGTTGCAAATGAATATATTCTTATTTTTACTTGGTTCTTAAATATTTGTTTCATTTGACATTTTACAGTCACCAATACGGTTATTTTCTATCAAAATGTTTCCATCAAACAAAAATAAAATTGTATGATGATAAAAGTTTTTTACTAAATTTAATCATGATAATTATTTTATATAATAAATAGCTATACATATTGGGATATTATTAATCAAATTTTTCATTATGATATGTGTTAATAACCGGTTGAGGAAGTGTGTTAACTTTATTGCCATTAAAAATTTTCATTTTTAGTTAAGATTTATATGTCTTGAAGAGATCCACTATGTTCAAATTAAATTATTTAATTTCCTGTGATTTTATTGATGAAAAGAATACATAAGAAGGTTTGCAGGCTGTTGATTGTTGGGGGAAGGAAAAAGATGTTTGGACTTTGTCATGCTTAATTAATTATGGGATTATTCTTCTTTTTTTATCATTATAATTATGGGATTATTGTTTCAAAAAAAATAAAATTATGGGATTATTAATTCTTGCCACCACTGGTGGCCGGCTAATTAACATTTGTTTCATTAAATTAAAATGGAATGAAAAACACATTTCAACTGCTTTAGGATAGGAATCATCCAACGATTTCAAATTAATTCCCCGGCATCAGGGATGTCTAAATTCCCGTCAACCACTTTTGCGGTTTAAAGATTCTGTAAACCTAAATCTAAACCTAAACCTAAACCACATTTGAAAATTATAAACTCAAACCAAATTGAAACTGCCGGTTAATCGCATTGAGAATGCTACTTTTTTATTCGATTTACAATTAACCATCTATTCCTAGAAATTTAAAATAACAACCAATCATAAAAATTAACATTTTACTTTACAATTTTAAATTTTGGTATTAAAATCGGCTAACCGTTTCATAAAAATTCAAAACCTAAACCGCAATTTCCCAAAAAAATTTAGACAGTTAATCAGTTTTATTAGTTTTGCGATTCGGTTTTAGATTTAAGATTTTCTTGAACACCCCTAGTTAAAATACTACATTTTAGGGTATTGTACCATAATAGTAATATCATCCTCGTGATGTCCACGTACTTATTTATCATTTATATGTTATATAGTTATAATATTCCGACAATTTTGTATTGCATTTGGTTTAAATTTGTCAAAAATGAAGAAATGTGTAGTATATGCACAATAAATAGGTCCTTAAGAAAACATACAATATATATGAAAAAAATGTGTTATTAGCCATCTTGTATCAAGATGTTTATCATTTTGCTTACATTTAACTTTATAAATGATTTAGGTGAGATGTGAGAATGTTATTAGTCATTTTGCATCAAGATATTTATCATTTTGCTATATAGATTCATAGTAGAATTATATGTTCTCTAAGCGCAGAATTGAGCATATCATCTTCTAGTACCACAAAAATTCACTATGTTTTTATCCAAAAACCCTTTCAATTATTAATAAATTTCAAAAGAGTAATAAAATGATGCAGTAATCTAATTTAGGAATCTTGTATGAATGTTTCGGATTTGTGATAATGTGCAATATTCCACACACAAAAATAACTTGAAACCTAATTAATAAAATGTCCGTACTTTCTTTGGATTTGGATAGACATTGAAGCGTGCTTGTATATCGGAGGGCTATAGCGCGAAGGATTTGTGATTTGAAGGTTATATTAACTAAGAAGAATTGAAGATTTTTTGAAGTGGTTTGATTTGATGTTTGCATCTTAGTTGTTGTTTAGTGTTGTTCATTTTTATGGTTTATTGGTTGTATCTTTTAGTTGTTGTGGTTTTGTCTTGTTTTTTATTTACATTTTCTGTTATATCGACATTTGTAGCATCTTTGACTCGAATTTTAGCTTTTTATGGCTTCCAATTAAATATACAAAAAAATCTCTCCATCCATCAACTTCCAATTAAATATGGCCCTATTCTTTTCTGCGGTTGGCAAACTGCGGTGCCACAGCATGCTGCAATTTGCCACAACTCACCACAAGATACCATTCTACCACAATTTACCACAACTCACCACAAATTACTTTTTCCAATTAATTTTTCATAATTATCAATACAATATTTATCATCCAAAAATAATACAATATTTCAACTCACTTTTTCCAATTACTTTTTCACAATTACCAATGCAATATTTATATATATATACAAAAAATCCACCACAGCATACCAATAACACCACACTAACAGAATACCGCATAAAAGAACATGGCCATAAGATTGAGAAATCTCCTAGGAATGGATCAAGTCAGCTCATAGATTAGCTAAGAAACTTATGAAATAGTTTACATATATGGTATGTATATGTAACAGTAGTCAATCCTTTATAATAGTACTGACTCCTTTGTTTAAAAAAAAAAAATAGTTGACACATTTTCTTTCTTAAATCATGAAGTATTACAGGATTAAGTTTTCCACTATTATTATTGTCCGACGGTCCGAATGATTATTATGATATAAAGATGTAATCAAATCGTGACTAGGGAAATAATGATTGAGTCTTGAATCCTTGTTGCATTAGGTGAGTCAAATCTACATAAGTACGTACTTTTTTTTCTTTTTAATATCCTTTTAATTTCTTAGTGGGTGATAACTGAAAATACGCGTATTGCCCTAAGATATTCTTTATTTGTTTACCATTCGTTAAATTGGTATTTTTTTTATGATTTTTGACAGTATTTTTTTAAATAGTAAACATTGATTTTCAATTATAAGAAGCTTTGTATGCATTAGCTGCGTCAATGAACACAAATTATATCTTAATTGAATCAACCTCTTCTATTAAGCTTATTTTAAGTGTTTTTTCAAAATATAAAAAATAATGGATAAAATTATAACTTTATGCAATTAATATGTGATAGTATAGTTGTAGAATTCCGTCATACCATTTAATTTCATTTTAATATATAATACTACTTCCGCCCCAAAATGTTTATCACTGTAACTAACTTCATTGTCTCAATTTCTTTGTTACTTTTACAATTTCAATAACTGTTGATCCCTTTTTATCATTAATAAATAACTTTATTTATCACATTTTATAATTTCAGCAACTATCATTCTCAATTAATGTAGGAATAATATTGACAAGTTATAAATTTTTACCCCAATTTTCAATGTGTATTGGACTTTAAAAAGTGATTATTTTGACAAAGAAAACGGGACGAAAGTAGTAACATACTTTTAATGATCATGATACGGTAAAACACTAAAAATATATCTTGTCTCAAAACTCATATCATTTTCGTTTCTCAGTTCTCGTAATTATTATATGTAGAATTTTTCAATTGTTCTTTTTGTTCCACACAAAGTTGGGGGGAATTTGTTTGGTTAGATCATGTGGCCCAACAACCATCCAAATGGAGACCAGTATCTTCATGAAAGCCCAATTCAATTCAACCTACTTATTGGTTAGCCTTGATATAGTTTGACCCATTGCCACTTTATAAAGGTTGCCTTTTCAATTCACAACGAGCAGCTTATTATTTGTAAGTAATAGTAAAAAAGAAAAAAAAACCTAGCTAAAACCGGTTAAAATATAAAATTATCATTAAACTTACAATGATCAACTTAAGTGTTTGATTGAAAATCGAGATAGTTTAACATGATGTCAGAGCCTCACTGAGCAAGATACCTTAGGCTCGAATATCAGCAGTCACCATATTTATTTGCGCAACGTTAAGAAGACCTTTACAGTATGTACGCTTTAAGTTCAAAAGGCATTTGCATGAGGGCATATGTTACAGTATAAAACTATCATTAGACCTTATTAAATTTTCAAATCACTTCAGAGGACCAAAAACTAAACTGAGTTGATGGTTTTCGAAAGAAATATAAATAGTGAACTATCACATTGCTGTTTGAATGACTTGAATCTAAACAAATTTGACACCTTGTAGTTGTTTTTCAAAAATTAAGAACCTTATAGTCCTTTTCCCAAAATATGTCACATTTTAAGTCATTTACTATTCTATTTCATAAATATTACTTATTAAACTAATTTCTCATTCAAATTTTAACTTTCACTAATCAACTCAAATTTAATCCAAATCCAAAATTTTAGTGGCGTATGTTACAGGACACCTAGAACAATTGCCACATAGTGAACAATCATGATTTTATAACTAAATAAAATAGAAGAATCTACTAAATAAATGTCGTTCTTGGAACACAAGCTTCAAGAGCATATAATAACTTGCACCTTAAGGGTCTGCAAATTTCGTATGTAAATAGATCGTATAGTAAAAGTTACGTTTTATCAAGTTTCGATAAATAAAGATAGGTTTTGATAAATATTGAAAGAAGTGATAAAATAACAACTTTTTAAAGAAAAGGTAAACATATGTAAACATGTAAATTTTGATAAATCTTAATAACTTTTGTTAAACATTTACTAAGAGTCATTTACCTTTATGGTGTGTTTGGTTCTTTCCCAGAAATTTTTACCTGGGGTAGGAAAGTTTATTTAAAATGTCCAAAATATCCTTATGTATAAAATTTATAAAGTATTTTTCATAGGCATTTTAGAAAAATATACGATGATAGTTTACTTTCCCACGGAAAAAAAAAACTTTCCCAACACCCCCTATGTGAAAATGTTTCCCATCAACCATGGGAAAATATTGGGTCCCATCTAAAAACTTTCACATCATTATTTTGCAACCAAACATAGAAAAGTTTGATTAGCTTGGGAAACTTCCCCATCCAAACACTCCCTATACAAACCTTCAATATTCACCAAAAATTGTATACCTTTAAATTATACATGTAAAGTTGGATGGTAAGTGTATGAGGGTAAAAACTTAGTTATCGTAATTTACCAAAAGTTATAAAAAATTACCAAAATTTAACATATTTACCAAAAATAACATTTAACATCTAAACCGAAATTTACTAAAATTTATAAAAAAATAACACTTACTATATGTACCATTTATCACTTTACTTTACATGATACTTCCCCTTGTCAAATCCCTTAAGTTATAGACTTTATAGTCCACTCTATTCTACAATAATTCCCGTGTTTGAAGTAGAAGCATCTACTGAACTCTTCTTCTCCTTCCCGCGAAAATGGACCTACTTTCTCTCTGTTCTCCTTCATCTCTCAAATCCCACCATTTTCATCCCAAATTCCTTCCAAAATTACCAAATCTTCAAATTTCATCCCCTGTTTTTCACCCTCCATACTTGCCACCCCCTAAAACCTCCCTTAAATCCCACCAAAAAACCCAATACGCCCCCGGATTCGACCCGTCCTTCGATCTCGGGCTCCTTGACATGGCGGCGGGGGCTCCTCAGACGCGGGAGGCGGCGATGAGGGGGGCCGAGAGTGACGTCATGGGGCTGCTGTTCGAACAGAGGATCGTGTTTCTGGGGAGCGAGATCGATGATTTTGTTGCGGATGCTGTTATTAGTCAGTTGATGCTGTTGGATGCCCGGGATTGTACGGAGGATATTCGGGTTTTCATCAATTCTCCTGGTGGTTCTCTCAGGTGGATCTTCTTCTCTTGTTGAATTTCTTGATAAATGTTGATTGGGTGTTGTTTGTATATGTTAGCTTTGAATGTTGATTTTCAATGGGGTGGAGAAATTGATTTGATGAACATGGCTGATGCTAGAATTATTGGTTAATAACATATATATGTCTGTCTGTCACTTTGATGGACTGGCAATAACCTGATTCAGGCTTCATGGCTCATCAACCGATCCCACTATACTAAAGGGAGCCATCTTCTTTTGTTTGAACTGAGACATTTCGATATTTGAGCAATTGCTTCTTTAGACCCGTTCAGCAGCCGGGCCGAGCTCGTCAGGACAGTATTTACCGACCCGTCAGTCCGAGCCCGACCCGACTCGACCCGGCTCGACTTTCGGACTAGATACCCTTGCCCCGAACCTTGACCCTATGGGCCACGGGCCGGGTCAATGAACTAACAACTATATAAAATAATTTTTTCCTATACTAAAACCTGAAAATTCACGCATTTAATTTACTTATTTCAATCGGGTCATCGGCTGAGTCACAAAAAACCTAAAATCTAATCTAGGATTTTTTTAAAAAAATTATGGATTTAGTCGGGCCAGGCCGGGTCACAAACCCCTAGCCCGAGCCCGGCCAGGCCAAACTTCACTTTTTTGGGCTGAGCCAAGTCATCTTCTAAAATTGTGGCATCGACTCGCATTTTTTCAGGTGGGGGCGTGGGGCTGGGTTGATCCCTAACCCGTTGAACAGATCTGCTTCTAATTCATGCCAATAATCTCATCGATATTTATTACGACATTTTACATGCTTTATCATTATTATGGCAAAATTCATCGATATAAGCAAGTTTATTAATTCGTCATTTAATAAACCAACCTTATTCAAATTACGTTGATTCTCCCCTTCTTTTGTGTTGCACATCAGTGCCACAATGGCCATCTACGACGTCCTCCAACTCGTCCGCTCCAAAGTCTCCACAGTCGCATTCGGCATTTCCGCATCAACCGCTTCCCTAATCCTCACCGGCGGGGCCAAAGGGAAGCGCCTCGCAATGCCAAACACGAGGATAATGATCCACCAGCCACAGGGAGGCGCGAGTGGGCAAGCCATTGACGTCGAAATACAAGCTCGAGAGATCCTACAAAACAAGAACAACGTCATACGAATCATTTCCGAGCACACTGGTCGGAGTTTCGAGCAGGTGGAGAAGGATCTCGACAGGGATCGGTACATGTCTCCGATTGAGGCGGTCGAGTATGTGCTCATTGATGGGGTTATTGATAGGGATAAGATCATTCCGGTGCCAAGTCTTCCAGAGAGAGTGAAGTCTAGGTATAGTTATGAGGAGATTAGCAAGGATCCTAGGAAGTTTTTAGTACCTGAGATCCCTGATGATGAGATATACTAGCATAAATGAGTTGTTACTTGATGTGTAGTAGGATTTGTGAGATGAAGTTGTGTTCTTGTGTGATCATTTCATCATTCTAGTGGGTTGAAGAGTGAAATGTGGAATGTGTATTGTGTTTATGACAAAGATATAATACTTAAATGGGAACTATCAATCTTCCCATTGGTGGAAATTGTGTGGGTGTGTGTGGTTGTTGGACATGTTTGTTATTGACAGTTGCCTCTAACTCCTCGATCTGTAAAGTTTGTTGATTTTTTCTTTGGATTATTCAAAGCCTTAAAATGGTAAAAGAACAGCAAAATCGATGTGAAAGTAGTAGGAAAAAACGACGTCAAAACAACTTATAATATAGAAACACTATAACCAAACAATTCAACTAAAGAAACACAGTAGGAAAAAAAAGCTTAAAATTAACATTTTCTCTTTCTTCATTGTTTCTCCTTAAGTGACTATGCTATACTTTTAGGATTCTCATGAACGAAATCTGATCTACAACCAAGCTTTGCACTCTATGCGTCATGTCCTTCGAATGATCATCTTGTTGATAGTTACCTCAAAGATAGGGACAAATAGCTAGATGAATCGTCTTTACCTGACTAAAAAAAGTTGCTATTGTATTTATGCCTTAATATTGTCTCCAACTCTCCTAGTTGAGCTCAAAATGTATGCCTATATTGTACAAGAAGTTGGAAATTGAATTGTGATGAGCCCTTTGGGGTTGTGACATGTTACTCCAAGGCTTCTTTTCCCTTTGCATCATGTTTGACTATTTGATATTTGGATAGAAATTTGAGCTATGACACCCATATTTCAAATAAGACAGTTTTAAGTGTCTTATTTTTCATCAAATTAGTATTTGTTATTGTAACACCCCAACCTTAATCACAAGATTAAGACTATACTTAGAATCCCAAACCTGTGATTAGCGCAGCGGAATACCTTAGGTCGAGGCATTACCGCCGTCCCCCAAAAGAGACAAGGCAACAACACCAAAGAAACTCCAAAACCACATGATAACTTACTTACTTAAGAACCTTCACATATAAAACTTATACAACCCTTGGATAACGTACATAAACTTAAACATAGCTTAAATACTAAAACAACTTCCAAAATCCTGCTCGCCCTTGCTGACCGATGATTTCCTTAGAGAACTACCTCGAGAGCCTTGAATTACTTTGGAACCGACTTGTCCTTTCCTTGGGAGCTCGAGCCTCCTAAAAACAAAACATTAAAACATCGCAAAAGTGAGTGGGGAAACACTCAGTACGTAAACCTCCATCACGTAAACCGTTCGAAAACGGTTTTAGTGCCGGCATGTAAAAATTCATTTTGAAAACGGGAAAAGGGGATAAAACGATAACTTGTAATGATGTGCATAAAACATAAACATGAATAACATAGAATAGAGGTATATAGAAAATACGTGGAACCCTTATGATCGGTGGAAGCACCTCACACACGCGCATGCCCAAATCGATCTAGATTTGGATTGGGTGACCGCTACGCGGTCGACACTGGCCAGGTCTAGGACACTCTGATCAGGAGCATCTAAAAGGCTAGCACTTCACGTAACTAGCTAAAACATAGACATAGAATACATAAAATGGGTCCACTTTTGAACATAATGATATCATAAAACATAAAACTTGACATGTCATAAATTGAATGAATCATGAATATAACTTAGATCGTAAAAGCTGGACAATTTGCGTACCTTGGAACGCTGAAGACCTTGGCGGCGCGGCTCGGCTTGGAGATGGCTTTCAAAACTTGTCAACTAAGATAAAAAAATAAATAAAAATGAAGAACCGAATAAGGTTCTAAATTAGATTCACAAGTTTAGAAACTTAGTAATATCAATGAAATAATTTTAGGAATAAAATTTCAGGTTTATATAAAAATAGAGTTTGAAGTATAACTTGAGTTAGAAAAATCGGAACGACATAAAAGAGTACATTTCGGAATAGGAAAAATCATGATCTTGAATTTTGTCAACAGGGCCGAAGGCTAAAAATGGGTGGAAGGGCTTCAAAATGGGCCCGGACAGAAGCTGTGCATAACAAAACCTTAGAATTTTCGGGTCAGAGAAACATGAGAATAAAGACGTAGAAGATGATTCAAGTAAATGGGCTTGAATCTAAGAAAATTAGCTTGAATTGATGGTGAATGGGCGATTATAACTTGAAAGCTAGGATGAGAATGATGGATTCAAATATGGTTTGATGAAGTGGTAGCAAGTGAATGATGAAACGGAGTAAGACGTACATGACCGAATGTGATGAGAACAAGTTTGGATTGGTGATTTAAGTAACAAAGATTGAATTGATTGAGAACTTGGAGGCTACCAAGCTAGAAGAAATTCTTAGCTAGATTAAAAACATTGGACATTATGCTAGAGAATGATCGGGGAAAAGAATACTTGGCTAAACTCACTAGCTTTTGGAAAATATTCTCAAGACTCACTTAAGTCTCCCAAAATGATATTTTTAGCCTTAAACACACAACTCTAGGATGATAACCTATACCCATAACATATTATGCTTAGAAGCCTTTATTGGGTTGATTTGAGGCCCAAAAGATATAAATTTACATAAGCTAATTTGGGCAGAAACTACATTCTGGACAGCCCTTATTCCCGAGCTCGTAACTCACACTCCCGATATCGGATAAACACAAACCATACCATTCCGGAAAGCTTGCACTAAGACCTAAAACTTTCATGTTTACCCCAAAAATTAAAGAGATCTCTAAAGGCACGAAAAACAGCCCTCAACCTACTGACTCAGAATTTGTATATAAAAACGCATCGTCACGGTTTTGGCCATAACTCGGTCTATACATGTCGGAAATTAGAAATTCCAAAGCCTATGGTTTGCTAACACCTTAAGGTATCAAATGGAGTAAAAATCTGGGCAAAAATCCCACTTTTAAAATTCTGTAAATTTCCAGAATCGAAACAGAGACTATTTTGCTCTTAATTTCAGCTCTAATGATACTTTTAGCCCTTAATTCATACTAATTCTCAACCAAACTTCACTTTGGCTATAATCCACTATATTTTCAGAATTAAACCTTGAAAGTTAACTCATCAAAGAGCTTAAATTCCACATGCAACCATGGATTAAACATAAACTCAACATAAAGGACTTGTTCTTGAACTCTTGCACCAAAACCTCACTAATTCACCCAAATTAAACATGGCAACACTTAAATAATAATCTTAACATATATAATCAGCCCTTAATACTCAGAAACTTATCAAGAAACTCACATGCATCAAGATTATAACAATATCCATCAAGAATTCAACAAGAAAACCTCAAGAATTCATCCAAATACACATGCACATACTCCAAACTCAAACCCTAACTTAACCAATCCAATTATATACTTGAATTCATGAATTAAGAGAGTAAAAGAGATAGAATTTATAAAAGAAACATATGTAAAACATAGATTTTCAGATTAGGGCCTAAAGGAATTGAAATTGGGGTTTGAGAGATTACCCTTGGAGTTAAAAATGGATGAAAACACAAGAGGGAGGAAGAGGAGGGTGGTGGCCACTGGCGGCTGGCGGTTTCCGGCGCCGGCTGGCCGGAAAAAGAGTGGTGGTGGTGGCTGGGAGCACAGTAGAACAAGGGAGAGAGGGAAGAGGGAGAATGACTTGAGTGTTTGTAAAATAAAATGAGGTAAAATAAACCCCCCCTTTCCCCCTTCACTTAATATATACCCAACTAATTAAATTAAGACAACAATTAGGCTAAATTAAATCAAAATTTTTAAACTAATTAAAGTAATTGTAAATGTATTGGGTTAAAATAATTAGTTTGTACTAAATAAAATTAGTTGCTAACAATTTGATTAAAATAAAATAGGACTTGAATTAGAAAAATTAAATAAGTAGGACATAAATATTACTTGTGATTAAATAAAATAAATATAACCCAAATAAATTAAGGTTTGGGTAATAAAATATAAACGTTAAGAAGTAGAATAATTAAACCCTTTCCGGTTAAAGAAATAACGTAAACGGTAAAACCCGATATAAATTAACTTAACGGGTAATTAAAGTGAATTAAAGGTTTATGAACCCGTAACTTAATACCCTTTGCTATCTCCTGCACGAGACTTGTCACCGATAAAATAAATAATTAAAAGTAAACGCGAAAAATTTATACGTAATTTAGATAACTACGGTAATTAGTACTTAATTAATCGTGATTTTGGGGCCGGTTGTTACAGTTATGTTTTTAATATTAGTTTAGGACCATGAAGGAAGATGGTTAGAGATCTATTATCCCATTTCTATTCCTTTTTCTTTCGTGAAAATATGCATGGATTAGATCACGCTTTTAGTATCATGAAACACCATGGTCCTGGCGCTCATCTAATTTTTACTTTGGGCTTCTTTGATTTTTTCTGGGATTCACAAGACTTGAGTCGAGTGTTTAGCTGTAAGTGGGACCATGAAGAAAGATGGTCAAATGTCTATTTATCTCATTTCTATACATGCTTACACTATTACACATGACAAAACCAAGATCATAACTATTTTTTAGCGCTGACAAAATTTTGTCCGACTCAAATACCCGAATTTGTCTACTAAAAAAAAGGGTTTTATCATAAATTTTTTATACAAATTTTGATATTGAGCTAATTGACCGAATATACTGATATAATATTTCTTATTTTTCCATTATCCAAACTCGATTTTTGCTACCGGCGCTGCTCCTTTTTAAGTTGTATTTTGTTATTTTTTAGTTTTGGATGGGTAGAGGCTAGAGGAGAGTCGAGACTGAAGAGTTGCAGAAAGAAGAAAACTTGAAGGAAAAAACAGAGACTCCTTTTTAAGTTGAATTCAATTCCGCAGTTTCTTCTACATAGAACATAGAAAGGAGAGGTCGTTTTCCAGAATAAATGGAACCCAGTTGCGACGCACTTTTACCACCAATTTTCAGCAACTTCAAAGCATGTTTTCGTCTACATTGAAGCTACTCAGACCTCTGATTTCTGCTCCTGGTAATCGCTTCTCTTCAAAATCCCAACTTACCCGTATCTCCTATTTATTTCAGGACCAAAATTTCACCCCTTTGTTGCAGCCTACCTATGTCAATAAAGCCCTTTTCTTTCTTCGCTCAAAACCCACTTCAGCAATCAGGTTCTTCGAATGGTCCGAGAATGTGTTAGGGTATAACCATACTTTGTGCTCTCAGTGTGCCCTTGTCCATATTTTGCTGTTTCACCGCTTGTTTGGTCCTGCACACCAGGTGTTCGACAAAATGCTTCAGAGGTTTTGTGGGTTGGATTTGTTCAGTGCGGTTTGTGATGGTTTTGGGGCGTATAGTACTAATCCCAATACTGTTTACAGCTTCTTGCTTGCTGGGTATTGTCGAAATGGGAAGTTAGATGAGGGGATTGATGCTTTTTTTAGGATGTCGAGGGTAGGGATTGATGTTGCTCCTTATGCATTAAGAACTATGTTGTGTTCATTGTTTGATTCTCGGTGTGTTGAGGGGATTGCGAGTGTGATGGATGAAATGTGCGATCAGTCAGGGAAAATGTTGAAGCAGGGATTTGATCTCTATGGGTTTGTTGCATTGAGTTTAGTTAATGGTCGTCTGTTTGAATTGGCGTTAAATTTTCATAGGAAGATGATCGATAGGGGTCTTGTGCCGGATATTGTTGATTGTAACAAGATACTCAAGGTTCTTTGCAAGGAGGAAAACTCAATAGAAGCTGCTTCACAATTCTTTCATACACTGTTAGAAGTAGGCCCGAGTCCTAATGTGGTGACTTTCAGCACGCTGATTGACTCGTATTGCAAAGCAAAGAGAATTGATGAAGCATTTGAGCTTTACCATTTGATGATGTCGAGGGGTATATCTCCCGACTTGATTGTATATAGTATACTTATTGACGGTCTTTTCAAAAATGGAAAATTTGAAGCGGGGTCTTGCCTTATGTCCAAGGCTTTAGAGAAGGGCATCAAGTTAGATACTGTTGTTTTCGGCTCGATTATGGATTCATATGTGAAGGTGGGAAATATGGAGAAATTGATTGAGGTATACAATAGAATGCGTAGAGAAGGTATCTCATCTAGCGTAGTTACTTATGGCATTCTGATAAACGGATTATCCCAAAATGGGAATGTGCTTGAGGCTTGTGGGGTGTTTGGTGAGCACATAAAGCGGGGTTTGGAGCCGTCTGTTTTAGCCTACAGTAGTCTCATTGACGGGTTCTGCAAATCGGGAAATCTAAAAGAGGCTTTTAGTTGGTACAGAAAGATGCTAGAAAACGGGCACGTTTCTGATATTGTAGTCTACTCCATACTAGTAAATGGTCTCAGCAAACAAGGGCGGATGCATGAAGCTCTTCAACTCTTCTTCCAGGCTACAATGATGGGGGTAAAACTTAATGTATATATTTTCAACACCTTGATTGACGGATACTGTAGATTGAGCCAGACGAGACATATGATGAAGCTGTATAATCATATGCGAACTATGAACGTAGTTCCTGATGAATTGACGTACACTTCACTTCTCAAAGCACTGGCCGGTCTTGGAGAGTTGAAGAAAGCTTTGGCTCTGTTTTTCCAAATGCTTAAGCGAAATATCCCTCTAGACGCCGTTTCATATTGCACACTGATGGACAGTTTCAGTGCGCAGGACAAACCGGAAACTGTCCTGTTTCTTTTTCATCTTATGTCGAGGAACAATGTGACCCCCGACATTGCAACCTACAATGTCCTCCTCAGAACTCTCTTCAAAGACCGCCAATTTGAGGATGCAACGAGACTTTTCCAGAAGCTTCTTACCCACGGACCGGAACCAGACATTGTGACATTCAACACTGTCATCTGCGGTTACTGCTTTTCAGATAAGCTGAACGACGCAATTTCGCTGTATGAAACACTCTCAGACAGACCGATCATACCCACCGCAACAACTTTTACTGTCCTGATCGACGCTTTATGCAAAAAGGGCCGATTAAACGAGGCAACGCTGATATTCAGGAGAATGCTGGATCAGGGCATCGAGCCTAATGTCGTCACATACAGCTGTTTGGTAGATGGATACTTCAAGTGCGATGAAATGCAAAGTGCATTTGGGATATTCGACGAAATGCACAGAAACAAAATCGACCCCAACATTGTCAGTTTTAGCATACTCATGGACGGGCTATGCAAAAGGGGGCTGATTGAATCTGCTATGAGCGTTTTTGATTCTGCCATTAAAACCGGTTTGTTGCCGGACATCGTGGCTTATACTATTCTCATTCATGGATGTTGTCGAGTCGGGAGATTGAGTGAAGCCAGAATGTTGTATCAGAGAATGATGGTTGAGGGTGTGCAGGTCGATCGAGTGTTGGAGAGAGTAATTGCAGAGTATGATCTGGGGGATCAAAGAAGAGGAAGTTCTTCTGGCTAATGTTTAGACTAGAGTAATCTTCTTTTCCTCAAATTATTTGGTATTTATATATGATTATTAATATTGTTTTTTGTTCTGTAATTCAGTCCAAGGATACCTTGTATATTGCTAGTGAATGTAGTGATGTAGTCAAGTATGATTTTTGCCACTCCCCAGTCAGAAAGTTGCATGTATTGAAAGCTTATATTGGAATCAAAGTTTCAAATACTGTATTGGTACAAGGGATCAAATTAGTATTATGGCCCTGTTCTTTTCTTTGGTATTTTGCGATATGGTGTGGTGTGGTGGAATTGTGATAGATTATTGGTATGTGGGGTAGGTGAGGAGAGAGAATGTAAAAAGTAGAGGAGAAAAGTGAGAGAGAGAAAAATGAAGAGAGAGAAAAGTAATGATTTGTGGTAAAGTGTGATGAATTGTGACAAACTGCGGTATGTTGTGGTACCGCACCGCAGTTTGCCAACAGCAGAAAAGAACATGGTCATGTTATGGTAAAGAACTCAAGACGGAGGACAACATGGCCTTAGCCCTTAGAGAATAGACTAGTCAACTAGTAAAGTCTCTCTCTCTCTCTCGTTTTTTTTTTTTTTTAATGACATTGTTTGTTGGATAATTCTAATTTGTGGGTAGATTTCTATTTTTACATGAAGTTGGTTAGTTCTAATTCGAACAAGTTACAAGTCTATCTAAGATTGCTCAACTTAGATCCAATTTGATTTTCATTCCAAAGTCTTGTCCATGCCCCATTTTGTTTTAGTCGAATTGAATAAGGCACTGAGTCGGACAATTTCTTGACAGCAAAGGGTATGGTGAACAGCAGACCGGTCAGAACAGACTAGGGTTAATCCATTCGTTATGTAGGGTTAGGTTAGGTCATTATCAAATTATTAAAGTTGTCGGTCGGTCTTCTAAGGGAAAAAAAATGATTGGTCCAAAGGGATATGTTTTCACTCAAAATTTAAAAAATGAGGTATGTTTATACCAAAAGACCTACTCGTGATAATTATTTTTTATGGAAGTTATGATAATTATTGTTTAATGTGAAAAGTATTATTAATATATTTAATTAAATTTTATATATAAACTAATAAACGAAACTATTTATTCTGGGTAATTTTTGGTTTATTAACATTTCTTTAAATTGAAAATTTTAGGAATAAAATTGTTACAACCGAGTGAATCGACTCATCCATACCTCTCCTAGACGAGATTTCAGTAGTATTGGAGAGAATCGCGGAAGCCTAGGGTCTAAACAAGTATGTGGATGATAGAAATCCACCTATAGAACTCATAAGAACACCAAACTAATTTTTAGGGGTTTTGGATTAATGGAGAAAAAAACATGAAATTAAAAGATATGAACAATTCTAGAGAGAGAAATCTCACCAAATTGAACTAAGATGTTCAATCTCTAGCACAAGGATCACCCACAAGCAAGAGTTTTGAATCACCCAAGAAATCTCACAAAGAGTAGAGGATAACCACCCACTCACAAAGAAGAGAATTCACCAAGCCATTTTCACCCAAAGGATTAGCTTCATTGATTAGGGTTTGAAAACCCACAATTACAACACTCTCCATTTGAGAGGATTTGTCTTGAGCCTAGCTCCTAAACATTAATCATCCAAAACTATGTTGGAAATAAGCTAAGTGGGTATATATAGGAAATGAGAAAAAAAATAACAAAACTCAGCAGAAAAAATGAAACAGCACGCGCGTTGCAGAGGGGTGACTCGGGCGAGTCACAGATCGACTCGGGCGCGACTTCTCACTGGTCCAGCAAATCCAACGCACCATCGTCAGAGCTCAGAACAATGACTCCGGCGAGTCACAGGATGACTCCGGCGAGTCAGTCTTCTGGGCAGCTTTTCCCTGCCGACTTCAGATGTGCATAATTTCTTCATCCGGACTTCGTTTTAGGCCCGTAAGATATTGATGGAAAGCTCTCGGTGTGTACTTTAAGCTCCCAAAATTTGAGACCTATCAGAGTTATATTAAAGGAGTTATGATCAAAAGCGTAAAGGCTCGCCATTTGAACATCTTTGAATTCATTCACCGCCATGTGTTTATTCTTGCCGATGGTTCTGAAGCCCCTTAGAAGGCTCGGGAATGGTCCTATTGAGACCCTAGATGACATTCTATGGCCCGAGGTCTTTGTAGAATGAAACACCGCTCTCTTAGTGGCCATAATGGCCCTCAAATGACCCGTATCCATCATGAAATGGATGTTAAAACCGGGTTAGTTTTGAGGAAAGGAGAGGGTGACTTGTAGCAAACCGGAAACCGTAGGAAAACAAAAAGTGAAGCAATCCCACACCGTTCAAGTATTGGTTTTGATTTTTTATTTTGGCCTATTAATGATTAGTCATTAATAACCTACCGCTTTGCTAATCCTTTTTATTTTATCTAACATTCTAACTTGCTTTTTTTTTTTTTTTGAAGGAACATTCTAACTTGCTTAGCCCCTTGAGACCTGACTATTTGCTTGCTTCTCATATTTTTCCTAACCAAATTAATAATAATCCGCTTAATTATAGTCCTATTCACGGTTAAAGTTAGAATAGATGACTTTTCAATGTAATTAGCCTTTGTTTTGCTTGCTTCCTACGGAGTATCTTTTTATTAACCAAATAACTTTCCATTAAAAAACTTTCAACAAATTGGATAGTAATGCCCAATTTAAATAAGAAACCTTGTTTTCCGACCGAATCAAATTAATAGGAAACTACACTATAAGGAATTTTTTTTTAAAAAAGATCTTACACCGATCCATCATGAAAAGAATTGATTAGGCAATTTGACAAAACTCACAAGTGTACCGAAACCCTAATTCCCTTAACTATAAGTGTGCTAAATATTAGTTCCAATTATATGAGTTTGTAGCATGACACTTTTAAGTGTTTTACCCTATTATTTTTTTTTGAGACCAAACATAAAGTTTTATCCTATTATTAAAATTATGGATACACTTATAGTGGTTGTCAACTATGACAACCACCGTAAGTAAAATAAATCTTATTTGTATATATGTAAAGTTTTATCTTGGTGGTTAACTTTTATATTTAATATAAATTGTAAAATATATTTTTTTAAATTTTAGTTTATTTTTAAAAAATTTTAAATAAATATTTTTCAAAATATGCTTGTTTACTAGGCAAAAACTTAGAGTTAAGGTATTTAAATTTTAAAAGATTTCGTAAATTTTTTTTAATTAAGAAAATACATTTTATAATGTTATACTAAATAAAAATAATGAGTGACGAAGATAAAAGTTGACGCACATATGAATAAACATTGTTTTCATTATAGTAGTTGTCATGGTTGACAACCACTATAAGTTTTTCCTTAAAATTATATTATTATATATTATGTATATAATATTAAGTTGAAATAAAATGATATAATTGAATTCTATAACTATAATATTACATATAAATTGTGTAAGTTTATATTTGTATTCATTATTTTTTATATTTTTAAAAAAAATGATAAAATAAGCATAACGAACAAGTTGATTCGATTAGGGTATAATTTATGTTCATTAACATAGCGAACGCAACCAAAACTTCTCATAATTGATAATTAATACTTACTACTAAAATAGTTGGTGTAAAAAAATTATTAAAAACACAATTTGGTGGAGGGTAGAACATTTAAAACGTATGTAGGAGCAAGACCCTATTAGATTCCTTTCCTACTTATTAGGCGTTAAAATTAACAAAAACAAAAACCCTAGCTTACACCAAATCCTTCGTGCTAATTAATCTATCTCGATCAAATTTCTAGTTTATATTCAACATGGTGAAAATCTCTTCCCATATCCCTTCTTTAAGAAAACCCCAAGATCTATACACCATTAAACCCGACAATTCAGAAAAACCCTTCGATCATGTTTTGCTCCCTAAAAACCCTAAAACCAAAAACCCTATTCACCCCTTACACTCTCTAACCCTAACCCCTTCTGATTTCATCCATCAACCCTCAATCCCCCACCGAATCATCGAGTGGGCCCCATTAGAAGAAACTCCATTGAAGCTCGTGGAGAACCTCGAAGACCTAGAACAACTAGCCATGGCGTTGGAAAAAGTTGATCAATTCGCCGTTGATTTGGAGCATAATCAGTACCGTTCATACCAAGGGTTAACCTGCTTGATGCAGATCACAACTAGGGTTTCAGATTTCATCATCGATACCCTAAAACTTCACCACCACGTCGGTCCATATTTGAGGGGAGCTTTCTTGGACCCCAAGAAAGCCAAGGTCATGCATGGCGCCGGCACCGACGTGTTATGGCTGCAACGTGATTTCGGCATCTACGTGTGCAACCTGTTCGACACCATGCAAGCGTCTCAAGTGCTCGATTTAGGCGGCAACAAACTCTCATACTTGGTCAATTACTATTGTGGGGTCCACCTCGACAAGGCGTATCAGAATTCCGACTGGAGGATCCGACTGTTGGAGAAGGAGATGGTCAAGTATGCGAGGGAAGATGCTCATTATTTGTTATACATATACGACCGCATACGAAACGATCTTGTTATTAGAGATTTTAAATTGCTGATGAGGGTTTATGAGGAGAGTTATGACATATGTGTGAAGCTTTACAAGAAGAAATCTTTTCGAGGGATTTCGTGTCGGGATGTCAAGGGTTTGAGAGAAGGAAGGCTTGATGAGGTTCAATATGACGTCGCGAGGGAATTGCATAGATGGAGGGATGAGATGGGAAGATTGGATGATGAGAGTGTGAAGTATGTGATGTCTGATAATTTGCTGGTTATGTTAGCTAAAAAGATGCCCAAGAATAAGGAGGAGATTGTGGAAATTGTTAAAGAGCAAGTTGAAGATTGTTCGTATGTTAATTGTCGTTTAGATGAGGTTGTTAAGATCATTAATCAGAAGAATTGTTTGGATTAGGGTTGAGAAAATAGTTTGCCCTTGTAGATAGGTTTTGGTTGCTGATTATTGTAGCTATAAAGTACTCGTAGCGAGTTGTTCCATACAATTTTTGAAGTTAATTATCTGTTATTATCATTGATGGAACTTTGTGTATCGGTTTTTTATTTGTCAAACATACAAATTTCTTTGTTTTTGTAGTTCCTTTGAATGTCTTGTTTTGATGAAGTTGTATGTTTGACATTCAAAGAAACTACAAAAACAATGATGAAGTCGTTCAAGAGACACTGCAAATGGGTGAGGAAGATGTTAGGACTCGGTTTAGACCCAAATTTATGTTTGTCCGATTTGTCTGACCCCGAAAATGTTCCAAAAAACTAGAAAATCGACACCAATTTTTGACAGCCCTGCTTCAAACAGTAATTCCTCATCAGAAAATCTAAAGAAGAAAGCAAAAGGGTTCCAAAAATTACTTAGGGGTACCCTAATTTTTGATGAAATGTTTTTCCGGTACCCCAACTTTTAAAAACTAATTTTGAGATACCCTAATTTTTAGAATTAGAAATAATTAGGTGAATTTCCGGCCAATGATTTGAATTCACCGGTGAGTTTTAGGCGGGAAATTGATTAAGTGTTTTTGTGGACGAAAATGCCATTTGTTTTTGTGGACGAAAATGATTTGAATTAATCAGAGTTTCGCCAGAAATTCACCTAGTAATTTCTAATTCTAAAAGTAAGGATACCCCAAAATTAGTTTTGAAAAGTTAGGGTACCAAAAAATTGTTTCTTCAAAAGTTAGGGTACCTCTAAGTAATTTTTTGCAAAAGGGTTTATTAGCCACATAGCAGAATTCCAAAGATCAGAAAATTTTGGAAAAACAAAACATTGGAAAAAGAAGGTCCCACCGAGATTTGAACTCAGGTTACTGGATTCAGAGTCCAATGTCCTAACCACTAGACCATGGGACCTTTGTTGGATTGTAGCTGCCCAGGTAAGCTATCAAAACAGTACATAGCAGGATATAGAAATTTTGTGCGACAACATACTGAATCACTCTGATTTGTTGATAAATTTTTCTAGCATTATATGATTATGATATGTATTCTGCAACAGATGTACTTACACACTATTTTGCAACTAGTATAATTAAACTAGAATTTGCAAAAGTTTTCTAGCATTATATGATTATGTAGTATGATAAACACAATATTTCCTTATTTTTATTGTCGAAAAACCCAATTTTGAACTGAATTTAGCTAGGTTTGTACTATAATTAGGGTACCTGCCTCAATTGACGTAGGTAGAGATATATATTTATATTCATATAAAAGGGTACAAGAATCTTTATATAATATTACAAGGCTGATTATGGTAACTATGATATATCATATTATGGTAATATAGATATATGGACTATTACACCCCCTCAATTTGTAAGTGGAAAACCACTGACAGATTGGCCTTGAATTGTTGGAACTTTTGTGATGTAAGACCTTTGGTGAAGATATCAGCGACTTGATATTGGGTAGGTATAAATTTGACCTGCAAATGTCGTTTGCTAACCGTTTCACGAACAAAATGGTAGTCCACTTTGATATGCTTGCTGCGAGTATGAAGAACATGGTTGGCAGCAATATATGTCGCAGAAATATTATCACAGAAAAGTCTGATAGGCACTTGAACCAAAATACCCAAATCAAGAAGTTGTCGTAACCACTGGATTTCAGCTGTAGTATAAGCACCAGCCCGGTATTCAGCTTCAGTGGAAGAGCGAGAAACAGTAGGTTGTTTCTTAGGGCCTGCTTGGGAGAGGGGTAAAGGGGGGTTAGGAGGGGTAAAGGAAGGTCCTTAAGGGAGGGTAAGAGGGGGTGAGGTTTACACCCCTTTACCCCTCTTAACCCTTATTTTCTTAACACCCCAATTTAGGGTGTAAGCAAGTGTTCAATTAAGTTATAATATACCTACAATGAGAAATGATCATAATACCCTTAAAAATAATTGAATTACATATAATATGAAAGGTAAATATGTCAATTAACATTTTACTCTTATGAACTCTCCAAATTGTTCTCCCAAGCAGGAGTAAGTAGTTTACCCTTATGAACTCTCCCATACTTTCACCCTCCTTTACTCTTATGTACTCCTACCCTCCATTTTTAACTCCCCTTCCAAGCAGAGCTTGAGTTCCAAGAGATGAGATTAGAACCAAGAAAGACAGCAAATCCAGTGGTAGACAATGCCAGTATCATATACAAAATCCCAGTATCATATGTGTTAAAAGTGCTAAATATTGATTACCTTGACATACTTTAAAGATGAAAAATGATGATAAAACAGGTAATCCATCTATCAAACATATACAAAATCTTGTTATCATTTTATCAGGATTTTCACAAATAAAAGATTGCAGCTGTATAGGCTTGCAGATGATGAATCACGCAGACCCTTCAATTTACTGTCTTCACTGTTCCAAAATTTTCTTCTCTTTTTCACTTTTACAGCAAAGCTGCTGTTACTTTGGATTAAATTTAACCTTGCCTGAAACTTTGTTGTGTATCATATTTTTGTTTGTCAAACATACAAGTTTCTTTGTTTTTGTAGTTTAATTCTTTGAATGTCTGGATAATGCAAACTGAATTCTTCAGAACGATAGAAACAGAAGCAGTATAGTCTTGATAATCCTGTGAACTATGGAAATAGCAAGACCCATGAAGATTACTATGTTTCCAGGTTTTTCAGATGAGTATCAATGGCGTACGAGTCAGAAATCAGATGATCAAAATGATCAAAATGATGAAGTTCAAGAGACACTGCAGATGGGTGAGTAAGATGTTGGGACCCGATTTTGACCCAAATTTATGCTTGTCCGATTTGTCCGACCCAAAAATGTTCCAAAAACCAGGCATGGGACATCAAGTTTTCGGCTTACGTCTGATTCGTCGGAACCCATATTGACTCGGACACGAATTTTTGACAGCCCTACTTCAAACAGTTATTCCTCATCAGAAACTCCAAGCAAAAGGGTTTATTAACCACAGAGCAGAATTCCAAACATCAGAAAATTTTGGGAAAACAGAACCTTGAAAAAATAAGGTCCCACCGAGATTTGAACTCGGGTTACTGGATTCAGAGTCCAATGTCCTAACCACTAGACCATGGGACCTTGCTGTTCTTTGCCAGGAAAGTTAACATATAAAAACTTATTAGAAGACAAAAGTAATTAGGCAATACAAAGTAGATAATAATGACAAAAGCTTCTCTATGTTCAAGGTTAGGTCTTAACTAACCCTGGAGCCTATGAATTATGAGTTCTCCACATTTTCACTAAAATCTGATTGAATCATAGTTATTAAAATCTCGATTCTAATTTACGATCTTATGATTTATAATCCAAAATACTCGATGCGATTCTATTATCTACATTTCGATCCACGATCCTACGTGAGTTAATTCTGATCCTAACTACCGCATGAATTCAAGTTAGGATCCCGATTTTAACAACCTTGGATTAAATATTAAACTTTCTCATTCAACATTAGTATTAGGATAATTAATACAGTGTTGGGGAGGCTTTTTGTTGATAAATATTTTGATATTTCAATAGTAGCATCATATCGTGTTTACTTGACAAGTTCATAACTTCACACATGATAACAACAAGAACAAACCCCGTTAATTACAATCTCATTATAAACGAGATCTAAGCTTCTGAGAAAGTCACAGTGTAGGCAGTTTTCTCCATGCAATACAATGAAAATGTTGATTCTGGCGGTATAACTTTACACATAAGTATAGTTAAAAACATAAATCAAACCGAATCAAACTAAATTAGTGCTTAGTTTGGTCTATGAAATCTAAAATTATGGTTTGATGTTTAAATTATTTTATATGTTTTAGGATTTGGTTTTGATTTTAAATAGTAGAAATTAAAACCACACCATAGCCGTATTTTGAATTGCTTTAATAAGCTAGCTGTTGCCATTCAAACCAATTGTTAATAAAACCCTAATTAAAATTAACAAAAGGTAGATATTTGAGTCTTTTAAATCATTTTTTGATTAAAGTATTAACATTTATTTGTCTAAAAATGTAATCAACTTAACATTAATACAATATCATTTTTCACATTTTTATGACAGTTTTGCAAAAATAAACTATACTATAACTGAATCGTCGGACCAAATTACGTTAATGCTGATAGGTTTGTTTTGAGTTTAAATGGTTTCTTATGGTTAAAAAGTCGTGTGTACTTTGATAGTTTGATTTGATCTCGTCGAAAATTGGAGCAAACCATGTGATGTACACCCTTGCAAATAGTCAAGATAAATTGATGACTTGATGTCAATGGATGTATACAAGAAGCACACAACAACAATAACAACTAATTATTCCTAACATGGGTTTCATTTTCATAGGATCTGAGAAGATTCAAATGTAAGCAGTCTTATCTCGACAAATATTACTACATCTTTGTTCATGAACTGTAGTAGTAAATGAATAGAAAAGGTAAACGGAGCAAAACGAATATGAACTAATAACAATAGCTGATCTTGTCTTACAAAGTTTATCCTCATGCAAGGTCAAAATATATATCCTAGTCCCTTGCTTATCTTGACACAAGGGTTTGATCTAAGACATGTTACATCAAAACCAACCATAAATTATTGTCAGAATTGAATATAAACCAATGTGATTGACAATATTTCTTCAGATGTTCAAATTCATAAAAGACATGCAACTGAATTACCCACATCAAAATAGCGTTCGTTTGCAGCCATTATTCCACTGAGAAAGAAACAGGTGTAGAAAAATTAACAAAAAGGTCCCACCGAGATTTGAACTCGGGTTGCTGGATTCAGAGTCCAATGTCCTAACCACTAGACCATGGGACCGTTGGTGTCTTTTACTGTCAAGGTAAATATAATTAGAATACAAAGACAAAACAGTTAAAAAACAATGGCAAAGGAAGCTACTCTTTATCAGAGCCAGGTTTCGATCCTGGGACCTGTGGGTTATGGGCCCACCACGCTTCCGCTGCGCCACTCTGATTTGTTGATATGGGTTTTAGCTTTGCTAATATGTATCTTGCTGTGTGATTTGCACCTTTCTCTTTACTATCAAATTGCTTGACAAACTCTGATTTGGTAATGTATTTCAGTTATATTTGTATTTTTTCATGCTGTGTTATTCTAACTTTGCACTCTTCCTTTTTCTCTCAAATCACATGACAAATAATCATCGCAAGAATAATTTGCAGTAAATATAAGTGTCAGTATTAGTGCTGCTATGATCGCATCCTCTTGTAGATATCATACACTTAAGATAAAACGAGAAAAAAAATATAAAGGATTTAAAAAAGTCCAAATTGAAACCGTACAATTTGCTCTTAATTTCACTTGGTTTATAAATTAATCGTCTATCTTATATAAGAACTTTTATAGCAATGGATTAAGGGTCATGAATGCCAAGAGGATAAAAGAATAAAGCTGGTGTTACAATGACAAAAAGGAAATCTATAGGTGCAAAAAAACACAATTTTTCTTCATTCCTGAAATTTTCCCCTGCAATTCTTCTGTGAAGAGTACTTGATTATGGCTTTACAGGACCGACCTTCCATTTCCGCTCCAATGCTCGACAAACGATCCCCAAGCAAAAATTTGTACTCAGTTCATAGTTTGAAACTGAAAGAAACGGTCCAAATAAATCAACAACGATTGAGACAACGAAAAGTACGTATAAATCAGAATGATTACATACTTGTACATAGACACATGTAGTATTACTACAATATTCAGCAACAATTGATGCAGAGTTCAATTCAGGTGACAATACTTGGAACGTCTAGTATCAATACATCTAAGCACTATTATCAAATGTTTGCTGGTTGTTTACTAGTTAACAGCTCGTATTATACTCAAACTATAATTAAGAAGTAAATCACTAATTGCATGATCAGAATCGTGCGCGGCTCTACAGAACTGAACTGTCAGTTTCTACCAACATCTTACATAATTAAGAAGAAATCGCTCATTTATATGCTCTGATTGTTATGTCTTATGACAGATACTTACCGGAACAATCACAAATTTGGACAGCCAGGAGTGATTAACAGTCCATTTCAAGTCAGTCTTGTTCTAGGTAGCATGCTTTCTTGAAGAGATACAGAGAAGCAGAAAAAAGGTCCATCGTCAGAAAAGTTTTTTTTTTAGGGTTTAGGGTTGAGGGTTAGGGTTAGGGTTTAGGGTTTAGGGTTAGGGTTTACTAGATGTTACCGGCTAAAATTTACTGACTGAAATGAATATGACAGCTACCTGAAAGATAGTCATCTGTGTGATCCTTGGGAACTTCTCCTTCAGCCATTGCCCCAACCTAGCATCACAAAATCAACAATCCAAAGCTCAAAATCTACATTGAATTGCTGCACTACGTGCTAAATTGACTTCCGAAAGTCAAGGAAATAAGAAATGGCGAGAAATACCACAAAAACTAGGCTTAAATCGTCGTTAATAGCACAAACATAGTCTTCCATTTCAACAATCTTCGGTGAACTGTAAGAAAAGCCTGTAACAACAGCAAACTTTAACAAAAAAATTGCCACGCGGAGGAATAATGAGTATAAACAAAACAAGATACTATAAGGGCTTGTTCTCTTCAGCTTATTTTGACTGGACTAATTTTGGACTTCTTTATCTAAACTTACTCGGAATTGAACTTATTCTGACAAAAAAGAACATGTTGAAGGGAACAGATTACCTAAGATGCGAGCCTTCTCAGGCAAATATCGCATCAAAGGCCCCTCAAGAACACGGAAAAGTACTTCGCCGGATTCTTTGGCACGTACACAAGACTTGTCTAAAAGATCCACTTTTATAATAGCATCCATCGATCAAAGAGCAGCAGAGAACACAAACAAGAAATTACATGAAAATTGCAATTCAAGATCAAGCAGATGTTCGAATTTCTCTCCTAGTTCATGCATATATACTTACCCATGACACCACAAAAACGGTCCAACGTTCTCGGTATGCGAACATGTGGCTTGACTTCAAACAACAGTCCAGAGTCAGTTTCCACATACACGGCCCCAATCCGAAGGTTGCTATCCAGGATTTTCGTAAGAGCCTGGAAATCATATCATACACAACATCGATTAATTAGCTTTAACTTATGGGATCAACTTCCAACAAGAGTTTAAATATAACGACATATCATGAAAACAGAACCAAACCTGGAAAACAATGTCAGGCCGGTAGTCTTTTGGATTCTTCCCTTTCCTCAACAGAAAGTCCTCGTCATCTTCGCCAAACAAAATCTTCCGCTTCTAAATAGATGCAATTGAACATGAGATAATCAAGTAGTGAACCAATAATAATCAAGAAGACAACATCAATGTTAATCTCCTACAAATTTTACCTTACGAACCAAGCCTATTTTGAGGGAAGCTTGTTTCAGAACAAATATCGGGGGATAGTTGATCTTTGGTGTGATTTCCTTTGGTATTACAGTCATCTCCTCTTGTACTTCATTGTGATTACTACCATCAACAACATTCACTGATTCTGTGTTACAAGGTTGCTCCTTATGCGAAGTTTCAGGCATCCTATTTTCTCGCCTCTTCCTCTTTGCCATCTTCTTAACTTCTTTTTCGAGTAACTGTGTCCTTGTTCGGTTCCTAGGCTAATCTAAGACATGTTAGGCTCGAAATCATGTAAAAGAAAGGATTATAGTACAAACAATATAATGCTTATAGCGTCATGTTTTATATATATGGATTGATAGGACACTGAGACATATATACAACCAATTTTTCCATAGATACGTAAGCCTTTGAAATGTTATTTCCCCCCTTCCCAACCTTGATTCGCGAGCTTTTTCAATGTGTAACACTTAGAAGTTGTGGTGTAACAACAACATCCTAATAAAGTGTTTGGCTCATAAACCCCCACATCATCATCCTAATAAAGCTTTTGGCTCGTAAACCTCCACATCTCAAAACTAGTAATCTTAGCGGGTGTTTGACTATCAGTTTTTTGGATAGTTTTAGCTTTTTGGATATTGTTTACCTGAGGTGCTTGTAAATAACTTTTCATATTAGCTTTTTGAACCCTATAAGCTAGCTAGTTTTCAAAAAACTATTTAAAAGAAGTTTTTTCAAGGTAGCTTTTCACAAACAACTACTTTATCAAACAACTTCCCTGCAATCAGTTAACCCAAACAGTTAAAGTCAAACAACTAGTCCAAACAGCTACCAACAAACAGTTGGTTGCCAAATAAGGCCTTAGTGTTGGCTAACCTAAGTGGTGATTAAGTGAGTCTTAATTAATCTTACCTAGATTAGTGTAATAGTGTATCTCATCCATAAAGCAGGATATTCCATATTTTCTTTATCTTATTAAAGTATCGTGCGCGTCCTCGAGTGTTGGTCCGTTGAAATCAGTCTCTTCATGCACACATACATGTAAAAGAATGACTACATCCGGATCCCATTAGCGGGATCACACTTGGGTTACTGTTTTTGTATTCAAGGATCAATTACGGAGTCGCAAACATGATTATCCTAAGCGAGTTCAACAGCCCTAAACTCAGATTAAAGTGGCATGTCATATATTCAGTATTCACAATCAAATTGATTAACACATTCAAATTAATAAAATTCACCTTAATCACACCGAAATTAAGGCTGTTCACTCTAGTTCCAATTTCGTCATGAGTTTAGTATATTTGTGATTTTGCTTCTTATCTTTCGGTCCCTTGATCAAATCATACGTTCAAACACAAGGTAGGGTAAAATTATGTCACAACATATGCAACAATTTTACAATCACATGCAATTGCACAATTACTCAATTAGATAGAGCAAATACATACCTCAGAGAGAGCAGTAGTAGGAACGCCGGAAAGATGACGTGGCGGCGGCGGCGAGGAAACACGATAAACGTTGGACGCGGGCTGGGTTATGAGGAAGAAGAAAGGAAGTTATTTTATACTTTTCACTTACAACTGAAACGACGACGTCTTGATTACTGGGCCGAAATAAATAAAGGGAAGGAGGCCTGATATATACACCTGAATACCTGATGGGCTCGTTGGATTTCCAATAGGGATGGCAACGGGCCGGAGGCAGACCAGAGGTATCCACCTCTACCTTCGCTCCAATAAATAATTGGAGGCGGAGGTCATTTCCAAATCTAATTAATCGAAGGTGAGCAGACCTCCAAATCCGAACTTAATCGGACGCACCCAACTCTGACTCTAACCTGATTACCTCCAACTCCGATTACCTCCGACTTCGATTAGGTTTTATATGTTTTTGTAAAATAATTTCATCCGACCTCGATTTCTTCTATCTCTGATTACCTCTGATTGATATATCATACTTGTTAAAATAAAACTATGATTTCTAATTTATTATTTTTTAAAAAAAAATTTACATTAATTATTATAATCGAACTTAATCGGATCGGAGATGGTCATCTCCATACCCGCCACGATTATAATCGGAGCCAGATTTTTTTAATAGCATTCAGAGTCAGATTTTTTAGTCAGATTCGGATTCAGATTCAGAGCTTTTGCTTCGAAGCGAATCAAATTCGCTTCGGACTCGAAACTGACTGTCATCCCTAATTTCCAACAGCATTTCGCCTTTTTTTGGGTTAAATTATAGGATTATTGAGTATTGACCCTAAAGATGATTCAGGAAGCAAATGAATCATAAAATTCCAAACAAAGATTGTAAGGTTCTAATTTATGAAGAATATCAATTTTATTTTTATATTTTTCTGGATGCATTAAGTATGAAACTTGCCCCGAAACCATCTAAAATACACAGCAAAACATTGAAAAAATAAAATAAAATAAATATTTTTCATAAATTAGAACATCATAGCTTTTTTGAGAAAAGAGCAGGAAAACTGTATTATAAAATCTGTTCCCGATCAATAATCGGTACAATTTGCCTGGGGCACAGCTCAAAACCTATTGGAGGGATTTTGGCTAAAACATGAGCTGCCATATTCCCTTCTGTTTGGACATGATTCTATAAACAAAAAGAAAAGGGCCTACTAAGAACGATAATGTCTTCAATGACTAAATCAAATTCACTAAGAAAAGAATTGAAATTGTATATCCCCTGTATAGCCGTCAAGCAATCTGATTCCAGCTGAATTCTTTCTTCCTGAAGCCTGTAAGTTGTTTCCATTGCAAAATACAAAACATCATAGCTTTGTTTGAACCTTATGATTCATTTGATTCATGGGTCATCCCTCAGGGTCAATAACCTAAATTATAGGATTTACAGCTAAAGTGAGATCGTTTTTACCTCAAGCAAAAATTCCCTATATTAACTATCAAGCTTTTAATTAATAGTTTTGATATATTAAATTAATATTTATGAGCTCACTAGATTTTTTGAAGTTAGTCTAATTTGATTTTTTTTAACAAAGACTAATTTTATTTTTATGCATATTAAAACAACAAAGTTAAATATGTGCAAATAAAGAGTAGGTTAAATTACATAATCAACTATTATTTATTTATGCTAAATAATGACTGATTATATTAGTTGTAATATTTGAAACACATGGATTTATACAAAATAAAGAGAGAATAAAAGTACTAGTCATTTTATTTTAAAGTAATAGAAAAACAATGAAAGTAATGTCATTCCATTAATTAAGCGTCACACACTACACATTACTCCCTCTGTTTTTTAATATCTGTCGTTTGACTGTATTGGGAGAAAACCAATGTTTAACTGCTTTTTTCATAAATACCTCAGCTGGATTTATTAAAATAATGACCTCTTCAATAAATTACAGCCTGGGTAGTTGCAGATTATCAAAAAGTATGGCCTATTCATTTCCTCTTCAATTCGCCTGTGTGAAGCGTGCTTGAGTTTCTCCCTCCACCCCCTACCCCTAGTTTTCTTCTCAAAAAATTGATGAACTCCATGGATGAGGATAGAACCTTGGGCCAAGAGGAGGTTGGCAAGGACTAGAACTCCGGTCGACTCGATCTCAGCATCCCCACTTCCTCTACTCAAACTCGAACTCGATCGACTCGATCTCAAATCGGACGACTGCGACAGAGTAAACGGCGAAGGAGGAGGCAGAGATCCGGCTGCCGAAGAATCAGGCCCGGCTGTGGCTGGGGACGTTCGACACGGCGGAGGAGGCGGCTCTGGTGTATGACAAGGCGACGTACAAGCTCCGGGGGAACTTTGCCAGGCTCAACTTGCCGAACCTTGGTGGCGCGCGCAGAAGGAGCAGAGTGATACGGCGCTACAATGATCGGATGTAAATGGTCGTTCATGTCTAGTCTTTTAGGGCTGGAACATTTCAAATTTCTTATGGAACAATTGGGAACGAAATGGGAAAGCAGATCTTTTTGTGGAACAATTTGAATGAAATGTTGGGAAAGGAAAATAAGTTAACTATAGAAGGCAATGGAAAAAGAAAGGGAAAGGAAAAGAAATACTCCAGTGGGTTGTCAATTGGAAAAGAAAGGAAAAGGCAAAAGGGAAATGGAAGAGTAAAATTCACGGTCAAAATAAGAAAAAAGAAAAAAGAAAAAATTAGAAAAGTAAGTAATTAATGTGTTTCATTGGAATTGTAAAATGACATATAATTAGAAACGAAAAAAGTTAGTTAAAATAACAGATAAAAAAGAACGGAAGGAGTATTGATCATTGTCTTTTTTTGTTTAGACCTATCACGATTTACAAGGTGACTCTCAATAAATTTTCAACCACTACGTATTTATGAGTTTGTGATCTACCCGAGAAAGATCATCTTCAGAGTTGCCATGATCACAAATTAATTTAGCATAATTTTAAGAACTTTGATCGTTTATATGTACTAGCAACATTCTCTATAAAACACCATCTTACCATTTCGGGAAAAAGGAAAGAAAAAAAGATCCAAAACTGGGGTTTGTACCTCTATTGATATTTTCCAACAGACAGTACATATGTAAGGTTTAGTTCCATCAGTCATTTTCCTTAGCAAATTCAGTATCCACTGCCTGAATGTGTTCCTTCATGATGGGGCCATATAAAAATAAAATATAAAATCACTGTAGCAAATAGCCCCAGTGTCTTTTGACTTCACCACATCAAAAACAAAGGGTAGGGGCCTATTTTTTTGGGGGGAAAATATAGTTTGTATGTAAGTGTATGTAAATGAGGAAATTCATTAAATTAAAGTATAGTGTAGGTAAGTAAAGAAGGTAAATTAAAATATAATTGGATGAAAGTGATGCCACCCTGTAGGTTATGATATGTGAATAAAGTCACATACCGATCATCTTCTTTGATAGTGGTGTGGTATCATAATTCATCATATTTTTTCACATTTTATCATACCATATTACTCCTTCCGTTCTTTTTTATCTGTCATTTACGGTTTTCAGTACCAATCTTTAACCAATAATTTCTAATATTAAATTTTTATAAAAAATTATAATATTATACTTTTTTAATAGTATTTTTTATTACGAATCTATTGACATCAATTTTTATGATATATCATTATAGAAATTAAGATATTAACGGTCACAGTTTTTAACACAATTTCCTAGGCGACAGATAAATAAAAACGAAGGTAGTATATTTTACTATAATCATTATCGATATATATGCTCACTTTTCTCTCTCTTTACTTTTCTCATCTACTTTTCACATTCTCTCTATTCACCTATCACACCAATTACACTTTCCATAAATTTTACTATACAATTCCACACATCCTCACACTTTTCACAATTTCATCACACCGTACAATTTTCATATTTTATCAACCACACAAAAGAAAATGATATCAGTGCATGTACAATTATCTAAATACTCTAAAAAAGAACACACTGTGTGTACTTTTAATCCTGACTCTCAATGTTAGATTCTTCGTGATTGGATACCAAACTAGTAGGTCATTATACAATCCGTTATGAGATGGATGTAATTTTTTTTTTGAAGTTTCTCATTAATTTCTTTGAAAATTTTCAAGGATCTTTTCTCCATTAAGGCGCTTTCTGCGGTTGTGACTCTGTATCATGCATGATTTCTGCACAACTCACCGTGATTTGACAAATCATTACTTTTCTCTCTCCTCACTTTTCTCTCTCTTCACTTTTTTCCTCTACTTTTTACATTCTCTCTCCTCACTTACCCCACATACCAATAACCTACCACAATTCCACCACACCCCACTACACCACACCGCAAAATACCGCTAAAAAGAACAGGGCCTAAAGCCTACTATCTATGCACATTGGGCATACAAGAATACTTTTGATACGTTTAAGGAAAAAGCGCACACACACTCACATATATATTTCTGATATAACATGAATTATACTACCATATATATTTATGATATACAAGAGTACTTTTGATACGTTTAAGGAAAAAGCGCACACACACTCACATACATATTTATGATATATCATGAATTATACTACCATATAAAGCTTAAAATACACACACATATATAAATAAATTAACATTAACATAAATAATAAACAATTAATTTACAAAGTTTTCATAGAAATTGCTTATTGAACAAAATTTGAACCAATAGCATTCTAAAAATAATCCATTATCTTTTTCGAAAAAGAAAAGGTTATGAAAGGGATAGGATTGAGCAAAATAACATTAGAACATGCAAGTGCGAAAGTGGGGCATGGACTCAAATTTGGAACTATTGAGGGTACCTTTACTTAGCTTGATCCATTTCACTAAATTTTTACAAAGAGGATTTGATTCTTAGAACCGCCCTTTCGCTTCTATTCGCACCCTTTTCAACTCCCAACACACTTCCCCATATGCCAAAAAGTTCACAATTTCCTTTCAAAAATTAACTCCTAAATTCCTAAGTTTCTTTTATCAAGTAAATAGTTCTAACTCATTGGGTCACTATGGGTATAATTCAATAGGTATGTAGCACTTTTCGAATCGGTAAGGAAGAGATGCTACCCCCAAGATTCTAATCCTGAATGGTTGAGGTATAAGGTAGACCTCTTGCAACTAAGACAAAGGAAAATTGGAAAAAATAATTCATACTTTGGGATATTAAAAAAAGATAATCTAAATTTACAATTTTATTATGAATGAACTGAACTTTAACTTATATTATTTTACCATCCATCCCAAGTTAAATTCATCCGGAAAGTGATGTAAAATTGATATGGTGGTTACGATATCATACGTGGAGCTTTTTGCATCCTAGGCCCTATTCTTTTATACGGCCGGCTGCGGTTCAGTGCAGTGTGGAGGAAATATGGTGGATTGTGGTGGGTTGGGAAAAAGTTGTGGTAGATTGTGATGGGTTGAGGAAACCTGTGGTGGATTGTGGTGGAATATGAAAAGTTTAACTTTCAATAAAACGATAAATTAAATTAGAAAAAATAGATTGTGGTAGATTGTGATAGATTGTGGTGGAATATGGAAAGTTGCGGTGTGACGTGACACCGCAGCTTGTTAGCCGTATTAAAGAACAGGGCCTTAAAAAGTAGAAAATATGTTTCACGTATAATATTGCCATAATTACGTCACTTTTTGAATAAGTTTAACTATGTGATGGATGTTAAAATACTCCTTCCGTTCCATATTAATTGACACTTTAACTAACTTAGGCCCTGTTTTTTTCTGCGGTTGACAAACTGCGGTGTCACAGCCTACCGTAATTTGCCACAACCCACCATATTTATCGCAAATCATTTCTTTTTTCTCTCCTCACTTTTTTCCTCTACTTTTTACATTCTCTCACCTACCCCACATACCAATAACCTACCACAATTCCGCCACACCCCACCACAATTCCACCACACCTCACCACACCATTCCGCAAAATACCGCATAAAAGAACAGGGTCTTATTATGTTTCAAAATAATTGTCACTTTCCTATTCCCAAT
Organism: Portulaca oleracea; assembly: GCA_029582165.1. Classification (NCBI taxonomy): domain Eukaryota; kingdom Viridiplantae; phylum Streptophyta; class Magnoliopsida; order Caryophyllales; family Portulacaceae; genus Portulaca; species Portulaca oleracea. The sequence goes on from CM055877.1 coordinate 7,615,210, forward strand.
ACTTAATTCAATTATTTTACATTATTTATCGGAGAGAGAAAAACCAAATACAATTGAAATTTGGTAGTTATTATAGTTATATATTGGTATGTGTGAAAATTTCAATTCCGTCAATTAATTTGAAACGGAGTGAGTAATATAAATTAAAGTTCAGTTCATTGTGCATAATAAAGTTATAAATTTGAATTATTTTTTTCTAATACCCAAAATTAATATGAATTTTGTTTTCAATTTCCCTTGATATAACCATAATGCACTGTATCAAGTATCAACTATACCTATATAATGAAGCTTGCCAACTCGGAAGAATCAGAATGACAGCACAAAGCTTGCCACACAAACCAACCTCCTCTCTCCCTCTTTTTCTCCTTCTTTCTAACTCTCATCAATTCTGGGCTGATTTTTGATTGAGTTTTCTGGGTTGTTATTTGGGTTTTCTGGGCACCTATTCAAGTGAATGTTTGGTTGAATTTCAAGAAGAATGGTGGGTATTTTTTCCAGATTTATCACGAGCAGAAGTGGGCATAGAAGAACTCAAAGTGCAGTTGTAAGACTCTTTCTCTTGTCTTAATTTTGAATACCCTTTTCAGTTTTTGGGTTAATTTGATGTGGGTTTGAATCAAATTGCTGCCTTTTTGTGTTTTTGGTGGGATTTTGAGCTTGATTAGATTGTGTAATGGGAGGTTGAGAGGTTGACTATTGGATACCCAAAGGTATTATTGAGTTTACTAGGACTTATTTGATATGGGTTTGAATGAAATTTCTGTTTTTGTGTTTTTGTTGAGATTTTGTGCTTGATTAATGAGATAGATAATGATAAATTGACTATAAGATGAGAATCTGTCTCAGGGTATTGAGCTCAGTAGCACTAATTTCAGTAATTTGACATGGGTTTGGATAAAATTGCTTCCTTTTTATGTTCTTAGTTAGATTTTGAGCTTAACTGATGAGATTATGTAGTAGGAAGTTGACTGTGGGATGTCTAGAAAGGGTAAATTTGACCTGGTCATCTTTTTTTGCTGATGTGATATGGTAAGCTAATTAACTCTTTTGTTTGACCTTTTCACTTCAGCAATCATATTATCTGAATTTTGAGTTTAATTTTGGTCAAAATTGTGTCTTTGCTTTGATCTGGCTTCTGTTTCATTTTCTTCCTCCAAGAGAGGAGAAGTATAGTTATACCTTAGGAAGAAAACTAGCTTGCCTATTTTGTGGGTTTTTGGTTGTATGACCATTTTTCCTGATTCATATCAGATGATTATTGGCTCTTGATTACCATTATTTCTGAATATTTGGGTTTCATCTGATGTTAATTGTGATTGAATATTCCTTGTAATATCGACGAATATTCTCCTTCATTGTCAATGGAATAGTAATTTTAGAGGATGCAATAATCCAATGCATTGTTTCCTCAAATTGACCCACATTTGGAAATTATAAGTTCCTTATACTTATACAAGTCCTTTTTGCCATTTATGACTGGTGCAGGAAGAGAGGCAGGTGTTGCCTCCGAACCCGGGGCCGACTGGTGCTAATATCTCAGCGTTGGGAGCCACTCATGGGCTTGAATTGGCATTTGAATTTAAGCCAGTTGAACACCCGGTTGAACCTCTTGATGAGAATGACAAGCCAATCTTGTGCCCACTACCTGAACCAAATATCCTCAATGTAAGTCTAATTTGATATCTAATATCCAATATTGGACAATTCTTTCGGTTTTCAAAGCTTCTTTTGCGTCTGATTTTGCATTTTATTTTTTGGGTGCGCCAGAATCAACCTCTTCATGCATTTCCGTGCATGGAGGAAGATTGCCTATATTTGGATCCCCTCAAATCTTGCATTAGCAGGACTATACTAAGGCTTGTTGTTATAGGACTCTAATTGTTGTGTTAGGTTGAAGAGTCTACTTGTTCTACCCACTTGTTCTTTGTTGGGTTCGAACGATAAGGAGGTTGATATCATAAATTGAAGCTGCGTTGTTATCACACTGTTAATGCTGGGGTCTTTGATTCATCCTTGTCATAAACAAGATGAAACGTTTTCATACTGTAGCACTGATATTCTATGATTTGTCCCGGGCCCTTTTGGCCTTGATGGATAAATACAATCATAACTAACATGGTGATTTTTATGAAATGAGCTCACTGCTTGCCTTCTAGATTGCTGACAATACCCGTGTTTTGTCCAACTTTGTTTTCATCGTGGCCTCCCCGCTATGTTATCTCACATACGTCGAATCCTACTATTCTCTAGATCACATATAAAATGGGAGAAAAAAAGGGTTGGAACTATTGCAATTTGTGGTGGATAAAGAAGTATCACCATATGGATGTCTCATTCAAGTGTGGTCCTTTTTTTGAGGGTAGTAGACAATTTATCTTTCAAGGTATTGGGCTATATTTGGTGGGTTTTCTTTGTGTCACTTTCATTCTTCAGTTGGGGGCTATTAATTGGTTAATGGGTAGGGGTTTGGATCAGGACTTGCATTTGCATTGTGTTAATTAGGGCAACTTGTGTGTGGCATTTAATCTCTTCTTAATAATCCTTGCTCGTTACGTGTAGGGTGAGTACTTCTAGATCTCCCTAATCTTGCTTTTTTTGGAACTCGAACTGAGTGATGGTACATGATACTCTAATCCCGATTAGGAGAAGCGCGTTATTTGTCCCTGTCGAGAAATTTCCCGTCTCACTTGATAGCCATAACTTTTATGCATTAAGAGAAAAAAGGCAAAAGAACCCGTTACTCTTGATTCCGCCCCTAAACTAAATTGTGTAAATGAGTGTTTTTAACTTCTCCTGAGTTTGGATGTATTCTAGCTGATGATTAGTTAGGTAGATCCGTAGAGAGAAGGGTCTCTTTGTGCTTGTGTACTTGCTCATTTTCAGCCAAAAAAGAAAAGAAAAAAATGCCCGAGTAAACATGAGAAAACATCGCCATCTCTTGAGTTTGGATGTATTATATCTTACGATTACATATGTAGATCCCTTAAGAGAAGGATCTCCTTGCGTTTCTGTAATCGCTCATTTCTAAACACCCCCCCCCCCCAAAAAAAAAGATGGCCCAAGTAAGTGGCATATATTATATATATCTTCTTTATGTTTGACGTTGTTACAAATGAGCAGGATGGGAGCGTATGGAAAGAGCGGGTTTCTGCTGCCCATGTAAGGAGAAGGTCAGACTTGCAGATGGTGAAAGAAGGGGAAGTGAGCGGTGCTGAACAAGTTACCGAGTTGAGACCACAGCCTCCTAGGGCGAATCGCATGATTTTGCCGTCCCTAAGTGCACCGGAGCATAACATGCTGAACTTGTTGGAAGAATATAACGTCTCGAGAATCTAGCCTAGTAGTAAGCCCACATACATATAAATCATCCTTTTTCACTACCTTTGTATGTAAAGTTTGTTTGTGCATTGCGCGGTGTAAGTAGTAAAATGTGTTGCTGATTTTCAGAACTCCGACAAGACGTATAGTGTTGAATGAAGGTACGTTGTTGCTTGTTTCTGTATGGGAGTGATTATGTGTGGGTGTGTGTGGTTAGAAATCTCTGAGGTTAGATTTGGATGTTAATTTAGGTGCATGTTTCTGTTGATGAACCCTAACTTGGGCTCTTGCACATGCACTTACTGTTGCATGCTCTGCTTGAGATCAGATGCAAGTGAGACAGCAACAGCACCTGAAATGAGTTGACATCAGAAACTGTAAACGAGAATTTGAGGAAAAGAACTGTGTTTGATATTATTGCAGTTCATCTAAGAAACAACACCTTGATACAGCAGTATATATATAGAGGAGCAAGCACCTAAATGAGATAACAAACTCACTAACAACCCCAAACTACATAATAACAAACTCAACAACTTAGGGCTGTTATAACAGCCATCAACTACCTCTACATCCCCCCCCCCCCCCCCCTCAAGGTGGCATTGGTGGAGAAGCAACCAAGCCTAACCTTGAAGCCAAATATCTATGCTGAACTTCACCAAGAGGTTTGGTCATTAGATCAGCAAGTTGCTCCTGGGAGCTGACATATTGAGTTTGAATAAAGCCTTCCAAAACTTTATCTCGAGTATAATGACAATCTATATTGAGGTGCTTGGTCCTTTCGTGGAATACAGGATTTGCTGCAATGTGCATGGCAGCCTTGTTGTCACACAGCAGATCAATAGGAGAAGCAATGGGAACATGTAAATCCTGCATTAGATGTGCTATCCACTCCAATTCAGAAACAGTGGCTGACATACTTCTGTATTCAGCTTCAGCAGAAGATTTTGCCACTGTCTTCTGTTTCTTGGTTTTCCAGGATATCAAGGAGTCTTCAAAGAAGATACAAAATCCAGTAAGAGATCTTGCAAAAAACTTGCAAGTACCCCAATCTGCATCACAAAAAGCCTTCACTTGCAAATTGTTAGATGTAGGATAAAAAAGACCATGATCTATTGTGCCCTTAAGATATCGAAGCACATGAACTGCTGCATCATGATGAGGCTGCCTAGGAACCTGAAGAAACTGGCTCAAATGCTGAACAACATATGAGATGTCAGGCCTTGTGATAGTCAAATAGAGAAGTCTGCCAACCAACCTTCTATATTGCCAAGGGTCAGGCAAAATATCACCAACGTCAGTAGAAAGTTTGAGACCTTTGGGCAAAGGAAAAAGAGCAGGCTTAGATGTTGTGAGACCAACATCACTGAGAATGTCAAGGACATATTTCCTTTGGTTAACTAAAGTCCCATGTTTAGAACGAGCCAATTCAATGCCAAGAAAATACCTTGCTAAACCAAGATCTTTGATAGTAAAAGCACTATGCAGGTCATGCTTCAAAGTGCAAATCCCATGTGAATCATTGCCAGTGATCAACAAATCATCAACATACACCAATATGTGTATGAATTTGTCACCTTTCTGCCTGTTAAACAAAGAATAATCAACCTTAGACTGAACAAAACCTTTGCTCGTGAGAAAGTTAACCAACTCAACATTCCACTGCCTCGATGCCTGTTTCAACCCATAAAGAGAACGCTGAAGTTTGCAAACTTGCCCAGCTGTAGCACCATGATAGCCTTGAGGAGGAGCCATATAAACTTCTTCATCAATGTACCCATGAAGGAAAGCATTGTTAATATCCAGCTGGTGTAAATCCCAAGAATAAGCAGTGGCCAAAGCTATAAAAAGTCTGATAGTAGTAACCTTTGCAACAGGTGAAAAAGTATGCTTGTAGTCCTTGTCTTTGACCTATTCAAATCCCCTGATAACAAGTCTGGCCTTATGCCTTTCTACCGACCCATCTGGCTTGTACTTTGTTTTGTAGACCCATTTGGATGTAAGAGCTTTCTTCCCAACAGGAAGCTCAGTGAGTGTCCAAGTGTGGTTCTGCTCAAGAGCAGTTAACTCTAACTCCATGGCCTGTACCCACTCAGGAAATTGTTTAGCTTGGTTATAAGATGAAGGTTCAGGACATTGAAGAACATTTGCTAAAGAAGCCATGTAGGTAGGTGACAAGTGAGCTAAATTTGCATATGAGAAAAGAGTTGGTGATAAAGACGAAGTAGGTGATTGAGTAGGTTGTGCTGCTGCTGTATGTTTAGAAAGAGGTGGACATATGAAGTCTCTCATCCATGCTGGAGGGGCAGCTTGTCTAGATGACCTTCTAGGCCTATGATTATTGGTGATACTAGAAATAGGATTAATGGAAGAACCATGAATAGGAGAAGTAGAAGGAAGGATAGATGTTGAATCAGTAGAATGTTGAATGGGAAGAGAATGTGATGTAATAGAATCTGAATGAGAAGAACTAGACACAGGAGTAAAAGGTGAAGTATTAAGATGTTGTTGAGAAGAATTAGAATGATTAGAACTATCTTGAACAGGAGAACTAGATGTAAAGCTATCTGAAATAGGAGGAAGATCACTATGATCAGAAAAAGTAGGAGGAATAGAACGAAGTAAATGAGAATTATTGTTAAGATGAAAATCATAGTGACCTGTAGGAAGAATCACAGGGGAAAAAGAATTAAGTTGCTCAACAGAATCAGAGTTAAGTTGTTTATAAGGAAAATCTGTTTCAAAAAACAAAACATCCCTACTATGAAAAATTCGTTTGGAATTTAGATTAAGAAGTTTGTAACCTTTGTAACCAAAAGAGTAACCAAGAAGAACACATTTTTGAGCTCTAGGATCAAACTTATCAGAAATATCAATGTTTTTGGCAAAACATAAACATCTTATGACTCGTAAATCTGAATAAGGTGGAGGTTTTCCAAACAATTTTTCAAAAGGAGATTTCCAATCAAGATTAGCCATAGGTAAAAGATTAATGAGATGGGTGGCAGCTAAAACACATTCACCCCAAAGTTTTTTAGGAAAATGAGCATGAAATCTGATGGCCCTAGCTGTTTCAAGAAGATGTCTATGTTTTCTTTCTGCTACACCATTCTGTTGTGGTGTTTTAACTATTGATTTTTGATGTAAAATGCCTTTACTGTCAAAAAAATCTTTGCAAGTGTTGTTAATAAACTCGGTTCCATTATCACTTCTTATCATCTTAACTTGAGTATTAAATTGTGTGAAAATCATGTTGCAAAACTGTATGACAGCAAATTTGGCTTGAGCTTTATTTTGTAATAAATGTGTCCAAGTAACACGAGTAAAATCATCAACTATTGTCAGAAAATAATGAGCTCCAGAAATATTGGCAACTTTATAAGGTCCCCATAGATCCATATGAACAAGATCAAAAGCATGAGTAGAATGAATGGAACTTTTATTGAAAGGAAGTCTGTGCATCTTGGCTAGAATACAAGTATGACAAGAAAAATCTGAATCAAGATGCTCTTTACACCAGGATATGTGTTGTAACTTTGAAATAGAAGTGTGACCAAGCCTAGCATGTATTATATCATGACTAGGTACATTACAAGAATTTGAATGTAAAGAAGTATTAGCAATTCCAGTATCCTTAGGACTAGAAGGAGAATGAGTGAGTCCAGCATGATGAGCTAACTTGTATAAACCACCAAAATTGTGTGCAACAGCAAGCACTTGTTTAGTTGAAAGGTCCTGTATATTGCAATAATGAGGAAAGAAGGTAGCAAAAAGATGTAGGTCAGTCAAAAGTCTAGAAACAGATAAGAGGCTAAAATGAAAATCTGGAACATACAGGACTCTGGAAAGGTTTAAGGATGAATTTATAGAGATTTGTTCAGCTTGAGTTATACTCTTGGTAGTTCCATCAGGCAAAGTGATAGAAACAGGTTTGGATAATTTGTATATGTGAGTGAAAAGGGTTAAATCATAGGTCATGTGATCTGAAGCTCCTGTATCAATTATCCATGAACCTTTAAATTCATTAACCAAGGCACAACAATTACTAAAATGAGCATAGACAGAAAAAGAGTGACCTGCAAAATGAGCAAATCCTGGAGAAGCACCTGAATGCTCACTGGCAAGCTGATTTTTTACCATCTTCATAATCTCCTGTGTGATTGCTTGCAAATCAATTTGCTGACCAACTCCAGCAGCTGAAGTTGTATCCAAGGGAGAATCCTGAATGCCAGAATTATCCTGCACAAGAACTTGAGCTGCTACTTTTCCTTTCCCTTTATACCAGCCTGGAAACCCATGTATGAGAAAACACTGATCAATGGTATGCCCATTCCTCTGACAGTGTGAGCAAAATTTGTCTTGCTTGTTACTTCTCTTGTTGTTGTAATCTTTCTTGTTCTTGAAATTCCCTGAGTTTCCTTGTCCCCGAGACAATAATGCAGTAGAAACATCATTGTCACTACTTTGTTTAGCCACAACAGCAGCTACTTCTCTTCCAACTGAAATACCTCCAGTGACTGTTCTTTGTTGTTCTATCCTTTCAATCATCTGACAAGCTCTACTAAGGTTAGGAAGAGGATCCATTAGTAGAATTTGTCCCCTTATAGCATCATAGCTCTCATCAAGATGTAACAAAAATTGCATCAATTTTTGCCTCTGATCTAACTCAACTGTTTTCTTGAGAGTAACACAATCTGGATGAGCAGTCTTACAATTACACAAAGGAATATCAGCAAGATCTGCCATCTCATCCCACAATTGTTTTAACTTTGTAAAATACACAACAACCCTATCATTCCCTTGATAAAGCTCAAAAATTTCTTTTTGTATTTTGAACAAAAGAGGACCATTACTCTGACCAAATCTCTCAATCAATTGACTCCAAAAATCTTGGGCATAACTGACATACAAAAAAACTCCAGACAATTTTGGATCAATTGAATTCAACATCCAACTCACTACCATACTATCACATCTCATCCATTGTTCATAAGTAGAGTGAGTAGGATCTGGTTTAGGACATTTACCATCTATGAAGCCAAGCTTGATCCTAGTGCGTAGGGATATCTGTGCTGCTCTACTCCATTGATGGAAGTTAGTCCCATCCATCTTGATGTTGGCCAGACTCATTCCGGGATGATCTGAAGGTTGCAAGAAGAGAGGATCTGTGTTGTAGTTCTCAGCTGACATTGTGACAAACGAGAAAAACAACACAATTGCAGAAACTGATCAAACAGATCAGAAAGAAAAAAAACAGCTCCAGGAAATGTCCTGCAGCTCTGATACCATGTAAACGAGAATTTGAGGAAAAGAACTGTGTTTGATATTATTGCAGTTCATCTAAGAAACAACACCTTGATACAACAGTATATATATAGAGGAGCAAGCACCTAAATGAGATAACAAACTCACTAACAACCCCACACTACATAATAACAAACTCAACAACTTAGGGCTGTTATAATATCCATCAACTACCTCTACAGAAACCTTCTGTTTCAAATTATCTATTGCTATATTTTTCTTTTTCCCAATTATTAAGAGTCAAAAGGCTTAAAAGTTCGTGGAATACATCAAACCGCATGCAAAACGACAAACGATCACCTCCAAATGATAAAGGTTACAACCAAACAGCTAAATTTAAATAACACAACTAGGACTTTCGCTCCCACAACAACCAAAAGTAATATTCACATCCCATTTACGATGTAAGATCAATAACTTTAGTTTGGTGGGTCATCGATAACTCGTAAGCCTATATCATTGCCAATATATTTGTTGCTATGAAGCCTATGATATATTTTTTTCAATTATTGATGGCCAAAAGGCTTAAAAGTTTCCAGAGTACAGTAAACGACAAAATACAATAGCAACCAACCAGCTCTAAGAGAAAAAGGTAACGACCAAACACTATTAAACATAAATAGCACAACAAAAACGTTCGAACCCAGACGTTTGCACCCACGACTCTATTGCTATGATATATTGTTATATATGAAGTCAATTTGTGAAAAGTTGAACCGTTAATTTCTCAACATATGTACCGTAACGATTTATCATATGAAACTATCACCATCAAATTTTTATTTTTATTTTTAACATTTCTTTGAAATTATGTTGATAAAAACTGATGATTAAAGTTGATTATTGGACCATAGAAAATCAAAAGTGATAAATGAGCTGAAACAACGTAATGTTGGGCACCCAAAAGCTAGTAACACAAATAGTATGGGAATAGAATAGATATCTAGGCCATGTTTTTTAGATTGATAACTTTTTTCAATCCAATTCAATGCAAACCTTACACAATTCTCCAAAAAAGACATTCTCTCTAAAATACAATTCCCCACAAAAGTATTATAACTTATCCAATCTAATCCATCCAAACCTTATTTTATCCAATCCAAAAAACATAGCCTTCTTCTGTCAAAATTTATGTCTTGATGATGCTCATAGTTGACTCTACTTGACCCTGTTTTTTTTTTTTTTTTTTTGCGGTAGATAAAATGTGGTAATGCTATGATATGATATGGTAAAAATGTGGATAATGTGATATAATCTGGTACACTGATACAATGTAGTAAGTTGTGGTAAAATTTGTGATAAGAATAATTGGTGTAGTAGGTGAACAAAGAGAAAAGTGAAAAGTAGTGAGAAAAGTGAGGATGGTGAAAACGAGAAAGTTATAGTTGTTGTGGTAAAACATGATATAGTATGCTAATATGTAATGATTTGTGGTTAGAATGGTAAATTATGGAAGTTGCGATATGATACCACACAAACAAAGTCGGTTACTAACCTAATTCTATTATGATTTTGATGGTTCTATACTCACACGTCACAATCAACTCTACTTAATTTTACAAACCAAACTCAGTTATGATTAAAAGTGAGGTTGACATTTGTAAGGTTTATTGGCTCTAAAGGATGGCGCATGAAGCAAATTGACCATTAAGGATTAAGAGGACAATAAGGTCCCAACTTGTAAAATGTGCAAAGACCATCAATGCTGACGGCATGATTTTTTTTTTAAAAAAATTACTTTTTATATTTTTTGCCTGAGCTATCATGGAAATTTTATGTTAAAAAAATTGTTATAAATTATTCAAGTTGTAACCATAGTTTTCCACTGAGTAAACCATGGATTACTAAAGATGTAACTGTGGTTTGACACTGAGTGCACCCATAAATCATTCAAGCACAACATAATTTCAACAATGGTGGTGCTCCTCTCCATATCCATTTTTAGTTATTGCTCTCTTATTACAACTTATTCTCATCAATAAATCAAACAAAAAAAAGTTCAATTATTATTTTAAACCAAAGGATGAGAAAAATTACATATGAAGTTTGTTTTGTAATTTCAAACATATGTATTTGGACCAACATTTGGGAGCATCTGCAGATGAATTGACAATTGTAAATAGTTTAGTTGGACCAGCCACATCACATGGACTCTTCATTCCATAGCCCAAAAATTCACATCAAACATTCTACATTTCAAAGGAGGATGTGAATGTCACTTTCCATTCTAAACTAAACACAAAACGATTATAAGACACTAATCCTAATGACAATACCCTTACCTAAAATACTCGTTGCTCGAAATTATAAAACAAATTCTATATGTAATTTTTCTCCTTTTTTGGTTGAAAATAATAATGAAGATTATTTTTTCGTTTGATTTATTGATGAGAATGACATGATAGGGGAACAATGACTCAAAATGAATATGGAGGTGAACACCACTATTGTTGAAATTATGTCTTCTTGAATAATTAATAAGCGCAGTCAGTGTCAAACCACAGTTACAACATTAGTAATCCATGGTTTACTCAGTGACAAACCACGGTTAGAACTTGAATAATCCATGAAAATTTTATTTTGACGTAAAATTTTCAGGATAACTCAGGAAAAAAATAAAAAAATATAAAAAAAATCAAATCACGTCATATATTTTACAATGTGAGACTTTATTGTACTTCTAATCTTTATGGTCAATTTCCTTCTTGGGCCATTCTTTAGAGCCAATACCCAATTTGTAAATCATAAAAAAGATAAAAAGCCCAGACCAAATTGATAGATAGAAGGCTACAAGCCTACAATCTTTGTTCTTTTTTTTTTTAATGTTCTTTTCTTTGAGCACAAGAAACTCCTTTTCAGTGGGTTGGACAAACAAGAAAGATATTTAATTTTTTTTTCTTTCTCCCTATAACCTCTTCCAATTTCTGCATTTGGAGTCCTCCATCGCCACTCTTCTTCTTCTTCTTCACCACAGTGTTCGTTTGCTCGCAAGAAGAAGAGGAGAGAGAATCTAGAGAGAGAAACTCGACTATGTCGGCGCTGGAGTACTTGGAAACACTACGAAACTCCCACCCGGAGCTCTCTGATTGGTACAGCGCTTTGGCAGATCTGTACCAGAAGAAGCTATGGCACCAACTCACTCTCAAGCTCGAGCAATTCGTCGCTCTTGCTGTTTTCCAGGTTCAATGCTTTTGTTTTCTGTTGTTCAATTCGATTGATTATTGCTGCTTTTTTGTGTTGCGGACATTTGATTCGATTCCGATGAAATTTAGGGTTTTGCGACTGAATTTGGTTTTCTGGAGTGATTTTAGAGCGATCTTTGGTGGTTTTGGGTGGAATTAGGGTTTCTGCTGAGTTTGTGATTGTTTTAGTAACTGGCATTGATTTTGAGGTCCGTTGGATGTTGTTTTGGCTGAATGTTGAATCAGGAAGGGTTGTAGAGCTTGAATTTGTGCGAAATTAGGGTTTTTTGATTCGATTTTTGTTGGTTTGAGGAACGGATGTTGTTTTGTGCTGTTTGCGATCTTGTTGTGGCTGAATGCTGATGTATAGAGTGTTGTAGAAGGGGAGGGAGCTTGAATTTGAATTTGAGTAAGGTTAGGGTTTGTATTGAATTTGTGTTGGTTTGAGGAGCTGGCACTGTTTTTGAGGTGATGGGGATCTTGGCATAGCTGAATGCTGAAGTAGGGGGTTTATAGTCTCATAGAGGGTTGGGAGCTTGAATTTGAAGTGTTATGTTAAGCTGTTCAGATTCATTAATGCTGTGAAATTTCTGTTCAAATACGGTCAATGATGCAATGATGAAGGAGCTTGCATGTGCGTAGTTGGACTTGGGGGGATATTCTGTTGAGGTGAAATGTAAGGTGCATGAATAATTGTGTATGATTGTGGATGCAGTACTTTCTTCTGATGGGAATTCAAATTAGAAAAAAAAAAAAGAAGAGCGAAACTCTATAAATTTTGGTACCAAACATGTTTGATTGCCTGGGAGGTGGTGGTGGTGGCGGGGAGGGGGGGGGGGGGTTAAAGGCTGTATATATTTTAATCTTACCAAACTTACTGTGATAATGTAGCATGTGCTGTAGCTTATTGTAAATTTGTAGTCTGATTAATCTATGAGACTATGACCGCTTATACGTGGGTTCATGGGAATACCTCCTGAGTTAGGCAGTTGTCGGGGTATTCAAGCTGTGCATAGAATAGAGTTTGGAAGGTTGTGCTGAGCTTCTTTGGCTTGTGTTGGGATTGTTGGCTTCATCAACGTATGCTGGTTCTTAACATAATCATCACTACAAGATACGGATGTTAGAGATAAAGCAATATACGCTCAGTGTTCTCAACCTGTTAATATTGATGATGTTTCCTCATTCGTTTCTGATGGTACCATGAAGAGAAATGGAGGGAATACATAACCTACGTGTTCAATACTACGTATGATGAGAATTCCATCATATTTTTCAATATTTTTAGTGCTTGACCTACTTTTTTAATGCACTCTATCAGAGTTTGTATGCGGTTTGTTTACCATATTCTCAGTGGTTTTCTGAGCTACAGTTTATTGATGTTGGTATATGGTGCTGTTGACATTGATTGCAGGCTGGCGATGCTTTGATACAGCTGTATCACAATTTCATCACTGATTTTGAGACGAAGATAAATCTTCTTAAGCTTGCACACTTTGCTGTCATTGTTTCTCGACAATATGCTGAGAAAGAAGCGGCTATCGGTTATCTTGAAGGGGTGATTGAGAAGCTGCGTGCCACACGAGAGATGCGCATAGAGGAGCCGATCGTCTACATCAAGATGCAAATAGCTCTGTTTAAGCTTGAGCAAGGGGAACAGAAAGAATGCAAGAATCTTTTGGATGATGGAAAAAGCATGCTAGATAGCATGACTGATATCGATCCATCCGTGTATGCTAGCTTTTATTGGGTCTCTTCTCAGTACCATAAAGCGCGTCAGGAATTTGCCGAGTTCTACAAGAATGCCCTCCTCTATCTTGCTTACACCTCCGTGGAGTCTCTATCAGAATCATTTAGGCTGGTAATTTTTCTGGTCTTCCTATGGCATTTATTGTCTTGGTTTTTTGGATGAACTACATACATTATTTCAATGGCAAACACCTATAAGCCACACTTGTTCAGTGGGTTGACTTTCAAATTCAATTTATATAAATGATAGAAATGGGTTGGATGAGAAGCAAAATACTTCATGAAACTGTTTCTACACTGAGCAATGAAAGATTGTGTACTATTGTACTGCTCCTCTTGGGACAGATACATTGGTAATGACTTCCTTCAGGTAGAAGGGGATTCTTTTGAGGAGATCTAGTTTTTATTTGAAAACTAATCAACTGTGCCTTGTAGTTTAGTTTGGTCAAGAAGCAGTGGTTGTCATTGTATGTCAACTACTTTGCGGATGAGGTCTGAATAAGGATGAAATTGCTCCATCTGTCTATATGATAAAACGAGTAGTATTCACTTAGTCTGGATGAAGTCCTTTTATCTACTACTATTTCAGGAGCTATTTGTACTATACATATGTTAATGGTTTTAGTAATATTCAGGATCTGGCTTTTGACCTATCATTATCAGCTCTATTGGGTGAGAACATCTACAACTTTGGGGAGCTGCTTGCCCATCCAATTGTAAGTATGCTTTATTTACCTCTTTTCTGTTCTACATGCATTTTCCGTTGGGGTTTATATTTTTGAATATATTTATTGAACTTAACATTCTGTTAGTTTGAGAGCATTGATGTGCGTTGGCCTGTTATACCTTAATCAGAATTAGGGATCTTGTTTTTGCTCTGTTCACTCTGAGTGTGGAACTCAAGAGTGACTGTTGCTGGTTGCCATTTTTGAGCAAAATGACCTATGTTACTTAACGGGAAAATTGACGTACATGATGCTCTTTTATATCTTAAGCATAAGTAAAAGAAAAATGCATGAGAAGCCAGAGTCTTAATTTCCCCATTACTGATTGTATGGACTTATATTGAAATCAGTAAATCACTTTTCATTCCAGCTTTATTTTGTTTTGTTTTTATATTTGAGAAGCCAGAGTCTTAATTTCATTTAGTGCATGTATGTTGGCACCGTTTTGGGGGATATTGTGGTGGTGCTCACCGCCTTCTGTTTTTTGAAGAAGGTGGGGTGAGGTTGGAGAAGAAGGGGGGGGGGGGAATTGTTCAACTCATGTGTTATATCTTGCTGTTGTCAATGATGTACTGATTTCCTTTCCTTTTTTTAATTATTTTTCATATGATCTGTTGGCTTGCTTTGATATCAAACCATTCAATTGAAGAAAGGGCTGGAAGAAAGCGTCTGTTTATATATATATGAATCAAGTGTTGAAAGTTGAAACACATCCAGCTGTTTTGAGCAGCTCTGCTGTAGCAATCTTTGTGTGTTTGTGTGTGTTTTTTTTTTTTTTGGGGGGGGGGGGGGGGCTAAAACAATCTTTGTCTAGTTACTTCCATGAATTCCTGTTCATTGCTGCTTCACCCTCTGAGTTGCCTCCTGAGCAAGGATAAACTTCTGTTATATGCTTTGATAGGATGCCCATAGCTTTATATTAGTTAAAGGAGGAGGATAGATTGTGATTCAAGTATGATCTGTGCGGTGTTTGTTGGATGGCTAGCTTCTGTATGATATTTTATTAAGCAAAGAGCTTTTGTTATGCTTTGAATATTTGCTACTTTTGATCCAGGTATGTTCATGATATGGATCTAGTTGCTGCCTCTGTTGCTTTTGGTTCTAGAGGAACCCCCCCCCCCCCCCCAAAGATAATTTGAAGTATAAATTTATGTGGTTTGATGGTGCATCATGGTAGTATTTTTTTTCCCTTTAATTTTTTTTTCTGATTACATTTTTTTAATTCCTTCCCTCAGATAAAGTCTCTTATTGGGACAAAGGTTGAGTGGCTGTACTATATTCTGGAGGCATTCAACTCTGGTGATTTAGTTCGATATCATGAACTATGCAATGTGCATAAAGATGCTCTCAATGCTCAACCTGCATTGGTTGCTAATGAGAGGAAACTTTTGGAGAAGATAAATATTCTGTGCTTGATGGAAATCATCTTCAAGTATGTTCTAGCGAACATTCACATTTAAAGAGCAAGTTATTTTTGTAATACTCTATGTAGAGAGTTTCGTGTGCTCTGCCAATGACTGTCCTTTTGTTTCTGCAGCCGGCCTTCGGAAGACCGGACTATTCCTTTAAAGGTCATTGCAGAACGTACTAGGCTTTCTGTTGAAGATGTGGAGTATCTTCTCATGAAGAGCCTTTCTGTAAGTCCACCTTGACATTTCTTACTTGCTTGAACTTCTCTTTCAATCATGCTTTTCAAAAATTTGGACAAGAATTAAGATCATTGCAGCAAGAAGGCTTACTGTCCCGAGTCGTTCATTTTCAATGCTTGAGGTGTCTGCCTTCTGCATCTAAGTGATACCTTTGCGAAGAGATGGTGACGTGATATAAACCTTTAAACTACCAAATTTCATTCAGATAATACATAGGGAATTCCTTTAACTCATTGCCTGAAAAAACAAGTGATTTTTTTGACAGAATTGATCGTTGGAATTATTTTTAAAGAAAATGGGGTCAGTCAAAGGTTAGAAATCAGAATATTGGTTTCCGATATGTTTTACCAGAAATATGCGCCTTGACAGAATATTGGTTTCCGATATGTTTTACCAGAAATATGCGCCTTGCAGGTGTCATGTGCATATCCTTCTGTTAGTATTTTTGCTTTTTTTTTTTTGGGGAGGGGTGGTGTGTTTCAGGACCCTCTTGGCCCTTTTAGAAATACCTTTTTGGCCCTTGTAGAAATAAGTTTGAAAGCTCTAAACCTTCAAAATCTTCATAGGATGTCCACGGTTTTCTCTAAACAATTCGATGAGCATAGTGACTTCATGGACATGTCTTATATGTTTTGAAGCATAATTCTGAAACTTCTTTTTGGGCATGTTGGAGACACGTATACTTTTGACCATTTAGAATGCTCTTAAACTGTAAGATGTGGAGTTTGGCAAGAGCCTGTGGTGACTGTATGACAACTCCTATGGAAAAATGTCATAAGCTATGTATAATTTCCTTAACCTTAGGTAAGAGAGACTCAATTCTGTGCCCCTCAAACATTCTAAGCCGCTGTAAATATTTTCTTTATGAGTGTGGTTCCATGTGGAAAGCGCCCCATCGGTGTACTTACTTAAGTGTCATTCCTTGTGGAAAGCAGTGTTAATTGGGCATCCATTACATTCTCGATTGTGACTTAGTGGTGACTGGTGAGTAATGTTCCGATTGTTCCCAATGGCCATACAAAAATTTATTTGTTGAAAAGTGGTATATAGTCATTATTTTGCAGCCAGTTGGGTAAATTCTCTGATGTGCAAACCATGTTTGATGGCTTGCAGTCTTGAGTATGCTTAAGTGCTTAACCATTCTACTTCTTAAATGTCCCGAGTTATGTCATACTTCAGATATTTCCTTCAACCCTTTTCTTGAGTTAAAAGAAACACCATGTGGATTTATTGGGATCACCACGTATATTTTGAAGCATGATAAAAAAAATGCTATGTATAGGCATTATGTTGGTGTTCTGTGTAGAATACAATGGGGATTCCTTGTTTTGTTGCCAGAACATTAAAACATTGAGGGGGTTAGTAAGCAACTTGTGTTAGAATCCGACAGCTATTTGCACATATTAGCAAGCTCTCCTAACCCCAAATGTGACTACTAAACAGATTCTGGAACTGGGAATATGTCCAAATAGTTGTTGGATTCTGACAATAAGCACTTACTAACCCGCTCAAGACATGTTTGGCATATCACCAAAGTTCCAACATCATGCTTTAGAACTAACAAAATGGAGGGCATGGCCTATGAAGCCACCATTCTTATTTGGACATATTACCAAATTATCCATGGGTTTCAAATTTACAACTTCATTGAACCTGCACTTCATAGAGTATATGTACATCAAGATTTCAACACTGGGCCTAAGTTCCTAGATGTTTCTGGGTCTAAATCCCTAGATTAATGTAGGTCCTCTTATTATATTTCTTATTTAATTGTGGGTTCGATGGATTTTGCTCCTCCATAATACAGCCGTTTCTTTTCGCTTGCTCAAAAATCTTAACCAATTGTCTGCCACTACCAGGTTCACCTTATTGAGGGAATCATTGATCAGGTGGAGGGCACAGTCCATGTATCGTGGGTGCAGCCGCGAGTATTGGGTGTTTCCCAAATCAAGTCATTGCGTGATCGTCTCGACAATTGGGTTGGAAAAGTGCACACCGCCCTATTGTCTGTTGAATCTGAGACACCCGACCTCGTCACCTCATGATCCCTGCGTCCAAGTTCGGTCTCTTGTAACTGTTCGAAGCTCAAATGAAAGGGAAGAACGCCGAATGGAGTGAAGGGACGAATGAAGTGGCTTTTGCATGGTTAACTCTCTGTATGCTTCCTTCCAAGTTCCCCTTTCCTTTCCTTTCCTTTACATTCATCGGTCTTATATTCATTTCTCAGAAAGGAGCAAATCTTCCCCTCAAATTGTACTTTTTTGTGCTTTGAATATGATCAAAATGGAGGATTGGACAGACCATCGAGGGGGAGAAGTCTGTCGTAGAATACATCTTAAATTGACGCGGTTTTATACAGTGTTTGTTGATTTGAATCATGTACCCTCCTACTTTCATTTATCCAAAGTACCACCATCCACCTGTGATTGGATCAGTTACTATTCTCTGGAACCAGATCTTTTCTTTTGCTTGGCTGACATTGGGAAGCTTTGGACTATTGTGGTACTGTCTTTTCTGGTTTGTATTTGCTTGGATATGTCAGCCTACTCATGATGCACTGCAGTTGTCTCAACTCTCAAGCTCTAGCTCTGTTTGGTAAACCGCTTATCAAACAGTTTATTGCAAAAGTTGGTTTATTTGGATGTTAAATAGATTATTCATGTGTTTGGTAAACTTGTTAGTTGGCTGTTTTCCCTCGATCAGCCAATTCCATTAGGTTGGTTAGAGCAATCTATTGAAAGATTTATTGTAGAAAAGACTTATTAGTCTGAAAGATGTCTAATAACACAAATGTTATCCTAAAAATATTATTTATGAAGGGTATATGTGAAATTTTAATATCATTATTTTTTAAAAAATAGTCAATCCAAACAATTAATCCAAGCAGATAATAATAGATAATTAATGCAAACAGCTCACAACCAATAGATATTTACCAAAGAGGGCCTTACCCTTAATTGAGTCTACCTATAGGTGCATGTTTTTGTCTTTCTAGTTTGGATGTCTGGCTCCACTCTCTAGGCTGAGGCTGAATCAACTCTACTTAATATTTGACTACCTTCGGGCTCCATCCAATAATGTTCTCTCATGCCCCAATTTGTTTGTCATATTTGTAACTTTAACGATTCATTCTTTTTCATCCCTAACTAATAAATATGTTTATCACTTTTACAATTCCAATAACTATCATTCTTAATTAATATTAGAGTAATTTGGGTAAGTTACATACTTTTGAACTTATTTTCAATATATATTAATTTTCTAAATTTAATTAGAGTGACCGAAAAAAAAAAGAAAAGGCGTGAGATAGTACATCTGTGGGGAGAATTATGATGTTTCTTGAATTGGGTTTGTATGTCATTCTCGCGATGTAAAGGCAAAATATGTGGCATACACTTTTTGCGTAGCCGAAAAACGATTTGCTGATTCGTTATCCAAAAAATCAGTTGATCAATTTCACTCAACCCTATTCTTGGCACGGCGCATGCGATATTATGTACTCCCTCGGTTTTCATCTAGGAAATTGTGTTAAAAACTTTGACAATTAATATTTTAATTTATACTATATCTGTCCCAAAATATTTGTCCTTTTACCTAACTTTTTTGTCCCAAAATATTTGTCTCATTTACAATTTCAACAACGATAATTACTTTTCTATCCCTAATTAATAACTTCAATTTTCACTTTTACAATTTCAACAACTATTATCTTGAATTAAAATAGAGGTATTTTGGGCAAATTACAAACTTTTCACCTCAATTCCCAATATACATTGGTCTTCTCAAGTTAGGTAAATGGACAAATATAATGGGAAGGAGGTAGGTTAATGATTTATCATACATAATTGATGTCATCAGATTCGTTATAAAAATACTATTAGAAAAGTATAATATTGTATTTTTTTTGTAAAGGTTTTACATTGGAAATTATTAATTAAAGATTGACACCGAAAACCGTAAATGACAGATAAAAAACAACGGAGATATAGTATGTATTCTATTCTCATTTTATTCTATACCTAGATTTAAGTCAGTCAATTTTTGAGGATTTTGATCATTAATCTCTCTGTATATACACTGCTGTAGTATATGAGTTCTTATCATTAATTAGATTCCTGATGAAAACACTGTTGCATGAATATAATATCGTGACGTTTTTTTATTTATAAGAAATTGTTAGTCAAAAAAGAAAATAAGAAACCCCTTCTATTCCATATTAATTGTCATATATTTGACTGTTGTGGTCTCCAATGTCATTCTTTGACTGATAATTTCTTCTATAATATTATATTAATAATTACAATATTATATTTTTATGATAGTATTTTTCGTTACTAATATAATGATACTAATATTATATAACAAATCATTGTATATATTGAGAAATTTATGGTCAAAATTTTTAAAGTTTTGATTGCAAATTTTAGAAAACGACAATTAATATGGGATGGATGAACTACTAAATAAGGAATATTCCTTTCAAGGCTATTGCGTCAGCATGCCATAATTTTGATCTCAAAGAAAAAAAAAACATGCCATAATTTTCAGTCTCCACTCCACGTCTAACAGCGTTGACCAAGAGTTGATCAAGCCCTAATTTCACGTAAAACTACACTTCAAAGGCCTTTGAATAAACCTCACCTCTTGAATAACGAAACGTTCCTTCAAGTTATTTTGAAACGTTCAATGATCGAAACGTCATGAATATGGACAGGCAAGCGCCCAACAGGGGGCAGATATACGTGGATGATAATGCCATCCAGAAGTTTCTGATGGACGAAACGTTTGAAAAGAACGTTTTTATACGATGCAAGGAATCTCTGGACTTTATTCCTTTAATTAGAATTTAGTTGGATTCTATCAAATTACATATGGAAGATGTTTAACAATGATTACTAATTAATTAAAGATGTTTAACAATGATTACTAATTAATTAAAGATGTTTAACAATGATTACTAATTAATTAAAGATGTTTGGACGGACGTTTTGTAATTTTACTATATGGTATGTAAATTATTTAGGTCCATTAAAGTGTTCAAATTTTCTAACATAAATTTATCAATAATTATTATAAAATTCATGGTAAATATATCAATAATTATTATAATTGTTTTAAACTCATTGATAATTACTAAATTTATCAATATTATGTAAAAGTCAACTATTCTTTTATAATTTACCATTTTCTACAAACGTTAATAACAGGGAGTTGACATATTCCAATACATGGGGTGGACCTATAATTTTGATCTCAAAGAAAAAAAAACAAGTCTTTCCATTATTTCCCTCGCAACATTGATCTCAAAGACCCACATTGATATTCGGTATAATTTAAGATCAATTTGTGTGTGTCAAATATATATTTTTTTTAGAAAGTATGTGTCAAATATTAAGACAGAGACATAAAATCTATTTAATTGTTCATTTATCAAAATTAATTAAATTTTGAAGCTCATATATAGTTTGGAAACGTTTCGCTCCTCATCATTGGTTCCCTCTTTATCATGGCATCATCATATACATTAAAGCAATATCATACAGTGTTGACAATTTTGATTTAAGTAACCACAGCTAGCATACATACATGAGTATATAGCTTGTATTCCCTCGTTTAAAACAAGTCTTTCCATTATTTCCCTCGCAACTTCAAGAAAAAAATTTCCAAGGAGATTAGGGAAAATCTGTCCCGAAAAAGCTTTTTCTGGAAAAGTCTTTCCAAAAAAACTACCAAACCCACTGTTAATAAAAACAAATATAAGACATGTATACAACTTTTAACCTTGTATATAGAATCATAATATACAATTCAAGTAGACATGAACAATAAATTTTTCACATGCCACCATTGATCATGACTACTCTAATATAAAAGAAGAAAGGAAGTAATTAATTAGAAGAGGTCAAAGCTAGTCAATTTTCCATATGATATGATCTTTTTAAAAAAAATAAATTAAAAAATTGGTTGACTTCTTCCCTTATCATTAATCATTCATTTATTAACTTACCCAGAGGAAGCTAAGAAATACAAATACTCTCTCCGTTTTTATTTTTGTCTTACTTAGGAAATTGTGACAAAAATTTTTACCGCTAATATTTTAATTTATATAAGGATTCATCATACAAAATTGATACCGTTAGATTCGTAATAGAAAATACTATTAGAAAAATATAATATTATATTTTTTATAATGTAATATGAGAAATTATTAATTAAATATTGACCTTAAAACGTAAATGACAAATAAGAAAACGGAGGGATTAATAGTTTTCCCTAAAACTATAAAAGAAGGGGAAAAAAAAAAACAAATAGGGGAAAAACTTTCATTTCACTGGATGAGTTGCTCTGCCATTGCATGCATTGGTTATTCCTTGCATTTGAAGTAAACAAAGAATTTTATGAAACATTCAACTCATTTTATTATTTATTATTTATAATTTACATCTCCAAATGTAGTATATATACGTGCCTTTCTCCAAGAAATTGAAATCCAAATTCATAATTGCAGCTAGCTAGTTAATTAAGTTGAAGCTAATTTCAATATAATTAAAATATTGAAAAATTAAACGATGAATATAGAGATGCCCAAGCTGATTGAAGCACCGCCATCCACCGTTGCACCGCCGTTGATTCAGCCGTCCCGGCCAAATCTGTTGGAAGTTTCAGTTCTTCAAAAGGTAGTTTTCCATTTTTTGTGCGTTTAGAGCGTTTGGGGTGAAATATGTTTTCTTGGGTGGAGTGTTACAAAAAAAAGTCAATCTCTTTACTTATAAAAAAAGTCGCTATACGTATCAGGATGGATTTATAGTGAGATAGTTTTATATAAGACTTATGCAAATTTAAATGACATATAGTATGGTGTCACCTAGATGAGTGTTTCTTGAAAGTTTCCAATCTCATTTTGGCTTTAGGTTGCATTTGGTTGGTAAAAAATCCCGAGAAAATGGTCAATTTTTTTAGATTAACTTCTTTTCCCCATACTTAGATGTAGGTTGACATTAAGAAAAATTTTACAGGGTCCCATCATTTCCTAAATTTTCTTAGGGAAAATTTCCATTAAGGATGACTAAGATAAATTTTTCTCGAGGAAATCTTTCCTATGAAAATTTTCTATGAAAATGTTTCCTCAGAAAAATTTCCACATGATTATTACCAAACGCTTCCCAGAAAAATGAATGTTGGTTAGGACGAATTATTTTTTCTTTTATTTTTTGAGAGGGAGCTGCTACTAGCTAAAATCCAATGATGCTAAATGAACTACTTGCTATCAAATCAAATATCGACAACTATAAAAGTATGAAAAATGCCTTTTTCCCCTTTATACCTTTTTTTGTCATATCTTATAAATTACCTAATCATAATATTTATTTGAAAAATGATAAATGTTTGTCAAGACACATATTGTCAAGACACATATTATGTGTCTTGTCACTATAGAAAATCTATATATTTGTAAATTAAATTGGAAAAAAGTTGCATGATTGACTTCTATAACTATAATAATATATATAAGTTGTATAAAATCACACATTTATCTATATTTTTTAAATATACAAAAAGACGTCTAAAATATGCCCAATGGATGGGGTTCATTCTTAGGGTGTCAATTTTAATTGTTGGCGTAGCCAACATATTCTAAGCTTCTTATAATTGATAATTAATAGTACTTGTCAAAACAATTGGAGATAAAAACGATAATAAGTATTGATTTCACAAGGGAAAAGACATTTAAACAGTATTTTGGGGCAAGACACTTATCATCACCCTATTTATTTTTGTGCCCTAACAAAAATAAACCAGGCAGGAGCAGAACTAGTAGGGACATTCCTCTTAATCTTCGCAGCGGCGTCGGGTCCAATAGTAGACCAAAAATACAACAACGTCGAGACTTTGCTAGGAAATGCAGCTTGTTCTGGGCTAGCAGTGATGGCCATAGTCCTCTCAGTGGGCCACATTTCGGGGGCCCATCTAAACCCGGCCGTGACCCTGGCGTTTGCAGCCCACAAACACTTCCCATGGGCCCAAGTGCCCGTCTACGTCGCGGCCCAAGTGACCGGGTCCATCTCGGCCGCCTTCTTGCTCAAGGCTGTCTACAAGCCCTTCATTTATGGGGGTGTCAATGTGCCTACTGTTGGTGGTTGGCAAGCTTTTGTGTTGGAGTTTGTGGCCACTTTCTTCCTCATGTTTGTCATCACTGCTGTTGCCACCGATTCGCGTGCGGTAAGGTCTGACCGCCCTTTCGTTTGTTTTGTGGGTCCCACTTGTATAGGTCCGGAGAGGTTCTGATATAGGTGTCTTACTTTAACAAACGTAATTATGTATGGAGAGAGACTGGTTCTAAGTTTGGTCCAATGCGTGTCTAACCTACACTATTTATATTTTGACTAACAATGGGTCAAATTCAGGTAATGTAAATCAGTTAATATTAAAATTCAGAGCAGAAATTGTTCTTTGTCACCCAATTCTTTTCTCAGTTCAAACCAAAGAAATTAAGACAAATCTAGATTTTAATTGAAATTGCTCAGTCAATAGAAAAAAGAGAAATAATATGCCCAAATATAATTAAATTGGTCAATGTGAAAATTCAAACCAAAAAATCTACTTAATTAGGGTGATTGATTTTGTCTTGACACAAACAAATGACTTAGTATTTTCCAACAGGTAGGGGAGATGGCAGGGGTTGCAATTGGAGGAACTGTCATGCTTGACATACTCATCATTGGGTGAGTAACTTCATCCATGTTCTATAGGTTAAGATAAGATTATTTTGAATCATTCTTTACAAGTTTAATTAAGACTAACTCTAAGGACCAACTTGTAGGCCCGCAACCGGGGGGTCAATGAATCCGGTGAGGACGCTAGGACCCGCCTTGGCGGCTGGCCGGTACCACCAAATATGGATATACATGGTGGCCCCACCGCTAGGGGCGGTCACCGGTGCAACTATCTATAGGCTTATCAAAGCTTAAGGAAAGGGAGTGTAAACAAGTGATACAACCACAATGTTCTCAGAGTAGTTGTAGCTAGCTGGGGTTAGTGTTCATCATATTTGTTATTTGTCACTCGTTGTAACTTTTCACGGTCTCCAATGTCTTTCATTGGCAATTTATCGTATAATACTTTGTCAACAATCGAAATATTGTACTTTTATGAGAATATTTTCTGTTACGAATCAAATGATAGTAATTTTGTATAGTGAATCATTGTATATATTAAAAAGTTAATGGTTATAGTTTTTAAAGTTTGACTGCACACAAATTTCAATGTGACAATTGTTTTGGGATGGAGGCAATATCAACTAGGGCTTCAATGGTTAGCAAAGTGTTTCAAATACTAAAGTAACTAAACGTAGACGAGCAACAGGGGAGATCACACCCAAGAAATTTAAGGCCAATTTTTAGAATACCCAGTTCATTCACTTGATTAGATTCCGGAATTTGTCTATCTTGTTCTTGATTTTGACAATATTGAGATGAAAATATGGTAAATGTAAGACTCTCCAATTGCAATTCCTAAATATAGAGGATATCAACAAACATTAATATGCATTATTATTGTGGAAATAATTTGAAGAATATTGTGGGATGCTCTGCAACTGAGTGTTAGGATCGTAAAGACTCAAGTAACTACAAAACAGTAAAGAAAAGTTCGGAAAAGATCAAAGGACACCATAACTTTTAACGTGGAAAAACCCAAAAACGGGAAAAAAACCACGGAATCAATGCACTAATATTGATGAGAATTACAAGTGTTCAAAAAGTCTCACTCAATAATAACTCCCCACCAAGGCATAAAAAACGGATGGGCATGAATTAGGTCAAAACCCACAGCAGAAATAATAGTCCCAGAGCTAAAATCCGCAGTAAGTCGCTGACACGGTCTGTGTGAGAGTGACACGACCAGTGTCTAAGGGGGAACGGTTTGTGTCACTCAAGACATGGTTTGTGATGACCGTTGTAGCCCAAAACTGGGTTTTTGATTGAAACACGACCCGTGTTGTGTCAGGCACCATCCTTTCCCGCCATGTTGCGAATCACATGGCACGTGCTAGGGTCCCTCAACACCTCCATGGTCTTCCTCGACAACCAACTCCATAGAAACCCGAGCCATGTCTCCATTGGGTCCACACACAACACTGACATGTCCTGGATCCAAATATATATTAACATATAGTATATTCTTTGTCTGGGCAACCATATAACATGGTGTGTACACCCAGAGGAAACAAAGCTCAGAATTTCATTCTGGTTTGTTTGAAAAAACACAGCAGAAAAGAAGACTACAGGAAGGAATAGTTACTGCAATTAAGTACCTGTACAACATAAAGTTGGTCAGAAGAGTTGATGGACAGGACTCCCATGTATCTGTCTTTGAAGTCAATCATCAAGCTGAGGTGCCAAAGATAATGAAGACACTCCAAATGGATGCACAAATGCCACACATACAGTTGCTTTGAACATATGAACCGCTCTCATATGCAATTAAAAATTCTAGAGTAATGAAGAACGCCCTCAACCAGGGTTTTCCCACCTAGGGCCTGTAAAATTCACGAGTAAATGGAAAAGTTAAAGTTTTGGTAACTTTTAGTTAAATATTGGGAAAAATGATATTTTTGAATAAAATAGTCATTCTAAGCTCTTTTGGGCAAGATTTCAATTTAGTATGGCATCGGACAATTTCCCAAGCTCTAAGCTCCTTCTCCAGATGGAAAGCAAGGCAAAGGCAGACAAGCCATTGCTGAAAACTCCATATTTTGCTTCCTATAATGCTTAATAATTGATTAGTTTTACTTTTTAATATTGTAAGTTCAGTTCTAAGTAGTTATAATCCTATTCAGTAAGGAAAAGCTCAAAATTATCCCCCAGTTCAAAATACATGGATCGTCCAAACCGTATGTATGATTTATGATTAGTTTGATGGCGTAGTGATCAAACCTCAGAGGAGTCTCAAATCATCCTCTGACATGAAAGTGAAGTTGGTCTGATCACCAAACATCCTCTGAAACCCTTTTGAAGGCTAGTTTCATTTAAATTATATCCCATCCCATGAAAGACCAATTTCATTGCCAGGACAACCATATAACATGGTGCATACACCCTGAAGAAAAGAGGAAACAAAGCTTAGAATTTCATTCTGGTTTGTTTGAACAAACACAACAGAAAAGAAGACCACAAGAAGGAATAGTTACTGCAAGTACCTGTACAACATATAGTTTGTCAGAAGACTTGATGGAGAGGACTCCTTTGTATCTGTACAAATTATCTCCCTTCTTCTCAATTAGGATTTCAACCTAATCATCAAGATGAAGTAGAAAATACCCACAATAAAGATCAAGAATGGCAATGGAAACAAAAATTCAAGGACATCACTATGGTATGTCGAGTTCTAGTATTTACAATGATATTTGTCTGTATAAACAACTGTTAGATATAAAATATCATCACCTACTTTATAAGATAAATATCTAGGAAGATTCTAGAGAAATATAATTATATATGTTAAGAGGAAAATATAGATAGTTGCCTAGATTATTCTAGGTAGCATGACATCTGAGATATTTACTGAAGGCCAAGACACATTAAATCAATAGGCTAAATTGATAAGTAAGGAACCATGCCTCACCATTATACAAAATTAAATTAAGTAGAAAGGATGTCAAATATAGTTTATTTATAAGACAGGAGTATCATTATTAGTATTTGGTAAGGAAAACCAGCGGTGAAACCGAAAAAAGATCAGGGAAGTAATTATCAAATAGTAATACCTATTGTTTCGATAATAATGTGATCAAATTTGGTTCGCCTCTTTTAGACCAGCTCTAGCACCATCTTCACTAAATCTCCACGTACCGTACAACACAAACAACCATTATTTACCATGACAATGTTTTCATTGGAAGATGAGTGACTTGCAACCAAAGAACCATCAATATATATCCAGCTCCCCAAGCTGCACATGGAAAATATCAGTATTCAGCCAATGTATCATAATCACATAAACCCTGACCAAAATATAAACCCTTAAGAATATCTATGGTAGGCAGAATGCAATGAATATCAACCAATATTTTCATATAGACAGCAAAGCAAATTGTGTTCATCACTACTGCTGCAACATTTTTATATAGTTAACCACAGATCAGGTTTGAAGGTAGCCATTTCTAAAATTTGTTGGCTGCAAAACACAGGGTGGGCTTTCCCTAACATGCATGCTAAAACACAATTCTCTTCACAAAATTTCAATAGAATGAGTAAATGACCACAAGAGCAAATATATGGATATTATCTATCCACAACAAACAGAAAATCACACTAAGATAATACGATTTGATCAAAGATGCATTGAGTCGGTTCATTACTATCGAAAGATAAACCAATGGAACACAAAAATGACCATACAAGATTGGTATCCTGTATCCACACCTTATTTTGTATAGCAGCAACCCATTTACCAATGTCAGATTTTCTGACTAGAATGAAGCTCAAATTAAGCTTATTGACAGATATACTCACAAGTCAGAAGACATATCCTCTGTTTGTCTGGACTGAGAAAAAAATACTCCACAGTTCTGCTTCCCAAAATTACAAATTGCTGATTGCAGAGATACTCTGCTACATAAGAAAAGAAAAATTAAGAATCATTTGAACAATAGAGCCAAAGTTTAAGCTAATTACTTTTATGGTCACTAGGGTTAGCTTTCATTTTGAACAAGGTTATATCAGCTCTACAGAAAATTCTACTATTCATAATAATTTGAGACCTCAAGTACCATATTAAGAGCTTTGTGCATTAGTGATATAGGAGTTGCAAGTTAATCCTCCCTATCAACATTTGAATCTTGTGGTCCTCTTTTTGAGAATTCTTTGCAATACGAACGTTGTGCTCTAACGGATTGCTTACCATTAAAAAGCAAAATAAAAGCACCAAACACCATCAAAAGTCATAATCATACTGGTTTGAAATAAAAATCACCCTTGTTTGCTCTTTGTCCCTCAATACTTTAAGTTTATCTGCGACCTAGTTGTTGTTTATCAATAAAAGTTTATAACAAAACAGTCTTTCACTAGAGGCAGGGAATTACACAAAGAAACATTAGCATATTATAGAATACTACGAAAACAGGAACTGAATATGTTGAACAAAATATTCAATGGTGCTTTAACTTTCTTAATATGTTGCATGCTATTTTTTTTATTTTTTTTGTCTGAGCTGAAAATTAATTACAGACTCAAAATTATGTTTATGTTTATCCGCAAGACCGCAACCTAATAGTTTCTTGAAAATGAAAATTACAAACTTTTAAATGAGTCAGGGAATCAATCAAAGAAAGCATTAACAAGGCAGTGTGTAGTACTAGACTTGGAAAACAGGAAGCGAAGTTGTATGCTGAGCGAAATATGACAAAACAGAGTAGAATTAGAAGGCTTGCCTGATCTTTAATAATGAACAAAATCAATTTGAATGTTGGGGATGTGCTGAATGTTGGGCCAGTCTTCCCCGGTGTTTTGTTGGCATCTTTTCTTCAGGACATCTGAACATCTTTGAATGGTAAGGTGGGTGAGGGAGGTGAGTTCCCGCATGAATTCCGGCAGTGATTCCAGCCCTGAACATTCCCAAATCCCAAGGTATTGAAGGGCCCTGAGGCAGCGCATCCCCTCTGGTATTTTTGATATCTTTGGAGCCCAAATTAATGATAAGCTTTGGAGGTTCTTAAGGCAACGCCACGGCATCTCCTCATCCTCCTCTCCCTCTCCCTGTCCATCTCCTCTGTTGCTTAGACTTCTTAGCTCATGCAAAGAGTTCAATGATAATCCCTTCAAAGCAGTGAGATGCTCAAGCCCTCCTCTCAAGCTCTTCAAGTTAGAGCAATCATTTATTTCAAGCTTTCGCAGGGAGGCAGAGACCCGGAAAACCTCAATTTCTGAAAGACTCTCCATCTCCCTGACACACATTATAACTATCTCCTTTACCCATTGAAAAACTTGGATAGGCGAAACAAGTTTCAAAGCCCCTGCGTTGGGACAACACACCTTCCATAATTTGGGATTTGTTGAGTCAAATGGGATCATTATCCTCAACTCTTTATTCAACTTCCCCTCCAATCTCAGTTCTTCCACATTGGGACATGTAATCAAACATTTAAAATAAGGACAAAAATCTATACTCAACTTGGAAAGAGATGGAAATGATGTCAAAAGATGTCCTTCCGACATGCCGCCATCACTGATGTCATCCTCATCTCTCCACCACCCTTTCAACTTGTACAAGTTCATCAATGTGAGTTCTTCAAGGAAGGGAAATAATGTCTTTGATTTAGAAGTTGTTGCGGCATCACCAATAACACTATGGGTGCCACTATTCTCAATGTACTCCAAGTTAGGCAAATTGCATAATTTCAAGCATCTTAGGGTGCCACTATTCTCAATGTACTCCAAGTTAGGCAAATTGCATAATTCCAAGCATCTTAGGTTGCACAGTTTTCTCAATGACGGTAGGTACTGCAAAGCTGGGCAATCAACAAGGTCAAGCGTAACAAGATTTGGAAGAAAGGTTCCCAAGTCATCTTCCTTCACCCAACTTGGCATTCTCATGCCATGGTAGGATTGTAACCTCAATTCTCTCAAGTTGGAATGTGGCTGTAGGTCTTCTAGTAGTACAAGTTGCTCATTTTCATTTGTTGTGTTTTCCCACGAACAAAATGAAATGGATAGATGATTCAAATGCTCCTTATTCCTTATGTACCCTCCTTTATTAACCATGTTCTCGGCATACTGAAAATTTGAGGGCAAACAAATCTCCAACTCCCCCTTCAGATTTGTGAGACTTTTCAATTCTTCCATTTGGTGAACAATACTTTGCTTTGAAGATGAATAACGGTCACCTACCAAAAATAATGTTAACTTTTGGAGACATGTCAACCTTCCCATACCCTCTGGGAAACGACTGATGCTCTCGCAACCAGCGACATCTAGGACTCTTAGGTTCACTAATTCTGGCAAATCTTTTGGTAACTCTCTCAAATCCATACATTCAAATAAATTTAAGGTTTGCAGGTTACGCAATTTACTGAATGAGTTGGGTAGCACCTTTAGCAATTGATTTCTGGAGAGATCCAGGTATCTTAGATGCACTAACTTGACCAAGTCATCGGGCAATCTTTCTAATGTAAAATAGTTCAAGCTTAATGTCCTTAGACACACCCAACTTCTCACCAATTTATCAACATGAGTTCCCTCGTGCCACATCTTATTAATGCGAATGCATGTACGGACCTTAGCTTTAGTGAAAGAGATGCTTGCATCATAATCAATATAGCCATAAGACAGATGCCGAACTCTATTGTCCAAGTCCATATCAATAGTATCTACTGCGTAAATTTCTTTGCCAACTACTTGTTGAGCAATATCATGCATCAAGTCATGAATTTTGCATGAAACAATTTTGCCATGTATGTCTTTTTTAACATCCTGGAAAAAGCATCTTTTCATCAAGATTGAAAAGTATTCTTCACCAACATCTTCAATGCTTTGATTTTCTCGAGGCATGATATAATCCTGAGCCATCCAAAGGCTAATCAACATTTCTCGTTTTATAACATGATCCTTGGGAAATAACGCACAATAGGCAAAACATGTCTTCAATGCGGGCTCAAGATGATAGTAACTAAGCTTTAGGATAGTAGCAATGCCATCACTCTTGTCAACGCTAAGTCGACCCAACTCGACTTTCTGAAATTGTAACCATTTCTCCTTCCTTTGTCCATACAAAAGACTTCCCACTACTTTAATGGCAAGCGGAACATTGACGCATTTTTTAACAATGTCTCGACCAATTTCAGCCAATCCAGAATGGTGTGATTGGTCACCCTTTTGTCCGAAGGCTGCTGCCTCAAACAAACGCCATGAATTATCTTCCGACAATCCTTGCAACTCATGAATGAGTTTCGGTGCTACAATTGCGGCTGTTTCTTTTGACCGTGTGGTCACCAAAACCCATGCTCCTTTTAGGCCCATCTTCAGGAACTTTGCCAACTCACACCATTGAAGGCGATTTTCATTCCAAAGATCATCTAGCACGAGAAGGTACTTTTTTCCTTCAAGTACTTCTCGTAGTTTTTTTTGTAAGGACTCTTTGGTAAGATTTTCATGGCTTTTATCAGTAGCTGATTGTAAAATCTTACAAAGAGTAGCATTCACATCAAGATGTTTTAGATCTTCGTCAGAGATGCAAGCCCACAACCTCAAAGGAAATCTATCTTTAATCCTTGGATTGTTAAAGACAAGTTGGGCAAGTGCAGTTTTCCCTAACCCACCAATTCCTACAATAGATAAGTAAGAAACACCATCTAGATCATCATCAGGGGTCAACAACATATCGACGATTTTCTCCATGTCAGCCTCTCTTCCTATAATATCCTCAACACACACGTACGAACACGTATCCTCCCTTCTTTCACGAATAGGTTGGCTGTCAAGCTTAAACCCGAACTTACTATAGTCATTGGCAATCTCATCCAGCTTGTTTCTAATTTCCCTAACCCCTCGGGACATCTTGTAAGCAAAACCAAGAGAGTTAAAGCTAGAAATCAAAGAACGAACCTTTTTGGTGAGTTTACCACCCTTGATGAGTTTCTTCTTGCTTTTTGCTAGTGTCACAAACTCGTCCAGCAGATCATCGGCATCATAAACAGCATCCTTGAGCTGCTCAACGTAGAGTTGAGCATTCTTGGGAAGCTCCGCCATGGATTCAGCTTCTTCGAGAACAGCCTTGACAGTGTTGACAGTACTTTCGAGCTTCTTCAGTTCAGATTCGTAGCCCATAATGTGGCAAAAACTTCTGAGTTCAGAACATTGGAGGGCGGCAAAGATGGTTTGAGCAGCAGACAACACAGTTCCGAGATCCATTCTTGTATTTTGAGTGATAGACTAGAAAGTGAGCAATGGATTCAAGAGTAAGTATGAATGATGAATGGAAGAGATGTATTGAAAAAAGTACGTAATCATAAAAGAACCTAATAAATTGCTATAAAAAATGAGAGACAACACGTTCATTCATTCATTTAATTATTTTTGGGGTTTGGAGGAGGGTGGCAGACAACACGTTCCCAGATCCATCCTTGAGCCTCACGTCTAATTTTTTTTATTTTATTTTTTAATTTTTGAATGGGGTTAGGTTAGGCGTGGTCTCGTGGATCTCTTTATTTGTGCTACGGTTATATACCGAGCGCGTAATAATTTAAACTCTTATAAATTACTCTCTCTATTCTTTTTTTATCTGTAATCTACGATTTTTAGTGTCAATTTTTTATCAATAATTTTTAATATAAAATTTTTATAAAAAATATAATATTAAATTTTTTTAATTGTATTTTTCATTACGAATCTAATGACATCAATTTTGTATGATAAATCATTATACAACTTAAAATATTAGCTGGCAAAGTTTTTAACACAATTTCATAGGCGAAAGATAAATAAAAACGGAGGGAGTACTTTATAATTAATAAATTTTGACCGCTAATTACTCACAAATTACAATGAGTTACAATATGAAATTACCATCATTAGAAAGATACTTTATTAAAAATTACCATGAAAGTAATTTCATATTGTAACTGATCATTGTAATTTGTGAATAATTAAAAATCAAAATTTAGTTAAAATGTCAATTAATGTAAAATGAAGGGATTATAAGACAATATTACAGTAAATTATCATAAGACGGCCCATATGGCGATATTTATTAAAATAAAATTATGCAGCAAGTAGGAGAATGATATCAAATGCTTTAAATAAATCAACTAAATAAAAAAGCTTTAAATAAATCAACTAAATAAAAAGGATAATCACATATATTTAGAATATCTTTTAGGATAGATTTCCCCAAATCACGCAAAAATATATCAAAGCACTCCAATCGAATGCAATTGTTATAGTCACCTCTGAATTGTATATTAGTAACCTATACGCTAACATATTTTTTGGTTTTTTTGGCTGCAAATAATCTGTACTAAGGGGTTTGTCATTGGAAATAATTCAAATTGACTTTTCGATCACTGACAGTTTGTACTTTTCATATTTTCTCATAGGAGTCCAGATTCAATTTTCGGCACCGAAAAGCTGACGTGGCGATTGAAAATTTTCTTTTTGAAGTATGAATTAACATACTTTTCGGTTGCCACGTCAGCTTTCCGGTGCCGGAAATTGAATCTGAATTGCTATGAGAAAATAGTGAAAAATTACAGACTGCAAGTGGCCGAAAAGTCACTTTGAATTATTCTCAGTCACAAGCTCTTCGGTACTGATTATTTGTGGCCAAAAACCCTATTTTTTTAGTCATTCTAATATATTTAATAGACCTAATATGAAATTTTTGTTTGCAATAGAACTAGATAATTGGAAAAAAAAATACATGACCCGTGAATATGTGTTTGTTTTGCATAAATTTATGGAAAAGATACATACAATATCTGCTTTGATTAGGGGTGTCAAATAGGTCGTGTTGGGTGTTATTCGTGTTCGTATCAATATTAAACGGGTTGAAAATACTTCAACACTAACCCGACCTATTTAATAAACAGGTTGAAAATTCCCGACCTGCATCTGACTAAAATTTAAACGGGTTGACCTGGTACTAACCCGTTTACCCGCTTAACTTAATTAGGTTTGTATCAAGTCAGGTTTACCTGTTAAGATTTGCATTGAATTATTATGGCAATTTAACATTTTACCAAGTTAAAAAGTATCAAATCAACATTAATTTTAAAATATTAATTCTCTTTGTGTTTCAAATATTAATTCCCTTTATATTTCAAATAATTTTCCCTCCTAAAAGTGTTATTATAACTTTCTATAATATTTTGTTAGGGTTTAAAAAGTAAACGAGTAAATGGGTCAACCTGTCAAACCCAATTAATTAAATAGGTTAAAACATGTATTTTTCGTGTCGAAAAATTCAACCTGAACCTGACCTATTTAATTAAACGGGTTAGGCGTGTTAACCTATTTAATTAAACGTGTTCAAAATTTATGACACAACCCGCCTTAATTCGTGTCCGGTTCTTATCGTGTTATCGTGTAGTAGTAATTAGTAGTTAAGGCTTATGAGCATTGGCCTTGTTTCCTTTGATTGTTTTTATTGTTTTTGCCCTTTATGAGACACTGATACCGGATGGGTAGGGGATGGATTAGGATAGATAAAACTCCGATTTGATTTCTCAAATTGGGGGGCTCTATACTTCAACTGGGAGGAATTGATAGACTAATCTATACTTCAACTCTCAGGAATTGATAGAAAGGGGAAGGGAGACTCTTTCTCAACCTTACAAACACTCACTGTGTTTTGATAAAATTTGATTCATTGCTTGATTTATTTCTGCTGATACAAATGTTGCTATTTATTGACTAATTTCCCAACTACCTCAATTATTGACAAGCACCATTTTCTACTATAATGGGCTGCTTTGCTGAATTAGAAGACTAGAGCGGTGGAAAGGATGGGCAAGGGGTAGGTACATGGGTTGCAATTTTCTTCTTCTGCCAGATGGTGTTGAAATTTTGGGCAAAGGGTAGGTGAATTTGTTCACCGTTGTCAGACACTCTCTCCACAATGAGGACATTGTGGATTTTAAGTGTGTGTGGGGGGGGGGGTTCACTTTGTGTTTAGGGTAGTTCACCTAGTTCCTTTCCTTCTCATCTTAGTTTCTAAAACTCGAAAAAAATTAAAAATTTTATGAGATACCTCCATTCATGATGGTCCCTTATGCATAATTTTTGAATCTTGGTGTTGGTACATAAAAGGAACTATAATGCCAATCAATTATATGTATATACAGTTGATTCACAATAGTCATACTAAATTACAATCATATGGACTATAATGCCAAGCCAGACTAGTAGACATTGTATTGAACTGTTGAACTATATTTTTTACAAAGTAAGATTCCCCAAAACAAGAAATCACATGTAATCATATCAAGACATATTAATATTAACATATAATGAACTACAACACCAACAACATGATATCAACTTGTAATCTCGATATGATAATAGTAATATACCAGCCACCACAATGCAGCACTCCAAGAAATCAATAGATTGTTGACTATTTAAAATGCACTAAATTGTTTATAGTGAATGCAATAAAAAGGATAAAAATATAGTTTAATTAATAAGAGTTTTAGAAAGTTGGGAACTAGTAAATTTAGATTATTTTATGTTGCAAATGAAGTTACAATATGGTAATGCCAACAAGGCTTTTTGTCCCACATTGGTAGAGAAATCAAGTTGAAAGTGGTTTATATATCCTACCACACTTAGTAGTATTAAATAAGTGTGAAGGGGTGTTTTATGGAGGAAGGTATGGCTTGGGACTCCACACGCGCGCCGCCGCCCGCCGATCCGGTCATGGTCGCAAGACGCGGGTCGTGGTTCTTTTTATAGCCAGCCCGGGTGGGAACTAGCCGTTGCCCAACGACCATTTTGCCCGTTGGAGAAACGACAGTATAGCCGTTGTCCGAACGGCTAAATAGCCGTTGGCAATGGTAGGGGATGTCCCCTGCCAACGGTAGAAAGATGGCCTATAAATTGGGCTCTTCCATGGCTTGAAAAACACACCAACAATCATCTTCTCCTCTTTATCTTCTACATCCTCTTCCATTAATATTTTCTGGGCAATCAGTTTTTACATACTCCAAGTTCTTAGCCTTGAGTGCACAAGTCTAAGAGCTAGCTGAGTTAACCTTGGGAGTGACCGACAATATCGATTGTCACCTAGGTCGTGCCGTAATCGCTTTCAAGGCAGTGGTTTATCCACGACTCAGTTCTAGATTCCAAAACCAGCAGCCTTGATTCAATTATTTCCAACAATTTGAAAGCGATTATTATCAATGGCTGCTCCACAAAAATCTCTCACTGAAACTTACAGAGTCGAGCCTCTCGATGGGACTAACTACAAACATTGGTCTCAAAAATTGTTTTTATGTCTGGAGCAAATGGAGATTGATTATGTACTATCATCTCCACATCTCAATGATTCAAATGCTCCACCGCCACAGTATGATCCTGAGAGAACGCCTACTGCGCCAACAACTCCACTCATCCCACTCGATGAAATTGC
Source organism: Portulaca oleracea (assembly GCA_029582165.1). Lineage (NCBI taxonomy): Eukaryota > Viridiplantae > Streptophyta > Magnoliopsida > Caryophyllales > Portulacaceae > Portulaca > Portulaca oleracea. Next base: position 7,652,260 of record CM055877.1, read on the forward strand.
CAAGAGGAAACTGGAGAAAGAAGAGGAAACTGGAGAAAGATAACAAAACGGCTCGAAGTTACATTCTCACCAGCATGACAAATCCATTGTTTGATTTGTATGTCATTTTCAATACTGCCAAAGCAATATGGGAAAAGTTGAAGATCAAGTATGGAACTGAAGATACTGGAAAGAAGAAGTACGTGGTCGACAGGTGGATGGAGTTCAAAATCGTCGACGACCAACCAATATTGGAGAAGGTTCACATTTATGAGAACCTATGTGCTGAGGTGCTAAACGAAGGAATGAAAATGTGCGAGATTCTTCAAGCAAATGTGCTGCTTGGAAAATTCCCACCATCTTGGAAGGACTACAGGAACCACCTAAAGCACAAGAAGAAGGACATGTCTCTTCAAGAGCTGATCAGCCACATGAGAACCGAGGAAGCTAATCGTTTAAAAGATAAGATGTCTTCTCTCTCTGTGAATTCTGCTAAGGCTAATCTTGTTGAATCTGTTGGTCCTTCGAACAAAGACAGGTTCAAGGGAAAGAATAAGAGGGATCAGAAAAAATCTAAGCGATGGAGCAGGCCTATGATAAAATCCAGAAGGAGAAGGGGAAGGTCCACTGTTACATCTGCGGAAAACCCGGCCACAAGGCATATCAATGCAACCAGCGCAAGGATCCTCCTGCACAGAATGACAAAAGGAATCAGGCCAATGTTTAGGCTCGTTTTTGAGCCTAAATATTACTCTATTTACTTAGAGTTTTAGTTCGTTACCTTCCTTAATAAATATTTCTTACCCGTGTTTTACCAGTTTGTTTGCAGGTTAGTTTGGGCCCGAAGCATGGGAAATATCGAGTTCGTTGACGCCAAGAAGCTAATTCAGGAGTTCAAGGAAGCAACCCCGGGATCCTGGAAGCCGGCCCTCATCCTCAAGGCCAAAGGAGAACAAAACAGAAAACCCAGAAGGTTACAGTCACTATCCCCAAGGGTAATGCCTGTGACCTAAGAGCAAATCAAGCGGAAGCTGAACCTAGGAGGTCACGAGCATGACCCCATTTGTAACGCCCGTGACCAATTTAAGAAGAATTTTGGCCAAAATTCCGAGAGCCGTCACGGGCGTGACGAGAGCTGGTAGCGCCCGTGACATTATCAAAGAAAAATTCCCAAGAGTTGTTTCCCAGGTGGTCACGGGCGTGACCTACAAGGGTAATGCCCGTGACCACAGCGAATTCCAGTGTGAAATTTTGAAATCGCCTCGTCACGGGCGTGACGAATGCTGGTCACGCCCGTGACGAGCTGGGATTACGTGATGTTTGGCGTTAAACAACTGTGTTTTATGTAATTTTCCCATTTTGTATTTAAGCTCGGACCTAATCTAAACCTAGCAGCCTTTAATTACTCTTCATCATTCCTCTTAGAAATTAATTTGCTCTCTTTGTACCTTAGATCTTTACTTAATTCTACTCTCAAACACTTTTATTTTGCATTAGTTCTAGATTATTACAATCAAGAAGCATTTATTTTGAAGATATATTATTCAAGCTTTGGATTTATCTTGTTTTTATTCCAGCAATCTTAGTTTTTATTTGGGTAGGTCTATTTCCTTCTTTGATTATTTATCTTAATTAGTTCCTTGTGATAAATTTTGTTGAGTTTCTTTCCTTAATATCATGTTTAGCTTCTTCACTTTAGATCTAATGATTTTAGTGCTAGTTAACATGTTTAGTGGCTAATTTCCTTAGGGTTTAAGGGGAGGTCTAGCCCCTAATGGGATCCCTTGTTCAAAGCTAGTTCTAGACATGGCATTAGGCTTTGACTATGAAGTTTTAATTTGAACACTCTATTGATAATGGGATTTAATGCGGTGAAAGTCTCCTTTAGAGTATTCGAATGGATATTCGAATAAATCCACATGAGAATAGTGGAGGAGTTCGGGTAGGGAAATTTGCACATCAAGCTCTCTAGGTGTGTCCTTAAAAGATTATTGGACAAACCTTGAGAGTTAAATTCGGGTATACTTCGAGAGAAGCCCCGAAGTGGCTTTACTTATGCAATATCCTAGCTTCTAGCTTGGTTTAGTGCTTTGTCCGAAACTGTTTTGTTCAAGGGCAACCATTAGGTGGCGAAAACCGACCCTAGAACCTATCTTTTCTCTGATTTTATCTAGAAATCTGTCTATGCTTCCCCCATCATTGATAAATCGTCGTTTTACCTTAAACTAAGTTTAATAGCGAAAGTTTGATTAAAAGAACCTTGCTCCCTGTGGATACGATAAACAAACCTTGGCTATATTATAGCTCGAACAAAATTGCACCGTTGCCGGGGAGCAAGCGCCTTTTTAATTTTAATTTCCCCTACGACGTTTAGTTTAAGTGACATTTACCTTGCTGAAGTCGAGTCTAGAGTCCCTAGGGCTACTTACGTCGTTTTCTTGGTTAGTACATGCGCAGGAGGGATCAAATACCACTCGTACCATTCGATCCAGAAATTGAAGCAACTGCGCGTCACAACAACGCCGCAAACGCCCGCAGGCGACTGCTCGAACGACAACAGCAAGAGGCAATGGCACAACCACCGGCAGGACCCCGTACCCTCCTTTCGTTCGCATCACCTCTGACGGGTACGGGAGGTTCCCCCATTGTTTTACCTGACCTCCGGGAAGCGTCAAGCCGAACTTTCTACATCTAATTGAGCAATCCAAGTTCCATGGACTTAGCTCGGAGAACCCCATCAACCACATCTCAAACTTTCTGGAGAGGTGTGGGATGATTCGGATGCACGGAGTTCCTGAGGAATACATCTACCTTAAGTTCTTCCCATTCTCTCTCGCTGGGAAGGCTCGGGGTTGGCTTGACAATTGTAATCCGAACACCTTTCGGACTAGGGACGCACTAAGCCAAGGCTTCTTAAGAAGGTTCTTCCCACCCATGGAGACAACTCGCTTACGAACAGAAATTGTAAATTCAAACAGCTACCGGGAGAATCTCTCTTTGAGGCCTCGGAGCGATACAAGGGATTCCAACGGGCATGCCCGCATCACAACCTCCCAGCTGAACTCATCTTGCATACCTTCTACGAAGGCCTCACTATGGCTACAAAGCAATCGGTCGATAATTCTTCGGGAGGTCTCTTCCTAAGCAAGACCCCCGATCAAGCAGATTCTCTGTTGGCCCAAATGGCAGAGAACGCATGCAACTGGAGAAGGAATTCAAAGGAGGTAACAAGCTGTGGTGAAAATGAGAACTTGAGTTATCTCATCAAGGACATGCAAAAGACGATGCATCAGCTCTCTCAAGATATGGCTGAGATGAAGACGACACGACAACTCAAGTCAGTCATGGAAGTTCAACCTTCCATTCCTTCATCTTCATCCAATTCAGGGCTACGTTGTGAGATATGCGGTGGAGGTCATTCAAATTTTGAGTGCCAAGCGGAGTTGGTATCTAATGAGCAAGCGAATGCTCTTTACAGAAACAACCTCTCATACCGCAACAATGATCCCATCCGCCCTCCAGGAAACCCATCCTATGTCCCTCACGGTTTTTCCCATCCCAACCAAGGCCAAAACCAATCACATCAAAACCAAAATCGCCCCCATCAACAAAGTCATCAATACCAAAACCAAGCATACAACCAAGCCCCCCAATCCTACCAACAACCCCCTCCACAAATGAACCAAGATATGGACTTCATGCAAAGGCATCTCAAGAATCAAGAGATGTTCAATGCCGCGCAGCTGAAACAAAACAAGGCTATTCAAGCTAGCCAAAGGATGTTGGAGACCCAATTGGCTCAGCTAGCCCAACAAGTCTCCAACTTTCAGTCTCAATCTTCCTCCAAAGGTTTGCCCAGTCAGCCCCAACAAAACCCAAAGGGGCATATCAATGCCATCACCTTGAGGAGCGGCAAAGAAGTTAAGGACCCAAAATTTGGAGTCGATCAAGGAACTGGAAAAGAAGTTGTAATTGGAGATACAACAGCTGAGGAGGAGGGAGTTGTTATTGGGGAGAAGGATGACAAGATGCAAGAAGTGGTCAAGGAAGATGAGCCGAAAGAGAAAGAGAAGGCGGTTGAGAAGGGAGAGAAGCCGATCACTCAACAAGCAAAACCTTACTCTCCTCCCGTTCCTTTTCCCCAACGCTTCACAAGAGTGAAGGAAGATGAGAAGTTTGCTAAGTTCATGGAGATCCTCAAAACTCTCCACATCAACATACCGTTCCTTGAGGCAATCACAAACATGCCATCTTACACTAAATTCCTCAAGGAGCTCCTCACCAACAAGAGAAGGATTGGAGAGAATGCAGTGGTATCTTTAACTCAAGAATGCAGTGCAATCATTGACAACAAACAACCTCCTAAAATTTCGGACCCTAGAAGTTTCTCCATCCCGTGCTCCATAGGGGATGTGATGATTAGCAAGGCCCTTTGTGACCTCGGTGCTAGCGTGAGTGTGATGCCGCACTCGATTTGCAAGAGATTGAAATGTCACGACCTTGTCCCCACTACAATCTCTCTTCAAATGGCCGACCGATCTATTCGGCGCCCGGTAGGAGTACTTGAAGATGCCCTAGTGCAAGTGGGAAAATTCTATATTCCATGTGATTTCATCGTACTGGATATGGCCGAAGATGCACAAATACCAATTATTTTGGGGCGGCCCATCCTAGCAACTGCCGGAGCCATGATCGACGTGAAAAATGGCAAGCTTTCTCTCTACATCGGAGATGAAAAGATAGAGTTCAACCTCCAAACTTCTATTGCCGCACCGTCGATTGAAGAGTCATGTTACCAAGTCGATATCATTGAAGAGTTGGTGGATGAAAAACTCAGCTCTTTGGTGGCCTTTGAAGACCCTTTGGAGGAAGCGTTGCTGGAAGCTTTTGAATGGGAAACCTTGGAAGGAGATGTAGCCTCCTATATGTCCATTCTTGACGAAGCCATGGAGTATTCTGGACCAGCATTGGAAGATGAGCTCATAGCAAATGTGGAAGAGCAAGAGCCAAAGGAGTTCATGGGAAGAAAGATGCCAGAAATTGAGCTCAAACCTTTGCCACCGTCCTTGAAGTATGAATTTCTTGGTCCCTCTGAGTCCTTTCCTTTGATCGTCAATGCTAACATCCAGGGCACTCAGCTTCAAAGTCTCCTTGATGTGCTTCGCAAGCACATCGGTGCCATTGGATATAGCATTGAGGACCTTAAGGGAGTGAGTCCTTCATTATGCATGCATAACATTGACCTTGAGACCGACCACAAACCCTCCAGGCAGCCACAAAGGCGATTGAACCCAAACATGCAAACAGTTGTCAAGAAAGAAGTTATGAAGCTACTTGATGCGGGTATCGTTTACTCCATCGCGAACAACGAGTGGGTGAGTCCCGTCCAAGTAGTACCTAAAAAGGGAGGGATGACTGTTGTAAAGAACGAAAAGAATGAACTAGTCTCAACTAGGACCATCACTGGCTGGCGTATGTGCATTGACTATAGAAAGCTGAACCACGTCACTAGAAAAGATCATTTTCCCCTCCCTTTCATCGACCAAATGCTTGAGAGGCTGGCTAGGCACTCTTATTTCTGTTATTTGGATGGATATTCTGGGTTTTTCCAAATCCCAATCCACCCAAATGACCAGGATAAGACTACCTTCACATGCCCGTATGGTACTTTCGCTTATCGAAGGATGCCGTTTGGGTTATGCAATGCCCTGGCCACCTTTCAACGCTGCATGATGGCCATCTTTTCAGACTTCATAAAGAGTATCATGGAAGTTTTCATGGACGACTTTGTTAGGTTTTAGGTTGTCTATTTCCTAAACAAATACAGATTAATTGGCGGAATATTATAACAGTTATAAACAATTAATCATAACAACTGCAGAGGCTTTAGTAATTATACCTGATCGCTAATTCCTGCTGAAGAAGAGGTAGACCTTCCTGATTCCAATGCTGAAAACCCTCCTCCAGATTCCAATGCTGAAATCCTCTACTGAAAAGTCCACGCAGCGCTCCAGGAACCCGATTACTAGATCGACCCGATCGAGACGAATCTCAATCTAAGATGTATGTGAGATAGTTTCAGGAAACTGATAGTTTTCCTGAAACTAGAACAGAGAAGGGAGAGAAGAACTTAGGAAACCACTCTGGTGTTTCTCTAAGAGTCGAAGGCAGATGGTGTGAAATAATCTCTCCCAGAGACCCCTTTATATAGTGTTTAGAAAACCTAGGGTTAGGGTTCAAAACCCTAAAGGGCCGAAAAAGAGCAACGACGCGATCTCTGGGCTCAACACGGTCCGTGTTGAACACTAGAAAGTCCAAATATTCGGCCCACGGTCAACACGGACCGTGGTGTCCCAACACGGACCGTGTTGGGTCAATACGGACCGTGTTAACCCCAATTCGGTCTGTGTTGGGCTGATTTTTCACAGAAATCGGTTTCCAACTTTTCTAAACTTGATACAATATCATTTAGGTTACATACATTGTTCCAGGGCACTGACTTGTGTGACCCAGTAGGACCAAATAATATAGTTGCAATTAAACATATTTAATTACTAATTATAGAGGTCTCTAGCAAGACATATAATTACTATATTACTTTGGTTTAAACTCCGTGTATATCGAACATTGTCGGGACATTCCCAACAATCTCCCACTTGTCCCACAAGTGTTCGATTCCTTGAATTCCCTTGTCACTTACTGTCTCTAGTTCGGATAAGGTAAGCTGATGTCATCCTTATGTAAGGTCCGAAACGTTCCTCGGTCTCCAAGTTTAGACTTTGAAAAAAACAGATGATCAACTATTGATTCAACTGAGCTCGGCCAAGCATTTTCAGTCCAATCTCACCGAGTGGCCAACGAGACAACTGTCCCTTATAGGGAGGACAATGCCATCTTGTTCAGACACACATTCTCACATGATCCAATCAGTAACCTGCATAATCGCCTTTATAGCCTCTGTTACGAAAGACGTTTGACGCGCTCCAAAGTCACGGCGGACCATGTAGTCTATGTATTGAACTCGGATTTAGGAATTTTGAGTAGTGAGAGATCTTATGACATTCCTAACTTAAAGAGCTCCCCGCGGGTCGATTCGTAGTTGTTCTCAACAGTACCCATGTGATTGATGTATGATGTCATCACATCACTATGATCACGAAACTTGATCATCACCTCAATCCTACATGCTAATTGTGTTGATATTATCACTGTTCCTATGTGATAATACAATTAGGAACCAGGTCGACTGTCGACCAAGACTAGCGTTATCAAGTTCACTAATGGGGTTTCAGAAATCGAACCTCATCCAATTTCCCATTTTGAATGCGCTAACCTTTTTGGACATTTACATAATTCTAAACCACAATTGATGTAAATTTTGGAATCTTATTCTCAATGATGAATCAACAATGTCATAATTCATGAACGATTCATGCAAATTTGACTTGTTAATATTCCGGAATGTGTTTAATACCTATTGCCCATGCATGACTATCATGCTATAACTACAACAGGGGTTTAGTACATAATACTTGCAATGAACCTCGTACATATACCATCTCACTAATGACCTTTCATATAGGAAGATATTTCCGGAACAAATGTTTGGATTCATAGTGAGCTTCTCTTCCTTTGCTTGAGTGATGGCTCCTATCAATAAGGCTTCATTTCTCTCGCAAGGCTAGAAACATCACCCAGTTCTAAAAACGAACTTCGCAATCCTAACAGTTTCTGCCACAACTTCTAAAGTCGTGTCATACTTGTCTTATTTATATAATTAACCGTATGTCATGTTAGGAACTTCTTCCAGTTCACCTCAATACCACTCAAAACATATTGTATAATTTTCTCTGACATTTCAGATAATCATATTTCTCTGCATGAGTGTAGCATCAATGCAACTCTTCACACTTAGCTTTTATCAACCACTTTAGACTTAGGACACATCCTTAGTTTTGCTTATACATATACAATGTATATGTTATGTTGGACTTTGAACATCTCATGGCATATATTAATCTCACGCCTGAAGCATGAGTTATATTTCTCATCCTTCTTAGAACTTCTGATTGTTTTTGAGACAATCAAATTCCGTAAGGACATACCATGATTTTGGAAATTAATCCATTCTCGAAGTGAGTTGAACTATTCAACACCTAGTTAACTTTGATTCAAACAATCAAAATCTTTAATCTATCATTATAGATCTAGTCTCCAATAAAATTCTTAGCCCCACCAATCCTTCACTTTGAAAATTATTTCCAAGTCAACCTCAGTAGAAGTAACATTGGAATATTTCTTCTTAGTATGCAGTATGTCAATCACATACGATATCAGAAAACGCATTGCTCCCACTGAACTTCTTGTAAACACAATATTATCTTTGGCACTTCCCAGTATGTCAAACCTTTTTGATATCCTGGTCAAGAAGGTCAATGATTCCAACTCCTAGAAGCTTCCTTAAGACCACAGATGGTCTCTTGAAGTTTACAAGTATTCCAACAAAAGACCACTCAGTTGTGTCAAGTACACACCTTTCTTCAAAATCTAATTTTGAAGTCAGTCTTGATGTCTATCTTAATGAACCCATGTTTTGCCTTAAAACCCTCATATGCCTGATGGCTCACACCTTCAGACAAATCAACCAAGTCCTAAACTTAGTTGAATACATGGAATCCATTTTAGACTTGGTTGCATGGAATCTTGATTTACTTAAAGTTTCTTTGATGTAGGTAGAGTCATTACTTTCTAAAAGTAACATCTCACGTTCATCCATAGAAGATCGATATCTTTGTGGTGTGAGTTGTTTACCTGACCTTGCTTGGAGTAATGTTCATGACATCCTCTCCTCAACATTTTGAGAAACTTCAACTGCCTCAACCTTGTTCTTAATTTTCCGACAAATAGGAAAATATGAACTAGGATCAAGTAGCGGAGTTTTATGTGATGATTATAGTGTTTTGTGTCTCTCGAACTTCGGTGAGTTCAAAATCTCTCCCACTCTTTCTTTTAGAAAATAACATATTCTCTAAGAAGAAAGTATTTTGAGACACAAACACTTTTCTCTACAACAGTTTGTAGAAGTGATACTCCTTTCTTTCAGAAGACGGTTCAAGAACCTCTCTTCTCCTAATGCTTCCGATAATCTTTATTCAGTAATTACAGCTATGGTTAATTGCGTGTATCCCCAAAAGGTAATCGGCAATGTTTGACTCAACCATCATTGATCACACCATATCTAATAAGGTGTGATTCCTACTCTTAGATACGTCATTGAGATGTCGTATTCTTAGAGGAGAGAGTCATGAAACAATTCCATATTCTCTTGAATGGTCAATGAAATCTTTGGCTCAAATACTCACCTCCTCAATCTAATTGAAGGGTTTTGATTTTCTTGACAAGTTGGTTTTGTACTTCACTTTGAAACTCTTTGAACATTTTCAAAGGATTTGGACTTGTGGCGTATTAAGTAGATATACCCATATCTACTAAAAAATCGTCACTGAAAGTGATGAAATGTACAACAAACCTTCTTTTAGCACTAGTGCTCATAGGCCCACATACATCAGTATGTATGTATCTTAATAAGTCATTAGCTTGTTCACCAATTCCAATAAAAGGTGATTTTAGTCATCTTACTCATCAGACATGCTTTGCAAACATTGAACTTTTCAAAGTTTAGGTTTTCCAAAATCCTGCACTATGCAGTTTCTGAATACATTTCTGATTAATATGACTTAAGCTTATAGTGCCATAATTATGTTTCATTTGAGTCATTTGTTCAAACTCCTAGCTCAACCATTAGCATCCTTTCGATCTTATCTAGGTGCTCTCATTGTTTCGCCAAGACTACTTCATTTTGGAAATCTTTAAACTATTTTAACATTCCAGCTTCAGATGAATCTCACAGACATGAATCACCATGTGTTATTTTATTCATCCTTGAAGATTTGAAGTAATCCATCTCTTGTACTTGTGCTCAATTGGACTACATACATCCATATGCATGAGTGTTTGTTGGCACGTTCACCCTTTCTTATAAAAGGTACAATCATGCTTTGCAGACATCACATGTTTCAAAGTCTTATCATTCAAAAGTCTATCACTGTGACGCTCGAATGCGCCCGATTTGCATGACTTAATAGATAGTTACAAGTTTTATGTTTGAACAAGGGTTATTCCTTTTAAACCTTTTGGTTTCGATGTGTTGGGTGTGTTTATCCGAGATCCTCTCTCTCTCTCTCTAATTGAGAGTAAGAAACATTTATAATGAGAACATAGAATCACCTATATATTTCTCTTATAGGTCTTGAGGAAATGGATAAACAACCAACTCTTCATAAGGAACTACAACTAATTGTATGTTCCTATTTGTAGGCTGACTCTCATCCTTCAAAGCACATCTACTTTGCTGTGGATACTGCACATTTGCATGAATGCGAGTTTCACAGCCGGTATCTTATACTCAAAGTGGGTTTAATAAGGATAGTGTGTATCATATACACATTTGCCTAGAATTGAAATCATATCTCAAGTCTTTCTTATAGTTATTCACGCTCCCAGTGTCATACATGATCTGGTTGTTAACCGATTGCTGTCATTGGTTGGGTATGTACAACTGTTTGGCCTTACCTTTCCTTTGACTTCTTGTCTTTGATAGATTTCTTAAATCTTTATTTTGCCTTTGACTAAAAGACTATCTTTGGTCGCCAATCTTTTGGCTAAAGGGGATCTGAGGTTTCTTATGTTTTAAAATAGTCAAATTATTTCAGAACATAAGTGCCATCAATTGGCCTTTATCTACCTTAACCGAGACTATCTGGTTATTGGTTTCATATTTGTCAACTCTAACTAGTTCGATAAACTTGTTTGAGTTGGTAATATTGAAATCATTCCTCTAATCTTCAAACATTTTGAAGTTAAAGTTGTATGAATACTATGACATTACATGTATTCATTTGGCTTGATTGACCTCTTAATATTGATGCCTAGCTCAATGTTATATCAAAGACATATTTCTTTTAATTTGCCCTCAAGACAATCTTGCGATGGCAATGCCAATTAAGGAATTGGTGTTAATTGTTTTTCTCTTTCTCAAGGAGAAAACAATATATTATTAGTGGTGAGTGAAAAGACATAAACAATTCTACGAGACAAGTAGGTTCATTTTATTCATCAAAACAAATTAAACTAATTTTAATTTCAAATCAAAACACTTTATCAACTCTCACTTAGTGTTTTAATTTAACCAAGACCCACAAGACCCATGGCTTCAAGTGGACTTTGGCCCAACAAAACTTGGTTCCATGTTGTCTTTGGTGGATCATCTCATGATCGATCATTCAAAAATGACTCTTGGCAAGAAATTTGTATCGAATACAATATTTCTCTTCCTCTGCTCTTGGCCCAAAACTATTTTGATAGCCAATTTGAATTGACCTAGCTCCCACCCTACTTATTAATGATGGACAAATAATTCGCTTTGGCTTTCTTTATTTGTCCATCTAAGTGGTGTTTCGGTAGGTTGAGCAATAATTCAATTATGAGAGTAGGTTTTATTATCCTAAGCATGCAATTCTAGGTGAACTCTTTCGAAAAGCATAAAAGGCATAATAAAACATGCAATAACAAAATTAAAGCATAAGTAAAACCCCTAGTATGGCCACCTAGACTCAATCAACTAATTTAACTAAGCCTTGATAGTCTTCAAGAAAGCCTTCTTGGGTCATGCAACTCCATTGGATGGACTCCCACTCGAATCACCACCTCTATTTGCTGTTAGGCTCCCACTCAATTTGATGTCTCCAATTACAACCAATTTACAATTTGGACCTCATGATTGAGAATAAACTTAACTGAAATTTTAAATTTAATTTAAAGACGGTACGCAGACCGTATTTCACCCAACCCGGTACGCAGACCGGTAAAACCGACTATCTATGGCCATACTAGAAGCACATGCAAACATGTAATATTGCAATAATTATATCAAATATAACACATGCTTAAATAACAAATTATAAAGGCACATAAATAATTGCAATATAACACATAAGGAAATAAGTACTAAATAAAATTTCCTAAAAGGTTTGCATGATTAATAAAGAAAATAAAATCCAAATTTTATCTTAGTTACCTAAACAGATTTAGGATTTTATACCTACACATACAAAATACTTGAATTTCTTAAAATCAAGGAGTCTAAAAGATACTATATCTTTCAAAATTATTTGTAAGTTTCCTAAATTTTACAAAGTAATAGATTTTATGCCTATTATCTGATTTAGTAGTAATAGGATTTAATAATTAATTTCTAAAATTAATTACAAACCCTAAAATATACGAATTCACCAAAACTGCTGGCAACACGGTCCGTGTTGAACTAACACGGTCCGTGTTGCTTCCCAGTTTCGGTTAATTTCGTGAATGAAAAACTTAAATAAAACTATCGTAACTTATCGAATTTAAAGGTTCCATATCGCAGTGTTATCTAATAACCCAATATGAATATTTTTCAGAATTTTAACAATTTTCAAAAGATTGTAAAATTTTAGGGAATTAAACATTTTTAATTCTCTATTTAAGAGGAAAATAACAGTCCGATAAGTTTAAAAAATCAAATTTTTATAATTTTCCCATACAGTAGGTTCATCTAATATGCTACTGTAATAATTTCAGATTTTTATCAAATTTCGAAAATTAGAGTAAAACTCAGAAAAGTAAACAATTGTACTTTTCTATTAATCTGAAAATTAAAAGAAAATTAGTAAACGATTTCGAAAATTCACGAAAATTTTATCCATAACAGAATGGTTACCCAATAACCTACTGCAAAATTTTCAGAAGTTTTTGAGTTCGTTTGATAGTTTATTTCAATTTTTCATGTTTACGGTAAACAAACTAAATCAGAAAATCAATTCTACAAAACCTTATTTTGCGAATTTAAACCTATTTCATGCATTGCCTACTGTTTAACAACATTAAACGTGATTGCTTCTAAAACATTCAAAATTAAATCGAGTTCATGTTATATTTATCAATTAAACAAACATAAAATCGATTAATTAAAGGCAATAAGAAATAAGCAATGACAAAGCATGAAATTTTACAATAAAATTTCAGATTTACTATCAAGAACATTACAACTTTCATAAAGATTCAAAATTTAGGCATAAATCTATTCTAGCATATTCATAATATAATTCAACTATTGACAAAATTAATTATGAATACAAGTACAATACTTTAGCATGCAATTGGTGGCTCTGATACCACTGTTAGGTTTTAGGTTGTCTATTTCCTAAACAGATACAGATTAATTGGCGGAATATTATAACAGTTATAAACAATTAATCATAACAACTGCAGAGGCTTTAGTAATTATACCTGATCGCTAATTCCTGCTGAAGAAGAGGTAGTCCTTCCTGATTCCAATGCTGAAAACCCTCCTCCAGATTCCAATGCTGAAATCCTCTACTGAAAAGTCCACGCAGCGCTCCAGGAACCCGATTGCTAGATCGACCCGATCGAGACGAATCTCAATCTAAGATGTATGTGAGATAGTTTCAGGAAACTGATAGTTTTCCTGAAACTAGAACAGAGAGGGGAGAGAAGAACTTAGGAAACCACTCTGGTGTTTCTCTAAGAGTCGAAGGCAGATGGTGTGAAATAATCTCTCCCAGAGACCCCTTTATATAGTGTTTAGAAAACCTAGGGTTAGGGTTGAAAACCCTAAAGGGCCGAAAAAGAGCAACGGCGCGATCTCTGGGCTCAACACGGTCCGTGTTGAAACAACACGGTCCGTGTTGAACACCAGAAAGTCCAAATATTCGGCCCACGGTCAACACGGACCGTGTTGACCCCAATTCGGTCCGTGTTGGGCTGATTTTTCACAGAAATCGGTTTCCAACTTTTCTAAACTTGATACAATATCATTTAGGTTACATACATTGTTCCAGGGCATTGACTTGTGTGACCCAGTAGGACCAAATAATATAGTTGCAATTAAACATATTTAATTACTAATTATAGAGGTCTCTAGCAAGACATATAATTACTATATTACTTTGGTTTAAACTCCGTGTATATCGAACATTGTCGGGACATTCCCAACAGACTTCTCCGTCTATGGTAACACCTTCGAGAGCTGTATGAAAAATCTCGAAACAGTGTTATCAAGATGTAAAGAAGTCGATCTTGTGCTCAATTGGGAGAAGTGCCACTTCATGGTCCAAGAAGGAGTTGTACTTGGCCATGTGGTGTCTCAGAAAGGTATCGATGTCAATCGAGCTAAGATCGAGGTTATCGAGAAACCAACACCCCCGACCTCCGTGAAAGGGGTGAGAAGTTTCCTTGGTCACGCGGGTTTTTACCGCTGGTTCATCAAGGACTTCTCTAAGGTAGCGAGGCCTCTAACTTAACTCCTCGCCAAAGATACTCCTTTTGTGTTTTCTAACGAGTGTCTTGAGTCGTTTCAGAAGATCAAACAGGCACTCATCTCAGCACCCATCATTCAACCGCCCGATTGGAGCCTTCCATTCGAAATCATGTGCGACGCAAGTGACTATGCAGTAGGGGCGGTATTGGGACAAAGAAAAGACAAAAAGCCATACGTCATCCACTATGCAAGCAGAACCCTAGACGATGCTCAACGAAACTACACCACAACTGAGAAGGAACTTCTAGCGGTGGTCTTTGCTATTGAGAAGTTCCGACAATATCTCCTATGCTCCAAAGTGGTCGTGTTCACTGACCACTCGGCCCTCAAATACTTGTTGGAGAAGAAGGACGCCAAACCACGCCTTATTCGATGGGTTCTTCTCCTTCAAGAGTTCGATTTTGAGATACGGGACAAAGCCGGCATGCATAATGTGGTGGCAGACCACCTTTCCAGGATTATGGTTGAGCACAAGGACCCTCCAATCGATGATTCATTTCCGGATGAACATTTGATGGCCATGCAAAATGAAGAGTTGCCGTGGAACGCAGACATAGTCAACTTCTTGGTGGTTGGAGTCCTAACCCCAAACCTACCCTACCACCAAAAGAAAAAGTTTCTCCACGATGCGAAATCCTACTATTGGGATGACCCCTATCTCTTCAAGCTGTGCAATGACGACATTTACCGGAGATGTGTGCATCAACAGGAAGCTACCTCGATCATTGCTCATTGCCACGATCTACCTTGTGGAAGACATGGAGGTCCTTCTAAAACAGCGGCTAAAGTACTTCAAGTCGGCTACTATTGGCCAACACTCTTCAAAGATGTCAATGCTTACGTGAAGGCATGTGACAAATGCCAAAGAGCTGGAAACATCTCTAGAAGGAATGAGATGCCCCTCAACTACATTCTAGAAGTTGAAATCTTTGATGTTTGGGGCATCGATTTCATGGGACCTTTCCCATCCTCTAAGGGAAACAAGTACATCTTGGTGGCCGTCGATTATGTTTCAAAATGGGTAGAAGTAGTGACAAGCATTGGTTGTGATGCCCGGGTCGTTTCGAAGCTCTTCAAGAAAGTCATTTTCCCTCGCTTTGGAGTACCTCGAGTGGTGATTAGCGATAACGGGCCCCACTTCATTGAGAAGAAGTTTGAAGCTCTCCTCACCAAGTACGCTATTTCTCATAGAAGGGGTCTAGCTTACCACCCTCAAACTAGCGGCCAAGTGGAAGTGTCAAATCAAGAAATCAAACAAATTCTGGAAAAGACAGTCGCTAGTTCGAGGAAGGATTGGTCGGACAAGCTTGATGATGCTTTATGGGCATATAGAACGGCATTCAAGACTCCCATTGGCACTACTCCATATCGTTTGGTGTATGAGAAGCCTTGCCACTTTCCGGTGGAACTTGAATATAAGACATACTGGGCAGTGAAGTGCCTCAACTTCGATATGAAGGCAGCTTGTGAGAAAAGGCTATTCCAACTCAACGAGCTCGAGGAGATTCGAAGGGACGCCTACGAAAACAATCGGATCTACAAGGAGAAGATGAAGACTTGGCACGACAAGAACACCATGAAAAGAGAGTTTCATGAAGGGGAGTTGGTACTGTTATTCAACTCTCGGCTGAAGATTTTCTCGGGGAAACTCCGCTCTAGATGGTCAGGGCCCTTCAAGGTATTCAAGGTTCACCCCTTTGGAGTAGTGGAAATCGGCAAGGACGATGGTGAAAAGTTCAAAGTCAATGGTTCAAGGCTGAAACCATACTTGGAAGGGCAGGAAATTGAGGTTGTAAAGTCCTGCATGCTTCCGGGCATTTCGCAAGAAGAGTGAGCAAATTCTATGGTCAGGCTCGGGACCTAAAACAAGCGCTTCTAGGGAGGCAACCCTTGTTTTATTCCATTATTTTGTTTTCTTTTATTTTTATCCCTTTCTCTGAGATTGAGTGACATGGGGCAAGAGTTTGAAAAAAAAAGGAGTCTCAGAAAGAACAAGTGTGGGGGTTCAAAGATTTGATTCGTTTGAAGTTGAAAAAGAGAGGAGTGTGCATAAATTTCTGAGTGGAAGGAGACGTTTTGGAGATATACTTAGGTGTAAAGGAGCTCGGGATAGAGATTGAAAGTCAAAAAACTTGAAGGCACTGAAATCCAGGTGGTCACGGAGGTCACTGGCTGAGGTAGCGCCCGCTACCCCACTGCGACAAAATTCGCATTTCTAGAGGTCACGGGCGTGACAAGCCTTGGTAGCGCTCGTGACACCGTCCCAGCAATTTGTCGAAACCCAGGTCGTCACGGGCGTGACGAGACCTGGTCACGCCCGTGACGGTTACTGTAGACGGGAATTATAACCCAGTTTCGCGATTTTCGGCCTCATTTTTCCTTCATTCTCTCTCGCCCGTGACTCCACTCTCTCACAAGAACCCTAGCTCCCTCATCCTCTTCCTCCTTCCCCTTCACTCCATCTCTAATCTCTTTCAATCCCTCTCAAATTCCCTAAAATCCTACTCAAATTCTCCAATCTTCACCTTCTCAAACCCTAATTTCACCTCAATCTTCTTTCTCATCCACCACCACTCAAATCCCCAACCCCCACAACAACCACAGTCACCGGCGCCGCCACCACCTTGAACCATCACCACCACCACTTTTCTCTCTCTAGAACCAAAACTCCAACCTTTGTGAGCTGGGTGCTAGAGAAAGAACAGTCTTCCCTAACCTCCTCCATCCTTCAGATTTGTAACTGTTTTGAGCAACCCGGTGAAAAATGGCAAGCACAAGTCGATCTAAGCGCCAAAGGCAGGCTCAATCCGGCCTCGGTTCTGTTTCTGGTAGGGGACCACCACAGGCCTCTCAAGGTATGGCTCCACTTATTCGTTCTGAATCTGAGCCCATGGTTGTATTAGACCCTTCTAGGATCTAGTTTTGTGTCGATTGGCACCGAGAGAAGGGCAATAAGTTCAGGACTAGGAAGATCGTCGTCCCGTTTGTCTATCATGATGAGACATATCGGGAAATGAACCTGAAGCCTAGTCTAGACCATTTATTTGGGATCCTTGGGTGGCAGAACTTTATGAGAACCAGAACTAGAGTGTATGATCAGGTCGTTCTTGAATTTTTAAGTTCACTGCAAGTTGAACGACCGACCCGGGATGACGCCGAGTTGAGTTTTTAGATTAATGGGCGTCTCGTTCGGCTGACCTTAAATGAATTGAGCGAAAAGTTACAATTACCGGCGGGTGGCCTTCCCGCGGTGGCAATTGACAACTTCCCGGCTAATAGGGCCATGAAGCTTTTGACATGCCGGGTTAGGGCCGATGTCGCTACTTTTGGCTCCCGTCACCGGTATTTTGACCCCAAGCGCACCAAGGCCCGGGACTTCAGAAATCCCGTCGTTCGATATCTCCATCGCCTGATCACCAACTCGGTGGTCGGGCGTGATGAGGGGCGTAACAATGTCCGCAAGGCGGACCTTTTCATCATTTTCAACGCCTTGCTCGAACGGCATATTAACACGGCCTCGGTGATCCTCCACCAACTTCATGAGATCTCTCGGGCGACCTGGAAGAACACGATAGCCATGGGTCACATCATTTCCCATATTGCGGAACGATGTGGCTTCGGGCCATATATGAGGAGGGAAGCCCCGCATTTCGAGTGTCAACCCTTGGATGGTGTTCGGCTCATAAACATGAAGATTTTCACGCAAGGTCGAATGCTCGTCCATTATGTGCACGGCACGAAACCACGACGCCAAACCGAATTCGATTTTCGGGTGAGTACGGCTCGCATTGATGTCGAAATCAAACACATGGTCTCGCGAGCTCGCATGTGGCCGTGATCCAAGCGACCCCTTAGCCAAAGCGAGGACGAAGGAGCCTCAGGAGGAGTGAAGAAGAGGAGGAGAGCGAGGGAGAAGAAGAAGAAGAGGAGAGCGAGGGAGAAGAAGGGCAAGCACAAGCACCTTCCCGCATGAGTGCGGTGGACTTTTCTGCTATGTCCTCCCAACTCAACAACATCTATGCCGAAATCCAAGATATCCGCACCCTCCAACAACGGGACCACGCCATCTTGGAGAACCTCCAAGCCAGGGTGCAACAGCATGACGAGATCCTCAATGACCTCCGCTACGGCTACTATAGCGGAGGCGGTCAGCGTCCGCCCTATGGATGGTTTCCTCCAGTTGGCTACTACCCTTCAGATCAACCCCCTCCCGGGGGTTCTGGTCATCAGTGATTGTAAGAATTCCCCTTCCCTAATCTCATTAGTTGATTATATTGCCTATGCATGACAAATGTGGGGGGGTAATTACTTTGCTCGGTTGGGTTTGGGTCGTGTCGTTGGGGGTAGGAGCTCCTTTCTCCCCCTAGTATTTAAGGCCATAAGAATGGAAATTAAAATTGTGCTTTATGGTGTGTCGTAGTCTGCACTTCCTCAAGTGCGTGATTTCTGTGGAGTTTTTCTCACCGGTTTCCGCTCAACAACATCGAGCATTAAACCAGCCATATCCCCGGCAACGGCGCCATTTTGTTCGAGCTATAATATAGCCAGGGTTTGTTTATCGTATCCACAGGGAGCAAGGTTCTTTTAATCAAAACTTTCGCTACTAAACTTAGTTTAAGGTAAAACGACGAATTATCAATGATGGGGGAAGCAGAGACAGATTTCTAGGTAAAATCAGAGAAAAGATAGGTTCTAGGGTCAGTTTTCGCCACCTAATGGTTACCCTTGAACAAAACAGTTTCGGACAAAGCACTAAACCAAGCTAGAAGCTAGGATGTTGCATAAGTAAAGCCACTTCGGGGCTTCTCTCGAAGTATATCCGAATTTAACTCTCAAGGTTTGTCCAATAATCTCTTAAGGACGCACCTAGAGAGCTTGATGTGCAAATTTCCCTACCCGAACTCCTCCACTATTCTCATGTGGATTTATTCGAATATCCATTCGAATACTCTAAAGGATTATGTTTGAGTAGATGTAATGGATTTTCACCGCATTAAATCCCATAATCAATAGAGTGTTCAAATGAAAACTTCATAGTCAAAGCCTAATGCCAATTCTAGAACTAGCTCTGAACAAGGGATCTCATTAGGGGCTAGACCTCCCCTTAAACCCTAAGGAAATTAGCCACTAAACATGTTAACTAGCACTAAAATTATCAGATCTAAAGTGAAGAAGCTAAACATGATATTAAGGAAATTAAAGAAACTCAACAAAATTTATCACAAGGAACTAATTAAGATAAATAATCAAAGAAGGAAATAGACTTACCCAAATAAAAACTAAGATTGCTGGAATAAAAACAAGATAAATCCAAAGCTTGAATAATATATCTTCAAAATAAATACTTCTTGATTGTAATAATCTAGAACTAATGCAAAATAAAAGTGTTTGAGAGTACAATTAAGTAAAGATCTAAGGTACAAAGAGAGCAAATTAATTTCTAAGAGGAGTGATGAAGAGTAATTAAAGGCTGCTAGGTTTAGATTAGGATCAAGCTTAAATACAAAATGGGAAAATTACATAAAACACAGTCGTTTAACGCCAACATCACGTAATCCCAGCTCGTCACGGGCGTGACCAGCATTCGTCACGCCCGTGACGAGGCGATTTCAAAATCTCGAACTGGAATTCTTCACTGTGGTCACGGGCATTACCCTTATAGGTCACACCCGTGACCACCTGGGAAACAGCTCTTGGGAATTTTTCTTCGATAACGTCACGGGCGCTACCAGCTCTCGTCACGCCCGTGACGACTCACGGCATTTTGGCCAAAATTCTTCTTAAATTGGTCACGGGCGTTACAAATGGGGTCACGCCCGTGTCCTCCTAGGTTCAGCTTCCACTTGATTTGCTCTTAGGTCACGGGCATTACCCTTGGGGGTAGTGACCGTGACCTCGTGGGTTTTTTGTTTTGTTCTCCTTTGGCCTTGAGGATGAGGGCTGTTCGGTCTCATTTCGAGCCGAATTAATATCTTTTATAAGAGATTTTTGCTTGTCTTTAATAATTAATTTAGGATTTTTATTATGTTTTTACTCATTTAGTAATTTTATTAGGTTTTATGTAATTTTACTAATTTTGTTGCTATTATTGATAATAATAAATAAAAATAATAAGATGAAAATAAAAATTAGAAAATCAATTAAATAAAAACCTAAACTAAAACCTTATTCTCCAGCCCAAACCCTCTTCCTTTCTTCTTACCCTTCGGCCCACAATGCCAAAACCCAATCCAATTCTCACCATCTAGCCCAACCCTTACTCTATCCAAACCCTAGTACCCTCCTACCCACCCGTTTCCCCTCCCTTTTCCCAGCCAACAAAAACCCACCCCTAAACCCTAATTCACTCTCATTTTCCCATTTTCTCTTTCTCACTCATCCTCACCGTTTCTCTCTCTAATCTTCTGATTCATTTTCTTCTTCTTCTTCTATGGTGCGATCTGCACCTTTCTCCCTCTTCCTTCTTTATTTTTTTCTTTCTCCCATCTCCTTATGTCTCCCTTTCTCTGGTTTCTCACATGCCCGACATACATCCATATCTCCATCATCATTCTTATCATCTCATCTTTTTCTTTTATCAATTTTCTTATTCTATCCCTAACTTTATTTTCTTTTTGCAGGAAACATGCTCGATCCACCATCTCCATCATCATTTTCTTAAGTGCGATTACAACTCATTCAAGGCTGTCCGGATGTAGATCAAAGATCGAAGTTCAAGTATAAAAGGAGAAGAAGAATTGGTAGAAGGTGGCGAAATCCGGAAGGTCGATTTGGGGGGTGACAACCCAAATCGTCATTCTAGGGTTCGTTGTAGGTTTAATTTCGTTTTACAAATTTCATTTCCAGAATCTACTTTGAATGTTTGAAATCTTCGATTCTAGGTTTATGCTTGTAATTCTTGCGAATTTTGTTATTCTGGGTTGATGTTTGTTGATTATGCTTTTGAATTTTGGGTATTCGATTCTGGGATTTTGATTTGGAGTTGAATGTTTTGCTCAATTTTGAATAGATGTAATGTTCGAATTTCTGGAATGTTTTGTGTTGAAGTTATGTTAATTTCTGGAAATTGTTGGTGAATTTCGCAGTTGATTTCTGAGTATTGAGATGAATTTGGTTTGATTCTCTGTTTTCTCTGTTTCTTCCTCTGATTCTCATCTTTCTCTGTTTTGTTTTTTTTTGTTCCTGTTCGTCGATCTGGGCAGGGGATTCAATCCCTTTTGTTTCTTTTCTTCTTCCCTGATGTTTGTTTCGGTCAGTTAGTTTTCATTAGATAGCTGTTAGTAATTTTTATTATAGTATAAGTTGGTTTTAGTTATTAGTAAATTAGATTAATATTATTAGGAATTTAGGATTAAATAGTTTAGGTAATTTTAGTTGGGTTCGTCATTAGACATGGTTAGTAATTTGATCCGGTAAAGTTTTATTAGAACTATGTTAATTAGTCTTTAAGGGTTATATTAGTGTTGGTAAGGTTTCATTAATTTTTTTTAGGGTTGTTTCAAGTGTTAGAGAAAATTCCTTTAAAGTTCTCATTAGATTAGTAACAAAAAAAATAAAAATAATCCAATGCACAATTTAGTGAGGAGGAGGATTAAGGGTTCATAAATTCTCCTTCGGGTGAAGATTTGGGAATTCTTAATAATCTAAATCACAAACCTTCTTGTTTGTTATGAGTAAAGTACAACTGAAGTTTAGTTCATCAAAGGCATGATTTCTTGTTCCCAATTTCATTATTAGAAGTTAGTTTTATTGTTTTCGTATTTGTTACTTTCAATATCAATCTTAGTTTAGTTTTTATTTCTTGTCAACTTTAATTTTGTTTATTTCTTTACTTAATGTTTTCTTTAGTTTTTACTACTTTCAATTCATATTAGTTAGTTTATTTAAATTATTTACTGCTTTCCGGATATGTAAACTCTCTTACGCAAACCAATATCTTGATAACCTAAAAACCCATCCCTGCGGATACGACAACCCTTAGGAATTTTTATTCCTAAAACCCCCCTAAAACTACAAACGAACAAAATCATTTTTTCGGTTGTAGTTTTAGGGGGTTTTTAGGAACAAGATATTGCTAAGGGTTGTCGTATCCGCAGGGATGGGTTTTAGGTTATCAGGAAATTGGTTTGCGTAAGAAAGTTTACATATGCGGAAAGCAGTAAATAATTTAAATAAATTACACTAATATTAGTTGAAAGCAATAAAGACTAATGAAAACATTGGATAAAAAGGTGAAATAAAACTACTATGAATGGAAATAACTCTAAACTAATAATTGCGATTAAAAGTCATAAACACGAAAATAATATAACTAAGTTTAATAATGAAATTGAGAACTAGAAATTATACCTTTGAAGACCTAAACTTCACTTGAACTTTCTTTGAACAAACTAAAAAGCTTGTGATTTAGATTACTAAGAATCCCCAAATCCTCACTTAAAGGAGAATTTGTGAACCCTTAATCCTCTTCTCCACTAAAAGTTGGAAGTTTTTGTGATTAAAACTAATAGGATTTAAATAGCAGATATTAATGATAAAACTAAAGGGAACGAAAAACTTAGGGAAATCACACAAAATCAATATCTAAAACAACCTTTAAGCAAAACTAAACAAATCAATTGATCAACTGAAAATCAATATATAAAACTACACATGGCCCAAAACAGGCCCATTTGCTGGCTATGTACCAATCTGACTTAAAATACAAATTCTAACCACTAATCCTAAACTAATCCTATTACCTAAACTAATAACAGGGGAAAGTGAGAAGCAAAAATTAATTATTAAAGACAAGTACTAAAGAGGATAAATAACTTTAAGAAAATTACACAAAACCAACAATACTACCTAATGTTTACTTAACTGAAGTAAAACATAATCAAAGGAAAGGAAATTAACACCTAATATCTACTACCTTCTAGGAAAACAGGGGATTGAAATAGAAAACATAACAGAAGAAGAAAAGAAGAGAAGGAGGAAACAGAGGAAAGAATAGAACCCATCCCTGTCATTCATTTACAGAATTGAGGAATCGAGCATTCAATCAACCAAAGAACAATTCATTCGGAACATGCAAAGACAAAATAATAACCAGATTCGAACATAAAATCGAATACATTTAGACCTAATACATATCATCAATGCCCAGAACTTTTACGAACCAAATATCGCATCAATATCAATTTGAAATCAGATTCAAACTCAGAAATCAATCGACAAGAACAAAAATCGACTATCAATACCGAACAAAAACCCAGAATCGAAAGGAAGTAAAAATAGAGATTAGAATTCGGAGAATAAAAGCAAGAATCAAACCAACTTAAATCGGAAGATTACTAAACTCGAAATTTCAAATAATCAAAATATATTGTTGAAATGAAAATTGCAAAACTAGAATAACCTAATTCGAACCCTAGAATTCGTTTGGGTTGTCACCCCCCAATTCGAGCTTCCGGATCTCCTGTGTCCCTTTCTCTGGTTTCTCACATGCCCGACATACATCCATATCTCCATCATCATTCTTATCATCTCATCTTTTTCTTTTATCAATTTTCTTATTCTATCCCTAACTTTCTTTTCTTTTTGCAGGAAACATGCTCGATCCACCATCTCCATCATCATTTTCCTAAGTGCGATTACAACTCATTCAAGGCTGTCCGGATGTAGATCAAAGATCGAAGTTCAAGTATAAAAGGAGAAGAAGAATTGGTAGAAGGTGGCGAAATCCGGAAGGTCGATTTGGGGGATGACAACCCAAATCGTCATTCTAGGGTTCGTTGTAGGTTTAATTTCGTTTTACAAATTTCATTTCCAGAATCTACTTTGAATGTTTGAAATCTTCGATTCTAGGTTTATGCTTGTAATTCTTGCGAATTTTGTTATTCTGGGTTGATGTTTGTTGATTATGCTTTTGAATTTTGGGTATTCGATTCTGGGATTTTGATTTGGAGTTGAATGTTTTGCTCAATTTTGAATAGATGTAATGTTCGAATTTCTGGAATGTTTTGTGTTGAAGTTATGTTAATTTCTGGAAATTGTTGGTGAATTTCGCAGTTGATTTCTGAGTATTGAGATGAATTTGGTTTGATCCCCTGTTTTCTCTGTTTCTTCCTCTGATTCTCATCTTTCTCTATTTTGTTTTTTTTTTGTTCCTGTTCGTCGATCTGGGCAGGGGATTCAATCCCTTTTGTTTCTTTTCTTCTTCCCTGATGTTTGTTTCGGTCAGTTAGTTTTCATTAGATAGTTGTTAGTAATTTTTGTTATATTATAAGTTGGTTTAAGTTATTAGTAAATTAGATTAATATTATTAGGAATTTAGGATTAAATAGTTTAGGTGATTTTAGTTGGGTTCGTCATTAGACATGGTTAGTAATTTGATCCGGTAAAGTTTTATTAGAACTATGTTAATTAGTCTTTAAGGGTTATATTAGTGTTGGTAAGGTTTCATTAATTTTGTTTAGGGTTGTTTCAAGTGTTAGAGAAAATTCCTTTAAAGTTCTCATTAGATTAGTAACAAAAAAAATAAAAATAATCCAATGCACAATTTAGTGAGGAGGAGGATTAAGGGTTCATAAATTCTTCTTCGGGTGAAGATTTGGGAATTCTTAATAATCTAAATCACAAACCTTCTTGTTTGTTATGAGTAAAGTACAACTGAAGTTTAGTTCATCAAAGGTATGATTTCTTGTTCCCAATTTCATTATTAGAAGTTAGTTTTATTGTTTTCGTATTTGTTACTTTCAATATCAATCTTAGTTTAGTTTTTATTTCTTGTCAACTTTAATTTTGTTTATTTCTTTACTTAATGTTTTCTTTAGTTTTTACTACTTTCAATTCATATTAGTTAGTTTATTTAAATTATTTACTGCTTTCCGGATATGTAAACTCTCTTACGCAAACCAATATCTTGATAACCTAAAAACCCATCCCTGCGGATACGACAACCCTTAGGAATTTTTATTCCTAAAAACCCCCTACAACTACAAACGAACAAGGGCCCGCTTCCAGGATCCCGTGGTTGCTTCCTTGAACTCCTGAATTGGCTTCTTGGCGTCAACGAACTCGATATTTCCTATGCTTTGGGCCCAAACTAACCTGCAAACAAACTGGTAAAACACGGGTAAGAAATATTTATTAAGGAAGGTAACAAACTAAAACTCTAAGTAAATAGAGTAATATTTAGGCTCAAAAACGAGCCTAAACATTGGCCTGATTCCTTTTGTCATTCTGTGTAGGAGGATCCTTGCACTGGTTGCATTGATATGCCTTGTGGCCGGGTTTTCCGCAGATGTAACAATGGACCTTCCCCTTCTCCTTCTGGATTTTACAGGCCCGTTCCACTGCTTAGATTTTTTCTGATCCCTCTTATTCTTTCCCTTGAACCTGTCTTTGTTCGAAGGACCAACACATTCAACAAGATTAGCCTTAGCAGAATTCACAGAGAGAGAAGACATCTTATCTTTTAAACGATTAGCTTCCTCGGTTCTCATGTGGCTGATCAGCTCTTGAAGAGACATGTCCTTCTTCTTGTGCTTTAGGTGGTTCCTATAGTCCTTCCAAGATGGTGGGAATTTTCCAAGCAGCACATTTTCTTGAAGAATCTCACACATTTTCATTCCTTCGGTTAGCACCTCAGCACATAGGTTCTCATAAATGTGAACCTGCTCCAATATTGGTTGGTCGTCGACGATTTTGAACTCCATCCACCTATCGACCACGTACTTCTTCTTTCCAGTATCTTCAGTTCCATACTTGATCTTCAGCTTTTCCCATATTGCTTTGGCATTATTGAAAATGACATACATCTCAAACAATGGATTTGTCATGATGGTGAGAATGTAACTTCGAGCCGTTTTGTTATCTTTCTCTAGTTTCCTCTTCTTTCTCCAATTTCCTCTTGGCAATTTTATCGAGTGGGATGAGTGGAGTTATTGGCGCAGTAGGCGTTCTCTCAGGATCATACTGTGGCGGTGGAGCATTTAGATCGTTGAGATGTGGAGATGATAGTACATAATCAATCTCCATTTGCTCTAGACATAAAAACAATTTTTGAGACCAACGTTTGTAGTTAGTCCCATCGAGAGGCTCGACTCTGTAGGTTTCAGTGAGAGATTTTTATGGAGCAGCCATTGATAATAATCGCTTTCAAATTGTTGGAAATAATTGAATCAAGGCTGCTGGTTTTGGAATCTAGAACTGAGTCGTGGATAAACCACTGCCTTGAAAGCGATTACGGCACGACCTAGGTGACAATCGATATTGCCGGTCACTCCCCAAGGTTAACTCAGCTAGCTCTTAGACTTGTGCACTCAAGGCTAAGAACTTGGAGTATGTAAAAATTGATTGCCCAGAAAATATTAATGGAAGAGGATGTAGAAGATGAAGAGGAGAAGATGATTGTTGGTGTGTTTTTCAAGCCATGGAAGAGCCCAATTTATAGGCCATCTTCCTACCGTTGGCAGGGGACATCCCCTACCGTTGCCAACGGCTATTTAGCCGTTCGGACAACGGCTATACTGCCATTTCTCCAACGGGCAAAATGGCCGTTGGGCAACGGCTAGTTCCCACCCGGGCTGGCTATAAAAAGAACTACGACCCGCGTCCTGCGACCGGGACCGGAACGGCGGGTGGCGGCGCGCACGCGCGTGTGGAGTCCCAAGTCATACCTTCCTCCATAAAACACCCCTTCACATTTATTTCATACTACTAAGTGTGGTAGGATATATAAACCACTTTCAACTTGATTTCTCTACCAATGTGGGACAAAAAGCCTTGTTGCCATTACAATATTGTAACTTCATTTGCAACATAAAATAATCTAAATTTACTAGTTCCCAACTTTCTAAAACTCTTATTAATTAAACTATATTTTTATCCTTTTTATTGCATTCACTATAAACAATTTAGTGCATTTTAAATAGTCAACAATCTATTGATTTCTTCGAGTGCTGCATTGTGGTGGCTGGTATATTACCATTATCATATCGAGATTACAAGTTGTTATCATGTTGTTGGTGTTGTAGTTCAATATATGTCTTGATATGATTACATGTGATTTCTTGTTTTGGGGAATCTTATGTTGGATAAAAAATAGGAAGGGAGCAGGTGGTATACTTAAAAATTATACTTTTACTACAACACTGGAAGCAAGACAATTGTACAATATTTGAACACACACTCTTTAAGACACCTCACTCTTTATAATTTCTCTCACTCACTCACACTTCTTATTGTTTTTGCTTGCTTGGGATGATTTTCCCCTTTGACACACCTCCTATTTATACTAGTAGGATTAGATACTAACACTCAAAATATCACACACCTAAGCTTCCTTCAACCACACATAAAAAGTAAGGACACTCCCTCCACAAATATAAGTCAACTTATTACATCCACACTTAGTGCTCCATTATGCACTTAATTATGCTCCACTTAGGTATTAGTGCTCCAATTTGGTGAAGTGGGTGATGATTTTTATCACTCCCCCTCATCACCCACTTTCCTCAATGTTGCCCTTGGAACCATGCCAAGGCTTGCTCGAAACTCCTCAAACTTTGAGCCACCAAGCCCTTTGGTGAAGATATCAGCTATTTGGTCTTCTGTACTTTTTTGCTTTATATTAATCTCTTCTCGTAGCACTTTCTCTCGAATGAAATGATAGTGCACCTCCACATGCTTGGTCCTTGCATGAAAAGCGGATTCTCTGCGGATCGTATAGTGAGAGATTATCACACCTTAGCACCACAGATTATTCACGGGAACATGAAGATCTTTAAGTAGTTGAACCAACCACGTACATTCTTGAGCCGCCATTCTTTTGCACGATACTCTTCGTGGTAGATAAGGACACCGTTGGTTGCCTTTTACTACACCAAGAAATGGCGGTGATCCGATGTTGAATGTATAACCCGTAGTTGATCGGCGGGTATCATGATCACCAAAGATAATCGGCATCACAAGAGCTACCTAATTCAACTTTATCATTTTCTTGTAGAATATACCAAAGTCAAGAGTTCCTTTGATATACCTCAGTATCCTTTCGTACGGCTTCCAAGTGAGATTTCTTTGGTTGCTGCATGTATCGACTTACTACATCGACAAAGATATGTAATGTCCGGTCCGTCAATATCGTAGATCTGCCGCCAACCAATTGCTCGTACATCGTTGGATCTTCAAGATCTCTTTCTTCATAAGAGCATAGTTTTGCATTTGGCTCCACAGGAGTTGATATTGGTTTGCATTCAAGCATACCATACTTTTCAAGAAGATCTTGAGCATATTTGTGTTGGCATAAGAATAACCCATGGTTAGTTCTATCAACCTCTAGACCAAGAAAATGTTTTAACTCACCAAGATCTTTCATTTGGAAGCGCACTGACAGATTAGCCTTGATTTGCTGGATTTCTTCTTTGTCGTTGCCAGTGATGATAAGATCATCCACATAGACAAGAATTATAGCAACCCTTCCTTCGCGAGGCTTCACAAACAAGTTGGAGTCTGCTGCTGACATAATGAATCCACTTTGAACCAAGAACTCTGCTATCTTGCCATACCATGCTCGAGGTGCTTGCTTGAGTCCATACAAAGCTTTCTTCAACTTGCACACAAAGTCAGGATGACTTTTGCTTTCAAATCCTTTAGGTTGCTCCATGTATATAACTCGATCAAGTTCTCCATGTAGAAAGGCATTCTTCACATCCATCTGCCACAACTTCCAAGACTGGATAGAGGCTAATGCTAGCAAAACACGTACGGTAGTGATCTTTGCAACTGGACTGAACTTCTCTTCATAATCTATACCGTAGGTCTGCGAGAAGCCTCGAGCTACCAATCGAGCTTTATATCGGTCAATTGAGCTATCAGGACGTACCTTCAACTTATAAACCCATTTGCACGAGATAGGCTTTGTATCTTTGGGTTTGGGTACCAACTCCCAAGTCTCATTCTGAATTA
Source organism: Portulaca oleracea (assembly GCA_029582165.1). Lineage (NCBI taxonomy): Eukaryota > Viridiplantae > Streptophyta > Magnoliopsida > Caryophyllales > Portulacaceae > Portulaca > Portulaca oleracea. Next base: position 7,681,628 of record CM055877.1, read on the forward strand.
AAGCTTGCACCTCTTCCTCCATTGCCTTTTGCCATTCTTTCTTTTGACACGCTTCTTCTTATGTGCTCGGTTCCTTGATATATTGTGCCCTTCTACCAGTGCTGCATTTGCATACTTGGGATTTAGCTTACGTCTCCGCTTGGACCTTCTTAACTGTAACTCTGCAACTGTCTCTGCTATGGTGTCCTCAAGTTGGCCTTGCCTTTCTTCTTCTGAAAAATTATGATGTACACCTGTTTTCCATGGATTTTTCTCTTTCCTGGCAGTCTTTTCTCTATCTTCAGCTTCTTCTTCAACAGACTCTTTTTGTAACGTCTTTGTGGGACTTTTTCCTTGTTCATCGTCTGTTAGGTGTTCCTTGAATCTTTGCTCCAAGCTTTCCTCAATTTCTTTTGAATCAGGTAGCAATACTTCTTCAGAAGACCACCATGATGATGCTTCATCAAACACCACATTTCTTGACGTGTAACAACGTCCTCTCGTCGGATCACAACACTTCCATCCTTTTCTTTCTTTGTCATATCCCACGAATATGCAACGAATAGCCATCTTATCGAACTTGCTTCGCAAATGATCCGGTACGAAGACATAGCACACACAGCCAAAAACTCTGAAGTGGCTCACCGTAGGCTTGACATTCCATAGTTTTTGATATGGAGAAACAAACCCAAGTCTTGCTTGCGGTAGCCTATTGGTGACATATACTGCAGTCTTCATGCATTCAGCCCAGAACCGAGGTGGCACATTCTTGGCATGTAACATGCTTCTGCAAGTTTCTGCGAGGTGCCTATTCTTCCTTTCTGCTACACCATTTTGTTGTGGTGTATTGGGACAAGTGAGCTGGCGGCGTATTTTATGGGCTTGCAAATATTCTGAAAATTCTTTGGATGTATACTCTCCCCCATTATCTGTACGTAGGCAAGCCACCTTACGTCCCACTTCACCTTCAACCTTGTTCTTGAACTCCTTGAATTTGTCTAGTGCTTCTGATTTTTCTTTCATAAAAGCAACCCAAACATATCTCGAGAAGTCATCGATAAAAGTGATCATGTATCTGTATCCCGAGAAGGATGGTTGCTTTACTCTTCCAAAGACGTCAGAGTGCACTAGCTCGAGTGGTGCCTTAGATTTGAATGTAGAATCCTCATAGGGAAGTTGATGTGCCTTCCCATATTGACACCCCGCACATACTATATCATCTCGAACCTCAAGTTGTGGGAGACCTTTCAACATCGACTTCAGCATCATCACTTTTAACTTGTGATAGCTTACATGGCCAAGCCTTGCATGCCAAAGATCTGCCGTTTCATTTTTCCTGGTTCTATCAACATATGCATCTTGCGCAGACATCACGTACACCGACTCCAAACGACGTCCTTCCATAAGCGGGGGAGATTTAATGTTGCGATACACCTTTACATCATGTGCCCCAAAGACCACATAGTTGCCTGATGAGGTCAGCTGGGATACTGACAAGAGATTCTTCTTCATTCCAGGTACATGGTAGACATTTTGAAGTTGCACCTGGTGTGAACTGAACCGGGGAGCAATTAACGTTTTCCCGATATGTGAAATCGGCAACTTTAAGTCATTCGCCGTGACTACGACTCGGTTTCCCTTGTATTCAGACATGTTTTGTAGCTTTCTCACATCGCCTGTCATGTGGTTGGAGCAGCCGGAATCCACAATCTAGTCTTTTTGATAATTTAGGAATTTCTTGTTTGTCACTGTAAGTGCAAACTCTTCTTTAGACTCTTCATATGTGGACTCTTCTACTTCGGCTGCCTGGACAGATTCTTCTATGGCAAAAAATGCTTGGAAGTCCCATTCCTCCTCACTGTTATTATTTGTGAAGGTTGTTGCATTACCTTCCAGCGAGGGTGATCTGCAGTCTCGAGCAAAGTGGCCTTTCCCTCCACACTTGTAACATCGACCTTCTTGACGGCGATATTCCTTCTCTTGCTGACTATCTCGAGATTGGTGAGCTCCCCCTTGATATGGACGGCGTCGCTGTCCTTGTTGCCACCTTGGTGGTCTCCTTTCTGATGATTGTCTTCTTTCTGATGATGGCCTCCTTTCTGATGGTGGTCCTGATGGTGGTCCACCATCTCTAGTGCTTCTTTGTACATCTTTTCCTTGGCTCTTATGTGCTCTTCTTCTGGTGAATAGAGCTTGATCTTCCTCCTTTATCGAGACCTTGGACATTTGTTTGTCCAGGCCTTCTTGGTTCACCAAGAGGCTTTCTAATCTCGCGGACCGGTTGTGTGGCCCGACCACAGTTGCTGCAACAAGGCCACTGTATTTGGGGTCGAGGCCTCGAATAATTATTCGCCTCATTCTTGACTCACTTATTGCACTTTCATCATCTACTTTGGCTATTTCACCACACAAAGATTTAACTTTGGTGAAATACTGGCTCACTGTCATGTCTCCCTGTTTAATAGACATGAGCTCGTTCTCCAGCTGCTGCAATTTGGCTTCGTTCTTCTTGGTGAACAGCGTAGCCAAGGCATCCCATGCTTTGTCAGGTGTCTTAAAATCCTTAATCCGATAAAGATATTCATCTTCCACCGTGACTGAAAGGACATACATTGCCTTTTCAGCCTTGATCTCCCATTTCCTCTTCTCATTTGGATCAGTTGGTTCTAGCTTTTGATTGCCACCAACGATCTCCCATAAGTCTTGCCCCTTCAAGTAGTACTTGATACGTGTGTACCAAGTACTATAATTGCTCCCATTGAGCTTCTCTAATGAGCTTGTTGATGCTGATAAATCTGCCATGCTAGCTTGGTAAGCGCTCTGCACTTAACCAAAGACTTGCGGTCCCAGACCAACAATTATAATAATGATCACAGTCCCTGACTGTGGCGGCAGAGTATCCTTGGTGCTTCGGTCCCTGACCGTGCACACACTATGAATGCGAGCTTAGCAAGGATCTTTAGAAAATCTGGCTCTGATACCAGTTTGTTGGATAAAAAATAAGAAGGGAGCAGGTGGTATACTTAAAAATTATACTTTTACTACAACACTGGAAGCAAGACAATTGTACAATATTTGAACACACACTCTTTAAGACACCTCACTCTTTATAATTTCTCTCACTCACTCACACTTCTTCTTGTTTTTGCTTGCTTGGGATGATTTTCCCATTTGACACACCTCCTATTTATACTAGTAGGATTAGATACTAACACTCAAAATATCACACACCTAAGCTTCCTTCAACCACACATAAAAAGTAAGCACACTCCCTCCACAAATATAAATCAACTTATTACATCCACACTTAATGCTCCATTATGCACTTAATTATGCTCCACTTAGATATTAGTGCTCCAATTTGGTGAAATGGGTGATGATTTTTATCATCTTACTTTGTAAAAAATATAGTTCAACAGTTCAATACACTGTCTACTAGTCTGACTTGGCATTATAGTCCATATGATTGTAATTTAGTATGACTATTGTGAATCAACTGTATATACATATAATTGTTTATGCATAAAACAATAATCAGGTCATGGGTTGGTGATTTAATTAGTATAACAATTTATTTTGTCCATATGGCTATTAGATTTTATCCACATGATTGTTGTAAATTTATTTCACATTGAATCCAAATTACGTTAACGTGTCAATTATACAAAATAGGAGTGACTATTATAAGTGGCAGGGAGTAACTAATACCAATTGCAATGGAATAAACTTTACATTGGAACATGTGTAAAATTCTCAAGTAGTTGTACAAGGTGAATGAAAATTTGGGATTGTAAAGTTGGGAACATGTGTAAAATTCTCAAGTGGTAGGGAGTAACTTGTAATTTTTTTTTTCGATAATTGAGGCCGAAGCCACAGCCAAAACGGTACAAGGTTCATAGCACCAACAACAGCCACACAAAAGAAGACACCCAACAACCCCACAAAGGAAAAGGAACAAAAGAACCACAAAAGACCACACCAGGACCAACCAACAAAACCGACTCAACAAAACTAAATCAAGACACCGCTAAAACAGCCCAAGAACAGCAAAACATTCGCACCAACAAAAAAAAAACACAAATGGCTGGAACACGAACACACAAAAAATCCGCCTTGAAGCTCAAACCACCCTTCAGCTTTGTCTTCATCCAACCTCTTCTTCTATAGCTGTTTTATAGCCATCTCCCAATCTTGTAATATTTTAAAACCACCTTCATTGCTCATGTCAATCGTCAGCCGGTTCGTCAAATCATCAAAACGCGCGGAGTTGCTCTCATCGATAGAAGAAGATTTAGCTTTCAACACCGTCAAACCACCTTTCAGATGCTTGACGTCTTTGGATCTTCTTATACTCTTGCTTGGTCAGTTTGAAGATTTGGATTGCATGACATAACACTTGCTCAACCTTCTGTGGCCCTGCCTAAAAGTTTTTGATAATTGTAACTAGTAAATTAAATTCAGCAAATTATACATAAAAGGGAGTAATAATAATTACATCGATAGTTAGGAACTTAGGAGACTATAATTCTATAACCTACAAATTTTCAGAGAAAGCAATAACATTCATTTTTTTCGATTATTACAAGTTAAAGGCTTAAAGGTTCGTAAAATACAACAAAACTGCAATACAAAACAGCAAACAACTCACTTCAAAAGACACATGCCTACGAAAAAACTGTTAAACAAAGCAATACAGCAAGGAGTTACTACAAACAAAAAACCTTTCTCATTCAACAACGATTACAAAAGATCAACATCACTTGGGTGAGTCGTCGAAGAATCTCACGCATATATCATTGCCAATAATCCTTTCTCTGCGCGCAACCTCAGCATCAATATCATATAAATCAATTACAAAAGACAAAAATCCACTGTCTCTAATATCATAAATACAAAGAAAGAGAAATCTTGACCTATCCCTTCGCCTCATTCTGTATTCATTTCTCAGAGTTCTCAATCTGTGTCTTCTCCCCCTTCACATTGGATAATCGACTTCCTTAATCAGTATCGAATATTTTCTCTATTTACGTATTCCATAGAATTTTTTTTCTAATTTAATTTATAATAATTTCCCATCTTTAACTCCACAATATCAATAATCCATTTTTTTAATCACATCCTACTCCTTGGATTCTTTCCTCATTCTCTCTTCCATCCCCTGTTTTGAACAAAACCCAATTCCACCCTTATGTGTCAGTGAAAATTGATCCCGTTGTTATTATCAATCATCCAAAACGCATTCTAATACTTATTTATCTAAGCTTTGAATTGAATTACAGAGGAGAATAATGGAAAGTTAAAATCAAGCAACCCACACTAAAGGAGATCAATGCGAAATTAGGGGCACTAAATACAAATTCAAATTTTCCAAAATGATAACCATCTCAACACCAAAAGAACCCATTCTACATATTTTGGTGCACCTGTTTCTCCTCTTAGTCTTCCCCGGATCTGTTGTGTTCTTCCAAATACTGTAAGAAGGGTGTATTTAGATGGAGATAACTGAAATTCCTGTAATGAAATATGGTTGCGATTTTCCGACAACTTGAAATGCAAAGAGGGCAACAACATTAAGTCGGAACAGACCTGGCTGGGCATGGAGAAGTTCAGAATCCAATTTGTCAAATAGAGAGAGAGAGAGGTGGGGGTTTGGGGGGAAGCGAGAGAGTGATTGAGAGACTGGAAAAAAGGACAGAGGAAGTTACCCAATAACGAATGGGAGGATGGATAGGCAGTTATTGTTGGGAAAAACTGTTGTCTTTCCCACCCTGTCAAGATCACTTTCAAGCAGAAAATAACAAGAAAATTTATAGAGAATGACACAATTTAACGTGGAAAAACTGCCCAATTGGGATAAAAACCAAAGACCACCAGAAAAATATTCACTATATGGAAATTATAACACCATACAATATTTTTCTGACACTCTCATTTCTCTCATACTATCACTAGAGAGATCTCCAAGACAACATCTAAATCTCTCTAGTAGTATAAAGAATAAGTGTTTTGTGTTGTGTTAAACAAAGGAGGAGGAGGACTTTATTTATAGTCTCCAATCCCCCTCCACTTCACAAACCCACCGATGTGGGACTTGAAAAAGGGAGCCAAAAACCAACAGTTATTGAACAATGGATGGAGCATTTAGAATAACTGTTGAGTTACCAACTCCGTCCCAAAATATTTGTCCGTTGACTAAATTTTGACCGTTGATTACTCACAAATTATAATGAGTTACAATATAAAATTACTGTCATTGTAATCTTTAGCAAATTATCTTTCTGATGGTAGTGATTTCATATTTTAATTTATTATAATTTATGAGTAATTAACAGTGAAAATTTAATCAACTGTCAGTATACTACAGTGCATGAGGTTTTAGGATGAAGGGAGGGAAGGGTTGTCTGATTTGGTGAATGATGAATGATTGGTTATGAGACTGTCTAAATGAAATGGAAATTTTACCTAAATGTAGGTAAAAGTAATTCTGTAATTTTTATCCAATTTACACCGCTCATAGAAAATAATAATAATAATAAGGAAAAAAGAGAGAGAAAACAGTAATATATACACATATATTAGTTACATGAATCAGAAATGTAAATTTTTATTGAAACAAATGAAGCAAAAATGACACAAATATAATTGGGCCAAGCTCAATGAAAAGCACACCTTGACCAATGAAAAGGAATTATTCATAGTTGCATCTAACCTGAAAGTTGCTTGCTATAGTGTGTGACACTGTCACACAGTGGTTGCCGCCGAAATCAATACTTTTCAGCCCATTATCGGTACTCTCCAACTGTCTGAGTTCTTTCATCTAGTTGGTTTTTCATGGGCAAATTCTGTCAGAGTTCTGGACTTGCTTTTCACGCATTTTTGGGCTATGACAAATTGATGTCCACATGTAGAAAGGTAGAAAATCCATCCAGAAAACAGTGATATGAAGTCGAGTAAGATAAATTATCAAGAAATAGGAATTTCATTTTGAAGATTATGATGATAATGATGAACAATATAATTATTAGCATTGCTGATGTCGGTATTAAAGACATAGAACCTGGAGGGTTTAGGCAACATGTTCTGACTCCTCAATCTGGAACACAATACAGTCCATGAGCATTGCAAGCCTGCAGAAATCCCACCATCAGACATTTGCATATTGCGAACTAATTTGAAAAAAAAGAAAAAGAATCCAAACAAAACCGTCAATGTTTAACAGACTGAAAATGAATCTCTTTTTTGTTCAAACGCTACCCAACTCCATTGTAGCCACTAATGCTACGAATCGACCACGAGCGTTCTCTGTTGGAAATATTAATCTAGAAAAATCATGAAAAGAATGACTAGAGGGGGGTTGGGATGGACGGTTTTTTTTACTTTGGACCATGATAACCATCTTGACTCAAGATGGTTTTTAACCATCTTGACTCAAGATGGTTCTTAACCATCTTGAATTGTTTATATTTCACATTTTTGTAACTTTTATTAATATTTTCTTTAATAATTATATGTATTTATCAATTATAATAATATAATACTTATTAGTTAGGTGAAAAAATATAATAATAGCCTAATTTTATCAATCATGGTAGAAAATCCACATTTTATATATAGTTTTATATTTATGAAATAAATATAAATAAATAATTATTTTTAAATTGTTTGTAAGTTGTAGTAACCCTAAAAGTATGAAACATACCTTTAGAATGATTTAAATATACTTACATCTCACTTTATTAGTGATTTAGAAGAAATGCAAGATGGTTAAGAGTCATCTTGTGTCAAGATGTTTATCATTTTCGTTTTTACATATAACACTATCGTTAGTTTTTTTTTTTTTTTTTGCTTCAAATGAATGAAGGGTCCAGATTTTACATTAAAAAAAAATCGATGGTTGATATTCTCTATTGCACAAGATGTAAGCATGGGAGGAGGGAAACATTGTAGATAAATTATGTAAATATCATTCTAAAATTTAATATATAAAGATTCTTGTAAATTACTTTATAAACAGTAAGTCTTTAATAATAATTTGGGAAATTCTATTTTGTAGACATTAATTTTTGCTTATTCGAAATTGTCAATCACTTTTGAAATTATTTCAAGTGGAAAACTTATTTTGAAAATTATTCTAAATGGTAGGCTTATTTTGAAAACTTAAAAAATTATTGCAAGTTTTCAAACACTTTAAAAATTATTCCTAATCATCAAATACTTTAAATATTATTCCAAGTGAGTCAATTGTGAGATTAATAGGGTGAGCTAAATGAAATTGAGAGAGAAGAAAAGTTTTGCAAGCAATATTATTTTAACAACGGTATGAGAAGAAGCTCACGAGATGAAATAATTTTCAATATAAGTCTACCACTGGGAATAATTTAAAAAGTGGTTGACAACTTGAAATACACAATAGTGGAAGCCTACTAAATGGAATTTCTCATAATAATTTGTTTTGGTTAATTCTGGAACTAACTACATTTCACGCATCATGTATGGAGAAAAGAGGATTCTACTCATCACATATGAGAGATTGCTTTTATTCTACTTATGTCACTTGTATTTATTAGTTTATTTTCCAATTCTTTTGAACGAATGTTAGTTTCAGTAGATAAATGCAAACATAAATAATAGAGGAGTAATTGACGAAAATAGTAAAGACTATGGAAAAGACAGAAACCAAGGATGTGTTTTGTACAAAGGAAAACTGTTTTTTAGGAAAATGGTTTTCTTGTAAAATGATTTTCTTAGAAAATGAAATTTTCCTGTATTTGGTATATAGGAAAATGATTTTTCTGGCAAATGATTTTCACCTATTTGACAATAAGGAGACTGAGATTAAAACGGGTATGTAAGAGAGAGTGGTGGAGGGGGGAGAGACAGAGAGAGAAAGAGACAGAGAGAGAGGGAGAGATCGAGAGAGAGAGAGTAAAACGGGTGTAAGATAGAGTGGTGGAGAGAGAGAGAGAGAGAGAGAGAGAGAGAGAGAGAATATTCAACGGGTGAAGGAGGGAGAGTGGTGGAAGGGAGGAAAAACGAGAGATCGAGAGATATATTAAAATGGGCGTATAAGAGAGAGGGAAAGATGAGAGATTGGTGGAGAGAGAGATAGATGTGTGAGAGAGAGAGAGAGAGAGAGAGAGACAGAGAGAGAAAGAGAGAGAGAGTAACTGATTAAGGGAGAGAGGGGGAAAATAAGTTTCATTAGGTTGAAGTCAAGAAAATAATTTACAAATTGGGGTGGGGGAGAATGCTTTCTTGGAAAATTGTTTTCTCTATTTTCCAGTCACCAAACACCGGAAAATGAAAAAATCAGTTTCCAAAAAATGATTTTTATCCCTACCAAACACACCCTAAGTATAAATTCAAACAAAAGTAGTTGTTTAATTTAATATTTGTGAACTACTAATCTAAATCATAAGCATTCTGTATACAATGTATATAAATAATATATGAATATATACTCTTGTTTATTTACAATATTTTTTTTCCTCAAATTATTAGAATTTATTAATAGTCTTGTAGTGTTCATCAGTTGAAAATTATTAAAAATATTTTTATATGAATATTACTTTGCAAAAGTAGTAGTTAGTGTAACTTTGGTACATAAGTATAATAGTTTGGCGGAGCAAAAAAAATGTGAGTCAAACAAATAGAAAGTAGGTGAAAAACAATCAAACTAATGAAAGATGAGAAACAACATTTTGTTCTAACACTCAGCCAAACTTCTCCTCTCTCTATAAATCTCCATCTCTCCCTTTCCAGTGTCGCGAGTCTTCTCTCTTTACAATGTAGACATTTAATTCTTTAGATGAATATTTGCATGCCTCTATTTGTCACTCGACGACCTCTTATATGGCTATATGTATAATTCAGACACCAAGATGTTGACAACAGTGTGGAACAACAAATGACTTGTATAAAAGAAGAAAAAAGAAATCAAATTTTGTTAATTAACAGTATCGGTAAAATAATAAAGACGAGTCATTTAGTAATTAGTAGGGCTCTATGAACACTAACAATGATTCTTCATTGTTACTTTAATTTTTGTTACATGTAGAGTTTATTATAAGAATTTGGTAAGTAATCTGCTTTGCTTGATGGTGAGAATTAGACCTGTCAATTCGGTCGGGCGGGCGGTATATCGGGTTCGGGTAAATACGGGTCGGGTGTATTTCGGGTTCGGGTCAACCCAACGGGTTATAATTGCGTCCTTTTTCCGCTTTTTCTTTAAAAAAAATGGTCTCTAAATACTACTTTTTGTACAATAAACATAATAAAATATGATTATCTTCTAGTAACGATAGATTATTGTAACTATTTTAACTTAAGTTAGAGAAATAACAAATAAATAAGTTGCGCTTATACTTTAACGTTAAAAATTACAAAGAAAAATCACAAATTCTAATAAAGTTGAACTTAAAAAATTAATTTTTCGAGTCAAACGGGTGGGTCGGGTTTGACCCGCTAATTTTCGGATTCGGTACACTTCGGGTTTAGTTGAAAAAATCGTATTCAAAACCCAAGAATTTCGGGCGGATTTGGGTCGGGTTATCAGATCGGGTCAGAAACTGCCAGGTCTAATGAGAATACAATTACAACAATGAATAGAAAAATGTTGTGATCTAGGCATATTAGTAGAAGAGTTTGGTATAATTATTTAATTATTAATATATTTTGTTGAATGGTCAATGTACAATTGCGGTCATGAATGAAGAAACTATTGCAGTACAGGTGTGCTGTTAAGGTTAAGGTTAAGGTTAGTAATGATTTCATGGTCATTTTGGGAAATTCTGTAGTTAAATTTTAAAGTTTTTGATTGTAAGTTTCTTCATATATACAATGATTTGCTATATAGAATTACTATAATTAGATTAGAACGAAAAATACTATCCTAAAAATATAATACGCATAGTAAATAAAATATTATATATGAAATTATCACTATAAGAGTGATATTGGAGACTATCATTGTCAATTAAGTGATAATTAATATGGAACGGAGGTAGTATAAAGATATATACAAATATTCTTATTTTGGGATTGAATGTTGGATGATATACAAAGCATAACTGTCTAGTTTTATCAATAAAAATTAATATTCGTCTTCCTTTTTGAAAAAATATAAAAATAAAATATTTTTTAGATTAAAGGTTGAAATTTAAAATCAAAAGAAATCAATGATTCCTAATTTTTATTTCATACGATTCAAGGATTGGGGGAGGGAAAGAAAAGAGGGTAGAAGAGTACTAATTCCTTTTTATTATATAGATATATTAAATAAATATTTTTTAGTTAACGACGATTGACATTTAGAATCGAAAGAAATCAATGATTAATAGTTTTTATTTCATAAGATTCATGGAATGGGGTATAAAAAGAATTAAGGAGAGTGCGAGACCCATTTCTTTTTATTATATAGATAGATATATTAAATGAAATATTTTTTACGTTAACGTTTGAGATTTAAAATCAAAAGAAATCAATAGTTGATAATTTCTATTTCATAGAATTCAAGGATTGAGGGAGGAAAAAAAAAAGGAGAATGGGGGACTCATTCCTTTTTATTATATAGATTATATAGATTACTAAATTATTATTTTTATTTTATTTCCCAATATGTCGTTAGTAACCCTTTGTTTCTTTGTTTTGAAACCCGAAAATGAAAGCCCCCACCCTTGTTCTTCATAATCTCTCCGCTCTTTGTTCATGTACAAATTTGTCTTTGTCCTCAGACTCCCATCTTCCCTCACATCCAAATCATCTAATAACCAACACCTAGTTTTGAAATCACCCATCTTTCTGCTATCTGATACCCTCCCCAAATCAACTCTTTGTTGGGTTGATAATGTGGAGTCCGAATTGTGGTATTTGGGTCAGAGTCTTGGGCAAGGTGGACTGAAGTAGTTTTGGGCTGGAAACAACAAGTATAGGCAAAGGATTGAAGCACAGCTCGGAAAAGTGAAGAACGATGGGGGCAGTGGCGCAGTGTTGTCTTGTTTGAAATATAATATCTATCGACGATTGTGTTATCATTAAGCTTTTTATAATTGACGATCATTTTTATTTTTTCTTTTTTTCTTCAGCATGAGCTCTAACCGTGAACGTAGGACTTGTGTGTCGACTCTTACTATCTATGATAAGCTTTTTATCTAAAACTTCTTTTATCTGTTCCTTGGATTCTTGGATATCTTGGTGTGTGTACACCATTTGTTTAACCCTGATAATTATGTTGGGATCTGTTAAGCTAATAGTAGCATAGGCCTTATCTTTACCCCAAAATTTTAACGGTTTATCAGAATATCGTTTTTTTGCATAACTCTTCTTATTGCCTCCGATATGTTCTTTAACATATAACTCTAGAAGTGAAATTGTCAAAACTACTTCTTTTTGGGTCGATAGTCGGTAGCACCTTCTCACCACGTTGATAGTATTCAGAGAGAATTAGAGCATGATTCTTATTGTATCTGACAAAGTGAATTATTACAACAGAAGATGAAGTGTATATATATATATATAGGAAAATTGGATTCTAATAATTCCTACTTTCACCAATTGTATAGCAATAATCCCTACTTTCATTTTAGATTCTGGCAGTCCAAAAAAAAAAAAATAAAATAATTGGATTCTAATGGTACCAAATTCACCTTCCAAATTCTTTTTATTTTTTCATTCCTATCCAACATTGTTTTTGTTTTTTTCGTTCTTACCCCATAAAGGTAATGAAGTGTAGTTACTAAAACAATTTTTAAATTATTTTTTGATACTCTGAGAAATTATTATAATCTTTTAAAAGGAATAAATGTGAAAAAATCATAAAAAATCGTAAAAAAATTCAAATAATTGGGAGAAACGTCGTAAATTTAATAAAAATCATGGTAAAGTGTTATATTAAATTTTGAATCAAATGCAACACAGAATCTATGATATTTAAGGTATACTATCGATGATGTCCCACTACAATCAAATTTTATTTTTTTGGACCACTAGAATCCAAATTGATAGTAGAGATTATTGTTGTCCAATGGTGAAAGTAGATATTATTAAAATCCAATTGTCCTATATATATATATATATATATATATATATATATATATATATATATATATATATATATATATATATATATATATATATATATAGGTTGTCTTAAGCTTTAACCAACTCCCTAAATATACAAAAAACAATTATGCTCTCGGGTCCATAATGCTCCATGCGCCCAATGCATTCTTTTTCTTTATATTTTTAATTTCCTTTTTTTGTGCAATTTTTAATTTTTCTAAAATAAATATAATAAGGCTTTTCTTTTAATATGATACTTCAATATATTTTGTAATGAGCATTGTCGTTATAGGTAATGAGCATTGTAGTTCGGCTTCATGAGCATTATGGTTTTATGTAATGAGCATTGTCGTTATACGTTATGAACATTGTAGTTCTGCTTTGGTGAGCATTATGGTTCATGTAATGAGCATTGTCATTATAGGTTATGAGCATTGTAGTTCTGCTTGATAAGCATTATAGTTTTATGTAATGAACATCGTAGTTATAGGTAATGAGCATTGTAGTTCAGCTTGATGAACATTATGGTTTTATGTAATGAACATAATAGTTAGAAGTATGAGCATAGTAGTTGTATAATATGTGCATTGGTGTAAAGACTTATGAGCATAGTAGTTATAAGTTATGAGCATAGTAATTGTACAATATGAGTATTGATGTAGAAGCTTATGAGCATTGGCCTTGTAGGTCATGAGCATAATAGTTATAATTTATGAATATAGTAATTAGTAGTTAAGGCTTATGAGCATTGGCTTTGTAAGTTATAAATATTGTAGTAAAAAAATAAAAAGCATAAAAATATAATATTACACAAAAAATAAAATAAATAAAAAATAAAAACGAATAAACGATGGTGGGCCCTGGGCTCACGAGCAACGTACGCCCGGGCTCACCATCGTCCTTCTCCTAAATATAAGGAGCTGATTATAACTAACATAAAATAAACCCGTTAGCTATGATTATTCTATCATCATCTGGTAAATCTAACTCTCCAATTGGAATTTCCTAATTATAGAGGATATCAACAAGCATAGTATGCATTCTTATGGCAATAATCTGAAGAATATTTTGGGATGCTCTGCAACCGAGTGTTAGGATCACAAAGACTCAAGTAATTACAAACAATAAAGAGAAGTGTGAAAAAGATCAAAGGACACCAGAATTTTTAACGTGGAAAAAACCCCAAAAACGGGAAAAAAACCACGAAAATAGTGCACTAGTACAATAAGGATTACAAGTGTTCAAAGAGATGTCACTCAATCTAACTTTCTCTCAAAATAGATGATCAATCTCACAATGGTGTATCTCTCTCAATTGATTATGTTGAATACAATAACTCCTCCTCAATAAAGCATAAAAAATCGTTGGGCATGAATTAGATCAAAGCCCACAGCAAAATTAACCATCCCATCACTAAAATCGGCAGTACATCGCGGACTTGGTCTATATCAGAGTGATACGGTCCATGTCCAAGGTCGCATGGTCTATGTTGCTCAAGACACGGCCCATGTTGGCCGCTGTAACCCAAAACTGGGTTTGTGACTGAGACACGACCCGTGTTTTGTCAAGTATCATCCGTGTCGCCCTTTTCGATTATGTTGGGTACCACGCGACCCATGATAGGGTCCCTCTCCCTCGGCATCTCCTTGGTCTTCCTTAACGCCTCCAGCTCCATAGAAATCCGAGTCATACCTATATTAGGCTCCACATACAACACTAGAAAACCTGAATCCATGTATAATATATTAATATATTTGAGTATACAAGGTACAAAAATTATTCTAGAGAATTCTATCCAAAATTCCAAATGTGTTCTAAAATACTCTATCACAATACTAGATTAATCTAGGATACTTTATCATGCCCTCCCAGTCTTAGGGACATATGCAAAGACAAACTAGATACTAAAAATAAAAATCGCTTAATAATTGGAACAAATTTAGTATAGGCATATAGCTATTGGCTAGTTGATGTTGAGTAGGAACATAGTAAACAAGTAAATCACCACCAGAACCCATTCGCGCACACAGGGTGATAGTCAACTTTGATGTGCTTTGTTGTAAAAGTGTAGAACCAAGTAAATCACCAAAGGACTTAGTAAGATACCTTGTACTAAAACAACAGCTCCGGTTTGTTTGCAAACTTGCCTAGATACCCAAGTCGGTCTCTGCTTCATTTTCCTGGGGTGCATCATCATGTATTTCGTCATTGACAACGGGTCGAAATACACGGGTCATCCAACCCATATGTATGATTCATGATTAGTTTGATGTCATAGTGATCAAACCTCTAAGGAGTCTAAAACCATCCTCTGAAACCCTTTGGAAGGCTAGTTTCAATCTAAATTACATCCCATGAAAGACCAATTTGTTTATCCTCTTTTCATATGGGCCCTAGTCTTTGCCACGACAACCATATAACATGGTGTGTACACCCTGAAGAACAGAGGAAACAAAGGTCAGAATTTCATTTCGGTTAGTTTTAACAAACACAGTAGAAAAGAATACCACAGGAAGGAATAGTTACTGCAATTAAGTACCTGTACAACATATAGTTTGTCAGAAGAGCTGATGGACAGGACTCCCTTGTATCTGTCTTTGAAGTCAATCATCAAGCTAAGATGCCAAAGATAATGATGACAGTCGAAATGGATGCGCAAATGCTACACACACTGTTGCTTCGAACATACTAACCGCTCTCATATGCATTACTTCATAGTGCAATTAAAATTCAAGAGTAATGAAGATCCCCCTCAACCAGGGTTTTCCCACTTACGACCTGTAAAATTCACGGGTAAATGGAAAGTTAAATTTCAGCAACTTTTCGTGAATAAATGTAAGTTTTAGTAAATATCGAGAAAATTGATACTTTGGAATAAAATAGCAGTTCTAAGCTCTTTTGGACAAGATTTCAATTCAGTCTTGCATCGGACAATTCCCCAAGCTCTAAGCTCCTTCTCCAGACAGAAAGCAAGGCAAAGGCAGACAAGCCATTGTTGAAAAGTCCATATTTTGCTTCCTATAATGCTTAATAATTGATTATTTTCACTTTTTAACATTGTAAATTTAGTTCTAAGTAATTATAATCCTATACAGTAGGGGGAAGTATTCAAAAAACACACATTCTAGGCTCTTAGATTTTTCCTGGGAAAAAAATGTGGTCACTTGGTCCCAAGAAGAACAACCCCTACAGATTATAGAACATTTGTACTCAGCAATTTTGCAAACAATGAATCCCAAAAGTTAAATGATGATAATTTCTTGGCCAATTCTTCCACTGAATTTGGACACAAAGCAGAAGCAGACATTTACACCATAAAAGCATTTAATTTATTTAATTGTTCTTTGGATGACCTCTCTTTTGAGTTTTGATATCCAAATCAATATTGAACTAAATATACCTGAGGTCTGTGTAAAGTTCTGGAAATAGATGGACATCCTGCTTCGATTCTCTCTATCGCTTCCTCAAGATTAGTCTCCTTCGCCAAGTCTATCTATCTGCAAAATAGTGCAAAATACCAATAAGATGACGAAAGGCGACAACATAGAAAAAAAAAATTCAAGAACATCACTGATGTTTGTCAAATCCCCTCACAGTAGCAGAGTGGCAAAGCTCTGTAAAAATACCTTATATACAATGATATGGTCAGCATAAGCGACGTGTATGTTCCACTGGCTCATTCACAACAAATCTCGGTTTTGCTTCGTTAAAATGTTTCATGGTATGCTTTGAATCGACCAAAGTTACAACCCCATCAAGATTTACATAATGCGAAACCATCTCATCTCATCTCAATTACGCAGCCTGGTTTGGCAAGAGCAGTTTAGAGAAAATTAGGAGGATATTGTCAGATGGATCAAAGGATAAAAGTACAAAAACAAGTCTAGAAGAGTAGTATACACATAGAAATCAGTAATATTTGTCTCTATAAGAAGAGAGTCAATAAGCCAACGGCTGTTAAACAACTTTAAGGGTCGGAAACTTATTTAGGCATTATTAATGTCTTTATGTGTAAGCACATGAGAAATAGTATCATGCCTCTTAGAGACGATTCTGATTTCTCACCACCAGTAGTACTACCGTACATTATTTGCGTAAGAAAGAAAGCTACAAGTAAAGCTCAGAAACAGAATACTGAGCAAGACAGGAAGTTCCAATGAGTATAATTCCTTTTCTTTTCTTTGAAAAGACCAAAACACCATACAAAATCAACATGCTGCAGTGATAAGTGAGGAACAATGCCACACAGTCGTACAGGATTAAATTTAGTGGAAATAAAAGGATGTCGAATATAGTTTGTTTATAAGACAAGACTATCATTCATATTTGGCAGGAAACATCACCAGTGAAGCCAAAGAGGATCAGGGAAGAAGTGAATTCAAATACCTGTTGTATGAATAATAATATGATCAAATTATAATATAATTTCACATGAACATGAAAGAAAATCATATATACCGCTACTGCTACAAGCCTGCAACTTATTCATTATAGCAAACAGTAGATCATTTTTGAAGGTAGCCATTTCTAAGACTGGTTGGTTCCAAGACACAAAGTCAACTTTCCCTTGTTGCTAATGATTCAACAGTTAAAGCTCCAGAACGGCTACATACATATAATTAAAATGCACCAGCATAGTTTATAAAATATGATTCTCTGCATAAAAGCGCAAGCAATAGAATGATCAGTAAATGACCACAAGAGCAAATCTATCGATTATTACTTATCCACAACGAAGAGAATAAAGAAAATTAGACAAAGATAACATGAGCTGAAGATGCATTGAGTTGCTCATTACTATCAAGAATAAACCCAATGGAAAACAAAAGTGAAGACTGAAGATACAAGATTGGTCTCCACACCTCATTTTCTGTAAAAACAATCCATTTTCCATGCTGAGCCATGAAAATGTGATTCCACAGAGAAGTCTGCAATACCAAAAGGCATAGCAAATTTGTTAAGAAGGTACCAACTAATAGCATGAAATAGAGAGGGTACATTATTCTGTGTTGCACCAAGCTATTAGTGGCATATCTTATCTTTCTGACTTGTATTAAAGAAATGTTTATAATAGCAATCTTTGAAGCTTTATCCTGTGTTGCACCAAGCTATTAGTGGCATATCCAAATATTTCAGTCTCAAGGCACCTTTATGTTCGACAGGTTTTAAGCACAGCCTTACAGATTAGAAATGAATGTGAATGTTACGAATGTCTGATTTTCTGACAAAATATGAAGCACAAATTAACCATGTTGACAAATATTCGTACCCACAAATCACAAGGCAGATTCTCTAGGTACAGAGCCAAATTTTAGGCCAATAAATTTTATGGTAAGTAGGGGTAGCTTTCATTTTGAACAAGGACTTGCATTGAAAAACAAAATAAAAAGACCCAAGCACCATCAAGAGTCATAATCATGCTGGTTTGAGATAAAAATCAACTTCGCTTGGTCTTTGTCCCTCAAGACTTTAGGCTTATCTGCAACCTAGTTGTTCGATGTCGATAAATTGTTTTCTAAAAAAAAATTGAGACAGGCAAATATACAAAAGAAAAGACATTAGAATATAGTATAAGATTATGAAAACAGGAAATGAAATTCTATGTTGAACAAAATATTCTATGGTGTTTTAACATTCTTATTCAGTCATGATGCCTGCTAATTTTTTTTTTCTTTGGGCTGAAAATTAATTACAAAACAAAAATATTCCTTTTGGTTTATCTACAAACTGATTGATACTTGTAAATTAAAAAAAAACGCCATTAAAAGCAACGGGGAATATATTACCAATTTAGCGGATAGTATTAGACAAAAACAGAGTAGAATTAGAAGGCTTGCCTGATCTTTAGTAATAATGAACTCAATCAATTTCAATGTGGAGGATGTGCTGAATGTTAGGCCAGTCTTCCCCGGTGTTTTGTTGGCATCTTTTCTTCAGGACATCTGAACATTTGTAAATTCCAAGGCAGGTGAGGGAGGTGAGTTCTCGCATGAATTCCGGCATTGATTCCAACCCTGAACATCCCAAAATGCTAAGGTGTTGGAGGGACCTGAGGCAGCGCATCCCCTTTGGTAATTTTGATATCTTTGGAATATCAAGTATTGTTAAGCTTTGGAGGTTATGAAGGCAATGCCACGGCATCTCCTCATCCTCCTCTCCCTCTGCCTGTCCATCTCCTCTATTGCTTAGACTTCTTAGCTCATACAAACAGTTCAATGATAATCCCTCCAAAGCAGTGAGATGCTCCATCCCTCCTCTCAAGCTCTTCAATTTACAACAATTCCATATTTGAAGCTCTCGTAGGGAGGCAGAGACCTGAAAAACCTCTTCAACTTCTGAAAGGTTGTCCATCTCCTTGGCACCATCTATTCGCATCATCTTTACACATGTAAAAGCTTGGATAGGGGAAACAAGTTTCAAAGCCCCTGCACTGCCAAAATACACATTCCTTAATTTGGGATTTGTTGACTCAAATGGGATCATTATCCTCAACTCTTCATTCAACTTCCCCTCCAATTTTAGTTCTTCTACATTGGGACATGTAATCAAACATTTAAAATCAGGACATTGATTTATATTCAATTTGGAAAGAGATGGAAATGATCCGACATGCCGCCATCACTGATGTCATCCTCATCTCTCCACCACCCTTTCAACTTATCCAGACACTCTAATGTGAGTTGTTGAAGGAAGGGAAATAATGACATTGATTCAGAAGTTGCTGCGACATCACCAATAACACTATCGGTACCACTATTCTCAATGTACTCCAAGTTAGGCAACTCCGATAATGCCAAGCTTCTTAGGTTGCACAGTTTTCTCAATGATGGTAGGTACTGCAAAGCCCGACACTTAGAAAGGACAATCGTATCGAGATTTGGAAGAAAGGTTCCCAAGTCATCTTCCTTTGCCCAACTTGGCATTCTCATGTCAAGGTAGGATGTTAACCTCAATCCTCTCAAGTTGGAATGTGGCTGTAGGTCTTCTAGTAGTACAAGTTGTTCATTTTCAATTGCTGTGTAAGCCGACCTATAAAATGAAATTGATAGATGATTCAGATTCTCCTTATTCCTTATGTACCCTCCATTATTAACCATGTTCTTTGCATACTGAAAATTTGAGGGCAAACAAATCTCCAACTCCCCCTTCAGACTTGTGAGAACTTTCAATTCTTCCATTTGATCAACAATACTTTGCTTTGAAGATGAATTATAGTCACCTACCAAAAACCTTGTTAACTTTTGGAGACACGTCAACCTTCCCATGCCCTCCGGTAAACGACTGATTTTATTGCAACCGAGAACATCTAGGACTCTTAGGTTCACTAATTCTGGCAAATCTTTTGGTAACTCTCTCAATCGATAGCAAAAACATAAATTTAAGGTTCGAAGATTACGCAATTTGCTAAATGAGTTGGGTAGCACCTCTAGGTGCTCATTATAGGAAAGATCTAGATATCTTAGATGCTTGACCAAGTCACCGGGTAATCTTTTGAGTGTAAAATTGTTCAAGTCTAACGTCCTTAAACACACCCAACTACTCACCAATCTATCAACATTAGTTCCTTTTTGCACATTACAATTAATTTGAAGGCATGTACGAATCTTAGCCTTAATGAAAGAGATGCTTGCATGATCCATATTGACAAAAGATAAATGTCGAACTCTATTGTCCAAGTCCATTTCAATAGCATCTACTAGGTAAATTTCCTTGCCAGCTACTTGTTGAGCAATATCATGCATAAAGTCATGAATTTTGCATGAAACAATTTTTCCATTTATGTTTTTTCTAATGTCCTGGAAAAACATCTCTTCATCAAGATTGAAAAGTATTCTTCACCAACCTCTTCAATGCTTTGATTTTCCCGAGACATAATATAATCCTGAGCCATCCAAAGGTTAATCAACATTTCTCGTTTTATCACATGATCCTTGGGAAATAATGCACAATAGGCAAAACATGTTTTCAATGCGGGCTCAAGATGATAGTAACTGAGCTTTAGGATAGAAGCAATGCCACCACTCTTGTCAACGCTAAGTCGACTTTCTGAAATTGTAACCACTTCTCCTTTCCTTGTCCATACAAAAGACTTCCCACTACTTTAATGGCAAGCGGAACATTGGCGCATTTTTTAACAATGTCTCAACCAATTTCTGCCAATTCAGAATGGTGTGATTGGTCACCTTTTTGTCCGAGGGCTGCTGCCTCAAACAAACGCCATGAATCATCCTCCAATAATCCTTGTAACTCATGAATGTGCTTCGGTGGTGCTACGATTGCAGCTGTATCTTTTGACCGTGTGGTTACCAAAACCCATGCTCCTTTTAGACCCATCTTCAGGAACTTTGCCAACTCACACCATTGAAGACGATTTTCATTCCAAAAGTCATCTAGCACGAGAAGGTACTTTTTTCCTTCAAGTACCTCTCGTAGTTTTTTTTGTAAGGACTCTTTGGTAAGATTTGCATGACTTTGATCAGTAGTTGATTGTAAAATCTTACAAAGAGTAGCTTTCACATCAAGATGTTTTAGATCTTCGTCAGAGATGCAAGCCCACAACCTCAAAGGAAATCGATCTATAGCCCTTGGATCGTTGAAAACAAGTTGGGCAAGTGCAGTTTTCCCTAACCCACCAATTCCTACAATAGATAAGTAAGAAACACCATCTAGATCATCATCGGGGGTCAACAACATATCCACGATTTTCTCCACATCAGCCTCTCTTCCTATAATATTCTCAACACAAACGTAAGAACACGTATCCTCCCTTCTTTCACGAATAGGCTAGTTGTTAAGCTTAAACCCGAACTTGCTATAGTCATTGGCAATCCTATCCAACCTATTTCTAATTTCCTTAACCCCTTGTGACATTTTGTAAGCAAAACCAAGAGAGTTAAAGCTAGAAATCAAAGAACGAACTTTTTTGGTGACTTTACCACCCTTGATGACTTTCTTCTTGCTTTTTGCTAGTGTCACAAACTCGTCCAACAAATCATCGGCATCATAAACGGCATCCTTGAGCTGTTCAACGTAGAGTTGAGCTTGCTTGGGAAGCTCCGGCACGGATTCAGCTTCTTCGAGAACAGCTTTGACAGTGTAGACAGTACTCTCGAGCTTCTCAAGCTGAGATTCGTAACCCAAAATGTGGCAAAAACTTCTGAGCTCAGAACATTGTAGGGCTGCAAAGATGGTTTGGGCAACAGACAACACAGTTCCCAGATCCATGCTTGTATTTTGAGTGGTAGAGTAGAAAGTGACCAATCAATTCAAGAGTAAGTATGAATGATGAATGGGAGCTAGTGATGTATTGAAAAAACTTTTGCAAATAGATGTGCAGCGGCAAGTG
Organism: Portulaca oleracea; assembly: GCA_029582165.1. Classification (NCBI taxonomy): domain Eukaryota; kingdom Viridiplantae; phylum Streptophyta; class Magnoliopsida; order Caryophyllales; family Portulacaceae; genus Portulaca; species Portulaca oleracea. Next base: position 7,704,012 of record CM055877.1, read on the forward strand.
AGTTTTATTCATACATACTTATTATCGTTTTTAACCCCAATTGTTTTGACAGATACTATTAATTATCAATTATAAGAAGTTTGGAATGTGTTGGCTACGCCAACAATTAAAATTGACACTCTAACGAATGAACCCCATCCGTTGGGCATATTTTAGACGCTTTTTTGTAAATTTTTAAAAATATAGATAAAAGTGTGATTTTATACAATTTATATATATTATTATAGTTATAGAAGTCAATCATGTAACTTTTTTCCAATTTAATTCACAAATATATAGGTTTTTTATAATGACAAGACACAAAATATGTGTCTTGCACAAGACTTTTATCATTTCCCTATTACTTTTGTCTTTTTCATTCTGTGTTTGTGCAACGGTTATATTATGTGCGTGTATTAATTTTCCATTTTACTTTTCGTCGCCCCATTTTTACTAATGTCGCCCATTTTTTCATAATAATTTCCAATATCGCCTTTGTCCCTTCACTCTCTAACTTGTCTCTAGTTTCTCTCTCTTATAATAATAATAATAATAATAATAATAATAATATTTATAAATTTTTTTTAAAAAAAATAACATATGATGGCTTTGCCGCGTCGATCGCGGCATCGGCCGTGGCTTTGCCGCGACCGACGTAAGGCAGCCGTATTTTCTGGGTTTTTTTAAAAAAAATTGTAAATATTATTATTATTATTATTATTATTATTATTATTGTTATTATTATCATTATTAATATTAAATTGCAATGTTATTATTAAATTTAGATTGAATTTCAAAAACCGTTATTTTTTTAATAATAATATTGCAATTTAATATTAATAATGATAATAATAACAATAATAATAATAATAATAATATTTACAATTTAATATCAACTCTTTGTTGGGTTGATAATGTGGAGCCCAAATTGTGTTTATCAGTGTTAAATACTTTAACGTTTTATATGTCAATAATTACTAATTTATTTTTTTTTATTCTGACGGTCCCAAATTGTATACTCGGTGGTTTGCTGGCATCTGGCAAAAGTGTGTTTGACAGAAAATTTGAATTACCAAAACATAATCAACTATGAAATAAGACCATCAAAGAACAATAATATGTCAACGGGACTACTAGAATACAATAACAATTTAAATGGTACCACTAGAATACAACTAAAATAGTAATTCTTGATCAAACACATCCTCATTGGTACGCATCAACCACCAAGTCACCACCTCTTAACTCGATGGCGTCTCATCAAAATACTATTTTTTTTAACCGTTAGAATACAATATATATATATATAAAGTATGAATTATTGCCATCCAATTTGCAAAAGTAGGGATTATTAGAATCCAATTTTCCTATGTGTATATATATATATATATATATATATATATATATATATATATATATATATATATATATATACTTTAAATTTGTATTCTAGTGGTCAAAAAAAAAAAATTGTATTGTAGTGGTACTAAATCCATTAGCACATTCTTTTTATTTTTTTTCATGCCTACCCAATATTTTTTTTGTTTTTTTCGTTCCTTCCCCCAGATAGGTAATGAAGTGTAGTTAGTAAAACATTTTTTAAATTTTTTTTTTTGAAATTCCGAGCAATTATTATTATTTTTTAAAAGGAATAAAATTGAAAAAATCATAAAAAATTGAACAAATTGGGAGAAATGCTGTAAATTCATTAAAAATCGTGGTAAAGTGTTATACTAAGTTTGAATCAAATGCAACACAAAATCTATGATATTTAGAGTATACTCTCAATTATGTCCCACTACAATACAATTTTTTTTTTTGAACCACCATAATGTAAATTGAAAATAGGGATTATTGTCATCCAATTTGCAAAAATATGGATTATTAGAATCCAATTTCTATATATATATATATATATATGTATGTGTGTGTGTGTAGGGGGGGGGATCTATCAAATAACAAAAAATTACTCCCATGTAACCCAATATTTGGAGAAACTATTTTTCGGGACCCCAACTTTTCAAAACTAATTTTGAGGTACCCTTACTTTTTAGGTTAGTAATTATTTGGAGCTTTTCCGGCCACTAATTTTATTAAATGACCAAAATACGCTCATTCTTCTTCTTCAAGAGTTTTTCTTCAAGAAGGAAAGAACAATGACATTTTAGTCACTTAATAAAATTAATGGCCAGAAAACACCAAATAATTACTAACCCAAAAAATAAGGATACCTCAAAATTAATTGTGAAAAATTGGAATACCAGAAAAACATTTCACCAAACGTTAACCTCAAAGCGATTTTTTGATCAAATAAGCATTGGATTTAGGTGAATAGTATAAATCTGGACCGCTAGATCCTTCATCTGTGATTGTGCCAAATCTGGCTTTTCTCCTTTTTTTCATTAATGCCTCATTTGAAACCTGACTGAAAAATAGAGGAAAACCCAACCGTGCTCGCTGGTTTCAGTGGTTTGTACAAGACGACTACAGCATTCAATTTCTCCAAGTTTCAAAAACATGTTGGGTGCTAACAACATGCAATAATTAACCATTTTTTACTCATTTTTGTTGTTCATTTTATTATAACTTGATGTCCACTTGATATGTAACCTGATGTCTAGTGGATATGTATGTTGATGTACCCATATGATATTTGTTATTGTTGACATCATCGATTTCACTTGAGCAGATTCGGAAATTTGTCTATCCTCTCAATTTCGACAATTGGACGTTACTGATCAGCTGTAGGCCTGTAGCTTACCCCTAGTAACTCAACTTGGGCTCTGCTTCAATCCATGATTGTGTATTCTCATGTATTTCATCAATCAGAACGGGTAAAACTACGAGTCATCATAATGTATGATTAGTTTGTCATGGCATGGATGGATGATCAGACATGAGTGTCAGCTTCACGACACCAAGCATCCTCTGAACCCCTTTCGTAGGGCAGTTTCATCCAAATCGCGCCCTATAAACACCAGTTTGTTTATCCTTGTCTCATCCGGGCCCCACTCTATGCCGGGGCAACCATCTAACATGGTGTGTACACCCTGCATAACACAGGAAAACAACCCTCAGAATTTCAGTTTGGTTATTTTCCTTATGGTGAGTTTGGTAGTTTCCTAAGAAAGATTTTCTCAGAAAAACTTTCCCTCGGAAAAATACCAAACTTAAGAGTGAAATAATAGATCTCACATTAGAACTTTCTCATCTATTAGAGACAACCAAACATGAGAAAGTTTGTCAACTTGGAAAAGTTTTCGAGGCAAACGCAACCAAAGGAATAAACTGATACCTGTAGAACATATCGCTGTTCAGAATTGTTGACCGAGAGGACTCCTTTGTATCTGTACAAATCTTCTCCTTTCTCCTCAATCAGTCTCTCGAGCCAATCATCGAGCTGTGGTAGAAAATAACCACAACGGTAGCGCATAGATGTTAACTGAGATGTCTAAGCTAAATAACAAACTCTGATGTAGTCCCACAAATGCAAGGTCTGAGTGAATTTAGATATACGCATGCTTCTCCATGCACAAGAGCGCATGAGGAGGTTAAGTCTGGCGGACCAGAAAAAAATCCTTTCAAAAATTGAACGCAAAACTATTTTGAAAACCAATTGCAAATCCATTTTGAAAATCAAGAGGGCAAGAGAAATAGGGAGAAATATAACATGTTCGAGGGTGAAGAGAACTGCCCAAAAACAAGCTTTCTAAGCTGCTCAACAGTTGATAAGTTGTACTTATCAACATTATTCGAGCAAGATTGCTACATTATACTGCTTCATACCTTACTTGGCAGGATGTTTGGGTATTCAATTTGCTTTTAAACATGATAATTTCAATTCTTTGAAGTTCTAATCCAGTTCTTTTTTCTTTTTCTTTTTCTTTTTTTTTTTTTTGGGAGGAGGGCGGGGGGTCTCATGAAAGTCGGTTAATTTACCTCATCAAGATCGATCGTTCCTTCGGAAACAATGCTGACACTTGACACAGTACAGTCATGCACATGATCGTGATGATGTCCCTTGTGATGTCCTGTCAATCATCAGTGCAAAATATAAGAACCAATTAAGGATGTGATTAGCATGTAATGCAAGTGCAACCATTGATTTAGTGATAGAATGGATCCATGAATTTCTGATTAGAAATACTGCGGCACCAACAGAATTTAGTTCACTAATCCACACTTGTGCAACGAACCTTACAGCTTTGATTGTTAATTATAGTTTTTCCAAAAACATTGCAAACACCTAGCTTGCCAAACAAAGCTGTGAAAATGCAGGAACATAATGCTTACCATGATCTGGTTGATGTTCGTGACTAGCACAATGGGAATCATTCGATCGAACTTCAGATTCAATTCTGCAATAAATGCATGCAGCATATTATAAAACAAACCTTTATGCTCAATGAGAGGCAGCAATCCGTCCAACAATCATTTGCAGTAAGACATAGAAAAGCTAATGTAAAGGGATCAACAGCATTTGAATAGACTAAAAGCTAGGATTAACCTGTCCAGATCGTATCCGCCTATTCCCAGGACAAAGTCAATGTCCACCACGCCGTATTTTGCTTTCTTTATTTGCGCCATCCCATTCATCCGCTATAGAAAAGAACAAGGACGTAAGAGTTAGCTCCTCTACTATCCACAAAGGATTCAAAATACTGCCAGATGGAAAAAGAAATCATAACACAACAATAGTGAGTGAGCAAACACACCCCGTCATCATAATATCTCTTGACAATAAAAGAATTAAATAAATTACTTTAGAAATAGATGGAACCCTACCCGGATTCTCTTTATCAATGCCTCAAGATCAGTCTCATTCACTAAGTCTATCTGCATATTAGTTCAAATTCAAAGATCAATCAACAATGGCAAACGGGGATGAAATTCATGGACATTACTGACATGTGTCAATTCTTGTAATATGACACTTACACGGGTCCATAAAATACCTTATTTACAATGATACGGTCAGCATAAGCAACTTGTTCCACTGATTCATTCACGACAAATCTAGGCTTTACTTCATCGAAACGCTTCATGGCATGCTTTGAATCAACCAAAGTTACAACTCCATCAAGTTTTATATAACGTGATACCATCTCGTCACTGCAAAAAGTCTCAATTACGGGGCCTGGTTTGGCAAGACCTGTTTGGAGGAAACCATGAGGAAAATGTCACGTGGATATATAGTACTGGAAAAATGATGAACCCTTTTGTGGCTTATGCAATGCAAGCATCTTCAAAGTACTAAACAAGTGTAAGAAAATCGTATATGCATGGAAACTAATAGGTATGTCTCATGCAGAAGAGAGAGAATAAGTCAATAACTGTTAAACAACCTAAAGTGTAGGGAAATTTACTCGTGCAATTATTATCATGGCCTAAATATCATGCTTCTTAGAGATGATTCTGATTTCTCACCGTCAGGAGTCAGGACTACCATACATTACTTGCTTAGAAAGAAACTACAACTCAGTTACTGAGTACAGAGGAAGACAAGAAGTACTCACGAAGATAGTTTTCTTTTTTTCTTTGAAAAAGCCAAAAATACCAACTATTAGCAATTAAATAGAAACACACTAAATCAGCAACCTACACTGATCATAAGGAACAACGCCATAGTCATACAAAATTGAATTAGGGAGGAAGGACGTCAAATACGGTTTCTTTACAAGACAAGACTATGATCATTATTTAGCAGAAAAATCTACCAGTGAAGCCAGAAAGGATCAGCAAAGCAATTATCAAGTACCTGTTGTCTCGATAATAATATGATCAAATTTGTATCGCCTCTTTTTTACCAACTCCAGCAGCATCTTCACTAAATCTCCACGAACCGTACAACACAAACAGCCATTATTTACCATCACAATGTCTTCATTGGAAGATGAGTGACTTGCAACTAAAGAACCATCAATATCCACCTCCCCAAACTACACATGGAACACAATGGCAAGCGATCAGAATCAGATAAGGCCCGGCTAAAATATTTAGCCTTCGCAACATCTGAGGTGGGCTGAAAGTAATAAATATCGGCCAATATTTTCATATAAGCTACCACTACAGCTGCGATGTATTCATATAGCAAACCATCGATAATTTTGAGGGTCTATACGCCATTTTTAAAACTGGTTGATTGCAATCAAGTTTCCATGATGCTAATTATTCAACAGTTAAGTGGCTGCATATACACATTGATGTTGGAAATAATTGAATCAAGGCTGCTGGTTTCGGAATCTAGAACTGAGTCGTGGATAAATCACTGCCTTGAAAGCGATTACGGCACGACCTAGGTGACAATCGATATTGTCGGTCACTCCCCAAGGTTAACTCAGCTAGCTCTTAGACTTGTGCACTCAAGGCTAAGAACTTGGAGTATGTAAAAAACTGATTGCCCAGAAAATATTAATGGAAGAGGATGTAGAAGATGAAGAGGAGAAGATGATTGTTGGTGTGTGTTTATCAGCCATGGAGGAGCTCAATATATAGGCTTAGAAGCCTACCGTTGGCTGGGCATATCTTACCGTTGCCAACGGCTATATTGCCGTTTCTCCAACGGGCAAAATGGTCGTTGGGCAACGGCTAGTTCCCACCCGGGCTGGCTATAAAAAGAACCACGACCCGCGTCCTGCGACCATGACCGGACTGGGCGGGCGGCGGCGGCGCGCATGCGTGTGGAGTCCCAAGCCATACCTTCCTCCATAAAACACCCCTTCACACTTATTTAATACTACTAAGTGTGGTGGGATATATAAACCACTTTCAACTTGATTTCTCTACCAATGTGGGACAAAAAGCCTTGTTGCCATTACCATATTGTAACTTCAATTGCAACAATTGATACCCTAAGCATATGCTAAAAAAGCATCAACACAATACGTAAGAGCAAATCTTTGGATAATTACATATACTGCTATCCACAATGAAGAGAAGACAGAACATTATGCAAAGATTATATGAGCTGAAGATGCATTGAATTGCCTCATTGCTATCAACAAATAAACCAATGGAACACAAAAGTGAAAGATACGAGATTGGTCTCCAAACCTCATTTTCTATAACAGCAATCCGTTTGCCGTGCTGAGCAGTCAGAATGTGATTCAACAGGGTCGTCTGCAATACCAAAAAGCATAGCAAATATGTTAAAGGTCAACAACTAACAGCATCAAATAGAAGGGGTAAATTTCAAAACAGCAACTTGGAGAATATTTTCCGCGAGCTTGAAGATTTATATATAATTTACATTAATCCGATCCTGCGAAAATTGCAAGCGCAATATATACTAATTACATGAACAAAAATAAAGGGAAAGAAAGCACAAGGTACTGAACTACACATTCTTCAAGCTAACTGAAATCAAATTTCTTATCTTTCTTATTACTTCCAGCACATATATACATACAGTACATACATAAATTCTTTATTCTTAGTTCCTTGCTTTCTGGGAAATGCTAATTTTACCTAATTTCCCAGTATTCAATCTGATAAATAACAATAAACCCTAAATCACTATGAAACAACTCAAACCCAGAACTCCGGCACTTCCAACAACTTTTCACCCAAAATTTGTAAGGTAAAATGTAACCTCTCTTTCATCCCAATTGACAATTTTTCACCCCATCTTCCAATTAAACACTTCAAAATAAGCTCCTAACAATCAACGAGAATCAAGACGAGACAGAAATAAACCTTGCCAGACCCCAGAAAACCAGTAATCACAGTAGCAGGCACACGAGAATCGAGTCCCAAAACCCCATCTGGGGCACCATAATCAGAGGATGTCGCCATACTTCTCGAATGTCTGGGTTGATTATTTTGGAAGACCCCATTTGAAGAACATATGTTGTGAATGTATCTAAGGAACATGAATGACAGAGGATTGGCGGGAGAAGTAGAGGTTTGAATATGAGGATGAAGAAATGGAGAGCTGAGAAATTTAGCAGAAGAAGATCTGGAGAATATCAATTTAGCAGCCATTGATGGAAAGTTTCGTAGAGTAGAGAAGATTGGGAGTGTGAGTGTCGCAGTTTGGGAATCAGAGGAAGAATCGAAATGGGGCTTAAACCCTAGGGTGCGAAAGAAGGGAAAGAAGAACTGAGACAGGGTTTAAGAGTTTCTTTTTGGGAGGGTTTTTTTTTTGGTTTTTTTTTTTTAAAATAGAAGTTATAATTGACTACGGAGTATTCATCTGAAATATCCCTCTTTTCATTTTACCACACATACATTTTATCTTACTAATATTCATCATTGACGATAAAAAAAAATATCCATCATTGGCTGATAATTAGTCTCACCTAATATTTTATTGAAAAGTTACAATATTTCATTGCCAATACATTAATATAACTAGCGTGGTATATCGCACGGAAAAATTTTCAGTATTTATATGTAATTTTTTGGAGGAATTTTATAATAATTATCAATTAAAATAATAATTAAAAATTAATAAAACTAATTATACAACAATCGTACCATTATTATTTTTGTATTTGTTTCGTACAAATTATCTTCAAAACTAATTTGCATAATATAGTAGTAAAGGATACTAAAATATATATTTAAATATTATCTTAATTACATATAATAAAGAATAATAGTAATTTTTATTATTTAATTTGAATAAATGCAAGAAACTTTATAATTCTCTTTAAATCTTTCTCAATAACATTCAAAAAATATTCATGTTAAACATTGGAATAAATGATTAAAATAATAGAAACTATGTATATATTATATATTATAAATATTGTTTTGTTGGATATTTATTCTCATAAATAAATATAATTTTTTTGTAAAAATAATTAAAATAAAAATGTTTTAAAGAAATTATAAGTTATTATACCATTAAGTAGTGAAAACTACTAATTATAAATTAATTTAAAGTTGCATTACTTTTTTTTCATAATAAAGAGATGTTAATTTACATTTTTTTGATCGCAATGTTAGTATTTTTTTCTTCTTATTTTAGTTATTACATAAAACATACAACAATAATATAGATTTTTTATGAGAGTTTTACGCTTTAATATCTCTTATATTTTATTTTAATCTAATTTTTATAGAGGGATTGATATATTGTAATTATAATTTTGGTGGAAGAAAGATTGACTCATGAGTACTTTTTTTTTATAAAAAGCTTATGAATATTATTTTAATTAAATATTAATTATATTATAGTTTTATTTTGTATTATTAGTTTTGTATAACTAAATTAGGAGAATAAATCAAGAAATTGAGGGTCTATTTTTTATGAACTTACAATTTATGTATTTGATGATGATCGTATTTGTAATTTATTCACCAATTTTCTTAGAAGAAATAATATTTTACTTGTTGTAAATGATCATAATGATCTCAAATTCTCAATGTTTTGTCTTATCATTGAGACAAATTGTGGTACTTCATAATTTGTTGTTCATTTTAATTAATTTTAATTTTAATATTTTAATTTGTATTTTTGAATATTAATTTTGGATTTTAAAGTATTGGAGGTTGAGTAATACTTGAGAGGGGAAGGTGAATAGGTGATCTAATGTAATTAATAATCTTATAAAATAAATAAATTTTTCCATAAGCATACCACATGTCAATTGTAGATTGCTTTTGTTTTGTTTAGTATATGTAATAGATGATGGTATATTTGTATGTTTTATGTTTCGGGTATCTAGTCACATAATAATTCATTAAAGTTTATAATATTATATTTTCATAATAATATTTTCATTATGAATATAATGTTAATATTTTTGTATGAGACAACACCATATATATTGAGAATTAATGATCAAAATTTTTAAAATTTAATTGACACATAGAATATGGTGATACATAACATAGGAAGGAATAATTAATACATTAGCACTCTTCTCATATACCTTGTTGAAGTTTAGGGCTCGAAGTTATAATTAACTACCAATTGTACTACTATTTTCTCTTTTTATTGTTGTTTAGGATATATGATTAATAAAGGAAGCTAAATGTAGCAAAATTTATGAGGTACTTAATTGGATAATTATGTAAGTGTTATATTTATTAAACTCAACTTCTGTTGTTTTATTATTAATGAATGCTATGGATAAAATATGAAAATTAGTACGCAATATAATTAATATGATAATGGAACTATAAAGTGATGGATGATATAAAATAAAAAAATAACTTAAAAAATTAGATAAAATATAAAACTACCACCCATAATTATTAAAATCTTGATCCTGTTCTACGATCCCACGATTTTATAATCCAAAATCCTCGATGTGGTTCTACTATCTACATTTCTATCCACAATTTTATATGAGTTTATTTCGATCCTAACTACCCATAGATCCGAATTAGAATCTCGATTCCAACAACCTTACTACTACAACAAGTAATGCACTAATAAAGTTAATTAAGTATAAATAAGCAAAAAAAAAAAATACTCTGAGGTACCCTAACTTTTGGTGAAATGTATTTTAGGTACCCCAACTTTTCAAAACTCATTTTGGGGTACCCTTAGTTTTTGGGTTAGTAATTATTAGGTGTTTTCCGGTCATCAATTTAGTTAAGGGACCGAAATACCCTTATTCTTCCATTTTTGAAGAAATACCCTTGAAGAAGAAAAATAAGGGTATTTTGGTTACTTAATAAAATTGATGGCCGGAAAAGCACCAAATAATTACTAACCCAAAAATTAAGGGTATCTCAAAATTAGTTTTGAAAAGTTGGGGTACCGAAAAATAGTTTCCCCAAATATTGGGGTACCTCCGAGTAATTTTTTGATAAATAAGCACAAAATGTCCCTCCAATTTTGTAATTTCTATAACATCTTCAATTAAGAATGATGAGAAACTGAAGTTTGGGAAAATTAGAGACTCTATCCTAAATAAAAGTATTCGTACGAAAGATTCTGATGTGTCTTGGCCTTTGGGGAGTGCTTTGGCTATCAGGGGTAAGAGGAGTAGTGGGAACTCAGGTCGCGGTCAGTCTAAATCTAGAGGTCAAAACATGGAGTATGTGTTGTGTTAGAAGTTTGGTAATAGAGATCATTTTCAGAGGGATTGTCTTAAACCTAGGAAGAGTAGTTATAATGACCTTGACTCGGTAAATTCTGCTGAGAATTTGGGTGATGCCCTAATTGTTAGTGTTGACGAGTCAGAAAGAAGTTGGGTGATAGATTCGAGTGAGTTGTTTCACTACTCTTCATCTAGTAAGTACGGATCAGACTCCTTTAGTAACTTTGTGAGTGGGAGATTTGGTAGGGTTAGGTTTGCAAACTGTCACGGTCTAAAGGTGCTAGGAAGAGGTGATGTGAACATTAAAACTTTTAAGGGTGAGACTTGGAGATTGAAGAATGTTCGGTATATCCCGGGTATGACCAACAACCTTCTATCTGTGGGTCAACTGGATGAAGAGGGGTTTACGACGAGATTTAGGGATGGTCATTGGAGGATAAGAAGGAGGGGGAGTTATATACTACTGTTGGGGAGATCCAAGGGGGGAGTCTACTTCAACCAAGGCCCATGGTACATCAGTTAAGTGAGGTTCCATCTTAAAACCAATTGGTGTTAAGAGGAGTAGCTCACTTGACTTATATACCATGTCCTTTCTTTTTGTTTTTCAGATGTGGGACATTTACTCATGGGTAAATTCCAACAATCTCCCCCTTCACACATGAGTCTCTCCCCCTTGATCGGAAGCGTCTTTTGACCAAGGTTTCAAGTCACCATCAGGAGCCCATCATAGCCACACCTTACTCTACAGAGCCGCACCCTACTCCAACTGAGTCTCATGTCACCACTCTGCCTCAAGAGTCCCAGCCGCACCTTACTCCACAGAGACGCACCCTACTCCACCTGAGTCTCATGCCACCACTCTGAGCATTCAGGAGACCCAGCCGCGCACGCGCTATGGTCTCTGCTCCTGTCCACGGTGATCTTCCCGCACCTTGCACGCGCCCAACCGAACGAACCATCGGCTCTGATACCACTTGTTGGGGAGATCCAAGGGGGAAGCCCACTTCAATCAAGGCCCATGGTACATCAGTTAAGTGAGGTTCCATCTTGAAACCAATTGGTGTTAAGAGGAGTAGCCCACTTGACTGATATACCATGTCCTTTCTCTTTGTTTTTCCGATGTGGGACATTTACTCATGGGTGAATTCCAACAACTACCATTGATGATTCTAATTGGGTTGTTCATGCTCGTCAAAGGCGTGTTAGCTTCTCTGATGAGAGAAGGGTACCAGAAGCGTGGAGGTTTCCGATCGAGGCTACGAGAACGGATGGTTCGCGGAGGGATGCACTTAACATGCATGATAGTTCGACAAGTTCAACACAAAGTTAAAACTCCAATCCTTAATTCCCCTAAGTAATTGACGAGGATGTATATGTCGAAGTTGCAGAGCGCGATCAAATCAAGTGAGAGCTTGTTGATAAAAGAGGAGTTGATGGGAGGCCAACTAAGACCTATGATGATCTTTGCTGAACAAGATCGAGGCAGATGCACTAAGAGGATGTGTTGTTGTGGTGATTGATGAATGATGAGACTACAATTTGGTCTCCAAGTGGGAGATTGTTGGGTTAAATGTGTTGGCGCCCAAATTATTATTTTAGTGGGATGAATTTTGGAAAGCCAAAATTGTTGTTGGTGGGCAAGTTTCATATAATATTGAAGATTCTTCCAAAATTGTTGTCATCAAGAAAAGGTATTATATAAAGTAGAAAGTAGTATATTGTTATCAAATTTTGATTGATCACATGCGAATATAATATTACTTTGGATTATAGTATCAAATGAGTGGGAAACACAATGTTTTTAGGAAGGTTAATGTTATTATTAACCCTGGTATTATATTGCAGTCTTGATTATTAATAGAGCCTTGGGTTTAGGCTTTGTTGGTATGCAATTGAGAGTGTTTCATCTGGCCATCAAGAAATTAACTTGTAATCTCTTTGTTACTGAGGGAGTTGTTTGAGGCTCAGCTGTGAATGTTGAGTTCTCAAATTGTAACTCTCGTAAGATTGTGAGAGATTGTGGAGGTTTGAAAATCTTTGAAATACTGTTGTAATCCTCGGAAAGTGGTTTTTTTTTTCCCGGTTTGAGTTTTTTAAGGTTAAACCCTTGTGTTAAATCTTTATTTATATTGTCACCCTATTTATTATTTGTCTACTAAAAACGTTCTAAAAAGCCTAACCGGACACGCCACAATTATCAATAAAAAGCTAATATACACCTTTCACTTTCACGTACCACAATGGTGTGGGTTATTTTTATGGCCAAAGTTCTACCAAATTTTGAATCGTTCCAACTCTTTACACGTACACTCCAAATCTCACGTTCATGCATCCTGGGTTTAATTCTAGTACAAGTAGTCCAACACGAAAGATCTCACTGACTTTGTGTTGTTCATATAATCATATGTATTGATTCAGATTTCATGAGATTATAAAATTGAATGTTGATCGTGAATTGTTCTCTTCTATTGGTAAGTGGGTTTAAGGTAGGTAAGCAGATAAGGTTTGTGCTTGAATATGGAAAACCCCATTCAACGGGTAGCACAAAATGGGAGTTAAGATACATGGACAAGACATTGTTACCATGCATGTTCTATGTATTCATCATGAAGTTTTCATAATTTATTGCTTAGTTATTGTGGATGCGGCAAGGATCTCTCTTACCAGAAAATTTGCATATACCTTTTCTTTAAAGTCTATGACATTTGTAAATTCAACCAAAACCTTTTTAAGTTAATATTTACATCCTCTGACCTTTTAAACTAGTTTAATTTAACAACCTTTTCGGTGAATTTAACAATTTTCCGATGAAGATGTGACTTGTGATGAAATTTGGTTGCTAAAATTGTAATCACACATTCACCAAAAAAGGTTGCTAAATTTACCGGAAAGGTTACTGAATAAAATTGGTTCAAAAGGTCGGAGGAGATAAATATTAACTCAAAAAGGTCAGGGTTAGGAATTATAAATGTCATAAACATGAAGGGTGGTATGTGTATATTTTCCCTCCCTTACCCCTTCACAGATAGAGTTATGGTGTTGTTGAATTCGAACATAAGATATTACTCAGTCTGGTTCAAACAGGGGCGAAGCTAGAAAATAATCCATATTGATGAGGGTGGCAAATTTTAGGAGTATTACTAATTTTATTAAAATTGTTTTTTCTATTAATTAGTTTTATGATTTAATACTTTTAGCTCACTTATTATTTATTATAGCACAGTGTATTCATAATCTATTTATTGTAGCTTTATCTCCGTCTTCGCAATTTAATCAATTTTAATACTACTAAATAAATTAGAACTAATTCATGATGATTATAATAAAATCTAGGGAAATTGGATTCTAATAATATGAACTTTTGGTCATAGTAGACTAAATAATATGAACTTTAGATTTGGTTCTAATTAATATTGTTGGGGAGATCCAAGGGGTGAACCCACTTCAACCAAGGCCCATGGTACACAAGTTAAGTGAGGTTCCATCTTAAAACCAATTGGTGTTAAGAGGAGTAGCCCACTTGACTTATATACCATGTGCTTTCTCTTTACTTTTTCGATGTGTGGCATTTATTCATGGGTGAATCCCAACAAGCTTCCCCTTCACATATGAGTCTCTCCCCCTTGATCAGAAGCCCCTTTTTGCCCAAGGTTTCAAGTCACCATCAGGAGCCCATCATAGCCGCACCTTACTCTACAGAGCCGCACCCTACTCCACCTGAGTCTCACGCCACCACTCTGTCTCAAGAGTCCCAGCCGCACCTTACTCCACAGAGTCGCACCCTACTCCACCCGAGTTTCATGCCACCACTCTGAGCATTCAGGAGACCTAGCCGAGCACGCGCTATGGTCCCTGCTTCTGTCCACGATGATCTTCACGCACCTTGCCTGCATCCAGCCGAACGAACCATCGACTCTGATACCACTTGTTGGGGAGATCCAAGGGGTGAGCCCACTTCAACCAAGGCCCATGGTACACAAGTTACGTGAGGTTCCATCTTAAAACCAATTGGTGTTAAGAGGAGTAGCCCACTTGACTTATATACCATGTGCTTTCTTTTTACTTTTTTGATGTGGGACATTTACTAATGGGTGAATCCCAACAAATATGAACTTTTGCACTATAGTAGACTAAATAGTACGCCACCGAGTTAAGTTGATGGCGAGATGACGTGGCGGCAGAGGGGTGTCCCAGTCAGCTAAAATTTATCTACTTCATCTTTCCCTTTTTATTTCTTTCTCCTCCAAACCCTTTCCATCTCTCCTCCCTCTCCTCTTCTTTCGGTCTCCTTCAGCCATGGCAGACTTCACCCTCTTGTCTCTCTGCTCTTCTTCATACCCTTCCCTCTATTCTTCTTCCTCCCCCCCTTCAAAATTCTCCCTTCTTTCTCCACCTTCAAAGAACCACAAACGAACCCTAACCCTAATCACACCATTTCTGAACACTCGCCCTCCTCCCTCGCGTGTACCACCTAGGTACTTACTTAATTATTCACTCTCTTCTTCTTCTTCTTCTTCTTCTTCTTCTTCTTCGCCCTTTTTCTTTTTCTTTTTTTTTCCTGCTTGTATATATCTTTTCAATGTCCATCGCCATCAAACTCTCTCAAGATTGCTCGTGTCCTTCTCAGTTGTTGGATTTTGGAATTTTGTTGAACTTTTGATTCGATTTGATTCGGTTTGATGTCTGTCTTCTCCAATTTATACAACTAAGAATATGAATATTTGAGTTTAAAACTCTCCTCGATTGCTCGTGTTCTTCTCCTTTCTTGGATTTTGGGATTTTATCAAACATTTGGTTCGATTTGATGGGTCTCTTCTCCAACTTGTAATGCTAAGAATTTGAGTATGAAACTCTCCAGGATTACTCGTATTCTTCTCGGTGCTTGGATTCGGGGATTTTATTGAACATTTGGTTCGATTTGATGTGTGTTTGTGTGTAGTCTTCGCCTGTTTCATGGAAAAATTATACAGCTGAGAATTGAGATGTTGTTTCTGAATTTGAATTGTCAAAGCCTCAAATTCTTCTATGATTGTGAGTTTAGTTTTAAGTTTGTTCAACAAGTGAGAGATAAATCTAGAGAGAAAGAGAACAACAATGGTGGGGTGGAAGTGGGGATGAGGAAGAAGAAGAAGACTGGGATGAGGAAGAATAAGGAATTATGCTTCCAGGCTTAATATCACTTTAGGTGCTTTTAATGTCATCATAAATTAGAGTGACTAAGATGTTGACAATCTCAGAGCCATGGGCATGAATTGTCCCGTTTTTCAGGAATCAATTCAGAAATCAGCTTCCTTCCATCACTCTTAACGAGGTAATCGATGTCAATTAGGGGAATTGGCATCGGATTGGGGTTCTTCAGAAGAATATCAACAACAATATCTGCCATGGCTAAAGGGGGGAAGGTGGAAGAAGAAAAGAGAGAAGGGTATGAAGAAGAACAAAGAGAGAAGAGGGTGAAGTCTGCCATGGCTGAAGGAGACCAAAAGAAGAGGAAACGGAGGAGAGAGGGAAAGGGGTTGGAGAGAAAAAGAAAATATGAAAGATAAGGTGGATAAATTTTAGCTGACTGGGACACCCTCTACTGTCACGTTATCTCACAACCGAGTTAAGTTGACACCAAATCTAAAGTTCATATTAACTAAAACCAAATCTAAAGTTCATATTATTTAGTCTACTATGGCCAAAAGTTCATATTATTAGAATCCAATTTCCCTAAAATCTAAATATTCTTCAATATTAGTCTATAACTAGACATGAAGATGGGCATAAGTACATGTACAATTTATGCAATTTTCTCTAATTATACTCATCAAAATATTAATATTGTCGCATTCTTTGTAGGGAGAAAAAGTTAAAATAAAAAGAGGATAATTGAAAACATTTAATTGAGTAACCTAAACCTAAATAAGAAAAACAGTTCTAACAAGGTGATAGAACGACCCGACATGGAACCATCTCAATCAAAATTTTAAGTTGATGGTTGAAGACATGATGATGAGTTTCATACTCCAGCACTTACACCCTACGTACTGTATTTGACATGACTGCAAACATTTGGGTTAATTTTCTCATTTTATAATTTAGCTAGTAAAAACTCAATGCTTTGAAATCCCATTAAGGGAGTTGTTAAGCGGGTATATATAGCAGTATCATCCTTATCATACATTCATACCTAGATTTTAAAACTAAGGAGATTGATTTCAATTGGATTATTAGATGATAATAAACTGAATTTTAGGGGTATTGGACAATAATACACTGAACTTTTTTCTTGGAATTTAATACACTGAACGTTGAGGGTATTGGACAATAATGCACTCATACTAATTTAGTTGGTGGTTGACGTGGTGGTTGTCCTACTTTGAGGTATCGGTTTTCTATTTTTTTCAGAAAAATTTTTTGTTGTGATATAAGAAAGTACACATAAACAAGATGACTAATATATTTTTTTTGGAAAAAAAAA
Organism: Portulaca oleracea; assembly: GCA_029582165.1. NCBI lineage: Eukaryota > Viridiplantae > Streptophyta > Magnoliopsida > Caryophyllales > Portulacaceae > Portulaca > Portulaca oleracea. The sequence goes on from CM055877.1 coordinate 7,721,454, forward strand.
AGAAAAACGACACCTTAAAGTAGGACAACCACCGCGTCAGCCACCAGCTGAATTGGTATGAGTACATTATTGTCCAATACCCTCAAAGTTCAGTGTATTAGAATCCAAGAAAAAAGTTCAGTGCATTATTGTCTAATACCCTTAAAGTTCAGTGTATTAATTTAAAAGTTGTTTGCTACCTATTACTCCATGAAAAACGGTATACAGGATTTAATGAGACATTTTACTTTAAAAGATCACAAATTACAATCTAAGCTGAATTTTTTTTAACTATCCAAATTATGAGCATATTAGCTGGAACTATGCATAATAGTACATGGATTGGGAAACAACATGCCAAATAATAGGGATAACATGATGTTGGCAAGTCCTTTTTTTTTTTTTTTGATTGGAGATGTTGGTAAGTCTTGATCACATTCTTCCTCGTATTCTATTCATTCATAATAAACATTTGCATAACCTATTCGTTACAGGCTTGCAGCCAACTTTATTTGACTTGGATGCAAAGGTTACGAAGGTAGAGTACGATAGAAGTTAAGACCGTTGAACGTGACAACATAGCTGAAGTTTTTGTACCTTATTAATTACGTATAACCTGGAATTTTTTTTAAACTATCCAAATTATACCGTCCATCGTAAATGATCTTCTGAGTACAATATGATAAAACCAACTGGCACAACTTTTCCTTATATATTACTGAAGTCAAGATTACTTGAATATAGTATGTTTACAAGTCTATGCGGACAATTGACTTCTTATTCTGCATGAAGAAAACTATTGTTTTACAATGATACAATAACAACAATAACAGGTGTATCCTTTTTAGGGTGGTGAAATTTAAATATAGACAATCTTATTCAAGTACACGTGTATATCATGTGTACTTAAAGAGAAATTACTTGATTATTGTTGCCCGAAATCCTCAAGTTTCAGGTGATCAAACACAATGTGAAAACGGTGGAATACTCTGTTCATGCCAGAAAAAGTTATCAGGATCAACTTTACTCTTGACATGAACCAATCTGTGAAAGTTATGCTTGAAGTAACTATAACCCCACGAACTCGCATCCTTGAAACATGTTTTTCTCCCCTTCTTATCGTAACCCAGATCAAAATCCTTATAATTCCCATACGATTCCCTGGGATCCTTAGAAACATAGGGCTCCATGAAATCATACATGCCTCTAACCCTCTGAAAATGTGTAACTTCCTCACTCAATTTTCCCTCGTCCCATATAGTCAAGTACAAAACCATATATTTGGTCCCATTCCTATGAGGAAACGGTGTGGCGGATTCCGAAATTCTGTTCATCATTCCTCCGTAAGGAGTGAACAAGATATACCCGGTATCGCCCTTGAGCCTCCTCCATAGTTCTTGGATCGCAGTTTCAGGAATCGGGTCTCTAACATAGTCCGATTTAGCCTTCAAATAGGTCTGTGTAACGGATATGGCTTTGAGCAAGATATCAGTAGAAGTCCCATTCGGGTATGCACCCAACAGTACAGCCGACTCAATCCATGTCATTTCCTGACACTCTGACCTCGACAGTCCAAATTCAGGGAAATTCTTTTCCATTATTCCGACCAAATCTTTAACTTCTCCTAGGAACAAGCCTTGATACTGTATCCTGACGTTTCTTTGAGGGTTTTCAATGGGGTCGGTTGAAATCAAAGTGATTTTGATGAATAAATTCTCATCAAGATTGTGAGCTACATGCTGCCAAGCATTGAACACCTTGAAGTCATCTTCGTTCATGGTTTTCATCCTCACCAAATACGTCACTTTCGGAGGAACCCTCACTAACTTAACCTTCCAAGCAAGGATGACACCAAAACTTCCTCCACCACCTCCTCGGATCGCCCAAAAATGGTCTTCCCCCATGGCTTTTCTATCAAGAATTCGACCCTCAGAGTTGACCAAACGAACATCAACAACATTGTCAATTGCTAGGCCGTACTTTCTTAACATCCCACCATATCCTCCTCCTGATATATGCCCTCCTACACCTACACTTGCAGCAAGGCCAGCCGGGAAGCCATGAACGTTGCTCTTTTCCGCAATTCTGTAGTACAATTCACCTAGCGTGCCCCCCGCCTCAACCCAAGCCGTCTCATCTTTAATGTCAACACTAACCGATCTTAGTCTCTGAAAGTCAAGGATCATGAAAGGATGATCTTTGACCGTTGCAGCATACGAGACAGCCTCGTAGTCGTGGCCCCCACTCCGAATCCTAAGGTGGACTTTTAGCTTTTTCGAGCATATAACCGCGGCTTGAACGTGGGATTCGTTCAAAGGGGTGAAGATGAAAGCGGGTTTAGGGACTGAGGGTAACAAGTACCTAAAGTTCATAGCAGTGGAGTTTAGGACTAAGGTGAAGTTGGGGTTTTTTTGAGTGAAAAAAGTGGTGGAAAAAGGGATGGGGGTAATCTTGGAGTTGAGTTTGAGACATTGGATGAAGTTTTCTGCAAGAGAAGGTGAAGAAGAAGCATCAAGAAGATGGGGTTGCAAAAGGGTTAGAAGGAGAGCAAGAATTGATGTCTTTGTTGAAGAAGACATTGTTAAAATCAAGTTTTTTGGTTATAAGAAATTGGTTAAGTTTGATTGGATTTTATACAAGGATAAATAGCACCATAAACATTTGACTATTCACAGATTTCTCTTAGTTTATTCGCAACATGTTTGCTCTATTATATATTTACTTCTTTACAGATTGATTTCCCAAAGAACAAGTAGCCATATATCAATCTTATCTTGAGTTGTCCTTTGATCTCATACAAGTCTTGATGAATGGGTCAATTGATAATTAGGATTATAATAATATATATGGATGTTTAATTCATTGTGAATTGTTCTCCACTAGGCACTTGAATATTGAAAATTTGGGGTAATTTGCACATGCCCTCGTGCAGGCTTGTGAAATTTATAAATCAAATTCTGACATTTTAAAATTAATATTTATGTACTTTAAATTTTTGAACCAATTTTATTTAATTATTTTTTGGGTGAATCTTTTTCGGTGAATGTGTGATTTGTGATGAAATGTGTTTGCTGAATTGATGATATTTTTAGCAAATAAATTTTATTACATATCACACATTCACCAGAAAAGTTACTAAATTTACCAGAAAATTAAATAGGTAAATAAAATCAGTCCAAAAGCTTAGAAATGGTAAATTTGAATTTATAAACGTGATAAATTTGAATGGATATGCAATTTTTTTTTTTGGAAAATTCATGGGGTATTGGAGTCAGTTGGACAATATATACTTTGTTTTTCATGTTTATGTTTTTTAATGATGATGTTTTCATAGCTTTATAAAAAGAGGCAGGTTGATTTGACGTAGCTGCGCGCAAATATTTGACTAAAGTTTCTTGAGTTGCCAAGGTCGGAATTTAGCGCAAGATTTTTTATTTTTTAAATTTTTTTTATATTGACAAGGATTCGTTCTTTTATGCGGTGAATTTGCGATGCGGTAAGGTTGTTAAAATCGGGATCCTAACTCGAAACTATGAGGAAGTTAGAATCGGAATTTAGCCCATCTAGGATCGTGGATCGTGTGTAAATTGTAGAATCGTTTCGACGATTTTGGACCATAAAATCGTAGGATCGTAAATCAGGATCGGGATTTTAATAACTATGCGGTGCGGTAAGTTGCGGTGGATTGCGGTAAGTTGCAGTGGAAATAATAAATGAGTGTTGAAATGTAATGATAATGATACACTACTACAAATATGTGTATTTCCAACCACTTGTTTCCAACCAATTTTAAATAGTTGGAAAAATCAATCATTTTAGCAACTATTTGATATTCCAACTATTTTTCAAAAAATTTTAGTGGGAAAAATGGTTGGAAGCAAAATTGGTTGGAAAATTTTCCTACCATCCTTTTTCCTAACATTTGAAATTGGTTGGAAAAATGGTTAGTAATCCAACCATTTTTCCAATTATTTTCAAATAGTAGGAAAAAGGATGGCAGAAAATTTTCCAACCATTTTAGCAAAATTGGTTGGAATTTCCCACCATTTTTCTACAATTTTTTTTGAAAAATAGTTGGAATATCAAATAGTTGCTAAAATGGTGGTTTTTTCAACCATTTTAAATTGGTTGGAAAAAAGTGGTTGGTAATACACATATTTTTAGTAGTGATAAAAAAGTAAATGATAATGTACGGTGCCGCGTAAAAAAACGGAATCTAAATTGGGCCACCTACTTAAACCTCCCATCCTCGTACCACTTTAGCTAAAGCTAATAGGCAGTGCAAGATTGAATTAAGAACAAGGGACATGACATTGTTTGCATGTTTCATGCTGAAGTTTTTCAGAGCTGATGAATTAGTCAAGGATAACGACATGATCTCTAAACTTTGTAAATATAATATATATTCAACCCATATTAAAAACAGAAGTCATTGTCTAGCTCTATATTTCTGCATTTTCTGTGCAATTTCCTGCAGGAAACTTACAGTAAACATAAAGTATGTTTAGTGAAACTTATATTTTCAGTACAAGTAACCTAGGCCTGGACAATGATGTTATTTCAATGTATTGGGAGAACGTACACATGAAAATATAAAATACCAAGAAAACATTAAATTCAATTCATGGTAGTAGAGAAATAATATTGGCTCCAAGGAGAGCAGGAATGATGTAAAATAAGAATATGTTTTGCACAGCATATGATAATTAAAGGATGGATGGGCTTTGCCAGTTTGCCTAAGAAGCACTTAATTACTACTCCCTCCGTTCCATATTAACTGTCGTCTTTGGAAATTTTGCAGTCAAACTCCAAAAATTTTGACCATAAATTTCTTAATATATACAATGAATTGCTATATAAAATTACTATCATTAGATTCATAACGAAAAATATTATCATACAAGTATAATATTGCAATTGTTAATCACATATTATGCAAGAAATTATCAATAAAAGAGTGATATTGGAGACCGTGAAAGTCAAAATTATGACAATTAATATGGAACGGAGGGAGTATAACTCAAGTATATTTGTTTCTTTTCCAAGAAAATATTTTCTAAAATTTTTTTGTTTGGTAAAGTTTTTCTAGCAAACATGGAAAAAAAGATTTATAGTGGAAGTTTGCGGGAAAATATATTTGAAAAATCAAACTACCGTTTATTCATTTATTTACAATATAGTTTTCAAGGTTATTTTGGGAAGATAAAGTTGAACCATGGGTGAGCGGTTCCAGATTCGAAACTTGGAATCTGAGCGGAACCGGTCAAATGGATAGGTTCCAAAACTTGAGCTGGTTAAACGGGTAAAGGTAAAGTTCCTAAATTCAGGAACCTGTCAAATGAGTAAGGGTAAAGATCCTAAACTACTACCTTGAACCGTAACTTGGAACCTGTCAATTAGGGTTAAGTTTCGAGTATTGTCACTGAATTTGAACATTTCATGAAATTTTAAGCTTGTTATATGACTTAATTAGGTTATTTTTCGTGAAGTTGTAATTTATGTTGAGACTTAATATTTATTGAGACTATTTGTAATTTGTATCGTCTGTTTCCGTAAAACCAACTTGTAAGACTATTTTAAATGTTTAAATTGGTTTGTTTGCACTTAAGAGTAATGTGGGATTGATATATGGTATATATAAATGTTATGGATGAAATAATGACACGTTAGACTTTATTATTCTTTTAGGGAAATGATAGACTGTAGCACAACAAACTTTTTTTAAAAAACGTGCTAGAAAATAGATTTAGTGTATAATAGGTGACTACTCGGAAACGAACCCAGAATTGCGGATAAGGATAAGATTCTTAAAATTTAGGAACTGATTTAGATGGATAAGGGTAAGATTCCTAAAATTTATAAACCGTTCAAATGGATAAGGGTAAGGTTCCTAATTTTAGGCAATGGTACTCGGAAGTCGGAACCGCTCACCCCTGTTAAACTATAGATAGTTCTCCTTCTCCATGGGAGAAAATTTTTTCCCAACCCCTCCATGAAAAAGTGTTTCCACCGCCAAAAACTTTCTCACCTTTATTTTGCAACTAAACATAGGACAATTTGGTCAATTCGGAAAAGTTAAACCAACTTTCTGGGTACCATAATAAGAACTGATACACTAATAAAAGATACTAACATGGACAATAAAGTTATTTAAGTGTAATTGGGTGATTGATCTAATCAATTGAGATCTTATTCTAGATATTACATATATACACATCACATATAACATTGATACATAGTGCACATTGTTCAAATCCACTTGACACATACAAACTATTCAATTCTTACTGATCCCGACTCGTATTTCAGACCACACAACGAAAGAGGTGGAACGCTCTGTTCATGCCAGAAAAAGTTATTAGGATCAACTCTACTCTTAATCTCCACCAACCTATCAAAGTTATCCTTAAAGTAACTATAACCCCATGACCTTGCTTCCTTGGCACAACTCTCCCTACCCCTTTCATTGATCCCTAAATCGAAATCCTTATAATTGTCATACGACGTCCTAGGGTCCTTAGAAACATAGGGCTCCATCGAGTCGTACGTACTTCTAACCCATTCAAAGTGCGGGGCCTCACTTTCCTGCGCATCCCACGAGCTCGAGTACTGGATCATGTACTTGGTCCCGTTCCTGTGAGGAAACGGCGTTGCAGACTCCGAGATCCGGCTCATCATTCCTCCATACGGAGTGAACTGGTACTGGCCCGTTTCGTTCCTAAGTCGGGCCCACAAGTCCCGGATCGCGGATTTGGGAATCGGGTTCGTGGCAAAGTCGGATTTAGCCTTAAAATATCCCAGATAAATCTTGGCCTCGAGCAGGATTTCAGGGGAAGTGCCGTATTCAAATCCACCCATGACGATGGTTGAATCGATCCATCTCATTTCCTGACAATCTGTGCTCTCTACGCCCAGCTCGGGAAAACTCTCTGACATTATCCCGAGCAGTCTGGTGACATCACCTAGGAACAAACCCTGAAAGTCGAGGGTTGAGAAAAAGAACCGAAAAATCGAAACTAAACAAAATTTGAACAATCGAATCGAAATACCGGTTAATCGATATGGTGTACTTTTTGTTCAATAAGAGGTTCGATTTCTAGTTCACCCTTAATAAAATGGTTAATCGAATGGCTACCCAGTTATTTTTGATTAAATTTCTTACAAAAAATAAATGTCAAATATAATTAAGTTGCATGCAAATTGAAAAAAAGGTAAAAAAGTTGCACACAATGAGATGTTGCATTGTTAAAAAAAAACCCTTAAAAAAACCTTTAAAAAAACCCTTAAAGTTGGTTTTCAGGTATGTGAATTATATCAAACAATTTATGGGAGATTCTACTATAGTTGAAATTTTTTTAAACTATGGTAGTTGAAAAGTATATTTCACCTTTAAAAAATCAAAATTAATATATATTGATCAAAGTAACATGTTATAATAAGTAATGATCTTGACTGAGATACAATTTTTTTTTTTTACAAAATTTGATATTTTTATGGATATTGAATCATAAATGGAACATTTCAACCATCATAATTGAAAAGTGGAATTCCTACATTAAAAGATTGGAATTAGTATATTTTGATCAAAATAACTTATTGTGATATAATTAATCATATCTATCAGCACATAAATCTTTTTAAAATATGTAATTTATTGTAGTAAAATTAATAATAATGAACTTTCAACCACCATAGTTGAAAAAGAACTCAACTATGTTAGAATTTTCAACAATTTAAACGGTCAACCGTAAACTAAACATAATAATTGATTATAACTTCTACTTGCGGACCCGTTCACAGTTCATAGATCACATTTTAGTTGAACCGAAACGCAGTTAACCGAAAAATTCTCGATTTATGGTTTACGCTTTCTATGAACCGAAAAACGATTAACTGACTTTGCTCAACCTTACCTGAAACTGTATGGTGATGTTTCTTTCACCTTCTTCATTAGGGTCGGTTGATTGCATGAAGACCTTCAGAAACAGATCGTCGTCAATAGTGTCTTCTACATTCTGCCACTTATCGAACAACTTAACCTCTTCTTCTTGCATGGGTCTCACGATACTGAAGTACGTGACATTTGAAGGCACTTGAACCAGCTTCAACTTCCATGCAACGACGACACCAAAAGTTCCTCCACCCCCTCCTCTGATCGCCCAGAAAAGGTCTTCCCCCATGGCGGCTCTGTCAAGGATTTGCCCGTCGGAATTGACCAAATGAGCATCAATGACATTGTCAGCTGCTAGTCCGTACTTTCTCAACATCCCACCATAACCCCCTCCTGAAGAACAGTAAATCTTATGTTAGACCGTCTCGTCATAAAAATTTGTGAGATGTACGACGTTGTTGTAACTTTCAATGAATACATGAGTGATTAATAATATTTATTCCAGGCATCTTAATTTGGTACTCCCTCCTTCCCAAATTAATTGACATTTTGACTAAATTTTAATCGTTAATTATTCACAAATTATATTGAGTTACAATATGAAATTACCTCAATTGTAAAATTTTATGAAGTATCTTTCTAATGATGATAATTTTATATTGTAATTCATTGTGATTTGTGAGTAATTAATGGTCAAAATTTAGTCAAAATGTCAATTAATTTGGGACGGAGGGAGTAAAAGATCCATTGATAAGTATTATTCATATTCGTATTAAAAAGCCATTATGATATATATCACTTATTAGTAGTAATAAAATATGAAAATGATAAATGTCTTGGCAATTAAGACACGTATTGAGTGTCTTGTCATTGTATAAAACATAAATATTTGTAAATTAAATTGAAAAAAATTTGCATGATTGACTTCTATAAATATAATAATATATATAAATGGTATAAAGTCACACTTTTATCTATATTTTTTAAAATTTACAAAAAAACGTCTAAAATATGTCTAACGGATGGGGTTCATTCGTTAGTGTGTTAATTTAATTGTTGGCATAGTCAACACATTCCAGACTTCTTATAATTGATAATTAATAATATATGTCAAAAAAAATTTATGATTAAAAATGATAATAAATATTAATTTTATAAGGAGCAAAACACTTAAGCAGTATCTTGCCCTAAGACACATATCATCACTCAATAAAATATTAGCAAGATCAATTTAAGTGAGACGGTCTCATATTAGAATTTGTACCTGAAATAAGTCCGCTGATCCCTATACTCGGACAAACCCCAGCCGGAAAGGCATGCACGTCGCTCCTCTCTGCAATTCTATAGTACAAATCACCCAACGTGGCCCCCGCCTCGACCCAGGCCGTCTCGTCTTCAATGTCAATGCTAACCGCCTTAAACCTCTGAAAGTCGAGCACCATGAAAGGGCGGTCATCGACCGCTGAAGCATAGGAGACACCCTCGTAATCGTGGCCCCCACTGCGGAGTCTGAGGTGGACTTTGAGCTCCTTCGAGCACGTCACCGCGGCTTGGATATGTGACACGTTTAAGGGGGTGAAGATGAACGCGGGTTTAGGGACCGAGGGGCGAGTGTACCTGAGGCTCATCGCGGTGGAGTTTAGGACAGCGGTGAAGTTAGGGTTTGTTTGGGTGAAAAATGTGGTGGAAAATGGGATGGTAGTCTTGGAATTGAGGCTGAGACATTGGATGAAGTTATCTTCAAGAGAAGAAGAGGAAGAAGAAGATGAGATCAGAGAAGGTAGAAGAAAAGGGAGAACAAGGAGAGGTAGAATTATTGATGATGTTGAACAAGACATTGTTTGGTTTTCAGGATTTTAGGTATGAATGTCATTGAGCTTATAATGGGAATTTATACATGGATATTAGTATGTTACCAAAGAGCATATGTTTTATGTTATTTTATTCATGACATGCAAAGAAGTCCATTTATGCATTCTTTACGTAATCTTATTGCCCAAAAAATCAAACAACGCCAATCTTGATGGGGAACTGTCTTTTTTCAAGTTTTGGTTTAAACCAGAGTGTTTGGTAGGAACCCCAGGGAAATCCGAGATTTTCATGGAAAAGATTTCTCTGGAAAAATTTTCCCTTAGCCCCCTTAAAGGAAATTTTCCTTAGGAAAATGGAGAAAATGGTGGGCCCATCGTGAAAATTTTCCCGAAGTCAACTCCATCGAAACATGAAAAAAAAGTCAACCCAAAAAAATTGACAATTTTCTTGGGGTTATTGATCAACCAAACGCACCCTAAGTTAGTGACTATCGATGAGTCTTGTTACAATACACTTTTTAAATTTCTTACTTCAGGGTAAGATTATGTTATTAATGGCTTAATTTTGTAAAAAAGGTTATAATATAATTGTTTAAGCATAACATCTTAAAAATTGTATAAACGATCAGATCAGCATAGCCGATGCTCCCTCTAGTGTTTTAAAAGGGTAGTTTTTTTTTTTTTTTTTTTTTTAATTGATTTTGTGGGGTTCGCATGGAATTTGGATGTAAGTTAATTTTTCCTTATTGAATTGGGGCCCGGAGGTTTTTGTCTTTCTGTATTATTCGGCCTTTGACCTTTCTAATAATCGGAAAAAAGAGTAGTTTCCTTTGTTTCTTTTCATCTCAAATGAATAGGTTAGATTATATTGTATACATTGTACAAGGCCCTCAAATCTGCTTCCAATTGCTCAATTATCTCTTTACTTTCATGTTTTTCTATTTTTCACTCTTTACGTTCATGCCTTGATCTTTGCTTGTTACATTAGTTTGACCTTTCTTTAATTTTATTAGTATGTTAGTTAGTTCTTAATTTTGGTTTGTAATTGAATTATTTGATGACTAATCGATCAATCTTATTTATGCCTAATTAAACATAGTTTATGCTTTGCTTGGTAGGTTAGGTTATTTGCTTGGTTAGCTCGCTAAATATTGAAATTACAATCTTAATATCTTTCGAGTCATCTTTTTAGCTTGCAGCTTTCACCACTCTAGTTAGTTCTCGCGTTAGAAAATACACATCTTGTATAAAATTTGACTACACATATTCCATATATAGTAACAGATATTTAAAAACAAATGCGGTACTATGTAAAACTATTGGCGATTATGCATTTGATATGCATAATAAACTCCCAAGTCCTAACTTTCCACAGTTCAATACCTAACTTTTCATATTCGATCCAAATTTTCATATAAGAATTTTCAAATTTAATTGGAGCATATGCTAAGAAATCTAACCTAACCTTGAAAAGGTGGGGAAAATATAAGTTGTGACGATCACATATAGACTCTTTAGCCTTTACTATCGAATGGTTGCTTTGTATTTTTCCACCAATATTTTGTTTTTGCTTGCAAACCAGAGACTCTTTGATATTCAACCTCTATCAACATTTCTTTCTTCTTTTTCCAAATTAGTGAGGTGTAATGTTAACCCAAGAAAGTAAACAAACCCAAAGGTTAATAGTCTAATACTAGCTGCTAAACATCTGCTACTAAAGTAATTAATTATTAAACATTGGTCAAACTTTGCTAATAGATGACCAAGACATAACATGAGAGGAGAGTGCTGAACTTCTATTATAAGCTAACTTCAAACAAACTCTGCTGGAAATCATGGGGATATCACGGTCACCAAAACACAAGATATACGAGGGATCAATTGAGTGGTTAGGAGTCGAGGGTTAAGATCCATCTCCCGTTAAGACTTATTCACAATACCGTAAATAGATTCAAGGATAAAACCTAACTTCATGTGAGTAAAGAACAAGATTTCTCAAGAACTCTCAAAGAATATTGTTGCAGTCAATATCTAATTAAAGAGTGCGTTGAAGCTTTCTAGAAACTTGAGAAAGTAGAGAAGTGGTGTTTTGGATGAATGAATTCATCCCCTTTTTATCGTAGAGTAATGCATCAAAGTTGTCACAAAATTAAAATCTCATGATTCATGATCATGATCCAAGAGATTGCAACTTGATTTGGGGGGTCAATATTAACTAATTAATTCAGTTAACATTCAACCACAATAATATCCTCACGTGTTGATAATTGAAGCTAAAATCAAGGAAATTTGAATTTCTCAATGTTGGGCATCACCATGAGTCGTGTCGTGTTGAATCAGCACGGATCGTGGTGATCACAACACGACCCGTGCCAGACTGGCACGGACTGTGTTAGGTTGTGTAGGCTTTATTTGAGCTACTAGACACCAACACGACCTGTACGTGTCCAACCTGACGTGGTCCGCTTTAGGCTAGTTCCAGCTCCTATGCTTATGTTTGACCTTCCCTGTCAACCCTTATCTTATATTGTGAATTTCCTTAGCCTCTTAACTCTTGAAATACTCCAACAAACTCTAGGGTGATATTGTCTTTAGTAAGAGTTATGATGAGATAGAATCTTTTGTGATCGACTTCTTGGAGGTTTTGCTATGATTAAGGAATATTTGATCGTAATATACCAACCTTTGCTGGTACTGGATCAATATATACCATTAATGAGCCTTGCGCAAACTTCCTTCTTAACGTCCTCAATGACTGTCACCCTGACCTTGGGGAAATCATTCTTTAGCATATTGTCAAGGCTGCCTCTAGTTCCTCTAGTCCTCTACCTTACTGCAACATACTTCACCATGTCTTCCGAGCTTTTCACATTCCTCTACCTGAAGAGGACCGCGTTTCTATCATCATCAACCCCATCAACCTGGCACTACTCGAAACTCTTGGCTACCATCCTCAGCCAAATGGCTATTGGATGCATACAGATGATCTCAAAGTCGTCCAAGCCTCTTATTCTGTCCAGACATCCAAGGAACCATCCCCCAGTCTGCAATCTCATATTGACCTCCTCCAGCACCACATTGAAGCTCTTCACGCTGAAGTCCGCAACATTCATGAGCTGCATAACACTTCCTCTCTTCTAGCTGCCACAAATGTTACTGCTGTGCTAAAGGACTTGGTCCACTAGGCGGAGGCCCTCCTGACACGTCGTTCCCCAATTGCTGCACCTGAGGATGTTCCTGCTGAGCCAACACCCACTTCCCCTTATTCTGGATGAACGTTTTCCCCCCACCCCCTCTATAAACCTTGATTTCAAAATTGTTTTTGTGTTCTGGCCAAACATTTTTTGTTGGCATTTTGTACTCTCCTGTTTCCTTTATGTCTGAAAGACAAAAAGGAGGAGAATTAATATACTATATGCATTGTTCTACTATACGTTGTGCTCCTCTGCATAAGGGCCACCAAGCAAGTTTTGTCTTTCAAACAAAAAGAGGGAGATTGAAGAAACTCAGCTCTACTCCAAGGACCTCTACTGAATTTCGTCTAAGGATCTCCGGAGCAGCCAAAGATCTTTTGATTGAAAGACAAACCGACCTTGTCGACATAAAATCAGAGAAGTTTTCATAATACAAATATCTCATATATTTATAATCTCTGTTTCCATAATATAGATATCTCATATATTTATATATCTTACATAATCTCTAGTTGATCTTATTTCATTGTAGAATCCAAATCAAAGAAGATAGAGATAGATGCCAAAATAAGGAGATTGAAGATCTGCCTCCAAAGAAGAATATAATCAGAAAGATATTCAGAATAAAGGAGGATGATGAAGCTATGCAAATAATGCAAGAATCAAGGAAGATCAAGGGAAGCCGCTAATCAAGTTTATCACTCTATATAAGCAAGCCTCCAACCTTATGCATTGATTGAACGATTTCCAAGCAAGCAAATCGTGTGTAGGAATTTTCTCTAAGTTTTCTAAGTTGTAAGAACCTTTGAGTGGAAGGTTTCTGAGTGTAACCACTAGGGTTTTAGTGGTAAGTAGTGTAACCAGTTGGTTGATAACTGGTGAGGACCTCCTGGTCGAGTAGCTAAAGTGAGAGAGTGATCTCATTTTAGTGAGTTGAATTATTTCTTTCTGCTTCTGCTGTGAGGCCTCTACTGCAGAAGTCATCTCTGAATCTTCTGCCCTTGTAAGCTCTGTTGAGGACCGCATAATCCTTAACAGTGCCGAGTTGTAACCTCCTTTACTTTCAAACACTTTAATTTCATCAATAAAGAAGTATTATTCAGTTTATAAAACTGCTATTAACTCTCTTGTGTTGATTAAGTTGCAGAAATTTTATACAACCCTATTCACCCCCTCTAGGGTTATTTCACGAGTGAATTACGTTTTCCCTTAATAATCTTGCTTTAAATTTACTTAGCTTCACACGTACACTCGAAATTATCCAACCAAATGTATATGCATGCCTAGTAGAAAGCTTTTGACGCATCAAAGCACAAACTACTTTAGCAAAAGAACTTTCCATATGTATTCAATGTAAAGTAAAACTTAAATCCATTTAAGCAGATCACATTTTATTGTATTCAAGTTTTCTTCAAGAGTGGTTGAAGCAGGTGTATAGCAACAGAACTCAGAATGAAGCAAATATCTGTGCCTCTGAACATGCTATTGTGTTCAAATATTTGGTTAATTACAAGCCATTGCCTTGTTGGTTTCTTAGCATTTTATATAAGGATGGAACCAATAACATTTTATTACCTGTGAATTACCTCTTCAATTAACTTTAATTTTATCCATGACATTGTAAGAAGTCCTGTTTTAGGACATGTACATGTTGCTCAAAAGATGAAGAAACCACCTACCAGTTTTATATTTTTACAACTTGGTAAATGGTAACTTCTAATTATGATGAAAACTTCTACCAGCTGAACTAAGAGACCCAATTATAAAAGAAGTCAAATGACAAACAACAAGGTTTAAAGAAGGAAAATTACCACCAACACTTCAAAGGCCAAAGGTAAGGGCCGGGGTAAGTACTAACAACCGATAATAAAGCATAATATCCATCAACCTCATAATTTCCATGATAAGATTTGGACAATTTAGATTTACCTTCCTTCGGATTTACGACATTTATAAATCGAAGCTGACGTTTTTAAGTTAATATTTACCCATCCTAAGCTTTTGAACCAGTTTCACTTAACTACTTTTCTGGTGAATTTAACAACCTTTTCGGTGAATGTGTGAGTTGTGATTGAAATTTGTTTGTTGAAATGACAATAATTTTAGCAAACAAATTTCATCATATCACACATCCCCGAAAAGTTTCTAAATTTACCGGAAAAGTAGCTAAATGAAATTGGTTAAAAACTTAAAATTAGGTAAATATTAACTTAAAAATGTCAAAGTTAAATTTATAAATGTGATAAACCTAAAGGGGTATATGCAAATTTCTCATAAGATTTTACGTGACTGTGACCATAAAAATGTCAAAGTTAAATTTATAAGTGTAAGCTAAGCATTTAATTATTTCCCATAAGCAAAATGATAAACATCTTGCTGCAAGAACCATCTTGCATCTCACCTAAATCACTCATAAATTTAAATGTAAGTATGTTTAAACATTATAAAGGTATGTTTCATTACTTTGAGCGTTATTATAACATATAAACAATATAAAAATATTTATTTATTTATATTTTTTCATAAATATTTTTTTTTGAGGGAAATATATTTTTTCATAAATATAAAACTATGTAAAAATGTGTATTTTCTACCATGATTGATAAAAAAGTGTTGATTCGTGTCTTGGGGGAAGACATTGCTTAAGTGTCTAGGAGCAAGACACTCCTTATGAAATTAATACTATTAATTATCATTTTTAACCCTAATTTTTTTGACAAATACTATTAATTATCAATTATAAGAATCTTGGAATGTGTTGGCTACGCCAACAATTAAAATTGACATTCTAACGATGAACGCCATCCGTTGGACATATTTTAGGCGTCTTTTTGTAAATTTTAAAAAATATATATAAAATTGTGATTTTATACTATTTACATATATTATTATAGTTATAGAAGCCAATCATGTAGTTTTTTTTTTTCGATTTACTCCCTCCGTCCCAAATTAATTGACATTTTGACTAAATTTTGACTGTTAATTATTCACAAATTATAATGAGTTACAAAATGAAATTACCTCCATCATAATGTTTACACTTTTCTAATGACGGTAATTTAATATTGTAACTCATTGTGATTTGAGAGTAATTTATGGTCAAAATTTTGTCAAAGTGTCAATTAATTTGAGACGGAGGGAGTAAGTTACAAATATATAGGTTTTATACCATGACAAGACACTTAATATGTCTCTTGCCCAAGACATTTATCATTTTAGTTGATAAAATTAGCTATTATTTATATTTTTTTTGA
Source organism: Portulaca oleracea (assembly GCA_029582165.1). Taxonomy (NCBI): domain Eukaryota; kingdom Viridiplantae; phylum Streptophyta; class Magnoliopsida; order Caryophyllales; family Portulacaceae; genus Portulaca; species Portulaca oleracea. The sequence goes on from CM055877.1 coordinate 7,737,583, forward strand.
CCTAGTTAATAAGTATTATACTCTTGTAGTTGATAAATACACATAATTATTAGAGAAAATATTATTAAAAGTTAACAAAATGTGAAAAATAGATAATTCAATATGGTTATTAACCATCTTGGGTCAAGATATGTATCGATGTGACAAAACCAACCATTGCAACTCCTCCCACGTAGAAGTGTAGAACTGGAATACATGATTCTCTACGTATACATCATATATATAGCATCTTTATCAATCTACGCAGTCATACATATATGTAGTTGGTCTTATTCTTTATTTTCAACATATGCTGATACATATATCCATTAATAAAGTACACAAACACAATTCTACCTTATTGTTTCAGGTGATCAAACACATTGTGAAAGAGTTGGGATGCTCTGCTCATGCCAGAAAAAGTTGTCAGGATCAACTTTACTCTTAATCTGAACCAATCTGTCGAAGTTATGCTTGAAATAACTGTAACCCCACGAACTTGAATCCTTGAAACAGGTTTTTCTTCCCTTTGTATTGAGACCCAAATCAAAATCCCTATAATTGTCATACGATTCTCTAGGACCCTTGGAGACATAGGGCTTCATAAAGTCGTACATACTTCTAACCCATTCCAAGTGTTGCGCTTCGTTTACTTGACCATCTTGCCATGTATTCTCGTACAAGATCATGTACTTGGTCCCATTCCTATGAGGAAAAGGAGTTGCGGATTCTGAAATTCGGTCCATCATTCCTCCGTAAGGGGTAAATATGATGATACCAGCATCACCCTTGAGCCTCCTCCAAAGATCTTGGATCGCGCTTTCAGGAATCGGGTCTCTAGCATAGTCCGATTTACCCTTGAAATAGGTTCGCAAAATGGAGACTACATCAAGTAGGATTTGGGTGGATGTCCCATTTGGGAATCCGCCCATTAACACAAGCGACTCAACCCATGTCATTTCCTGACAATCTGTCCTTGACAAACCCAACTCGGGAAAACTTCTCCCCATTATCCTAAGCAATCTGGGGGCCTCTCCTAGGAAGAAGCCCTGATACTGCACTGTCACATTTCTTTCACCAACAACTTTTGCATTAGGGTTTCTAAGATTGATGGATACCATTGTGTATTTGAGCATTAGGTCATCATCAATCTTATCAGCAATTTGCTGCCATTTGCTAAACAACCCAACATCATTTTCCTCCATGATCCTTTCAATCATGAAATATGTCACTTTCGGAGGAACTCGAACCAACTTAACCTTCCAAGAAACAATCACCCCAAAACTTCCTCCACCACCTCCTCGGATTGCCCAAAAAAGGTCTTCCCCCATGGCTTTTCGATCAAGAACTCGACCCTCAGAATTGACCAAACGAACATCAACGACATTGTCAACTGCTAAGCCATACTTTCTCATCATAGCACCATATCCCCCTCCTGTAATATGCCCTCCTATGCCCACACTCGTACAAATACCACCCGCGAAGCCATGAACGTTGCTCTTTTCTGCAATTCTGTAGTACAATTCACCCAACGTGGCCCCCGCCTCAACCCAAGCCGTCTCATCCTCAATATCAGCACGAACCGATCTAAGTCTCTGAAAGTCAAGAATCATGAAAGGACGACGATCATTGACAGTTGCAGCATAGGAGACACCCTCAAAGTCGTGGCCCCCACTACGAATTCTGAGGTGAACCCCGAGCTTTTTCGAGCATATAACAGCCGCTTGAACGTGTGATTCGTGCAAAGGGGTGAAGATTATGACGGGTTTAGGCACCGAGGGTAACAAGTACCTGAAGTTCATAGCAGTGGAGTTTAGAACAGAGGTGAAAGCAGGGTTTTTGGGAGTGAAAAATGTGGTGGAGAAAGGGATGGTAATATGTTTGGAGTTGATAGAGAGACATTGCATAAAATTTGATTCAAGAGAGAATGAAGATGCTGTAGGAAGAGATGGGAGCAAAAGGAGAAGGAAAGCAAAGATTGAAGCCATTGAGCAGGACATTGTTTTCAAGTTTTTGGTTAAAGGTACTTAGTTGGTTTCACAGCAATTTATACAGGCTGTTTTCTGCTAAGTATTGTTTTGTTATATTCATCATGGCCTGCAATGAAGTTTTCTTATATATGAATATGAGGTGTACATATATTTCGTTATCAATCCTGTCAGTCGTATATCGGGTTCGGATAAATATGGGTCGGATGTATTTCTGGTTCGGGTAAATACGGGTGGTGTATTTCGGTTTTGGGTCAACTTAACGGGTTATGATTGCGACATTTTTTCACTTTTTTTTAAAAAAAATTTGTCGCTAAATATTTTTTTTAATACAATATACATAATAAAATACTATTATCTTCTAGTATTGATAGATTACTGTAAATGTTACAACTTAAATTAGATAAATAACATATGAATGAGTTGCGGTTATAGTTTATAGTCATGAATTCCAACGAAAAGTCACAAATTCTATAGAATTGAATGTAAAAAATAAAGTTTCTAGGTCAAACAGGCGGGTCGGATTTGACCCATAATTTGTAGGTTTTTCGGGTTCGGTATATTTCGCGTTCGAGACAAAAAAGATCATATTCAAAACCCAAATTTTCAGGGCGAGTTTGGGTCAAGTCTTCGGATCTGTTAAAAAATTGACAGGTCCATTTGTTATCGTGCAGCTAGAAATAAAAATTTTATGTCCTTTTCATTTTATATTGGAGGATTTTGATAAAAAGATTTAGATAGGAACCCCTCAAGACTTTTACCAAACTTAGCAAAGAGACATATCCAATTATAGAAGATTAATAGATTTTATCCAAGAATTTAGTTTTGCCCGATTTGGTGTGTTTCATACTTTCTTGTTCCCCAACTGTTTAATGTTTCCAGATGTGTATCTTTCCAACTCTTTACGCTAGTAAAGTTTAAACGCCAAATTGTAGTGCAATGCCCTGTTATTTTCTACGGTATTTTTGTGGTATGGTGTGATGTGGTGTGATGGAATTGTGGTGGTATGGTGGAATTGTGGTAGGTTATTGGTATGTGGGGTAGGCGAGGAGAGAGAATTTAAAAAGTAGAGAAAAAAAGTGAGGAGAGAGAAAAGTGAGGATATAGAAAAGTAATGGTTTATGGTAAAGTGTGGTGAGTTATGGCAAATTGCGGTATGCTGTGGTACCGTAGTTTGCCAACCGCAGAAAAGAACAGGTTAAGTTCAATACAAAAGTCTTCATGAACTTGGCTCAGTTAATCATTTTGATTATAACTTGTAATTTTGATTAACTGAAGAGCTTTTAGATGAAGTTTAATTTGTGTTGTGTGAACTCTCAATTTTTGTTATTGGTAATTAATGAAGTTTTCAAATATAACTTATTAATTAAGGAGGAAATCCACGTGAATTTGAAATTATATGTTAACATTTGAGCTCAATTATTAGGGTTGTGAACAACCAGCAAAGTTGGATTTATATGGATTACCTGTTATTATATTCAAGGCATGTTTAAGCAGTTATGTGTAAAATATATTACCCAAAAGATGACCATATCACAAAAATTTATATATTATTCAATTGACATCATCTGAGAATATTTAACTTCTATTATTGGAGTCCGGATGAGTTTCCCAGCTCATTAGTTATAACCAAGAATAGTCGACATTATCTATAATCTCTGTAAAGTATAGGTACAAAAAAAAAATATTAAGTCGTTGTCCAAGCTTTATTATTTCCTGACATGATATGTGAATATTTGAATTCACGTTACACCCACATTGGTGAATATGAGTGATATTTACGGGATGAGGTGGAAATAGTATAACTCACAAGGAGAGTTAGAGTTACACTCTGTATACTAGCTATCCAATAATGAACATGAGTTTGGTTAAAATAATTAAACAAGAGTGTATGCTCTACATTTAATAATTTAAATACACTGTAACCAAAATAGAAGAAAAGAAAAAACTGTTCAGAATTTCATCTTTGTCATCGCGTGCCGAGCATGAGTTCAAGCAATTCTCACTGCCAACACTCATCTTCACCTCGGCACTACCTTTCTCATCCTCATCCACGCCAGATCAGCACAATGTCACTGTCAAACTCGCCATTACAGTTGTTCCTACTGAAATCCTGAAGACAGGTATCATTAAACTATGCTTATTATTATATATCCCTATTTTCACGATCTTTTCAATGCTAATACTTTCAAACTATTAATTTACATTTATTAGATCGAAAATGATAAATATGCTGTGCAAGACACATATTTTGTGTCTTGTCATTATAGAAAACCTATATATTATAAATTAAATTGGAAAAGTTACATGATTGACTTCTATAACTATAATAATATATATAAATTGTATAAAATCGCACTATTGTCTATATTTTTTAAAATTTACAAAAATGCGTTTAAAATATGCTTAACGAATAAGGTTCAGTCACTAGGGTGTCAATTTTAATTGTTGGCATAACCAACACATTTCAAGCTTCTTATAATTGATAATTAATAGTATCGGTCAAAAATAGTGCCATTTGGGAATCCAACCAGGAATACAACCGACTCAATCCATATCATTTCTTGACAATATGTCCTCGACAAATCCAACTCTGGATAACTTTTTGCCATTGTTCTAAGCAATCTGGAAACTTCCCTAAAAACAAGCCCTGAAACTCTAGTGTCGCATTCTTTTTCGCCCTTTTCGTTAAGGCCCGTGGATCGCGTTGTGGGTCGAAGAAACAAATCCTCATCAAGACTATTAGCTATTACTATAGTACACTTGTACAAACACCAGCTGGGAAGCCATGGATTTTGCTTTTTATTTCCCCCTGAAACTCTATAGTACAATGGGTTTTTTTGCATTTTGGATACCGAACTTTAGGGGTATTTATTTTCTGAACCGTTAGTTTTCAACATTAATTTTTTAGATCCTAAAGTTTGTAGGCTGAATAAGAAAGGACCTTAAATTTTGTGAGCTAGAGAAAAAGGCCCCTGTTTCGTTCTTTGTTTTCATCCCATGTTTGAATTTATTTTTCGATTGACGTCAAACTTCAGGACTATGGTTAAAACTGATATTGAAGTTATAATACACCTCTCTTATTTATGTCAGGGCTACTTAGACCCCTGAGTACAGGGGTTTAAGTAACTCCAACATGAATAAGAGAAGTTTATTATAACTTTAATATCAATTTTAACCTTAGTCTTGAAGTTTGATATCAATTGGGAGGGATATTCAAACATGGAAAGAAAAAGAAAAACAGGAAACATGCTTTATTTTTAGCCAACAAACTTTAGGGTTCTGTTTTTTCAACCTACAACCTTTAGGGTCCAAAAAATTAAAGTTGAAAACCAAGGGTTTAGAAAATAAATACCCCTAAAGTTCGAGGTCCAAAATCCAAATAAGCCATAGTACAATTCAGTGATTCACGCAATGTGGCCCCCGCCTCAACCTAGGCCATCTCATCTTTGATATCAACACAAACCGATCTAAGTCTCTAAATCTCATCTTTGAGCGCAGAAAAAGAATTATTGGCAAGGATATAGGCGTGAGATTCTTCGATGACTCACCCAAGTCAAGCTGATCCTTTGTGATAGTTGCAGGCGGAGAAAGTTTTTGGTTCAGTAAAACCGTGCTTTATTGAGTATGTTTTGCAGTTTTTTTCGTAACTAGGCTTATGTCCTTTGAAGTGGGCTGCTTGCTGTTTTGTATTGCAGTTTTGCTGTATTTTTCAAACTCTTTAAGCCTTTGACTTGCAATAATCGAAAAAAAGAGCAAGAATGAATGCAGTTTAATTTAAGGGCGTGTTTGGAGAGATTTCAGGAATGAAATGGGAATAGAATTAGAATCCTACGGGGGTTGGGAATGGAATTAGAACCCAGAAGTGAAGTTGTTTGGAGAAAAACTGGAATGGATTCAAATTCCATTTCATCAGTTGTTTGATGAGCAGTTATGGAATGGAATCAAATCTATTTTTATTTTTGAGTCATCATAGATATTGTAGAATAAAATTTAATACTTTTATTAGTTATAAATAATTTTTAAACTTTTAATAATCAACCATTGTAATATATGTTTTGCCAATTTTCAATTTCAATTTTTATTTGTTTGATATATGATAATATTCAACATATATGTATTCATTCTTTCCCTCCCCACTTTCCCTCTCCAACTCCAAACCCTACTGTGGCATTCACCGCCCCGAACAACTACGACTCACCACTTCCGCCGCCGCAATTGGACCCCAGTACGATGCCCTACGGTCGTCGTCGAGCCCCCTCCCGCCACACACGCCGCCCTCCTCCTGCACATCTCCATTATCCACGACTTCTCCGCCCTCTCCTCTGAATAACCACCGATCCCCCCTCCGGCAACTTCTTAAACCACCAATAGATCCCTGCCGAGTGTTGGGCCTGGAGAAGCCCCCAGTAATGCTCGATTTCCTTCAGTTCACGATCTATCGGTGGTTTCTGGTGGGTCGGCAGCGGTGACCTTGTAGTGGTGCAATGGTGCTCCTGGTGTGCCGGCAGAAAACCTTGAGGCGGTGGTGTGGCATAGCTATGAAGATAAACTTTTCTCTCTCTACCCCCTCTCTCTGTCTAAGGTAGCAATCCATTCCACAGGGATAGAAATCAATTCCCCCCAATTATGGGAGGTATCTAATTCCCCCCATTTGGGAGGGATTGGAAACCTTCTGGAATAACAATTCCATTCCATAATATACTCACCAAACAACAAAAAAAAGGAATAAGAACCCATTCCACCCCAATCCCATTCCTTTTTGTCTCTCCAAACAGGCCCTAAGAGGACATTGTTTCATGTTTTTTGGGATAAAAATCTGTTGAATTTGTTGCATTTTAATCAAGGTTGGAACAACCAATAACCTTAACTAGGCTTTCCGTGGATTACAGTCATTATTATTATTATTGATTACGAGGATTACCTATTACTATATTCATGGCATGTTAATTGAGGAAGCTTTTTGAGGTAGCTTTTCACAAAAAGCTAGTTTACCAAACACTTTCCTGCAATCAGCTAACCCAAACAGCTAAAGTCAAACAGCTAATCAAAAAAGCCATCAGCTAACAGCTACAAAACATCTAACAGCTACCAGCTGGTTGTCAAAGGCAAGTGTAGTTGACACGACGTGCGAATATTTGAGTTCATTTATTGGAGTCATGAAGACAGTCAGACACGGCATTGTTCCACGGTTTGTTTATCCCAACATGAGTTTCACAAAAAATTGCTAGAGGGTGTCACATATCTTTTTTAACTGACTGGCGGGACACAACTTTTCTATAATGCATTCCCCGGTGACATTATATTTAACTAAATGACTCAAGGGTGACATTCCAACTATTTTGGCTGAAATCCAACGAGTTACATTGAAAAGACGAAAATGCCCTTATTTTTCTATCTAATCTAACTTTATCTACCCTTCCTCCATCTTCCTCTCTTTCCTCCCCCTCTTCCTCCGTAAGGTCACGACACTGCCTATTGACCCCAGGACGACATGGACGGTGATCCTGACACCAAGGGCGGCCCCATGCTTGACGGCAATGAAAAAGTTTACTAATCTATTCAAATTCAACTTGCCCATCAACCCTAAATTGAAACCCAGAATGCACAATTCTCATCTCTAGGCATGCAAAAGTTTAATCAATCATGTAACCAAACATCAAATGTTGGAGGACATACAACAAATCTGCATCAATCCTAAGCTCAATCAAGATAAAAGATAAAAATTGACCATACTAATTGCAAACTCAAATTCAAGGCCAAACGTTTACTAATCTATTCAAATTCAACTTGCCTAGAAAATTCCACTAACCCAACAACAAAAATCAACAAACGAGAAAAAGAACCCCCCTCGTCATGGCTTCTGGACTTTTCTTAACTTGGCGTGTGAGGCATCCCAACGAGAATGTTATTTGGCTATGGTTAATGTCCATTGTTTGTGAAATCTGGTTCACCTTCTCATGGCTTCTGGAACTTAACCATAACCATTGCTGCTGACCACCACAAAGCCACTTGCAAGTGGCAACAATCTACCAAAAAAATCACCCCCCAATTCCTCACAGAAAAAGCTTGATTTTATCAGCATGAAGTTGAAGGAGTAAATTTCAAACCTATCCAACTAGAAGACTCAACTCAACTATGGCGATGATGATGCAAATCGCCATTGCTGCTGCTTCTTCTTCAACTTCTTCACATCCCACTGCCATACCACTCCATCCCTTCACTTCTCATCTTCCAATTTCAGGTCTAATTGAATTCTTAGTTCGCATTTCTCGCGCATAATAATAATAATAATAATAATAATAATAATAATAATAATAATAATAATATGGAGTTGAGTTGAATTTGCTTTTTGCAGGCACTAAAAACTTGGTAACCAGAAGAAATCGGAAAGGTTTTGTTGAGTGTTCCTCTGTTTTGAGCTGGTAAATTAAGGGTAGAAAAGATACTTCACTCAATTTTTAAAGGATAAACAAGACTTTTCCCTGATTTCGGAATATCACCCCCTAGCCACTTAAGTAAGTTTAATGACCCCTGTGAATGTATTAAAAAAAAAAGTTGTGACCCGCGAGTCAGTTAAAAAATATGTGGGGCACCCTCCAACAATTTTTTGATGAGTTTCATAGCTTATTAATGAATTCGAAAATGATATACTACCTCCGTCCCATTATATTTGTCAATTTACCTAATTTGAGATAACCAATGCATATTGGGAATTGAGATAAAAAGTTTGTAATTTACCCAAATTAGCCTTACTTTAATTGAAGATAATAATTGTTGAAATTGTAAAAAGTGATAAATGAATTTATTAATTAGGGGTATAATAGGAATTACAGTTATTAGAATTATAAATACGATAAATATTTTGGGGACAAAGAAATTAGATAAAAGGACAAATAATTTGGGATGGAGGTAGTAATTCATTATATAACCAAGAATATTTGACATTTTCATATATACCTAACTAGTGTCTTGCCCTAAAACAATACTCAAATATATAATTTTTTGAAATTAATATTTAATATGATTTTTAACATTAATAATTTTTGATAGGCACTATTTATATCATTCTCAGGAAAATAAGACACACACAATTAGATAATATTGGCCACCTACAAAGCCTGGGCATTACGTTATTCAGTAGGTGGACCTGCTTCTATAAAGTACACAAACACATGTTACACGATGCTTACTAACCTCCACTCATATTTCACGTCATAACTCGTATTTTATGTCGTCACATTGTGAAATAGATGGGATGCTTTGTTCACGCCAGAAAAAGTTTTCAGGATCAACCCTACTTTTAATCTCAACTAATCTGTTGAAGTTTTCCTTGAAGTAGCTGTAGCCCCATGAACTTGCTTGCTTGAAACAAGTTGCTCTACCCTTTGTATTCATCCCTAAATCGAGATCCCTATAATTGTCATAGGACGTTCTTGGGTGATTTGAAATATACGGTTTCATGAACTTGTACATACTCCTAACCCATTCCAAGTGTGGAGCTTCATTTTCACTTCTATCGAGCCACATACTCGAGTACTCAATCAAGAATTTGGTGCCATTCCTGTGAGGAAATGGAGTGGCAGTGTCCGATATTTGGCTCATCTTTCCACCAAAAGGGGTGATCAAGACATTGCCAAAACTATCCTTGAGCCTTCTCCAAAGACCCCGGATCGCAGTTTTAGGAATTTCGTCGCTTGTAAAGTCGGATTTAGCCTTGATAGATCCTTGCAAGCTAATCAAAGGGTTCTGGGCTTGAAGTAGGATTTCAGGGGAAGTGCCAGTTGGGAATGCGCCCTGTATTAAAACAGACTCAATCCATGTCATTTCCTGACAATCTGTCCCCGACAAATCCAATTCGGGAAAACTTTTTGCCATTATTCTGAGCAACCCGGGAACTTCCCCCAGGAAGAACCCCTGATATTCTATTGTCACGTTTCTTTCCCCGTTTGCGTTTGAGACTGCGAATGATAGGATGGCTATTTTAAGTAGTAGATCTTCGTCGAGCTTATCAGCAACGCGTTGCCAAGCGTTGAACAACTCGAAGCTATTTTCGTCTATGTTTTTGGCAATGGTGCATAATGTCACTTTCGGAGGAACCCTCACTAACTTAACCTTCCAAGCAAGAATGACACCAAAACTTCCCCCTCCACCTCCTCTGATTGCCCAGAAGTGGTCTTCCCCCATGGTTTTCCTATCGAGAACCCGACCCTCAGAATTGACCAAACGAACATCAATGACATTATCAGCAGCAAGGCCATACTTTCTGAACAAGGCACCATATCCCCCTCCTGTTATATACCCACCTACGCCTACACTTGTACAAAACCCACCTGGAAAGCCATGAACGTTGCTCTGTTCTGCAATTCTGTAGTACAATTCACCCAATGTAGCCCCCGCCTCAACCCAGGCTGTCTCATCTTCAATATCAATTTCGACTGATTGAAGTCTCTGAAGGTCAAGCACCATAAAAGGATGGTCATGGACCGCAGCAGCATAGGAGACACCCTCAAAGTCGTGGCCCCCACTACGAATTCTTAGGTGGACCCGACACTCTTTCGAGCATATCACCGCAGCTTGAACGTGTGATTCGTGCAGAGGGGTGAAGATGAACGCGGGTTTAGGGACCGAGGGCAACATGAACCTGGGGTTCCCTGCTGTGGAATTTAGGACAGCGGTGAAGTTGGGGTTGTTCTGAGTGAAAAATGTGGTGGAGAAAGGGATGGGAACAACCTTGGAGTTGAGTTTCAAACATTGCATGAAGTTTTCTTCAAGAGAAGGTGAAGAAGATGCAAACAGAGATGGCAGAAAAAGGACTAGAAGAAGAACTGATGGAGATGAAGATGAAGATAACATTGTTAGCAAGTTTTTGGTTATTATTGATTTGTTTTGTGGCATGTTTAATACATGGAACTAGCCTAATACAACCTCCTGCAGATTATTATATAAATTATAGAGTTAGCTGCTAGACCCACCTCCTCAAGTTTTGTTTATTCATGCTGAAGCTTTCACAACTTATATTATTTAGATGCTAGTGCATTTTTTGGCATGATCTGCAAAGATTTGAGTTTTCTTTTAAACTTCAACATATCATATTTTGTTTTATTTTATTATTTTTTGTGTGTATTAGTTAGTTCTCATATAGCTATCTATAGTAAGACTACCAAGTGTTAAATCATCAATATTTATTACCAAGGATATGTATTTAATTTGACATTACCAATGAGCTCTTAGCTCATTTGGTTACCAATGAGCTCCTAGCTCATTTGGTATGAGTTGCACTGTGGTAGACCATAGGTCCCGGCAGTGGCGGATCTAGGTCTTCTGAGTAGGGGTGGCCAATACACTGATCGAATCTAGGTCTTCTGATTATGGGTGGCCAATACACTGATATATTCATCCGATATACATAAATTCTGTAATTTTTTTCCCAAATTATACCAAAAATTTTTTTTACCGGTGGCCGTGGCCACCCCAGGCTATGCTGGGATCCGCCCCTGGGTCCCGGGATCGATTCCTAGGAACAACAATAGACAAATATGCCTGGTTTTCCCCCTCCCCCATGGGCTGGTGGATTCATTGGGCGGCTTTCCCTGAAATATGTATTTGACATTATCATATCTTATTAATTAAAAGCTCAGCACTGATGTGATCGCTTCTTGCTTTTGCTGTTTGTTTTTGTGGTTTACCTTTGTTGATTTCGCTGTTTTGTTGGATATTTTGTTACATCTTTTTGATACTTTATAGCCTATTGGCTTAAAAAAAAAAAAAAGTGATGCGCTATTCGTGCTGGAAAAACTAACCCAGATTAATTTTACTCTTAATCTGCACCAATATGTTGAGATTTTCCTTGAAGTAAAACTTACTAGCTAGGACTTACGTAATTAAACTTATCAAAAATTACAAAAATTTACCAGTTCGACTTACCTAAACTTGTCAAAAATTTCTAAAACTTCTCAAAACATAACATTTACCACACTACCATTTATTGTAACGTTAACCCCATGCCATGAAATCCTCATCTTTTAGGTTATTATTACACACATTCTAAAGGTGGGATGCTCTGTTTGTGCCAGTAAAAGTTCCCCGGATCATCTTTACTCTTAATTTACCCCATGAACCTGCTCCCTCAAAACAGGTTGCATTGCCTTTTGGATTGACCCGAATATCAAAATCCCTATAGTTGTCATATGCTGTTCTAGGGTCCTTCGAGACTACATAAGGCTTCATACTTTACTAACTTCCCCATCTGGCCACAAACTTAAGTACAATATCATGTACTAACCACATTATGACTTTAAATAATAGGTTCACATCAAGCTTAATTATCAGCTACGTATTGCCTAGCATTGATCAACTTAAGGTCACTGTTTTCCATGGTTTTCGCGATACTAAAATATGTCACTTTTGGAGGGACATGCACCAGCTTGATCTTCCAAGAGACAAACGAAGCGCGCTTATGATCAGCTCTTGAAAGACATTGTGTTGTATATAATTTGAGCTTTATTCCTGGGTGTTCATCTATGCTCATATCTTTTTTTTTTTTTTTTTTTTTTTACATTAGTAAGTCGGGCCTACCTACTGATTTCCCTATCTCAAGGAGAACCCAGTAGACCTACCAGGCCAAAGGCGAGGGGGTACACCACTACAAGGCCCACAAGGAGCCTCCCAAGGATACCAACAATTCCCATCAAGAAAATTGTGATCACCAAGGATCAAACCCTGATGGGGAAGATAAATCTCCCACCCTCATGCCACTTTAGTTGAAGCTCATTGGTAGGTCCTCATAGATTCAAGAGAGTCCCGGATGTGTAAATAGCCAGTAGTTAGTACCTACTATTCCCGGATGTTTAAATAGCCAGTACTTAGTACTTACAATTGTGTTCATCTATGCTGATATATATCTAACTAGTACTTAGTACCTACTATTCCCAAATGTTTAAATAGTCAGGTTCTCATAGATTCAAGAGAGTCCAAATAAATAAAACAAGGATCATTAAAAGGTCGAGTTATTATTGAGTCGGCCCATGTAATAATATTATAATTAATAACTTGATAAAATTTTATCTAACTAGTACTTGGTAGGCCACGGTCTAACGACTATAAATTCTTTTTCCCTGTTTTAAAATTTTCAATCCCCTATTTTTCCTTAATATATCGAAAAGATTACGTCTAGGTTTACCTTACAGGTCCGTACCATATAAACCAGAGTATATCTATAATAACAAAAAATTACTCGAAGGTACCCCAATATTTGGAGAAACTATTTTTCGGTACCCCAACTTTTCAAAACTAATTTTGAGGTACCCTTACTTTTTGGGTTAGTAATTATTTGGTGCTTTTCCGGCCATTAATTTTACTAAGTGACCGAAATACCCTCATTCTTCTTATTCAAGGGTATTTCTTCAAGAAGGGAAGAACAAGGGCATTTTAGTCACTTAATAAAATTAATGGTCGGAAAAGCACCAAATAATTACTAACCCAAAAAGTAAGGGTACCTCAAAATTAGTTTTAAAACATTGGAGTACCAGAAAAACATTTCACAAAAAATTAGGATACCTCCGAGTAATTATTTGCTATAATAACAACACCCTTTTTTCACACTTCCCCGAGCTTCGCCATCGACCAAAATCTAAAAGGATTTTTGGATGTTAATATACTGAACTTTTGGGGTGTTGGACAATAATGCATCAAACTTTGACCTTGGACAATAATACACTTAACTTTGAGGGGTGTTGGACAATAATGCACCTGAAATGATTTCGATGGTGGCTGACTTGGTGACGTTCATACGGGACGAGTTGAGAAGATAAATTGGGTAAACAATATTTAAATTTATTACATGTCAGCTACTCTACACAAGTAAACGTGATTTTATACAATTACAACAACAATCTCTCAACGAAAACACGTTTTAGCAAATGTGATTTTATGTTTTTTTTACTCTTTCCAAAGTTGTTTCCTTTTCTTATGTGTGTATTAACAGACATGTCATAAATGTAAATATTTTTGGGTCAATTCATCTCCTCCACCTGCTAAGTAGGATTGTCACCGAGTTAGCCGCTGCCGGAATCATTGTGGGTGCATTATTGTTCAAGGTTAAAGTTTAGTGCATTATTGTCCAACGCCCCAAAAGTTTAGTATATTAGCATCCAAAAACCCAATCTAAAAATAAATACTAGAGCAACATAACGAACTCTGAAATCTCCAGAAAAGCAGAACTGCGTAGGTGTGGGGGGTTGGTGGCTGGTGGTTGGTGGGTGGTTGTTAGCATGGGAGCATTTGCCAATTTTTTAGTGTGTGTGATTAACACATCCATATAAGAAAATGAATTATCTTTACGTACTTGATGAACACATCTATATACATAATAGAGTTCATAGATAATTCCAAAATCCAAATTCATATATCCTTAATTGGTTATAATTAATAATAGCAAAATGATAATCGTCTTGATTTAAGATAGTTAATAATCATCTTGAATTCACGTAAATACTAAAAAGTATTAAATATAAGCATATTTAAATTAGAATCAATGTATATTTCATTACTTTGAGAGTTATTACAACTTATAAAGTACATCAAACAATTCTCTCCTGGGATTGATAAAATTAGGCAGTTATTTATATTTGTTGGTCTGACTAATAAGTGTTATACTCATATAGTTGATAAATATATTTAAATTAAAAGTTACAAAAATGTGAATTATAGACAATTCAAGATGATTATTAACCATCTTTATTCAAGGCAGGTACGTATCATTGTCCAGGCGGATAAAATGGGAATGAGCAAGTAGCTTATTATTAGGATCCTAATTATAATAAGCTAGCTACTTCCTCGATCATTCCCATTTTATTTGTCTAATTAATTTACGTGTAGGCGAGCAAACTTTAAAAAAATTTTGCTATCAATTTTTCAATATATACAATGTTCTATTATATAAATGTACTATAAGGAATTAGATTTGTAACATGAAATACTATTATAAGAAGATAGTATTATAATTCTTAAACAAAAAATATTATGTGAGAAATTATTAATTAATTAAAGACGAATATTGAAATCCCTGAAATATTTATTAAGAAATAGATAACGTACAATCAAGGTTGTTAAAATCGGGATCTTAACTCGAAACTATACTGAAGTTAATTAGGATTGAAATTTAGCCCATGTAGGATCGTTGATCGTAGGTAAATAGTAGAATTGTATCAACGATTTTGGACCATAAAATCATAGGATCGTAAATCAGAATCGGAATCTTAATAACTATGCGTACATTATATAACATGAAGAGGGAACATATAAGAGCTATATATATATATATATATATATATATATATATATATATATATATATATATATATATGTTTTCATAGATAGCTATGTGAGAACTAATTCATACGTACACAAAGAAATAATTATGGAACGTTGAAATAAAAAAGTGAACCCAAATCTTTGCACATCATATCATGTCAATGCATTAGCATCCAATTAATATAAACTGTGAAAGCTTCAGCATGAAAAATAAAAATTTAAGGACTGTACTGGAGTCAAACTTCCTCTAATTAATTAATATAATAATCTGCAGGAGGTTTTACGAGGCTGGTTCCATCTTTGTATAAAATGACACAAAACCAATGAACTTTAACCAAAAAAACTTGAAGACAATGTCATCTACAACTGATTCACTTCTTGCTCTTCTTCTAGTCCTTTTACTACCATCTCTATTTGCAGCATCTTCACCTTCTCTTAAAGAAAACTTCATCCAATGTCTAAAACTCAACTCCAAGGTTGTTCCAATCCCTTTGTACACCTCATTTTTCGCTCAGAACAACCCTAACTTCACCGCTGTCCTAAACTCCACTGCTATGAACCCTAGCTTCATGCTGCCATCAATTCCTAAACCCGTGTTCATCATCACCCCTTTGCACGAATCACACGTTCAAGCTGCGGTGATATGCTCGAAGAAGTGTGGGGTCCACCTGAGAGTTCGTAGTGGGGGCCACGACTTTGAGGGTGTCTCCTATGCTGCAACTGTTAGTGACCATCCTTTTATGGTGCTTGACTTTCAGAAACTTCGATCGGTTGAAGTTGATATTGAAGATGAGACGGCCTGGGTTGAGGCTGGGGCGACATTGGGTGAATTGTACTATAGAATTGCGGAAAAGAGCAACGTGCATGGTTTCCCAGCTGGATTTTGTACAAGTTTAGGAGTGGGTGGGCATATCACAGGAGGGGGGTATGGTCCCCTTTTCAGAAAGTATGGTTTGGCTGCTGATAATGTCATTGATGTTCGTTTGGTCAATTCTGAGGGTCGGATCCTTGATAGAAAAGCCATGGGAGAAGACCATTTCTGGGCTATCAGAGGCGGCGGTGGAGGAAGTTTCGGTGTCATTCTTTCTTGGAAGGTTATGTTAGTGAGGGTTCCTCCGAAAGTTACATACTGCAGCGTTGTGAAAGTCATAGATGAAAATAGCTTCAAGTTGTTCAATGCTTGGCAGCGTGTAGCTGATAAGCTCGACGAGGATCTGCTCCTTAAAATATCAATCCAATCATCCCCGGTCCCAAATGCAAATGGGGAAAGAAATGTGACGATAAACTATCAGGGGTTTTTCCTTGGGGAAGTTCCTGTGTTGCTCAGAACAATGGCAAAAAGTTTTCCCGAGTTGAGTTTGTTAAGTACAGATTGTCAGGAAATGACATGGATTGAGTCTGTTTTAATACAGGGTGCATTCCCAAATGGCACTTCCCCTGAAATCCTACTTCAAGCCCAAAACCCTTTGCTAGGACCTTTGAAAGCCAAGTCCGACTTCATTAGCGACCCGATTCCTGAAACCGCGATCCAGGGTCTTTGGAGTATGCTTAAGGGTGGTTTTGGAGGTGTCTTAATAACCCCTTTTGGTGGAAAAATGAGCCAAATATCGGACTCTGCTACTCCATTTCCTCACAGGAATGGCACCAAATTCTTGATGGACTACTCGAGTTTGTGGCTAGATGTCAATGAAAATGAAGCTCCACACTTGAAATGGGTTAGGAGTATGTACGAGTTCATGAAACCGTACGTTTCCAATCATCCAAGAACATCCTATGACAATTATAGGGATTTAGATTTAGGGATGAATACAAAGGGTAGAGCAACTTGTTTCAAGGAAGCAAGTTCATGGGGCTACAGTTACTTCAAGAAAAATTTCGATAGACTGGTTGAGATTAAGAGTAAAGTTGATCCTGAAAATATTTTCTGGCATGAACAAAGTATCCCATCTATTTCACAGTGTGACATGAAATATGAATAGAGGTCAGTAAGCATTGAGGAAGTTGTGTTTGTCTACTTGATATAAGCAGGTCCACCTAATGAATAAAGTAATGCTCAGGCTTTGTATGGGACCAATTTCATATAACACGTGTATTGGTGTGTTTTTTTTTAATTGAAAAAATGGGGTTTTTTTTTTTCCTGTCCGTCTTGTGGATATGTTCAGACAACTTCTGCAATGACATAATGAATTTTATTTGCATGGTTTCAGTCGTGTATATATTCGAAAAAGTTAGAAAACTTCATTCCAAGGCAAATAAAAGGGGGAAAATACAACCCAAGAGAGCCATTAGCATAGGGGTGGACACAATATCCATAATCCGAGATCCAATCCAATTATCCGAAAATACGATCCGAAAAAATGGATAATTAGTGGATAATTTTTTATTTTCTTGGATCGGATATCCAATCCGCTATTTTTCTCCGGATCACGGATCAGAAAATAAAAGTCTCGGATATCCGAAAATCCGACTTTTTTCAACATACTCCTGTTTGCACTTTTGCACGCCATAGTATTTACTCCGAGTACAATTCCCAGGCGGCCTATTTACTCCTTTAGTCTACCTAGTCCAACGTTACTTCAGTCTTCATACTTAAAATATATAATGTCGTTGTGTTTGTGTTTTCTGTTTCTTGTCTTGCCCACTGCCCCGTGGATAATCCGTTATCCGATCCAAAATCTCGGTTAACCGTGACTTATGGATCGGGATACGATCACAAAATTTATAATCCGACAATCCGGTTAACCAAAAATGCGGTTATCCGTAATTTACGTATCAAATACGGATCGGGATATTGACTATCCGACTTTCCGGTTATCTGATCCATTTTTATGCTCGGATCGATTAACCGATCCGTGCCCACCCCTAATTAGCATAGGCAATCCATGCATTTGCCAGGGAAGATTTTCATGTTTCGCACCAAAAGTTACAGATGGAGTGCTCGCAAAAAATCGGGTCCAGCTAAATTTGGGTCGTACAAATTCGGATAGGAAATTCATATACGGACTCAGTTTTATTTCGGGTCGGACAATTTGAACGAAGCTAAATTCAATTCGAAATCGGGTTCGAACAATAGAAAAAAGAGAAATTTTATGTCCGAATATTTGGTCAATTCGGTTAGTATCAAAATTCGGACGAAAGATCTATGTCCAAACCCAGTTTTTTCTAGGTTGGACAATTCGATATTCCGAGTCGGACAAAATGTTCCCAACTCTAAATGCAGCTGCCCACCTCTAGCAAAAGCAATATGTCTTCTGTTCAGAACCCTACGACCCCCCCCCCCCAAACGGAAAATCAACTCAATGATCTGGGATGTGCAACTACCTGCAAATGGTTATTCTTATTTAAGTGGAGTAGGTAGGGGCAACCATAGACAAGGTGGTCAATGGTTTCTGCGTCATGAGCACAAAGAAGACACTCATCATTCTATCGTGGATAGGGGTGAGCAATAAACCAGGTTCCCGTAGGGTCAAGAGGGTCATATCATAAAAAATGGGGGTTGGCAAAGGGTCAGGTCTTTAAATGGCCGACGTGTTTAACGATGTGAAAGGGTTAATGAATGTGTGAGTTATTTCAAAGAAAATAAATGCAAGGTTATAGATACAGTGGAAGCAAACGAGATGACGGAGATTACAACAAAATTTAGGCATGAAAATTTAACGATAAAAGGAACACCAGATATCCGTGGGAAACCGAAGAACTCGAAGAAAAATCTATGGACGACAACAACTAGAAAATAATCCAAGATGAGAAAAGGGAGGAGTACAGCTCGATCACTATCACGGGGTGTGATACAATGAACAATGGAGATTACAATACAATCTCTCAATCTCTCAACTACAATCTCTCTCGGGATAACAATGGAGAAATATCGATAAAACTTTATCTCTCTCAATATTTTCTCTCTTATTTGATCGATAATTAAAGAGGAGAAAAATGTACCCTATTTATAAGACGGCTAGGAGAATTAGAGACAAATTAAGACTCAAAATAACAATAAGCAGTATCTGACATGAAGAGAGAACCGAAAAACGCGGGGAGTGAAAGACTTGACGTGCCCTGCTGTAGAAACTGGTTCGGGTGGCGCCTACTTAGACGCTGACAGCGTCTTCGTTTGGTTAGAAGGGCGCGGGTAGCGCCTGTGAGACGCGAGTCGCGTCTCCCTCTCCGTCCCTTTTCCTCTACTATTGACAGGGGCGGGGGTCGTGCCTCTTCAGGCGCTGCATGCGCCTCTCTTCCTTTACATTCTGTCTGGGGCGCGCCTAGCACCTCCTTTGACGGGGTCACGCCTTATTCCTTTTTCGTTAACAATCTCTACCTTGGACCAGGATTCGACTCGTAAAGCTCCAAATAATCACCTCCATTGTCGCCGTTAACATGCCGTTGCGCAGGGCGTTGCTCCTAATGGATCTCACATGCTCAAAACATCGACTAAGTCCAAACAGTGTTCAAACTTAGCTATAAATAGAGACTTGGTTAACGTATCTGCCTGGTTCTCAGAAGTATGCACCTTCTTTACCACAATCTTACCTGCAGCAAATGTATATCTGATGAACTGATACCTAACACTTATGTGTTTGGTCTTCGAATGGTAAGTGTCATTCTTGGACAGATGAATAACGCTCTGACTTTCTGAATAAACCACAGTCTCGGTGTGTGGTACGCCAAGCTCCATGACCAAACCCCTCAACCAAATAGCCTCACAACTGGCGAGAAAACATCAAGTTTTGTTCTTCTGCAGACTCTCCAGGAACAGTGAAACCCTCTGGTTACTTTATATATATTTCCTCCTCCAACTCGCCATGGAGGAAAGATGTCTTCACATCAAGTTGCTCCAACTCCAAGTCAAAGAGAGTAACAAAGGCTAGCAAGGGGCGAATTGACGTATGCCTCACAACTAGCGAGAAAACATCGTTGTATTCAATTTCCTCTCTCTGGTTGCAACCTCTAACCACCATTCTGGCTTTCCACCATGCACTCTCTACACGAGGGATACCTTCTTTCTTCTTGTAAACCCATTTTACAGTAAGAGCTCATCACCCTTTAGGCAACTCACACAGCTCCAAAGTTTTGTTCTTCTGCAGACTCTCCATCTCTTCTTGTATAACTCCTATCCAGCTTGAGGAACTTGGACAGGAGATGGCCTCCGTATAGGTAGAAGGTTCGGCACCTTCAGGAGTATCCTCTGTGACAGTCAATGCATATGTGATCATAGCATTATCTTCCTCTGTATACCGCGCTGGTCTCCTCATCTCCCTCCTAGGACGATCTCTTGCTATGCTATATTCTTCTTCCACCTGAGGAACATCAATCTCAATCTCAGGCTCATCAACCTGAGCTATTCAAGGAGTATTATCTGCAGCCTGCTTCTGATTGTAGGTTTGAGTAGCTCCACCTTGAACCTCAACCTGCTTCACCTCGAACTCAACTCTTCCTGCATCCTCCTCCTGATTGCCTACATCATCAGAAATAACAATTGATTCCACTCCAGATAACATAGCAGTTTCATTAAAGGTTACGTCTCTAAATTGTATGACTTTTTTAAAGTCGGGACACCACATTTCGTATCCTTTAGACTCAGATCGATAACCTAGAAACATGTCTTTAACAGCCTTGGGGGACAACTTCCCCTCATTCACATGAGCATATATAGGACATCTAAAAATTATCAAATTAGAATAATTAACTGGATTACCTCCCATACTTCCTCTGGAATTTGGAATTCAATGGAGGCATGAGGTGATCTGTTCTGCAGATAACATGGAGTAGCAATGGCCTCTGCCCATAATGATCTTCTCTTCCAAAGCCTTGCATTTGAGAACATGCAGTAAGCTTTCTTCAGGAGTGACATGTTGATTCTCTCAGCTACATGCACCATTTTGCTAAGGTTTACCCCTCAAGGTTCGATGCGTAGCAATCTCATGCTCCTCGCAGAACTCAGTAAACTCAGAATCAACAAACTTTATCCTATTATCTGTCCTGAGTTTCTATATCTTCCTTCCTGTCTAGTTATCCACCAAAACTTTGAACTTCTTGAAGTATGAGAACGTCTCATTCTTGTGTTGTAGGAAGTAATCCCAATTCTCCTTGAGAAGTCAACCACGAATGTTAACATGTAGCGCTTACCCCACAAATTTGAGTGAATGTAGACAAGGATCCTTACTATTGTATGCATAGCCTTGGAGAAAATGACCCTCTTCTATTTCCCATAGATATAGTGGTCACAAAACCCCAGCTTTCCAATCAGTGTGTCCCCAAGATAACCTTTCATTCTTGGTATTGACATTCTCTTCTTTCCTAAGTGGCCCAATCTTACATGCCACAATTTTGTGTTGTCGTCCTCTTTAAGGTTAGAAACTGTTGTCACAGTTCCGGTCACTATAGACCCTGCAGGATGTATAAGTTGTCCTTCCTAATTTCCTTCATCAGAACCATGGAACCCCTGAAAACTTTCAGGACACCATCTTCTCTTTTGTACCTGCAACCGTTAGCCTCAAGAGTACCCAAATAAATCAAATTGCGGGTCATGTTAAGAGTATGATAAACCTCTTTCAAGGTTCTGACAACACCATTATGGATTCTAATCCTGATGCTACTAATCCCTGCTACCTTGCAGGCTGTGTCGTTACCATGACCACAACACTGGTATCAACACTCATATCAACTCATCTCAACTATCCTACTTTATGTGGTAGCCAAAGCATCATCCACAACAATAAACCCTTCTGCATCTGCCTCAGACTCATCAACACAGTTTGAGGTACCAGGTTTGGTGCGGTTATCCTTACTACCTTGCTTCTAGTCTCTCTCTTTTGCCCAACACTCACTCTCCAAATGACTCTTCTTGCTATAGTAATTACACTTCTTTCTTGTGTGAGGATTCATAGACTTTACATCGTGTTTAGACTTCCTTCTAGACCCGCTTCCCTTGCGATCATTGCCCCTTCCCATACAGTATCTGTTACTTTACTAAGGTTAACGACACCATCGTTCCCATACAACACGTTCTCCTTAAATTGTTTGTGTGACGCAGATAGGGACAAAATTAAATGTAATGCCTTATCCTCATCAGAGTGTTTCATTTCCATTGATTCTAACTCAGTAATAATATAATCAAATTCACTAAGACGTGCTTGCATAAAAGTACCTGTAGGCATTCCTAGCCTGTAGAGTTTCTCCTTCTTCCGATACTTGTTTGGCGAGACTCTTCGACATGTACAACTCTTTCAGTTTGGTCTAATGCTTTTGAGGTTCCTCAATATGCATAACCTCTCTCTAAGTGTGCTCTGCCAAACACAGCTGAATCCCTGTCAAAGTCTTATTCTCCAACTTCTTCCACTGTCTCGCACTTAGGCTTCCCTGGATCTCTTTCTGGAGTTTCTTGAAGTCTTCATCGCTCATCGTTTCGTCGGTTTTCATGTCGGGATACTCGATCACATCCCATAACCCGTGTTGAATCAAGACCGCCTTTCTCTGCATACTCCATATAGTGAAACTCCTCGCTCCATCAAGTTTCGGAATTTCGCACTTCATGATTGAAACCATCTCCACCTTGGTCTGATGCCACTTGTGAGAGATTTCAAAAAAAATAACTGCAAGGTTATAGATACAGCGGAAGCAAATGAGATGAAGGAGATTATGAAAAAATTTAGGAACAAAAATTAAATGATAAAAGTTAGGAACACCAGATATATGTGGGAAACTGAATAACTCGGAGAAAAACCAACAGACGGCGACAACCTGAAAATATTCCACTATGAGAAAAGGGAGGAGTGCAGCTCGATAACTATCACAGGGTATGATACGATCAACAACGAAGATTACAATGCAATCTCTCAATCTCTCAACTCACAATCTCTCTGGGGATAACAAGTGGGAAAGTATTGGTAAAACTCTATCTCTCTCAATATATTCTCTCTAATCTGATCGATAATAGAGTGGAGAAAATTGTACCCTATTTATAGGACAGCTAGAAGAATTAGAGACAGATTAAAACTCAAATAACAAGTAGTATATGACTTGAAGAGAGAACCGAAAGACTTGGGGAGTGAAGGACTTGACGTGCCCTGCTGCAGAAATTGGCGCAGTGGTGTCTATTGAGATGGCGCCTTCGTTCGGTGGTATCAAGCCTATGTAACTTTGTGTTAAGTCCTGAACCGAAATACTATGTTGGAGTAGTGCCTGTGAGACGCGAGTCGCATCTCCCTCTCCATCCCTTTTCCTCTGCTACTGATTAGGGCGTGGGTCGCGCCTCTTCAAGCGTTGCCTACTTATCTCTTCCTTCTTCTATCTTGGGCATGCCTAGTGCCTCCTTCGGCGCTAGTGCACCTCACTCTTTTGTCGTTTTGGACTTTAGAGAATCCAATGGGCCACAAAGACCTAATAGAATGGGTCAGATCGGGTCGACCTATCAATAACTCAAAATAAATAGTTTTTCCTATTATTTTAAATGCGAAACTTATATATATATATATATATATATATATATATATATATTATTAAAACCCCACATTAAATAATAATTAACATAACTCCTTTTTTGTACAAATATACCTCATTTTAATTTTTAGGTTGAAACGGGTCTACCCATTTTGGCAGGAAAGCCCTGACATTGCCCACAACTTCAATGGGTCTGCCTTGACCCGACTCGACCCTATATAACTGATGGGTTGGCCCTGACCCGGCTCGATTTATTCCCCTCCCCTAGTTGCTGGTTATATCTAGCTAACATGGCTTTGACTAGAACATGGTTCCGGACTATTTGCCAGGCCATAAAATAATTTTTGGGGGCTTTGATTTTTAGTTTCTCCTTTGCCCAATGGATTTTTTTTTTAAATAACAGCAAGTATCCCTTGGGTATATATGATTCGTGTGAACGCCCACCAGTATCCATTTCGTGCGTAACGCTCATGCGTCTATTTCACCCAAAGTCGGGCGCATTCCTCGTGAAATCGTGTTCAAGACAGGGTGAAGTAGCCTACAAGTTGAGGTGGTATCAAGCCTATGTAACTTTGTGTTAAGTCTTGATGATTAATTTTTTGGTCTTACCATTGATTCTTCATCAATACTATGATGTTGAGGTCATATAGTTGAACATATGGCGTCTCTTGAAGAGATTGTGTTGTAAGCTAGATCATGGAAATTGGCATAGATTTGACTACGCATTCTTGCCCGATAGCAATTGTTTAAGTATTGACTGCTTCATTCTAGGCTGTTATTTATCTATGATGATCTCTACCTAGTACCTACTACTTCATCAGTTCATTGGGTAGCTAGGCAATTGGCCAGGTCCCCACACTACCAAAAAAAGGTTCTCCTTCAACGCTTAAAACAGGTGCTAGCCACGCCTATAAGCGTGGCCGAGGACCCTTGCCATGGAAAGATAAGCGTGGAAAGGGAATGTGGGGGGAAAATTTTGTCACGCTTGTCATGCTTATTAAGCAAACAAGGAGCAACTCGCCATCAACTACAATTTTTTCATTTGAATGTAGATTCAAATCCCTGATGTCAGCGCATAAAAAGGGGTGACCAACCAAATACTTACCACTTAAGTATCAAAGATTATTTGATTCTAATAATTAATTTAATACTATATAAACATAAGTAGCACTTGACTTTTTTTTATCTCTTATTTTAGCTTTAACTAAATAGACTGTGTAACGCCCCGACCCCTCCTGAGTCGCAGATATTACCGATAACTGCTTCAAGGATCGCTGACTGGCCCCACAAATCAACACGAGTCTTTTCAGCGTGCTTCGTCCTCACTCACACGTTGCCTGGAAAAACTTCCCATGAGGTCACCCATCCTGAGACTACTCACAGCCAAGCACGCTTAACTGAAGAGTTCCCAACAGATGATCTACCATAAAAGAAGGTGCACCTTGGTGTAAATAGTCATTTCAATCCCTTTAAGCCACAGTTAACCATATATCCGAGGTATGACAGACTGGTATATTAAAAAATTATAATTATAATTTTTTAACATTCTTGAAATTAATCTAATACTATATATACACAAATATCACTTGTCTTCTTTTTTTATCTTCTATTTTATTTTTAACTAATTGACAGATATATTTAAAAAAATTATAATTTTTTAAATATTTTTTTAGAAAAAGATATTCAAAAAATTATAATTAAAAAAATTAATAGCAGTTTACCACGCTTATTATGCATGAGAAAAAGGGTTTTATTTAGAATCAACAGTAGCCTCACTTTGTATGTGCGGTAGGATTCTTATAACATGTCGTTACGCTTATAAATGCGTTTAATGTTTTACCACTCTTAATTTGCGTGGAAGGATGAAGGAGTAGAAAATTACTCGCTTTTTTCACTCATATTTAAATACGCGTGCGTATACAAGCGTGGAAGCAAGCCCTTTTTCTTGGAGTGCCATAGGTTTAAGAGAGTCGGTCCAAATAAATAGGGGTAAGAAACTCGCCGACTCATTTAACAATGTTACAAGGTCGATAATAGGCTTTTCGGGTGAGCTCATCGATGACCGCAAACTAAACAATTTTCAACGGAGTAAGTCATCAATGAACTTCAATTCATGGAAGTAATGTTGTATACATCCAAATCTCCCATATTGCACTTTAGTTTAAATGTGTTTCTAAACCCCCTATTTTCCCTTTATATCCTAGATCAAAGCTAGCCTAAACAATGGTCAGCTCGAGGAGCATACCCAAACCCCCTTCAATGGCAAATTATTAGGTAGACAAGGTCTACCTAGCAAAACATACACGAAATCGTTTCTAGGCCCCAACCCGAGAGAAAGTCACCCAAATTAAATCCACACCCAAATGACCCCAAATCAAACAATAACCTAATGTAAAAGAGTCTCACTTGAACCAACTCGAATAAGACTCACCCGAAATCAACTTGTATCCAAACCCTACATGATCCAAAATTGCTTGACCCGACGCCAACCCAAGCCGATCTGAACCCCAATCGATTCACCAGTTTGTCAGGTCTAGGTAGACCCAAAAACTATAAATTTTTTCCCCCATTTCTTGATTCTTTATTTCTTAATCCTCTCTTTATCCTTTATACATCCAAATTCCAAAAGATAAAAAATGTACGTGTCCTTGTGCTATACAAACCAAGGTCTATCTAATAACAACTCCTCTTCACAGGCAAAACAGGACCACCCCGGGACGCCACCATACTGGATGAAGGAAGAGGGACACACACCTGAGCAACATAATGAACTCTAAAACTTCAAGAAAAACACAACTGCATGCGTAGTTGTGGGGGGTTGGTGGGTGGTTGTTGGGTGCGTGTACCAATATTTTAACGTGTGCGATTATCACTTGAAAGATGGACTGAGCTTAGCTGGGCTTCTATTAAAATCAATTATCTTTGCGTACTTGATGAATCCATCTATATAATATACATAATAGAGCTCATATATAATTTCAAATAATAGAGTTCTTTAATCAATGCACACGAAAAAAATGGACTATTAATTAATATAAGCTGTGAAATCCACCAGTATGTAGTAATTAATAAGCTGTAAAATCTTCAGCATGAATAAGCAAAATTTGAGGACATTGTGGGGTCTAACTTGTCTAACTTCATCTGATTATGAAAGAACCCTAGAGGGGGGGGGGGTGAATAGGGTTACTGATTTTTTCTGCACAAATCACAACTTAACAAGGATGTTAGGTTCACAGTCCAAAAAGACTGTGAATTTCCTTTACACAGAACAGAATTAAAGGAAATAAAGGACAAAATATAGAAACTGAATAACTTCCTTTATTACCAACAGAATAAGACAAACCTAGGAAGAATGTCCTTAGGTTTTACAATGAACCAAGCGCCTTGCAAGGACGCTTCTTATTTCTGGGATAATTTCACCCACCAAAACACAATTTGGTGTAAACACTAATTGAATCCTAATTCCGTCTAGAATTCGAAATCAAAAAGCCTAGCACAACTCTAGATCCGTTTAGAGTTTGATAGCACTTTTCTCACAAGAAAACTCTGAAAAATTTCACTCAAACACAAGAACACATTCCTTGCTTGAACGTTCGATTGCTTCCGTGGAATCGATTACTCTTTTGCTCCGGATTGTTTCTTCAATTTATAGAGGCTGATGATGCTGCGCAGAATAGAGTCGTTGGTTTTGATTTTGCGAGATACTTGCTTCCTTTAGCTTCTGCCTACCTTCCAATTTGCTTCCTCATTCCTTCCTTCCTTGTGCGATTCGCAGAATAGCCATGTTTGCTTTCTTTCCAAATTCTCACTGGATTTTTTCCTGTATAATAGCAAACAATTAGTTCTGTTTTAGAAAGAAGATAAAGGATTGAGTAAATGGGATAACTTTTATTTCTGGAGAGACTTCCCTGAATTAACTTGTTTTGTCTTTCACGTCAAAATCCAGTATCTGCGTTGAATGACCTTGACCCACAGTCTGCTGCAGTTTTGCTGAACGTCCTTTAATAACTTCAATGTTAAGGACCTTGAACTTGTAATAAGAGGGCTTCTACAATCTCCCCCTTTTTGAGTGAAAGACAAAATACTAACACATGCATAGTCCTTAATACAGGCACAATAGTATAATGGATAGGAAGCATTAACAATAGGATAGTTTTAGATGTTTTTACAGGCCAAAATAAAATCCAAAGCAATCCAAAAGATGTTCATCAAAAACAATAGTCCACTGATGGACTATGCAAACTTCATCTCCCCCTTTTTTACTTTCATTCAAAAAGGAAACAGGAGGAATGTCTGGCAAAAAAAATGTTTCAAATCATGTGCAGAGAAGAAAAAAAGTTTTTAGGGCTGGGGGTTGATGGTGTGAGAGTCCTCTGCTGCTGGAAGGGATGGCGGTGTGGAAGAGGCGGGAACTGTCAGTGCGCTTGTAGCAATGTCCTTCAGCGTAGCTGCTGTAGTGACCATATCAGTGCGTATGGTTCCAAGGGCCTTGATCTCCTGGCGAAGGGCAGAGACTTCCTGCTGTAGATTGGCCACCACTTGGTGAAGGCTGGTCAGTTGTTCGTGCAGGGCCACTTGAGCATCCTTTGCGGCTGCGGCAAAACTGGAAGCCTCAACGGCCTTGATCTCATCACTGTGAAGCCAAATACCAGTTGGTTGTGGCTGGTAGCCAAGGGAGAGTAGGAGAGATGTGCCAATTCTGGGCAGGGTTTGAGAGGAGGGCTCAACTCCGGCAAAGGAAATACCGCAATGGCGGAAGATTTTGGTTAGAAGATTGTCGTAGGGTAGTGGGCCAGAGGTAGAGGAAGCAGCTTTGATGAAATGGTGAATGACAAGATCTCCTATTTCAGGATGACGGTCATGAAGGACGTTTAGAAGAAATGATGCACATGCTGTGTTGACAGTTTCTTTGTTGGTTCCTCGGGGCAGGATGGTTCGGACAAGGGTGTAGTAGAGGAACCTAGGTTCGGATGTCAAGCAGGTATATTGAGTGTTTTTGTGCTCGGTGGAGCGTCCAAATTGATGACAGAGTTCATGCTTGGGATCAGATGGAAGAGACAGGGGTCGTTTTGTGGGGTTTGGAGAGAGTTGAAGAATGCGTTCAATGAGGGAGGGGTTAAGGAAGATGTCGACTCCGTGACGAAGTTGTAAGTTTGGCGAGTGCAGGTTGAGATTAGCATAGAACTCAAAAACAAGAGATGGATAGAGTGCTGGTTCACAGTCAAAGAAGGAAGAACTCCCCGGATCTTTCAATGTTTGAAAGGATGGAAAGATGGAGATGAGGGAGTCAAGATCGACATTTTCACAACACAGGATGGGGCGCTTTTGAAGGTTTTGGAGTCGTTGGTCAATTATGAGGGACATGATGGTTTGAAGTGGGGGTTGGACAGTGAGAGCATCGGAGGATGAAGAGGAGAGAGAGTGAGTGGATTCTTGTGGGTTGGGAGGGGATTTGCTGGACCGAAGTCGCTTGGCAACGCTGGTTTGAGGTGTGGGGGCGATGTTTTTTTGGGCGGGTCGCTTCTTCATGATGATAACTGGTAAGTAGAGTTGATAGAGAAGGTTGACGATGGAGATGTT
Organism: Portulaca oleracea; assembly: GCA_029582165.1. Lineage (NCBI taxonomy): Eukaryota > Viridiplantae > Streptophyta > Magnoliopsida > Caryophyllales > Portulacaceae > Portulaca > Portulaca oleracea. The sequence goes on from CM055877.1 coordinate 7,766,880, forward strand.
TGTGATGGTGAAAGGGAAATGTGGGGTAATTTGGACGAGGGGAAGGTTAAATAGGGCCTGAGTGAGGGGAAGGGCGAAGGCGGTTTTGGGAAAGAGGCGGTAATTAAGGGAGTGAGGAGGGCGATATGGGGAAGGTAATAATGGGAGAGATGACGGTTGGGGAATTTTGATGGGACGGGGTAATTATGGAGAGAGAGGGAGTGATTGAAGATTTGATTTTTGAAAAAAAAATTTGGAAAGTGGAAACCGTGAAAAAGAGGGAAAGATGATAGAGACAAATGGAGAAGATATCTTGAAAAAGATTTTGTTTTAAAAAAAACGATTGTACTCAACAGTTATGAGGGAACTGCTTGCTCAACCGAATGCCAGTAATTTTCTGTAAGTGATGCTCAATGTGGTTCTGTGACAACAATGTCAAGGACCTTTGTGAGCAATGAGGGTTGAAATGTACCTGATAGTTGAGGTTCTTAGCTCCCCCTGGAAAGGAGAATGCTAGCTCCGCCTCAACTTGTCGTCTGGTTGTAACATGCCAAGCTCCCTTCTATTTGTGAGAAACAGTTCAGTGGGGAGGGCCTTGGTGATGATGTCTGCCAATTGTTGATGAGTGGGGACAAATTCTAGAGTGATGTGACCTTTGTCTACATGATCTCTTATAAAGTGATGTCGTACTTCAATGTGCTTGGTGCGAGAGTGCTGGACTGGGTTCTTGGTGATTTGAATGGCACTCTTGTTGTCACACTTGATGGGAATGTTTGAGAGTTCCATGCCAAGATCCTTCATGTGCTGTTTGATCCAGAGAATTTGAGCACAGCATGCACCAGCTGCTATATATTCTGCTTCTGCGGTAGAAAGAGCAACGACATTCTGTTTCTTGGATTGCCAAGATATTAAGGAGAAACCGAGCATTTGGCAGCCTCCAGATGTGCTTTTTCTATCTGTCTGGAACCGGCAAAGTCAGCATTGGTGCCTGCGAGATATCTCAAAATTCTTTTGACAGCAATCAAGTGAGATTCTTTAGGAGCACTTTGAAATCGAGCACATAGACAAACACTAAACATGATGTCTGGACGACTTGCAGTTAAATAAAGTAGAGATCCTATCATACCTCGATACTGCTTGTCAGGAACGTCCTTACCATGTAGATCCTGATCAAGTTTTAATGTGGAGGACATTGGGGTACTGCAGTGTTTAGCTTTTTCCAACCCGTACTTCTTCAGAAGTTCTTTGACATACTTACTTTGGTTAATTGTTTGATTTGTAGGCCAAGAAAGAACCTTAGTTCTCCCACTAGACTCATCTCAAACTTCTTGCTCATTAGGTCGGAAAATTCCTTCACTAGATATTCATTAGTAGCACCAAAGATAATGTCATCTACATAAACTTGAATTATAGTAGAGTTCTGACCTGAGGTTTTGATGAACAGTGTTTTGTCGATGAGACCTCTTGTGAATCCATTTTTCAAAAGAAAGGAACTTAGTCTCTCATACCAAGCTCTGGGAGCTTGTTTTAGTCCATAAAGGGCCTTCTGAAGTCTGTAGACATGAGTGTGTGGATCTTGTTGTTCGAAACCTGGAGGTTGTTCCACATAGACTTCTTCCTTTAGGTATCCATTGAGGAAGGCACTTTTTACATCCATTTGATACAATTTCATGTGCGTTGATGCAGCGTAGGCAAGGAGTATCCGAATGGCCTCTAGCCTTGCAACAGGTGCAAAGGTTTCGTCATAATCAATGCCTTCTTCTTGGTTGTATCCTTTAGCAACTAGTCTTGCCTTGTTTCTTGTGACAGTGCCATGTTCATCTAACTTATTGCGGTAGACCCATTTCACACCAATGACTGGATGGTGTTCGGGTCTTAGGACAAGTTTCCATACTTTGTTGTGCTCAAATTGATTCAATTCTTCTTGCATAGCTAGGATCCAGTTGTTGTCCTTTAGGGCTTCTTCAGGTCCTTTGGGTTCAATCTGAGAAACAAATGTGTGAAAGGCACAAAAGTTTCTAAGAGAGGATCGAGTTCTAATACCTGTTTCCAGACCTGAAAGCAGATTGTCGGTTGGATGAGCAGGTTTGAACCTGAAGGTCCTTGATGACTCCTCGATGTTCTGTTGTGCATTATCAGCCATTTGAGGAGTTTTTGTTGGTAAAGGTCCTTGTCCTTCACTTGAGGAAGATCCCTGTTCTTCACTTGAGGAAGGTTCTTGTTCTTCATTTGAGGAAGGTCCTTGGGCTTCATTTTCCTCATGTTCTGAATTTTGTTGCAAGTTGTCATCAGGAGGAGGTTCTTCATTTTGTTGAAGAGGACCGTTCTGGAATATACGAGGGGCATCCTCGTCATCATCATCTTGAAGAATCTGGAATTTGATGGAGGACCTTTCTGATGAAGTGGTGGAAGTTTCATCGAAGACAACATGGATTGATTCTTCCACCTTTTTAGACGCTTTGATGTAGACTCTGTAGGCCTTCCTAGATAAGGAATATCCTACTAGAATTCCTTCTTCACTTCTTGGCCCAAATTTGCTTAAGGCCTTCTTACCATTGTTATGAATAAAGCATTTGCATCCAATGGCCTTGAGGTGAGCTACATTTGGTGTTTTACCCTTGAACAACTTATAGGGTGTTTTCTTCATAAAGGATCTTATAGTACATCTGTTGAGAATATAATTTGAAGCATTGACAATTTCAGCCCAAAGAAAAAGGGGTAAATCATTCTCACAGATGATTGTTCTTGCCATGTTTTCCAGTGTGCGGTTCTTCCGTTCTACCACACCATTTTGCTGTGGTGTCCTTGGGGCAAAGAAATTATGTGTAACCCCTTCTTGATCACAGAATTTTCCAAATTGATCTCGATTATCAAACTCTCTTCCATGATCTGTTCTTATAGACACCAGATTGAGTCCTGTAAGGACCTTGAGTTGCCTGTATAATTTCTCAAATTCTGGGTAGGCCTCTGTCTTATCCTTCAAAAATAAAACCCAGGTAAATCTGGAATAATCATCAACAATGACTAGTATGTATGAACGTCCTCCTAGACTTTTGTATGGAATTGGTCCACAGAGGTCCATATGCAATAGTTCTAAACATCTAGAGGTGGTTACTTGAGTTACAGACTTGAAGGAAGTTCTGGTCTGTTTTCCTCTAGTGCATGCATCACATACCTTGTCACGAATGAAATTTTGAGATGATAGTCCTCTAACTAGGCCTAGGCGTTTTAGCTTTTGAAGAGTTTTCATGTTCATATGTCCTAGTACTCTACGATGCCATAACCAGGTTTCATCTGATGCAACTCTAAGACAGGTAAGGTCCTTTGTCATATGATCACTAAGGTCAATAACATACACATTGTTCATCCGATGACCTTTGAGGACTATTTCATGAGATTCCTTTTCTACGACACACGAGTTCTTATTGAACCAAACTTTATAACCTCTATCACAAAACTGAGAAATGCTTAAAAGATTATACTCTAAACCTTCTACATAATATACATCATTTATACAGTTGACTGAATCCTTACCAACCTTGCCGACTCCAAGGATCTTCCCTTGGCTTTTGTCTCCAAATGTTACCTTCCCACTTCTGATGTCCTTGAGTTCTCTGAATTTGGTTGGATCTCCAGTCATGTGTCTTGAGCATCCGCTGTCCAAATACCAGAGGTCGTTGTGAGCCCAGAGACATACCTGCACTGAAGGACATTATACCTTTCTTTGGACCAAGAGGTTTATGAAAGGTTTCTTTGTTTGGGGGAACTGGTTTGTTATTTGGCTTCTTTGGAACCCACTTTGCTTTGGTTCTTGGTTTTGGTATAGGTGTGGGTTTATGAGTGGGTAAGATTTCTGGTTTGGTTTTGGGTGAACCAGGTTTATCTGTAGAGGTTTTCTTCTCAGGATTTATGGTAGAATGAACTTGGTCTATTTCTTGATTCAGGATGGAGTTCAGCTCTTTTCGGTTTTGTATCATTTCATTTCTCATGCTGATATTATCAGAGGTAAGGTTTTTTATTATCTCCAATTGAGTTTCTATGGTTTTGGAGTTTGTTTCAGCAATTCTAGTGAGATATTGTACTTTGTCGGTGAGGGTTGCAATGTAGTCAAGCAGATTGAGCAATCTTGGTTTCAAATTATGTGAAGGACATTTTAGAAAGAGATTTGTAAATACCTCATCATTGTCATTCGTCTCTGTTTCATCTACTTGTGTTTCTGTAAGGTCCTTTGCCATGAGACAAAGGTTTGCGATTTCCTCGGACTCAATTTCACTTTCACTGCCTTCACTTTCAGTCCATGTGGCAACCATGGCTTTGCTGCTCAGTCTTTTTCCTCTGAAATCGTTTTGTTCCTTGACTTTCTTCACATGAGGACATTCCCTGACCAGGTGATCTGTTGCACCACAAGCGAAGCATTTATATTCATTATCATCCTTGGTTTGAATTTTACCTTTGGGTGAAGGTCGTTTGGAGGATGATTCTCTCAGATAGCCACGGAATCTGGGATTTTTTCTGTATAGTCGTCTGAAACCTTTAGCTAGCATGGCCATGGTTTCTTCATCATCATCCTCTGATTCTTCTTCTGGTTCCTTAGTGCTTTTGAGGGCGATGTCCTTGGTCTGATTGCCTTCAGACAGTCGTATCTCATGTGCAAGAAGTTTGCCAATCAGCTCTTCAATTTTCAAGGTCTCTAGATCTTGGGCTTCTTCTATTGCCGTTACTTTTGGTCCCCACTTGTGCCTAGGTAGACACTGAAGGACCTTGTTCACTTGTTCTTCATTGGAATAGGATTTTTAGAGGGACTTGAGATGGTTGATGATTGCACTGAATCTTTTGAACATTGACTCAATGGACTCATTTTCTTCCATCTTGAAGCCATCATACTTTTGAACTAGTATGTTGACCTTGGTCTTCTTTACTTGGTTTGTTCCTTCATAGGTTGTGACCAAGTAATTCCATATCTGCTGAGCTGTATCAAAATTTGACACTCTTTCAAATTCATTAGAGTTAAGACTGCAAATTAAAAGATAATGTGCATGAGTATTTTTCTTTGCTCGCTCTTTTTCTTCAGCTGAATACTCAGATCTTAGTTTATCGCTTGTTGTTCCATCTGCTGCAGTTGTCTGGGGAGTAGGGTAATTTCCTTTGGTGACTACATCCCAAATGTCCTCATCTTGATTTCTCAAGAAGATCTCCATTTGGCATTTCCAGATTCTGTAGTTGTCACCTGTCAGTAAAGGTGATCTGTTCCATGAACGTCCTTGACTTAGGTCTCCCATGTTGTGATCTCCCATGATCTTTGCCACAGAGCGATTAGTCTCTGAATGTTCAGTTGACCAAGCTCTGATACCAATTGAAAGAACCCTAGAGGGGGGGTGAATAGGGTTATTGATTTTTTCTGCATAAATCACAACTTAACAAGGACGTTAGGTTCATAGTCCAAAAAGACTGTGAATTTCCTTTACACAGAACGGAATTAAAGGAAATAAAGGACAAAATATAGAAACTGAATAACTTCCTTTATTACCAACAGAATAAGACAAACCAAGGAAGAATGTCCTTAGGTTTTACAATGAACCAAGCGCCTTGCAAGGACGCTTCTTATTTCTGGGATAATTTCACCCACCAAAACACAATTTGGTGTAAACACTAATTGAATCCTAATTCCGTCTAGAAATTCGAAATCAAAAATCCTAGCACAACTCTAGATCCGTTTAGAGTTTCATAGCACTTTTCTCACAAGAACACTCTGAAAAATTTCACTCAAACACAAGAACACATTCCTTGCTTGAACGTTCGATTGCTTCCGTGGAATCGATTACTCTTTTGCTCCGGATTGTTTCTTCAATTTATAGAGGCTGATGATGCTGCGCAGAATAGAGTCGTTGGTTTTGATTCTGCGAGATACTTGCTTCCTTTAGCTTCTGCCTACCTTCCAATTTGCTTCCTCATTCCTTCCTTCCTTGTGCGATTCCTAGAATAGCCATGTTTGCTTTCTTTCCAAATTCTCACTGGATTGTTTCCTGTATAATAGCAAACAATTAGTTCAGTTTTAGAAAGAAGATAAAGGATTGAGTAAATGGGATAACTTTTATTTCTGGAGAGACTTCCCTGAATTAACTTGTTTTGTCTTTCACGTCAAAATCCAGTATCTGCGTTGAATGACCTTGACCCACAGTCTGCTGCAGTTTTGCTGAACGTCCTTTAATAACTTCAATGTTAAGGACCTTGAACCTGTAATAAGAGGGCTTCTACAGATTAGTATATGATATGATCTGCAGGAGGTTTAATGAGCATGGTTCTATACATAAAATGCAACAAAACCAATGAATTTTCACTAAAAACTTGCAACAATGTCTTCTTCAGCCCCATCAGTTCTTGTTCTTCTTCTAGTCCTTTTGCTGCCATCTCTATTTGCAGCTTCTTCACCATCTCTTGAAGAAAACTTCGTCCAATGTCTGAAACTCAACTCCAAGGTTGTTCCCATCCCTTTCTCCACCACATTTTTCACTCAGAACGACCCCAACTTCACCGCTGTCCTAAACTCCAATGCTATGAACCCTAGGTTCATGCGGCCCTCGCTCCCTAAACCCGTGTTCATCTTCATCCCTTTGCACGAATCACACGTTCAAGCTGCGGTGATATGCTCAAAAAAGGTTGATGTTCACCTGAGAATTCGTAGTGGAGGCCATGACTATGAAGGTGTCTCCTATACTGCATTTGTCAATGACCATCCTTTTATGGTGCTTGACTTCCAGAGACTTCGATCAGTCAAAGTTGACATTGAAGATGAGACGGTCTGGGTTGAGGTGGGGGCCACATTGGGTGAATTGTACTACAGAATTGCAGAAAAGAGCAACGTACATGGTTTCCCAGCTGGTTTTTGTACAAGTTTAGGAGTGGGTGGGCATATCACAGGAGGGGGATATGGTCCCTTGTTCAGAAAGTATGGCTTGGCTGCTGATAATGTCGTTGATGTTCGTTTGGTCAACTCTGAGGGTCGAGTTCTTGATAGAAAAGCCATGGGGGAAGACTATTTCTGGGCAATCAGAGGAGGTGGTGGAGGAAGTTTTGGTTTCATTCTTTCTTGGAAGGTTAAGTTAGTGAGGGTTCCTCTGAAAGTTACATATTGCAGCGTTGTGAAAGACATAGACGAAAACAGCTTCCAGTTGTTCAATGCTTGGCAGCGCATACCTGATAAGCTCGACGACGATCTACTCCTTAAAATATCAATCCAATCATCCCCGGTCCCAAATGCAAATGGGGAAAGAAATGTGACGATAAACTATCAGGGGTTTTTCCTTGGGGAAGTTCCTGTGTTGCTCAGAATAATGGCAAAAAGTTTTCCCGAGTTGAGTTTGTTAAGTACAAATTGTCAGGAAATGACATGGATTGAGTGTGTTTTAATACAGGGTGCATTCCCAAATGGCACTTCCCCTGAAATCCTACTTCAAGCCCAAAACCCTTTGCTAGGACCTTTGAAAGCCAAGTCCGACTTCATTAGCGACCCGATTCCTGAAACCGCGATCCAGGGTCTTTGGAGTATGCTTAAGGGTGGTTTTGGAGGTGTCTTAATAACCGCTTTTGGTGGAAAAATGAGCCAAATATCGGACTCTGCTACTCCATTTCCTCACAAGAATGGCACCAAATTCTTGATGGACTACTCGAGTTTGTGGCTAGATGTCAATGAAAATGAAGCTCCACACTTGAAATGGGTTAGGAGTATGTACGAGTTCATGAAACCGTACGTTTCCAATCATCCAAGAACATCCTATGACAATTATAGGGATTTAGATTTAGGGATGAATACAAAGGGTAGAGCAACTTGTTTCAAGGAAGCAAGTTCATGGGGCTACAGTTACTTCAAGAAAAATTTCGATAGACTGGTTGAGATTAAAAGTAAAGTTGATCCTGAAAATATTTTCTGGCATGAACAAAGCATTCCATCTATTTCAAAGTGTGACTTGAAATATGAATAGAGGTCAGTAAGCATTGAGTAAGTTGTGTTTGTCTACTTGATATAATTAAGCAGGTCTACCTAATGAATAAAGTAATGCTCATGATTTGTATGTGCCAATTTTATGTAATATGTGTGATGGTGTGTTTTTTTTAATTGAAAAAATGGGCTTTTTTTTATATTCATGTCCGTATTGTGGATATGCTCATACAACTTCTGCAATGACATAATGAAGAGAGCACAACTGTAACGCACCAACCTTAATCACAAGGTTAAATCCCTATTTAGAACCCAAACCTGTGATTAGCGTAGCGGAACACTTTAGGTCAAAGCGTTACCGCCGTCTCCCAAAAGAGACAAGGCAACTAACACCAAAACCTTTAACCCACAAAGATGATTTATGAACCACAAAACCCAACATAAAAGCAAATGATACAACCCTTGAAACAAATTGATACATAGGCTTAGAACTTAGGAAACTACTACAACTTCCAAAGCCTGGTCGTCTTGCCGATTAAAGATAAACCTTAGGAGCTACCTCACGTCGGAAGCTACTTCTGGTTGGACTTGCCTTTGCCTTGGGAGCTCGAACCTCCTAAAAACAAAACATTAAAACATTGTATAAAGTGAGTGGGGAAACACTCAGTACGTAAACCTCCAACACGTAAAACCGTTCAAAAACGGTTTTAGTGCCGGCATTTAAATTCATTTTGAAAACGAAAAAGAATATAAACAATAAATTGCAATGCTGTGAGAATAACATAAACATGAGTAAATTACATAGAGTAGAGATAGATAGAAAATTCGTGGAACCCTTATGATCGGTGCAAGCACCTCACACACGCGCATGCCCAAATCGATCTAGATTTGGATTGGGTGACTGCTGAGCAGTCGACACTGGCCAGGTCAAGACACTCTGATCAGGAGTGCTAAAATATGAATAAACATATAAATGATAGCATAAGACGGGTCCACTTTAAGACATAAAAGATTTACATAAAGCATTAAACTTGATAATACATGTATAGTGCACGCGCTAAGGCGGTAAAGGTTGGACAATTTGCGTACCTTGAAAAGACGTGAACTTAGGTGGTGCATCTCGGTCCTGAGATGGCTTGGGCGACTTGACAACTAAAATAAGAATAATTGAGAATGAAGAACCGAAGAGGTTCTGGGTTAACTTCAAATACTTAGTAACTTTAGAATTATAAAGGAAAATAACTTGGAGAGAAAATTTTAGGTTACATAAAAATAAAGTTTATAGCATAACTTGAGTTAGGAAAAAATCGGAATAAAGCAAAAGAGTACATCTCGGAATAGGGACAATCATGATCTACAACTTTGTCAGCAGAACCAGAGGCTAAGAATGAGAGGAAGGGCTCCAAAATGGGCGGATGGTTTGAATTAGAATAAATTAGAGTTTCCGGATTGAAATTATATAGAGATAGTGATGTAGAAAGGTGAAATCAAAGAAGGGCACTTGGAAAGATAGCTTAGATTAATGAAGTATAAGAACCAAAGATTGAAGGTGAATATGAGATTAAAAGGGTTCCTCTAGACTTATTTAGAGAAAAACGATGTCGATGACACGGTTGATGAAGAAAGAATGAATAATGGAGTTTGAGGAATGAACATTGAGTTGAGGACTTAGAGGAACTTAACTTGAGAGTTATTTAGAACTTGGAAGTCATTAGCTAGATAAACACCTTAACCAGCTCAAAGATGTTGACTTCTTAAGCTAACACTCATTGGGAGATACATATAACTTGTGTTTAATTCACCACTCTTGGATAGGTGACCTTAGGATATAACCCGGCTTCCAAAACCATACTTTTCAACCTTAAGACTTTAACCTAAGGTTATAACATATAACCATAATTTATCAAGCTCAAAGTCCCCTATTGGTTTGGTTTAGGGCCTTAGAAAAGGAATTTTATAAAAAGTAAACTGGGCAGAAACTTCAAGTAGACAGCCCCTCTTTCCAGGCTCATATTTCACACTCCCGTCATCGGATAAATACAAACCATACCTTTCCGGAAAGCTTGCAGTGTGACCTAAAACTTTCATGTTTACCACAAAAACTAAAGAGGTCTCCAAAGGGATGAAAAACAGCCCTCAAGTTAGAGACTCCAGAAACGTATTCCGAAACGCGACGTTACGGTTTTGGCTATATCTCGGCCCATACAAGTCGGAATTTAGAAATTCCAAAGCCTATGGTTAGCTAGCACTTTGGGCTATCTCATGGAGTAAAAATATGGGTGAAAACCCAACTTTTATACCTCTGTAAATTTCCAGAAATTGGGTAGAAACTTCTATGTCCTTAATTTCAGCTCTAACGATGTTTTAAGCTCTTAATTCATACTAATTCTTAACCAAACTTCACTTTAGCTATTATCTACCATATTTCCAGAATTAAACCTTCACAAATAGCTCATCAAAGACCTTAAATTTCACATGCATCCATGGATTCCACATGCATTCTTTCAAATACAACTTAATTTAGCACTCTTTCATCAAAATGTCATTAATTCACCCAAATTAAACACAACAACACTTAAACACCAAATTTAACTCTTATAAACAACCCTTAATACTCAGAATCTCATCACGAAACTCACATGCATTAAGATTAAATCATCATCCATTAAGAAATCATCAAGAAAAACCTCAAGAACACCTCAAATTTCACATGCACATACTCTAACCTCAAACCCTAACTTGACTAATACAATCATAACTTTGAATTCATGATTAAAGAGAGTAAAAGAGATAGAATTTATAAGAAGTACACATATAAAACATAAAACTCAGATTAGGGTTTAAAAGAATTGAATTTGGGGGTTTTTAGAGATTACCTTTGAAGAAGAAATTGGATGAAAACACAAGAGAGGGGAAAGAGGAGGTGGCGGCCACCTCTGGCGGCGGCGAGGGGCGGCTCCGGCGACCAGAAACAGCCGGTCGTGGTTGCTGGTGGCCGTGGCTTGGCTGGGCAGAGAGCAAGGAAGAGGAATAGAGAGAGAAAGAGTGTGGAGAGTTTGCAATTGAAAATGAGGAAAACGCCTTCTAACTACTACTACTACTAATATATACTCTCTAATTAACTTAAAAACACTAATTATAACTTAATTAAAATCTGAAACTATAAATTAAATAAAATGATTACAAGTGTATTAGGTTTAAATAATTAGTTTTGTACAAAATAAATTTAATCGGTAACAATTGGGTTAAAATAAAATAGAACTTGAACTAATAAAATTAAATGAATGGAATATAAATATTACTTGTAATAAAATAAACATAATCTAAATAAAATAAATTAAGGTTTGGATAATAAAATATAAACGTCAAGAGGTAAAATAATTAAACCCTTTTCGGTTAAAGAAATAACGTAAACGGTAAAACCCGATACAAATTAACTTAACGGGTAAATAAAGTAATTTAAAGGTTTATAAAACCGTAACCCGATACCCTTTGCCATCTCCTGCACGAGACTTGACATCGATAAAATAAATAATTAAAGGTAAAAGCGAAAAAAAAAATTTATACGTAACTTAGGTAATTACGGTAATTAGCGCTTAATTAATCGTGATTTTGGGGCGGGTTATTACATTCTCCCCCCCTAAAAGAAAGTTTCGTCCCCGAAACTTAGCGATGGTTATTAACACGTTTGATTACCTTAGAAGAGATGGGGGTATTGTTTCTTCATGTTTTCCTCGGTTTCCCACGTAGCCTCCGAGATGTCTTGATTCGCCCATAGCACTTTGACTAAGGGGACTTCTTTCGTACGTAGCTTCTTGATTCGTCGATCCAGAACTTGAATCGGTTGCTGCTCGAAGGTTAGATCTTCGGCCAAAAGCGGTGGCTCTCCCACTAGAACATGCTTCGGGTCCGGTACATACTTCCGAAGCTGCGACACATGAAAAACGTCGTGGATCCCTCCTAAGCTAGAAGGTAATTCTATTCGGTATGCTACCGGGTTGATTTTCTCTATGATCGGATATGGCCCAATATAGCGTGGGCTTAGCTTCCCTTTGATGTTAAATCTCCGAATCCCTTTCGTCGGAGAAATCTTGAGAAAAACGTGATCTCCAACTTGGAATTCAAGAGGTTTTCGCCTCTTATCTGCATAGCTCTTTTGCCGACTCTGGGCGGTCTTGATGTGCTGTTGGATGACTCGGATCTTATCTGCCGTGTCCTGGATTAACTCTGGACCTATGACTAGCGCTTCGTCTAGTTCTCCCCAACATAACGGGGTACGACATCTTCGACCATAGAGCGCCTCAAACGGGGCCATTTTAATGGTGGCTTGGTAGCTATTATTATATGAAAATTCTATGAGTGGTTTGCATGGTTTCAGTCGTATATATACATATTCGAAAAAATTAGAAAAGTTCATTCCAACGAAGGCAAACAAAAGGGGGGAAATACAACCAAGCTTATGTAATTTATGCATTTGCTAGGGAAGATTTTCATGTTTCCAACGCACCAAATGTATAGATGAAGCGCTGGCGAAAATCCGGGTCCATGTAAATTTGGGTCAGATAAATTTGAACAATGTCAAAATTCGAACGAAAGATTCATGTCCAGACCCGGTTTTATTTGGGGTTGGACCGGGTCGGACAATTCGGACGATGCTAAATTTAAGTCGAAATCGGGTTCAAACAATAGAAAAAAGAGAAATTTTATATTTGAATGTTTGGTCAGATAATATCAAAATTCAAACGAAAAATCTATGTCTAGACCTAGTTCTTTTTCCGGGTCGGGCAATTCAGATGTTCCGAGTCGGACAAAATTTTCTGAGCTCTAGATGTAGCTGGCCACCCTGGCAAAAGCAATATGCCTTCTGTGTTTGGAAGCCTTCTAGTTCAGGACCTTACGATGCCCCCCCTGAAAATCAACTCAATGATCTGGGATGTGCAGCTACCTGCAAATGGTTGTTCTTATTTGAGTGGAGTAGGTTGGGACAACCATAGACAAGGTGGTGAATGGTTTTTGGCGTCCCGAGCACAAACAGGACAATCATCATTCTGTCGCGGATAGGGGTGAGCAATAAACCAGGTCCCCGTAGGGTCAAGAGGGTCAGGTCATAAAAAAAAATGGGGGTTGGCAAAAGGTCAGATTGTTAAATGGTTGACATGTTTAACAATGTGAAAGGGCAATGAATGTACATGTGAGAGATTTCAGAGAAAATAACTGCAATGTTATAGATACAACAAAAGCAAACGAGATAACGGAGATTACGACAAAATTTAGGAACGAAAATTAAGGGATAAAAGGAATGCCAAATATACGTGGGAAACCGAATAACTCGGAGGAAAACCTATGGACGGCGACAACCAGAAAATAATCCATTATAAGAAAAGGGAGGAGTACAACTTGATCACTATCAAATGTTGTGATACGATCAACAATGGATATTACAATATAATTTCTCAACTCTCAATCTCTCTTGGGATAAGAATAGGGAAAATATTGGTGAAACTCTATCTCTCTCAATATTTTGTCTCTTATCTGATTGATGATTAAAGATGAGAAAATTGTACCCTATTTATAGGACGGCTAGGACAATTAGAGACAAATTCAAAATCAAATAACAATAAGTAGTATCTGACTTAAAGAGAGAACCGAAAGACGCGGGGAGTGAAAGACTTGACGTGCCCTATTGCAGAAACTGGTGCGGGTGGCGCCTAATGAGACGTTGACAGCATCTTCACTCGGTGAGAGGAGCGCGGGTAGCGCCTGTAAGTTGCGAGTCGCCTCTCCTCTCCGTCCCTTTTCCTCTGCTACTGACTAGGGCATGGGTCGCGCCTCTTCAAGCGTTGCCTGCGCCTCTCCTCCTTCACGTTTTGTCTGGGGCGTGCCTAGCGCCTCTTTTGGCATGAGTCGCGCCTCACTCCTTTGCCATTTTGGACCGTAGTGGATCCAATAGGCCATAAATACCCAACAATCTCCACCTTGGACCATTATCTGACTCATCGGTCCAAATAATCACCTCGACTATCGCCATTAATACGCCCCTTCGCAGGGCGTTGCCCCGAAGGGCTCTGACATGCTCAAAACATATTTGCAGGGTTCTCAGAAGTATGCACCTTCTTTACCATAATCTCACCTGCAGCAACTGTATCTCTGATGAGGTGATACCTGACGCTTTTGTGTAGGGTCTTTGAAAGATAAGTGTCATTCTTGGTAAGATGAATAACACTCTGACTATCGGAATAAACCACCATCACGCCCTGTTGTACGCCAAGCTCCATGACCAAACCCCTCAACCAAATAGCCTCCTTTACCCCTTCTATAGCAGCAATGTACCTAGCTTTAGTAGTAGAAAGGGCTACTATAGATTCAAGTGAGGTCTTCCAGGACATTGCTCTACCACACGTAGTGAATACATATCCTGAAATTGAGTGTCTCCTATCTAAATCTCCATTATAATCATCATCCACATAACCAGCAACATCAGACGTTGCAACATTGCCTCGGTCATACAAGATTCCCTTCTCCAAAGTGCCCTTCACATACTGAAGGATTCACTTTAATGCCCCCAAATGGTCCTTCCATGGATTCTGCATATATTTATTCACCACACTAACTGTATGGGACAGGTGAGGTCTAGTGCACACCATAACATACATCAAACTACCAACTGCACTAGCATAGGGAACATTAGACATCTTTCTAACATCTAAATCAGATTTAGGGAAATTGTCACCAGACAACTTGAAGTGTGCAACTAATGGAGTTGAAATTTCCTTATTGTTTCTCATGTTGAACCTGTCCAACACCTTCTCCAGATACCTTTTATGAGGCAGGAACAACTTCCGTACCTTTTTATCTCTCTGGATATCTTTTGTGCTGCTCCGAGGTCTTTCATCTCAAACTCCTAGTTGAGTTGAGATTTCAGCTTCTTGATCAGCGACATGTCCCTAGAGGCAATTAACATGTCATCAACGTACAACAGTAAATAAATGAAAGACCCATTGTCAAATTGCCTGAAGTACACACAGTTGTCCTAATGACTCCTTGTGTACCCTTGCCCAATCATAAAGGTATCAAACCTTTTGTACCACTGCCTAGGTGCCTGTTTATGTCCATACAAGGACTTCCTTAATTTGCACACCTGTTCTTTTTTACCAGGAATAGTGAAACCCTCTGGTTGCCTCATATATATATGTTTCCTCCTCCAACTTGCCATAGAGAAAAGTTGTCTTCACATCAAGTTGCTCAAACTCCAAGTCATATAGCGCAACAAAGGCTGGCAAGGTGTGAATTGACGTATGCCTCACAACTATGTGAGAAATCTTTGTTTTAGCCGATTCCCTCTCTCTGGTTGCAACCTCCAACCACCAATCTGGCTTTCCACCTTGCACTCTTTACACCAGGGATACCTTCTTTCTTCTTGTACACCCATTTTGCAATAAGACCTCGTAGCCCTTTAGGCTACTCACACTGGTGCCAAGTTTAGTTCTTCTACAGACTCTCAATCTCCTCTTGCATAGCTCCTATCCAGTTTGAGGCACTTGGACATGAGATGGCCTCCTGATAGGTAGAAGGCTTAGCACCTTCAGGAGTCTCATCTGTAACACTCAATGCATATGTGATCATAACATTATCTTCCTCTGTATATCGCGCTAGTTTCCTAATCTCCCTCCTGGGACGATCTCTTATTATGTTGTGTTCTTCCTCCACCTGAGGAACATCAGGCTCAATTTCAAGCTCATCAACCTGAGTTGTTTCAGAAGCTTTATCAGCAGCCTGCTTCTGATTGCAGGTTTCAGTAGCAGGATCCAAAGACGTTCAAGTCCGAGCAGAGTGCGCTTTAGGTGCAGAGCGATAAGTCTCTTCTTGGATTTACCTTTTTTCACCGATCTGAGAGAAAAAAAAATTCTTATTGATTTCACAGGGGGAGGCGGAACACCACATTCTACTCCAGATAACATAGCAATTTCATTAAAGGTTACATCTCTAGACTGTATGACTTTCTTCAAGTTAGAACACCACATTCTATATCCCTTATACTCAGACCCATAATCTAGAAACATGCATTTAACAGTCCAGGGGGACAACTTTCCCTCATTCACATGGGCATATACAGGACATCCAAAAATTCTCAAATTAGAATAATTAACTAGATTACCTGCCCATACTTCCTCTGGAATCTGGAATTCAATGGAGGTATGAAGTTATTTGTTCAGCAGATAACATGTAGTAGCAATGGCCTCAACCCAGAATGATTTGCTCTTCTAAAGCCCTGCATTTGAAAACATGCAGCGAGCTTTCTCCAGGAGTGACCTGTTGATTCTCTCAACTACACCATTTTGCGGACGTTTACCCACCAAGGTTTGATGCCTAGTAATCCCATGCTCCTCGCAAAACTCATTCAGAATCAACAAACTCCAACCAATTATCTGTCCTAAGTTTCTTTATTTTTTTGCCTGTCTAGTTCTCCACCAAAGCATTGAACTTCTTGAAGTAGAAGAATTTCTCATTCCTTTGTCGTTTTGGACTGTAGTGGATCCAATAGGCTACAAAAGCCCAACAATCTCCACCTTGGACCATGATCTGACTCATCGGTCCAAATAGTCACCTCGACTGCCGCCATTAACACGCACATTCGAAAGGCATTCCCGAAAGGGCTTCCACACGCTTAAAACACTGACTAAGTCCAAAAAGTGTTTGAACTTAGCTATAGATAGAGGCTTGGTTGACATATCTGCAGGGTTCTCAGAAGTATGCACCTTCTTTACGACAATCTCACCTACAACAACTGTATCTCTGATGAAGTGATGCTTGACGCTTATGTGTTTGGTCTTTAAATGGTAAATGTCATTCTTGATCAGATGGATAACACTCTGACTATTTGGATAATGTACGGTCTCGCCCTGTGGTACGCTAAGCTCCATGACCAAACCCCTCAACCAGATAGCCTCCTTCACCCCTTTTGTAGCAGCAATGTACTCAACCCTAGTAGTAAAAAGGGTTGCAATAGATTGAAGTGAGGCCTTCCAGGACATTGCTCCACCACACATAGTGAACACATATCCTGAAATTGAGCATCTCATATCTAGATCTTTACCATAATCAACATCTACATAACTTGCAATATCAAACGTTACAACACTGCCTCTGTCATACAAGATGCCCTTCTCCAAGGTGTCCTTTACATACCAAAGGATCCACTTTACTCCTTCCTAATGCTCTTTCCGTGGATTCTGCATATATCAACTCACCACGCTAACTGCATGGGGCAGGTTAGGTCTAGTGCACACCATATCATACATCAAACTACCAACTGAACTAGCATAAGGAACATTAGACATCTTTCTAACCTCCAAATCAGATTCAGGGCAATTCTCACCAGAGTACTTGAAGTGTGCAGCTAATGGAGTTGAAATTGCCTTATAGTTTCTCATGTTGAACCTGTCCAACACCTTCTCCAAATATACCTCTTCTAAGACAGGAACAACTTCTCTACCTTTCTATCTCTCTAGAGCTCCATACCCAATATCTTCTTTGCTGCTCCGAGGTCTTTCTTCTCAAACTCCTAGTTGAGTTGAGATTTTAGCTTCTTGATCAGTGACATATCCCTAGAGGCAATGAACAGGTCATCAATGTAAAACAGTAAATAAATGAAAAACCCATTTTTAAATAGCCTGAAGTACAAACAATTTTCATAATGACTCCTTCTGTACCCTTGCCCAATTATAAAGGTATCAAACCTTTTGTACCACTACCTAAGTGCCTGTTTCAGTCCATACAAGGACTTCCTCAATTTGCACACCTGTTCTTCTTTACCAGGACCAATGAAACTCTCTGGTTGCCTCATATGTATTTCCTCCTCCAACTCGCCATGGAGGAAAGTTGTCTTCACATCAAGTTGCTCCAACTCCAAGTCAAATAGAGCAACGAAGGTTAGCAAGGTGCAAATTGGCGTATGCCTTGCAACTGGTGAGAAAACTTCATTGTAGTAAATTCCCTCTCCCTGGTTGCAACCTGTAACACCCAATTTAGCTTTCCACCTTGCACTTTCTACACCAGGGATACCTTCTTTCTTCTTGTACACCCATTTAGCTGTAAGAGCTCGTCGCCCTTTAAGTAACTCACACAGCTCTCAAGTTTGGTTCTTCTACAGACTCTCCATCTCTTCTTGCATAGCTCCTATCCAATTTGAGGTACTTGGATAGGAGATGGCCTCCTGATAGGTAGAAATTTCAGCACCTTCAGGAATCTCCTCTATGACACTCAACGCATATGTGATCATAACATTATCTTCCTCTTTATACCATGCTGGTCTCCTGATCTCCCTCTCAGGACAATCTCTTGCTATGTTATGTTCTTCCTCTACCTGAGGAACATCAGCCTCAATCTCAAGCTCATCAACTTGAGTTGTTTCAGGAGCAATATTAGCAGCCTGCTCCTGTTTGCAGGTTCTAGTGGCTCCACCTTGAGCCTCAACCTGCTCCACCTCAAACACAACTCTCCTTGCATCCTCCTCATGATTTCTTGCTTCATCATAAATAATAATAGATTCTACTCCAGATAACATAGCAGTTTCATTAAAGGTTACATCTCTAGACTATATGACTTTCTTCAAGTCAAGACACCACATTCTGTATCCCTTACACTCAGACCCATAACCTAGAAACATGCATTTAACAGCCTTGTGGACAGCTTCCCCTCATTCATTTAGGTATATATAGGACGTCCAAAAATTCTCAAATTAGAATAATTAACTGGATTACCTGTCCATATTTCTTCTAGAATATGGAATTCAATGGAGGCATGAGGTGATCTGTTCAGCATATAACATGCAGTAGCAATGGTCTCTACCCAGAATGATATGCTCTTCCAAAGCCTGCATTTGACAACATGCAGCGAGCTTTCTCTAAGAGTGATTTGTTGATTCTCTCAGCTACGCCATTTTGTTGAGGTTTACCCACCAAGGTTCGATACCTAGCCATCCCATGCTCCTCGCAGAACTCATTAAACTTAGAATCAACAAACTCCAACCCATTATATGTCCTGAGTTTGTTTATTTTCCTACATGTCAGGTTCTCGAGGCCACCAAAGCTTTGAACTTTTTGAAGTATGAGAATGTCTCATTCTTGTGTTGCAAGAATTAAACTCATGTCTTCCTTGAAAAGTCATCCACAAATATTAACATATAATACTTGCCACCCAATGATAACACTCTTGCAGGACCCCACAAATCTGCGTGAATGTAGTTAAGGATCACTACTATTGTATGCATAGTTCTAGAGAAACTGACCCTCTTTTTTTCCCATAGATATAGTGGTCATAAAACTCTAGCTTGCCAATCTGTGAGCCCTAAGATAACCTTTCTTACTTAGTATGGACATTCTCTTCTCTCTCAAGTGGCCCAGTCTCATTTGTCACAATTTTGTGTTGTCGGTCTCATTAAGGTTAGAAACTGCAGCTGCGGTTCCTATCAACGTAGACCCCTGCAGGATGCATAGGCTGCCCTTCTTGATTCCATTCATTAAAACCATGAAACCACTGCAAAATTTCAGGAAACCATCTTCGATCTCCTTTGTACCTGCAACCGTTAACCTCAGGAGTACCCAAAGAAATCAAGTTACCGGTGATGTTAGGAATATGACGAACCTCTTTCAGGTTTCGATAACACCATCATGGGTTCTAATCATGATGCTACCAATCCCTGCAACCTGCAGGCTGTGTTGTTACCCATGGCCACAACACAAGTATCAACACTCTCATAGGACTTAAATCAATCCTTATGAGGACACATGTGGTAGATACGCCCAGTATAAAGAACCAGCTCATCTCAACTATCCTACTCAATGTGGTAGCCAAATCATCATCCATAACCATAAACCCTTTTGCATCTGACTCAGACCCAACAAAGTTTTAGGTACAAGGTTTGGTACTATTATCCTAACTACCCTGCTTCTAGTCTCTCACTTTCACCCAACACTCACTCACTATATAACCCTTCTTGCCACAGTAATTGCACTTTTTGTTTCTGTAAGGATTTCTAGACTTTGAACGGTGTTTAAACTATCTTCTAGATCTGTTTCCCTTGCGTTCATGGCCCCTTCCCCTTACAATCAAGGCCACACTAGTATGGTCTTCACCCTTAATATCAAACTTTTCCTTAGAAAGTAAACAAGCTTTTACTTTACCAAGGTTAATGACACCACAGTTCCCACACAACATGACCTCCTAAAATTGTTTGTGCGGGGCATGTAGGGACAAAATTAAATGTAATGCCTTATCCTCATTACTGTGTTTCACATCCAATGATTCTAACTCAACAATAATAGAATCAAAATCACTAAGATGTGCTTGCATAGAAATACCTGTAGGCATTCATAGCCTGTAGAGTTTCTCCTTCATCCAATACTTGTTAGCGAGACTCTTCGACATGTACAACTCTTCCAGTTTGGTCCAAAGCTTCTGAGGTTCCTCAATATGCATAACATCTCTCGAATATGCTCTACCAAACATAGTCAGATTCCTGCCAAAGTCTTATTTTCTATCTCCTTCCCCTCTCTCGCACTCAAGCTGCCTTGGATCTCTTTTTGGAGTTTCTTGAAGCCTTCATCACTCATCGTTTCATTGATCTTCACGTCATCACATTCGATCACATCCCATAACCCTTGTTGATCATGAATCAAGAACGCCTTCATCTGCAGACTCCACATAGTGAAACTCCTCGTTCCATGGAATTTCGGAATCTCCCACTTCATGATTGAAGTCATCTCCACCTTGCTCTGATGCCACTTGTGAGGGATTTCAAAGAAAATAACTGTAAGGTTATAGATATAGCGGAAGCAAACGAGATGACAGAGCTTACGATAAAATTTAGGAACAAAAATTAAACGGTCAAAGGAATTCTAAATCACTAAACATGAAACGTCTATGGCGACCGACCCAAAGCGACCGATACGTATCGCCGTGTCGCCGTGAATGGTTTAAGTTGTGTGTTTGCATTGTATTTGAACTCCGGCGTGTGGCCGTGAATGGTTTAGGTTGTGTTTGGATTGTATTTGAACTCCGGCGTGTGGCCGTGCATGTTTTATGTGTGTTTGGATTGTATTTGAAATCCGGGGTGTGGCCGTGAATGGTTTAGGTTGTGTTTGGATTGTATTTGAACTCCGGCGTGTGGCCGTGAATGGTTTAAGTTGTGTGTTTGCATTGTATTTGAACTCCGGCGTGTGGCCGTGAATGGTTTAGGTTGTGTTTGGATTGTATTTGAACTCCGGCGTGTGGCCGTGCATGTTTTATGTGTGTTTGGATTGTATTTGAACTCCGGCGTGTGGCCGTGAATGGTTTAGGTTGTGTTTGGATTGTATTTGAACTCCGGCGTGTGGCCGTGCATGTTTTATGTGTGTTTGGATTGTATTTGAACTCCGGCGTGTGGCCGTGAATGGTTTAGGTTGTGTTTGGATTGTATTTGAACTCCTGCGTGTGGCCGTGCATGTTTTATGTGTGTTTGGATTGTATTTGAACTCCGGCGTGTGGCCGTGAATGGTTTAGGTTGTGTTTGGATTGTATTTGAACTCCGGCGTGTGGCCGTGCATGTTTTATGTGTGTTTGGATGGTATTTGAACTCCAGCGTGTGGCCGTGCATGTTTTATATGTGTTTGGATTGTATTTGAACTCCGGCGTGTGGCCGTGCATGTTTTATGTGTGTTTGCATTGTATTTGAACTCCGGCGTGTGGCCGTGAATGGTTTAGGTTGTGTTTGGATTGAATGAATGATTGCAGGCAACTTTTCGCTACTTATGTATGAATGATTGCAGGCAACTTTTCGCCAAATGTGTGAGGAGCGTGGCATAATTGAGAACTCCCCGGAAGCTAGGGAGTTGTACTTGCAAGTGGCAGGGGGTTACAAACCCAAAGACCATGTTGTCTATGGTCTTGGGAGTGCGACCTCGTACTTCTATGATACTCCACCCCGTACCCAGGGCAGTTCTTCTTCTTCGAGGCATCCCTGCGCAACTCCTTCCACTGATGCTATTATGCGGGATCAACTTGCTGCTCACACATCCGCCATCTCACAGATTCAAAGTCAATTGACACAAGTTGTCCAATCTCAACAACAAGGCGGTAGTTCTTCGTCCCCATCTCAATAGCTAAACTTATCAGGATCCCATGATTCCTCCCAACCTTGAACTTATGCACTTTTAAGTTGTGTTTTAGTTATAAACTTAGATTGAATTTTAGTTATGAACTTTTAGCTATTATATATATATATATATGAACTTTTAGTTATGCATTAATGGTTTAATATTATATATGTTTAGTATGTTATTGGTTTAATATTATATATGTTTAGTATGTTATGTATGAAATAGACAAGTGAAAAACTAAGCGGTTGATATATATATATATATATATATATATATATATGTATATATATATATATATGTATATATATATATATATATATGTATATATATATATATATATATATATATATATATATATATATATATATGTATATATATGGATAATATAATAATAGCAAATAATGATATGTCGACAAATACAAGATGGTTATAACCTATTCGATTTAATCCGAATATTTTAAAAAATTTAAATTGTAATCATGATCGATACATATCATGCTATTTTGCGATTGATAAATAGTGATCGTATCGTGTCGATCGCTAAATTCGCGATTGATAAGTAGCGACTGATACAGTATCGGCCGCTAAGCGGGCGACCGATAATCAGCGACCGATACTGTATCGGTCGCCGATTCACATATCGGTCGCAAGTTTGGCGACCGATACGTATCGGTCGCTCGGTTCGCTAAACGACGGATATGCAGCGACCGATACGTATCGGTCGCTGATATCGGTCGCCCGCGCTCTGCAGCGACCGATAAAGCCATTTTGCGACCGATAGTAACGGTCGCCTCAGGCAACAGCTAGAAAATAATCCACTATGAGAAAAGGGGGAAGTACAACTCGATCACTGTCATAGGGTGTGATAGGATCAACAATAGAGATTACAATACAATCTCTCAATCTCTCGACTCATAATCTCTCTCGGAATAACTACGGGAAAAATATTGATGAAACTCTATCTCTCTTAATATTTTTTTTAATCCGATCGATAATTGAAGAAGAGAAAATTGTATCCTATTTATAGGACGACTAGGAGAATTAGAGACAAATTAAAGCTCAAATAACAACAAGTAGTATTTGACTTGAAGAGAGAACCGAAAGACGCGGGGAGTGAAAGACTTGACATGCCCTTCTGTAGAAACTGGCGCGGGTGGCTTCTAGTGAGACGCTGGCAGCGTCTGTGTTCGGTGAGAGGGGCGCGGGTAGCCCCTGTGAGATGTGAGATGCGTCTGCCTCTCCATCCCTTTTCCTCTGCTACTGACCAGGGCACGGGTCGCACCTCTTCAGGTGCTGCTTACGCCTCTCTTCCTTCACGTTTTGTCTAAGCCTCCTTTGGCGTGAGTTACGCTCTTGCGCCATACTCTTTTACCATTTTGGACCGTAGCAGATCTAATGGGCCACAAAGACCCAATAGAATGGGTCGAAACGGGTTAACCTGTCAATAACTCAAAATAAATAGTTTTTCCTATTATTTTAAATGTTAAACTTACTTATATATATTATTAAAACCGCACATCAAACAATTATTAGCATAACTGCTTTTTTTGTACAAATATACCTCATTTTAATTTTTGGGTCGGACCATTTTAGCTGGCAAGCCGTGACCTTGCCCACAACTTCACTGGGTCGACTTTGACCCAACCCGAACCTACATAGCCGATGGGATGACCCTGACCCAACTCGACCCATTCCCCACCCCTAGTTGCTGGTTATAGCTAGCTAACCTGGCTTTGACTGGAACATTGTTTCAGACTGCTTGCCAAACCATAAAAGAATTTCGGGGGCGATGATCCTTTTTCCAATAGAGTTTTTCAAAATACCAATAAGTATCCCCCTTGGGTGTGAATGCCAACCGGTCTCCATTTCATGCATAACGCTCATGCGTCCATTTCACCCAAAGACATTCCTTGTGAAATCCTGTTCAAGAGAGGGTGAAGTAGCCTATAAGTTGAAGTGGTAGCAAAAGGGCTAAGAGGAGAGCAAGAATTGAAGCTCTCAGACAAGACATTGTTTTCAAGTTCAGTGCATTTTGTTTTTGTTCATGGCATACTAGTAGGCTTGTTATATGGGACATGTAACTTGGCCTAATTGTGGAAAAGTCTGATATATCAAGCCTATGTAACTTTGTGTTAAGTCTTGATGATTAATTGGTCTTAAAGTTGATTCTTCATTAATACTATGATATTGAGGTCATATAGTTGAACCTATGGCGTCTCTTGAAGAGATTGTCTTGTATGCTAGATCATGGAAATTGGCATAGATTTGACAATGCATTCTTGCTAGATATCAACTGTTTAAGTTTTGACTGCATCATTCTTGGGTGTTATATATCTATGCTGATCTCTACCTAGAACCTGCTACTCCATGAGTTCATCGGGTAGCTAGGCAATTAGTTAGGGCCTCATAGGTTTAAGAGAGTCGGTCCAAATAAAGAGGGGTTAGTAACTGACCGACTCATTTAACAATGTTACAAGGTCGATGACAGGCCTAACCGGGTGAGCTCATTGATGACCGCAAAGTAAACAATTTTCGACGGAGTAAGCTAGCTACCAATGAACTTTAGTTCATATAGGGTAATGTTGTCTACATCCAAATCCCCCGTACTGCACTTTAAATGTGTTTCTAAACCCCCTATTTTTCCTTTATATCCTTGATCGAGACTAGCCTAAACAACAATGGTCAGCCCGAGGAGCATACCCAACCCACTTCAATGGCAAATTGCTAGGTAGACAAGGATCTACATAGCAAGGTAGACCGAGACCTGGCAAAACTGACTTGATACCTGAAACTGGAAAAAAAATATTCCAACTTGGACCCAAATCGATACCCGGATGGATGACCCGATCATGACACGAATTTGAAGAAAAACGTACATGAAACTGTTCCAAGCTGCAACCCAAGAGAAAGTGATCCGATTAAGATCCACACCTGGATGACCCCAAATCAAATCAAAACCCAATGTGAAAGAACCTCACCTGAACCAATCCGAATAGAACTCACGCAAAGTCAACTTGTATCTGAACCCGACCTGAATCGGAATTGTTTGACCCGATGTCAACCTGAACAGATCTGAACCCCAATCGATTCACATGTTTACCAGGTTTAGGTAGACCCAAAAACTATAATTTTTTATTTCTCGTTTCTTAGTTCTTTATTTCTTAATCCTTTATTTTTCCTTCGAGTGATGATACGTGTCTTGGGACAAGACAATACTTAAGTGTCTTGAACCTTATGAAATTAATACTTATTATCATTTTTAATCCTAATTTTTTTGACAAATACTATTCACTATCAATTATAAGAAGCTTAGAATGTGTTGGCTACCCCAACAATTAAAATTGACAACCTAACAAATGAACCTCATCCGTTGGGCATATTTTAGACATCTTTTTGTAAATTTTAAAAAATATAGATAAAATTGTGATTTTATACCATTTATATCTATTATTATAGTTATAAAAGTCAATCGTATAAATTTTTTTCAATTTAATTTACAAGTATATAGGTTTTATACCATGACAAGACTCTTAATATGTGTGTTGTCCAAGACATTTATCATTTTCATTTTCCTTTATACATCCAAAAAGAATGTGTCTAAATTTACTTTTTCTATGCAGACCAAGTTCTACCTATTAGCCATCAACCCAAAATCTAAAAATACAGGGGCAAAACAGGACCACCAAGATGCCACCATCAAGGATGGAGGAGGAGGAATCCACAACATAATGAACTCTAAAACCTCAAGAAAACCATAAATGCACGCATAGGTGTGGGGGGGTTGGTGGGAGGTTGTTGGGTGCGTGTTCCGATATTTTAACGTGTGCGATTATCATTTGAAACTAGGGATGGCAATGGGCCTTGGACCCCGCCCAGATCCGCGGACTCAGATCCATTTTTAAGGATATGAGTCCACAAATTTTAGACCTAGAGGATATGGGTAAGGATATGGGACCAATGGCCAAAAATCCCTACCCATTCAACCATGTGTCTTTCACTGATTATTTTTGCAACATTTTGGTACTGTATACGACATACCTTGGAATTTAAGTTTCAAAACACTTCTGCATTCCACGATTGACGATGCCCTTGGTAATCGCCACCGCCGTTTGACGCAACACGACTTCTCACCGCTAGGGGTGTCCAACAAAAACCTAAACCAAAAACCAAACCGGTAAGAGCGGTTAACCATTTGGATTTTTTGAAAATTGTTGTTTAGGTAAACCAAATCGGTATAAACGGTTTAGGTTTGGGTTTTGCATTTTTGTGAAACGTTTAACCACAGTTAACTGATCTTGATTAAATTAGGTGTAAAATTTGAAATTTCAAAGCAAAATGTTAATTTTTCTTCCTTACTAGCAACTTAAAATTTTTAGGAACCGGCGGTTAACAGCAAACCGAACCCGAAAAGCGGTTAACCATGTTATAATTAATGCGGTTTTAGTTTGGTTTCGGTTTCCAGTTTCCAAAAGCGGTTTAGGTTTAGGTTTATAAAATTCATAAACCACAAATGCGGTTAACCGAAATTGCAGTTAACCGGTTGTGGACACCCTTATTCGCCACGCGTTGCGACCGCTTTTCCAAGATCGATTTCCGAACGATCGATGTCACGGCGATCTTGGGAGAACAACGATGTTCTCAAACACATGCCATGCAGAGTGCGATTTCATTTCGTATTTTTTCCACAATCGATTTTGGATGGTGGCGAGGGTAGTAGATCGAGAGTGGCTGGTCTCGGGATTGCATCCGAGCGAGGGAGACTTATCAACGAGAATATTTCTCGCAGTAGTTGTATCTCCGGCGAAAGGTCGCCAGAAACAATGGAGGTCGGTGAATTTGTTTCAATCTTTTCATCCGGTATTCTATTATCTATTAAATATATTAAAACACAAGCTCCTAACTCCTAAGGAAAATCTAAACCTAAAAGAAATAATTTAGAACATAAGTATAATATTAATAAAAATGAAAAAGAAATACCTAAAATCATTCATAAGTTACCAATATTTAATGCATACAAAATTAGAACATTTTAAAATTTGCAGAAAAGAAAAAGAAATGCATAAGGTCATACCTACATAAATTAGAAATATCTAATACAAAACTAGAGCAATTTTTATTTTCCTTTCATTAATTTACTATTATAATATTATGACCAGAACCTTAGAAATAAAATATAATAATAGATATTAAAATAAAATTTTCATGAAAGAATTGTTTCGTATTCCTTTAAATAACTATCTTAGAAAATAAAATTTTTTGATTGATACTACTATATATACTTTTAACAATAAAAAAATTCAGATTATATGCCAGCTACCAAAATAAGAATAAGAAATTGGAATAAGTATATATTAAAAATTTGAATAAGTGGTTAAAAGCCACATAATATATAATGAAAAATAAAAAGAAAATAGAATTGTCACGTAGTTGTTGTCGTACCGTTTTTTTTCAAAAATACAAGCATCCTTGTTAAGATGAAAAATAAAATTAAAGTATTTATCCATAATCGTTATGGTCATGAAATAAAATAAATTCAAATGATAGTTTAAATCATAAAAATAATATTTTTATAAGATTAGATTAATAATTATTATAAAATTACTCTAGAAAATAAATAACATAAAATTATTGAAATAGGATATTATAGATTAGTTCATAGTTAACAAATAAGTCATTGATAAAATTAATTTTTAATTAATTATACATAATTTTCACAATTTAAAAATCAAAATTTAATATTTTTGAAAATAAATAAAATCGACGTGTGAGATTTGATCATGCCACATGTACGGTAGATATCGCGGTAATTACCTTAATTGCCAAAAGCTGGAAATTGCCTTACCTTTTTTGTTAATATAAGCTATGAAATCTTCAACATGAATAAGCAAAATTTGAGGACAATGTGGGGAATTATCGTAATTGCCAAAAGTTGGAAACATTTCAAAGGCTGTGAAAGAAAAATTTGGAATGAAATGATGCCAAAGATTTCAAATTTTTTAGGGCTAGAACACTTCAAAGGCTGGGAAAGTAAAATTTGGCATGAAATGCTGCCAAATATTTCAAATTTTTTATGGAACAATTTTGAATGAAATGGGAAAGCAAATTTTTTTTATGGATCAATTTGGATGAAAGGCTGGGAAAGAAAGCTTAACTATGGAAAGGAAAGGGAAAAGGAAAGAATTACTCAAGGGGGAAAAGAAAGGGGAAGGGATAGAATGCAAAAGAAGAGTGGGTTGTTGACTGAAATGGAAAAGGAAATGGAAATGGGTAATATACAGTGGAAACTTTAAAGAGAATGGGGAAACAAAGAGAATGGGAAAAAGAAATGGAAATGGAAGAGGAGTAATATAGGGTGGAATGGAAATGGAAAAGGAAAAGAAAGAAATTGGGAAAAGAAAGAGAATGGGAAATGAAAAAGGAAATGGAAATGGAAATGGAAATGGAAAAGGGAAAAAAAAGAAAAAAAAAGAAAAAAGTGTAATTAAAAAAAAAGTAATTAATGTGTTTTATTGGAATTGTGAAATAATAGATAAATAGAAACGAGAAAAGTTATTTAAAGTGACAGATAAAAAAAAACAGAGGGAGTACACGATATGATCTGCAGGAGGTTTAATGAGCATGGTTCTATATATAAAATGCTACAAAACCAATGAATTTTCACCAAAAACTTGCAACAATGTCATCTTCTTTAGCCCCATCAGTTCTTGTTCTTCTTCTAGCCCTTTTTCTGCCATCGTTTGCAGCTTCTTCACCATCTCTTAAAGAAAACTTCATACAATGTCTCAAACTTAACTCCAAGGTTGTTCCCATCCCTTTCTCCACTACATTTTTCCCTCGTAACAACCCCAACTTCACCGCTGTCCTAAACTCCACTGCTATGAACCCCAGGTTCATGCGACCCTCGCTCCCTAAACCCGCGTTCATCTTCATCCCTTTGCACGAATCACACATTCAAGCTGCGGTGATATGCTCGAAAAAGCTTGATGTTCACTTGAGAATTCGTAGTGGAGGCCATGACTATGAAGGTGTCTCCTATACTGCATTTGTCAATGACCATCCTTTTATGGTTCTTGACTTCCAGAGATTTCGATCAGTCAAAGTTGATATTGAAGATGAGACGGTCTGGGTTGAGGCGGGGGCCACATTGGGTGAATTGTACTACAGAATTGCAGAAAAGAGCAACGTGCATGGTTTTCCAGCTGGTTTTTGTACAAGTTTAGGAGTGGGTGGGCATATCACAGGAGGAGGATATGGTACCCTATTCAGAAAGTATGGCCTTGCTGCTGATAATGTCATTGATGTTCGTTTGGTAGACTCTGAGGGTCGAGTTCTTGATAGAAAAGCCATGGGGGAAGACTATTTCTGGGCAATCAGAGGTGGTGGTGGAGGAAGTTTTGGTGTCATTCTTGCTTGGAAGGTTAAGTTAGTGAAGGTTCCTCCAAAAGTTACATCTTGCAGCATTACCAAAAACATTGATGAAAATAGCTTCAAGTTGTTCAATGCTTGGCAACGTGTAGCTGATAAGCTCGACGAAGATCTGCTTCTTAAAATATCAATCCAATCATCCGTCTTCCCAAAACCAAATGGGGAAAGAAATGTGACAATAAGCTATCAGGGGTTTTTCCTGGGGAAAATTCCTGAGATGCTCAAAAGAATTTCAAAAAGTTTTCCCGAGTTGGGTTTGTTGAGGACGGATTGTCAGGAAATGACATGGATTGAGTTTGTTGTAATACAGGGTTCATTCCCGAATGGCACTTCCCCTGAAATCCTACTTCAAGCCCAGAACCCTATGCGAGGACCTTGAAAGGGCAAATCCGACTTTATCAACAACCCGATTCCTGAAACCGCCATGCAGGGTCTTTGGAGTAGGCTCAAGGGTAGTTTTGGAGGTCTCTTAATCACCCCTTTTGGTGGAAAGATGAGTAAAATATCGGTCTCTGCCACTCCATTTCCTCATAGGAATGGCACCAAATTCGTGATCGACTACTTAAGTATCTGGCTAGATGCCAATGAAAATGAAGCTCCACACTTGGAATGGGTTAGAAGTATGTATGAGTTCATGAAACCGTACGTTTCCAAGCACCCAAGAACGTCCTATGACAATTATAAGGATTTGGATTTAGGGATGAATACAAAGGGTAGAGCAACTTGTTTCGAGGAAGCAAGTTCATGGGGCTACAGTTACTTCAAGGAAAATTTTAACAGATTGGTCGAAATCAAGAGCAAGGTTGATCCTGAAAATATTTTCTGACATGAACAAAGCATCCCATCTATTTCATAGTATAATATGAAATATGAAGAGAGGTCAGTAAGCATTGTGTAAGTTGTGTTTGTTTACTTGATATGAGGATGTCTACCTAATGAATAAAGTAATGCTCAGGCTTTATATGTGAGTACGTGACCAATGATAGCCAATATGTGTACGTGTTTTTTTTTTCAAAATAATACGCGTTTTTCCATTTGTGTCCGTATTTGAAGATATGTTAATACACCATCTGCAATGACATATGTAACTACTTGTAGTTGCTTGGTTTCCATTGTGTTGACTTTGTTAAGAGATACATACACCTTTATGTACACATGTACACATATGTTAGATCATATATGGATATAGAGTTAAAGTATAGTCAAAATATTAGTAATGTATGTTAGATATAAAATACCATCACCCACTTTATAAAAGAAATATCTAGAAAAATTCTAGAGAAAGATAATTATGGGGTTGAGAGAAAAATCTAGAGATTTGTCTAGATTAATCTAGCTACTATAATATCTAGGATATTTACCTAGATTAATCTAGATACATAGAATATCTAAGATATTTGTGATGTGTTCTAGAAATATC
This sequence comes from Portulaca oleracea, assembly GCA_029582165.1. NCBI lineage: Eukaryota > Viridiplantae > Streptophyta > Magnoliopsida > Caryophyllales > Portulacaceae > Portulaca > Portulaca oleracea. The sequence continues at coordinate 7,797,775 of CM055877.1, forward strand.
CTAAAATATATGAAGATAATTATGAGTTGTGGTATGACACTTGTCTTAACCTCCACCACACATTAAGGAGGTGAAGATAGTATAAATAGGAATGAGGTGTCATAGTGAGACATATGAGTGGTAAGAGCATGAGTGGTGAGACATATCACATTCAAGAGACTAGGAGAGGTGTGTAAGAGTGTTTGAGATATCTCTCACGTTATTGAGTAATAAGAAGAGTATAAGTTCTAGTATACCACTTACTCCCAACTTCTCAACACTGTAGTCTATCAATACTTAAACACACACGCGTGTATGCACACACGTATATTAGATCATATATGCTAAGAAGGTTTATTATTTGGGAGATGCATGTTGGCCTTAGTATGAAAAGTTCATTATGTTAGGGCTTGATAAGTTTGTGTCAAGTCTTGATTATTAATCTTTTGTACTTAGCATTGGTTCTTCATTATATATATAATCACGTTACCGCAAATTATACCATACTAGTACTCAAATCCGTACGTTGCACGGGACGCAAATAAATTAAAACATACATATTGTTGAAAATATTAATGAGGTTATATATTTAAAAGAAAAAAAAGCAATAATAAAAAATAAAAAAGAGTAGTTTTTTTTATTTAAAATAATAAAGAAAAAAGAATAGTGCATATGAAAAGAAAAGGAAAAGAAAAAAGAGTCATCAATACAAACATATACACATTAATATTACATGATTTTTTTAAAAAAATTAAATAAAATCAATTATAGGTTTTCCAAAATGCCCTCACTAGAATCCACATATTTCGATCCCTACCCTTTATAGCTAGAAATATATACATATATATGGTGCCATGGTGAACCTACCTAAGTCCACCCACAACAAGAAAAGATACTTTGGGCAACAAATAAGTTTGTTACGTTAGTCCATTTTTGTTGCCCTTTAATATGGGGCTATAAAAAAAAATTGTCACGGTTTGGTAGTTTTATCATCGAAACACAAAGTCTGGGCAACAAATTAGTAAAAATAGTAGTACAATGTAGTTGTGGTGGGCAACAAAAATTTTTTGTTGCCTTAGTAGCCTTAGACAACCATTTTTCTTTAAATTGTTACTCTATCTATATCAATTGCAACAAAAAAAAAAAAAGTTTTGTTGTCACATATAGTGTATGTATTTAACTACAAAATTATTTGTTACCCTATTTTAAATTAATGTAATAATAACTTTTTTGTTGCCCAAACCACTCTAAATTTGTTGCCCAAGCATATTTTTCTAGTTGTGGCCATATGTATTAAAATAGTCCAATTTTTTATATCATGAGAATGTGTGAAAAAGTGATAAATTCAAAATTATCAATGAAATTTACAATAATGTCAATAAATTTATAACGAATTTTATAATCAATATTGATAAATTTGTTTTTGGATTAGTGGACGCCAATAATATCAATTTTGGGGGTATTGGATATAAATAATACAAACTATTTTCTTAAACACTAGTAGTACGAACTATTGACCTATTTTCCTCCAATAGTACACGACCGAGTTGTTATAGTTTTAACTCATCGGAAATATGACGTAGCTCCATGATGTGTGACGTGGAAGGCGGAGGTTAGGTAAAAAAATGTTAACATGGACACTAACATGCCTTCCATGTCACATATTATGGAGCCACATCATCTTTTTGATGAGTTAAAACCATTACAATTCGACGGAGTACTGTTAGAGAAAAATAGGTCAATAATTCGTACTACTAGTGTCCAAGAAAATAGTTTATATTATTAATATTCAATACCCCAAAGCTGGTATTATTGATGTCCAAAAACTCTTTATTTTTAAATACCCAAGGTGTATTATATAACAAGTGCACTAGCTATATTCTACGGCAGATTGATATGATTGTACGACTAACCAGTACCATTACGTTAATGATGTAGTCATTTGGAGTTTTATTCATGCTTCTGCTTCTACATCAATCTTGTTTCGGGACAATTTAGGGAGACACCTGGATTATAGTGATTTCAATTGATTTGGTCATGGATTCTTATCGGATATCAACCAATTGTTTAAGACTCGCCTATTTTTTGACTAGTTCTTGGGTGTTATGTTATCCTGGTTGAGTGATCTTGTACAGCGACTTTTAATATTTTAGTAAGTTTCCGTCGACTGATAGAAATCAATGACTAATTAATGCAATGTGGATTTATTAATCTACGCATTACCAGATCCACCGTCGATCAGTTTTTGCGATCACCAGAAACATGTGTCACGCTTATAATACAAAAATGGATTTATCTTTGCCTACTTTTTGAAAACTTCAACTTGAACTTGAACAAGCAACATCTAAGATGACATTATGGTGTCCAACTTCATCTAATTAACATAATCTGCAGCATCCAAGTTGCTTGTAGCTGGTTCCATTCTTGTATAAAATGCTACAAAATCGAACAATTTTAATTGACCAAACACTTGCAAACAATGCCATCTTCTTCAGCTCCATCATCAGTTTTTGTTCTCCTTGTAGTCCTTTTGCTGCCATCTCTATATGCAGCTTCTTCGCCTTCTCTTGAAGAAAACTTCATCCAATGTTTGAAACTCAACTCCAAGGGTGTTCCCATCCCTTTCTCCACCACATTTTTCCCTCAGAAAAACCCCAACTTTACTGTGGTCCTGAACTCCACTGCCAATAACCCCAGGTACATAGGGCCCTCAATTCCTAAACCCGCGTTCATCTTCACCCCTTTGAACGAATCACACGTTCAAGCTGCAGTGGTATGCTCGAACAAGCTTGATGTTCACCTGAGAATTCGTAGTGGTGGCCATGACTTTGAGGGTGTCTCATATGCTGCAACTATTAAGGATCGTCCTTTTATGATTCTTGACTTTCAGAGACTAAGATCAGTCGAAATTAGTATTGAAGATGAGACGGCTTGGATTGAGGTGGGGGCCACGTTGGGCGAACTTTACTACAGAATTGCGGAAAAGAGCAACGTTCATGGGTTCCCAGCTGGTGATTGTCCGAGTGTAGGCCTAGGTGGGTATATCTCAGGAGGGGGATATGGTCCCTTGTTCAGAAAGTATGGCCTCGCTGCTGACAATGTCATTGATGTTCGTTTGGTTGATTCGGAGGGTCAGATCCTTGATAAACAAGCTATGGGGGAAGACCATTTCTGGGCAATCAGAGGAGGCGGCGGAGGAAGTTTTGGCGTCGTCGTTGCATGGAAGCTAAAGCTGGTTCGAGTTCCATCAAAAGTTACATTTTTCAACATCAACAAACTTATGCCGAAAAATGACAGTAAGGTGTTGGCTACTTGGATGCAAGTAGGTGATACCGTTGATGAGGATTTGTTTATCAAAGTCACAATGATGCAACCAATCGAGCCTTACGAAAAGGCCGAAATAAACGTGACAATAGAGTATCAAGGCTTGTTCCAAGGAGACACTACCAGGTTGCTCGAAATAATGGCAAAAAGTTTTCCAGAGTTGGGTTTGCAAGAGACGGATTGTGTGGAAATGAGGTGGATTGAGGCAGTTGTACTCATGGGTGGGTTTCCAAGTGGTACTCCTCTTGAAATCCTTCTCGAAGCCAAGAACGCGTTTCTGGACTTTTTGGGCTCTGTCAAGCATAAATCCGACTTCACTACAGACCCACTTCCTCAATCTGTGATTGAAGATCTTTGGGGTGGGCTCAAGAAGAATAGAGCAGGCATCATCTTCACCCACTATGGAGGAATAATGAATCGAATTTCAAACTCTGCCACTCCATTTCCTCATAGGAATGGCACCAAATTCATGATCCAATACGTAAGTGGATGGATAGATGGCAAAAAGAGTACTGGAGCTGCACATTTAGAAAGGATTAGAAGTATGTATAAGTTCATGAAACCATATGTTTCCAAGAACCCTAGAGCCGCATATGGAAATTATAAGGATTTAGATTTGGGTCTCAATAAAAGGGGCAGAGAAACCTCTTTCAAACAAGCAAGCTCATGGGGTTACAGTTACTACAAGCATAACTTCAAGAGATTGGCTGAGATTAAAAGTAAAGTTGATTCTGACAATTTCTTCTGGCATGAACAGAGTGTTCCTCCTCTTTGGTCATAGTCGGACATGTGATTTGAGCTTACAAGTCGGCAAGAACTGTACATGTACATGGTTGCATGTCTATATATCTCATTGATTACATGTACCCTTGGATATCCTATGTTATGTGTATGTTGTGATTAGTGTACTATTTTAATGTCATTGATTGCATGTATGCTTGGACATCCTATTATGTGTATGTTTTGTTCTTTGTACTATTTTAATGTCAAAGAGTGTTCGACTATGGGGAGCCTCGATGAGTTAATTGTAGCATCTACTAAATGAGCAATCAAATCAATGAATAATTGTGAATGGTGTGTTGATAAAGATCGTAAAACAGACTATACAACAAATGATTAAAGAGAGAGGAGAAATATTAGGCAATGGGTGATGATAAGTGTCTTTCCCCAAGACACTCCTTAAATGTCTTCTCCCTTATAAAATCAATACTTATTATCGTTTTTAACCCCAACTTTTTTGACAGATACTATTAATTATCAATTATAAGAAGCTTGGAATATGTTGGCTACGCAAACAATTAAAATTGACACCCTAACGAATGAACCCCATCCGTTGGGCATATTTTAGACGCTTTTTTGTAAATTTTTAAAAATATAGATAAAAGTGTGATTTTATACAATTTATATATATTATTATAGTTATAGAAGTCAATCATGTAACTTTTTTCCAATTTAATTCACAAATATATAGGTTTTCTATAATGACAAGACACAAAATATGTGTCTTGCACAAGACTTTTATCATTACCGATTAGGCAATTTGCTGCTATTATTCAATACTTTGAGTGGTTGCTTGTCCAGAGCAGACAAGGCCTTATATATACAAAGGTAGGAGGAGAATACAACAGCTAACAGAAAGGGAAAAGTTTGTTGTAAAGATATAATAAACTTTAACCATAAAGTGACAGAATCAGTTAATCCCAACACCCCCCCCCCCCCCCCTCAAATTGGTTGGTATGAAAACTCCCAATTTGGACAGAATGAAATGATGAGGCACCCCAGGAAGCGCCTTGGTTAGGACATCTGCAAGCTGAGCCTTAGTTGGGATATGAGACAGAAAGATGAGACCATCCAGGAGCTTTTCACGTACGAAGTGACAATCCAACTCAATGTGCTTGGTGCGTTCATGATAGACGAGGTTTTTGGAAATGTAAATGGCTGCTTGACTGTCACACTTGATGGGAATCGAAGTGATATCTGGCACAGTGAGCTCATCCAATAAACGGCTAAGCCAAGCAAGCTCAGCCACTAAGCGACGGATACTTCTGTACTCAGCCTCGGCAGATGAGAGACTCATGGATTGTTGTTTCTTGGACTTCCAAGAAATGAGGGTTGAGCCAAGAAATACAACATAACCACTGACGGACTTCCGAGAATGTGGGCAAGCAGCCCGATCGGAGTCACAATATGCTTGAAGGGAAAAATCACTATCTGAGTGCAAGAGAATTCCCAATGCAGGCTGACTTTTCAAGTAACTCAAGACGTGTATTGCAGTTGTGAAGTGCGGGACTCTGGGGGACTGCATAAATTGGCTTAAGTGTTGGACATCGAAGGCAATGTCAGGCCGTGATGGAGAAGAAAATTGAGCTTCCCGACCAGTTGTCTGTATCTTGTGGGGTCAGGGAATGGGTCCCCAATTGAAGGAGTAAGCTTGACGTTCAATTCAAGTGGAGTAACAACCGGGGTGAGATTCTGGCACTGGAATTCATCAAGAAGGGCGGTGGTGAATTTATGCTGGGTAAAAATGAGACCATGAGACGACCTCAGAACCTCTAATCCAAGTAAATAATTGACAAATCCCAAATCTTTGATTTTAAACTCGTCATCAAGATAACTTTTAACTGCTTGGATTTCAGCCTCATCGTTGCCAGTGAGCAAGATGTCATCGACATATATAACCAGGAAGACAACAGAGGACCCCGATTTCTTGTAGAAGGGAGAACGATCATTTTGGGAATGTTGATACCCACGTTTAAACAGCACCTCAGCAAGCTTGAAATACCATTGACGGGATGCTTGTTTCAGTCCATAGTGAGACTTTTTAAGCTTGCAAACAGCATGTGGGATGTTGGAGGATAGCCCAGGGGGAAGCTTCATGTATATATCTTCATGGAGGTCACCATGGAGGAATGCATTATTAACATCAAGCTGGTGAAGGCTCTAATTTTTCTTGACGGCAACAACCATCAAAGATCCGATGGTTGTCATTTTAACTACCAGGGAAAAAGTTTCAGTATAATTGACCCCCTGTTTTTGTGTGAACCCCTTGACTACCAACCTAGCTTTCAAGCGTTCAACAGAACCATCAGATTTGTATTTCACCTTGTACACCCATTTACACCCAATAGGCATCTTACCCTGAGGAAGAGGGACCACGTCCCAAGTATTATTGTCGAGTAAAGCTTTGAATTCATTGTCCATGGCTTCCTGCCAGCCAGGATGATGAGTTGCTTCATGATATGAGACAGGTTCGGTGAAAGACAAATTTTGTAAGAGGTTTTGGCTGGAAGTGTGAAGGTAATGGGAGGAAAGGGTTGAGGTTTGGGATGTGAGATTAGTGGTGGTGGCAAGGCAGTGAGTTTGGAAACAGTTGTAGTCTTGTAAGTATTGTGGTGTTTTGTGAGGGCGAGATGATCTCCTGATTGGAGGTGAGGAGTGGTGCTGAATAGGGACAGGTGAAGGAGGGTTTTGGTTGGCATTGGGGTTAGGGTCAAGATGGATGGTAGGTGAGATGCCAGGGGAAATCGGGTAAGATGGAGAAGGAATGAATGGTATGTGTGAGGGGGAATATTGAGAAATTGGGGTTGAAAGAGAAAAAGGGTAGATATGCTCAAAGAAATGCACATCTCTAGATATAATAAAATTTTGGTTAGTGAGTATCATGACCTTGTACGCCTTTTTCCCCATAGGATACCCTATGAAGACATCGCGAATGGCTCGAGGTTGAAATTTGTTCCTGCCTTGCTTAGGAGTGGTCACGTAGCAAAGGCAGCCAAAGGATCGAAGGTGATTGTAGCTGGGTGGTTTACCATGAAGTAGCTCATAGGGTGTGGAGTATTTGAGAACAGCAGAAGGCATCCTAATGATGATATAGGTTGCTGTAAGAAGATATTCACCCCAATATTTGATGGGCACTTGAGACTGGAACAATAGGGCTCTACTTACTTCCAACAAATGCCTGTGTTTCCTCTCCACATCACCATTTTGTTGTGGAGTATATGCACAACTATTTTGATGCAAGATCCCCTCACCCGAGAAAAATTCAACGGCGGCCTTATTGTTGGATATATTTCAAGAGTATAAGACAATTATATAGCCTAAAGAATAAAGTATATCAAGTATAAGGATCATATATAAGTGAAACAATAAGAATATGATCAACACGGGTGAAACAGGAAGCAACACGGGTCGTGTTGTCTTCCATAGAGTAAGGAAACAATTCCTGCACTCAACACGGGTCGTGTTGGATCAACACGGACTGTGTTGAGCCAACACGGGTCGTGTTGAACGTCAGGACTGTTTTAAATGCTAACGGCTATATGATTTCGTGTAATTAGTTTTTGATATGATAATTAAGCACGATTATTATGAGATTCCAACAGCCATATGACTTGACTTGGTCAAAGTCATATTAAGTGTGTGATCCTCCATTAAAGTCACTTGATTGTCCTTTGACTAGGTCATCCTAAGTGTGTTGGTATTCTCCTATAAATAGGAGACATCCTAGGCTATTTGAGACACACCATTCTAAGCTAATCACAACCTCATTCTTGTCTAGACTGCAGCTATACTAGAGTGATTCAAGTGAGAATCTATTTCTTGAGTGTTACAAGTGCTAAGTTTTATCCCTTTGAACATTTACGGTATAGTAAATAGTTCTTAAGGAAAGTGAGTTGAAGGCCACAACTCTTAGCGTTATCCAAGCGAGTTTCCATTGTTTTATATACCATTCATTCTCTTTCCTCCAACATTCTTAAGAACTATTTAGGAATGGCCTCGCTACGTGATATGTCTAGAAACTTCCAAAAGCTAGAGCGCTTTGAAGGAGTGGATTTCCGGCGTTGGCAAAGCAAGATGCATTTCTTGCTAACAACTCTCAATGTGGCATATGTGCTTAACATTGAGATCTCTCCCAAGGTGAATCATGAACCTTCGGCCAAGATGGTGACAACCGAGGAGTCTCCAAAAGAGGATACAATTGTCAAGAGTTCCACGGGAGATGGGAGTAACGATCAAGTAAAGACGTCCGTGGAAGATGCGGAGGCTACTCGACAAAGGCTCAAGATGGAGAATGACGACTACATTTTTAGAGGATGCATTCTCAACGGGATGAGCGACACCCTCTTCGATGTGTATCAACATGTGGAGACGGCAAAGAAGCTTTGGGAGATGCTTGAAGCTAAGTACATGTCGGAAGATGCGTCAAGTAAGAATTTTCTTGTTAGTCAATTCATGAAATTTAAGATGGATGATAATAGGAAAATTCTAGACCAATTCCATGAGATTCAACGTATTTTAAGTAACTTCAAGCAACACAATTTGAACATGGATGAAACCATAATCGTATCCTTTATTATTGACAAGTTACCTTCTTCTTGGAATGAAACTAAAAGGTCTCTCATGCACCGGAAAGAGGCTATGTCTCTTGAAGGTTTGGCTAACCATCTTCGGATTGAAGAGGAGTTACGCCTACAAGATGGTACCAAAGAGCAATCTAAGGTCCATATGGTGCAAGAGAATAAAGGAAACAAGAATAAGAACAAGAGCCACAACAAAACTAGCAAGGGAATTCAAAAGCCTAAGCAAGTTTGTTGGGAATGTCACAAATCACACGTCTGTTTACAACAAGACAAAGAATTAGCTATATCCAAAGGCTTGTTAGAATGACCACTCATAGGCTTGTCTGGACTCCCTTTATCTTCACTTTTAGCATTCTCATCAGCAACATGTTCCACCAGACCAGTCCTAATATCAGACAATTTGTACAGTCCATGAGATGCCCTACCAAGAACCACTGGCCTCTTCAGAGAAGGGCCCTGCAACATACAGCAGTGTGGTGTAAATATCACATAGCATCGCAACTGTTCACTTAACTTTTGGACTGACAACAGATTGAAGTTAAAAACAGGCACCAACAGGACTTTATGTAAAACTATACTGTCACCAATCCTTAAATCTCCAAACTATGTGACCCTCGGCTTGTCCCCATTTGGAAGATTGACCAAGATAGGGGCAGGTAAGGATTGTAAGTGTTCTAAATTTTTTGCAACAAAATATGATCGCTAGCCCCCCCAGTCAATTATCCAAGTATTCTTGTCTAGATGTGATACACAACATATTGAACTGCCAGAAATAAGAGATTGTGGACTGAATTCAATACCTGCCATATAGGCATTTGGAGTTTCAGGGGAATTTTGAGTATGACCAGATGAGTTTTGAGCATGACCAGATGAGTTGGCCTAAAGCTGACTGAGGAATTGCAACATTAGCTGTGACTGCTCGAGTGTCAATCCTGGAAGAATTATGCGTAGAACTCCTTCTTGACTCTCATGGGTAGAGGAAACATTGTTGACGAACTTTCTAGGGGGCTTTCCTCGGCTAGGAGCACCTTTGTTGGGTGGTTTGCTGGGAAATCCATGCAGCTTATAACATCGATCAATAGTGTGTCTATGTTTCATGCAAAAACACAAAAAGGCCTTGGTTTCTTCCCTTCTTGACTCTTGAAACCATTTTGAGCCTGCTGAAAACTTGAGATATTCTGAGCTTCCTGATATGGCTGCCTTGGTGTTGCTGAATGGAAAGAGGAACTTTCACATAGAAAGTTTAAATTCCTCTTTATTTGTCTCCGTTTTCCTTCTTGAATGGGTAATGAATAAACTTGTCCCAATGATGGAAGAGGCATCATTAGCAGCACATTCCCCCTAAGAGCAGTATAGCTCTCATCAAGGCCCATCAAGAGCTGAATTACTTTCTGTTCTTCTGCATACGTCTGCAAAGCTTCATTAATCTTGACATCACAAGTACATTTTCCACAACCACAATGAGGTAAGCCCCCAACCACTGAAAATTCATCCCAAATCTTCTTTGCTTTATTGAAATAGGAAGCAATATCCGGACTCCCTTGAGAAAGATTAGACACATTCTGCTGTACTTGAAACAATCTAACTTTATTCGACTGACCATACCTCTCATTGAGTTCTCTCCCATCTGAGCAGCAGATTGACAGTACAAGACATGGTCCCTGATGTCTTTGTGCAATGAATTGAAGAGCCAAGACAAAACCATATCATTGCACCTCTGCCACAGTGGAGAAAGAGGGGAATCGGCCGCTAGTTTGTTGTAACTTCCATCGATGAAGCATGCCTTGTTCTTGGCAGAGAGTGCAATAAGAACAGCCCTCTTCCATTTGTCGAAATCTTCACTGGCAAAAACTTTCCCAACCAGACTCTGACCTGGATGGTCGGAGGGATGGATGTACAGAGGATCAGAAGGTTCAATGGTGGTAATGTTTCTCCCGACAACCGCTATAGCATAAGAGATTATATGACGGAGAAAAAGAGATTAAAACTGAGAATATCAATCTGAGTAAAAGAGGATGAGAGGAAAAAAAACTAGAATTGTGTTTGATACTGCTCTGATATCAAGTTGATAAAGATCGTAAAACAGAGTATACAACAAATGATTAAAGAGAGAGGAGAAATATTAGGCAATCTGCTGCTATTATTCAATACTTTGAATGGTTGCTTGTCCAGAGCAGACAAAGCCTTATTTATACAAAGGTAAGAGGAGAATACAACAGCTAGCAGAAAGGGAAAAGTTTGTTTTGCAGATATAAGAAACTCTAACCATTAAGTGACAAAATCAGTTAATCCCAATATAGTGGAATGTGTTGGGAAGTGAAGTTACGATGTATTTGTAGAGAAAGAGATGAGTGAAGTCAAATCAACCCTTGGGATAGTTTTCTTAATATTTTTATGAGAAAGTACTTTCCTAACTCTTTGGTTGTGCAATTAAGAAATTCGATTCTAAAGATTAGACAAGAGTCGGAAGAGTCATACTGGAGAGCCTTTGAGATGTTCACAAATTTGTTGTCCCAATTCCCTTACTATGGTTTTGATGTGTCCCAATTGTGCCAAATTGTGGATGAAGATGTCAACCAATAGACTAGGGTGATGTCAAAATCTATGTGTCAGGGGGGGATAGTTGAATAAAGCTGCTGTTGAAGCATGGGATTGCTTAGATAATTAATATAGTTGAACGAGCATGCAAGAAGACACCACTAGGAATGGGTCCCTCTCTGCCTAGTTGTCGAATGCTAGGGGGTGTGTTTGTTTTGGATGAGTCTACTCGTTGTGAGGCTAAGTTCGCATCACTGGAAAACATGATAAAAACTGTAGCTCACCAACAAATACTTGCATCGCAATACCAGTCTTGTACACGGGTTAACTCTTGGGATCAATCTACATTTTTTGCCCCTCCCCACTTGTGTCATGTTTGTTGTGTCCAGGTGCCAATTATTTTTCACTGTGTGTTCCATATATGTGCAACAATTTTCTTCTGGTCACGAGAGTGTGCATGCAGTGAATCAGGAAAATAGGCAGGACCATTACCATTACAATCAGGGGAATATCGTAAGAATCTCTTGTTTTTTTATGATCCTAGTAATCAAAATGTGTTGAGGCCTATCAATCAGGGTGAGGGTTTCCAAAGAAACCCTCCTCCCTAGGCCTCAGAGCCAAGGGGCAGCTCCTCCCAGATGACATCCACCTCCATATGGGGCCCATACTTGACCTCCTCTGGCATATTCCCAGGAGGTCAAACACGACAAGGAGATTAGAGAGCTGAAAGAAGGATTTTAGTATCCTACCATTCTTTATTATATGTAATAATTAAGACAATGGTTAAAATAAATATAGATTTTAGTATCTTTCACTGTCATATTATCTAAACTAGTTTTGAAGACAATTTACATAATGAAAATACAAATAATGCATGATAGCACAATTGTACATTGCACAATTTTGTAAATTATTTTTCAATTATTATTGAAATTGATAATTATTATAAATTACTCTGAAAAACAAATCACATATAAATACTAAAAAATTTCCGTGCATCACACAAGATATACAACGGTAGTTGGAAATTCACCCAAATCAAGTGGGTCAGGGAAAAGAAAGCTTTGAGTTGGCCCAAATGGTGCTTTTGATTCTTTTAATTGAATGACCAACTCCCATTTTTTCTATCTAGTTCTCCTATACTATGTGACGCGAACCAAAGAGGAGAGATATGAAGGTCCAAGAGGGCGTATGGTGCCCAACTTTTTGGGTGGCTTTTCGGGGAAAATGGCTTTTTGGAGAGGTTTTTAGCTGTTTGACTAGTCAATATGTCAATTTGGGTTTTTGGTAGATTGGCGGATTAAATTAGTTTTTTTTGCCCCCAAAAAGCCAATTTATAAAAAGTTGTTATGTGTAGCTTTTTGTAAATAGCTGTTGGCTTTTTATATTTTAAATTACCATATTGACCAACTAATTAACAAAAATTACAAAAATTGCCATCAAAATAATTTAGGTATTTCATTTCACCGCAGTACAAAAATGCCTCCTCTGCCGCGACACATGACAATGGAGAATCATTTACCAAAAGGTCACAATTTAGAGAGATGTCAAATATTCATGATAACATTGCTTCCAATTTGGTTGCAGCTAGACGTCGTAGGATATTCTAACCCATGTTCTTATGTAGCTAGATATCATAGAATCAAGTATCAAGTCTCAGGGTACGTCGTTACGTAATTTTAGTAGCCTTCATTCATTTGCGTTTCTTACCCTTTTGGACAATGAGATTTTGTATGATGATGCTTGTATTCAAAATCTCCTAGTTCATTTGCTTTTCCTATTAATTTGGATAAGAGTCTCATATTGTCATTATGGTTTATGTTGACAATGTAGTTACTAATTGATTATACATATACCTATTGTTAGAATAGAGCAATTTCTACAAATAAATAAATTATAAAATATCTACATTAAATTGTAAAAGTACATGGGGATAAAAAAAACTAAAAATGATTATAAATCATAATGCTAAACGTAAAAATAAATTATAATATGGACGAAAAAACCTAAAAATGAATATTAAAAAATCATAATCTAAAAAATACTAAAAATAAAGCCCAAGGGTACAATTGGAAATCAGCAGAAAAAGTCATCCTACAAACATCTAACTCTACCAAACACTCTTTTATACAAACAAATTAACAAAACAGCTTAACAAAATAAAGCCAAATAAACAACAAAATAAATAACAAAGAAAAACCTAACAACCAACAGCCAAGCACCAAACGCCCCCTAAGTATTCTAGGCAGTGGATCGCAAATTATACCATTTACCGTTTTGTTACACTAGATGTATTGAAACAAATCAAATTTTTTATATGATGATTTTTTTTTGTGAAAAGTTTATAAATTTTAAAAATATTGATGAATTTTATAATAATATTGATAAATTAATGATGTATTTTATAATTAATATTGATGAATTTTTAAAAAAATTTAATATAAATATATAGTGTACCTAGGTAAGCTCACATCGGTGGACCATATAGCAAGCAATTGGGCAATGGGTAGGGCTCGGTGGTTGATAAATTGGAACAGTTTGATTGGTTGGTGGCGTTTAGTGATGCGATCTCTGGTGGAAGGCAGTGTGGTTAGTTTGGGTTGCGCGAAAACTGGGCAGCGACGAGTATTTCTGGGTAGTTTCAGGATTGTTCGGGTGTGATTTATTTATTTATCTGACATGCTTGCTCAGTTTATTTATTATTTATCTATTCTTTTTATCTATATAACTAGAAATACTATTATTGCTACTATTTTTTTATTTTTAGTGATCTAAAGACAATATTGAAGAAGAAAACTCATAAACAATTTTATGAAATTTAGAATTACTCACTCATCTATCGTGAAAAGTTTTCGTACAATTCGATTATATGCATCAATTATAACTAATCATATTTGATTGACAATTAACAAAATTATTTTGCATCAAATCTTTATTTAAAATTTCCATTATTACAATAGCAATCTAGAATCCAATAAATTTGTACTCCCTCCGTCCCAAATTAATTGACATTTTGACTAAACTTTGACCGTTAATTATTCATCAATTACAATGAGTTACAATATGAAACTACCTCCATTGTAATTTTTAATAAAACATCTTTCTAATGATGGTAATTTCATATTGATACTCATTGTAATTTGTTAGTAATTAGTATTTAGCCCAATATCAATTAATTTGGGACGGAGGGAGTACAACCTTAGCCATGTCCTTTTTAGTGGAAGTGCAATGCCACTAACCAAGTGTTGCAGGTAGTTAGGCTTGTACTTGGGATAGTGAACTATTTTCTTCCGTCTGCTGCTTTTCTTCCTCAGCGGTTCCGTTCTAACCACTTTCTAGACTTCTGCTCTACCTACCCAACATCATCACTTTCATTCCCATCCCCCCTCCCCCAACATCATTGTTATTGTCTTCGAACACCTTCTTCTCATATCGATGTCCTCCTTCAACCCTTTTTCTTTTTCTTTTATAAACCTCGATTTTACCTCCTTATAAAAAACTTGATTTTCTAGCTTTGTTTCGAGGGTGTTTGATTTACTTTACCACAAAATCGACTTGGTTTAGCTCATTTTCGGTTGTTGTAGCTAAAAGTGATTAACTTTGTCAATTGTAGGTGAATTTTAAATGACTCATGGCATTTTAATGATCGTTGAATGGAAGATGCGGAAGCCGCGGAGAAGTCAGGATGAGAATGAGCTGTGAAAGATCCCAAAGGAGGCGTACGCAAGCAATAGCACAATCTAGCACAACCTAGGGGATGACTTGAAGCTTTTGCAGCCCCACACACCCATGCGCTTGCTCGTGCGCCAGTTCAGAGTCAAGTAGAAGACTCCAATACTGGCGCACAATCGTGCGCGACATTTGATCGTGAATTTCAGAGTTTAGTTAGTCTAAAAACAACAATTGTGCTTTATTTGAGTTTTTATAAAAGTTTTCTAGACTCGGAGTTTACTCTCGATTCTCTATACTCGAAAAACAATTTCTTTAATGTTTAGAATTGATTTGAAGATTGAATTTGCTTGGTTATTGTCGATTACAAGTATTGGTTTCTCAATCTCTTGTCTATTTCTATTTATGTTTGTTAATTTAGGGTTCATGTTTTCCTCTTTAATTATATGAGGCTAAATCCCTAACTTAGGTGAGGGATTTGACACTAACATGTCAATTAATTGCAATTATGCTTCCTTTACTATTCTAGCATATGTTCTTTGAATTTCTTTCAAGTTATCAACGTCGAATTTGATCCGAGGTTCAAAAGACCCCATCTTTTATGTAAAGCTCGAGAGAGTCTCATCTTTGTGCAATTAGGGTTTATGCGATCTTCCAGATCTTAGGCCTAGTATAACTTGATTGGATGATTTCGACCTAGGTATGAGAATAATCCAATTGAATCTTGTAATTACTTTGTGTTACTTTGTGTGAGTACATCAATTAATCCAATTGAGTTAGCTTAATGACCTTTGAGAAAAGGCTTAGGTGGTAGAAATCGAATCGATTCCCTAATTCGTTGCTTTTGTAAATAGTATAGGAATGTAATCTGTGATATTGATGATATGTTAGTTTGATAAATCCCATGCCTAAGGTTTACTTTATTTTTTTTTCTTCCTCTGTAATTATTATCTTACGATCAAACCTCCAAGTTATTGTCTGCTTACTTCGAAACCTTAAGCTATGTATGAGATTTAGCCCCTTATAGATATGACATTCGTACTCCCAAAAGTACTCTCAACATCAGACTAAATCAAGATTTATCATTCTTCATAGCCCCCACTTTTTCATCCTCAACATCAAACTCATTGTCATCACCATTGTAATCATCTTCAAAGTAATCATCACCATCATTGTCCTTCCCTGCCCCTGTCACTCCTTCATTGCCATCATCATCATTGTCCTCATTATTATGCTCCACATATACTCTAGCAAATTGACATTCATTCGTAAGTCTTATTAACTCCCAAATCACATCATCACCATCCAATGGAATTTACCTCTCCTCAAATGGGACACGTGGTTTGTTAAAAAAGAATTTGCTCACTGGCCAACACTAGTGGCGGATCTTGACAATTTTGTTAAGGGTGTCCAACTAATATTCACTGACATTCATTAGGGAGTGATACCATTAATTAAATTATTTTCTTCACAATTTTTTATTTGTTTACAATTAGTTGACAAATATACTAAGTTGGACCAAAAGAAAAAAAACGGAGGAGGGGGGGGGGGGATTGCGAACTTTCAAAAAAAAAATAGTGACAAACTAACTTAAAAAACTTAATTTGAAAGGTATGTTTAAGAAAAATCTAATATCTTGTAAGAATTTAGTGTAAACACAATTGAAAAACCAAACTTTACTGCAAGACTCTAATGAGAATGACAAACATCAAGCAAATATTGTAAATATCCATAATTTTATATAATTAACGATCATAAGACCTTTTTATCCGCAAAGTCAGACTGAACCAATGGAAACAGTCAGGCAACATCAGCCATTAACAAGCTACAAAAAGAGACGCATCATCCATGAGTTCTGAAAACTAGTACAGCAAAGAAAACGATACAAACAATTTCACCATCTGCATCATAGCCAAAAAACCTACTGTAAACTGAAAGATAAAAGATGAAAAATCATGGCTAAATGCTCAGCTGAGAATGAATGCTTGTCCTTCCACTCCAAAGACCACAGGCAGATGCTACATTTAATGTTTTGCAGAACCAAAATTTCCCTCCTCTTGATGATCGAACAGAACAGAAATGCGATTGTCATTTCAAAACTGCGTTGCTGCACCAGAATGCACACCCTTTGCATGACTTCAGACCAAAAGAACTGCCCCCATCTTTCAAACATACCTGTGCAGACTGCTTCAACAGCACCAAACCTTCAGACCCAATTGAATCACATCCCTCTTTTAATTAAATACAGCAACATCTGCACTGAAGTGCCCAACTTTACTTGATTTCATACACAAAGATGCAGAAAAGAATATGAATTCTTTTCTTTGGAACATGATGCCACTGCTGCATCATCCTACCCAAAAAAATTGAAGAAGACTTGATGCCACTGCTAGAAAGACAACTTAGATGTTGAGCAGGGCAACAACACCCTACTGCACCCATCAGTAGTTGCACTTTCTTTTCACTTGAACCACTAACACTGCATTACTATGTTTTTGTAATGAAATTCCAGTCCATAAGTAGGGTCTCAACAAGTTGTGAAACTTGACATGCACCCATAAGATAGTTCACATGAAGGATGCTGTTGTTGTACCATCTTGCCCAAAAATTGTTGCATCTCATACCAAATAAACTATCAGAATGAGCCCTTGTTCCTCAACTCCAACCAATCCTTTGTTGATAACCTGTGCTATGAGGGTCTCCAAGTATATTTCTTAACCTTTGCTCCACATCCCCACACATTTCAAGACCCAAAACCCATCAAAAAGATGCCTCAGCTTCAGAAGAAGGTGACAATCGCATAGTTGTGGATTTCCTCCTTGCACTTTCCTTAGTCTTTTTCTTCTTTCTAGCAGAGAGTTTACCTTCCAAGTGCTTTCTCGGGTTGAAATTTTTCTTGACTCTCATAAAACCACTATCCTTTCAAAATTTGATTGTTTTCTCAACTATGAGGGCACTAGCCATCACTATGGAGTCACTGTCAGATGAAAAGGAGTTGATTTCATCATGATCTTGATCAATAGCCGGTGATGCTTGATTAACAGGAGATGAATTGTTTGCCATTCCCACACCTAAAGGTTGATTAGACCCACTCACAATTTCTACAGATTTCTCAATCCCAATTACTTCATTACTTCCCAAAGCAGTGGTTGCATTAATTAGTTGTTGATCAATAAAAATAGGCACAATTGCCATTGAATCATTAATGGCAATTTCGGTTTTCTTAGCCACATCATGCCTACCTATTCAGCTCCTCCTCATGTAGATTGACCACATCATTCCAAGCTTGCACACCAAGAGCATTAATTAACTCAGTCTTCAAGGTGTTAGTTTTCTTATTGAGCTTCCTCACTTCCTCGACACCCACTACTTGATACTACCTCCGTCCCAAAATGTTTGTCCGTTGACTAAATTTTGACTGTTAATTACTTAAAAATTATAATGAATTAGAATATGAAATCACTACCATTAGAAAGATAGTTTGCTAAAGATTACAATGACGGTAATTTTATATTGTAACTCATTATATTTTGTGAGTAATCAACAGTCAAAATTTAGTCAATGGACAATCATTTTGGGACGGAGGTAGTAGTTGTTTCATTAAAGCAAAGGATTCACCCCATTGACTTCCATCTATAAAAAAAATATCCATAATTTTAGATAAACAACAACATTAACCTTTAAAAGTTAGTATGACGCTCATAATTTACATGGATTTTAGTTCCCCATACGAAAATGACTCTTTTTCCCCTAATCAATTTGCCCTCTTAAATTGATCTTTTTCCATTCACATCATTAGCATCATTCAAAGTTCTCCTTTTTGAATCATAACATGGCATTCTTATAAATATTAAAACTATTAAAAGGCGAGGCGTTGCTCTGTCAATTACGTGACTTAGTTGTACATAGTTAAAACTTAGATATATTATATTCATTTAAAGTTACCTAAAGTTACCTAAATTTATCTATAACTATTTTTATTAAATTTATCCAAATTTATCATTTACTTAAACTTACAAAAATATACCTCTAAATTAATTTACTTTACCCATAAATTTGACATGTCCTTTGTTTAATGGAGTCGTGAACAAAAACAAAAACATCTAGACTTTGAACTGTTTAATCAAATTATGACTATATTTTTTATGAAAAAATATAAATTAAGGGGTAACTTCTAAATTGGAGAGTTGTCATGATTCTTTGGGTCATCATATGGGGTGTCCAATTAGTACCAAATTCAACTCCTTTCAAAATTATTTTCTTAGAGATTTTCAAAGTCAGGAGTGTCCATGTACACCCCTATACTAAAGTGTAGATCCGCCCATGCCCAATACCCAAAATCCATCAGAGAATGTACGTACTAGATCATCTACACTCAATAGGTCAGGGATTATGTCTACTGTAGAGTACGTTTGGTTGATCAAAAACCCTAGGGAAATGTTCAATTTTTCCAAGTTGACTTGTTTTCCCCATGTTCGGTTCTACATTGACTTTCGGAAAATTTTTACAAGGGGCCCACCATTTCCAAGATTTGCCCAGTGAAAATCTCCCTTGTTAGGGGGTTAAGAGAAATTATTTCCGAGGAAATCATTCCCATGAAAAACATTCCATTTCCTCCGCACGCTCCTTAAAACATTTCACTTTCACCGTGTATAAGATAGGGCGTTCCTTGTGAAATTCAACCCCATGAAAAATATATGAAACTTGGTCATTCTTTACAATGCACACCATTACACCAACATAATTCAAACATACAAAAACAAATAATACTGTTAGTGACCTTAATTTCTCCCCCTAACCCAGAACCCATATTTCCCACACATGCATCGACCCTTCCCAATAATATATAACCAAACCCTAAATTACAGAAACTTGCATAAAACATTCAAATCAAACAAAATTCAGAAGTTTTCCATGCAATTCAAGGCAATTTCAAGGGGCAGAATTAATCAAACCCTAAAAAATACAACTCACCTTCGTTTTTCCGCAGAAGTCTTCCACAATTTTTCCAAGATTCCAAGCTCAAACTGTCACAGCTCTTTCTACTCCTTCAACGCACACAACTTTGCACAGCAGCCACAACAGGTGAAATGAGTATTTTTGACTAATTTAACCGGTTAAATGGCAATTTACTTGCACAATAATTTTAAGTCATGACATTTTTTACTTTTTACTCAAGTTGAGTAGCATTTTAATCCGATAACTCTTATCCGAGCAATTCTGAAACTTCACCTAGGAACAATCCCTCATACTGTACGGTCACATTTCATGCGTGTGTTGTATTCATGGCATGCTAAGAAGGCTTATTATATGGGAGATGCATCTTGGCCTTGATAATTTTGTGTTAATCTTGATTATTAATTAATCTTTTGGTCTTAGCGTGCATTGATTCTTCATTAAGACTAATTAAATAGGGTGTGTTTGGTTGGTCAATAACCTCGGGGAAATGGTCAATTTTCTCGTGTTGACTTATTTTCTCTATATTTGAATGCGGGTTGACTTCGGGAAAGTTTGCACGATGGGCCCACCATTTTCTCCATTTTCCTAGGGAAAATTTCCCTTAGGGGTCTAAGGAAAATTTTTCCCATGGAAATCTTCCAATGGGAAATTTTCCCTGGAGTTCCTACCAAACACTCCCTAAGGGTGCGTTTGTTTGGTCATAACCCCGGGAAAATGGTCAATTTTCCTGGGTTGACTTATTTTCCCTATGTTCGGATTCAGGTTGATTTCAGGAAAGTGTTCACGATGGGCCCACCATTTTCTCCATTTTCCTAGGGAAAATTTCCCTTAGGTGGGCTAAGGGAAATTTTTCACAGGAAAATCTTTCCCAAGGAAAACTTCCCATGGGAAATTTTGGGGTTTCTACTAAACACTCTCTTACTATAATAAATTTAGGTCATACACTTCAAGATATGATTATTTGCATCTTGGACCTTGGAGTATAAGGTAATTAATTTTTTGAACCCTTGGTTTTCAATATTACCTTAATTTTTGAACCCTAAAGTTTAATTTGTATGCTGAATAAAAAAAGATCTTAAAGTTTTTGGGTTGGGAAAAAAAGATATGTTTCTTATTCTTTTTTTTCTTTCTTCCCATGTTTGAATTTCTCTCCTGATTGACGTCAAACTTCAGAACTAAAATTAAAACTGATATTGAAGTTATGATATACTGGAGCGTTACCATCGCGTGAGTGGGCATTGATATTAGCTTGAGTGGAACTTTGAATCATCAATCGAACAAAAGCTTGAACACACTATAGGCACTTGGATATGATTTTGGATAAAGGATAATTCACCACCATAACCTAACACCCCACCATGACCATCATAAAGGAGAAATCCACCAAATGATCAATAAAGAAATGACTTGCTAACACCACCATTAACAAATGGATAAAGTAAGAACAAGATTTTTGACAGAGAAACTAGGGGAAAACCCTAACAATGCATTAGCATATCATTCATCAACATAATCTATCTAGAAAAGTGTGAAAACAAGGTATTTATACTAGGGAAAAAACAGAATCAAAACTCAGCGTTTTAACAAGCGAAACACGTGAAACAACACACTCGTCGCGGGTGCGACGTCCCCTGTCGCGGGCGCGACAACCCTCTGCCCCGAACACTCTTTCGTCTGCCGCTGTGCGTCGTGGGTGCGACGGAAGGGTCGCGGGCGCGACGTGCTCCTGTCACGGGCGTGACACTTCTTGTCGCGGCCGCGAGATCGTCCTGCTCCATTTCCTGGCTGGGCCAAATCGAAGCGTCGCGGGCGCGACATAGTCGGTAAAGGGCGCGACGCCCAGGCTAGAACGTTGTCGCGGGCGTGACGGTGCTGACTCGGGTGTGACCTCCTACTGTGTGCGACACGGCTTCCGGCTAGAAGTTTATTGACCATAGGACTATACCCGAAGCCCAATTCTTCGATGCTTCTCGTCTCGAGATGGCCCGGTATGACCTTGAGGCCTACGGGGTTGGGGGGGCAAAACCCGAGCCTCTTCGAGCTCCAACGTCGGACGACTCGCCTCAACCATGTCAACCCAATACTCTTCAACCCACCCTTGGAGAAGGTATATCGATTCTTGAAAGCGTACGGTTGAGCGAGTTTAGTGTGGAAATGTCGAGTCGGGATTTCTTCCTTCTTGTCATCATCCACAAGCCTGACTTTGGAAATTCGGACCCGAACCCGGTACGGTCCATACTCCCCCTCTTGAAAAAGAATTGTCCTCAACTCTTGGGAGTTAAAACCGATGCATTCCTCATGAATTGGCTCCATAGAACTTCGACCATCCCGTTCCCCACAAATCATCGTGTTGTACATCCAACAAACTTCAAATCTCACAATGTACCCATCGTTCAAATTCAAGAAAGTGGAAGGAGGCTTGTTTTGTGGAAGTGAGGGGTAAAGGGGCGGAAGAAGAAATTTATGTGGTGCTTGGGAACTCTCAATCTCACAAGGCTTGCTACAAGGTAAAGACAAAGCAAGAGGTAGCTCGTCCTCACCAAGAGCACACTCATCCCGTATTTCGCTCATCATGAGAAGGTTCCTCAACTCATTTCCCACCCAGGTTTCGATTCGATGTGGGGTTAAGGGATTCAAGCACTCAAAGCCAAGTAAATGATCTTCATTTAACTCACAATCCCATGAATATTGCATCCCAAACTTCACATAGTTTCCAATCAACAACATATCCTCGAATAACCAATGCCACCCAAATATCATGTATGGCATATTCAAATAATTCATATCACAACGACCAGCATGCAAGCAATATTCATTGATGGACGAAACGAACAACGAGCTCATTAACGTTGGTTGAACTAGAATCATGGTATCATCAAACCCAAATTTGTCACTAGGAACCAAACGAACACCAAGATTTCTAGCATGCCACTTCAAGTATAGAGAATCATCAAACTTCGACACCAAATAATCATCATATAACTTATCACGCCGACAAACAACATCAAACAAGCAATGCCTCCCAAATATCGTGCATGACTCACCCAAAGACTTTATATCGCAACACCCAACATCCAAGCAAGATTCAATGAATTTCTTAGGTGGGTTTGTAGTTACCTCATTCTTCTCAATGAAGAGGTCAAAAGTAGTCAAGCCATAAGAGATGACGGAGTCAACTCTTTTTTCGCTAGGCTCAACAATTGATGGCGGTGAGATGAATGAAGGTGCTTCTTCTTTGGGTTCTTCAACAAGGGTGAGAGGAAGGGCAAGGTCGACGTTAGCATCCTCCTCTTGGCTTGAAACTTTATCAAGCTCAC
This sequence comes from Portulaca oleracea, assembly GCA_029582165.1. NCBI lineage: Eukaryota > Viridiplantae > Streptophyta > Magnoliopsida > Caryophyllales > Portulacaceae > Portulaca > Portulaca oleracea. The sequence continues at coordinate 7,820,921 of CM055877.1, forward strand.
TACGTACTTTAAGTAGCTCAAGAGGTTTCTCTTCATCGGCCGCAAAGACATTAACTCCATCCGTCGAGCTTTCGCTTTTCTCAACCTTCTCAAAATTTTCAAGTGGGGAAGGAAGGTTTCGCACGTCAACTTCCTCCATCATGTCACTAGTTTGCTCCTCCACACCAAATGATTCTTCAATCCATGCTTTAACCATAGCCATTTTTGGGCATTGCAAAGAATCGTGTCCCTCACGCCGACATTTGACACACTTTCGGGACATGATGGTCGTTAGTGGGAAATAGTAGAATTGCTTTTCAATCGTTTCCCGTCAACGATGGCGTCGAGGTGGACCTTGTAGGTTCAAAACAATGTGGTTCATTTGAGCCGCCATGTTCTCAACAGTTCGCTCGAGGGATGTAAGCTGATTCTCAACACTTCTAGCTCGAGGGCTACTCCGGTGGCTTGGTAGCCCTTGATTGGAGCTAACTTCTTCGTCTATATCGAGGGAAAGGTGAAGGATGGTATGTGTTTGGGTATTTTTAAGGAGTTTGGGGGTTCTTATGTAGTTGGCTAGTGTTTGGTTAAGGGTTATTTGTATTTTTCTCACTTGGACATTTCATCAAACACCTTCCGGGCACTAATTTCCAACTTCACCTCAAAGCTCCAATATGCATCAAAATCAACTAACACAATACCAATAACAATTTCTCCAACACACTTGGAGGCATAGGGAATTGGGGAACACCAATATTCAATTAAATCCAACAAAAACCAACAATAGAAATCACCACTTGCAAGAACAAAAACCAAAATTCAAGCTAGAACAAACCGTAGCTCTGATACCAAAATGGAGTGTTACCGTCGCGTGAATAGGCATTGATATTAGCTTGAGTGGAACTTTGAATCATCAATCGAACAAAAGCTTGAACACTAAAGGCACTTGGATATGATTTTGGATAAAGGATAATCCACCACCAAAACCTAGCACCCCACCATGACCAGCATAAAGGAGAAATCCACCAAATGATCAATAAAGGAATGACTTGCTAACACCACCATTAACAAATGGATAAAGTAAGAACAAGATTTTTGAGAGAGAAACTAGAGGAAAACGCTAACAATGCATTAGCATATCATTCATCAACATAACCTATCTAGAAAAGTGTGAAAACAAGGTATTTATATTAGGGAAAAAACAGAATCAAAACTCAACGTTTTAACAAGCGAAACACGCGAACCAACACACTCGTCGCGGGTACGACGTCCCCTGTCGCGGGAGCGACAACCCTCTGCCCCGAACACTCTTTCGTTTGCCGCTGTGCGTCATGGGTGCGACGGAATGGTCGCGGGCGCGACGTGCCTCTGTCACGGGCGTGGCACTTCTTGTCGCGGCCGCGAGATCGTCCTGCTCCATTTCCTGGCTGGGCCAAATTGAAGCGTCGCGGGCGCGACGCCCAGGCCAGAACGTTGTCGCGGGTGTGACGGCGCTGACTTGTGTGCGACCTCCTGCTGTGTGCGACACTGCTTCCGGCTAGAAGTTTATTGACCATAGGACTATACCCGAAGCCCAATTCTTCGATGCTTCTCGTCTTGAGATGTCCCGGTATGACCCCGAGGCCTACGTGGTTGGTGGGGCAAAACCTGATCGAGCCTCTTCGAGCTCCAACGTCGGACGACTCGCCTCAACCATGCCAACCCAATACTCTTCAACCCACCCTTGGCGAAGGTATACCGGTTCTTGAAAATGTACGGTTGAGCGGGTTTAGTGTTGAAATGTCGAGTTGAGATTTCTTCCTTCTTGTCATCATCCACAAGCCTGGCTTTGGAAGTTCGGACCCGAACCCGGTACCATCCATATACATCTCTTATTCATGTTGGAACTACTTGGACCCCTATATATGTACCCTTAGGAGTAGCCCAAAACGTACTTTAGGTCTTAGGGTCAAATATGGATAAGCTACAAAGGGATTGATAGGTAAGATGACCATTACAAAGTGTATTATAGCTTCAATATTAGCTTTAACCTTAGTCCTAAAGTTCGGTGTCAATTAGTATTTAATAAGTTTTACAATTAGGCCGTGTTTAGTAAAATTAGCTTGTTTGAGATCAAAAAATATTTAATAAGTGATAGATAAAATGGAAAGAAGTGAGTTAGCTAGGTTAAAATTAAACCAACATTGAAGTTATAATCCTGAGTGGCAAGAGGTCCACCTCCTATACTAGACGTCCAAGATTCAGATCTTGGGGCTGACATCTCTCCATTACCAATTCGGAGAGTGTTGCGGGTTGGAGTGGAGACCTATCTTTGAGCCATTGGTACCCCTGTACCCAACCCACTATAGGCTTGTTGGGTTCTACCCTTGAGATTGAAGCTATAATACACTTTGTAAAGGTCCAATGAGTTAGACTACTTGTTAAAAAAAAATTGAAGCTATAATACACTTTGTAAAGGTTATCTTAGCCTATCAATCGATGTGTAGTTGACCCTTCGACCTAAAGTACATTTTTGGGTTACTTCGAATGGTACTTAAGGGTTTAAGTAGCCCCGACATGAATAAAATAGGTATATTATAGTTTCAATTTTAATTTTAACCTTTGTCTTGATGTTTAGCATCAATTAGGAAAGAAATTCAAACATGAAAAGAAAACGGTACACGGACATTTTCAGCCCACAAACTTTAGGATCCAAAAAATTAACAAAAAATCCAAAAATTAATCACCCCATATTTCGAGGTCCAAAATGCGAATAACTTGTTCAAACATATGGTTGCTTTTGATAAGAGTGTTACGAGATGGATTAAAGGAAGCGACAATTTCAGGCTACTCCAATATTTTTATAGAATACGACAACCTAGTGGTAGTACAAGCTATCCTTGAAAACTTTGCAATTCCATGGCAGATACGAAACCTGGTGGTTGATATCCGTTACCCCCTTTCAAAGTTCAGCTTATGTAATGTTTCCCATGTTTTCATAGAAGGGAATCGAGAGCTGACTGACTTTAAAAAAATGTCATAATTTGCCAGTAGCTGAAAATTGAGAACAGATAGAAGATAGTGATTTCAATAAAAACTTTTATAAGGACAGAGTGGGTGGATTTCTTGTGAGAAGAAATCGTTAACCACTTCTCTCGCTTACCTTCTTAAAAATAAATAAATAAATAAACAAATAATAAAAATATGGCTGCTTTTGAAGACGTTGGTCCTGTTCGGCAAAAAGAGCGGATCAAGTAGCGGATAGCTGTTGGGGTAGCGTATAGCTTTTGGGATAGCGGATAGCTGTTAGAAATTAGCGGATAACTGATAGCTGTTTAAATAACCATTTATAAAGATTGTGTCCGGTAAAATTAGCGATTAGAGTAGCTGATTAATAAAAAATGACCAAAAAGGACATGACTATATTATTATTATTATTATTATTATTATTATTATTATTACCCAAAAATTAAGCAATGTAATATTGAACAACTACTATTGCCATCAACCAGAAAAACGCAAACACACGCCAACATGAGAATGACAATCGATTTCCCTGCACATAAAAACTCAAACATGTCATTTGAAACTTCAAATTAAATTTTTTTTTGGTTCAAATTAATTTGCCCAAATCCCAAAACCAAGTCAAACAGCATACAATCCCAATCCTCAAATTTGCATATTAATTTGATTTGAAATTGGGAAAGAATTTCCCAAAAGGCAGAGCCATGTTCGAAAAGTATGATATGTAATTTCTTGTTCAATGATTCTGAAAAAGAGAGATTGTTTCACCGTTGTTCTATGCTTTAGAAATATGGCCAGAGATTGGAGATGAATAGCAAAGGCCAGGCAACATGTGGAATTTGGAAAGCAATGCTTTTTATAGCAATGTCAAGAGGTGTAATATGTAATAGAGGTTGAGGGCATTTTTGGTAATTGCAACCTCAAACGCTATTTTCAATTCGCAGACGTTACAATTGTTAACGTTTCATATTTTGTATCAAACGCTGGTTCAAACTCCATCCGCTAGATTAAAACGCTAATTCACCGAACACTTAAAATTTACAAAATAGAGTTTTAATATAGTCAAAACGCTAAACGGTACTCCAAACGCTACTGCCGAACAAGGCCGTTGTACTATATGCTAGAATACTATATTATGGAAATTGCAGTGTATTTGACAATGGATGCTTGCAAGATATATCAACCAATTGTTTAAAACCGCCAGTTTTGACTACTAATTCCTAAATAAAAAATTATAAACATCTTGGTGCAACCATGTTGCATTTTATATAAATCATTTATAAAATTAAATGTAAGTATATATATTTAAATCGTTATAAAGTTATGTTTCATTATTTTGAAGGTTATTATAATTTATAAATAATATAAAAATAATTATTTACTAGTATTTTCTTATAAATATAAAATTATGCATTAAATATGTATTTTCTAATATGATTGATAAAATTATGTTATTATTTATACTTTTTGACCTTGTTAATAAATATTATATTCTTATCATTGATATATAGATAATTATTAGAGAAAATTTTATTGAAAGTTCCAAAATTATGAAATATGGACAATTCAAGATAGTTATTAACCATATTAAATAAGATGGTCATGTATCATTATATATCCTTCCTAAATATATGTTATTTGTGTATGCTAATTAGAAGTACAAATTGTACAGCAACTTTTAATATCATAGTAAGTTTCCATCTACTTATAGAAATCAATGATTTAATGCAATGTGGATTTATTCGTCTACGCATGGCCAGATCGACAATACTCCTCATTCACAGTCTCTGCGATTTATTCGTCTACGCAGAAACATGGGCTGCGCTTATAATATGAAAATGAATTTATCTTTGCCTACTTGATGAACATATCTGTAGTTTATAGACTTTCCAGATAATGTCAAGCTTCCTTGGTTATAATTATTGATAGTAGTAGGCTGCATGAAACCTAACACTCGAATAAACCAAATACGGTTAATCCATAGCAAGTTGCCTGTAATTAATATAAGCTACGAAAACTTCACTACTTCAGCATGAACACGCAAAATCTAAGAGAACGTTGGTCTATAGCTTCCTCTAATTAACATAATCTAGCATCATGCAACTTGCTTGTCGCTGGTTCCATTCTTGTATAAAATGGCTACCAAACCATACGATTTTAATCCACCAAAAACTTACAAACAATGTCATCTTCTTCAGCTCCAATATCAGTTTTTGTTCTTGTTCTAGTACTTTTGCTGCCATCTTTAAATGCAGCTTCTTCGCCTTCTCTTGAAGAAAACTTCATTCAATGTCTCAAACTCAACTCCAAGGATGTTCCCATCCCTTTCTCCACCACATTTTTCCCTCAGAAAAACCCCAACTTCACCGCTGTCTTAAACTCCACTGCCAATAACCCCAGGTACTTAGGGCCCTCAATCGCTAAACCCGCGTTCATCTTCACCCCTTTGAACGAATCACATGTTCAAGCTGCGATGATATGCTCAAACAAGCTTGATGTTCACCTCAGAATTCGTAGTGGTGGCCATGACTTTGAGGGTGTCTCGTATGCTGCAACTGTCAAGGATCGTCCTTTTATGATTCTTGACTTTCAGAGACTAAGATCAGTCGAAATTAGTATTGAAGATGAGACGGCCTGGGTTGAGGTGGGGGCTACGTTGGGTGAACTTTACTACAGAATTGCGGAAAAGAGTAACATTCATGGGTTCCCAGCTGGTGATTGTCCGAGTGTAGGCGTAGGTGGGCATATCTCAGGAGGGGGATATGGTCCCTTGTTCAGAAAGTATGGCCTCGCTGCTGACAATGTCATTGATGTTCGTTTGGTTGATTCGGAAGGTCAGATCCTTGATAAACAAGCCATGGGAGAAGACCATTTCTGGGCAATCAGAGGAGGTGGTGGAGGAAGTTTTGGTGTCGTCCTTGCTTGGAAGCTGAAGCTGGTTCGAGTTCCTCCAAAGGTGACATTCTTCAGCATCAACAAAGTTATGCTGAAAAATGACAGTAAGGTGTTGACTACTTGGATGCAAGTAGGTGATACCGTTGATGAGGATTTGTTTATCAAAGTCACAATGATGCAGCCAATCGAGCCTTCTGAAACGGCCGAAATAGACGTGACAATAGAGTATCAAGGCTTGTTCCAAGGAGAAACTACTCGATTGCTCGAAATAATGGCAAAAAGTTTTCCAGAGTTAGGTTTGCAAGAGACAGATTGCGAGGAAATGAGGTGGATTGAGGCAGTTGTACTCATGGGTGGGTTTCCAAGTGGTACTCCTCTTGAAATCCTCCTCGAAGCCAAGAACGCTTTTTTGGACCTTTTGGGCTCTGTCAAGCATAAATCCGACTTCACTACAGACCCACTTCCTCAATCTGTGATTGAAGATCTTTGGGAACGACTCAAGAAGGATAGAGCAGCCATCTTGTTTACCCATTTTGGAGGAATGATGAACCAAATTTCGGACACTGCCACTCCATTTCCTCATAGGAATGGCACCAAATTCATGATCCAATATGTAAGTGGATGGATAGATGGCAAAAAGAGTACTGGAGTTGCACACTTAGAAAGGATTAGAAGTATGTACAAGTTCATGAAACCATATGTTTCCAAGAACCCTAGAGCAGCATACGGCAATTATAAGGATTTCGATTTGGGTCTCAATGAAAGGGGCAGAGAGACTTCTTTCCAACAAGCAAGCTCATGGGGTTACAAATTCTACAAGCATAACTTCAAGAGAATGGCCGAGATTAAGAGTAAAGTCGATCCTAGCAATTTTTTCTGGCATGAACAAAGCATCCCACCTCTTTCATACTCGGACATGTAATATGAGTTGACCAGTCAACAAGAATTGTACGTTTAGATGGGTGCAGGTCTACGTATGTCATTGGTTACATGTATGTTGGGACATCGATTATGTGTATTTTTTGTTTCTTGTATTTAATATGTCATTGATCCTTACATGTATGTATGGACATCCTATAGTGTGTATGTTTTGTTCTCCATATTATATTTAACGTGTTCTTATAGTTCCTATACTAATCTCATGTTACTGATCACATGATGCACCTCATTTCATTATGAAACAACGGATTTTCTTTTGTTTTATACACAAGACTGTTTAAATAGTTTCAGGGTATTTTTGATTGTCAAGTTGTAAAAGGGTGATGATAAATGTCTTGCCTCAAGACACTGTTTAAATGTCTTCTACTTTATAAAAACAAAGTTGTAAATCTCTATAAACCTAATAAAGAAAATACTCTCTTCGTTTTTATTTATCTGTCATCTAGGAAATTGTGTTAAAATTTTGAAAGTTAATATCTTAACTTGTATAATGATTCATCGTACAAAATTGACGTCATTAGATTCATAATGAAAAATATTATTAAAAGAGTATAATATTATTTTTTTTATAAAATTTTATACTATAAATTATTGATTAAAGATTGACACTAAAAACTGTAAATGACAGATAAAAAAACAGAAGGAATAATAATATTTTTATCTAAAGTTGCGTACATCATAGTAAATTGCATCATATTTAATACTCAATTAAATAGGTATTTTAAATGATAATAACTACTACCTCTGTCCCGTTTTATTAGTCAAAATAACAATTTCTAAAGGGATATTGGATGACAATATACTGACCTTTGGGGGTATTAGATTGTAATATACCGACCTTTACTATTGGACAATAATATCTCTGACCTTTATACTTAGGTGAGATTATTATACCAAAAGTGGTTAAAGGGGTGGTGACTGGTTAACTGGTCTCGATTCTGACGTGATAGGTGGAGGGAAAATAACCGGCCCTTACCCAATAACCCCGTTCCTCTCCGTTTTTCTCAGTAACCCACGTTAAAAAAAATCGACCATAACACAATGACTAACAGGCTGGCGAACCGGTCTTCATACTGACGTGAAACACAACCAACCAATGTCATATAATGTGGGTTAGTGAGAAAAACTAAGGGGTTAATGAGGTTATTAGCTTGGAGACGGGTTTACCACCTCCTTAGTTACTGTTGATATAATAATGTCACCTAGGTATAAAGGTCAGAGATATTGTTGTCCAATAGTAAATGTTGGTATATTACAATCCAACACCCTCAAAGGTTGGTATATTATCATCGAAAAACTCATTACTAAAAGTCCAATGCACATTGAAAATTGGGGTAAAAAATTAGCGACTTGTCAAAGTTGTCCTTATATTATTTGAAAATGATATTTGTTGGAATTATAACATGTGATAAATAAAGTTATTTATTAGGGATAAAAAGGGAATGACAGTTGTTGAAATTGTAAAAAGGAGAAAGAAATTGGGACAATAAAGTTAGTTACAGTGCATGATTGTCCAATATTGCCCTTCAAAATGATGAAGAAATTGGGACAATAAAGTTATTTATGAGGGAAAAAAGGGAATGACAATATTGCCCTTCAAAGAAGAACTGCCACCAAGTCAACCACCACCACAATCGTACTGAGTGCATTATTGTCAAATACCCTCAAAGTTCAGTGTATTAAAGTCCAAAAAAACGTTCAGCGCATTATTGTCCAATACCTCTAAAGTTCAGTATATTATCGTCCAATAATCTCAACAACAACAACAACAACAACAACAACAATAATAACAATAAAAACAGCAAAAAATTGTTGGGGGTGCAAAACATATTTTTTAATTGACTCGCGGGTCACAACTTTTTTTAAATGCATACGCGGGGGACATTAAACTTACTTAAATGGCTGGGGGGTGACAATCCAGCATGTTTTGGCCAGAAAAAAGGAAAAGTCATATTTGCCCTTGAAAATTGAGTGAAGTTGCCGTTTTACCCTCAATTTGCCCGCTGAAAACAATGCCTCGGGCCAACTTCCTCTTCATCATCATCAACCCCATCAACATCAACATCGTCATCATCATCATCGTGTTGTTTATCATCACGGGCATCATCAATTCATCACCCACCCTATCCACGTCCTCCCCATTCGACAACCATCGACCATCCGTGTCCTCCACATCGTCATCAAAGGCGTCGCTGTAGACGACCCTCCTCCCAACACCGTCTCGCTCCTTTCCCAGCACCATCTTCCCCCACAACCTCTCTCTCGCTCCTCTGACACTTCGTTTCTCTCTCCAAGGGTCTCTTCAGGCTCGTGTTCTTCAATTTCGACCCGGATTTGGAAATTCAAGCCCTTCCCCATCTGAATTGGCACATCAATTTCAACTCCGAGAACTAATAAAAACGACGAGCGGACTCTCCGGTGATTGGACCTCGTCGGCGGGGAGGAGATCAGTTGAATTGATGACGGTGAAGGGATCCTTGGCATTGATGGTTCACCGGATTTCCAACCTCAGATATTGAGGCATGGAGATCTTTCTACAGACCTCCTTCTTATCAACCCGAATACCCGACAACCCACACCCTTTGAATGAGTCTATCAACGGCGACCTCGCGGCCATCCTCGTCGCATACGAACCATCCCCCCTGCCTTCAGAGATTCCATCCCAAATTACTGATAAAACCCACCAACTGTTTGTTTTCAAATTACAATCCCAGTGAATCAAGGAATTGGGAACCTTGATTTGAAACAGGGAAAGGATTTAATGTATAAAGGACAAAGGATGAGAGGAGAAGAGGAAGAGGAAGAGGAAGAGGAAGAAGACCAGGATGTTATGGGTTGAATTCACAACCCGGCAAGGTTGAGGAAATTGGTCTCTTCAGGCTCATGTTTTTCAGCGAGTAAATTGAGGGTAAAAGGGTCATTTCACTCAATTTTCAAGGATAAATAAGACTTTTCCTTTTTTCCAGCCAAAACATGCCGGATTGTCACCCCCAGCCACATAAGTAAGTTTAATGTCCCCCGCGAATGCATTAAAAAAAGTTGTGACCCGTGAGTCAATTAAAAAAGATGTGTGACACCCCCAGTAATTTTTTGATAAAAAACAGACATGTCCTTTTTGGTCACATTCAGCAGTTACTCCATATACATTCTTTACAAACAGCTACTTTAACAGCTAACAGGTAATATACATTAGCTATCCGCTAACATATCTCAGCTATTCGCTACCTTAACCGCTATCTGTGGTTTTTTTTCCCGATTTGAGTTTTTTTCCACGTTAAACCTCTTGTGTCAATTTCTGATTTCTTTTCGGTTATTATTTCCTATTGTTTGTGGTTGCTTGAGTGCTCTTCGATCCTATCAACATTTTTTTTAACTCGGGTAAACAAAAAACAACAAGAACTTATGGAACCCTTCTATATATCAAGGCATCTTCCTAAGTTATCTGCATGAATAATAAAAGAAAGTTCCGCCACAGGGCTACATATCCAAAGACCGACAGAGTGTAAAGAATGACCCAAATTAGCCATCCAATCTGCCGCTAAGTTTATTTCACGATAAATGTGACAAATAGTAGAATCTTCCAATTGAGTGTAAAGAATGTTTGGGGCTCAATGTTTCCGTATTTTTGTTGAAAAAAAAGTTTGGTTTTTTCAAGTGATAGAATACATGCTAAATAAATTTTTATGAATAATGATAAAGGTTTATATTAATTTGGATTGGTCAAATAAAATATCTATGTCCATCCTTAAAAAATTTGCTTATACAATTTTTTGTTCATACCATGGTCTCAATAATTATAGGTTAATTCACATTTCTTTGGGTTTGAATTTTTGATGCACCTTTTGCTTATGTTGTTTGAGCTGGGATCGTAAAGGAAGATGGTCTTTAACCTTCAATCTAATTTCTACAATCACGTTTTGGATTCAAGGCTTGTGAAAATCGGAGATTCAACCCTGAATTCAGCATTATTCTTCAATTCCTTACCTTTCTTTCTTTATTATTCTCTTCATATTTTCTAGTAGTTCATAGTTCTTCGTGTTGCTTGAATAATTTGGTGTGCACATCCTTTAAATATGATTATAGATTAGAATCTCAATTTCGATTGGTATTAACTCGAATATAAAGTTAGTATTATAATTTAAATCGTTCTTATGTCAGTTATACAATAACCAAAAAAAAAATCCCCATTCTAACTAGTCTCTTGCACTAATATGAGATTTGGAGAATCCATATGTACCTAGTTATATTTCACAAATGCATAGGAATGTATGAAGAAAGTAATCCTACACATTTCTTTTTTTTTCTTTTTTCTTTTTTTTTACATAGGAAAGTAGTCAAATACATTTGACCTTATGGCAAGGGTCTAACCCAATGAGTCTGTAACGGACGGGGTACGGGGATGCCAATACCGTTGGGGCCACTTCCATCTGCAAAATTCTTCAAATAGATAAAGAAGAAATGTCCAACACTCCCCTCCCCTCTCTCGGAATTGAACCTTAAATAATTACGTTGGAATAGAAGGTGGACCTCTTGCCATTCAGACAAGAGGTCATCAACAAGAAAATGATCCTACTTATTCTTCATAGGTTATGAGTTTTTCTTTTTTCAAAAACACACACACACACACACACACACACACACACACACACACACACACACACACATATATATATATATATATATATATATATAGAATATCTCTATCCATTGTTAATTCAATCCAATATTATGACAGCTTTATTGTCTTAAAACCATGGTTCAGCTTCTGAAAATCATTAGTGTACAAGAACTGTTTGAACCAATCATCGAGTTGAGACGAGCATTTACACATGCAAATTAATTAATAATCATCTTCAATCACTACAACATAAAGGGCCTATGCCAACAGTCGAAAACTGTTGCCTTAGGCCAAAGGCAACGGTATTTTGGCCTAAGCCAACAGGCATGGGCCGTTGCAGATACTTCCGTTGCCTTTTCCAAAGGCAACGGTATTTTGGCCTAAGGCAACGGTTCCTGCAAGAGGGCTCAATCAATGCCTAAGGCAACGGTCCATCTAAGGCAACAGTCCAGTGTTGTTGCGTTAACAGAAAAGGCAACAGTCTAGTGCTGTTGCAGTAATAGCAAAGGCAACAGGCCAGTGTTGTTGCATTCATAGCAAAGGCAACAATCCAGTGTCATTGCATTAGTAGCAAAGGCAACAATCCAAGGCTGTTGTATTGAAGACAACAAAGGCAACGGTCCAATAGTGTTGTATATTAAAGCGACAAAGGCAACAGTGAAGTATCGTTGCAATATAAACCAACATAGGCAACAGTATTAAAAGGCAATGGACTGTTGCTTTATCCCACCAAAAGCAACGGTACATTAGATGTTGTACATAGCAACAATCTACTATTGTTGCATATGCTTATTTCCAGTACCTATTCAATATTTATAATTGATTACCTGTAATGATATGTAATACCAAATAATATACATATGACAACAAACGTCCAAATGCTATTAATATCATTGTTGGATCTCATTACAAGAGTCAAAATATGAAATAGGTCATCCATATAAGACACAAAAGATAGTAATAAGAAGTATCAAGTCCAAAATAGTATATCTAATAATAAATGTTTTCATCTTTGAAGATTATCCTAATATTATGACACGATCCAATATAGATAAATAACGACCTAGACAGTCCATCATATTAACTCTCCATCTTCATCTTCACCTTCATCTTCACCATCACCTTCATCTTCTTCCTGGGAAAAAGAAAACAAAATACTTAATATCAATTAGTTGCAAATTGTAGAAGAACACACTTAAAATTAATAACTAGTAGGAAGTATTAGAGGATTCATTAAGTGAACGAATGGTTTTGGAATCAACCATTTTGGACACCAAATGAGCATGTACAAAGCAAAACATTGAAGCATGTAAAACTGTATTTTCTGGGCAAAAACAGTCTGGAAAACGCTTTGCTTAGAGTGATCCACAAAAGCTTTAGTCCTCAAACTTGGCTGAAATTTATGATAAATTATGAGGATCATGACTGCAAAATTTCAAGCCAAACGGACTTGAAATGAGGTCTGTGAATTTTATCCTAAAAATCAAACCAACACATGATGAATATACATCAACTATTAATGACCAAAAGATTTAATTACATTGACTAGAGATCTGAGTTTTACACATACTAAAAACCTTAATTGACTAAAGACTAGATTTTTACACGACCTAATGATGATAAATAAAAGATTTGTCTTCCAAAAGACCAAGTACAACACATCCCACCACAATAAAAATCATGAAAATTTAAGCATTTAATCAAAAAGAACATATAAAACTAACTTACATCAATACATCAATAGAGCCTTCTTAATGACAGTGCCCCAATATTTGGCAACAACACCTATCTTCTAATCAAAACCAATAGTGACAGTAATGGCAAGGTTATTGGCTTTCCCCTCAAATCAATTATCCATAAATATTTTTTCTCATACTCAGAGTCTAATAATTAAATTTTGCTAACAATATGACAGATTTCTGGTTAAGACACAAAGAAAACAATGGAAATACAATACAATTCATTTTTTTTAATTGTTTTATACTCTAAACAATACCATTCATTTAATTTTAGGCTTTTCAGGTGGGACAAAACAACTAATGTTTCAAGTTATTGGTATGATATTTGGGTTAAACCTAGCATAAGACTATATAAGTATATATGTGGACACTATTTAAGTAAATCTTGGCATAATTACAATCAATCTACACATCTTAGCCTCAATATAAACAAATCAATCTTAAAGAGGGATTGTAAGCGAAAGGGCAAGCCACTCACCATTGTCCCAAGCACCCTAGCAGCAAAATGCAACAACACCCAATTCATACCAATTCATATATTTCATCCTTGGTAATTCCATGAACTTTAACAAATTGAAATAAGGTTGCAACTCCATTGAGGCATGCGAATTCATACCTGCTGACACTTGTGCCCAAATTGCTGCTTGTGAATTCTTCATACCTTCAATTTCCTTCTAATCCTTCGCACCCCATTTTTGTCTTCAGAAAATGCTTCCATGTTGCCATTTGTTTCATCCTCAATCAAACCAAAGGGGCATCTCAATTCATACATAATTATATATATTGTCAATCCAATATATTAACAGTAAATGGGTCTCATACTGGAAAATCTCCTTTTTTCATTCAAATAAAAAATGGAAACAAGAACAAATAAAAGGGGCTCATACTAGAATTAGTGGGTACTATGAATTAGAACTTACATAAAGGCTTAGGTGACCACCTTATGGCATGACTTTACTTAGTTTACTAACATAGAGAAGAAGGAATGTATGCAGGTCAAAAACCACTAAAACCAACGTAAAGTCAAAATTTTCTCACCGAAATTGCTAAATCATCAACCTGTACGTCCAAACAAACACCCCAAATTAAACAACTAATCCCCCAAAAATCGCAGATTAAGTTACCAAAATAATCAAAAATTTGCACATTTTCTCACCGGAATTGCTAAATCGGCAGAAAATTTGAGGGGGTTGTCGCCAATTGGGTCCTAAGAGGTTGGTGTGGAGGTCGAAATACTTGTCAACGGAGAAATCCTCGCTGGTGACGCCGTCGAGGCACCATAAGTCGTCGGAGAACGCCTGGGTGTTGCCGGATTTCATGGCGAACTCGGAGAAACCCTTGCATGTCCAACAATCATTCCCAGGCGAAGTTGGGAAGCATAGATCGAGAAAGAGTGGGCGAGGCAGAGGAAATCGCGAAGCAATGATTGAGAATGAGTGCCGGAGTTGGGATCCGGTGGGAGTACGAGGGTCTAAGGTTTGGTGTGGGTGTTTGATTGTTGAACTGTGAAAGCCAAAATGAGATAGTATTTCTTTTCACCCTGCTAGTGGTTGAATGTGAATAATACAGTGGGTGGGAAAATTTTAGGCTTAGGCATATTTTTGGCTCTTAGTTGAAAAGTTCAAAGAGAGTATACTCCCTCCGTTCTTTTTTAAATTGTCGCCTTAGTAGATGTGTCAAAAACTTTGACTGTTAATATCTTAATTTGTATAATGATTCATCATACAAAATTGATATTGTTAGATTCATTATAAAAAATACTATTAGAAAAGTATAATATCATATATCTTTATAAAAGTATTATGTGTGAAATTGTTGATTAAAGACGGACCTCAAAAAGCGTGAAAGACAAATAAAAAAACGGAGAGAGTAATTTGATTTTGGTGGGATCTTTTGATTTTGGAAAATTCAATTGAAAACATGGTGGGAAGATATTAAAATAATATTTTAAATCTTGAAATAATTATGTTGGTGTGGGAAAATGGTGGAAATTCAGTGGAAAATTTCCCACTGTTAATAAAGTAGTTGGAAAACAATGGGAACATTTATGCAGTGGGAAAATGGTGGTAAATTTACCACTAATTTTATTCAGCGAGAAAATTCAGTGGGTAATTCAATGATTTTTGGTAGTGGTGGCTCCGGCAACGGCAAACCGAGAAGAAGAAAAAGAGAGAACGTGAGGGTAAGAGAGGAAATGATATTTGACAGGGTAGAATAGAAGGCAATGAGGAAAAATTAGGGTTTTAGCTTGGGCGTTTTACATAGAAGGCGGGGAAAGGAGGGATTCAACTTTTCATATTGGCGATGAGTTTTCATTTTTTTGGCCCCTTCAAGCGGCTAGGATGTCAAAATAATAGACGGCTATAGTGGCATTTGTTATAAATGCCGCTAAATAAATGCCGCTAGATTCCGAAGTTGTTGTAGTGCTAGTGGTCATTCGAATTGGGTATGAGCCGGGTCTATGTTCGATTTGAGGTTATTCCCATTCAAATAAAGGTCGGACACTGACCTAGGTCATCTCCTTTATTTGGCGCGCTTATGTAAGTGTAACTTAACATAGCTACTGAATGGATGTTCAATTCATGTCATGTCTGAAATTGGTATAGTTAGTGTCTAGCTAGCTACGAGTGGTCAGTTGGATAATTCGATAATCACTACATATATGGTACGGTTGTAAACAACCCCTAGAAGGCCTTTTCCACTTTGTTGTCAGTAACTGCTGCTAACGAAAAATTATTTTTAGCCTAACCGAAAATTCGATAATTGCTACATATATGGTACGCCAAGGGAAGTTTTGTATTATCTTTTATGTTGGAGGAGGGGGTTGGCTGGTACTATATGTTGGATTGTGAGCACGGAATTTATTATATTGTTATGATACCAAAACAGTAAAATAAGCACAACTTAAAATATATCCAACATATGGATTTTTTCTATTTTCAATTATCCGGATATATTTAAAGCAACATTCTTATAACAATTGCCATAGCATTAAAAATAAGCAACCTCACTAGAAATGTTGCCTTTGTGATTTATGGCAACGATCTCATAACTGTTACTACGGAATCTTAGTCGCAACGCTGATGAATTCGTTACCTTTTCGTAAGCAACATTCCTATGGCTGTTGCCATAGCATTATAAAAAGCAACGCCTCTAGACATGTTGCCTATGTCAGTTAAGGCAACGGTCCCTTAACTGTTACTACGAAAACTATGCAACAAATAAAGCACTGTTGCCTTAGGGTATATAAGGCAACAATTCTTATACTGTTGTAATCCGAGGCGTTGCCTTAGGCCCTTTATGTTGTAGTGAATCTTGATTCGAGACACATATTATTATAAAAGCGTAGCAAAAAACATAATCAACTCGTACAAAAAGGCGATCACCCAAGTACAATTGAATTAGCTTGAAATCCGAAAATTGGACGTACACTAGAATGGATGCATGCAGCAGTGATTTATTTATTAAATTGTTTAAATGAATACATATATGTACGAATGAGTACTGCAACTGCATGAAGGCAATTAACCATACTATAAGTTTAGTTGCGGCCACCAGGTAAGAGGTTGCCGAGGCCGACGTCGAGGCCACCAGCTTCAATGTGATCGCCGCCGATATGAACGCTGCTGTCAACAAGTCCGAGCAAGCGCCGCGATGGTTTCATGGCGGCACTGTGGACAACAACCATTGCCAAAATCAACATTAACAACACCATTATCAAACTCTTCATTTCCATCTCTCTCTCTCTCTCAGTTGTGGATTGCCATGGGTGCTGATTTGTGGCTCCTTTTATACTCATATCAACACGACAACACCAATTGGTGGTTGATAAGTTACCACCTACATGCAGGCAACTAAGCATCATCATTTTTTTTTCTTTTTTGTTTGTTTTCCGCCACCTAATTCCAATTATGCATCATTTGATTTTAGTGGCAAAAATATTCGGAGGTACCCTAACTTTTGGTGAAATGTTTTTCAGGTACTCAAACTTTTCAAAACTTATTTTGGGGTACCCTTAGTTTATGGGTTAGTAATTATTAGGTGTTTTTCCAGTCATCAATTTTGTTAAGTAACCGAAATACTTTTGTTCTTCCATATTTGAAGAAATACCATTGAGGAAAAAAATAAGGGTATTTTGGTCACTTAATAAAATTGATGGACGGAAAAGCACCATTTAATTACTAACCCAAAAAATAAGGGTACCTCAAAATGAGTTTTAAAAAGTTAGGGTACCGAAAAATAGTTTCCCCAAATATTGGGGTACCTCCCAGTAATTTTTTGGATTTTAGTAATGGAGCACGAACCTCAAGGTTTAATTAATCAAACAAAAATGATAAACATCTTGATGCAAGATGGTTGTTATCCATCTTACATTTCATTTAAATCACTTATAAAATTAAATGTAAGTATGCTTAAATCATTATAAATTTTTGTTTCATTACTTTGAGGATAATCATTGTCCGTTTTTCAATAAGGGTAAAAGGAGGGGTTATTTGCATTTTGGACTCCGAAGTATAGGGGTATTTATTTTTTGAACTCTTGGTTTTCATTGTTTATTTTTGTGACCCTAAGTTTATGGGTTGCATAAAAAAATGACCTTAATGTTTGTAAGTTGAAAAAAAAGCTCGTATACTGTTTTTCTTTTTCTTCCCATGTTTGAATTTATCTCCCAATTACCGCCAAACATCAGGACTAAGGTTTAAACTGATATTAAAGCTATAATACACATCTCTTATTTATGCCAGAACTACTTAGACTCTGGGTAATTAAGGATATAATTAGTTTTGACAAAAAGAACCAAGGGTCTAGAAAATAAATATCCGTAAACTTCGGGGTGCAAAAAGGAACTTAGGAGACCTTTTTTGCAAAGAGTCTACCTAAGTTATCTTCAAACATGAATAAAGAAAGACCCCTTTTTGGACTATGAAACCAGATGTTCAAATCTGTTTAGGCTCGTTTTTTAGCTTAAATGTTACTCCATTTATTTAGAATTTCAGCTCGTTACCGTCCTTAATAAATGTTTCTTACTCGTGTTTTTACTAGTTTTGTGCAGGTTAGTTTAGGTTCGGAGTATAGGAAATGTTGAGTTTGTTGGTGCCAAGAACCCCATCTCGGGAGTTCAAGGAAGCAGCCCCGGGACCCTGGAAGCCAGCTCTCATCCTCAAGGCCAAAAAGGAGTCAAGGAGAAACCCAGGAGGTCACGGGCATGACCCTAGTTGTAGCGCCCGTGACCAAAGAAGGGAATCAAGCAAAAAGGCAAACCCAGGAGGTCACGGGCGTGACCCCAGTTGTAGCGACCGTGACCAATTTAAGGGAACTAATTGCCAAAAACCCGAGAGAGGTAATGGTCGTTACCCCCATGGGTAGCGTCTGTGACCCTGCTGGAGTGTTTTCCCAAGATGCTGATTTCCAAGAGGTAGCGGGCGTGACGTCCTGTGGTAGCGCCCGCTACCACAGCGAAGAATTCTAGTCCGAGAATTTGAAATCGCCTCGTCACAGCCGTGACGACCAGGAGTAACGCCCATGACGACCCTGACTTGCGGAATTTTAGAGGCTAAAACCACTGCGTTTTGTGTATTTTCTCCCTTATGTATATAAATTTGGTCCAAATCTAAATCTAGCAGCTTTTGATTACTATTCATCCTTCCTTTTTAGAGTTACTTAGCACCTTTTTCTAGGTAGATTCTCCCTTTATTTACTCTCAAAAACTTTGCCTTTATTGTATTGGGTTGGATTATTGCAATTAAGAAGCATTTATTTTGAAGATTATTATTCAAGCTTTGGATTTTCTTTTTTTTATTATTATCATCCTAGTTCTTATTTGGGTAAGTTTCGTATCCTTCTTTTATTACTTGTTTTAATTATTTCTTTGTGATTAATCTTGTTGTGTTTCCTTGCTAAATATCATGTTTAGGTGTCTTGCTTTAGGTTTGTTAGTTTTAATGTTTGTTAACATGATTAGTGGCTAGTTTCCTTAGGGTTTAGAGGGAGGTTTAGCCCTAATGAGATCCTTTGCTTAGAGTTAGTTCTAGATAGAGCATTAGGCCTTGTTTATGAAGTTTTCATTCGATTACCCTATTGATTATGGGATTTAGTGCGGTGAAAGTCCACTAAATCTACTCAAACATAGTCTTTAGAGTATTTGAATGGATATTTGAATGAATCCACACGAGAATAGTGGATGAGTTCGGATAGGGAGATTTGCATTTCAGACTCTTAGGTGCGTCTTTAAGAGATTATTGGACAAACCTCGAGGATTAAATTCGGGTATACCTTGAGAGAGGCCTCGAAGTGGCTTTATTCTTGCAATATCCTATCTTCTAGCTTGGTTTAGTGCTTTGTCTGGAATTGCTTTGTTTGAAGGTGACCATTAGGTGGCGAAAACCGACCCTTGGGCCCCTTTTTCTCTGTGTTTGTCTGATTAACCTGTCTTTGTTCTCTCAATCCTCTCTTAATCGTCTTTTTACCTTAAACTAGGCAAAAGTAGTGGAAATTTCGATAAAAAGAACCTTGCTCCCTGTGGATACGATAAACAAACCCGTACTATATTGCGAGTGAACAAAATCATGAGAAGAATGGTATTTATTTGCAAGTCAGTCTTTCGCCATGTTGGCCTCTCGAAAAATATGTTGTATGATTGTACCTTTCAACTGACGGATGAAGTTTATAATATTTCTTATTACAATATCGACTTGCCATGGAACCTTTATAGTGGCCTAAATTGTCCAGATAAGGATAAGATTGTCACTTTCAATCTAGTATTTTTGAAAAACCTGCTTGCACTGTATTTTAAGTCCCAAATTTGAGGCTAAAACATCCGCCAAAAGGATAGGTTTTGAAGAGAGTTTATAGACCCCTTCTTGTTAGACCCTACCAAAGTGGTCCCGAAGAATGAATTTAGTCGCAACTCATTTGTCATTTAATGAATCGTCACAGTTGAGTTTAACCCAACCACTATTCGGTCTTTCCCAACCAACGTGAGTCAACTAAAAATTTTATCTCCATTGTGTGACCAGAGTTTAGTCCTTAGGTAATACCTCTTTCTCACCTTCAATGCGAGTTTTGTTCTAGCCTTCAGTGTGAGAATACGAGCCTAGTAAATCTGAAGTTTTTTGGTTAAGGAGATTATATGGATGATGTTAGTTTTCTTCTAAAGATACATGATTCAGCAATGAAATTAAAGTTCATATATTTCTATTATGGTAGTCTTTTTATCGAGAATCATTCGGTGCACGAAGTAAATTTCTATAGTTTTAAAAAGTTAAACTATAGCACTCTGCAATTCAGGTAAGACTCAAATATGTCAAAGAACATGGTTAATAGCCTGAAAAATATTACAAGCTAAGAGCAGATATTCGATCATCAGATTTATCATCAACTTTTATAAAATAATAATTTATGTTGAACTTATAGATTTATTATTATTAAATTATTAATAAAAAATATTGTATGACTTTTATTCATGAATATTTCATCTTTGTAAAAAAGAAGTTAGAAATGTTATTAATGAATATAATTAATCAGCAGAAAGTTGTATGTGGTTGGTGCTCCATTACTAAAATCAAATGATGCATAATTGGAAGGTGCCGGCAATAAAAAAAAAAAAAAAAAAAAAAAAAAGATGATGCTTAGTTGCCTCTAGGTGGTAACTCATCAACAACCAATTGGTGTTGATTATAAAAGGAACCACAAATCAGCAACCATGGCGATCCACAACTGAGAGAGAGAGAGAGAGAGAGAGAGAGAGAGAGAGAGAGAGAGAGAGAGAGAGAGAGAGAGATGGAAATGAAGAGTTTGATAATGGTGTTATTAATGTTCGTTTTGGCAATGATTGTTGTCCACAGTGACGCCATGAAACCATCGCGGCGGCACTTGCTCGGACTTCCTAGCGACGTTCATACTGAAACCGACCTCGGCGCCCACTTTCTTGGTGGCCGCAAATAAACTTATAGTATGGTTAATTGCCTGCATGCAGTTTCACTCATTCATACATGTATGTATTGATTTCTCTCTTTCAGGTTTCAACAATAAATAAACTTATAGTATGGTAAATGCTCGTCTCAACTCGATGTTTGGCACAAACAGTTCTTGTACACCAATGATTTTCAGAAGCTGGACCATGGTTTTAAGACAATATTAAAGCATCATAATCTTGGATTGAATTAATTAACAATGGATAGGTTGAGATATTCTATTCTATATACTTTTTTTGAGAAAAGAAAAACCCATAACCTATGAAAGAACAAGTAGGATCATTTTCTTGTTGATCATCTCTTGTCTAAATATATGGTAAGAGGTTCACCTTCTATACCGACCCTTCATAGTTCAATTCCGGGAGAGACTAGCTAGACTGGAAACTAATACTAACTTTATATTCGGCATTAATACCAATCAAATTGAGATTCTAATCTATAATCATATTTAAAGGATGTGCACACCAAATTATTCAAGCAACATGAAGAACTACGGATTACAAGAAAATATGAAGAGAATAATAAAGAAAGAAAGGGAAGGAATTGAAGAATGATGCTGAATTTAGGGTTGAATCTCCGATTTTCACAAGCCTTGAATCTAAAGCGCGATTGTAGAAATAGATTGAAAGTTAGAGACCATCTTTTTTTACGGTCCCACCTCAAACAACATAAATAAAAGGTGTTAAGTCCATCAAAATAAAAATTCCCATCAAAATTAAAATTCAAACCAAAAAGAAATGTGAAATAAACCTGTACGTAATTAGTGAGACCATGGTACAAACAAAAAATTGTATAAACAAATTTTTTAAGGATGGATAGAGATATTTTATTTGAGCAATCCAATTCATATAAACCTTTATCATTATTCATAAAATTTTATTTAGCATGTATTCTATCATTTGAGAAAACCAATCATTTTTTCAATACGGGTCAAAAGAGGTACAAGAGGAATGTATGAGACCTTTTTTACAAGGAAAAATGGCGAAGAGAAAAAAAAGAGTTAATTTTAGTATTTTAATTTGTAGTTTTGTCTAGCTGTTTAGTTGTCTTGTCTTTGTTGTTCGTTGTTTATTCGTTGTACTTTATTCTACAGTTTTCGCAGCGCTGTTGTTGTGTCTTTAGCCTCTTTTAACTTTCAATAATTAAAAAAAAAAACCTAAGTTATCTTCAAACATAAATAAAGAAAGGCCCACTTTTGGACTATGAAACCAAATGTCAAAATTGTGAGAAGAATGGTCTTTATTTGCAAGTCAGTCTTTCATCATATTCGCGGCCCGAAAATATGTTTTATGATTGTACGTATCTTTCAGTTGACGGATCAAGTTTATAATATTTCTTATTACGATATTGACTTGCCATGGAACCTTTATAGTGGCCTAAATTGTATAGATAAGGATAAGACTACCACTTTTAACCGAGTATTTTCGAAAAACCTGCTTGCACCATATTTTGAGTCCCAAATTTGAGGACTAAAACATTTGCCCAAAGGACAAGTTCTGAAGAAAGTTTATAAGCCCCTTCTTGTTAGAGCCTACCAAAGTGGTCCCAAAGAATGAACTTAGTCGCAACCCATCTGTGGTTTAATTAACCGTCACAGTTGAGTTTAACTCAACCAATATTCGGTCTTTTCCAACCAACGTGAGTCAATCGAAAAATTTTTTGTCCATTGTGTGAGAGTTTGGTCTCTAGGTAATACCTCTTTCTCACCTTCAATTCGATGTTCTAGCCTTCCGCGTGAGTTTTATTCTCGCCTCGGTGATCGAGAGTCTAGTAAATCTAAAGTTTTTTGATTAAGGAGATTATATAGATGATGCTAGTTTTCTTAAAGATATACGATTCAACAATGAAAGTTCATATATTTTTATTATGGTAGTCTTTCTATCGAGAATCATTCAGCATACGAAGTAAATTTCTGTTGTTTTAAAAAGTTAAAGCATAGCAATTTGCAGTTCAAGAAAGACTCAAATAAATCAAAGAATGTAGTTATAGACTGAAAAATATTACAGAATTAGAATAGATATTCATCAGATTTATCATTAACTTTTTTAAGATAATAATTTCTATGTTGAAGTTATAGATTTATTCTTATTAAATTATTTAATAAAAAAATATCGTATAACTTTTCATTAATGAATATTTCTTGCTTGTAAAAAAGAAGTTAGAAGTGTTGGATTGAAAGGTTAGCTACTCTTTTGTCTTACAATTATAGGAGAAATTTATGACAAAGTAATCAAAATATGTTCAATTAAAATTGTTAAAATTAACAAAGCTTGACAGAGACTTCGAATCTGTGAATGCAATGCGGAGTTGTTTGTCTACATATGACCAGAGCATCCACCTCATCCACAGTATATGCGATGATCACCTGAAACATGAGTAGAGGCGGGCTTATAATAAGAAAATGAATTATCTTTGCCTACTTGCTGAACATTTCTATACTTTATTGTTAGAATATAGAATTATTGTTAGACCTTCAACTATCGGAAAATTTGTATACACCCATTTAGGTTTATGATATTTATAAATCGAACCCTGATATTTATGAGTTAATATTTACCTAATATAGACTTTGAATCAATTTTATTTAGCTACTTTTCCGGTAAACGTAGCAATTTTGTCGATGAAGATATGATATATGGTGAATTTGTTTATCCAAATTATCGTCATTTCAGCAAACAAATTTCATCAGAAATCACACATCCACCGAAAAAGTTCCTGAATTCACCAGAAAAGTAGGTACATGAAGTTGGATCAAAAGCTTAAGGTCGGTAAATATATATTAATTTAAAAACGTCAGGGTCGGATTTATAAATGTCATTAACATGAAGGAAGTCATATGCAAATTTTCCTTCAACTATCAGCTTATTTTTTTGGTCAAGACATTAATTTATACATAGGGTGTGTTTGGTTGGGATGAAAATGAAAATAATTTTCCCATTTTCCGGTGATCGGTGACCGGAAAATGAAGAAAACTATTTTCCAAGAAAATGATTTTCCCCCACCCCTATGTAAATTATTTTCTTGACTCCAACCTCATAGAAATCATTTTCTCCATCTCTCCCCTACTCTCTCTCTCTCTCTCTCTCTCTCTCCATCATTCTTTCTCACGCACTGATTTCAATATTTCTCTCTCTCTTATCTTTCTCTCTCCACCATTCTCTCTCATACACCCGTTTTAATATCTTCTCTCTCACACACATATTTTTCTATCTTCCACCACTCTCTTTTCTACACCCCTTTTAATATCTCTCTCTCCCTCTCTCTCTCTCTCTCTACCATTTTCTCTCACACGCAATTTAATCTCTGTCTCTTACTATCGAACAGGTGAAAATCGTTTTCCAAGAAAATCATTTTCCTATATACCAAACATGGAAAAATATCAAATGAAAATTCATTTTCTATGAAAATCATTTTACAAGGAAACTATTTTCCTAGAAAACATTTTTTCATTGCACCAAACATTCCCATAAATCTACATGAAAGCTTCATGAAAACTAATGTTGTCCAACAACTAACCTCAAGACACTAATGTCGTGTCCAACAACTTGCCTTTGATAAATATTGAAAATTCTGCCATGGTTGAATTTTTTTTTTCAACTATGATAGTTGAAAGTTTCTGAATATTAATTTGAGTAAAATAAATTTCATCCGTTAAAAAGTTTTATCTACCAACAGATATGATTAACTATTCCAACAAGTTTATTCGGTCAAAATATATCAATTTCAATATTTAGAGTAAAATCAATGATAAGTTACGCTTTTCAACTATGATAGTTGAAAATGTTCTAATTATATCGAATATCTATAAAAATATTAAATTTTGTAAAAAAATATATCTCAATGAATATCATTGCTTATTAGAACAAGTCACGTTGGTCCACTTCAAAATATCGTGGTGTTAAACTTCCTCTTATTAAACTTGACAAAACTTGACAACATGGCGTTCATAACTTGACATCGTGGTGTTCAACTTCCTCTTATTTTTATAATTAATCAGCAGAAAGTTGTGTGTGGTTGGTTCCATTCTTGTTTAAAACTCTCCACAACCAAAGAATTTTGACCAAAAACTTGAAATGAACCCTAGGTTGTCATCTTCATGTCCATCGGTTTTTTTTTTTGTTCTTCTTCTAGTTTTTTTTTTTTTTTTTGAAGAATCTTCTTCTAGTACTTTTGTTGCCACCTCTATTTGCAGCATCTTCACTTTCTCTTGAAGAAAACTTCATCCAATGTCTCAAACTCAACTCCAAGGTTGTTCCCATCCCTTTCTCCACCACATTTTTCACTCAAAAAAAACCCAACTTCACCTTTGTCCTAAACTCCACTGCAATGAACCCTAGGTTCAAGCACCCCTCTATCCCTAAACCCTCATTCATCTTCACCCCTTTGCACGAATCACACGTTCAAGCTGCGGTGATATGCTTGAAAGAGCTTGATGTTCACTTGAGAATTCGTAGTGGGGGCCATGACTTTGAGGGTGTTTCCTACACTACAAGTGTCAATAATGATCGCCCTTTTATGGTTCTTGACTTTCAGAGACTTCGATCAGTCGAAATTGATATTGAAGATGAGACGGCTTGGGTTGAGGCAGGGGCCACATTGGGTGAATTTTACTACAGAATTGCGGAAAAGAGCAATGTTCATGGCTTCCCAGCTGGTGAATGTCCGAGTGTAGGCATAGGTGGGCATATAACTGGAGGGGGATATGGTCCGCTGTTTAGAAAGTATGGATTAGCTGCTGATAATGTCCTTGATGTTCGTTTAGTTGATTCTAAGGGTCGAGTTCTTGATAGAAAAGCCATGGGGGAAGACCATTTCTGGGCAATCCGAGGAGGTGGGGGTGGGGGAGGAAGTTTTGGTGTCATTCTTGCTTGGAAGGTCAAGCTGGTTCGAGTTCCTCCAAAAGTGACATTCTTCAGCATTAGCAAAATCATGCAGAAAAATGACAGCAAGTTGTTCAGTACTTGGCAGAATGTAGTGGATACCCTTGATGAGGATTTGTTCATGAAAGTCACAATGCAATCACTAACTGACCGTTATGAAAAAGGGGGAAGTAGAAACGTGATCATAGAGTATCTGGGTTTGTTCCAAGGAGAAACTACTCGGTTGCTCCAAATAATGGGAAAAAGTTTTCCCCAGTTGGGTTTGTCAAGGACGCGTTGTCATGAAATGACATGGATTCAGGCAATCCTAATCATAGCTGGGTTTCGAATCGATACTCCTCCTCAAATCCTCCTCGAAGCAAAGAACCCGGATCTGGACTTTTTGGGCTCGTACAATGTTAAATCCGACTTTGCCAACAACCCAATTCCTGAATCTGCAGTCCAAGATCTTTGGAGGAGGCTCAAGGAGGATAGAGGTGGCATAGTGTTTACTCCCCAAGGAGGAATTATGAACCGAATTTCGGACTCTGCTACTCCGTTTCCTCATAGGAATGGAACTAGATACATGATCCAGTACGTAACTGCATGGCAAGATGGAAAAAAGAACACTGAAGCTTCACAATTGGAAACAGCTAGAAGTATGTACCAATTCATGAAACCGTATGTTTCCAAGAACCCTAGGGGATCATACGACAATTACAAGGATTTAGATTTGGGTATAAATAAAAGAGGCCGAGAAACTTGTTTCAGGAAGCAAGTTCATGGGGTTACAGCTACTACAAGCATAACTTCATAAGATTGGCTAAGATTAAGAGTAAAGTCGACCCTGACAATTTTTTCTGGCATGAACAGAGCATTCCATCTTTTTCACATTGTGACATGTAATATAAGTTACAAAAAGTAATAGAATATCTACAAGTCTATATATGTGACTGATTACAAGCATGATTAGACATCCTATGTTATGTCTATATTTTGTTCCATGTACTATTTCAAAGATTTTCTTAGTGCATGTTTGGACGGGTGAAGTGTACAAATCCTTAGAAAGTTGCTCACTGTTATCAGAAGCCATAAACAACAACTGTCAAATATATAAGATTTTCAGGTGAACTCAATGCTTTTCGAGCATATATATTGTTGACACTGGGGTCAAGGATAATAGTTCCACATTCACCAAAGACCTCACACGGAGCTTTGACAAGGACCTCACACTGAATTTTAATATGAAAGACAAAATTACGAAAATAAGAAAAGGAAGTATCTTGTGTTCCATTTTATCAAAAATCCTTAATATATACTTGACATACTAATCCTAGACTCAAATATATATGATTGCAGAATATTTCACAAGAAGAAGTATGGAAAGCGTACATATCCGGCAGAAATCAAATTGTCAAGGAAAGAATCTGAAGGATTCCCAATCAAGAACTAGAGGACAGCAAATCAAGCAAATCAAGCCATGTAGCCATTGTAAGGAAGAAAATCTACAAGAAGGCTATAAATCACCTCATGACCTCAAGTAGAAACATTCATTCGATTCCAAGTGAAGAAATCGAGAGAAAAGTTGTAGGAAATCAGTGAGTGATTTTTGAGTGTGTAACCAATCAATATTGATGAGAGTGTAACCAGTAGAGGACCTCTGATAGTCTGTAGCCGAGGACATCGGCGAATAGTGTAACAGAAACTAAGTGTTATAGTTTCTGTGAGTGATAATCGCATACGTGGTTGGCAAGATTGTTAAAATCGGGATCCTAACTCGAAATTATGGGGAAGTTAGAATCGGAAATTAGCTCATGTAGGATCGTGGATGGTGTGTAAATAGTAGAATCGTATCGAGGATTTTGGACCATAAAACCGTAGTATCATAAATCAGGATCGGGATTTTAATAACTATGGTGGTTGGTGGCATCTTTCATCTAAAATCGCTGCTAGGATAACTTAGTTGGGATACTAGCCAACTTTGTTGGAACACTAACTCCACTGTCTCTGTCCTGAGAACATCAGCTCTAGGATAGTACAACTGTTCATAACCACCTCAGTGTAACACTTTCTAATTTGCATTCAATAATATAAGTATTTTTGTTACACTATATATGTTTAAAGCCTTAATAATAAGTTAACGTTTGTTACTAGGGGTGGGAATTGGGTGAGTATGGATGGGCACAGCCCATACCCACATTTTACCCAAAGATTATAAAACCCTACCCATACCATACCCGTGCCTCTTAATACCGACATGGATATTACCCACATGGATAATACCCACCTGGGTATTACTTCCATACCCATGGGTATTCATGGGTATCCTATACAACTAACTATTCTTATTTTGTATTCTAACGTTTTAGATAATAAATTTATATTTGGAGCTCAAAATTTATATTTGAACTTTTTTTAATTTATCCTATCATATTATAAAGTTTCAATTTAAATCGTTAACATTGAATTTTAATTTAAAGTTTCAGTTAGTTTTTGCGGCAAAAAGTGTCTATATATGTCGCAATAAATGTTATCGAATAAAAATAATTAGGAGCTCAAAATTCATATTTGATCTTTTTTTAATCAGTACTGTCATATTACAGAGTTTCATGTCAAACTGATAAAGTTGAATTTTAATTTAAAGTTTGAGTTAGTTTTGCGGCAAAAAATGTCTATATATGTCGCGATAAATGTTATCGAATAAACATAATTAGGAGCTCAAAATTCATATTTGATCTTTTTTTAATCAGTACTGTCGTATTACAAAGTTTCATGTCAAACTGATAAAGTTGAATTTTAATTTAAAGTTTCAGTTAGTTTTTGCGGCAAAAAATGTCTATATATGTCGCGATAAATGTTATCGAATAAACAGAATTAGGAGCTCAAAATTCATATTTGATCTTTTTTTAATCAATACTGTCGTATTACAAAGTTTCATGTCAAACTAATAAAGTTGAATTTTAATTTAAAGTTTCAGTTAGTTTTTGCGGCAAAATATGTCTATATATGTCGCGATAAATGTTATCGAATAAACAGAATTAGGAG
This sequence comes from Portulaca oleracea, assembly GCA_029582165.1. Lineage (NCBI taxonomy): Eukaryota > Viridiplantae > Streptophyta > Magnoliopsida > Caryophyllales > Portulacaceae > Portulaca > Portulaca oleracea. Next base: position 7,849,968 of record CM055877.1, read on the forward strand.
CTCAAAATTCATATTTGATCTTTTTTTAATCAATACTGTCGTATTACAAAGTTTCATGTCAAACTGATAAAGTTGAATTTTAATTTAAAGTTTCAGTTAGTTTTTGTCGCAAAAAATGTATATATATGTCGCGATAAATGTTATCGAATAAACAGAATTAGGAGCTCAAAATTCATATTTGATCTTTTTTTAATCAATACTGTCGTATTACAAAGTTTCATGTCAAACCGATAATGTTGAATTTTAATTTAAAGTTTCAGTTAGTTTTTGCGGCAAATAATGTCTATATATGTCGCGAAAAATGTTATTGAATAAAAAGAATTAGGTGCTCAAAATTCATATTTAATCTTTTTTTAATCAATACTATCGTATTACAAAGTTTCATGTCAAACTGATAAAGTTGAATTTTACCTTAAATTTCAGTATATAAACACAATACAACTCAATATGCATATAGTTAAGACATCAATGGGTATATGGATACCCATGAATAATGGATATCCACACCAAATAATGGGTAACCCATACCCATCCTACCCATTACCCATCTCTAATGGGTTTTACCCACCCATTATGGGTGGGTAAGGGTGGGTACCCAATATATGGGTATCAATTCCCACCCCTATTTGTTACTAATGTCCTCATTAAATGTGCATAATTTCAATAACCCTATTCACCTCCCTATGGTTCTTTCATATATCACTATTGCTTTGAACACAGAAGTCGATCCCTTTTTCTTTTTTTTTTGCACTTTTGACTTGAGAGTCTTTGTTTTGACGACGTAAAAGTCTTTAACCTTGTTGACTTTGGAGTCTTGCACGAGTGAACTATGGACTTTACTGACTTAAGAGTCTCTCTTATTAATTTATGAGTCTTTATCTATCTTGACTTGGGAGTCCTTCATCCGTTGACCTCTGAGCCTTTAACTTTCTTAACTTGGGAGTCCTGCATCCTGTTGACTTGTGAGTCATTGAATTTTGCTAGCGTATGAGTCATTCATTTTGACTTGGGAGTCGTGAACTCGTGAATCTTTTGGCGCGGGTGACTTGGGAGTCTTTTTTGTAGTGACTTAGGAGTAATTGTTTTTCTTCACCTTAAAATTTGATTTTGACGACTTGGTAGTCTTGAATTTGGCTGACTTGGAAGTTATCAATTTATTTGACTTGGAAGTCGGTTGGTTTGATGACTTAAGAGTCTGAAGTTTGTTGACTTGAAAGTCTTTGGATTTGCTGACGTAAGATTCGTATGCATCGTTGATATGGGAATCTCGAATTTTATTGATTTGGAAGTCGTGATGTTGACTTGTGAGCCCTTTCATTTTGTTAATTTGAATTTGGTTGACTTGTGAGTCTTTCATTTTGTCGACTTGGGAGTCAGGAGACTTGTTGATACAGGAGTTTGACTGACTTGGATGTCTTTGTAGTGTCGTTGACTTGGAAGTCAATGGATTTTGTAACTTAAAAGTCTTGAAGTTTGTTGATTTGAAAATCTCGAATTTTTGTGGACTTGAAAGTCTTTAATATTTGTCAACTTGGAAATAGGTGAATTTAGTGACTTGAGAGTCTTGAAATTTGTTGATTTGAGAGTCTTGAATTTTTGCTGACTTGCAAATCTTGTAGATTTGGAAGTCATTGTCTTCTTTTTTCTTAACTTTTGAGTCTTTCATTTTGTTGATTTAAATTTGGATGACTTGTGAGTCTATGACTTGAAAGTTTTGCATTTCGACTTGGGAGTCTTTAACTTTGGTGATTTGAGAGTTTGACTTGAAAGCCTTGGGTTTGGACTTTTACGATTCTTTCGCGGCGATGACTTGGAAGTCTTGGATTTTGACTTGGGAGTCTTTACTTTTGGTGACTTGAGAGCCTTTTTCTTGAAAGTTTGGGATTTGGACTTGTAATTCTTTGGTGTTGATGACTTGGAAGTCTTGGATTTTGATTTGAAATTTTTTTTGGATGACTTGGAAGTCTTAAATTTTTGACTTGTGATTCTTGATGCGGATGACTTGGAAGTCTTGAATTCTGACTTGTGAGTCCTTTTTTTGGATGACTTGGAAGTCTTGAATTTTTTACTAGGAAAGTCTTCAAAATTTGTTGACTTTACTTGTCGATTCTTTTGTCTTTCTCTTTGCTTTCTATTCTCAATGTAGCCTCAAGCTTGGCAGTCTTTTCTTCCATGTTAACAGCTCCAATTGTTATCACCGTCATAACGAAGGTATAAGTAGATTCAATCTCTGCTTGCGAGAAGATAGATTCTTCTTCAGAAGAGTATTCTTCACTGGAGTAGCCATGGTCTTCAAAGCCCTCAAATCGTAAGAGTCCACAAGGTGAAGTCTGCTTTGAGCCGAAGGTAATCGTAGTTGGCTTCTGATAACTGCGTTTCATGACTATATTTTTGGGGATTTTCAATAGTGAATTATGGATAGTTTTGAGTGTGAACCTTGATTTTTATTCCAATTTTCCTACAACACTTGGTGTTGTTGTTTTTTTATGTGAATTTGTAGGTTTTGAGGCCAAAACACCAACTTTCTCTCAACTTCAGGCAAGAGTGAATATACCACGGACCTCTACATGTCAAACCCAAATCGTGGTACAAATTTGGGACGGAAAGGAGCAAGGAATAGCCGGGCAGCAGCAACCTCGGGCAGCCCGAGGTGGTGGCCACGGTCCGTGGCAGTTCAGCTCCTTGTGCCCAACTCATTTATTTTGCGAAGGAAAGAAGAAAGAAACGAAACAGTGGCAACCACGGGCAGCCCGTGGTGATCACCACGGTCCGTGGTGTTTGGACTTGTACGGACTTGTACGGACCGAGGTGGACTGCCTATGCAGATCGGTTGTTTTCGCGAGTAGAAAAGGGGGAAAGCGGCAGTTTTTCGATATTCAGTCATTTTCTATCAGTTTTCCTTCATTCTTTGGCCGTCAAGGAGAGAAAAGAGAGCCCTAATACTTCCATTCTACTCCTCTCCCCCACCATCAAGATTCGAGACCGAATCGATTCAAGAGAAACCAAGATCAAGATTCGCAAAGGAAAGGAGCTATGTTCGCGGAGAAGGCTTCACCCCGAGATCGAAAGGCTCGACGGGTTGTATTCTTCGCAATTCTATTCTTTCTTTTCGATTTTCTTCTTAGTTTTGAGATTCGATTATGATGTTTGGAACTTGTGTCGTGTTTTCATTGAATATGAGTGAGTAGTTTCTTTGAATTCTAGGGTTTTGCAACCCGAAACAATGTGGTTTGATTGATTGTTATTAGTTTGTGCATGAATTCTTGACTAGAATCAATAGAAGGTTGTGTTTACCATGTTTATGAGTATTCTTAAGGCCTTGGATATTTGTAAGTTTGAGATTAACCTGAGAAGTACTGAAAGGTGAATTAGGGTAATCTGACTACCAACCTGTTTACCTAGGATTGCGAAAGTTGAAAAAAAGGAGTAGTGAACTAGGGAATCATTAGATAACCTGACCTTTTGAGACCTTCAATTCTGTTTAACCTAAAAGGCACACGAAATTTGTTGATTAGGTTGTTTAGAATAGTTCTATTTAGCATCGAAAGGGCGATAGAATTCAGAGGTTGTCGATTCTTGATTCGTTCTTGAATGTATGATTATGCATGCTAGGTTTTAGTAATCGAACTCGTTGTTAGGTTAGTATCTCCCTAGAAGTCTTTCTCTCTTGATTAGAACATTAGATTAATTTTTCTTGCTTTATTAGTTTTATTAGTTTGTTAAACCTTTTCCAAAACCCAAAACCTGATTAGCTTAGCAATCGATATAGAGATTAGTTTATTGTGCTGCTAAGTGAGTCCCTGTGGGATCGACCTTGACGTGCTACTACGTACACCGTGCGCTTGCGGCCCTGTCAGCTTCCAAGACTAAGGAGCCCTTTGAGTTGTTGTCCCCAACGTGATGGAGCCGGTAATTGGATTTTTAAGTAATTGAGTTGGTGCATTTACCGTTGGTTTTTCTAGCGTCGTAAAAATAGTAGCGGTGACAGTTGCAATCCTTCGAGTCGTTGCTCCGCTTGATGTGACACATGTAGTTGTTGACCCCTGGGATGAAGCTTGAGTCATCCTCCTTGTTGAGAGTCGAGAGACAACTTTCTAGGGTGCCATCACGTCGCTTGAGTCGAATGTTGAACTTGATTTCTTGGAGAAGGAGATGAGAGGCAGAGATGTCCCACCAGGCGTGCCAAATTTGTAAACACAAATTTTGAGCCATAAATAAATAAAGACAAGAAATTGAGAAACAAATATAATTTGTATTAATATTCAAATATATGTAGGTACAATCTCTGTATTAAATACAATAAAGTAGTCCTCTGATTCGATCTCCTGAAATTTGGGTGAGCCGAGGGCGCGGACGCTTGATCTCGACCTCGAATGTAGGTTTAGCTGAAGAACTCTATAGCAGTTCTTGAGCGTTGATCTCCTTAGTGCTTGGTAGCTGGAGGCTTGCTCGAAGGTTGACCGTTTGCGGGTTGACTGTTGGTTGCAGTTCTTCAAGTTCTTCGATGCGAGGGCTTGAGTGCTTGGTCTCGATCGATGAACCAGATGAAGAAGATGACTGCAGTCTTTGACGTGAAGAACAAAAATTGTTGAACTAGCAGACGTTGGTCCTTGGCGCTTGGTAGCTAGGTGTCACTTGTAGTTCAATCTTCCGAAGGTTTCGCAAGTCTTGCCGGAGAACTCTGAAGCAGTTCTTGATCTTGATGCGATAGAGGCTCGGAGACTCGATCTTGAGCTTTTGCAGACTTCGATCCTTGGCGCTTGGTAGCTGGAGACTGCTGGCAGTTTGATCTTCTGAAACCTCTGGAGTGCAGAATGCCGAATGCCGCCGGGTGTAGACTGCAGTGTGTGTTTGAAAATGAGGGAGATAACCTCTATTTATAGGCTCTGGAGGCTAAGTGTTGCCTAGGGTTTGAGGCGGCTTTGGGCTTGGGCCCAAACTAATTAATTATCCATTTATTTTAAATAAAGAAATAATTAAGATTTTCTGCATCATAATTGACACGTGTCGTGACGCTATTGGTCATGATATGTTTTCATTTAAAATTTAATTAAATGGACCGCCGTAATTAATTTTACACGTGGCGGACAATAATTGGCCAAATAAATTTAATTTATTTCCACGTGTCATCTTCTGATTTGTCGACAAATTTTTGCCTCCTACAGACATTAATAGAAACAAAAAAAATATTGCGAGAATGAATCAATGAAAAAGAGAGATTGATAGAGAGATCTTATTCTACATATTAGATATACATCATTTAAACAATAAATAGTAAACAGATCACCAAATGTACATGTAAAAAACACAGATCAAAATACTTTATTCAATTATTACTAACACATTTCAAAATATTTTAGGATAAAGTATGAAAGAACCGGAATGCTATGTTCATGCACAAAAAGTTATCCTATCTCCATTTCTTTTTATTTGTCTTTTGGATGTAGTATATGAAAATTAATATCATAAAACTTTATTAGGTAATTAGTGAGAAAATTAATTAAATATACTTATTTTTATGATAAACTAATTAAATATATTTAATTAAAATCAAAATATGAGGTTGATTGAATGAATGTCAATGATAAAAGAAGAACAGTAATAATAATGTGCATGCCATTGGGGGTGTAAAATAAAAGACAATATGAAATTAAAAAAAGTTGGTTTAAATGTGAGATTAAAAAAATGAACATAGCACTATACTAATCACAAAAGGTATATATGAATAATAAAATTAATAAATGTATCACACTTATTTCAAATTAATTGAAAAAAACAAATACTAAAATGAAGACGTATTGGAACATAATCCCTCTATCTCATTATAATTGTCACTTACACGAACACAATTTATTCAATCATCATTGACCCCAATTCATATTTCAAGTCACGCACAAAAGAGGTGGAATACTTTGTTCGTGCCAGAAAAAGTTATTGGGATCAACTTTACTCTTAATCTCAACCAATCTGTCAAAGTTTTTCTTGAAGTAACTATAACCCCATGAACTTGCTTGCTTGAAACAAGTTGCTCTACCCTTTGTGTTCATCCCTAAATCAAAATCCCTATAATTTTCATACGAAGTTCTTGGTTCCTTGGCAACATAGGGTTCCATGAACTCATACACACTTCTAACCCATTTTAAGTGTGGAGCTTCACTTTCTTTGCCATCTAGCCATGAGCTAATGTAGCCGATCAAGTACTTGGCGTTGTTCCTGTGAGGAAATGGAGTGGCGGAATCCGATATCCGGCTCATCATTCCACCAAAAGGGGTGATTAAGATGACACCCAAATTATCACCTTCTTTGAGCTTACTCCAAAGACCTTGGATCGCGATTTCAGGAATCGGTTCCCTAGCAAAGTCGGATTTACCCTTGTAAGATCCAAGTAAAGGGTTCCTAGCTTGAAGTAGAATATCAAGAGAAGTGTCATTTGGGAACTGACCCATGATCACAACTGACTCGATCCATGTCATTTCGTGACAATCTGTCCTTGACAAACCTAACTCTGGAAGACTTGTTGCCATCATTCTTAGCAACCTCGTAGCTTCCCCAAGAAAAAACCCCTGATACTCTATCGTCACGTTTCTTTCCCCTTTTTCATTTGCGAATGTTGATTGCATTAACACTTTTACGAGTAGATCGTCATCCATCTTATGAGCTACATGTTGCCAAGCATTGAACAACTTAATGCTGTTTTTGTCTATGATTTTCACAATGCTAAAGTATGTCACTTTTGGAGGAACCCTCACTAATTTAACCTTCCAAGCAACAATGACACCAAAACTTTCTCCACCACCTCCTTGGATTGCCCAAAAATGGTCTTCCCCCATGGATTTTCGATCAAGAACTCGACCCTCTGAATCAACCAAACGAGCATCAATGACATTGTCGGATGCTAAACCATACTTTCTCACCAAGCCACCATACCCCCCTCCTGCAATATGCCCACCTACACCCACACTCGTACAAACCCCACCAGGGAAGCCATGAACGTTGCTCTTTTCTGCAATTCTGTAGTACAATTCACCCAATGTGGCCCCCGCCTCAACCCAAGCCGTCTCATTTTCGATATCAACACTAACCAATCGAAGCCTCTGAAAGTCAAGAACCATGAAAGGATGATCGTCGACAGTTGCAGTATAAGAGACACCCTCATAGTCATGTCCACCACTACGAATCCTCAGGTGAACACCAAGCTTTTTCGAGCATAAAACCGCAGCTTGAACGTGCGATTCATGCAAGGGAGTGAAGATGGACGAGGGTTTAGGCGCTGAGGGTGACATGAACCTGAGGTTCATGAGAGTGGAGTTTAGGATGTAAGCAAAAGAAGGGTTTTTTGGAGTGAAAAAAGTGGTGGAAATAGGGATGGGAATAGTAAGGTTGGAGTTGAGAGTAAGACATTGGATGAAATCTTGTTCAAGATTTGAAGCTGCAAATACAGGAGACAGCAACAGGAGTAGTAGATGAAGATGATGAGCAAGAGTTGAAGAGGCTAAACAAGGCATTTTTTTTCAAACTTTTGGTTAAATTCGATTGATTGCATTGTCCTAATTTTCATCTGCTTAAGAAAAATGAAGACGAGCAAGTATGATTAGTTGTAGTTGGATAATGATTATTGAGTAGTCAACTTAAACGCTAGATGAAAGTGACAGCCAAGGGTATCCTGTCTGACAATGCATGATTCACGTGTTTTTGGGTAAAAATTAGATCATGAGCCCGGCTCATCTAGCTTTGTGCGCCCAACTCTCCATGCGGGGCCCCTCTGTTCTTTTATATGTCTTTTTTTTCCACAAATATATTATCTTATTTTAATCTAAATCCAAATGATCAAATTTAAATAGCATTTCACTCCAAAAATTATTGTGTTCTTTTTAGTTTCTCAAATCTCAATCCAACCCATTTATAATTTTTATGTATTTATTTTAATATTTAATATTTTTGGAGTTTCGAGTACATTCTTTTTTTTGTATTTTCCCTTACATTGAATATTTAATATTAATTATGTTTAATTTAAGTGCAAAACGTCGATCAAATAGGATGGGGACCTGGATCTTTTAGCTGGGTTGGTTGAGTAACATGAGAAAGGGGCGAACTTGGATGGGGAATTAGGGTTTTCGTGTACATGGGTGTCGATCAAATTGGATATAGAACGAGAATAATCATGAAAAACGTCGGAAATTAAAGATGAAGTTGAGCATTTAGAATTGTAGTTACGCAATCTTAACCCTAATCTAAACATTAACATGGAAACTAGAAGTGGGAAAAATTGGGGGGAAAGAGCGAAGAAACCTCCTAATCAATTGCAGAATCAATTTGGAGAACCAGCTGAGTGTTTGGAATTAGGGTTTTCGAGCATGCGGGTGCCGATCAAATTGGATATGGAATGAGAATAATCATGAACAATGTTGGAAAATAAAGATGAAGTTGCCCATTTGTAGCTTCCATGTTCATGTTTAAGATTAGGGTTAAGGTTGTCGGGAAATCCCCCACGAAACCGATGAATTGTTTGGTTCAGTGGTAGTTGCAGCATTGAAGAAGGTAATCGAAAGACCTTCGTTTTTATTTGAGCGGGCAAATATAAGGGTAGCTTGGTCTTTTCATAAACATCCCCAAGGGCATTTTAGTCTTTTCATGATTTCCGGTGAAGAATGGTCGGAAATGCACCTGGGAGCTATTTGTTTGAAAACTTGGTCCCCTTTGAGTGCATTAAAAAAATGTGGTCCCCAAAAGTCAGTTATTAAGAATGTATGACACCTCCCAGCAAATTTTTGAAAGTTTTAGCCGTTAATATTTTAATTTGTGTAATGATTCAATGTACAAAATTGATTTCATTAATTTCATAACCTGACATTTTTACGATATTCATAAACCAATATATAAATACTCGATCATAAACTTAAACTACCATGCTTATAAGCCTAAACAACAACGCTCATAAACCAATATATGAATGTTCATTGTAATGTGTATTGTTTATATGAATGTTCATAAACCATCATTATTTTTGTGTACGCATAGTAGTTTAGCTTAATGTGTATTGTTTATAATTTTATGAACATTGTTGTTGTAGGTGATGAGCATAGGTGTTTAGATTCATGAGCATAGTGAGTTTAAGTAATGAGCATAGTCATTATAGCTTATGAGCATTGGAGTTCAGCTGTGATGAGCATTGTTGTTGTAGGTGATGAACATAGGTGTTTAGATTCATGAGCATAATGGGTTTTAGTAATGAGCATAGTTATAGTTTATGAGCATTGGAGTTCAACTATGATGAGCATGGTTGTTGTAGGTGATGAGCTTAAGTGTTTAGATTCATGAGCATAATGGGTTAAGAAATGAGCATAGTCGTTACAACTTAATTATGAGCATTGGAGTTCAGCTGTGATGAGTATTTGTATGTTCATGTTATGAGCATTGTTTGTACACACATAGTAGTTAAGCTTGATGTGCATTGTTATAATGTTATGAGCATTGTTGTTGTAAATTATGAGCATAGGTGTTTAGATTCATGAACATTATGGTTTTATATAATGAACATTGTCGTTATAGGTTATGAGCATTGTTGTTGTAGGATATGAGAATGGTGGTTGAGCTTTGATGAGCATTTTGGTTTCGTGTTATGAGCATTTTGGTTTAATGTTATGAGCATTGTTGTTTTATGTTATGAGCATTATAGTTTAGATTTATGAGCATTCATGTACTGGTTTATGAGTACTCTAGTGTAAATTTATGAACATTGTAGTTTATGTTAATGATCATTCATGTACTGGTTTATGAACACTCGAGTATAGATTTATGAGCATCAACATTATAAATTATGAACAATGATAAGATATGTTATGAGCAAGACCATTAAAAATTATGAGCAAGACTATTACTAATTATGAACATTCATCTATTAATTTGTGAACATTCATATATTGATTTATAAACATTATAATTTAGCTTTATGAACATTCACATATTGATTTATAAATATTATAACTAAGCTTTATGAACATTCATATATTAATTTATAAATATTATAGTAAAAAAAACTGACACAAAAACATATTAAAATATAATATTACATAAAAAAGAAAAAAAAGTAAAAAAAAAAAAAAGAAATGATGGGCTCACCATGCATGCTGATCCCGGGCACACCATCGTCCAGCTGGTTTTTGGGACAATGATATCATTGATATGTATCTTAAGACGATTAATAACCATCTTGAATTGTTTATATTTTATATTTTTGTAATTTTTAAGAATATTTTCCTTGCTAATTATATATTTTTATCAACTATAAGAATATAATCTTATTAGATAGGTCAAAAAATATAAATAATAGCCTAATTATATCAATCATAGTAGAAAATGTATATTTTATGCATAGTTTTATATTTATGAAAAAATATAAATATTATTTTTATATTATTTATAAGTTGTAATTATCCTCAAAGTAATCAAATATAACATGCTTTTATAATGATTTAAATATACTTATATTTAACTTTATAAGCGATTTATGTGAAATATAAGATTGTTATTAACTATCTTAGCTTACGTCAAGATATTTGTCATTTTGCTTTTGTTAATTTGCAAATAGTAGGTGAAAGGACTAAGATTATACTGTAGGAGTGCAATGGTCATCTACCTGTGAAATGGGTTTTATGATTGCACTGAATGTCCAAAAGAAAGATGCGCCCCAGGGCAATTTTTTCACTCATTGCATCTCAAGAGAAAATTCTCATTTATGTAAGTTTTTTTTTTTTTTTGGGGGGGGGGGTGTTCGTACAAGCAAGAAATAATAAAATGTTGATGAAGGATGAGTTTCACCCTGAAAGTACTCTAGTTAGCAATTGAAAATTATTATATAAAATGATAAGCATCTTGAGTCAAGATGGTTAATAATCATTTTGAATTTGATCTAAATCAGTTAAAAAATTAAATATAAGGATATTTAAATCATTATAAGGTATTTTTGATAACTTTAAGGATTATTATGACCTATAAACTATATAAAAATAATTATTTATTTATATTTTTTCATAATATAATACTATGCATAAAACATGCATTATTTAGTATGGTTGATAAAATAAGGCTATTATTTATAATTGTTGACCTAGCTCATAAGTGTTATAGTTTTATAATTGATAAATAAATGTAATTACTAGAGAAATATTAACAAAAGTTACAAAAATGTGAATTATAGACAATTCAAGATGTTTATTAAATATCTTGGTTCAAGATTCTTTAAAATAAGGCAATTTTTCATGTAATGAATTTGTAAAAATTGATAAATATAAAAAACAAAAAATGATATGAGTCTTGGAGTAAGACACCTATTAAGTGTCTTGGCGTTACATGTCTAGGTCTCCTGTTTTTTTTTTTTTTTTTTGTGTGAAATTGTTATCTCCCCCGTTGAAAAATTGGGGTTATGCGGAGTTTAGTTGTTATTGCTTTCGGTAAAAATTGGGGTTCTGTGGAGTTTAGTTTCTTGTCTCCACCGTTGAAAAATACATTCATTTGAGTCCAGTGAGGGGATAAGATGAACAGAGAGGTTCAAAATTTTCAATCTTTATGAGAATGGTGGAACGCAGGGGCATATTGATTTGGTTTCATTTGTTTCCACAGATTTAGTTTCACTTACATCATTTTAATCCATTCTTTGCAGTGTGGGACAGTTTTGTTTGTGAGTTTGTGACCATAGAATTGCATTCTGGAGCCTTGTACTTCATGCTGCTTCCATGGCTTTGGAAGGTTTGTTAATGGCTGAAGATGAATATGTTTTTCACCAGCCTTGAAACATTTTATTTGGCAATACCTTTTTCTGGATGGAATCAAAGTCTTGTGAATCTTTGACTACACTAATAGGTGCACTAACATGTCATGTCATAGCTTTGAGCCATGATGTTTGGTTGGATTCCACTTTTGATTTAGTTAAGGTTCTATTTGAATTGGGTCAATAAAAATAGATATGGTTGCTTTTAATTTTTATCGGTTTTATGTTCAAATTGTCGAAATTTGGTCCAATAAAAATTTAGGGTCCATGAGATTTCAATATCTTATCATACCTTAATCCGAGCATTTAACTCTTAGATTGATCATATTAGCTATAGATATTCCGTCTTTGAAGAATAGTGGATTGTATAATTGTATTGTACTCCATAATATTGTATCTACTATGACTTGACATTGTATGAGTTAATTAATTGTATTCAAGTTGATCAGTGAACACTGAATAAGTTTCCTTTCATTTATTATTTGAATGGTCTTTTTGGTGGTTGATCAACATTAAGTTTATGTTACTCAGACTAATACCATGTTTTGATCAACTTTTGCATACAAGAAATACAAACTCTTGGGTATCTTGGAGTTTAACAGAATTGGAAAATGTTTATCAGTGATTGTGTCCAAACTGAGGAAGGCAAATGTTTGTGTAAAATTTGTGAAATGATTTCTGGGAACTATATTATTTTCCATGCAACCAGATGCTACCTAATACGTAGTAGCTATTCCAGCTCCATTTGTTTGATGAAAGGGAATATAAAGAACTCCCATCATATATGTATGTACATCCCTCACACATCAATTCTTGCAGGACAATGGAGAGATTGTCTATATATTCATATCCCTTGTTTTCATTCTTGTTTTTTGTTGTGAGTTATTTGCCCGTATTGTTGCACATAGGTACAGATTTTGATATAGTGCTTTTGATTCTTCCCTGTTAGTTTTAATTGTGATGTTATGTTGGTTAAATTTCTATGCACATACATGTATTTTGAACTTTATTTATAATTACTCAATTTGACTAAGAATAGGGTGTTTACTTGTTTGATGTTTATATATGTTTTACTGGGTTTGCCTTTGATGTAGTTGCTCCCAAGGATATATGAGGTATACTTTACATGCATCTGCCTTCATGAGACAGCGAGAACGTCAAATATATGTGGTTGTTGTTTCAAAGTGTATGTTGCCAAATAGTTGTGGCAAGTAGTCCAACACAAGAGAATGAAGAGGACACAGAAAGACAATAAATTCATATTAGTTCACTAACCATGTCATTTATTTTTTGGTAAATATATTTAAATCCATATATGCCCCATGTTGGGAAATTTCGGAATATTGTTTTTGGTTTTTGATTATATTTAACTCCATATATTGAAGAGATGTTACATATATTTAACAATCAATATGATGTGTATTCGACTGTTCTACTATTAGGAATGCTCTATAAAACTTGACTCATACTTAATATAGTGTGCATTTCGACTTAATATGTGATACGAAAATGATAAACATCTTGACACAAGATGGCTCTTAACCATCTTGCATTTCTTCTAAATCACTAATAAAGTGAAATGTAAGTGTATTTAAATCATTCTAAAGGTACGTTTCATCATTTTCAGGGTTACTACAATTTATAAACAATTTAAAAATAATTATTTGTTTATATTTATTTCATAAATATAAAACTATGTATAAAATGTGAATTTTCTACTATAATTGATAAAATTAGGTTATTATTATATTTTTTCACCTACCTAATAAGTATTATATTATTATAATTGATAAATGACAACAACAATGTTACAAGTGATACCAAAAAAAAGGGGCGGGGGATTAAACAAACAGAAAAAAAAGTAGTAATTTTTGTAACAGAAAAAGAAAGAGGAGTTTAGGCACCATTCTTTTGTGCATTAACACAACTAACCGCAACGCAAATTACCGCAACCTATTGCAACATACCGTAAATTATCATTACCGTTTTCCTATTTCTATCGCAATCTACCGCAACGCAACGCACGAATGAACGGGCCTTAATTGGCATTGGTAGTGTGAGTAGATGTGGGGCAAAAAGGCATACCCAAAGTGAAGCTATGGGTGGGCAAAGTGAAATGGCGCAACCTCCCTTGTTGCTCAACCATATAGCCTTGACACAGAAACTCCTTAGAGAATTTATCCTCCACAATCCGGTCCACATCATGGACGAAGACATGAGTCTCCCCCTCCTTCCGATTCCTTGCCATGATTCCGGCAGTATAGATGGTGGTCATCCGGCCCGGGGCCTCATCGTGGTACCCAGTGGGCGCATCCACCATAATCAAATCCCAGTCAGTTTGATACACCTCTTCCGGCAACCCCTTCAAGGCGAGGGGACATCTAGACTCCCTTATGTCCCCCACCACGCGGCACTCTTCAGCCTCACGCGCCGCCGTGAGTAGCTCGTCTGCCTGTCGGAGTTTAGTGTCGTAGACGACGTGGTGGGATTTCAAAGTGGGGAATTTGCGGCTGGTTCCACGGATCCAACTTTGGTCTTCTTCGATGAAGAGTGTCCGGCCGCCGTGGTTGAGGGCGGCCCACATCAAGCTGTCGTAGCCCAGCCCAAATACCAAGAAATTGCAAGGGGACTTTCGCCGGAGTACACGCTCGGTGACGGAGATTTCGCTGTGTGTTTGCTGCGGAGTAATGTTGGAAGTGGCATAGTGGATTATGGCTTCTGACAGTGATGCTGGGAGTTTGTTGCAGCTTCTTAATGATGATGATGAAAAAGAAGAAGAAGAAGATGGAGAAGAAATGTTTGATCTGAGGATTAAGAAGGCTAAACAAAGAAAGAGAAAAGGGATGATTAGAAACTTGAGGTTGAGCAAGGATGATGATGATGACTGGGGCTCTCCCGTTCTCATTACGGTTTTTTTCTTTTTTCTTTTTTCTTTTTTCTTTTTTCTTTTGTTTGGTGAAGTTTTGGAGTATGGCTGTATTTATTTTCCGAAGGGCAGAGATTTGAAGGTGCTCCCGGGCTAATGGAGCTTTGTGCGCCCGACGTGTGTGCGGCCTGACCTTCACTCATTTAGAGAGCGTTTGGTATTATTTTAACGGTAATTATTAATTTGGAATATTTTAATCAATTTTTAAGTCTAAAAATATATAAAATAATGATTTTTGTATTTAAGGATGTTTTAATTGAAGTCAACTATCAGTTTGGGCCTTAATATTTAGGGTTGGTGTAACGCCCCGAAAATTCAATTATAGAAAAGTCAAGTCAAACTAACGTTAACAGACAAAACTTAGCGGAAGACTTCAAATTTAGTTTGGGCGTCACTGCCGTATTCCCGAAGGAACACAAGGCGAGAAAGGAAAACACAACTTGCTGCAGAACTACTAACAACTCAAAACAAAACTTTAAGACATCATAACGAAAACAAAATAAAAAGATTCAAGGACTTCTAGACTGCCGTCCTCACTTCTAATTCCGTCCCCAAGATTTAGATCTTCACGAAAACAAAACATTTCAAAAATGAGGAAATCTCAATAATGTCTACCCTAACGTTTAAAGCAGTTTAAGTTCATTTCAATTCATTTTAGGAGAGAACAAGTCAAACCATTTCTCAAACCTTTAACCCATGCTTTCCTCAACCCATCCAATCCATATTTTAATTTGCGGGCGGGATATCAAATCCCCTAAAGAACATTGCCTACCGAAGGCATCAAACAACTATCCTATATCAGGGATGAAACCCTGATCTCCTGGCACATAACCCATACAGGCGTCGAATCCTGGTCTCGGGGTTAATACCCGCATAAACATTAGCCTCTCAAAGGCATCAAACAATCGCCCACCAAAGGCATCATAACATCTATCCTATATCAGGGATGAAACCCTGATCTCCTGGCACATAACCCATATAGGCGTCGAATCCTGGTCTCGGGGTTATCACCCGCATAAATATTAGCCTATCAAAGGCATCAAACAATAAACCCGCTTAATGTTTCACTTTGAATTATTAGTATCTTATGCAAAACTCATCTCACAACTCTCAAGTCAAACCCAACCCAGATTATCAAAATCAATAATAAAACCACTTATAAAAGACCATCTCAATTTCTCCACTCATAAAACAAGGTACAACAATTACAAACAGTTAACCAAACCGACGGTCATAATTCCACAAAAGTCCCCTTTCGGGATGCAATTATCAAAACAGATTAGAAAACATTAAAACACATTTAAAGAGCATCCCGGTGGGGATTAGAGCATAGACAATTACCTGATATACTTCACAGCACAGCAAAAGAAGAACACACTTGAGCTCACTAACGTCTCGCACTAACTCGGCCTAGAATAAGAATAATTATCTAATCAAAACGCGTTCTAACGAAGTTAGTACTAACTATTAACTACCTAACCCATCCCCTAGGAACACTTAGGTTCCTATCATTTATGAAATTACACTTAACACCTCCAAGAAAACACATAACAAGATCACAGATTATTTTCACTCAACAATTCTTATAAATAGAAGCAAGCAGAGGACAGATTATAACGTTCACATAAAACGGGTCACAACTCGACTTCCCGACATCCTACGGGTCTGGTTTTGGACTTTTCGGAAACCTCGGGATGTCTACTAAACTTCTATGTTGATGGCTAAGCCCAAATCAGTCCAGAAGGACTCTAAAAACACCCATCTTCCCAATTGGTCCAGTTCTGACAGGTTCTGGTAAAACGGTTATAACTCGGGCTATACAAATCAAACGTTCGATCCGTAAAATTCCTAGGGTTCCTAACATCTAAGGGAACCTCAAGTTAAAAGGGCTCGATCAAAAGGTAACTACACTAGCCGTGGTGACTCGATCTTTAGAAACTAACGAAACTGTCCCGTTAACGGTTATTAATTAATTTGTTATTTCGGTTCTAACCTTTACCAAACGGTCTTGGGGTTCTAATTTGGACTTAAAACGATACTTAGGGTCTAAGATATAAGGTCCAACTTAACTTAGGTCCAACAATTAAACTTGTAGAAGTAAACTTAATTTAGAAAACATGAAAGACACTTTAATAAAATCTAAATCAATCCTAAAATCATAAAAGAATTATAATTACCTAAAACATAAATTACTTGACCAAGATTTTTAATATTAAAACATGGATTATTTACAAGTAAGTTATAACAAAAAGAAACAAGAATTTCAAGAAACATTGAAGGTGGTTAAACATGTGGGTTTCTCAATTCAAGAATCAAGAAAGGCTTAAAGAACATGTAAAATAAAGTACAATATACATGTAACTACTAATCAAGAATTCTAAATTTTATTAATAAGAAATCAACTTTTAGTAGGTTAACTAATTTATTTAACAAACTTAACAAAATTTATTTTTAAGGAACAATAACGAACATAACGATTTAATAACTAAACATTCAAGAATTAACCTAGGTAATAAATTTCCAAATTCGTACATACAATAATATTGTAGTCTAAAAAGGTTCATATAAAGAATATAAAGAATATTAAAGAACCACTTTTAAACCTAATAACCAACTATTACAACCTAATCTAATTACAATTTACAACATAAAATTACACATAACAATTAATAATTTACACATAATTACAACAAGAAATACAATTACAAATAATTTTCCCTAATTACAAAATTACAGAAACTATAAACATAAAAATTATAACATTACAAATATATATAAATCAGATTTTAATATTAAAACAAGAAAAGAAAAGGAAAAAGAAAGAGATAAACATATTAGGGTTAGGGTTAGGGTTAGGGCTTTTTACGTAGGTTTAGGGCAGAGGGGCGATTCTCCGGCGAGCAGGCGGCGGTGGTCGGGGGTGTTGACGTCGGGCGGTCAGGGGCGGCGTCGGAAGGTGGTTGTCGGACGGTGGTACCAGTGTCGACAGTGGAATGTTCAACAGCAGCAGCGCAACAACAGCCGTCGAGCCTTTTCGCTTTCCGGTGGCATGCGATGGCTCCCGCGGCAGAGACCGTCGTGTAGGGGGGTCGCAGGAGGCGGCGGCGCGTCTACAGTGATCCTGGTGGTGGCGCGGCGTCGGTTTGGGGCGGTCGAACAGAGGGAGGGAGAAAGAGAGCTCGAGAGAGAGAAGGAGAAAAGAACGGTGATGGTGTGGTGGTCCGGTGACGCAGGCGGCGGCGGCGCGTGGCTTTGTGATTCTTAGGGTGACGGCCGAGAGGGGAGAGGGGAGAGGGGAATGGGCTAGGGTTTGATTTGGAGAGAAAATTAGGGTTTAGGGTTTGAGAGGGGGTTTTTATACTAAAACCCAATTTAGGCCCACTAATCTAATCTAATCCTAATCCTAATCCAACCCATTTAGAACAATTAAAAACTGATTTTTCTAAAAACCCAAAAATTCTAATAATAGTAATAATAATATTAATACTAATAATCATATAATCACATAGCAAATAATATTCACGTAATTAATCACATAATAATATTAACCAGCGGAAATTACTATTCTACCCTTGTTAGCCCCTCAACGGTCCTACGAGCTCAAGCGTTAGCATAAATAAACACAAACGAATAATAATAAAACACGAAGTCAAACATAATATACTAACGACGTCACGGTCAACATCTTTGGATTTTTCGGGGTTTTACAGTTGGTCAAAGATACATAACCATAATCAACAATAAATACTGCAATTAATGCTTTGTTCGGCGGAAAATAGATCGAAATGTCTCCCAAAAATAATTACAACAAACATAAAGTCACCCTATAATTATATATCAAAATACAGGACCCTTAAAATAATTACATCAAAATATGAGGACCCTTTAGTCTTTTTTTTATTTTATTTTTTTCAAGTGGGTTCTCTTATTTTAATCTAAATCCAAATGACCAAATCTAAGAAGTGTTTCAATCCAATAATTATTATTCTTTTGAGCCCATTTATATTATTTATTTACTAATCTTAATCTCGTGCGATGCAAAGTGTATGATAAAATATGGCCCTGCTCTTTTCTGCGGTTGGCAAAGCTAGTACCACACTTGTTACAACTCATGATTTGCCACAAATCATTACTTTTCTCTTTCCTCACTCTTCTCTCTCTTCACTTTTCTCCTCTACTTTTTACATTATCTCTCCTCACCTACCCCACATACCAATAACCTACCACAATTCCACCACACCACACCACACCACACCGCAAAATACCACAGAAAAGAACAGGGCCTAAATATTACTTTAACAAAAATTAGCCTAAATTATTATTGTGCGTATAAATTAAAAAGACCACAACATAAATTATATAACTAAATGAAAGATACGAAAAATTGTTCAAATAAAAATACATAAAATTAAAAATACATTTAGGTCAAAAATTTAAACAAGAAACGTACAATCCTACTCTAATTCATGATAAATTTATTAAACTATATAATTATACTAATGGATACATATTTTTAACTTTGGACTACAATTACAAAAATACATTTTTTACATACCAAATTAAAAATAAAGTTATAATTTCATTTTAATAGCTTAAAAATAATGTTAGATTTTTTTTTGAGATTTATAATACAATATATTTTATTTCCCTCTAAAATGTCAAGAAAGGAAATTTAAAATAAAAAAGAATAAAAATAATGGTACGACTTTGGCCCTGTTTTCGAGTGGTAGGATAAAGTTAGATTTGGTAAAGTAAGGAAAGAAAAGGTATGGAAAAAATTTTGACTTTGGTTTGAATGTTTTTTTAGGAAATCGGCTAAGTAAAAGTAAGGTTATGTAAAGATAAACCTAACTTACCATTTTAAAGAACAAGATCATTGTCTAATAGCTCCAAAATGCTAGGTTATTTATTTCAAAAATTTAATATGTAGTAATTTTTACATTTTATTTTTAACCAAAGTTACTATGAAACGAAATATAAAAAAAAATAGATTTCTTAGAAAGATATTTTTTAAAATATAAAAAAGAGTTACAAAGAAAAAACAATAGTACCATAAATTGCTAAAATGTTGTTTTTACATGTTTTGGTTATGCTTCAACCAAAATTTGTAGCATGTAATTGACTTAATAAAAAAGAAGAGTGGAGAGTTTTCATTATTTAAGTAAACTAAAATTAAATCCGTGGTAAACAGTCCATTAATAAAATGAAAATAAAAGACATGGAAAGTTGGACACAATTAAATTGATAAAGTGTTATTTTTACATGTTTTAGTTTTGTTTTAGCTAAAATATGTAGCATGTAATTAACTTGTTAATTTAAAAAAAAAAGCGAAAAGCTTCAATTTAAGTTAATTATAAATTAAAAATTAAATTTTTGATAAGCAGCCTACTAATAAAATGAAAATAAAAGGCTTGGAAAGTAGGAAATAAAATGCAATGGGTGTGTGTGAAGTCTCTAATGCCCAAATAAAAAAAATAAATGAGAAAAAAAGGTTAAAGTAAAAAGCAAAAATGGAAAAGTATTGTACGGTCCTGCCTTGTTTCGTTGTATGTAATTGAAGGATGAGGATTTATTTTCTTAATGGATGGCAATTG
This sequence comes from Portulaca oleracea, assembly GCA_029582165.1. Classification (NCBI taxonomy): domain Eukaryota; kingdom Viridiplantae; phylum Streptophyta; class Magnoliopsida; order Caryophyllales; family Portulacaceae; genus Portulaca; species Portulaca oleracea. Next base: position 7,870,255 of record CM055877.1, read on the forward strand.
AACAATTAAAGGCACCGTAAAAAGAAAAAAAAAAAAGGTCACTGTAGCAATATCCAGTGTGGAGATTCAGGATTTTTAAAGGTTAATGATAGATTATAAATTATAGATATAGATATAGATCTCTATGCCGTGTGATTGGCGTAGATCTATACCTTATCTCTTCCTCCTATTATTATCTGGAGTAACGACATGAAATCTTCCTGAAAACATTGTAAATCTATTTATACAATTAAAGGTGGGGCTAATGATGTCGAAATGATATGATTCTTGAACAAATTATTAATTGCTTAGCACGATTTGAATATATTAACTGGAAATAATCTGCAGAAAATCAATTATTGTTGGCTCCATCCTAGAAAAGGTGCCATGATATGAAGCCCATGAATTGTAACCAAAAACTTGAAAACAGAAAATGTCATCTTCAACTGTATCAATCCCTGCTATTCTTCTACTACTTTTTCTACCACCTTTACTTGCAGTTTCTTCACCTTCTCTTGAAGAAAATTTCATGCAATGTCTCAAACTCAATTCCAAACTTATTCCCATCCCTTTTTCCACCACATTTTTCACTCCCCAAAACCCCTCCTTCACATCTGTACTAAACTCCACTGCAATGAACCTCAGGTATTCATCGCCCTCGGTTCCTAAACCCGCGTTCATCTTCACCCCTATGCACGAATCGCACGTTCAAGCTGCGGTGATATGCTCAAAAAAGCTCGATGTCCACCTCAGAATTCGTAGTGGGGGGCCATGACTATGAGGGTGTCTCCTATGCTGCAACTGTCAACGATGGTCCTTTCATGGTGCTTGACTTTCAGAGACTTGGATCGGTTAGTGTTGATATTGAAGATGAGACGGCTTGGGTTGAGGCGGGGGTCACGTACGTTGGGTGAACTCTACTATAGAATTGCGGAAAAGAGCGACGTTCATGGCTTCCCAGCTGGTTATTGTACAAGTGTAGGGGTTGGTGGGCATATAACTGGAGGTGGGTATGGTGTCTTGTTGAGAAAGTATGGATTAGCTAGCTGTTGACAATGTCATTGATGTTCGTTTGGTTGATTCTGAGGGTCGAGTTCTTGATCGAAAATCCATGGGGGAAGACCATTTTTGGGCAATTAGAGGAGGTGGTGGAGGATGTTTTAGTGTCATTGTTGCTTGGAAGGTTAAGCTAGTGAGAGTTCCTCCAAAAGTGACATATTTTAGGGTGGAAAAGACTATGGGAAGAAATGACATTCAAGTGTTCAATGTTTGGCAACATATAGCTGATAAGGTTGATGAAGACCTATTTATCAAAGTGACAATGGCTTCAACCTACCAGTATGAGGGAGTGTTCCTTGGAGGAACTACCCGATTGCTTAAGATAATGGCGAAAAGTTTTCCGGAGTTGGGTTTGGTAAGGACAGATTGTCGGGAAATGACATGGATTGAGTCGGTTGTAATCATGGCAGAATTCCCAAATGGGACTTCTCCTGAAACACTACTTGAAGCCAAGAACACTAGATTGGCCTATTTCAAAGCTAAATCCGACTATGCAAGAGACCCGATCCCTGAATCTGCCATCCAAGATCTTTCGAGGAGGCTCAAGGAAGATCCGGGTACCATCATATACACCCCTTATGGAGGAATGATGAACAGAATTTCAGAATTTGCGACCCCATTTCCTCATAGGAATGGGACCAAATTCATGATCATGTACGTGAGTGGATGGAAAAACGGCAAAGAAAGCGAAGCTCCATACTTGGAATGGACTAGAAGTGTGTATGAGTTCATGAAACCGTATGTGTCCAAGAACCCAAGAACTTCGTATGATAATTATAGGGATTTTGATCTGGGTATCAATGAAAAGGGAAGTCTAACCTGTTTCAAGGAAGCAAGTTCATGGGGTTACAGTTACTTCAAGGGAAACTTCAACAGATTGGTCAAGATTAAAAGTAAAGTCGATCCTGGTAACTTTTTCTGACATGAACAAAGCATCCCATCTATTTCACATTGTGACATGAAATATCCAAGTTCTTGGGGCAACAACAACTTAGTCATGGAACTTTAAGCACTGTCAACAGTTAGATCATGGTCAAGGGTCATACAGCTATGTGGTCCCAATATATCAGTGTTCAAAAATTTAGTATAGAAGTGATCATGCAAAGATATGTAAATGTTCAAAATATTACATATTTTTATTTTCAAAATCTTAAAATATTTCTGTATATCATGTTCAAAATGTAAATATGTCATACACACCAAAAAACACACACACAACGTTATTTGAGTTCATATATTAGAGACGAGAAGAAACAGCTGGAGACAGCACTGTTCCATTATGTTATGTGCTTGCATTTTCATAGCTGATTTATTATAATAAAGGATATTTGGCATTAATTATCATGAGAGGATTACTGTGTTAGTTAGATGCACATCCCCCTCTTATTTTATACAATCATGCAATTTTTTTTTGGAGAATTCAACCAGAAAATCAGTCACTCTCTCCTCTTGCAATTCCTCTCACATTGTATGATGCGTTAACTCTCTAGTGAAGTTGGATTTTCGGTAAATTTTAATAAGCTCTGGTAACTTTTGGCAAATATTTACCAGTTGCCGTTAGCAGCTGAATTTTACGGGAGCTTAAGCTGGGAAAAAAAGACTCTCCTCATTGTGTAATAGAGTTCATCCTCTCTATATATTAGCACTGACATGAGCTTGACAATGTAAAGAACCATAAAAGGGTGGTCATTGATTTGATTGTTTGGTACACAACATTGAAATATACACATAACATATGATATTTGAGAATTAATTCCTGTAATCAGTTACATATATAGACCGTTAGACAAGCAACAATTTATTCAGCTTTTATGACCAAAAGTCATATTACATGTCACAATGCGAAAGAGGTGGAATGCTCTGTTCATGCCAGAAAAAATTCTCAGGGTCGACTTTACTCTTAATCTCAACCAGTCTCTTGAAGTTATGTTTGAAGTAACTGTAACCCCATGAACTCGCTTGCTTGAAACAAGTTTGTCTGCCCTTTTTATTGAGACCCAGATCGAAATCCTTATAATTGTCGTATGATTCCCTGGGATCCTTGGAAACGTACTGTTTCATGAACTCGTACATACTTCTTATCCATTTGAAGTGTGGAGCTTCACTTTCTTTGCCATCTAGCCACGAAGTTCCGTACATGATCATGAATTTGGTTCCATTCCTATGAGGAAACGGAGTGGCAGATTCTGAAATTCGGTTCATCATTCCTCCGTAAGGAGTAAATATGATGACTCCATTATCGCCCTGGAGCCTCCTCCAAAGATCTTGGATTGCAAATTCAGGAATCGTGTCTCTGGCATAGTCGGATTTAGACTTGAAATAGGACAGTAAAGGGTTCTTGGCTTGAAGTAGGATTTCAGGAGACGTCCCATTTGGAAACCCTCCCAACATTACAACCGACTCAATCCATGCCATTTCCTGACAATCTGCTCTTAGCAAACCCAACTCCGGAAAACCTTTTGCCATTACTCTGAGAAGTCTGTCAACTTCTCCTAGGAACAAGCCCTGATACTCGATTGTCACGTTTCTTTCGCCTTTTTCATCAGGGATTGTTGATCCCATTGTGACTTTGAGAAACAAATCCTCATCAATCTCATCACCCACCTGCTGCCAAGTATTGAACAACTTGCTGTCATCTTTTTGCATAATTTTGCTGATGCTAAAGAATGTCACTTTTGGAGGTACTCGAACCAGCTTCACCTTCCAAGAAACAATGACACCAAAACTTCCTCCACCGCCTCCTCTGATTGCCCAAAAAAGGTCTTCCCCCATGGATTTTCGATCAAGAACTCGACCCTCAGAATCAACCAAACGAGCATCAATGACATTGTCAACAGCTAAACCATACTTTCTCAACATGGCACCATATGCCCCTCCTGTTATATGCCCACCTATGCCTAAACTTGTACAATAACCCGCCGGAAAACCATGAACATTGCTCTTCTCTGCAATTCTATAGTACAACTCACCCACAGTTGCCCCTGCCTCAACCCAAGCCGTCTCATCTTCAATATCAACACTAACCGATCTAAGCCTCTGAAAGTCAAGAACCATGAAAGGACGATCTTTGACAGTCGCAGCATACGAGACACCCTCATAGTCATGCCCCCCACTACGAATTCTGAGGTGAACGTCGAGCTTTCTCGAGCAAATCACAGCAGCTTGAACGTGCGATTTGTGCAATGGGGTGAATATGAATGCGGGTTTAGGGACCGAGGGCAACAAGTACCTGAGGTTATTGGCAGTGGAGTTTAGGACAGATGTGAATTTTGAAGGGTTTTTGGGGGTGAAAAATGTGTTGGAGAAATCAGAGATGGGAATTATAGGCTTGGAATTGAGATGAAGACATTGGATGAAATCTTGTGCAAGAGAAGGTGAAGAGGCTGCAAGTAGATATGGTACAGAAAATAGTAGAAGAAGAGCAAAGATTGATGCAACTGATGTTGACATTTTTTTGTTTGGAAGCTGTAGGTTACAATTGATCATGGGTTTCATAGCATTTTATGCAAAGATTATATTGAAGTATTCAACCAACAATGTAACGTTGGACTCTGAAGATTCCCTCTTATTATATATTCACGGAATAATGTTAGCAAGTTACACCTAAAATATTGCCCAAATGATCAATAAAACATGCACCAACCATATGATCGATTGAGTAACTTGTTTCAATAATGGTGAATACTTTATATTGACCCAACCTTCTACTCTATTAAATAGCTTTTATTTTTCCTTTGAGGGAAGCTAGCAAATCTGGGAAGTGCATAAGAAAAGATTGAGATACAGACATTTTTTTTATTTAACAATCTAACACTACAAAAAAACGTACCACGACGGAAATTACGATGAAAAAGTGTCCCATCACTTTATCGATGTTAATTAAATTCAAGCTGAGTTGGCAAAACTTTCATAAAAGCGACGGACCTTAATTGCGATGAAATTGGGTCCGTCGCACCGTTTTTCCAATTTTGCAACCCACAACTGAGTAAAAAATGTAAAAAGTTGGTTAACCAAGTAAAAAAAATTCATAAGAGTAGTTGCATCAATTGAACTGTGATCTGGCCAACTATTTTATGGGTGAGGTTGTCAGGTTGTGAGGGAAACTAATGCTTCAATATTTTATACCAATTGACATATGAATTGATAGTGGGTTGCTCATCACTGTGAGCAGCTCATCCTTTTTTCTCCTCTTATTTCCTCTTTACATGTAACAAATTTGAGTTTTTTAATTAAAATAAAAATAGCAAATTAATTAAATATATATATATTGATAGTAGAGTTTATATGGAGTATTTTATTTGATGACCTTGCATGTGGATGTATAGGAAAAACATAAAATTGGATCATTAGCCTAGCTCCTTCTTATGATCCAAAAACATGGATTACGTAGCATTGCAAATGCTCCAAGTGCCATGTTACTATGCATCTAGTTCAACCAATAAGAATTATCAGTTGCAAGCTAAATTTAGGAAGAAATTCAATTCACCCTCCATCAATATTTTATTTCTTTTCATTGACAATAACCCAAAAGACCTGCCCAAATTAAATGAGAGTTTTAAATTGAGATTCAAAAAGACATCTGACAAAATGGTTAAAAAATACTGTCTGATATAGAGTATATGTAGACAGTTCAGTAACGTGACATTATTTGTATTGTTGATTAATGCTGAAGTTTTCATATTTTGTATTATGCTAATCAGAGTCAAGTATAAATAGCTGTCATATTTTGAATGATTGCATGCAAATATCCAATCAAATGCACTGAAAAACTGCAGTATTTGCAAGTTTTGCTTATTTGTGATGGAGTTAAGAGGCCATCAGCTTTAGTTTTCTGACAATTTTTTTTTGTTAACATATATGATGCAAATTAAGAGCTCAAAGTAGGGGAAGAATTTAGAGTATTTGGTTGGAGGGGAAATCATTTTCTTTGAAAAAAATTTTCTTGTAAGATGATTTTCCTACAAAACAATTATTTCAACTTATATTTTCACTCGTTGGGTATGGAAAATGAATTTTGTGGATGTTAGGGATTTTAATTGTAAGAGCAGAATTGATCAGCGGAAGCGAAAAATAAGAAGATAACTACTGGATATCGAGAAAAATAAATGCAAGAATAAAGGGGATAAGAATTTTAACGTGGAAACCCGAATCGGGAAAAAACTACGGGCGGCACAAGCATAAACGAATCCATTATTGGTAGAGAGTACAACGAACGATCTCCTCCCGAGATCCAACAAAGAGAGTATTACAAAGATCTCAAACACCGAAAAAGATCCACCCGAAAGAGACACATGCTCTTAGTCAACAAAACTCTCAACAAAACTCTCTCACCAATTGGAATACGAAATTTCAGAATATCTGAATACACCTCCTTCCATAGGAGGTGCCCCAAACTTGGCCACAATGGCACCGAACTTGGCCACACCAAACAAGGCGAACAAGACCCACTATTTATAGGGAAAACTCCCTATAAACCTACCTTGACTCTCACTCCAATTAGATTTAGAATCTAATACAATTAGGAAACCCCACATAATAAGGTAACCTAAATAATATCCTAATACAATTAGGAAACAACTAATTGTGGGATCAAGAAACTGAGTGATTTTGTGCCACTTTCTAACAATCTCCACCTTGGACCAAAATTATTCCAAAACTTGTCGCCGCCACCAAACCCCGAAGGGTAGAGCCCCGTAGGGCAACGCCCAGAAGGGCACTCAAAGACAACCCGCTAAGTCCAAGCTCCTCTTAGACTTAGCTATTCCTTTCTTCTTCACCTGATCTCACCATACACTAAACATCCGAGTTAGATCATCTTCAAAAGAGTTACCTGAAACTGCTGAACCTTGCATGATATATAGACCTTTGCGCCTCAAACCCTTTAAAAGAATTTCAGAACCCTTGGACACTTTCAAAACTCCACCTTCACCTGAGTACCTTAACCCTTTGGAGTCAAGTACACTTAAAGAGATCATATTACACTTCATACCAGGGACATGTCGAACATCTGTTAGTGTCCTGATAGCACCATCCTGAGTCTTGATCTGAACTGTACCGATTCCAGCAATCTCACACTGGCTATCATTAGCCAAATTAATAACACTAGAATCAACAGGATCATATGTAGAAAACAAATCTTTGTTAGGACATACATGATAACTAGATCCAGAATCCAAGACCCACTCAGACAAACTTCCCTTCTCTTGAGAAGCAAGAAAAGCATCACCATCTGACTCATCTTCCACTATTGCAGCTTCACCTTCTTTTTCCTTTCTCGATTTCAACTTACGACATTTAGAAATTTTGTGTCCAGGTTTTTTACAGTAGTAGACAGTAAATTTGACTTAATATCCTCATAACTCAAAAATTCAATATTACTATAGAGCATAATTTCCTTGAACTGTCTATACGAATGGGGTAGGGAAATAACCAAAAGAATGGCCTTATCCTGATCATCAATTTCCACCTCCAAATTTTTCAAATCTATCAAAATCGAATTAAACTCATTAAGATGGTTTTGGATAGGTGTTCCTTCAGCCATGCGAATAGTGTACAAACGCTCCTTTAGTCGAATTTGGTTAACAAGACTCTTAGTCATGTAAAGTTGTTCTAACTTTAGCCAAAGATCAGCAGTAGACTTACAGTGAACCACCTCACGAAGAACTGAATATGCTAAACATAACTGAATCGTCGTAAGAGCTCTATCATCAAGCTCCTCCCATTCCTCCTTTTCAATATTGGCTGGCTTCGTACCGAGTGCTTTCTTCAATCCACTCTGCGTAAGAACAGCTCTCATCTTGATCCTCCACAAACTGAAGCTGATCTTGCCATCAAACTTCTCGATATCGAATTTAGCGACTGTAGACATCTTATAACCAAGGCTATGATACCACTTGTTAGGGTTAATTATAAGAGCAATACATAATAGCAGAACCCGAAAAATAAGATGATGACTACTGGATATCGAGAAAAATAAATGCAAGAATAAAGGGGATAAGAACTTTAACGTGGAAATCTGAATCGGGAAAAAACCACGGGCGACACAAGCACAAACGAATCCACTATTGGTAGATAGTACAACGAACGATCTCCTCCCGAGATCCAACAAAGAGAGTATTACAAAGATCTCAAACACCGAAAAAGATCCACCCGAAAGAGACACATGCTCTTAGTCAACAAAACTCTCAACAAAACTCTCTCACCAATTGGAATACGAAATTTCAGAATATCTGAATACACCTCCTCCCATAGGAGGTGCCCCAAACTTGGCCACAATGGCACCGAACTTGGCCACACCAAACAAGGTGAACAAGACCCACTATTTATAGGGAAAACTACCTTGACTCACACTCCAATTAGATTTAGAATCTAATACAATTAGGAAACCCAACATAATAAGGAAACCCAACATAATAAGGAAACCTAAATAATATTCTAATACAATTAGGAAACAACTAATTGTGGGATCAAGAAATTGAGTGATTTTGGGCCACTTTCTAACAGTGGAAGATGGTGATGTATATGTTACATTGTTATAAATGAAATTGGTGCTCAAAATTCAAATTTAAGTTTAGTTTATCCTATGTAATCATATATAAAGTTAAATCACTATACCGCACACCTTAGAGTACCCATAATCAGATCTACCAAGGTATTAAATTTTGCAAAAACAATTCATCAATAAAACTCATTGTAAATTTATCAACAATATTACAAAATCCATCAATATTTTTCAAATTTATAAATTTTTCTATACAAATTAATCATATAAAAAATGGATTTATTATAATACATATAATTTGTGGCATGATCGTCGACCTTAATCTCTCCAACCCAGATAAGCAAATCATCCAACAATGCAGCGCGCTTCAGGCGATGAGTGCCCCCGTCCGTACGCCTCCAAGATCATTCTGAGAGCACGGGAGCATTGAGTATAATCCAATTTTCATTTTTGCAATCAGCTACATGTAAACATTGTTAGACCTGCAACAATTTATTCGTTTTTCCTTGACCCCAAATCATATTACACGTCACAATGCGAAAGAGGTGGAATACTCTGTTCATGCGAGAAAAAATTATCAGGATCGACTTTACTCTTGATCTCAACCAGTCTCTTGAAATTATCCTTGAAGTAACTTGAACCCCATGAACTCGCTTCCTTGCAACAAGTTTGTCTACCCTTTTTATTGAGACCCAAATCTAAATCCTTATAATTGTCATATGTTTCCCTAGGATTCTTGGAAACGTAGGGTTCCATGAACTGGTATATACTTCTAACCCATTCGAAGTGTGGAGGCTCACTTTCTTTGCCATCTTGCCACGAACTTACGTACATGATCATGAATTTGGTGCCATTCCTGTGAGGAAACGGAGTGTCTGATTCTGAAATTTGGTTCATCATTCCTCCATAAGATGTGAATACAATGACTCCGTTACTGTTCTTGAGCTTCCTCCAAAGATCTTGGATTGCAGATTCAGGAATCGGGTCTCTGGCATAGTCGGATTTAGCCTTGAAATATGACAGCATAGGGTTCTTGGCTTGAAGTAGGATTTCAGGAGACGTGTCGTTTGGAAAACCAGCCATGGTTACGACTGACTCAATCCATGTCATTTCCTTACAATCTGTCCCTACCAAACCCAACTCCGGAAAACTTTTTGCCATGATTTCGAGCAATCTGGCAGCTTCTCCTAGGAACAAGCCCTGATAATCGATTGTCACGTTTCTTTCGCCTTTTTTGTCAGGGATTCCTGATAGCATTGTGACTTTCATAAACAGATCCTCGTCAAGGCTATCAACAACACGCGTCCAAGTACTGAACAACTTGCTGTCATTTTCCTGCATAACTTTGCTAATCCTGAAGAATGTCACCTTTGGAGGTACAGGAACCAGCTTGACCTTCCAAGCAAGAATGACACCAAAACTTCCTCCACCACCTCCTCTGATTGCCCAAAAATGGTCTTCTCCCATGGCTTTTCGATCAAGAACTCGACCCTCAGAATCAACCAAACGAGCATCAATGACATTGTCAACAGCTAAACCATACTTTCTCAACATGGTACCATACCCCCCTCCTGTGATATGCCCTCCTACCCCTAAACTTGTATAATAACCCGCCGGAAAACCATGAACATTGCTCTTTTCCGCAATCTTATAGTACAACTCACCCACAGTGGCCCCCGCCTCAACCCAAACCGTCCCATCTTGAACATCAACACTAACAGATCGAAGCTTCTGAAAGTCAAGGACCATGAAAGCACGATCATCGACAGTTGCAGCATAGGAGACACCCTCATAGTCATGGCCCCACTACGAATTCTCAGGTGAACGTCGAGCTTTTTTAAGCATGTCACAGCAGCTTGAACGTGCGATTCATGCAAAGGGGTGAAGATGAATGCGGGTTTAGGGACTGAGGGTGACAAGTACCTGAGGTTATTAGCAGTGGAGTTTAGGACAGAGGTGAATTTGGAGGGGTTTCGGGGAGTGAAAAATGTGGTGGAGATATCAGGGATGGGAATGGTAAGGTTAGAAGAGTTCAGACATTGGATGAAATTTTGTTCAAGAGAAGGTGAAGAGGCTTCAAGTAGACAGGGTAACCAAAAGACTATAAGAAGAGCAAGGATTGATGCAAATGATGCTGACATTTTTGTTCTTTTTTATTTTGCAAAGTTCTTGGTTACCATTCATGGGTTGTAACTAACTTTCAGTTACGTACCATCCTTCGTGCTAACATTTTTTATCTCCTTTCTTTTCGGCTAGTTCTTGGTTACAATTCATGCTGACATTTGGTGTTTTTGTTGAGTTAGAGATTCTGTAGGAGGTTTTTTAGTATCTCTTTTACCATTGCTAAACTTTTGTGAGGGTAGCATTTTTTTTATCTCCTATTTGTGAGGAGCTATGTGCCATTTTTTTTTTTTTTTGGGAATCAATTGGTTTTGATCAAGTCCTTCAGCTTTCTAATTTGGCATTTTTCTTGCTTTCGTGCTAACTACCGTCATATGACCATGTATAATTCTTTATTATAACGTACAACATTTTGATTATACATTGTAGATCATAGTTGATCTTATTCCAAATTGTGTAAGCATATTTAAAGTAGTACAAAGATCAAATTACACACATAAGTCATAACACAGGATGTCTAAGCATACATATAATCAATGCCATATATAGGCCTGCAACAAATGATTCAGTACTTCTTGCTTATCCTCCACCCATATTACCGATCACAGTGTGAGAGAGGTAGAATGCTCTGTTCATTCCAGAAAAAATTGTCAGGATCGACTTTACTCTTAATCTCAACCAATCTCTTGAAGTTATGTTTGAAGTACTTGTAACCCCACGAACTCGATTGCTTGAAACAAGTTGCCCTGCCTTTTTTATTGAGACCCAAATCGAAATCCTTATAATTGCCGTATGATTCTCTGGGATCCTTGGAGACATAGGGTTTCATGAACTCGTACATACTTCTGACCTTTTTGAAGTGTGGAGCTTCACTTTCTTTGGCATCTAGCCATGCGGAGACGTACAAGATCATGAATTTGGTGCCATTCCTATGAGGAAATGGAGTGGCAGATTCTGAAATTCGGTTCATCATTCCTCCGTATGGGGTGAATATAATGAACCCACTGTCGCGCTTGAGCCTCTTCCGAAGTCCTTGGATTGCGGATTCAGGAATTGGGTCTCTGGCATAGTCGGATTTCCCCTTGAAATATAGAAGCAAAGGGTTCGTGGCTTGAAGTAGGATTTCAGGAGAAGTGCCATTTGGGAAATTACCCATGAGTACAACCGACTCAATCCATGTCATTTCTTGACAATCTGTCCTTGACAAACCCAACTCTGGAAAACCTTTTTCCATTACTCCAAGAAGCCTATCGACTTCTCCTAGGAACAAGCCCTGATACTCGATTGTCACATTTCTTTCGCCCTTTTCATTGGGGTTTGTTGACTGCATGGTGGCTTTCAGAAACAGATTGTCGTCAAGAGTATCAACAACACGCGTCCAGGTATTGAACAACTTGCTGTCATTTTCCTGCATGATTTTGCTGATGCTGAAGAATGTCACTTTTGGAGGCACAGGCACCAGCTTGACCTTCCAAGAAACAATGACACCGAAACTCCCTCCACCACCTCCTCTGATTGCCCAAAAGAGATCTTCCCCCATGGATTTTCTGTCAAGAACTCGACCCTTAGAATCGATCAAACGAACATCAATGACATTGTCAGCTGCTAAACCATACTTTCTCAACATCCCACCATACCCACCTCCTGTTATATGCCCACCAATCCCTACACTCGGACAAATTCCACCAGGGAAACCATGAACATTGCTCTTTTCCGAAATTCTATAGTACAACTCACCCAATGTGGCCCCCGCCTCAACCCAAGCCGTCTCATGTTCAATATCAACACTAACTGATCTGAGTCTCTGGAAGTCAAGGACCATGAAAGGATGATCTTTGACAGCCGAAGCATAAGAGACACCCTCATAATCATGGCCCCCACTACGAATTCTCAGGTGAACGCCGAGCTTTTTGGTGCATATAACTGCAGCTTGAACGTGTGATTCATGCAAAGGGGTGAAGATGAATGCGGGTTTAGGCACCAAGGGTGACAAGAACCTGAGGTTCATCGCAGTTGAGTTTAGGACAGCGGTGAAGTTGGGGGTTTTCTGAGTGAAAAATGTGGTGGGAAAAGGGATGGGAATAAGCTTGGAGTTGAGACGAAGACATTGAATGAAGTTTTTCTCAAGAGAAGGTGAAGAAGCTCCATGTAAAGGTGGTAGCAAAAGGACTATAAGAAGAGCAAGGATCGATACATTTGAACACGACATTTTTCTTCAAGTTTTTGGTTACAATTCATAGGTTGCAGAGCATTTTATTCTAGGACAGATCCAAGAACAGCTGACTTTGTGCACATTCTATATTCACCGCGATTTAAGAAATTCTACGTCAAAGTATTAATACCAAATTCACAAGCCAACCCTGTCATTAGCTGTATTTCAATAATGGTGAATGTTTTGCATTGACCCAGCCTTTTAGTCTATTAAAACTTAAAAGTAGCTTTACCTTGTTTTATCAACTTTGAAGTAAGGTCTCAGGAAGCAACTCCTAATAGGTGGTTGGAAAAGATAAGGTTGATAAAATTGCCATACAAACTATTCTATTATCTAATTATCCTACTTTGCATGTATCTGTGAGAATTCTATGTTGCAAAAACCAAAAAAGACAACACAAATGAGAAATTTGAAGTTGAGATACAATTGTCAGAAACTGCATGCTACTGACAGTTCAGTAAACCAGAAGCATTGCAGGAATGAATTTAGGACAGTTCAACACGAAATTGTCCTCGTGTTTTCCTTATTGCTCATGTTGAATTCTTCATAGTTAATTTTGTATTCATTAGTCAAGCATATATACTTTGAGTTTAATTATTGTGAAGATCAAGAAATTGTGCTTGGTTGAACACGGCATTGTTTGCGTGTTTTGTTTATTTGTAGATGAAGTTTTATAATGCCTATTGATCATTAGTTTAAAACCAGGGATGTTTGAATTGAACCTAAACTCTTTTATTTAATACAGATTGTTATCCATTCAATCCACCACCATTGTATTAAAAATGAGGTCATTATCTAGCTTTAGTTTCTCTGACATTTTTTACTGTAAAATGGTGCAAACAGCTGAATGTAAAGGACTGTAAGCTAAGAACATGATCTTCTGAATAACATTTGAAAAAAAAAAAAAAAAAAGCCAGTAATTCTTCCCAGGATCAAATTTGCTCTTAATTTGAAACATCTTTTTTTTCTGTTTGTGTTCATCACAAAATCAATACCCATGGATTCCATATGATGTTATTATTCCTGATACTGCATGAACATGCTTAGAATAGTAAGCACATCAAAATACATACATAGCATATGATGTTTGAGCATTCCTGTAATCAGTTACATATATCTATCTAGAGACATGCAACAATTTATTCGGTGCTTATGGACCCCCAACACATTTTACGCGTCACAGTGTGAAAGAGGTGGAATGCTCTGTTCATGCCAGAAAAAGTTGTCAGGATCGACTTTACTCTTAATCTCAACCAGTCTCTTAAAGTTATGTTTGAAATAACTGTAACCCCACGAACTCGCTTCCTTGAAACAAGTTTCTCTGCCCTTTTTATTGAGACCCAAATCGAAATCCTTATAATTATCGTATGATTCTCTGGGATCCTTGGAGACATATGGCTTCATGAAATCATACATACTTCTTACCCTTTCAAAGTGTGGAGCTTCACTTTCTTTGCTATCAAACCATGAACTTATGTACAAGATCATGAATTTGGTGCCATTCCTATGAGGGAATGGAGTGGCAGATTCCGAAATTCTGTTCATCATTCCTCCATAGGGGGTGAATATGATGAACCCACTATCGCCCTTGAGCCTCGTCCTAAGTTCTTGTATTGCAGATTCAGGAATCGGGTCTTGTGCAAAGTCAGATTTACCCTTGAAGTACATAAGCATAGGGTTCTCGGCTTGAAGTAGGATTTCAGGCAAAGTCCCATTTGGAAACCCTCCCATTATTACAACGGACTCAATCCATGTCATTTCCTGACAGTCCGTCCTTAACAAACCCAACTCTGGAAAACCTGTTGCCATTACTCCGAGAAGTCTGTCAACTTCTCCTAGGAACAAGCCTTGATACTCGATTGTCACATTTCTTTCGCCTTTTTCATCAGGGTTTGTTGATTGCATTGTGACTTTCAGAAACAAATCCTCATCAAGCTTATCAGCTACACGCGTCCAAGTATTGAACAACTTGCTGTCATTTTCCTGCATGATTTTGCTAATGCTGAAGAAAGTCACTTTTGGAGGCACTCGAACCAGCTTGACCTTCCAAGAAACAATGACACCAAAACTTCCTCCACCACCTCCTCTGATTGCCCAATAATGGTCTTCCCCCATGGATTTTCTATCAAGGATCCGACCCTCAGAATCAACCAAACGAACATCGATGACATTGTCAACAGCTAAACCATACTTTCTCAACATGGCACCATATGCCCCTCCTGTTATATGCCCACCTATGCCTAAACTTGTACAATAACCCGCCGGGAAACCATGAACATTGCTCTTTTCTGCAATTTTATAGTACAACTCACCCACAGTGGCCCCCGCCTCAACCCAAGCCATCTCATCTTCAACATCAACACGAACCGATCTAAGTCTCTGAAAGTCAAGGACCATAAAAGGACGGTCCTTGACAGTTGCAGCATAGGAGACACCCTCATAGTCATGTCCCCCACTTCGAATTCTAAGGTGGACACCGAGCTTTCTCGAGCATATCACAGCAGCCTGAGCGTGCGCTTCGTGCAAAGGGGTGAAGATGAATGCGGGTTTAGGCACCAAGGGCGACGTGAACCTGAGGTTCATAGCAGTAGAGTTTAGTACAAAGGTGAAGTTGGGGTTGTTTCGAGTAAAAAAAGTGGTGGAGAAAGGGATGGGAATATGCTTGGAATTGAGTCTGAGACATTGTATGAAGTTTTCTTCAAGAGAAGGTGAAGAAGATGCAAGTAGAGGTGGTAGCCAAAGGATTAGAAGAAGAGCACAGATTGATGCAGTTAAAGATGACATTTGTTTTCAAGTTGTCTTAGTGTTCATGGGTTTCATAACATATTATTTCAAGGATATAACCAACAACATTATTTGACTTTGTGCAGCTTCCCTCATATTATAAATTATTGCCCAAAAGATCAACATACCACCTACCATATCATTAGTTTATTTCAATAATGCTGAATACTTTAAACTAACCCAACTTTTTTATCTATTAAAAAGATTTAGATTTGTTTCAAGGATGGTTTCAAACTATTCTGTTCTACAATTGAATAAGCCTGCTACATAATTTATCTATTTCAAACCAGTAAGAATTTTCAGTAGTGAACTAGATTTTGGGGTGAAATTTTGAAGATGAGATGCAAAACATATCTTACACAATTGTCAGAAACTCACCTAACTGCTTCTGACAATTCAGTAAACAAGTACTGTCAAATTTTTCATAGTTTTGGAGTTATGAAGATTGAGAAATTGTGTATTACTTAATCAAGACAGTTGGGACACGGCATCGTTTGCGTGTTTTGATTATTTGTGATAAATTTTCATATTGCTTATCAGCTTATATCAATCATAATTTTGTAAGCAAAGATGTTTGACATTAAATCTAAACTCTTCTAGTTCTATCTATTATACTACCTAGATTTAGTTTTCTCTGACATTTTTTTCTGTATTCATCCATAGTTAGAAAAAAAATTTCAACCACGGTAGTTGAAAAGCATATTTTACCTTTAAAAGTCAAAATTAAAACATGTTAATGAAAGTAACTTGTTGGAATAAATCATCAATCAAAAAAGGACATTGAAAACTGCGTAACATTCATTATATGTCAGTTAAAATGGAAGGAGGGACTAGGGAGTACAATTTATTAAGTATGTTGTATGAATATATCTTTAAATGTACACATACCTATCTCATACAACAGTGATAACATATAAATAATGCTTGAGCAAGTATTTCTCCAATCATATCAGACAGACAATTTACTCAATTCTTATTAACCCCAACTCATATTTTTGGTCACACTTTGGCGGAATGCTCTGTTCATGCCAAAAAAAGTTGACGGGATCAACTTTGCTCTTAATCTCAACCAATTTGTCAAAGTTTTCCTTGAAGTAACTGTAACCCCACGAATTTGCTTGCCTGAAACAAGTCGCGCTCCCATTCTCATTGATCCCTAGATCGAAATCCCTATAATTTTGAAACGATGTTCTTGGGCCTTTCGCGACGTAGGGCTCCATGAAGTCATACATGTCTCTAACCCACTCCAAGTGTTTAGCTTCACTTTCTTGGCCATTTCTCCACACATTCTCGTACGTGACCATGTATTTGATCCCGTTCCTGTGAGGAAACGGAGTGGCAGATTCCGCGATCCGGCTCATCATTCCTCCAAACGGGGCGAATATGACGACATGGATCCCGGTCCCACCCTTGAGCTTCCTCCAAAGATCTTGGACCGCAGTTTCAGGAATCGGGTCTCTGACAAAGTCGGATTTACCCTTCAAATGGAACCGTAAAGGGTTGAAGGCCTCAAGTAGGAACTCGGTAGAAGTCCCATTTCGAAACTCACCCAAGAGTACAACCGACTCAATCCAACACATTTCCTGACAATCATCCCGCGAAAACCCCAAATCGGGGAAAGAGTCTGTCATTATCCTGACCAAACTCGTCGCTTCTCCTAGGAACAAGCCCTGATAACTTACCATCACGTCTCTTTTGCTTGTTTCGTCGACAGGGGGTCTTGATATCATCACAATCTTAAAAAACAAATCATCATCGACGTCATCTGCCACATTCTGCCAAGTACTGAACAACTTGCTGTCGTTCTTCTGCATGACCTTGGTAATGTCGAAGTATGTCACTTTTGGAGGGACCGAAACCAGCTTGACCTTCCAAGAAACAATGACTCCGAAACTTCCTCCACCACCTCCTCTGATTGCCCAAAAATGATCTTCCCCCATGGCTTTTCTATCGAGAATTCGACCCTGAGAATCGACCAAACGAGCATCAATGACATTGTCAGATGCCAGGCCATACTTTCTCAGCAAGACGCCATATCCACCCCCGGCTATATGCCCACCTACCCCTACACTCGTACAAAGGCCAGCCGGGAAGCCATGAACATTGCTCTTTTCCGCAATTCTGTAGTACAACTCGCCTAAGGTGGCCCCCGCCTCAACCCAGGCCGTCTCATCTTCGACATCAACACTGACCGACCTGAGTCTCCGAAAGTCAAGGACCATGAAAGGATGATCGTTGACAGTTGCGGTATAAGAGACACCTTCATAGTCATGGCCTCCACTACGAATTCTGAGGTGGACACCCAGATCTCTGGAGCAAATCACAACAGCTTGAGCATGCGACTCGTGCAAAGGGGTGAAGATGAACGCGGGTTTAGGCACCGAGGGGGACGAGAACCTGAGGTTCATGGCAGTCGAGTTTAGGACAAAACTGAAGTTGGGGTTGTTTTGAGCGAAAAATGTGGTTGAGATAGGGATGGGAATAAGCTCGGAATTGAAACTGAGACATTGAGTGAAATTTTCTTCGAGAGAAGGCGAAGAAGCTGCAAGTAGAGGTGGTAGAAAAAGGAGCAGAAGAAGAGCAAGGATTGGTACAGTTGAAGATGACATTTCTTTTCAATTCTTGGTTGTAGTTCATGGGTTACATTACATAGCCTCTTATTCATAGATGGAGCACCAAAAACTCCAAAAGGCAACAGAAAACAGTTGACTTTGTTTAGAATTATATATTCAGCACATGCTACGAACTTATACATAAAGTATAGCACACAAGATCAAACCAACCATATAATTAGTTTTATGTTCAATAATAGTATATATGGACCCAGCCTTTTAGTCTATTAAATACTTCATGAATCATGGATAAGTTTATTAAGTAGACATGCCTAGATAAGTTTATTTCATTATCAGCCCAATGTCTTCACATTATAGGATCGCACGCAGTGTGAAAAAGGTGGAATGCTCTCTTCATGCCAGGAAAAGTTGTCAGGCTCGACTTTACTGACTCTTAATCTCAACCAATCTCTTGAAGTTATGTTTGAAGTAACTGTAACCCCATGAACTTGCGTCCTTGAAACAAGTTTCCCTGACCCTTTCATTGATCCCCCGAATCAAAATTAGACACATAGTGCCCCATGAACGCGTACATATTCCTAATCCATTTCATGTGTTCATCCTCGCTCGCTTTCCCATCTTGCCATACACTCACATACTGGATCATGTGCTTGGTGCCCTTCCTGTGAGGAAATGGGATCGCATATTCTGAAATCCGGCTCATTTTTCCTCCGTAAGGGGTGTATCACCCTTGAGCCTCCTCCAGAGCTCCTGGATGACGAATTCAGGAATTGGGTCTCGGACATAATCCGATTTGAACTTGAAATAGACCCTGAAAAGAGATTCGGCTTGAAGCAAAACTTGAGTAGATGTCCCATTTAGTTATCCTTCCATGAACAGGACTGACTCAAGCCATGTCATTTCCTAACATCTGTTGTTGACAACCCTAATTCAGGAAACCCCTCTTGACATTGTGCTCATCAACCTGCTCAAATTTCCTAGGAACAAACCCTGATACTCTATAGTCACGTTTCTTTCACCCTTTTCGTCAGGGTTTGTGGATTGCATTGTGACCTTAATGAACAAATCATCATTCACACTATGAGCTACATTTTGCCATGCATTGAACTACTTACTGTCATTTTCTTGCATGGTATTGTTGATGCTGAAATATGTCACTTTTGGAGGTATAGGAACCAGTTTTACCTTCCAAGCAACAATGACACCGAAACTACCTCCACCACCACCTCTGATCGCCCAGAAATGATCTTCTCCCATGGATTTTCTGTCAACAATTCGACCCTCGGTATCGATCAAACGGGTCAAGTCATCCTAAGTAACATGTTGTGTTTATTAACATAATACATGTGTTTAAATATAGTAAACACTGACAAATACAGGAGTCAAGTTATCCTAAGTAACATGGATGGCGCCATGTTTGAGTTTCTGCTGTCAGTCACGCATCCTAATAACATGTATCACATGATTCAAGGTGGCTTTTTATATATTTGTCTATTTTCACTTTTTTTTCATTTTTCTTTAGGTCTGGTTGAATTCAATGTGATTTTGACTTTTACAAACTTTGGAGGTATTGGATGGTAATAGTATAAACAATTTTTGTACCATGTAAGCAGTATTAACTGTTGAGGTATTTTGTGGTAATAGTACGTGATCGAGTTAGTGAGATGGGGACTCGATTTTAACACGAAATTGAGGGAGGTATTTTTTGGTAATAGTACGTGATCGAGTTAGTGAGATGGGGACTCGATTTTAACACGAAATTGAGGGCAGTGTTTAGTCATTTAGTGAGATGGGGACTCGATTTTACCTTGAAATTAAGGGTGGTGCTTAGTCACTGACCCTTTGCCGCAGATTTTTTTCACACGGGTCAATAAAGTGGTTTGTTGATCTGAACTGTTGTCCTGCGAAATAGAAATAGGAATGACATCAGTATACTTGTGTCATGGACTCGATGGCATGCTGGTACCACTAAATACCCCAAAAGTTCTTACTATTCACGTGAAGAAAATTGTTTATACTATTATCGTCCAATTCTTCCAAAGTTTGTAATATTTTGATCCAGTTTTCGTTTTTTTTTTTTTCCCACTGCATGGCAACACTCAAGCATGGTTATATCCAATAAACTTGTTCAGAAGATCAACTACTTAGATTACACTCCTTTACTTTACATTCTGCTTTTGCAATTTGCAAGGATTTACTGAAAAAAAAATGCCAGAGAAACTTAAGGCCAGGCAATGACTTCTCATTTTTACTACACTTGAAGAAAAAGGAAGCCATCGATACAAGGTAGTTAGATCCAATGGATAGCCATTTTTACTGCAATTTAAGATTAGGCCCGGAATTTCCGAACCTAAAACATAAATAAATCCGAAACTGACCCCGCACCAAACCCGCCCTGAAACCAGCCCGCCCGCCCGAATTGACAAATCTATGCATAATAGATAAAAGTGTTTAGATTCAACGCCAAACATCCCTTGTTAACTATAAACTAATCATCAATAAGCAATATAAAACTTTATGACAAATAAACAAAATACGCAAACTATGCCGTGTCCTAGCTGTATTGATTTCAGTCATGCACAATTTCTTCGTCTTTGCAACTCGATCACTAGTAACTTGAACACAAAGTCTGCTTGAATAATGAATACAAACTTTGACTAATAAATAAAAGTCTGCAGTGCTTCAAGCTTGTTTACTGAACTGTCAGTAGCAGGCAGTTTCTGACAATTGTATATTTCTTTGGATGTCACTTAAAAATTTCTCATGTATATGTATATGTATAAGAAGTATTCACCATTATTGAAATAAAAAAAGAAGCATATTCTTGGCCCTTAAGACTTGTGACTTCGTAAGTGGTAGTGGATATAATAAGAGGAAATCTGCACAAAGTCAAAGGTTGCTGGTTGTATCCCAGAATAAAATGCACTGCAACCCATGAATTGTAACCAAAAACTTGAAGAAAAATGTCATCTTCAACTTGCAGTTTCGTCGCCTTCTCTTGAAAAAAAACTTCATCCAATGTCTCAAACGCAAATCCAAGCTTATTCCCATCCCATTCTCCACCACATTTTTCACTCAGAACAACCCCAACTTCACCGTTGTCCTAAACTCCACTGTGATGAACCTCAGGTTCTTGTCACCCTCGGTGCCCAAACCCGCATTCATCTTTACCCCTTTGCATGAATTCCACGTTCGAGCTACAGTCATATGTGCCAAGAAACTTGGCGTGCACCTTAGGATTCGTAGTGGCGTGCAACTGTCAACGATCATCCTTTTATGGTCCTTGATTTTCAGAGACTTAGATCGGTTAGTGTCGATATTGATGATGAGACGGCCTGGGTTGAGGCAGGGGCCACATTGGGTGAGTTGTACTACAAGATTGCAGAAAAGAGCAATGTTCATGCATTCCCTGGTGGTATTTGTACGAGTGTAGGCATTGGTGGGCATATAACTGGAGGGGGATATGGTGGTTTGTTAAGAAAGTACGGCCTAGCAGCTGACAATGTCATTGATGTTCGTTTGATCGATTCTAAGGGTCGGATCCTTGATAGAAAATCCATGGGGGAAGACCTTTTCTGGGCAATCAGAGGAGGCGGTGGAGGGAGTTTTGGTGTCATTGTTTCTTGGAAGGTCAAGCTGGTGCCTGTGCCTCCAAAAGTGACATCCTGCAGCATTAGCAAAATTATGAAGAAAAATGACAGCAAGTTGTTCAGTACTTGGACGCATGTTGTTGATAGTCTTGATGAGGATCTGTTTCTGAAAGTCACAATTATCAACAAACCCTGATGAAAAGGGCCATAGAAATGTGGCAATCGAGTATCAGGGCTTGTTCCTAGGAGGAGTTGCCAGATTGCTCAGGGTAATGGAAAAAGAGTTTCCAGAGTTTGGTTTGTTAAGGACCGATTGTCAAGAAATGACATGGATTGAGTCGGTTGTAATCATGGGTCTATTCCCAAATGGGACTTCTCCTGAAATCCTACTTCAAGCCAAGAACCCTTTACTTCTGTATTTCAAGGGCAAATCTGACTATGCAAGAGACCCAATTCCTGAATCTGCAATCGAAGGACTTTGGGAGAGGCTCAAGGGTGATAGTGGATTCATCATATTTACCCCCTATGGAGGCATGATGAACCGAATTTCAGAATCTACCACTCCATTTCCTCACAGGAATGGAACCAAATTCATGATCATGTACTTTTTTGCATGGCTAGATGCTAAGGAAAGCGAAGCTCCACATTTCAAAAGGATCAGAAGTATGTATGAGTTCATGAAACCTTATGTCTCCAAGGATCCTAGAGAATCATACGGCAATTATAAGGATTTAGATTTGGGTCTCAATAAAAAGGGCAGAGAAACTTGTTTCAAGCAATCAAGTTCATGGGGTTACAAATACTTCAAACATAACCTCAAGAGATTGGTTGAGATTAAGAGTAAAGTTGATCCTGACAATTTTTTCTGGCATGAGCAGAGCATTCTACCTCGCTCACATTGTGACGTGTAACATGAGTTGAAGATGTTGGAAGTTTAATTAGGTGTTTTCTGTCATTTGACTTGGTCTTGTTTCAGCTAGAGTCAATGTTATTTTCCAGGAATTAATGGGACAACTTTTTCTGTTTTCTTGGGGTCAAGGTAGTAGTGGGACTAGTGCATATTATGATTTCGGATCGTATGGTTTTTCTGTTCTTGCTCTGCCAATTAAGGCATCAGTATCTGAATGAAAATATTTGAGAGTTTCTCATCCTCCCACCAAAAGGAAAACAAAGGCAGCAACTGTTTTTTTTACTTCCCATCTTATTTCAATAATCCTTCACAATATCTAGATGAGTGCAATTACAAGAGATGCAAAAGAACAGAACAATGCATACCTATAATTTCCTCCATCAAAGATGGGTTAGCATCAAGATTACAGTTGAACTAAATATATATAAAGTTCATGAATTTTCTTCATCATACGTCATGAGACTTGCTCATCTGTTTCCAAACCAAGTTTCTTGACACTGCAATGCCTATATCTTTTGATAGAGAAGGTGAAAATACACAAACACTAACAATAAGGATTTAGTATCCGCGAACTAGATTCAAGAGAATAATTCAGTATCATGTGTTGAATACAAGAAAATACTAGCATCTATATGCATAATCGTTAACAATCCATGTATTCAATATTCACTGTCATGATGTAATGCATCTAACAAAGCCGTAAAGGCGTAAACAGCCTTTCTCATACTAACCTAATGTCAAAATTGGGAACTCACATAAAAACCAAACTAGGAAACTACAGACTTGGGAACCATAACAAAGTCATAAATTATACTAATGTGTAGGTGTATAGACTCAAGTAAGTCACCCTATAACAATCAAATAAACATAGCAGCTTCAAATGGTGGACTCAAGCACAAGAAGGTTACCCGATTTTGACAACATCTAGCAGCGATACGAACATAACTCATATGTTGCACCCTTGATGGAGTCAAACATGAAAAATACACAACTCGTCATCCAGCAATCACACATGTTTGCCGCTGAGAAGAGGAACAACTCATACTGTCAACATATATTCGATGGAGATCAGGAACATCCCCCACAAAAGGCCACACAAAACTCGTCAAGAATCGAGACTCACTGATCAGCACCACAGAATAAAAAGATCGATCTCGTCTGACGAGCCCTTTCTCCTTCAAAACCTGAAACACTCGATACCTCGGCACTACTCTTTTCTCCAAGCTACAAGCTAAAATAGTACTGCAAGCGATGATATAACCCGGATCATGACAACCCATTTCATTCGTCAAAAAATCCAATTTGTCCCTGACATTTCCTTCTGACAACCGAAAGATGTTAGGATTACACCTGAACAAATCCTCCACATTCGACCGATCCCACCCGAATCCCTCAAACACTCGACATTTGGACTCGATCGTCTCCTCGTTAACACCACACAGCACCTGAACAGCACAAAGGAACGTCGACGAGCGAGGGGAAATACCCCACTTGGTCTCAACCCGAGCGATTATCTCCTCGAAATCCTCGGGATTCCGCATGAAAGATGAGGGGTTCTGAAGTATTCGCTTCCGAATAGACTCAATCGGGATTCCATGAGCTCGCAATGTGGATACATTCGAAACAAGATACTTGGGAACCAAGTGCAAAATGCTCCATCTTATACCCTTAATCACTCTAACCACATTCTCATTACTACCCATAATAGTTCTCAGTTGTTCTACAGCAGGACGAATGGTTGAATCCAACCGGTTCGACAAAAGTCCATTCTGGGTTGAAATCACACGAGCAAATTCAGAAGCAGATAAACCCAAATCGAGAAAAAACTCCATCTTCGGCTCCAGGTTTCGGTCGATTCTACATGATAGAATTTGGGGCGCGGAATAAACAACATTTCCGATTTGGGGTTTTTGTAAACCCTTTTGATGGAGGAATTTAACGACTGAATCAGCGTTTCGGAGTAAATTAGGGGTACAGACATTCTTGACTCTAGATTGGCGTCGTCGAGTGAGCTTGGTGGAAGTTTCTAGGGCTTGTTTCGGAGAAAACCCTAGAGAGCTCACGAACCAATTCGTCAGGGAGGAGACAGAATTGGGTTCTTCAGAACTGGAAATTGGTCCTCCTGCTGTTGTTGTTGTTGTTGTTGATGAATAGAAGAAGTGGCGCAGTAGAATGCATCGGAAAGAGAAAACGCCATTGTAATTCCAGCAAAGTGTTGGTATCTTCCCCATAAGATTGAACCCTAGAAATATAATTCACCAGGGCGCCATGAAAATGAATTTGAAAGCGAATACTGAGGCCATTCTCCTCCTAGGAAGACTAACATTACCTACATTAAGTTACCTAGCATATAGTTAAACAATGTGGCTCTTTATTCAAAATGATTAATAATTATTTTGAATTGTTTATATCATTGGACTCTTTTAAGAATTGTTGGTCAGAGATTGATAGCCAGGTGACTTCCGTTGTTCTTTCGGTCCTCAATGTGGGAAAGTTCTTGGGAGAGCTAAATAATACGCCTATTGTTCTAATTTCGAAAAAGTCTGCTCCGCAAACTATCAGGGATTTTCATCCCATCAGCTTATGCAATGTTTTGTATCGAATTATTAGCAAATGTCTTGTTAATCGGTTGCGACCTGTTCTCCAAACCCTAATCTCGGATCATCGGGTTGCATTTATTCGGGGTCAACTTGGACAAGACCACTATTTTTGGTGCATGAGCTTCTTCATTTCATCAAAACAAAGAGACAAGACATGCAATATGCTACCTTAAAAGTGGATATGAGTGAAGCATATGATAGGGTTCGCTGAGATTTCTTGGAGGTTATTTTACTTAAGTATCAGTTTCCACCATCATGGATTGCACTATTCATGAAATGTGTTACTATTGTTCAATATACAGTGATTATAAATGGGCAACATGCAGAGTGGATTATCCCTCAAGCTGGATTGCGACAAGGTGATCCATTATCTCCCTATTGTTTATTTTAACAATGGATGTTTTATCTCAAATGCTCATGTTAGGAAAGTGTCCTAAAATCACCAAATCTCTTGATCTCACAATTATTTGTTTCCTAATTGTATTAGGATATTATTTAGGTTTCCTTATTGTGTTGGGTTTCCTAATTGTATTAGATTCTAAATCTATTTGGAGTGGGAGTCAAGTTAGGTTATAAGGAGTTCTCCCTATAAATAGGGTGCATGTTTCTCCACCAAAAACACAGCTAGAGAGAGAAAATATTGAGAGAAAGGGGTCTCACCAATATTTTCCCAGTGTATCTGAGAGATTGTGAGTTGAGTGTTGAGAGATTGTTATTGTAATCTCCTTTGTGGATCGCATCACACCTGTGATAGTGATCGAGTTGTACTCCTTTCTCATAGTGGATTATTTTACATTTGTCGCCGTCAGTGGTTTTCTCTCGAGTTCTTGGTTTCCCACGTAATTCTGGTGTTTGATTTTATCGCTTATTTTTCTCCTAAATTTTGTCGTAATATCCGTCATCTCGCTTTCGATTCTATTATTCGCCTCTGTTACTTGCGACTCACTTTTCTCTAACAAGTGGTATCGAGCCAGTTGGAGATGGCTTCAATCATGAAGTGTGATATTCCAAAATTTGATGGAACGAGGAGTTTTACTATGTGGAGATCTGCAGATGAAGGCGGTCTGATTCAAAGACGGGTTATGGGATGTGATTGAGTATCCCGACACGAAGATCGATGACGATGGCGATGATGAATTCCAAAACTCGGAAGGATATCAAGGGAATCGACTCAAGGAGTGGAAGAAGCTTGAAGATAAGACTCGCAGGATTCACTGTGTGCAGAGCACATTCAGAGAGAGGTGATGCATATCGAGAAACCTCGGGTGCTCTGGACCAAATGGAAGAGTCAGCATGTCGAAGAGTCGTGCAAACAAGTACCAATGAAGGAGAAATTCTACAGTTGAAGATGCCCCAAGGTACTTCTATTCAGCACATCTTAGTGAATTTGATTCTATTATTACGAATTGGAATCAATGGATATAAAACACACGATAAGGATAAGGCTTTTCATTTAATTGTCCTACTGTTTACATAAACAATTTAAGGAAATCATGTTGTATGGAAATCGTGGTGACCTTAACCTTAGTGAAGTAAAGGCTAGTTTCTTGTCTAAGGAGAAACTTGATACCGATGGTGATGACCAGGTGGTGATGCTATGGTTGTAAGGGGTAGAAATCGAACGTAAGGGAAAGCGGGTCTAGAGGAGGTCTAAACACCGTTCAAAGTCTAGGAATCCTCACAAGAATAAGAAGTGTAACTACTGTAGTAAGATGGGGCATATAGAGAGAGACTGTTGGGCAAAACAGAGAGACCAGAAGCAGGAGGGTAAGGATGATCACACCAAACCTGGTACCTCAAACTGCGTAGAGTCCAAGTCAGATGGTGATGGGTTTGTAGTTACGGATGATGCCTTGGCTACCACATCGAGTAGGATAGCTAGAGATGAGTGGGTTTTTGACACAGGGTGCACCTATCATATGTGTCCTCATAAGGACTGGTTCGAGTCTTATGAGAGTGTTGACACCGGGGTCGTAGTCATGGGTAACGACACAGCCTGCAAGGTTGCAGGAATCGGTAGCATCAAAATCAAGACTCATGATGGCATCATTAGAACTCTCAAGGAGGTTCGTCATATCCCTAACATGACTCGAAATTTAATTTCTTTGGGTACTCTTGAAGCTAACGGCTGCAGGTACAAAGAAGAAGATGGTGTTTTGAAAGTGTGCAGGGGTTCCATAGTTCTTATGAAGGGAATCAGGAAGGG
Organism: Portulaca oleracea; assembly: GCA_029582165.1. Taxonomy (NCBI): domain Eukaryota; kingdom Viridiplantae; phylum Streptophyta; class Magnoliopsida; order Caryophyllales; family Portulacaceae; genus Portulaca; species Portulaca oleracea. Next base: position 7,897,790 of record CM055877.1, read on the forward strand.
CAGTCTATACATCCTGCAGGGTCTACGATGTGAGGATCTGCGTGGCGATCCTAAATCTTGATGAGTCCGACAAAGACAAAATCGTGGCACATGAGACTAGGCATGGGCGAGAAGAGAATGTCAATGTTGAGCGAAGGGATACCTTGAAGGCGCAAAGATCGGCAAGTCGAGTTTCATGATCACCGTGTCTACGGAAATGTAAGAGGTTAGCTTTTCAAGGGCTAAACATACAACAACAGAGGATCCTTGATTATATTCATTCAGATTTGTGGGGTCTGCTAGAGTGCCATCACTGGGCAAGCGCTACATGTTGACATTCGTGGATGACTTCTCGAGGAAGACTTGGGTTTTTTCTGCGCACAAGAATGAGGCATTCTCATATTTCAAGAAGTTCAAAGCTTTGGTGGAGAACTGACAGCAGAAAATCAAGAAACTCGGGATGACAATGGGTTGGAGTTTGTTGATTCGAATTTCAATTGCGAGAGCGTGGGATTGCGAGGCATCGAACCTTGGTGGGTAAGCCTCAAGAAACGGGTAGCCGAGAGAATCAACAGACACTCTTGAGAAAGCCCGCCGCATGCTCTCGAATGCAGGCTTTGGAAGAACAAATCGCTCGGGCAGGTGATATCTCGCTGCTACACTACCGAACAGATCACCTCACGCCTATCGAATACCGATTCCAGGAAGTATGGGCCAGTAATCCAGATTAATTATTCTAATTTGAGAATTTTTGGATGTCCTGTATATGTCCATGTGAATGATGGGAAGTCATGTCTCCCGTAATTAAATGCATGTTTCTAGGTTACGGGTCTGAGTCTAAGGGATATATAATGTGGTGTCCTGATTTGATGAAAGTTATTCAGTCTATAGATGTAACCTTTAATGAAACTGCTATGTTATCTGGAATGGAATCTACCGGTACTTCTGATGATGCAGGAAATCAGGAGAAGGATGCAGGAAGAATGGTGTTCGAGGTGGAGCCTGAGGTGGAGCTCTTTGGAACACGGAATCGTGGAGCAACCATCGATGCTCTGAACCAACTCAGTTGATGAGCCGAGATTGAGACGAATGTTCCTCGTGGAGGAACAACCATGCATTGCTAGAGATCGTCCCGGGAGGGAGATCAGAGACCAGCGATATAATGAAGAAGATGATGCTATGATTGCTTATGCTACGAGTGTTGCAGAGAGACTCTGAAGGTGCGAACCTTCTACCTATCGGAGGCCATCTCTTGTCCGAATGCCTCAAATTGGATAGGAGCTATGCAAGAGGAGATGGAGAGTGCAGAAAAATCATACATGGAGCTATGTGAGTTGCCTAAAGAGGCGACGAGCTCTTCGCAAGTGGGTGTACAAGAAAGGAAGGTATCCCCGTGTAGAAAGTGCAAGGTGGAAGGCCGATTAGTGGTAAGGGTTGCAACCAGAAAGAAGGAATCGACTACAACGAAGTATTCTCGCCATCGCGAGGCATACGTCGATCCGCACTTGCTTGCCTTTGTTGCTCTATTTGATTTGGAGTTGGAGCAACTTGATGTCAAGACGACTTTCCTCCATGGCGAGTTGGAGGAGGAAATATATATGAGGCAACCAGAGGTTTCATCGTTCTCGTAGCGAAACAGTATTGATTGAGAAAGTCCTTGTATGGACTTAAACAGCACCCAGATGGTATAAAAGGTTTGATAGCTTTATGGTAGGCAAGGGTACACAAGAAGTCACTATGATAATTGTGTGTACTACAGGCAATTTGAAGAAAGGTCTTTCATTTATTTATTATTGTATGTGGATGACATGTTGATTGCCTCAGGACATGTCACTAATAAAGAAGTCAAATCTCAACTCAATCAGAGTTTGAGATGAAAGACCTGAGCGCGAAGAAGATTTTGGGTATGGAGATCCAAAGGGATAGAAAGGCGGGGAAGTTGTTCTGTCTCGTAAGAAATATATGGAGAAGGTGTTGATGATTCAACATGAGAAATTGTAAAGCGCTTTCAACTCCTTTAGCCGCACACTTCAAGTTGTTCGTGAGAACTGCAATCTAAACTGATTTGGAGGTAAGGAGGATGTCTAATATTCCCTATGCTAGTGCAGTTGGTAGTTTGATGTATGCTATGGTGTGTACTAGACCTGACCTGTCCCACGCAGTTAGTATGGTGAGTAGATATATGCAGAATCCAGGGAAGGAGCATTGGGAAGGAGTGAAGTGGATCCGTCGCTATGTAAAGGGTACTTTGGAGAAGGGCATCCTGTATGATAGAGGTAGTGTTGCAACGTCTGATGTTGCAGGTTATGTTGATGCTGATTATGGTGGAGATCTGCATAGGAGACGCTCAATTTCAGGGTATGTGTTCATCATGTGTGGAGGAGCAATATCTTGGAAAGCTTCACTTCAATCTATAGCAGCCCTGTCTACTACAGAGGCTGAATATATTGCACGCAACGGAAGGAGTGAAGGAGGCCATCCGTTGAGGGATTGGTCATGGAGCTTGGAGTACCACAGCGAGATCGTGGTTTATTGGTGATCAGTGCTATACATCCGACAAAGAATGACACTTATCATTCAAGACCAAGCATATAAGTGTCGGTATCACTTCATCGAGATACGATTCGCAGGAGAGATCGTGGTGAAGAAGGTTCATACGATAATCCTGGACATGTTAACCAAGCCTCTATCTATAGCTAAGTTCGAACATTGTTTGGACTTAGTTGGTGTTCTAAGCATGTGAGAGCCCTGCGGGGCCACGCCCTGCGGAGGGGCGTGTTGATGGCGACAGTCAAGATGTTTATCTGGATCGATGATTCGTTGATTTTAGTCCAAGGTGGAGTTTGTTAGGAAAGTGTCCTAAAATCACCAAATCTCTTGATCTCACAATTATTTGTTTCCTAATTGTATTAGGATATTATTTAGGTTTCCTTATTGTGTTGGGTTTCCTAATTGTATTAGATTCTAAATCTATTTGGAGTGGGAGTCAAGTTAGGTTATAAGGAGTTCTCCCTATAAATAGGGTGCATGTTTCTCCACCAAAAACACATCGGTAAACACAGAGAGCTAGAGAGAGAGAAAATATTGAGAGAGAAAGGGGTCTCACCAATATTTTCCCCAGTGTATCCTGAGAGATTGTGAGTTGAGTGTTGAGAGATTGTTATTGTAATCTCCTTTGTGGATCGCATCACACCCTGTGATAGTGATCAGGTTATACTCCTCCTTTCTCATAGTGGATTATTTTCTGGCTGTCGCCGTCCGTGGGTTTTTCTCCGAGTTCTTCGGTTTCCCACGTAATTCTGGTGTTTGATTTTATCGCTTATTTTTCGTTCCTAAATTTTGTCGTAATATCCGTCATCTCGTTTTCGATTCTATTATTCGCTTCCGCTGTTACCTTGCTACTCACTTTTTCTCTAACAGCTCTAAAGGACGCTGTCTATTGGTGATATAGTTGGTATTAAGGCGGCTCGAGGAGCCCCTGAAATTACCCATTTGTTCTTTGTGGATGATTCCTTTTTCTTTACTAGTATGATCTTGAAAATTGTTCTTCTCTCAAGTTTATTATGGCTAGGTTTAACTATATGTCTGGAAAATGGTTAATGTGGAGAAATCGACAGTAATGTTTTCCACCAATGGTCATTTTGTATATCTGGAATGCTCGGTTTTTACCAAATATTTGGGTGTTCCACCAATGGTTGTTAAGAATAAAACCAGTCGGTTTAGTTTTTTGGTAGATTCAATTCAAAAGAGACTTCAAGGGTGGCAAGCGTCCATGTTATCACCAGCTGATCGGTTGATCCTGATTAATGTCGTGCTCTCTGCTCTTCATCAACATATTCTTGTTGTGCATCAAATTCCACAAGCGATAGTGGAAAAGCTAAATTCCTTAATTATTAACTTCTTTTGGTGGAATTATAGGGGGGAAAATTTGTCCACCGGGTATAACAACATTTCCTGTTTTAACCAAAAGGAATGGGTGGATTGGGCATTAAAGAAATTGGATGCTTTAATCAGGCATTACTACTTCGACAGGGTTGGAGGATGCTAAACAACAATAGATCCCAGTTATGCTAAGTTTGACATGCTAAGTATCGCTTTCATTCCCCCTTGCTCACACCACGTAATTACGTTGCTCCCTCAACGACGTCTTTTGCTTGGAAACGTTTGTGCCAGGCAGTAAATATTGTTCGCCAAAATATTCGTTGGCAAATTGGAAATGGGAGATCTATACAAATTGGCGACCATACATGGTTAGATGGAGGGCCTCCCGTTTTGAAACCGGAGGTGGACCCCCAAATTCTCACAAAGCTGGTTGCATAGCTAGTTACTCGCCAGAGACATGTAGTGAATTGGAATTGTCAATTCATTACTCAGAATTTTACTAATGAATCGGCCCGACACATTCTCATGTTGTCGGCGCTAATGCCAAATATTTCTGATTCGCTACTTGGCGAGGACACCTTCGAGTAAGTATACCATTAAATCAGGATACACATATATTGGGTGTTAAAAAGGTATAATTAAGTCAAAACTTTGTATGAAAGATACTAAATTATGGCGGCATTTATGGCACTCTAATTTACCAAACAAATGGAAATTGTTCCTCTACAAATGTGCACATCAAGCACTTCTAACTGGAGCTCAAAGAGAAGCAAGGAAGTTGTTGGAGGGCAATTTATGTTGGTATGATAATCATCTAGAAACAACTTCCCATTTATTTTGGGATTGTCCTGTTGTGAGATGGATTTTGCCGGCTAACCTGCTTGGGCTACGCGATATAGGCACTAACTTGGGGTGGAGGATGTGGCTTCGATATTTAATGAACACAGATAAAGATAGTGGAATAAAATTACTTATATTTGTGGTTGTGCTTTGGACTATTTGGTGTATTCGTAATGTCGCAAAAAAGGAGCCAAAACAGCTCGACCAGCGAGTATTAGAGACAGGTCTACAACGTTCTCTATATATCAAGGTTATCTATGGGGGCGTCTTTACAAGACATGTACCATGAAGAGTCATTCGAACCATTCGTCACAGGACATTGTACACAATTTTGATTTAGACACAATACAAGTGGAAACAATTTATGTTGATGGAGCATGGAATGTCAGGACAAAAAGAGGAGCAGTGGCATGAATAATGAATTCAAGGGCCTGAAAGAAATTTACAAGGGATTGGTCGACAAGGAGGGAACCGAATTTTGAAAAATTTAGCATTACAGGTGAAGTTGCAAGCCATTCCGATGGCGTTGCAGGAAGCCAAACACTAGAACATGGAGATCATGGATATCACAATTGACTCCATATTAGCCATTAGTTTTATACGAGATCCATCCATATGTTGAGACAATTGTTTTTTTCTGGTTTGTAATATTAAGCGTATGCTATGGAACTTTGGAGGATACAGGATACAGAAAGTACCTAGGCAACAAGTAGATGAAGCGCATAAACTTGCTAACGGCCTGTCAAATTCATGGGTATATTCAATTTACAAAAATTTACTTGTTTGCCTAAATTTACCAAAATTTACCAAAACTTTCCAAAATTTACCAAAACTTAAAAATACAAAATAGTAATTTTGATATATTGACATAAATTTGTCAAAAATTACTAGAATTTACCAAAATTATCAAAAATTAACTTTATTCAACTGTTTTTTACAGATAAATTTGACACGCGCATGTATATTTCTTCTTGTTATGAATGGACTATTCTGACAAAAAACAAAAAAAACAAAAACCTTACCAGGTCTAGAAAAGCGAAAGAAGTTTTGCCCGGCCCATAAGCAAAGCCCACAAATTCGTGCCCTTCCGCACAAAACCCTAGCGATAACCCTAACAATTTGCCTCTCTCAATTTAACATTCAAGATTTCAGAGAGAAAGAACTGGAGGTACAACAATGGCGGCACCAACACCGATAGAGTCGGTACAATGTTTCGGCCGCAAGAAGACCGCGGTGGCAGTAACCTATTGCAAGCGCGGCCGTGGTCTGATCAAGATCAATGGAACCCCAATCGAGCTTGTCCAGCCGGAGATCCTCCGTTACAAGGCGTGCGAGCCGATCCTCCTCCTCGGTCGTCACCGCTTCGCCGATGTCGACATGAGGATCCGCGTCAAAGGCGGTGGTCACACCTCTCAGATCTACGCCATTCGTCAGAGCATTGCCAAAGCTCTCGTTGCTTACTACCAGAAGTACGTCGACGAGCAGTCTAAGAAGGAGATCAAGGATATTCTCGTCAGGTACGATCGAACTTTACTCGTCGCTGATCCAAGGCGATGCGAGCCCAAGAAGTTCGGTGGTCGTGGTGCTCGTGCCAGGTTTCAGAAGTCTTACCGTTGAGAACAGTCTTTTCGTTTTCTTAGGGTTTCGATTTTTGAAGATTTTCAATGTTTGCCTCAATTTTGGATTTCTGAATTCTGGTTTTGTTGACGAAATTGCATGTGCACGGTGTTTCCAATGGGAAATTTTGGTTGATCTTGCTAGGAATGTTTGTTATACTACCGTCTGCGTTAATGATTCTGCAGTTCTCATTGTTTTGCTCTATATTGGGAGTTTATTGCTAGGGTTTCTCACTGTAGTATGGTCAAGTTGTGAATTTTTCACTGTAACAACGTTTATCCTTGTCTAACCGTAAAAACACTCGAATCAAAGTCAAAATTTTAATAATAAAATATGGTCAAATTATTATTTTTTATTTTTTAAGTTTGGTAATTTTTAGTAAATTTTGTTAATTTTTGATAAGTTTAGTTAAAAGCTCGTAAATTTAGATAAATTGTATTTACCCATGAATCTGACAGGGCCTAACTTATTTATCACAAATTTTACTGTTTCAACTTTCATTACTTTACCAAACCTAAGCCTAAATATATGATTAACAAGTCTATGCTTAATTTGGAGTTGAGTTTCTAAAACTGTAAAAAGATTACAGAGGGAAGTATCTTTGTGCATGAGGCCATCAATGTCCACAGCCTGGAGCCCAAGAGTTGGGTTTCTTTGTTTCTGATTTTGCCCGTGTGATTTCAACACGGCCTCGACTTTTGTGGGATTATAAGGGTATAATTTGCACCTGGTTTGCATTGGGCATCCCAATTGAGTCTATACAGAAATGCATATTTCAACTTCCTTCATCTTTTATGCGAAGATTTCAAGTTCATGTGCTAATTTGCTCTGATAAGAATACGATTTGAGTCTTATGTGGAGTGTTGAACTTTGGGTGTGATCGATCAAATGTGCTAGATTTGTTCAGGCAGAATTTCATGGATAAGTTGGATGTATCAAGTATGAAATCATGGTTGTTAATATATATAATCATGGATGTATTAAGTATGAAACTGTGGTTAATAAATATAATCATGGATGCACTAAGGGTGTGTCAAATTTATAGGTACAAATGTACAAAACAATTGGGTTAAAGTTAAATTTTGGTATTACCATGTACCTCTCAAGATGCTCCCCCAACTACCCCAACCACCATAAGCCTCAATGTTTAAACCCCAACCACCATAAGCCTCAATTTTTAAAGCGCACGTCGGTGTTGGTGAGGACCGGAGAAATGTCGTCGCCAGCACCGGCTCTACCCGATCTGTCCTTGGCGTTGTCTGCTTCTCGGTTTTTAGCTTGGTTTGTCTGTTTTTAGCCCGTGTGCGTCGTTGGTAAGCAGAGAGATTGGGTTTGTCCTGAGAGCTCCGGACCAGGGGGTGTTGGCGGTCAGCAGGAGTCGACGCTTGCTGAAGGGCTCGTTGTTGGTGACCAGTTCCTCGTCTTTGGCTGTTTAAGCGGCGCATGCTGAAGGGCCCGTCGTTGGTGACCAGTTCCTCATCTTTGGCTGTTTGAGCGAGGTCTAGTTGCTCTTCCATCCAATCCTCGGTCGTTGGTGACCAGTTCCTCGTCTTTGGCTGTTTGAGCGAGGTCTAGTTGCCCTTCCATCCAATCCTCGGTCGGGTTTAGTTGTTGTGCTTCGAGGTTGTGCTTCCATCCAATCCTCGGTCGGGTGTGGCGCTCCGCTCAGGTCCTGGTTTCTTCTTGAAATCTCTTTTGTTATCATATTTGTTCAGTTTTAGTGGCCTGGGTTTGTTGGGCATTCTTTAATTTCTGGGTGTGCGGTAGTATTCTATAGTGTCTGGAAATGGGTTAGGTCTTGTTCTTCTCATAAGCGTCCGAGGTCTTGTTAGAAGGATTTTAGCTTAGATCTGTGTATCCTCTTGTGTTGTGTTACCGGGGTTGGGCTTGTGAGAGGTGGTGAGGAAAGTTTTTTGAGTGGTGCTTGGGTTGTGTGAGTAGCATATTTGTGCGTTTAGAGATTCCTGATTTGGGGAAGTTTAACGGGTGTGAAACTTGTTTACCACTGTGAACGGTTTCACTGATTTCAGTTCTTTGGGGGAGGGATTGGATGCAGGGGTGAAAGCACATGTTGCTTGAATGCCTCATCCGCGACATGCTATATTTAGAGCCAAAGAGCTAAAGGAGGAAGGAAACTCTTTCTTTCAGTGCAAAGATTATAGCAGGGCGGCTACAACATATGATCTTGCTTTCCAATATTTTAGTGCGGGGGAACCTCTCTGTGGTGATGATGCTGACCTTATGACAAGTTTGGCCTTATCTTTGTGTTTGAATTTAGCTGCATGTAGTTTGAAGCTAGGGGAATTTCAACAATCTATCACATTCTGTGATTGTGCATTAGACTTTGAGCTCGCAAATGTAAAGACATTATTTCGGCGTGCCTCAGCTCTGGCAAAGTTGAATCAGGCTAGTGAAGCTGTGAAAGATTTAGAAAGAGCATTGTCTTTTGACCCAGAAAACGGTGAAGTTCAAAAGGTGAATATGATTCAATCAAAGTTGGAACCGGTCTATCTCGGGGGCAAAGTGGGGATAGAGCTAGTAACATAAAGAATGGGTTAAAATTTAACCCTCTGGATCTTCAAGTGAAATTTTTTGTTAGAAATGGAGGTAATGACCCCAAGTCGTATGGAGGTTGAGCAACAATCTAGGGATGTCCAAGATTCAGCGTGCCAGCCAGGTTGTTCCACACAAGAGGTAGGGAGGAGGGAAGATAATAGTAAGATGGCATGTGACAAAATGTCGAATGCAAACTCTCCAAGAACGGGTGAAGTTAGCAAATGCTCAAGGGGTAACACAAACACCCCTTCTCAAAAACTTATGACATGCATGGAGGATAGGGCTAGTCCTAGCCCTACAGAATCTCCGGCGGACAGTTCTATTTCTGCTGATCAAGTGATGGACTCAAATTCTACTATCAATTTTTTCAACAAAAATGGTCAAAATATATCTTTAAATGATCTAGCCTACCAGAAGCTCCTCCGAGGAAGTTATATTGAGGTGTATGATCCTTCCAACATGAGCTACATGCAAGTCCGAGTGAATTCAACAATACTATATAGCCTACAATCACGAGAGAGTTTCAACGTTGCGATGTCGAACAAGGAGATGCACAAGACGAGAAGGTCCACCCCGGTGGCAATGGGTCAGCCCAAGAAGTTGTTGTACCCACCCAACGCACAACCCGTTTGAGTTTACGACACAAGAAGTTATCTCCAAAGCATTGTTGCAGGTGCGGAAATACCAAGCAATTGGGACGGAAAAAGTCATCCAGGTTAAGTGCAGACGAAGTGCAGGGAGGCTTAAGGACGATGTTACTACAAGTGACAGAAAGCGTCGACCGATTTGGCTTAGTTTTCAAGCATTCCAACCGTCAAGAAAGAGGAGGCTCAACGAAGACGGGACCGAATGTTGCCACCAATTGTTATATCCTTTAACTATAAATCAGGTTGTTCAACAGGATCACAGCTTAGCCAAAGGCACCAAAGAAGCAGAGTGGGGGTGTTATGGCTCCAGCCTGTAGTGATCAGCCTTTTTTCTTTTCTTTATTATGTTCTAATATGTTCTAATATGCTCTCATATATGTGTTGTATGTGTTGGAAAAAAAAGTTAAATTTTGATAATTTTTTATAATTTTTGGTAATTTTTATCAAATTTACCTTTATATATCAAAATTAATTTTTTTTTGTTTTTTTAACTTTGATAATTTTGGTAAAATTAGGTAAAATTGGTAAATTCAATTTACCTATGAATTTGATTGAGCCTAAGTATGGAACTTGTCGCAAAATCATACGGAATATAAAATAAAAACATAAAAAAATGGGTATTTTTCACAAATTGGAACCTTATAGTCTTGGTTAAAACTTTATGGTCAATTTGCTTCATAGGGCATCCCTTGGGGTAAATAGCCCAAAAATAAGTGGATCTACATTCCTTGTGTAATGCCACTGTGAAGACTTGAGCCTGTTTTCTGTTAGTGTTCACTATCATGACGACACTCAATTGTAGGGTTGAATGGCATTCTTGTCAAGTCTTCAGTCCAAATCTTCTGGTTTTCAAGTTTGGGTCTGGTCAGTTTAAACTCAGGACCAAAAACACAATTATTATAAAACTTAAATTTTAATCTGAAAAAGATATTCATCATAATCATATCGATCATAATATTATCACCTAAAAAGAATACTCTTTCCTAGTCTAATGATCACTTCCCATTAAAATGAAAGATACATATTTTAACATAGTTTCATATATGATATATTCATCCTAGTCCTTAATTTATATATATTGATGTACATGGTAATTGAATTTTAGCCAACTTTAAATATTATATCTGCAATCTAGATTGCACTTCCTAAGTAATTAGGCTAATTATTAGCCAACTTTAAATATTATATTATATATTTATGTTGCCTGCAAATTGTTTTGTACATATTATTATATCTTTTTTAAATTTTAATAATTCATTATTTTCTAAAATTTCCAACCATAAACAATCACACAATACTAAAAAAAATGTAGTTAATAACAAAGGGCAATAACATTAATCAATTATTAAAAATATCTCAATCAGTCCAAATTGGTTTGGGTTGGTCCAAACCAAATTCTAACCGGGTTGGACTAGGTTGGGACTAGTTGTTTCCCATCTGGTTTTTGGCTCAAACTTTTTGCTATTTCAGGTTCCGGTCCAGGTTTGATCTGGTTTTGACCCAATAAACACCCATTATCACAGCTTTCTCAAACAAAAATTTGCAGTTGAAAACAAAAAACAAATCTTGGGTAATAATAATACATGTATCATATTAAAATATGGCCTCGTACAGAACTGTTACACACTTACACTGAAGCATTTCCTGAGACAGCAAACTGAATTGCATGCACTACTGTTACTGTATGCAATGTTGTTGCCTTTCAACACTCACAAAAGGACTACAAAAATACAAGGGGTACAGTACAAATGGAGGAAAGAAAACCTCAGTCATTACTGTGGACTATAAGCAATAGAAAAGAGAAGAGAGACTAATGCTGTGATCTTATGACTAAAACTAAAACTTGGTATCCCCAAAACACAAATGCCAAGGGCAGAGTCATACAGCCTTTAAGTTGAAGAAACACCTCCAAGTCTAGCTCCTGTTGTCCTCTAATTTTATTCTGAAATCAAACAGCATCGGCCGGGTGGTTCATAGGTTGTTGGTTCTGCTTGAGGAATGCCTCGGTGTTTCTTGTGTATATCAAGAATGTATGTGCCTGGCCGGTAAAGATTGAATGTTGTATATCCTATTGAGTGAACAAGCGCCAACGATTGGCATGAGGTCATTCAGCTGCGGGATCTGGCTCCAGATTGGGGACAATTGCAGAAGACAACTCGATATGAGAAACACGTACGGCACCAATCAGCCTCTCTGGCAACTCATCTTCAGTGTTTGCCTGAATCATCATGCCAAATAGGTGTCAAAACAATCTAAAATTAAGGATTGGTAGCAACATCATGAGAAGTCAAGAGGTTTGCTTCACATAAAATCATGCGCGCCTTGTATATATCAAACCAACAAAATCGGGGACAACAGCAGGATCCACTTTTTTAAAGTTAAATTACCTGAACAAGGAAGGCCATATCAACCACTAAGGTTGTAATCACCCCAATTACAAGGCCCAAAACTCCATTGGCAACAGTTGAAGAGCCAATATCAACATCAACCTACAAAAAGTTTAGCCAGAATCATTGATGACCATATTATTGCGTGGAAAGCAAATATTTGAATTCACAATATCTTCAAATAATTGATTACTTCTAGATAGTCAGGCCCACGAATGTAGTTGCAGTCAACCGCTTTCCCCAATAAACAAGGAGTGCTTCCAACACTTTGGCGTACAATCCAAGAGCCCTGCACGCAAGAAAGCCCACTAAGACATACAGAATACGGGCATTATTCCAAGGAGAAAACAGCTGCAACAAAGTGCATGATGTAACATATATCGAATGGGATCCCGAAAGGAAGGCATGAAATTAGGTGGACTTGTGAGGATAAAAGTAAAATGACTACTGCAGAGCCCACATACATGTGACCAGGTACAGATTACCATGGAAGCACATTCAGCATCAGCAGACAGCCTTTACCATTAGTGAACAGTTCAAGAGTAGATCTTCAGTCAGAGTGCCCAGAAATTCAAAAGCTAAGTTTTGACAAACGTTAACAACCATATCATTGTTGAAGTCAGATCAGTAATAAACCGAATCTCAAATGACAAAGGTTAATTGTCTCATTCCTACACTAGTTAACTGTTATTCTTTTCTTTTTTTTTCTTTAGGGGGAAAGTAAGAAATAACACCCATCAGGTGCTTCTCACAAGGGCTGTTTCCTAGACTGTTGTTATATAATGGAGCTAAGATCCAAAGAAAGAATATGTGACCAAATAATCTGAGCAAGTGTGTGATGACTTTCATTCACAAATGACAAGATATGAGATGATAGCCAGTCTTCCCTCATACAAGATTCACGAATTCTCCTCAGGCTTAAGATGCTTACACCTACAGTAAACGCAATATCAATGACAAAACACACCCCTCCAGATGGATCTCACAAACTGATACTATAGTTTTCAACTATCTGAGGCACCTGTAGAGAGAAATACATCCTACTTTGAATTTTTGTCAAGAGCCTCTGCACACTGCCCACAATGGTGGTGCACATTATCATCCCTTGACGACACCATTAACAATTTAACACGGGTTATGTTACCAATAAGAGGAAGATAAGCTAGAAAGAATATTGACATCAGAATAACACTGCTAGCACTTAGTATATGCCTCTTACATGAAATATCCTAACAAAATAATCATATGAGAATGGAGGGGTGGGGCATGGTGCATATGTCGAACTTTCAGCTTCAAAGGCTAAGAGTATATTAGAAGGTGAAGAGCCAAAAGAAATTATATACTAGAGAAGCACGCATAAAATAAATAAATAAATAAAAGATACGGATTTAATCAATGAGCTCAACGATTTACTCGCACGTAGTTAACCAGAAAAATTAGTGTGGATGGATTCCACCACCAGCACCACCAAATATTGATCCCCACTGAATTAAGTCACATAGAGGTCAAGATATACAAAAACAACACAACTAATTTGTCATACAATTCAGGGTCTACATAGCTTCCAAGTCTTTTCCCATCTTTTTCCTTTTTCCTTTTTTGGGAGGGTCTCATAATGCCATTGCAACTTGTTTAGCAATGAGCATGTGTAATCTTGACCTTCCAACACCATGCTTAAGACAAGGTCAATATTGGGTGAATATATTATTCATGTTGGTCTACACAGTTACCAACAACAAATAAATAAGCACCTTAAACATTTCATAATGTGTTATCCTTCTTTGAGCTCTCCTGATTCTTGAAACTATACAGCAGGCAAATTAGGGACCACCTTAGTGAAGATCTAGACAATTACCTTCGGAACCGAAGGTATAAGCTTCAGCCGGCTATTACGGAACTCATCATCGCCGTCCACAAAACGTTGCAAAAGCGACCCAGGTGCTATTTTTGTTGTCACGAAATAGAAGACCATACTGTAGTGAGTTGAACCAGGTACCTGCAAAATAAGGCATTACTACTACTCCAGCTTCAAAATTAGTCAAATTTCATCAGAAGTCAGCTGCTGTATATAAGCAACTTACTTGAACATTTACAATGATGGAGAATAGTCCTTTCTCTGATGCAACCTACAAACATAAAGGACAATCATTAATGAATGATATAGAAGAGAAATGAAGTGTGTGAATCCGTAAAGATAAATGAGGAGTTAGGATAATACTAAAAAAAAGAGCTTGGATAGAAGGACAAAAATCATTTTAGCAAGTAAAAGTCACTAATCTAAAACACCCCCCCCCCCTTCTCCATAGGCCAAAACATGGGAACAATAATAATAAAAAAAAACTTTGCCTCCAATGTCCCTCGTATGCTGTATCTGACAATAGCTGACTTGTCTAAATGAGATTCCTTTTCACTTCAGTGAGAATATGGAGAATCATTGAACAAGCCAGGGAGAAAAGCAAAAGGCCAAGGAGAGTCAGAAGCGGAATGTTTAAGACAGCAAAGCAATAGCCAACCTAGAAAAGATACATAAAAGATTGAAAACATAGTGCCTGATAATAAATCCTACCGTTCTCACAATTACAAAAGCAATTATGTTTACCCTTGTGCATCTTGTTTCACCCTACTCATAGACTTGATGGTCTGTTCTTTAGAGAGGTAAAGTAGAGATGTAAGATTGGGTAAGTTTAGGTAAAAGTTTGAAAAGTTGAATGTTAAAAATAAGGTTAAAATGGACAAATTTAGGTTGGGTTGGGTAAGTGGAGTATTTAACCCTTTAAAGAACAGAGCCGAATCCACTATCAAGCAGGGCAGGGGGCAGAGAAGATTCTCACTTGGGCTGCACAGCCTTTACGCCTAGCGACATGGTCCATCCGTTTTGTATCCTTGAACCAATCAACTGCAACAAGATCCATTAAATGCTTCCCGCCTGGAACCTTTGACTTGTCACGTACATAGTTGTTACTGCGAACTTTGAAGTTGTTTCCATCAGATATTCTCCAGCAATTCCGAGCATTTTCATTGTCATCACGTCGTAAATTGCCAGAGAACATCGATAAATCAATTTGATGTGCGGGTTCTTCAATAACTTCATATCACATCCAAAAACTGAAGCTGTTAAACATATGTTTCATAATCCATATATCCAGAAACACCAGAAAAATGCTAATAAAGCAATGCCCACCAGTTTTCTTGACTTCATTCTCAGATGCGGAAGTATAAACCTGCAAGATTACAAAGAGATTCCAGTTAGATATCACCAACTAAAGGTTTATGGGATGAACTAGTAGTCTAATACTTACCTCTTGTTCGGGCTCAGCTATCTGAAAATCTTCATCCTCATCAGACTCTTCATCCATCATAACAGAGTTCCGATTTTGAACAATATTCTGTTCAGGAATAGATTCCTGAACCTTTTGACTCTTTCTTGCAGATATGGAGGCAGAACTCATATTGACCATTACCGGAATTCTGGGTGTAGCAATTCTTTCATCAGTTTGAGAAAAAAATTCACGCAACCCTGTCGAAACAGAAGGAAAATTGATGGTCATACACAAACGAGTCAAACAGCACCTTAGTAGAAGATTGTTATATGATGTTTAGTTTCAAATAGAGAAATAAATGCTGGAACTACACGTTGCATGTATGGTCTCTTCGAGTTAGTATAATTATTTATCAACAGAAGAACAAATGAGTTGTGAAAAGAATGTCAATTTATGCTCATATAGATTGCAGTAAGCCACTCAGAATCAAAGGCTCTTCAGCAAATAAATGCCTCCATTTTTATTTTTATTTTGTTTTTTGCACAATAATTGCCCCCACATTCAACTATTCAAGTAAACACATACAGGAAATGAATCCCGGGTGACACCCAAAACAACAGCATAAGATCAAAATGAAAGAAAACCCTAAAAAGGATGGCTGGACATTTAGACTAAACAGATTCAAGTATGTTAGAAAGAATTTAAAAACTAAAAAGCAAAAAGAGTCCAGCAGTCAAACTCAAATTTGGCTACAAAAGATCACCTGCAACGCAGTTCAACATTTGGAGGAGGCAGTGCTGCTGAAATGATGACAAGTAGCCCAACCCCCAGCCTTTTAGATCAATTTGCATAAGATGTTGCACCTGTGTCCTTGTCCTGCCATTTCGAGATTTTAAAGGAGAAATGTTGAACCCACCACCTGAAATGTAGTTATAAATGTGTCCCATAGTAAATATTTTCAAAAATAAGCATAACAGTAAAGCTTCCAAGCAACAGGCTTGCTCAAGCATGCAGTGTAGTGTAGCGTATAGTAAGCACAAGATCAATCAACAAAAGAAATGCGGCTATACTCTCAATATGGGCCCGCACAAATCCTGGTTGTGGACCACAATTTTCATGCTCCCTGGAGCGAAATAAGACAACTGCATAAAAACAAAGATATAGCATGAGAAAAAGAAAGAAACAGAGAAACATCTGGGACTACGTACAAACAATAACCCTTACCATAGCTGCCATCATCATTTCGTCGCCAGTAACGCACATAGCAAAGGTCACGAGGCCACACAACCCTAAAGAAACACAATAGAAAACAGAATCAATTGTCCTTACTATGGCAAACATCCAAAAGTTTACAAAGACAGAATGAACAAGGGTTGACAGCTTTGAACAATGCAAACAGAACACAATACCATAATTCTAAATTACTTCATGGAAAACATAAAAACGAGCATAAACTGGGCTTGACTGAAATCCAGACCAACATGAGCAATATGGATACAAAGCGATCTAGTTCAGGCAACATACATCTTCATCTCTACTAGTTTGATGGGGCATAAACAGGCTTACTGGCAGAAGAACATCAGTCAATTTCCATCATTTAACCCTAAGTTCCCCTTTCCCTCCCCCATGCCTATCCTCAAAAGGTATTACCAATAGATATGGCTTAATGTGGGCAATTACTTTACCAAGTTTTTGAAAATTTCCATCATTTAACACAATGCAGCTCATATATATTTTATAGTGATAACCTGAAATCAGCAGAATACCAGACCACAATGCAACCATTGGACAACAAATTGCTGTCTCTAAAATGAACTCTAGAAAATGAAAAGTTTGCACCCAAGTTAAAGGCTAGAAGAATAGCTGCAGCTCTTTGACAAGCTAAGCACATAATGCATCCTCTCTACATGCAAATCAGAAGTAATTCCAAGAACAAAAGCTGTTAACAAGAGATAAAATCTAAACTTGTTAAAACGTACTCTCTTCAGCCAAAGCCCACATGTATAGTTTAGATTCACGAAAAAGTAAAAGAGGGATCATAGGGGCATCGTTAGACTTCTTGCACTAACAGACTACAGTCACAACACCATAATTGCACAGCATGAAAAAAGAAATCTAATATATTATAATTGATTCTTGCAGCTGAAAACCAAAGCATCTAAGACAAGTGAGACAACAATAAAGAAGGAAAATATTACATTGGAAACCAATCAAGCTGGAGCCTGTGGTATATTATAGCAGTGTGTCCATCAACCTCCTCAACTAAGCTACCGTACTGGAAACTGCAATCCCATCTGCAATAATCATATAGAAACAGAACAGCACAAACATGAGAAACTAATTTGAAAGTTCACACATATATATACATATAATAATAGATCCATTCAACAGAATTTTACACACTTTAGTACATAGAATTACGTGCCCATAATAACATAACGAACATATCACATGCCCTTATACAAAATCCCTCAAACCACTTGAGTATCAAACGAGTTTAGTACGAAGAAAATTCAAAGAGACATTAAACTGGTGTTAGTATAAAAGAAAGCTGGATAAAGCACCAATCAAGACCAAGAGTGAGCAACACTACCTCAGCTGATTGAGAATTTGAGGTTCTCAAATACAGACAACTCTTATAGTCATGGATTTCTAAGCAGCATAATTCAGTAGTCCAAGAAAAAGAAAAAAAAAAAAGAACACTATTCTAGCCATCAGTTCCATAAAGCATGGAGCTTTTATATCAAAAAGAAGCTAAAAGCAGCAAAAAGCAGAAGATACAGAAAGATTAGCAGACACAGAGCAGAATAACTTGCAGCCTTTAGAATGGTTAAATTTTAAAAAGTTGCCCTATACTAGTGCAAAACAACTTCTCTAGATAAGGATGAGCAAGAGAGGTTAGATGCAAGATGAAAGTTTTCACTTATGACGCCTGCCATAGTGCATACGCTGCAAAAATCCCACAACACCAAAGAATGTAGAATGGACAAAACATAAGCTCTTGAATGAAATAAATGTAAAAGTGGCCTCACTACTCACTAGGCCTGAATTTAAAATTAAAGCAAACCAAACAAGTAATTAATCACTTCAACACATGAAAAACATGGGAATCGATCGAGCATTTGTTATGAAAAGCTCCACATAAAAAATATCCATTGTATTTTGCACAAGCTTGTATGCTAGCAAACCCAGATTTCTTATGCATTTTACCCTTTTTCTTTTCTTTTTTTTTGTTGGTGGTGGGGAGGGAGGGGGGCGGCGCTGTGACAGTTCATGCTGTTAATAAGATAAATCCACTAGCCTTGACAGCAGATGTGAAAATCTTCATTAAGTTTGAAAATCAACTGTTCAGATTGGTTACTCACTCAAACCGTGTCCCATCCATGCCCATTACAAGCTCAAATATTTCTTCACAACTAGCTTCAACAACTCCTACTGCCTTCATCGCGCGGCTACAACTCCTTGGCTGCAGACCAGGAATTTCATATGATACAGCAGTGACACAGAAATCAAAGACTAGGTGTCAAATTTTTTTAAAAAAAACAGGTTCAGCAAAAATCTAAAATCATCACAATGACGCAATGAATGACAGCAAAAAGTGACATACAAGGTAATCAACTTCAGAAAGCTCTTCGAAAATTCGAAGCCCTGCAAGTTTACAATTAGGTTAATATCAGGATATTCTTTAAATACACATCACATAGCCAAACAAGTTACAGCAAAGGTTAATTGTCATACCATTTTGACATTGAAGCAAACGCCAATGCTTGCGCGAAAATGCCAGATTGTTGGTACCTTGGGACAGGTCAGAGTCAATCTCGCGGGTCCAGTCAAATACTGCTTCTGGAGGTCCTGTGAGATTGACAAACTATACACAATTAAGCAAACTGATTACTAGTTACAGGGTAACTACAAGACATCTTAACAAACTAACCATTTCCAATTGTTGTTCTTCTCAATAAGCTAGGACCTTCCTCTTCATCTTCCTGAGCACTAAGCCTGCACAGTTCCAAAGAACAGAATTCTTAATGATGTCACTGCAATTCAGGTATAATAAAAGAAACAAAATGGGCTCTTTTGTCTTTTCTTTGAGAGTGATGGGCTCATATGGCCAGAAAGATTGGCAAATCAAGGAAATATCCCACAACTGCAGGAAAGAGGACTTAAGTGACAATTCTCAAGAGTCCACCAAACCTTATGTTAAATCAAACAATCCCCATATCTCAACTGTATATCTAACACCTAGAACCAAAACATATCTCCAACTATAGTAGGGGAATTCATCTACTTGAGCACATCATATACTTCATTTTTTCTATCCATATGCCACAATGTAAGGACTAACATCAGTAGGAAAAATGGAAGACATCATGAAGTCGTACAAGAATTAAATGTAAAAGTAGCCACTAGCCACTGAGGCAAAGTGACACATGTGGTCAGATGTAAATATTTCACGATTTGATCATGGCAACTGCAGGCAAAAGAAAAGATTTTTCAGTTTCTATTCAACATCCATCTATAGTGAAGTCCTTTCAGTTTATGGATGTATTAGGAAATCTTGGCTCCACAAAAGAAGAAAGCTTTTGTACAGACTGCAATACTGGACAAAATCGACAGCAACTGTGGGCTGTATGTCTGCAACAGACTCCTCCATAAATGTCATGTGTAAGTAAGAAGAGAAACTAGGAACCACGGGTTCTAGCATAGTGCAGCTGCAACCTTTATTTGGAATAGGCTACTGTGAAGAGATGAGCCTGGGGCTCTTTCCGCTCTTAGCATTCTTGATAGAATATTACCAAGTGAACTCTATTGTTCCCTGAAGGAACAGAGGTCAGTAAATACTTGAGCACAATACTTTGTTATATAATGGTGCTCGCAATAACAGAAAGCAGCCTAATCTGCCAGCAGTCAGAAGTTGAGTTGGTGCCGTGTAGAAACAAAGGTTTTTTTTTAAAAAAAAAAGAAAAGAAAAAGAGGTATATTGATTAATCAGAAAAATAGATACATGGTTATTCACAGAATCAACCTACAAAAGCTGTGAAAATACCAAAAAGAAGGCGATACACAGAATCAGTCATAACCCTAGAAGGCTATCCACAAACTCGACCAGATCTATAGTGGAATAGTTGGGTTCCACATTATCCCAGTATAGTCTTCATAAAGATACCTTGCACAAATTGAAGAGAAGTCTCAGTTCCCTTGAAGACTCTTTGATTCCTCTCTCACCAGATACTCCAAAAACATGAGGGACTGCCATGTCTTACTTCTTCCCTTTCATTACAAAATTAGCCCTCCCAAGCTAGAAGCTGGTTCCTGATTGAGTTTGGAACAAGACATGAAGTTCCTGGGCAGCTGAAGGCTAGACCCCGGTGCCTAGAACCAAGCGTCTTGCAAACTCACAGTGAGGCAGCAAATGATCTGGCAATTCACAATCCCTTCTACATAAAGGCTGAAGCACCTATTAGCCAAAAGCTTTCCCTCAGTAGCTAGTGGCTAGAACAAGATTTTTCACAAAAGGAGAATGTAGAGAAGGGAGATATTGTTCTTAGCTTCTCCAAATTCTCTTCCAGCAGGATCATTTGTTTCTTAGCTTTGCTTATATGACTACTATTCTACTCTATATTCTCATTTTGTCGCCATCATTTCAGTGGATTGATAAATCATTCCCCGTCATCAGAAAGAAGTAACTAGTGTTAAGACCCCATACTTTACCTTAGCTTAACTCCATTTTGATGACATCCATGAGCACCAATTAAGCACTTACTATACCAAGAGGGAGAGCTAATCTCATATGTCTATGATAACCCCAAAACATTGGGAAAGTGCATTTGGAAAAGGATTGCAAAAGGTTGCATAGTTGGAGCAAAGTGCTTGATTGTGGTACAAAGGTGTCTCTTTTGGATATTATCAACAAAGTTAGACAAGACAGCTTAAGGGCACATTCTTTTTTTTTTCTTTTTTTCTTTTTTTTTTTTTTTGGTGGTGGTGGTGTGGTTTTTGGGCGTGACAAAAATCTAGACAACGTTGAAACTTGAAAGGGCGCAGTCTCTGCTGCATTCAGTCCAGCAAGATTTGAAATTAAAGCTAATTGAATGGAAGATAGCAGTTCTGAACAGGTATACGGGAACATAAAGTACCAAGAAACGCGTAAGCGAATAGTTCTCAAGGCCAAAAAACAAGATTAAACAAAAATCAGGGATAAACAAAAAATAAAAGGCAATAAAAAAGCTACTTACTGACTAT
Organism: Portulaca oleracea; assembly: GCA_029582165.1. Classification (NCBI taxonomy): domain Eukaryota; kingdom Viridiplantae; phylum Streptophyta; class Magnoliopsida; order Caryophyllales; family Portulacaceae; genus Portulaca; species Portulaca oleracea. The sequence goes on from CM055877.1 coordinate 7,919,201, forward strand.
CATGATCTGATGACGATGCATTCCTCATGCTATCTGAACCCGCTTTATACTCAAAAGACACATACTTGTTAGCATTAGGAACTTGTGATTCTTGATGCTGCACATGGAATATTAGTCAGTTACATCTTAGCTTTAAAAGACCAAAGCAAGTGATAGGCTGGAAACTAATCACAACACGAGCATGACATTTGGCATGTGCCCAAATACAGAACTAGGGAGAGACAGAGCTACCTGGTCAATTACTTGCTCGATCTTCTCTTTCCAGATAAGTGCTTCCTGGATGTTCCATGCGGCCATCTTCATAAAAACACATTACCATATTAATCAAACAATATTTTTTTGGCCCCGGGGGGTGGGGTGTTGGATAGCAGGAAAACAAATGGAACACACAGGAGAAAATAGAGATATCAGATTTGCTTGAAATTTGCTACAATAGAATTCTTGCAATTATGAAGTTGGCACGCAACATGAATATAACAGAGCAGCCTTTAAACACACAAAGTTGCATTATAAAAAACCGTCACCTTGGTCACTTGAATGTCTACTGGCAGGAGAAAGATGGGAATTTGCATGGACATGGAAAAGAATGTCTTGGCCAAGTAGAACTTTGGGATACAGACTTAGAAAATATTACTGACTGGAACTAGCATGACATCTGACTTTAGGAATGTTATGTTCCCCAATCGGGATCCAATCACTGAATAGACAGTAGCTCATGTCATAAGACTCAATGGGTTAACTATCAGCATTCAGTTCACCACGCCATATTTGTGATAACATCAGATATTAGAAATATCGCACCTTGAACATGGTAAATAAAGAATGAATAATGCATAAAGAAATGACAGAACCTCTACTCAGCATGAGATTTATGAGGAGAGAAAATTCATGACAAACACAAGTTCGATAGCTAAAGTGAAAAGAAAAGAATACGCACCGTAATCCGGTGATACTTGTCCTTCTTGTTGTAAACAGACAAAACATAAACCATCTGCACCACCACATGAAAATAAATAAATAGTGATTTGTACATATTGGCAGAAGATTCAGTATAAAGAAATGAAAACACAGTGATGACAACAAAATATTGATAATGACAACGATTACAATTTTAGTAATTAAATAAGTATAAATAGTAGAGTCTCTAAAATTCTACCAGAAAAAACATAGTGAAATTCTCATATCAGAAGACAGAATAACAAGAGTAGGACATAAAGACTCTAGAGACTCCAAGAACATTAGAATTAAGTCAAACTCAGACATGAAAAAAGGAGATTTCTTTCATTCTTTTTATCTAGAATCCCAAATAACATAAAAATTTACCCCTGAGGTTATACCACTAATCATATCATTGTCCTCATTAAATCACAGCTAAGAAAAACTCAGGGAAAAGCCCAGATGGGTTCCACAGGATACCAAATGTTTGAACAGCATCACAGAACAGAAAGATTAACATTTCATCAGTGTCAGGGGTACATAATTTCATAAATCTTGATGGTATAGCATAATATGTTGTCCCTGACAAAACCCTAGTGTTCCAAGCAAAAAGCAGTATTCAAGCAAAAACCCAGTCATTTTAGCATAAAAGCATTGGACTTTATGAACTGAGATATCCGCAAAACAATACAAACACAGCAAGGCAGTGAAACGCGGAAGGCCACGTTGAATTGTCCTAGGTCTATTTCATACCTCTTTCAGAACTAAATTAGCCATTTTAATGATTTTCGCATAGCAATATGCCATCAAACAGCATCTGATGTATTGAAGATAAATTTCAAAAATGCCAAGACGAATTTGTATGTTACATAGCAAACCAAGCCACATTCTCTTTCAAACTCAGAAACATTCATCAAACATACCCCATTTTCAAGCAGAGTCTTAATCAGACATTCAAAATTTATTTATGAAACAGTTAATACCGCCATGCTGCATTTATCTATCTCTCAACATTCAGAATGAGGCACGTCAAGAATAAACAGATACAACCACAAAAATAACAGAAAACTCACATGTCCATGATGGGTCTTCAAGCCCCTGTCCTCCACTCTACAATTTCCATCAATAACAAGTGTCTTTACTGGTACCTATTTCAGCACAAGAAAAGTAAGTAAGTAAGTAAATAAATAAATAAATGATCCATAGCATGATGATGCCCAACTCCTTAAAAAAGGCATACAGGGAGTAAACAAGATTACATAATAGATGTGTCCTAGAAACAACAACAATGCTGCAAAGACAGGTGCCAGGGAAGCAATATGCTTTTTTATATGGAACAGAGGTATCTATGAAACTATGAAATTAGAGAAATATATACATGGTAATACACAGAAACAACCTACAAAAGCTGTGCAAGACCCAGAAGCCAGCTATTCACAGACTAGCCCCAACCAAAAAGACAGCCATCCGAAAAATCAGCCATACCAAAATGAAGGCTATCCACAAAATCAGCCACCACTAGAGTGGAACAACTAAGTTCTCCAGTGTCCCAAAAGTATAGAGTTCCGATAATCTGGTGAAAAATATGTCTAGCAACCTCAAAGCTCTATGAAAGTTCATTCAGCAGTAGAATAGAATTACATGCACAAATTTGTCCAGACTCATCTCACGGGCAAGTTGACCAATAACATAAGAAATCAAATTAAGATCGTGTATTGTAATTGTAATCCCCTCCATGTAACCCCATTAATCATATGATGTGGAAGAGATAAGTTAGGCGGTTATAATTCAATTTGCAGCTCATACTTTCCCATGTTTGCCACTAACTCGTGACCAAATGAAAGCATGTTCTCTGGAACAAGATTAAATATCCTGAAACAGTAGCTGAGCTTGGCATACAGCTTATCTTAGTTCTACACAATAAGAACTAAGTGACCAAACAAAAGTATGTTCACCCTAAAGGAATGAAGTTTATTGACAAACCCCTGCCCTTATCTAAATCCTACATAATATCATATTTTGCCTCACTAGTTTTGTCTTGTGCTCCAATTCACATTACGGTCATTTGTAGCAACACAATGAACAAAGAGGGGCTTCATTTTCCTACCATAGTTACCAGAAACGCTTCCCGAGTCATTCATTCCATAACATGGGTCGCTAATTTTTGGAAAAATTTAGTCTAGTTTTGACTCCAAAACGCTTGTTCTTGGAACGGGGATCGTAGGCATATGTAGCATTCCCGGTAACTATGTTTCCTACTCATTGAGGGGTCTATACACTCCCACTTAACATATGAATATATCAAGAACTAAATTGATTTCTACAAGAAATTCCCCTTTCCAGCACAACATTACTGTACAATCTTGGCCATTGCTGAGAAACATGGCACCGTCCAGGCTTTGATCAAACTACATTGAGCTAGATTTTCCACAATCCCCAATTCCTTCTTGTCCTAAGCAAAATATTTGTACCTCGTTGCATGCACTTCCACGCGCATTAATTTCTCACTTCAGTAACCACAAATTGAACCACATTCCACAAACAAATAGCAAAAAAACACTAAGCATAAATCGATTAATTAATTATCTACAGAAAATCAAACATAAAAGAGCAAAATTAAACCAAATGAACTGAACACTAAAACTTCACCTGATTATCTTGAGGTTTTCTCTTGTAATAAGCAAGAAGTCCAGGCTCAAGAACAAAATATCTCATATGAATAAAAGATCGACCAATCTTCCTCCTCCCAATCCTCACCATCCATCCTTCATACACTACTTTTGACGACGATGATGCTGTCATCACTACTTCCAACAACTTTTGCCCCAAAAACCACAACAAAAACCCTCCAACACCAAAATTAACTCAAATCTGAGTATCACTTGATCAATCTAGGTCACAAAATCAGAATCTCGAGAGCAAGAATCCATCCATCGGAATTTGACTACTTAGTCGAAGATGCTTCTGAAGAAATTCAGAATTCCGCATAAATTCGGCAACAAGATCTTCGATGAAACTGAAGTTTCGGCAGTGAATTCGATCTTGACAGCATCAAACTGAAGCAGAAGCTTCAACAAAGTTTGAATTCGGAGAGAGAGAGAGAGTTAAGCAGAGCGAGAGAGAGGGAAGCACGAGAGAAGGAGAGAGAGAGGATGGGCACGCAAGATCTAAAATTTTCCAGGAATTTTCACTGCTTAAAAATATTTAGCTACTGAAAAATATAATAACCGGAGAAAAAAAGGGGAAAATAGTGAATTCTAAGGATAAGGTAAAGTGGGTAAAGTTTTGTTCCACCTGAAAACGGTTGTAAGATTAAGAAAAAATTGGGGTTTAGACATAGATTTTTTTTGTCCAAATTCTTATAATAGCTAAATTGATCAAATATTCGGACATAATATTTCTCTTTTTTTCTTATGTTCAAATTCGATTGTGACTCGAATTTAGCTCTGCTTAAATTGTCTGACCCGAATAAAAAAAAGATATGGACATCAATTTTTCGTCCAAATCTTGATATTGACCGAATTTGACGAACAAAATTTACCTAGACCCAAATTTTTATGGTCCTTTCTGACCCGAATAAAAAAATGGATATAGACATAAATTTCTCATCCAAATTTTAACATTAACTTAATTTGATCGATTCAAATTTATCCGAACCTAATTTTTTTTGTCAATGCTAGAATCAGAATCTTTTTCTTATTTTAAAAAAAATTAAAAAATTGAGTGGGATTTTCATTTTCCAGTAGTAAGCTTCGAAAAGAGCTTTTTGTCTTTAGGTATTTTGTTTCTTTCTACTTTTTTGGGTTTTTTAATTACATATAGATTTCTCTTATCTTTTTGGATACAGTGAGATGATAAAATAATAATTATGAAATTAAATAAATGTAATAGTACGAGGCAGGCAATGGTGGTCAAATGGTTTCCCATAATTCAAGAAAAAAAGGGGTACTATTCAAAATATGGGCATATACCCAAAATTGCAAAGAGGAATGGGAAAGAAAAGAATAATTTCACATTATGGTGTAAGGTTTTTATCTTTTTCTTTTCCTCTTTTTATGCAAGATGATTCATACAGCATAAAAAAATGAAGATAGCAATGTTTAACTATCATTTATTAAAAAGGGAAATTGGAAAAAAAATAATTCATATTTGGGATATTGAAAAAAAAAAACAATTTATATTTGGGACTTTATTATGAATTAACTAAATTTTAACCCCTATTTTTTTAATACTCATCACTTAGGCTCATTCAAAAAATGACATAATGATGACAATATTATACGTGAATTTTTTACAACTCAAAAAAAATTAAAAATATACTCTTTTTTTATTAAAGTAGATCATTTTTTTTTTTTGCTTTTAAATTAGGTCATCTTGATCATTCACACTTTTATGTATTTTTGGTCATCCTCTAAGGTCAATCACCCTAAGATAAGGTTCAAACTTATTGGAACGTGGCAAGAATTTCACTTGAACAATATATTACTAATATAATTTGATCCAACAAATTAAGTTAAGTATGCTTGAACGCAAACTATCTTGACTGTTGTTGTACCTAAGTACCTAACTAAATACTATGCAGGATCATTGCTTAGACAATAGATATTTGACATGTCTCCTTTAATAAAAGGGAAAAAAATAAGAGAGAAAGAGAGAATGAAATATATTAGGATTATTGGAATTAAATAATCTAACCTTTAAGTCAATTTGGATATGATGAACTAACTTTTGGAATTTGGACTCGATAAACTACATTTAACACCTTATTAAATTGAATGAATTTTCACTGATTTCAACTCGTTTAAAGAGTGACTTGACCAAGGTAATTGCTTACATAAACTAGTTAAAAGGTGAAGTAAGAAAATAACAACTTGATCGCCACCACAAGTCACTTTTCCGACGGGTTGAAATCAGTGAAAGTTCATCCAATTTAATAGGATGTTAAATATGGTTCGTCAATTCCAAATTCCAAAAGTCAGTTTGTCGTATCCAAATGGCTCCAAAGGTCGGTTTGTTTAATTCTAATAACCCTATATTATTATAGGGTCTATTTGGTTAAATTAGAGAGGAATGGAATGGAATGAAATGAAACTTAATACATAGAGGAATGAAATGAAACTTGATTTTTTGACATCATGTGTTTGGTTGATTAAAGAATGAAATCAATATCATTAATGTTATTGTTTGATCTAAATATAGAATGAAGTTAAATAATAATATTATTATTATTGTCAAATAATTTTAAATTTTAAAATTTAAATTTTTTAACTTTCAATTTTTAAATTTTAATTTTTCATCTTTATTATTATTTTTACTTTTATTTTATTATTTTTATTTTCAATTTAATTTTATTTTTATTTTTATTTTTTTATGGAAAATGGTTTCAAAGGTGGAGTAAAGGAAAATATGAAAATAAAATTATTGGTATAAGTTATTTTTATTTTGAAGATAAATATTGATATTTTAAGGAATGAGATGTGAAATCTCAAAAAAAGGAGAGGTATCGAGTCCCCTTCAAATGGGGGGAATTTGATTCCTATGAATATGAAATATCATTCGTTAAATTTTCAATCAAACACAAAATAAAGGAACTTGATATCTTTAGGTATGAAGTTTCATTTCGCAACCTCCAATCAAACACACTACACACCCATATTCTCCATTTCTTTTCATATTTACTATATAAGGCCCTGTTCTTTTATGTGGCTGGTAGGTTGCGGTGCCACACCGCATCGCAACTTTCCATACTCCACCACAACCTGCGTTACCCACCACAATCTACCACAACCCATCACAATCTACTTTTTCTAATTTAATTTATTTTTTTATTAAAAGTTAAACTTTCCATATTTCACCATAACCCACCAACAACTTTCCCAAACTCACCACAACTTTTCCCAACCCACAACAATCCACCATATTTCCTCCACATCACATCGCACCGCAATGCACTGCAATTAGTCGTATAAAAGAACGGTGCTAAGTTTAAGTATAATCATCTTGAGTAATTGTTCTCTGAAACTTTTTACAATGTATACTATTGTTTATATGTTTATATTGTTAATTTCATTTAAGGCACTGTTCTTTTGTGCGTTAACGCAACTAGGGGTGTTCATATTCCGGTCCGGACCGGTTAACCCAAAAAACTCGGACCGGATGGTAACCGGTCTGGTCTTCGGTCCAAGTATTTTTAGTTTTCGGGTTTCGGTCCGGGTCGGTCTAAACCCGGAAAAACCCAAACCCGGACCGGAAACCCAATTATGATAAAATTTAAATTTTTATACCATAAAATCATATTATTATAGCCTAGAAAGATTATTCTATTTCCTAAATTTAATGATCCTTTGAGTCCTAAATTGATATAATATTCACGTAAATGGAAAACAATGATTAAATTTTAGTAAACTTTAATATAATGTATCTTTTTCAATTTATCATTGTCAACTTTTAATATTATATATCATAAATTGGGTCTATTTACAATATCAAAAAACATGTTCTTCCTAACAATAGACATACATAATTATTTAATTTGTCTATTTACAAATTTTATCAGAAAAATTTCAATAAGATCTCAATCGGTCCAAACCGGTCTGGGTTGGTCCGGACCAAATGCTCATCGGGTTGGTCTGGGTTGGGACCGGTTGTTTTCGGTCCGGTCTTTGGTCCAACTATTTTGCTATTTCGGGTTTCAGTCTGGTCCAGTTCGGTCCGGTCTGGTCCGGGTTTGACCCAATGAACACCCCTAAACGCAACTAACCGCAACTCACCATAAATTACTATTACCTTTTTACTATTTCCACTGCAAGTTATCACAATCTACCGCAAATTAACCGTATAAAAGACCGGTGCCTTAGAAAGACGTTTTATTTTTATTGGATTTAAAATTGTTCACTGGTATGCAACTTTCTTGGCCACATAATTTAGCACAACTTATTCTTGTTGGATAGAACTAGTTTCATTTGTCCAGTCGATCCTTTTTCATTTACTCCAAATTTATTTTCAACACCAATGATGTAGGATGATTTATTAGTAAACACTATGTGGGCTTGTAGCGCTTACAAAATTTTGTTCGATTTGAATGTTCGAATTTATCCGATCTAGAAAAAACCGGGTTTAGTCATAGACTTTTTGTTTGAATTTCGACATTGACCGAATATTCGGAAACAAATATTTCTCAATTTTCTATTGTCCGCATCCGATTTTGACCTGAATTTAGTTCCGTCCAAATTGTCCAATTAGAAAAAAAAAACGGGTCCAAACATTAATTTTTCATCTAAATTTTGATATTTACCAACTCTAAATTTGACCTAAACCTAAACTTTTGTCAGCACCGCTTGTATGCTTATAAACTTTTCGTTCGCATATTTCCGCAATCAATAACCGGATGATGAAGGAAAAATTAGATGTATTCTCATACAAAGAGGCCCAAAGTATTGTAATTCCTCTGTTCTATATTAATTGTCGTCTTCAAAAATTGTGCAGTTCAATTTTAAAAATTTTGACCATAAATTATTCAATATATACTATAAGTTGCTATATAAAATTACAAACATTAGATTCATAGCGAAAAATAATATTGTTATTATTATTAGGAAAATTGGAATCTAATAAACCAAACTTTTGGTCCATTTTGATCTAACAAACCAAACTTACCTTTTTGCTAATGGCATACCATACTTAACATTATATTTTTTTGATTGAAACTCCACCACTTTCCGGTCACCAAAAAAATGACGTGAAATTTTTTTATGCTGAGGTAGACTGTTTTATAGCCAAAAAATAAAAGAAAAATGTTGATAGCTTGTGTTTTATGACTTGGCAGCCCTCTCCCAATCTGACTCAGGTTCAATCAAAAAGATATAATCTTAATTTGGTATGCCATTAGCAAAAATGTAAGTTTAGTTTGTTAGATCAAAATGGACCAAAAGTTTGGTTTATTAGATTCTAATTTTCCTTATTAATAACATATTATGTAATAAATTATCAATCAAAGAGCAACATTGGAGACCGTGAAAGTCAAAATTATGACAATATGGAACGGAGGGAGTACAATATTAATTGTCATCTTTGAAAATTAATCAAAGAATATGAAACAGAGGGAGTACTCTCTTATTTCTTATTACTCGAAGATAACCAATGTTACATGCTCTCTCCATTCCATATTAATTGTCGTCTTTGAAAATCGTACAGTCAAATTTCAAAAATTTTGACCATAAATTTTTCAATATATACAATGAGTTGGTATATAAAATTATCATCATTAGATTCGTAACGAAAAATATTATCATAAAAATATAATATTACAAATTTACAATTGTTAATAACATATTATATAAAAAATTATCAATTACAGAGTGACTTTAGTGATCCCATAAAATTCAAACTTATTACAATTAATATGGAACGGAGCGATTCTTTCTTCTTTCACTTTCCTTCCAAATGGAACTACAACTGTGGAACATACCCTTCCTTTCTCATCTCCATTGTCAGACTCCAAAGCACAGCATATATACATTCCACTTCCCGATGCGATCGATCACCAGCAGTAAACACATGAATTTCATTATCCACATCAATCCAACTACGCCCGGGGCTCAAGAATGTCCTTTATTCTCGCCCTATGTTTGCTGCCTTCGCTCGATTTCCCAGATTCCTCATACAAGTTTGCTAGAAGTACCCGGTAACCAATGCTGCACGAATCGAGCTCGAAAATGTGATTTCCTATAGTTTCTGCTAGGTTTTCGTCACCGTGATTTCTACAAGATCCCAGCAAAGATCCCCAGACGCGATCGTCTGGGGGATAAGGCATTGTCATGATTAGTTCATATGCTTGTTCTAAGTACCCGGCTCGCCCTAAGAGATCAACCAAGCAAGTATACTGCTCAAGCTTGGGTTTCAGCATGTGTTCTTCTGACATGCTTCTGAAATACTCGAGTCCCTCTGCGACTCGTCCTGTGTGGCTACATGCAGAAAGAATGGCAGTAAATGTCTGATGGTCGGGTTTCATACCTGTTTGTTTCATCCCCTTGAATAATCTGAAAACTTCGTCGATGTGGCCGTGTTGGCCCGAAGCTAGCATTATCGAGTTCCAGGATACTTCGTCTTTGTTCTGCATTCCATGGAAGACTCTCTGCGCACTTCCCAAGTCGCCACATTTTGAATAAGCGACGAGAAGAGAGTTGTTCACGAGGATGTTTGTGTCAAATCCATGAGGTATTACATAGCTGTGGATTTCTTTACACTGTAAATTTGTGAACACACGGGCACAAATCGAAAGGAGACATGCAATAAGAACCGCATTAGGTTTGATTTGATGATGATGATACATTTCGTAAAATGCTTTCGCAGCATCGTCCCAGCATTCATTCTGAACATATCCGGATATGAGACTGGTCCATGTGACATCATCCTTTACTGACAGTCTCAGAAACGCATTTTGAGCAGACACCACATCCTTGCATTTTGAATACATGTCGATTAAGGCGGTACCGATAAATGTATCATGGTTAAACCCTAATTTTACTGCCATCCCATGAATCGCCTTGCCCTCGGGGTTAAGCACCAAGGATGAACAAGCTCGTAATGCAGCCAACAAAGTCACTGAATCTAGAAAGCCGTGTATGAATCCAGCAATGTACAGATCAAGTGCTTTTCTTGGAAACCCACTTCGAGCACAGTTGGAGATTACTGTACCCCACATCACCAAGTTACGATTATGAAACTTGTCAAATAACTTCAAGGCACTTTCGGGATTGTCACAGTTGAAGTACATGTCTATCAGTGATGTTCCAACTCTAACATCCCTGTCTAGACCAAGTTTGATACTAAGAGCATGGATTTGCTCCCCAACAGTTAAATTTGAGGATTCTGAGCAAAAGACTAGAAGAGCCACCATTGTTGAAGTATCAAGCTCAATACCCGACATCATCATCTTAATGAAACACTCTAGTGCCTCCAAGACATAGCCATTATCCAAATATCCTGAAATCATAACATTCCATAGCACGGTATTTTCTCTTGCATCCTCAGGAATGATCTCAATGAGCTGCTCAGCAAATCCTACATAACCACATTTCATGTACATGTCAAGCAAGCCATTCAATACAAATGCATCAATGTCCAACCCATTTTTAATCACAAAAGCGTGTATTTCTTGCCCATAAATTACAGACTTAACTGAAGCACATGATGAAAGAGCTGAAATGCAAGCTACTCTGTTCGGATGAGATTCCCATGACATGCATCGAAACCATTCTAATGAGCTTGTATACAGCCTTGATTGATGAAACCCCGATATCATACTGCTCCACGAAACCGAATCCCTCACTTCCATTGCCTCAAACATCCTTATTGCATCATCAATCGACCCAACTTTCCACAAGGCACTCAAAAGCGAATTCGCCACGTAGACGTCCTTGATGACCCCTAATTTCAACAAATGCCCGTGAATCTGACAGCATAACTTCAAATCACAAAGACCACCTACTGCCTTAACTAAAGCAGGGTATGAAAGAAAGTCGCCCGTAACCAAACCCTTATTTAGCAAGTCAATATAAAGTTTGACAGCATCACCATGAAATCCCTTTGAGGTGAGCTCTTTGATCTGCTTCTCAATTGCAGATTCATTACTTAACGCCTTGAGAGGTGTGAATTCGCATCCACCAGTCAACTCTTTAGAAGAGCTATACTCAGCTTGAGCTAAAGCAGTACATCTCTGAAGCTTGACGTTCGTAGAAACCAAAGTATGCCGAATGTTACAGTAGCGAGTAGGTACCCTATGTTGTTCAAATTTGACATACTGAGAGATGCCATAATGATGAAACTGAGGGTTGAGCAGATTAGAAAGGGATGCAACCACCATGGTTTAAATTCTGAAGTCTTCTACACTGGCAGATTATTTGTGCTGCATCCATGCTAATCACATGATTTTGAACGATTAAACTGCAAGTCAGGCAAATCATCGAGGTCCGATTAGTTCAACTGAAAAATTATCGTTAAGAACACTGGAATCATGTATTGAAAGTAAAAAAGCTTATTAAGCAGCTTCGGAGAACCACAATAAAGCCAAACAGGAAGAGAAGCATGTAAAGAAGAGATTTGAACAAACACAAAATTTCTCTACAAAATGTAAATTTGAGAATTGTACTTGAAAACCCCACAAAAGTTACTTCATGACATGACTGTGGGTCTGTGAAATCTCCATATGAAATTAGAAATGCTATGCATTCAAGTGTGTGAAATGGGTATGTGGCATCGTGTATAAGTGGTGGTGCTGGTTGTGGTTTGAGCATAGTTACCAGAAACACTTCCCGGGCACAAGTTTAGTCCAGTTTTGACTTTGGAACACTTGTTCCTGGAATGCGGGTTGCAAGTGTATGTAGCATTCCCGGTAACTACGGGTTTGAGTCGCAGACAGCAACTCGAGGCACTGGAGATAAGGTGAAGGAGAAAGAATGAGATGGTAAAACCGTAAAAGTAGATAGGACAGCTACATTCACAATTTCACATAGATCGGGTTGGTGCAGATGACTGTGGATTGGGTTTCGTATTTCTTTACATTCACAGGAAAGCACATCATCTGTAAGGATCCCCCTTATTATCATTCACAGGAAAAGTTACATTGTCATAGTCTCCAGTGAACCGCACATGAGGAAATAAGTTACAGTAGTATGATTTACGAGTTGATCAGATATTCTGTTTCACAAATTGTTCACGATGCGAAGAGAATTCCTTTGGTGGTTGTGAGATGAATGCCAACTTCAAAAGTAAACAAAGATGAGTTATATTTAATTTCTTCTTTGTTTAAACAACCTTCTGATAACCTCAGTACCTCACTAACACCCAAGTTTACCAAATTCCATTCCAAACCTCCCATATTCAATATTATCTCATAGTTACCGGAAGTGCTACATATGCCTGTGACCCGCGTTCCGAAGTCAAAGCTAGACTAAATTTGTGTAAAAATTAGCGACCCGGGAAACGTTTTTGGTAACTGTGATTCATCTTCCCTAGTTCATCAAATTCAATTCCCATTTCCACAGCAACATTCTGCAATAAAGCACAATTCAATTCCCAGCTCCCAAATTACATACCCATACAACCCTCAAATTTGTCTAACAGTTGACCCTAAATTTCAATTTATTCTTTGTTGTTACTTATTACATACAACCCTCAAATTTTTTGAACTTCGCAGTAAATTTGCAGAAGACATTAACTTTTTCCATAGGTCTCTAAGAACTTCATATGAGGACTTCTCGGAAAGCCAAAGATAAGTCCTACAACTCTCCAGTTAAGAAGTAAGGTCAAAAATAAATATAAAAGCTTGAAAATGACCAAAGCAGAGGGTTGGTTCTGCAGACCTTAACTTTGGGAATGAAATTTCAAGGACTCATAACTTAAGATGTAGACCTCAAACACTTGTGGGCGAGTAGTCTATGGCAAGCTTGAATCATATACTACAACTTTTATGTAGATTACAGAGTCAGAAAAGATCGGGAAGGCACAGGAAAGTGGCTCTGAAAAAGGTTCGACAGAATAAAATTCTGGTTTGACATGGTCGGGAGCCTTACTTTGACGGGTCACAACTTTTCACCCCGTCATCCGATGAATGCATAAGACCCCATTCCGGAAATCTTGCGAAGCATACTATAACTTTTATGTTGAATACTTAGGCTAATAAGACCTCCTTGATACCTAAAAATATCTCTAAACCTACTGCCCCCAAAATCATAGACAACAGAACCCCCATATTCAATTCGTCGTAACTTGAGTTATACACATTGAAATCCCGAAATTCAAAAACCGGGTTAAAACTATAACTTAAGGCTATCATCCGCAACAAGATTTTGAGCAAGGGAAGCTCTAATTGACCTGGAAAAATTCAGATTACTCACTTGACTCCTAGTGGTTAGTTAAGGCCTTTTTCTTGGTGTTTTAGTGTCATTAATCCCTCTATACCTTTCATATATAACTTCCATGGCCATTATACTATCAGTTCAGCAGCCACTTCACTAATTAATCACCATTTTGGATGCTAAAAATGACATGCACACACCATATAATCATAATCAGATCCATCCAACCATGATTCCCACTCGATTCCTCATATTTATACCCAATTCTCATCATTTATGTCAATTAAACACCATTTTAATCACATGCAATGCAACCATATCTAACAATAATCCTTTCATATTCAAGAGGATTTGGCATCAAAACAACATACTTTCATCATCCGAGAGCAACCTAACTTGATATTATACATTTATACACCAAGTTCTCTACTTTCATTCAGGCATAACATCAAACACTTAGCATGCATAGCTTATAAACACAAACCAACCCAAAACCAATAGGTAATTCAAAATGTACTCATTCTAAATACTTAAATTTGATAAAAAAAACAATTAAATTTGTAGATTAAACAATGAAATTCAGATTTAAATTAAAGAGGTTGGGGTTTAAACCTTCAATGGTGAAGAGGAAGAATACAAGAACAAGAGAAATGGAGGGGGAGAGGCTACAACGGCGGCCTCCTGGGCGGCGACCGGCAATCATACGGTGGCCGGGTGGCTGTCCGCCGGTGGGTGTGGCCTCGGTGGTGGTCGGCAAACACTGGGCGAGCAAGATCGCGGCAGAGTGGGGATTGAGTAGACGGCGGTGGAAGGTGGCCCTGAGTCGCGATGGTTTCCGGCGTCGGCCGGCGACTTGGGCTGCCGGTGGAGGGAAGACACAGCCTGGCGAATAGGAAGAGGAAGGCAGAGGGAGAAAGGGGTGGATGAAGAAGACAACACAACGCAGTGGGAGCTATTTGAGTGTGAAAAAAAAATATGTTATTTAAAACATTAGGGGAAATTTTATTTGAGTAAATTACATTTACCCTATCTAAAATTTGTGGTAATAATTTTTACATACCTGATATTTGTAAAATAATTTTTACCTTACATTTGTGAAATAATTTTTACTTGTGTTCATATATTTGAACATCATAAGATATTTTATATTTAATTTTTGTTGGATTTTCCGGCGAACATTAAAAAGATAAATATGAATTGACTCTTTTACCCTTGATATTAATTCATTTTCATTGTAAGATACTTCTTCTAATATAATTGATTTTTTACCCTTGATATTTTATAAGATATTATATAATTGAGTTTTCATTTTCAGAATGGGAATGGATTGAGTTTTCGAAGAAATAAAGTAGATAAAAAAATCAGGGTTTAAATGCCATACAAATTAATATTAAGGGTAAAAACGTCAATTCATATTTAATTGAAAGTCATATGAATTAATATCAATGGTAAAAAGGTCAATTCATATTTATCTTTTTAATGTTCACCGGAAAAATCCAACAAAAATCAATTATAAAATATCCTAGGAGGTTTAAATATATGAACACTTAATGTCACGTAAGGTAAAAATTATTTCACAAATGTCGGGTGTGTAAAAGTTATTACCACAAATGTCAGGTAGAGTAAATGTAATTTACTCAACTTTGTCTAGTGTTGTCCAATTAAAGAAAAAAAACACGAGTAACTCTTCCCTCCTCAATAAAATGATTTATCTGCTAAAACCCAACAATACTAATCTAAAGTTTCGGGATAATATTTATAAAATTATAATAATAATAAAGAATGAGACTTGAAATAAAATAGGAAGGTGAAATAAATTGAAAATTAAATAAATTAAAGAGTGAAAAGGTATGATAATAATAATTTTAATATTACTATTGGTAATACCGATGAATCGGTCGATTTGGTAAAATTTGGTCAGGTAAATATTCTGAGACTAATTTGAGTAGCTAAATTTTCACTTAACTAATTTATATATAAAACATACTAGGTTGATGTAAGACGGTTGTTGCTCTGCTCGAGTCCTGCAAAAACACAAACGGTTAACTTAAAATGAAATACGCGATTTAGTTAATTAAACTCATCAATTAGCTTAATTATATTAGGTTAGGGTCGGGTTATTACAAGGCGGGCCTAGATGGCGCAAAGAGCACCAGAATAGGGTATTTCTGGGTTGATTTTGGGTGGTTTTGGGACTGAGTTAGGGCGGTTTTAGGTGACTCAAGCTAGTGCTAGTGGTCACAAGCGGTGTCGAGAGATGGCTGCAGGTCTGGAGATGGGCAGTAAAGGTTGTCATTCAGCATGACTGGCTATATACATGTTCTAATTTGACGCTAACTAGGGGTGAATGAGGGCGGTGTTCTAAACAATAGTTGTCGATATTGTCAATCATGGATGTAATGAAGATTAATCCATGACTAATGGCATTGACAACCATTATTTAGTGCATACTCAGAACGACAACTAAATTTGACAATGGCTTCATTGCTCTCTCCTCTATATACGCATCCTACATCACCAATATATCCGCATCCAATTTCCTCAACACACCCACCACTGCTCTCTTAAACCCTAACAATCTCATCTCTCCTCCATTGTCATTCTGACCCCTAAAACTCTCGCCCAAACTTCACGCATCTTAGTTTCGCTCTTTTCATCAAACCTTTAACTCCTCCCCAGCAAAACCTCACTATCCGACAAAATTTATCGGCACCCTCAACCTCGATTTTGCGAATTTATGCTAACAATCGAATCCGCTAACAATCGAATCCCTCATTAACACTTTTCAGATATAGGGGAAACTATTTGAGAAACCCTTTAGGGCATGAAGAGAGAGAAAGGGAGAAGGTCTTCACAATTTTTAACTCCACGCATCTTAGCGCGCCGTTCTTTTCTTCAAAATTTCTACTCCTCCCCAACAGAACCTCATTATCCGACAAATTTATCGACACACTCAACCTCATTTCGCGAATTTCTGCTAACAATCGAATCCCCCATTTGACACGTTTCGGATGCAAGGGAAACTATTTGAGAATCCCATTTGGGCATGAAGAGAGAAAAAGGGAGAGAGTCTTCATAATTTTTACAAATTGGAAGCTCAAACTCTGTATTTCCAAATTGGAACCTCAATTATCCAGTTGTAGGAACGTTGTTAAGTGCCTAACAAAACTCTCTCAGTGGGACGATCATGATGAAGTTGGACCACATGCCATAAATCTGTAATCACCTGATCAATGGCTAGAAGCGTAAGGGTGTTTAAGGGTATCCGCAACCTATTATTTCAATGGCAAAGTACTATGGAATATTTAGGTTTGGTTCTTCAAAGGTGTAGGATTAAATTAGGTTAGGTAAGGAAAGTTAGATAAGTAAAATAATGAAGATATATAAATATCACATCAATTATTTCTTTTTTATTTTAACATAAATTTTGTGAGTGAAATAAAAAATTAAATATATACAATCCTTTTTTTAGGATGGTAAGGTAAGATATCGTTAAACCTAACTTATCAATCTAAAAGCAAAACCTTAATGAATCATTTTGCTTTAATTCATTACAATTTTAAATTAGAAATAGAATATATTTTCAACTATCCAAATTATGGGTATATCAACATATAAAATTAAAAAGAAAATAAATTATTGAATTATAGTTCCATATTTGCAAAAAATATACAAAAATTTCTTATCATCATGATATAGGCCCTGTTCTTTTTTAAAGGACGATTGCACTGTGGTTGGTTGCGGTGGTTGGTTGCGGTAAGGTAGAATGGAAGGTGAGTTGATATATTTTAATTTAAAAATAATGGTAGGTGAAAATAAAGTGAAAATTTTAATTTTTTATTTGAAAAGCTTTCACTTTTAATAGAAAGAGAAATGAAAAATTATGGTAAATTGTAATGAAAAATGGACCCACCATAAAATGTAGCAAACACATGTCCCCTAATCCTTCAAAAATTTCTCAAGATATAGTTACACCATCCACAAGGCTTGTCCACGTCAAACAACAGAGAACAGGAAGCAATTCACAACCAGGAACAAATTCACAATTTTCATCATTCATAATAACAATTATAACCACATGCCCAAGACATCAAAAACAATTGCACATTCTTGCCATCAATGCAAGAAGTTCAACAATATATACATCATAACAAAACATGCCCTAGACATTAGAAACAGTTACACATTCATACAACTCAACGAACTTCATTCCCATGTGCATCCAAAGATTTTTGATGTATAATACTCCCTCCGTTCCATATTAATTGACACTTAAACTAATTTTTTTGTTTCAAAATAATTGTCACTTGCAATTTCCCAATAACTAATTTAATTATTTAACTTTAATAATTATATTAACTTTTACTTTTTTCAATGAATAAAAAACTACTCCTACCCACATTTTCTCACTACCTACACCACCTTAGAAAATAGTGTTATTAAATTATATGAGTAGTTTTTTTAGTTAGACATTGGTATGTGAAATTTTTTAAAATATATCAATTAATATGGAACGGAGGGAGTACTAAACAACCCCCCTTCCCTTCCTGGCACCACCACAAACACAAGAAAAAGGATATAAAAGCTTAAGACTTTTACTTATCAAAAAAGCATTGTCCAAAATTCAGGTCCGAATAAATTAAGGTTATGACCCTATTATTTGGATTGGTTAAAATTAGGTTTAAATAAATTATGATGCTCTTTCGGAAATTGTGTTTTTAAAAAAGGTTTTTTGGGAATTGCGGCCCCTGTTCTTTGGATTTGATAAAATGGGGTTTTGATGGATTGAATTGGATAAGTTATTATTTTTTTTTAAGAATTGTACTTTTAGAAAGGATTATTTTTGGGGAATTGTGTAAGATTTGGATTGGAAAGAGTTACCAATCCAAAGAACATGGCCACATCAAAATTCAAACGAGAAAATTGATGTCTGAACCCAGTTTTCTCGAGCCTAACCGGATCATATAATTCAGGTTGAAATTGAGTTCGGACAATTTAGACAATTCGGTCAAAATTGGGTTCACACAAAATCAGGTTATTTCCAGATCGGCTAAATTCGGGCATTCAAAAAGGATAAAATTTTGCCCAGGCTATATCAAACAGCATCGCACAACTAGCAATTCATAACTTCACAATTTAACAGTGAGTCAACGAGGAGAGTGCACACAAAACCTTACAGTAAACTTCACTAGTAAACAGAATAGAACAAAGATAAAACCCTAGCAAGATTGAACACAATCAAAAAAGCCACTAAGAATAAAAGGGGAAAAAAACACTCTTTCTACCCAACCTCATTCTCCATTCAACTTTCAGAACGTAACTTAACACACTACGAACCTGCAATATAATAAAGCATTCAACAAAACTAACAAACAAGAAAACATTTAAAAATTAAGAATTTAACTCACTACGATTCAACATATGATTCACCAACAGAAACCTGAGGCACTTACTAACTCCAGATTAAGCCAAAACATTCAACAAATTTTACACTCATCATCATACCATAACTTCAAAATTCCACCATGCCAAACCCTAAAGTAACGAAAAAGAGTAAAAGCCTTTCGAAACAAAACTCGAAACCCTAAAAAAACGAAAAGACTGTTCTCAACGGTAAGACTTTTGAAACCTGGCACGAGCACCACGACCACCGAACTTCTTGGGCTCGCATCGCCTCGGATCAGCGACGAGCAAAGTTCGATCATACCTGACGAGAATATCCTTGATCTCCTTCTTAGATTGCTCGTCGACATACTTCTGGTAGTAAGCAACGAGAGCTTTGGCAATGCTCTGACGAATGGCGTAGATCTGAGAGGTGTGACCACCGCCTTTGACGCGGATCCTCATGTCGACATCGGCAAAGCGGTGGCGACCGAGGAGGAGGATCGGCTCGCACGCCTTGTAACGGAGGATCTCCGGCTGGACAAGCTCGATTGGGGTTCCATTGATCTTGATCAGACCACGGCCGCGCTTGCAATAGGTTACTGCCACCGCGGTCTTCTTGCGGCCGAAACATTGTACCGACTCTATCGGTGTTGGTGCCGCCATTGTTGTACCTCGAGTTTTCTCTCTCTGAAATCTCGAATGTTAAATTGAGAGAGGCAAATTATTAGGGTTATCGCTAGGGTTTTGTGGGGAAGGGCACGAATTTGTGGGCTTCGCTTATGGGCCGGGCAAAACTTCTTTCGCTTTTCCAGACCTGTTTTGTTTTGTTTTTTTTTTGTTTTTTTTTTTGCCATAATAGTTCATTTAACGCGCGCCTTGTTGCCAACCTTCTTCTTCAAATGATGCAGAATCTACAGCATTTGTCAACCAACACGTGTTGAGGAATACATTGTTAATAAAGAGGCTGGTCCTAAACTTTAATAAAATACACTACAAATGCAATACAAATATTTATTACCTTTCGAAAGGGTACATCCACCTATACTGTACCGGTCCACCTTTAGCTGTTTCATATGGAAGGTGTATTGGAAGATGCTCCATCACATTGAAGAATGCGAGAGGAAAAATCATCTCCAATTTGCATATGATTTCCGGTATATTCCTCTCTAACCGGTCCATATCATCAACGCTCACCTTAGAGGCACACAAGTCTCTAAAAAATTGGCTTAATTTCGTCAGAGCTTTCCACACATTCTGAGGAAGCAACTCCCTAGTGGCAATTGGTAGCAACCTCTCCATGAAAAAATGACAATCATGACTGTTCATACCATGCAATCTTGATATGCTAACATCTACACATCTACCTAGGTTGCTTGCATATCTGTCGGGAAGTTTGAGATCTTTAAGCCACTGACATAATGCCTTGCGCTCCTCTTTACCCATGACATATGCAGCTCCGTTCGTCCTTTCTTTATCAACCCGGCGACGCTTACAATGAGCGACCATGTCCTTCTTAGAGTTGTCATCATTTTTGGTCTTTCCTTTGATGTCCATGATGGTGTTCAACACCTGCTCAAACACATTTTTCTCAACATGCATGATATCTAAGTTGTGTTGAATTAGAAGGTCTTTCCAATACGATAGCTCTCAAAAGATGCTCTTTTTATTCCAATTGCGATATTGAAGATAGCCGTCAATGTTGCCTTATTGTTGAGTAGATGCTGGCAACCTTGACACTTGTTCCCAAACTTGTCTCCCATTTAGGCGAGGGGGAGGAGGCGAATGTTCCTCTCGATTTTTAGAAATAGCACTCTTGTTAGTACGATAAGGATGGTCCATTGGGAGAAACTGTCGATGACAATCAAATCATGACTGGTTCCTCCCATGTTTCAGCCACCGTGATTTTGTTTTGTCCATACAATATGGACAAGCTAACTTACCTGCGGTGGTCCACCTAGAAAGCATACCGTACGCTGGAAAATCACTTATTGTCCACAACACGCGCTTTCATTCTAAACTTTTCCTTCAAAGACACATCATACGTGTCCACACCCTCCTCCCACAACTGTTTCAACTCGTCTATTAACGGCTGCAGGTATACGTCCAAGTTTCCCTTTGGACTTTTCGGACCAGGGATCAAGAGCGTGAGGAACATGTAAGACTTCTTCATGCAAAGCCACGGAGGCAAATTGTATGGGGTAGCTATAACAGGCCATATAGAATAAGTTTTCCCGAAACTACCGAAAGGGGCGAAACCATCTATGCATATACCCAACCGCACATTGCGTGGTTCTGATGCGAACTCTTTGTGAGTGGCATCAAAATGTTTCCAAGCTTTACCACCGCACGGATGAACCATGTCACCGTCCCCTCGAACATTTGTTGATTGCCACCTCATTTGCTCTGCTGATGTCTTAGTCAAGTATAATCTTTGCAACCACGGATCGATTGGAAAGTATATTAGCTCTTTGTGGGCGATCTTTTTACCCTTAGCCGTTTTCCGCACATATATATCGATCAACACCACAAAAGTTGCACCTATCAAGCATTGGGTTGTCCTTCCAAAACAACATACACCTCTTTGGACACACGTCAATCCTCTCATGCGGAAGTTCTAAAGCTTTGAGTAACTTCTTCGCCAAGTGGTATGTGTTTGTCATTTCATTAACAGGGGGACAAATGTTTTTCATGAGGGTTAGCAGACTGTCTACGACTTTGTTAGGGAGATTATACTCACACTTTATGTTCACAAGCCGAGACACTACTGACAATTGTGACATCTCCCAACCCTCATACAAAGGTCGTTTAGACGCTTCTAACATTTCTAGAAATTTTTGCCCTCCATCTGACGACTCATCCTCCACTGGGTCTAACACATCGGACGATAAATCTCTGATGGCATTCGTGAGCATTTCTTGCATTGGGTCTAGCACATCATTCCTCGACGACCCTTCAATTTGGTTCGACGTTTCGATGGGGACCGTGGCCACGGGAGGCACGTACAACTCACCGTGAATCGTCCACACAAAATAACGTGGAAAGAACCCATTTTTGTACAAGTGCACCTTAACATTGTCCTCACTATGGTGTTTCATGTTTCTACACTTTGAACATGGACACCTAAGTACTTTACCCGATTGGAAGCTACTGGTTTGTTTAGCAATTGGCAAAAATTCTTCTTTTACCCCTCTAACAAACTCTTTGTTAAGATACCCCTCATCATCAATTCTCTCGTACATCCATTTTCTAGTATTTTCCATCTTGTTTCAATCTGCAAGGTTAACCGAATTAGATTTCGACATTCATATTTGTGTCAACACTTTCTTAAGACAACTACAACTAAGCTATGTCACCAGTCAAGAGGATCCTGTTATTGTCCAAGGAGAGTGTGTTTAATCATGATAATCTATGACTGAAAAAGACTTTCATGACTCATACCGACTCTTAATTTATTTATCTGGTTCTCAAAAAGTAGCGCAATCTCAGCAGTGAAATTGCGCGAGGTCTATAGTGCTCTGCGAGTTAGAAGGGTCTCATATTCGGTACAATGCAGTGTTTCTATTGTGCAGCCTGGTAAGCATCAAGACAAGGGGGGTTTGAAAGAGAAGCTTGTAGTAAAGGGTCTAATAGAAATCGTGTTGGACATGCTCTCTAAGAAATCCCCCCGACACATTGACTTATGTTGCATTCACATTTTCAGTACACCCCCCTAGCATTGGACAGTTGGGCACCTAAGGACTCATCTCTAGTTGTCCCCCATTACATTGCCCTGTCAGACATGCTCTCTAAGAAATCCCAGGCCTCATCAGCAGTTTTATCCATAAAACCCCCCTGACACATTGACTCTAGTGTGACTCTAGTATCATGGTCGACACCCTCGTACACGATCTAACACAGTCGTACCAGGTCAAGACCATGATGAGGGAATTGGGACAACAAGTTTTTGAAACGTTTGAAAGCTTTCCAGTAAGGTTCTCCGATGTCCTGTCTAAATTTCAAAATCGAATTTCTTAGTTGAACAGCTAAGGAGTTTGGAAAAAAATTCGATTTCCTCCTTGTCAAAATTCGATTTCCTCCTTGTCGACCACTCCCTTGTAAATTCCTCTCAGTTTCTAACCTTCGCCCTTGAATCCACGTCGATGCTCCTCTTTTTGTCCTGGCATTCCATGCTCCATCAACATAAATTGTTTCCACTTGTATTGTGTCTGAATCAAAATTGTGTACAATGCCCTGTGAACTTAGACCTGTTCAAAGGTCGGCCCGGGCCGGGTCACGGATCGGGTCAGTCGCCCGAAAGTTTTACCTGTCTGCCCGACCTTCGGGTCATGTATCTTCAGCCCCAGCCCTGACCCTACAGGTCGCGGGCCGGGTCAACGGGCTGACATATATATAAAATGGATTTTTTTTAAAATTAAAAAAGCATAATTTACGCATTTTATTTATTTATTTACCGGGGTCGTCAGGTCGGGTCAGGTTGGGTCACAAAAAACTAAAACTTAATCTAAGTTTTTTTAAAAAAAATTGTATTTAGTTGGGTCGACGGGCGGGGCCGGGTCATCGACCCGAGCCCGACCCGACCATACATTAGGGCCCCGACTTTTTCGGGCTAGGTCGAGTCACCTTCTAAAATTGTGACCTCGACCCGCATTTTTTTGGGTCGGGCCGGGCGGTCCCCGGCCCATTGAACAGGTCTACCTATGATGAATGGTTCGAATAACCCTTCATGTTACATGTCTTGTAAAGATGCCTCCATAGATAACCTTGGTATATAGAACGTTGTAGAAGTGTCTCTAATACTTGCTAATCGAGCTGTTTTGGCTCCTTTTTTGGAGTTTTTGGATAAAAATGCCACTAAACTTTACAAAAATTGCAATTTTGCCACCCGAAAAAGCATGTAATGAAAATGTCATTAATTTATGTTAACTGTTACAAAAATGCCACTTTAGTTGTTGGTAAACTGCAACAGCCGGTTTAATACAGGTGAAATGTGTTTAATTTGTTGATTATGCTTTCTTCTTCCTCCACTCTCTTCTATGCCTCAGATCTTCTTCTTCAATTTCACACAAATGCACCCCCTCCTTCCCTTCCTCTTCTTAGCCACCTGTCACTATCCTACTCCGGCCGCCTACTGCGCCGCCGACAAGATCACCGACCAACCACCACCACAGCCGCACTGTTCCCTTCTCACTCGTTGTTTCCCTCACTGTTCGGAGTACCCACTCTTCCACTCTTCCTCTTTCTCTAACAGTCTCTCTCTCGTTGTACTCCGTCACTGTTCGGAGTGCCCAACCAACGACCACCGCGTCGGCGTTGGTGTCGACGCTGGCCACCGCAAACCATCCTCCCTTTCCTTGTTGTTTTATCTTCCCTTCCCCATTAAAGGTAATTCTAAACCCTTTCTCATCTCAAATCAGATTTGGTTGTTTTCTTGCTCAATTGGGCTGGCAATTGTAAATTTTACTTGGAAAATCAGAGAGGTATGATTTGGATGAGAAGTGATGATGAAAATCTGAGAGGTAATTGGTCTGCTTTGGTATTTAAATGTTGAAATTAGGGTTTTTCAGGGTGACAAAGGAAGAAGAAAGAAAAAACCCTAATTTTTATACCTAGAATTGAAGAAGAAGATTTGAGGCAGAGACTTGGTTATGGTGTGAGTTTGCACAGGAGTTGAAGAAGAGAAGAGAGTGGAGGAAGAAGAAAGCAGAAGATGAAGAATCTGGGGGGAGCAGTAAAAAAAATTAAGGGAGGGTAATTAATTTGGGTGGATAAATATAATTAGGGTAGGTAGTTTGGGTGGGGGGAAATTTTAATGCATAATCAACAAATTAAACACACTTCACATGTATTAAACTGGTTGTTGCAGGTTATCAACAAGTAAAGTGGCATTTTTGTAACAGTTAACATAAATTAATGGCATTTTCATTACATTTTTTTTTCGGGTGGCAAAATTGTAATATTTGTAAAGTTTAGTGGCATTTTTATCCAAGAACTCTCCATTTTTGAGACATTACGAATACTCCAAATAATCCAAAGCACAGCCATAAATACAAGTAATCTTGTTCCACCATCCTTATCCGTATTCATTAAATATCGAAGGCAATCTTCAAGTCACTTACTCCGTTCCAAGTCAGTGCCTACTTTGCGTAGCCGAAGCAGGCTAGCTGCCCAAATTCGGTTCGCAACAGAGCATTCTCGAAATAAATGGGAAGTTGTTTCTAGATGATTATCACACCAACATAAATTTCCCTCCAACAAATTCAGTTCACGACAGCTGCTCGGAAAATCCTTGTTGATCAGCTCACCATCATCTCGGGTGCGACCAAATGCGACTCGGGCGCCACCCTCTTCTGGTTAATTTGCCTTGACTGCTGTAATGGTGCCACATAAAGGGGTCACGAGCGCGACCTGTAGTGTCGTGGGTGCGACGCCCGTCTGACCTGTGTTTTGACTGTTGTAATTCAACCTTTGTGGATTTTTGCTCAATTTTTACCACTTTTTGTCTTGGTTTTGGCTCTAACACATTATTATCCTACAAAACTCAAAATCATCATATCTAATATATAATTAAGGGGTTAGATCAAACAAAATACCCTATGAATGATAACAAATTCGACTCGAAATGAGACCGAACAACACTCCCGCATAAGGGTTTGCTCGCCCCGAGCAAACAAAAACAAAAACAAAAAGAAACTAACTACCCTAACTCACTTTCATAGAAATCACGATTGCATTTAGCCTATGCAATAAGCCCTTTAAACCCCTTGACAGCCCAAGTGGACGAGGAAGGTCTCGTGAGGGTTTATAGACGCTATACCCACAAAAGCAAAAGAAAGAAAAGAAAAGAAAAGAAAAGAATAGAAAGAAGAAGAAAAAGACTCAAAACTAAAGAAAAGAAGGTAGGAGATACACTTTGTGAGATTAAGAGGCGAAATTTAGAAAAGAGGTCGGCAGCAAGAGAATTCACACACACGGTCATGAGGCAAACTACTTAAATAATGCTCTCACTCAACCAAGAGCAGTTATCAAACACTTTCAAGGCAACTAGCAAGACCGTTACTAAACTTCACATTTTTCACCTCGCTCATGCATAAGCTTGATGGGTTCCTCGTGCTCAAGTGCAGTGTTTCTTGGCTCATTTTTGTTCAAGTTAAGGTTCAGTTGGTTAGGATTAACTACCACTACAAGAAGCTAAAAAAAAATATTTTTCTGAACGGTCTCAGATCAAAGCAAACGGTCGCGGCTGAGGGCGGGCAACCGTTCATTTGCGACCGTTCAGAACGGTGGCGTGTGAATGGTTGTTCGGTTGTATATTTTTGTGGTTTTAAGTTAGGGTTGTCGGTCCACAGGGATGGGTGTTAGGTTTGATTTAGGTAATCGGTTTGTGTACAAGGGTTTTTCTCAATGCGGAAAGCAATAAATTATATAAATAAAGCAATAAACTAACCTAGACATGATAATAATTAAGAAAGCAATAAAAGATGAAAGCAATTAAAAATATGAAATTAAGAAAGCAATTAAACTAAAACTAATATGAAATTAGGAACAAGAGACTATACCTTTGATGATCTAAACTTCAATTAAATCCTTCACCTTAAACTTTCTCCCGAACAAATAAGAAAGCGTGAATTGGATTACTAAGAATCCCCAAATCCCCACTTGAGAGTGGAATTTGTGATCCTTAGCCCTCCTCCTCACTAATAGTTGGATTGTTTTGTGGCTAATACTAATAAAGACTTTAGGGAAAAATGACCTAAACAAACCCTAAACAAAACCCTAATAAAAACTAATGAAAGCTTAATAACACTTAACCAACCCTAGAAACCTAACACTAAAACTAACCTTAATAAGACTTAACCCTAAACTGAACCTTGAAACCAAACCTGAGACTGAACATAACCGACCTAAACCCTAGGAAACTCACCCAAACCAGACCTTAAACCAGCAAACCCTAAAACAAAAGTCAAGAACCCTAATGAAACTCTATTCGATTAACCCTAATAAAGCTAACCCTAACTAATTCTAATAAGACCTAGCTAACTCTTCGACCGAGACATGGAAACAAAAGAAAACAAAGAAAGAGAAAACAACACTAATGCCTAGACTTAGTAACAAAAAGAGGAGAAAGGAGAAAGAAGAAAAGAAAGACAAATGAGAAAACAGAGGAAGAGAAATAAAGAAACATCACCCACCTCCCTACTGTCCATCGATCGAACAGAGGAAGGAAAGGAAGAAGAAGAACACGACACGAACAATCCTGCATAATTCGAACCAAAATCAACCAAAACTCATATTCAAACAAAATCAAACTAAAACCGAATCGAATACTAAACTCAAGCGCATAAAGCATCAAACATCAAGAACAATTCAAACTCAAATAACCGAGATAGAATCCAACTACAAAATCCTTCTACATTCATTCCCAGGAATCAATAACTCAACCAATTCACTAACAAAACACCAAATCCCAGAATCGAAATCTCAACCATTAAAGAGTAAACCTAGAATCGATTGAAAGCAAAACTGAAAATAAAGATTTCAAAATGTAATTCAAAGCATTAAAACATGAATAAACCTAAAACTAATTCTAACCCTAAAATGAGGCCGAGACCTCCTTGCATGTTTCGAATGCCTCTCTTCTTCCCCTTTTATAGTCTAAATCGAGCCTCTTCCCTTCAATCCCAGCCCTCAATCTTCTCCCATGTGGACGGTTGAGATGAAATCGGTGATTGAAGATGAAGATGGTGATGGTGGATGCGTCAATTGCTTCCTACTCTTTCAGTTACCAACGGAATCTGCACAAAAATGAGAGAAAGAGAATCAGTGATGGGAGATATCGCGAGAATTAGAAAGGAGAAGAGAGATGGAGATGCGAGAAAGAGATAAGAGATGGAAGGGAGATGGAGATGCGAGAAAGAGAGAAGGAGATGGAAAATGAAAATGGTGGTGAGGTGTTCGGTGGTCTGCTGGGTGTGCGAAGTAGAGAAGCAGAGAGAAAGGGAGGAAGAAAGGGACGAAGAGAAAGAAGGTGGGAATGAGGGAATTAGGGTTTGGGTGGTGTTTTTATTCGGCTGGGGTGAAAACGGGGCGGGTAGATGTATTAGGGTTTACGGGTAGGGTTAAATGGGTATTAGGGTTTGGTGAGTTGGGCTGGGTCGAGAAGAAGAGGAAAGGAAGGGGGAAGTAGGGTTTTGTTCGGCTGGGCTTAGGTTAGTGATGGGCTGGGGAGAGAGTTGTGGACCGATGGGAATAAATAGAAGGAGGGAAATGGGCTGGATTAGGAATAGGGTTAGAAAGAATTAGGTTTAGGTTTTATTTTATTTAATTTGTATATATTTTTTAACAATAATAATAACAAAAATAATAAAATGCTATAAAATCTAATAAAAGAGTAAAACATAATAAAACTACTAAAATAGTTATTAAAGACAAGCAAGAATACCCTATAAAAGAGAAGAAATTCGGCTCGGAACGAGACCGAACAATGGTCGTTTAGAGAAGCGGACGACCGTTCAATGAATGGTTCCCGCTTTACAAGTTTTTTTAATTTTTTTCTTTAGGGGTTCCCTAAATTAATATTTGAAGTACAAGCGCCAAACGGTCATAAAATGAACGGTCGCAAACATATATATATATATAGGATAATTGGATTCTAATAATCCTTACTTTCACCAATTGGACAATGGTGGACCGTACTTTCACTTTGTATTCTGGTGGTGCAAAAAAAAAAAAAAAAAAAATTGGATTGTAGTGGTACCAAATCCACCTCCACATTCTTCTTATCTTTTTCATTCCTACACTATATTGTTTTTGTTTTTTTTCGTTCCTGCCCCTAGAAAGTTAATGAATTTTAGTTTCTAAAACATTTTTTAAATTATTTTTTTGAGACTCTGAATAATTATTATGATTTTTTATAAATAATAAAAGTGAAAAAATCGTAAAAAATAGTAAAAAAATGAAAAAAATTGGAAGAAACGCTGTAAATTCATTTAAAATCATTGTAAAGTGAAAGTATCCCTTGAAAATCTATGAATCAAATGCAACACAAAATCTATGATTCCCTTGAAAATATCCCACTGCAATCCAATTTTTTTTTGGACCACCAGAATACAAAGTGAAAGTACGGTCCACCATTGTCCAATCGGTGAAAGTAGGGATTATTAGAGTCCAATTATCCTATATATATATAAATGAACTGTCGCAAAATATATTACATATCCCAAAAGTTAGTTGTTATAGTTGTCATCACAAATACTACGAAGAAGGGTCCCGGGGAGAAGAATAGCTATCTATGATCGCTGGAGGGAGAAGAATAGCTATTAATCAAAGCACATTATCAATAGATGCCACAACTAAGGGAATATAGGGAGAGTGACAGGGAAATTTCGGCAGAGTTTCCTCTATAATATGGACTATCCCAACTTCATAATACGAAACATTAACCTGCAAATGACAATTTAAACTCAACTTGTAGGATAAGGGGCCACATGCCCACTTTACCACAACCAACAACAATTCCATAGGTCGATTAATCCTATAGAGCTACACACTCATTTCTAAACATAAGTTAAACATTCCAACTTACTACAACAATTCCAACATATAATCAAGTAACCAATATACGGCCACACGCCGATTAATCCTATCGAGCCACACGCTCGTTTCTAAACATAAGTTAGACATTCCAACTTTCAACAACAATTCCAACATATAATCAAGCAACCATGTACGGCCACACGCCGATTAATCCTGTCGAGCCACATGCTCGTTTCTAAACATAAGTTAAACATTCCAACTTCCAACAACAATTCCAACATATAATCAAGTAACCATATACGGCCACACGCCGATTAATCCTGTCGAGCCACACGCTCGTTTCTAAAAATAAGTTAAAATTCCAATTTTCAACAACAATTCCAACATATAATCAAGTAACTAATCTAACATATAACCGACAAACTTTAGAAGGAGATGACTTACATAAACTTTGGCCGCTTTCGGGTCACTCCAGTGCTTGTTGTCCTCAGCGTCTTGCTTGCAATGATAATGCTCTAAAACATCCGCAGGGCTTGGATGGATTCCGTCATTAGCCTAGGAATATAATTTGAAACATTACAGCTATAACATTGGAATTTGTGATGATGAAAATCGTCAAAGAAAGATTATTGAAGACTTACCAGTTTATGCAAGTATTTACCGGCGGACATCGGGCCACCGTAGTGCAAATTCTGGGTCGGGGCTTTGTTCCGGTTCGCCGTGTATGCATCGACTGACGCTGGTAGTCCTCTGCCTCTCGTAACGCCCACATCCTTGCCCGGATGTTCATTGGCAAATGGGGGATCGGTTTGTTCATTGGGGCCTTTTTCTCCCGATGGACCAAGCCCTTAAGGAGGTGACTGAATTTTGTGTGCCACATATTGAAGACTTCCTCAGCCAGGTTCATTTCATACTCGAACTGTTTCTGTACTAGAACAAATAAAAAACAACACAGAATTACTGTGCCATATATACTAACGAATCCTAAATAAAAGAATTTTCTAAGGATTGCAGTCTTACATAGAAAAAATGCCAATAAACCATTTTATCGCCATCTTTCATTTTTGTGATGCAAATAGCCTCCCCTTGGTAATGGGACCGTATACTCTCTGACATGACCCTTGTGTACCTCAGGCATGGAGATCCTACAAGAAACGAGCAACAAGTGAGAGCGTTGCAACATTTATTAATTATTATGTATTGACCAGATTTTAAGTTGACATACAATTCTTCCTCCTAATGAGGGGGATCCTCGGGTCGGCTGGGGAGGGAGGTAAACCGGGCTGGGTTTTCCACAGCGGAGATGGTGGGGCCATGGCGTATTGTTAAGCTGCACTATAATAACCAATAATTGGCCGCACAAAAAATGAATTTAAAATTCTTTTTGATTTGATGCATGCAATGAGTAATCAAATAACAATCACGAAAACGAATTCATCTAAAACCAAAAAAATAAAAAATGATTACTAAACTTTAACATCGCACAACGTAATTAAAAACAAATGACTGTTCAAACCTAGAAACAAATCGTACACGTGCGACCTACTCATCATCATCATCAGTAAGCAACTCAACAAATGCTACATTTTCCAACACGTCATTCCCTTCTAATTCATCGTCTTCCACACCCTCTGGTATACCCCGATCTTGTCCATCGTCATCATCACTAAGTAGTTCATCTCCCGAGCCATCTCGATTGTCAAGTAGGCCGAACTCAGCAAATGAAGGGGGGTCCACATTGTTGTCTTCCTGAAATGCTCCATCATCAAGTCCATCTATTGTTTGCAAAAAATTACTCGGAGGTACCCTAACTTTTGGTGAAATGTTTTTCAGGTACCCCAACTTTTCAAAACTCATTTTGGGGTACCCTAACTTTTTGGGTTAGAAATTATTAGGTGATTTTTCGGTCTTCAAGTTGGTTAAATGACCGAAATACCCTTGTTCTTCCATTTTTTAAGAAATACCCTTAAAGAAGAAGAACAAGGGTATTTCGGTCACTTAATAAAATTGATGGCCGGAAAAGCACCAAATAATTACTAACCCAAAAAGTAAGGGTACCTCAAAATGAGTTTTGAAAAGTTGAGGTCCCGAAAAATAGTTTCCCCAAATATTGGGGTACCTCCTTGTAATTTTTTGTATTGTTTGCCTTGGCTTAATTGTGAGTGTTGCAGTCCAGGATGATATCCTTCTTGGTTGTTGGGTAATGGATGTACACCACTTGTGTAGCCAGGGGCGGATCTATATACATGGGAGTGGTGTCAATTGACACCACTAAATTTTTTTTTAAAAAAAAATTATGTTTGGCAAAAAAAAATATTTAGTATATAGATAATTTGACACCACAAAGGATCAGAAAGAAAGGGGATAGCTCGCTGGTTCATGCGCATGTAGGGAATAGGGTCAATTGTCAAGGAGGTCGTAGGTTCAATCCCCCAGGGCCTGCCCCAAAAAATTGCTCAGGGGTGCCATACATTCCCCAAAAGTGACTATTTGGGGACCACATTTTTTTTTTACTCGTCGGGGACCAGATTGTGGTCAAAATTGGCTGGTTGGGTATTTTCAGGCCAAAAGTTATGAAAATCCGGTGAGAATAGCCGGAGTCAACATTAAAAGCAGTTACACGAATGGAGTGACCAAAATACCCCTTTTTTGGCTCCAATGTTTGTCTTTAAAACCAAATAGACTTAACTCCTCCCAACTACCAAATTCAGGAGCAATTAGAGAGCAAAATATGTGGGAGAGCAAGCTGGAGATTGAGGAACAAACTCTTTGCCAGTTAACACAAACAACTTGATGTCAATCAATTCTGGGCGCTGGAGAGCGAGCAAGCCGAAGAGCGACGATAACACAAACAACTCGTCAGCGTTGAATTGTTTTTAAATTCGAGAGCCTTCAATTGAAAGTGTTCGGTGTGCGTAAGTCTGTCAATTTAAAAATTAGGGTTTCAGGTTCCATTTTTTTGTTGTCGATTTCATATGAATTGATTGGGTTTAGGGTTTTGGGTTTTGTTGTTGGCTTTGTTGTCGGTTTTGGTTTCTTCAATTGGATGTGAAAATGAGGTGTTGTTCAACTGGTTTTGTTGTCGATTTTAGGGTTTATATTTGTATTGATGTGTGTGTGTGTTTTTTTTTTTTTTTTTTTTGTAGATGATATGAACGTTGACAACAAGAGAATGGAAGGGTTCAACAAAAGGGCTAATTGGGTGGATGGCAAGTTCGTGTGCGTTGGTAAGTGTGGGGTGGATGGTGTTCTGAAGACATCAAAGAGTAATAACAACCCAAATCGTGTCTACGGAAAGTGCCCAAGGTGTGCAAAATGGTTGGGGTGGTTGGATGAATGTGAAGATTCAGGTAGTGTAAACAGCACGAGGAACCAGGGGGGCCAAGTGTTGAGCTAGACATGGCAAGGGATACTGTTGCTGCTGATTTACTTCAGTTGAAGGAGAAAGTTGGTGAAGCTATTGTGTTGCTTAGTGTATGCAAGAATGAGGTTGGTGAACTGAGGAAGGAAGTGGCTGAGTTGGTGGTGAAAATGTCAGGGTTGATCGATCAGATGTCTGTGATAGGGATGAAGGCTGCTGAACTGAAGGCATTGTGGGACAAAGTGATGGGGATTATGGTGATGTCTGGGATGGGGATTGGGTCTTTGGTTGTGATTGTAGCATTCTTGGTAGTTGTTGTTCTGTCTCTGTTTAAGTGATTACTCTTGTTGTTGTTGGATTGTTAGTTGCAGCAGTAGTAGTTGTATTAGTTTCTGAATTAAGTGTTTTGTAACCTTCAAGTAGCTATCTTGAAGTATGTAGGCAATGAGAATTTGGGAATTGTCTATTTTGAATTCAGAATTTGTCATCTTGTATATTCTTCTCTACAAAAAACAACTGACCAAGTCATAATGAAACAACAATACAAACCATGTCTTGCAAACTGTTTGCCTTGCAATACAATTGGATAGCAAAACAATCATAACTCTTACAACTGACCAAACTGTTTGGCTTGCAACTGATCATAATCTGTTTTCCTTGCAAATGAAACAACACTCATTGGATAGCAAAACAATTAAAAGTTTCACACAAACTGTTTGGCTTGGGATACAATCATAATTGTGCCCAAAACATTACAAACCATGCTATCCTTAAAGCAAAATGACACAAGTAGAACATAATTGTCATCCCTATTACATTACACACCATGTCTTGACAAAATCCAAAATACAAACCATGTCTTGACAGAAACAAAATACATAAGTCTGACACTAGGGTCTAAAACATAACAACCAAATGCATGTTCAGGCTGACTGTGGGACTTCACTTGACTTGTTTCTCTTATTGCTTCCACTAGCCTTGGTCTTACTCTTCCCTTCATTGCAAGTCTTCTCCTTCCTTTTAGGGTTGTTGGTCTTTTGCTTCTGGTGATTGTCTCCACTGACCTTTGCTTTCTTCCTTGGATGACCTCCTGCTGTTGATGGTGCTGCTGGTGTTTTGATCAACCTTCCATTTTCATCCCTTGGCAAGCCACATGTGAGGTAGTTGTGGCCAATATTATCACAAGTGGAGCATTTCTTGGTTCCATGCCTTTTGTCTTTGTTTTTGGCCAGGTCTTCCCTGGACTCTCTTCTTTTATTCTTTGATGGCCTCCTTCTCTTCTTCAACTCATGAGGAGGGTCAAGTTGCTTGTGATCAGACTCAGGCCACATGGTATGGTCAGGAATTGGCTTCACTATGGTGTCATACAAACTCCTATACTTGTCTACCATGAAGCAGGGTGCAATGTAATCCTCAACATCCAGTTTTGCAAAGTGGATGCACCTAGTGGCATGCTTACATGGCAAACCAGTGAGCTGAAATTTCCCTCAGGTACAAGTATGGTCATTGAGGTTCACATTGTGGTTGACATTGCCCTCCAAAATATCAAAATAACCCCTCCCAGCACTATGTACCAGACCACATGCTCTAGAGTCTATTATTGTCTTTCTCAATTTTTGGTCCACAAATGGTGTAACTTTAGTCTCCCAACTACACCCCAACTTGAACCTTTTATCAAATCTCTTGCCAATAACCTTCCTAATTTCTTCCAACATGCTAAGTATTGGCTTACCTCTGTGTTTGATGATAGCATGGTTGAAGGACTCAACAAAGTTGTTTATGTTATCGTCGCTCTTCAGGCCTCGGTCATACTTAAACCTTGCCCAGGTTTCAACTGGTTCAGCATCCTTTAGCCAGTTGTATGCAGCTGGACTTTTCTCCCTTATCTTCTCCATGGATGTCCTGAATACTGGCTCAGAATATGCATTAGCTGCTATGTAGAAGTAGAAGTGGTACCAAGCACCTACAAAAGTTTCCAGATTGATCAAAAATTTGTTAGCAAAGTTCTCAAAAATACTGTCCTGAATACTGTCTCAGATTGATGTAATCATACCTGGAAATTTGTTAGCAAAGTTCTTATACAAGTGCAACACACACACTCTCCTCCTTGATTGAGGAAAGAACTTGTCGACTGCATTCTTAATTGACTGAGGTGCAAACATGAACAAAGTACTTATAAGACACCTTTAGCAACACCTAAACATAAATATAATAGTATAAACTAGGAAAAAGAAGAGGATTACCTGGTGTTTGTCAGCCATGAAGGTGTAATGATGTGAATCTTGTTGTGACTCAAGTGCAACTGCCAACCCATTCACAAAGTATGCCCACTCTTCATCATCTTCAACTGGGAAGACACCATATATACTAGTGGAAACTGACCATTGTTCCCATCTAATCCAATTGCAGTCATCAAAACCCCTTTGTATGGACCTTTCAAGAAGCAAGCATCCAATCCAATCAAACCCCTACAATGCTCCTTGAATGCCTTAATAGCAGGTCCAATGCATATTTGAATCCTCTTGAAAGTCGGGTTTAAAGTTGGACCCCTATCAGTGAAGCTGACGAAACACTTAGAATCAGGGTTGGCTTTGGTGAATTCATCACAGTATTGAGGAAGCTTCAAGTAACCTTCATCATGATCACCAAATAACCTTTTCTTCATAATCTTCAATGCCCTATAGCTAGTGTAATCAGGGACTGACACCCCATATCTGTCAAACAGAATGTTGTGCACCCCCTTGGCATCCATGTTGGGGTTTAGGGTAAAGTCCTTCATAAGCTGGTTGCTAACCCACTTGGCACCAGCTTGATGATGCTTAGTTTTTTGATAACACACATGACTTCTCTTTACATACTATATACGCCAAGTTACACCATCCTGCATCGAGATGGCATGGACCCTGAAAGTGTACTTTTCATTTTTGCAATTCACAGTGTACCTCTTACTGTTGTTCTTCACCTTATTCAAAATAAAGCCTCTCTGAATTGCATAACTCTTCATCACATACAAGAGCTTCTCCTTGCTGCTGAACATATCCATTGCTTTGATATCAACTTTGTTGTCCCTGCCTTCAGTCCAAACCTGGCAATCACTATAAACTGATGCCAACTTGCCAGCCACAGTTTGCTTACGTTGATCCACATCCTCATCAACCACATATCCAAGATCCATTCTTGCCTCAACCTCTTCATCTCCATTATCTTCTAACCTAGAAACATCCTCTTCTTCTTCTTCTTCATCACTGTCAACATACTCATCAACACTGTCATCCTCTTCTTCTTCATCTGTTGGAACAAACTCTTCATCATCACTGTCATCATCTGTATCTTCTAGTTGCCACTGAGCCCTAGATCCACCTTCACCATTCTCATCCTCAAAGAACTCATCAAGTTCTGTCACATCTGCCCTTGCCAGTTCTTGAATGTCAGAAGCTTGTAGCACAGAAAATTCCTTTGACATATTATTCAACATAGCAGGATCCAACTCCATTATTTCCTTACTTTTGGCCTTCTTCTTTTTGGATGGAGTTTTTGAGGTTGAAGGGATATCTTGTTCAGCTGACTGCTTATCTGAACTAGCTGAAGCCCTCCTTTGAGATGGTGAGCTAAGAGGAGATCTAGCCTGTGGCCCTTGCTTCTCTGGAGTTGTTGCTGCCACAGACCTAGTTAACGGTCTCCTTGGACTTTCAGCTGGTGAAGATCTTGTCTCCTGAAGCTCAATGATTTCCCTCTGAGGTGGAGACCTACGAGGTGAAGATGGTTGTGGACCATGCTTATCAGGACTTGATGCTGCCAAAGACCTAGTCAAAGGTCTCCTTGTACTTTCAGCTTGTGACGATGTTGTGTTCTGCAGCTCATTGCTTTCCCTCTGAGATGGAGAGCAAAGAGGAGATCTTGCAACTTGCCTTCTTTCATGTGAGGCAGTAGGTGAGGATGTACCATCCTTGCTTTTAGTTGGGGAAGCAGGACCACAATTATTATTTTGCAACTCCTCCATGTTACCAGGCCCAAAAGAAGATGACCCAAGCCCAAACCCACTTGCATATTCCTCCATACCAGGCCCACCAGAAGATTCCCCATCTCCTTTATGACTTGCTGCCTTTGCTACATTTTTTGTACTCCTTCTACATTCCAGCTTCTTCCTTGCACCAAATCTTTGACCAATACTAGCTGTGGAAGGAGGCTTCTTTGTTGATGGTGGTCTGGGCTGTGAGGTTTGACTGCCACATTGGTTTTGCTGAGTATCAATGGGTGTTTGTATCAAGTTGTCAGCCCATACAAATGCTTGGCTTGGTGTCATTTCCCTCATTTCAACAATAATCTCATCATCACCAACTTCCTTGTCATGAATACTCTCCACGAGCTGTTGAAGCTTCCCCTTCGCAGCCAGTTGAACCATCTCCACAGGCAATGTCTTCACCTTCTCCAACTTGGACCATGCACCCACAAAATTAATCCAATCAGTATCTGTTTGCAATGGTATCTTCTTGTTCTCCTTCCCAGGTCGATACCAATTCAATCTAACAAACTTCGGAAACTTCCCAATGTCTTCTGTGTACCTCTTCCTAATGTCACAGAACAGCTCTTTATGGTTGTAACGATCTAAGTCCTGCTCTGGGATGTAAATCCTCAATGAGTTGAATCGGACAATGAATGAATACATTGGATCAACCTGTGCATCACAATCAAACCCAATACACATCTCAACAAACAATTCCCAGTTCTGTTCATACGAATTCCCCTTAACTATCAGCAAAATTCAAACCCTAAATTTACAAATTAACGAAATTCAACCCCTAACTTTTGAACAAAACCGTTTGCTTACAATTTTTGGTCAAATTACGAACCCCAACATTCGAAATTAAGCATCTGCCCTAATTTCCAAAGATCAAATACATTGCGTTAATGAAGCTTACCACGGCAAGATTTTTCGTCGACAATGGCTTTGCTGAAACAGGCTCTCAATCGACAAACCTCAGCTTCACTACTCCAGTTGATTCTTCTTCGACAATGGTATCTTTGATTTTGAGCCGATTCGTTCAGTGAGAAGAAGAAGAATGAAGAATTGAAAGTGAAGAAGAAGGAAAACGAGACTGAGCATATTTGAGCGGGCAACTAATATGGGCAAACTGGACTTTTCACACATAAGTCGAGGGGTATTTAAGTCTTTTCATTATTTCCGGCTATTTTGGCCTGAAAATACCCAACCAGCCAATTTTGACCACAATCTGGTCCCCAACGAGTAAAAAAATAATGTGGTCCCCAAATAGTCACTTTTGGGAAATGT
The DNA here is from genome assembly GCA_029582165.1 of Portulaca oleracea. Classification (NCBI taxonomy): domain Eukaryota; kingdom Viridiplantae; phylum Streptophyta; class Magnoliopsida; order Caryophyllales; family Portulacaceae; genus Portulaca; species Portulaca oleracea. The sequence continues at coordinate 7,957,563 of CM055877.1, forward strand.
ATGACACCCCTGAGCAATTTTTTGGGGCCTGCCCCTTTTACATTATTTTCCGATTTTTCAATTTTTAGCAGGCGGTTGCGGCATGTATAAATAAAAGCTGCTATTTGTCTATTATAAAAAAAATAACCCAGTCCCCAGACCCTTTTTTCTCACTCATGCCCACCAAGCAATCCCTCCAATCTTTCTAACCCTAATTTCATTATTAAATTGTAATTTATGTAAGTCACTTTATTATTTTTTTCTCAAGTTACTCTTTCCTCTTTATTGAATTTATTTTCATACTTGGTTGCGATTTATGAATTAGATTTATGTGATTAAGTCAATGTGATTAAATTAGGGTTTGTTAATTCACTTAATTGCTTGTTGTATCACTTGTATGTGTATGAATGAACAAATTTTGTTAAACTATCATTTATACACTTATAAATTGAATTATACTCTTTCCTCTTGATTGAGTTTATTATCATATTTAGTTGTAATTTATAAATTAGATTATTGTTAAACTATTGTTTATACACTTATAAATTTTTATAATTTATTATCATATTTAATATCATTTTTAGCGCTTACTTGAACGTTTATGTATTAGGTTATCATGAATTGGTTATATTTTGACGTTTATTTTAACGCTTATTTGTGTTCAATTTTTTTAAGAAAATTATTTGACACCACTAACTTTGAATCCTAGATCCGCCACTGTGTATAGCCTGAGATGCCAATACAAAAGGCTCATGCACCCTATACCTCTTTGCTTGGTTGACATCAACAAGCTTGCAATGATCATGCACGACTACCCCACCTTGACCCGGGTCGAACCATTCAACCTTGAACAAGTGGACTTTGTATTCCCTCCTACACCCAGTATAAACTAATTCGATAACCTCTTCCAAAATCCCGTAGAAGTCAGTTCCATTCACCCCTTTCACACACACCCCGTAATTTGCATTCGTTAGTTTATTATCGGCACGGTAAGCATGGAAGTTAAAGTTGTTAATGTAGAAATGAGTCCAAGATAAGACATCCTTCCTAGGGCCATTAGCTAAAGCTGTAACAACTTTGTCTCCTTCATCGGATGACAAAACCTACAAAGTTGTTCAAAGTTTATGATAAGTGCTTCTTGTATATATGAGAACTTGGTTGTTTTGATGAGAATTTGGGGAATATTTGACATGATTATATTATTTTATGCTCAAATTTCCCATATTACGCTTGGTTTGGAGTTTGGTGAGTTTTGTAGGGAAATTGTGAAGAATCGATGTAAATCGAGCCAAAAATCAAGTGTAGATCCAAGTTATGTGCATAAAGGACCAAGAAGTGAGAAGTTGGATCACCCAAGGCCCAAACAGTGGCCCAAAGAGCTCCTAGGCCCGAGAAAGCAGTGACACGGGTGGTGCCTACGGAGGCAGGGGTCGTGTCTATGACCAGAACTTGTGGTATTTGATGCAGTGAAGCGACATGGGTAGTGCCTGGGAGGCACAATCCATGTCACTAGGGGCACGGTCCGTGTCACCCCTGGCGCGGTCCGTGTCGCTCGCGTCTTTTCATTTTCGGCGGTTACAAGTTGCTTTTTGCCTATATTATGGTGTTTTCGGCTGTCTATGGAGGCAATCATCATATTACCATCCTTCATTCCATAACCTAACCCTAATCTATCATCATTCATCATCCATAATCCATTCACCATTGAAGATTGAGAGAAGATTGAAGATCGAAGAGCAATTCCATTATATTTTGAAGTGGAGGAGCAAAAGTCCTCCATTGTTGATTCCTAGCAAGATTGTTCTTCCTTTGGTTTATTTCTCATTCTCTCATAGATTTTTACATGATTTCTAGAATAGATTTCAATTGCTTTGTAGTTGCAAACATGAGTAGCGAGTAGTTCTTTTTAGTTTGGGGGATGAACCTTTGAAGTTGGTTGATGAATTGACATTGTTGGATTGAATAGTCATGAATTTAGTTTGTTTCAATCTATTTGGCCTTTGAATTGAATTGATATTGCTTTTGCTTGATCACCAATTGCATGTAAATAGGTTGTTGAATGAAGTACCGAAAGGAGAAGTTTAATACCCCGAAAACCTAGACTAAACTAATTAAAAATTGTCTAGACATAGAAGATTTTAATTAGGGTTCTTGTGATAATTAGATATTTAACCTTGATTAAATCAAAATAACCACGAAAGTAGGTGATTGGTTTGTCTTGGCAATTCGCTCTAGTGACAAAATCTCATTGCGAAGTTTTCTATGCGATTATCGAACCTTGATTGTGCAAACTAATGAAATGAGTGTTTAATCCATATCGTTGATTCGTTACTTGACTTAGGTTTTATCCCCTGAACGTCTTTTTCATATTGATAAATCCAAGTAAATTGTGTGAATATTTGTTTGTTAGCCTTTAGTAGTGAATAGAAATAGAATTAGATTGTTTCAAACAAAAACCCGATCGACTTAGCAATCGACTAGGAGGCTAGTTCAGTGCGTTGAAAGGAAAAGTCACTGTGGGAACGACCTTGATTCATGCTACAATTTCACCCGTGCACTTGCGGCCTATCAGTTTAAGAGGTTAATCTCATGTAACCTATGTTAACGAATAATTTACAGTTCCACAACTCCAATTGAAATGTTAATCTTTCTTCTCAACCAATGAAGGAGTTCTTTGCGATGTTGTTCAACAACTAGCCATGCGGCATGCGTGGATGCATGCGGGCCATCTCTTCTTCGAATTGACTGAAAGCAGTCAACGTAGGTGAAGATTCTACTGGATAAAAAAATAAGTTATTGTTGATTAAATTGCTGATCTAATTAATTTAGCTTTTATACCTTTCATATTCAGTCATTAGATCAGAGTTTGAAAGGACATATTCATGCGCAGCCTCATATTCTTGTTGGTCAAGGAATCTTTTCTTCCCTGCAGTTGCAGAGTACCCAATGTTCGATGAAAACAACTCAGGTATTGCTCCATTGACGTCAAATGCATCACCCAACTCGGGGCACGCGTTTCTTGGAAGGTCCCTTGACTTTGTGTGCACTTCTAGTGCAAAGTATGTAGCACAAAAGTTGGAAATCTCCTCCGTTAAGAACACATTACATATAAAGCTTTCAAAGCGCCTGTCTACCAAATAACGACATCCCCGACAACGACGCCATTGTTTGGTTGTAGAATTTAGGGTTTCCTGTTCATCGGTCCCGGACTGGACCGAATGGACCGAGGACCGAACTAGAGGACTCAACTGGACCGAAAAAAGTTCGGTCCGAGACTGGACCGACCGAACTTTGTTCGGTCCAGTCCGGACTGGACTATACATAAGGAAACCCTATAATTTTAGTAACTTCAGTCATTCAGTTCGGTCCATAGACTGGACCGAGGACCGAACATCAAAATTTTTTGGACCGAGGACTGGACCGAACTTCCCTCGGTCCAGTCTAGTCCAGTCCTTGGTCCAGTCCAGTCCAGTCCCTTTTTCGGTCCGGACTGGACTATGAACAACCCTAGTTGTCGTATCCACAAGGATGATGCGTTAGGTTTTCAGAAAATTGGTCTGATAAAGGTTTTCAAATTGCAGGAAGCAGTAAATAAGAATTAAACTAAACTAATCGTGAAATCGAAAGCAATAAAACTAAGGAAAACATGAACTCAAAGATGAATTAAACCTAATCTAATAAGAATTTAAATCTATACCTAAGAAAGCAATTAAAAGCAATCAAGAACGATGAATGTAAAACTGAATTAATTACTGAAATTAAGGAAAAGAAATTATACCTAGAATACATTGTTCTAATCTTGAATCTTGAAATTTTGAATCTTTAATCACAAATCTTCTCCCGAACAAACAAGAAAAAGCGTGATTTGAGTTACTAAGACTGCTCGAATCCTCACCTGTAGGGAGAATTCGAGGAACCTTAATCCTCCTCTTCACAAAAATCGGATTTTTGGTGTGGACTATACTAAGTGAAAACGAAAGACAAGAATCGAAAAGAGAAAACAAGAACAAGAATTTAAAGAATTGATTAATTGCATTAATCTAGAAAAGTTGAATTACAATCGAAGGCTAAAGAAAAACTAAGGAGATTTATTCTAAAACCTAAGTAAACTAAGTATCTAAACTAAAACTAATTAACTAATTATACCTTCTAATGAAATATCATATGGTTTTATAAAAAAAGAATTAGGGAAAGAAAAATAATAAACCCCCCAAAAAAACCCTAGCAACCGTCGCACACTTTCAATTACCGGAACTGGCGACTGTCGCGGGCGCGACACAAGAGGTCGCAGGCGCGCCCTATCATGCCCTACTCGTCCGTCACTCCTCGCTTCAAACGGTCGCGGGTGCGACACAAGAGGTCGCATGCGCGACCCTTTTCTGTGAAATTTCCGCCAGTTCTTGCTCGATGGTCATCGTGGGTGCTACCGAATGTGTCTCGGGTGCGACTGTCTTCTGGCTCCATTGTCGCCGGCGCGACAACTGCTCGGAAAATCCTCGTTGATCAGCTCACTGTCATCTCGGGTGCGACCAAATGCGACTCGGGCGCGACCCTCTTCTGGTTAATTTGCCTTGGCTGCTGTAATGGTGCCACAGAAAGGGGTCACGGGCGCGACCCGTAGTGTCGCGGGTGCGACGCCCGTCTGACCTGTGTTTTGACTGTTGTAATTCAACCTTTGTGGATTTTTGCTCACTTTTTGCCACTTTTGTCTTGGTTTTGGCTCTAACACATTATTATCCTACAAAACTCAAAATCATCATATCTAATATATAATTAAGGGGTTAGATCAAGCAAAATACCCTATGAATGATAACAAATTCGGCTCGAAATGAGACCGAACAGGGCCAACAACATGAGAATGCGTCGACCGATTCATGAGTAAAATGCCGAGTAATAAATTGATAATTTCAATTTATTACATGTCTTTGGCGGGTAACTAGCTCTACAACCGACTTTGTGAGAATTTGGGGGTCCACCTCCGGTTTCAAAACGGGAGGCCGTCTATCTAACCATGTATGGTCGCCAATGCATCTTAACCCTCTAGAGAGAGGAATGACGGAGTGAAATAATCTAATGAACAATACTTTGTTTTTGAGGTATTACCATTCAAGCCCTTGTTGTTTTATTTTATATGATTAAGTAATTTATTGTGGAAAAAATAACCTAACCCAACCTTTCATAACTTTTCCTAATTTGATCCTACATATCCAAATAACAACCCCTTAGTTTGTAATTGCGGCATTTCAGCGGCCTAAAGTACGATACTTTGTTATAAAAGATTACCATCAGTTTGTAATTGCAGTGACGACATACAACTAATTCATAAAAGTTCAAGAATATGCAAATATGTAGGATTTTGAGTTCTTCGTTGGAACAATTTTCATAAATCTGATGATACATCCTCGGCTTCTAAGTCGCAATCTCACAAGGCAACTTCTAATCTTTATGCAGTTAAATTAGTAGTCTTAACACATATTCACAACACAGTCCTATTGGATCATCATAGTGCACAAGCAGCAAACAATAACAATCAAAACATGCAATAAAAAACGATAGAAGCATTGAAACTAGTCGGTGTGTACTGTGTAGTGCAACCATGAGTAACAGAAACTAAAGTAGTTGTTACTACTTTGTTGGGCTTGTAAAATGACAAATATTGTGAGACAATAAAAATTGGCATTGCTTAACGTCGTCCCCCAAATGAGTATTTTACCCCTATCATTTTTCACTCCTCTTTCACTCCTCTCTCCTCTTTAATTTCTCTCTATAATAATAATAATAATAATAATAATAATAATAATAATATATTTACAAAAAAAAATTTTAAAAAAAATCTGAAAATACGGTTGCGGCTCAAAACGTGCGGCGGCACCGCGGTGGTGCCGCACGTCTATTGCGGCAAAGCCACGGTCGGTGCCGCGATCGACGTGCGGCATCATCGCGGTGCTGCCGCACGTTTCGTGCCGCAACCGTATTTTCGGGTTTTTTTTTTAAATTTTGTAAATATTAAATTTTTTTATAAAAAAAATCCGAAAATACGGTTGCGTGGCACCGACCGTGGCTTTGCCGCGATCGACGTGCGGCACCACCACGGTGCCGCCGCACGTTTTGTGCCGCAACCGTATTTTCGGATTTTTTTCAAAATTTTGTAAATATATTATTATTATTATTATTATTATTATTATTATTATTAAATTGCAATGTTATTATCAATAAATTAACCGTTTTTGAAATTCAACCTAAATTTAATAATAACATTGCAATTTAATATTAATAATGATAATAATAATAATAATAATAATAATAATAATTGTAAAACCCCGAAAAATTCGATTATTATTACCGTTAAAGTTCCTGACGTGCGTTACTTCCGTTGGTTTATATGAGTTATTATCACACGGAGCTTTTAGGATCGCGTGTGAGTTCGTTAAAATTTTTAGAGTCTTAAAAATATCAGTTAGAGACTTTTTGGGTATCGGATAAAATTAATTGGGATCAGTTTGTAAAAACTGTTTAAGGAAAGGTGTTGACTTAAGAGAAGATTAATTTTGGAAGGGTGTTACTAACACCTAGGTTTAATTTGTACTGATTTTACCCTAATTTCTCTCTATAGATACCCTATTTGGGACCCCTACCCTTTTTACAATACCCTAATTTTATTCATCCGCCGTAAACACTCAAGTGTCTTCTCTCTCCTCCTGCCTCTTCTTTTTCCCCTTGTATTTTTCGTTGCTGCTACTTGCTGCTGCTGTTGCTCAACAACACCCGAGACCACGCACCACCACACCAACCACCATACGCCACCCTCAACCTCCCTCCAACCACCTTCATTTCGACGCCGATCACCACACCACTGCATTCCGACCGCCGTTCCACCTTTTTCCGGCCACTATCGCTACCCCGACGCACCAATCGAACCCCCTAAACCCCCTTGCTCCGTTTTTCTGCCTAGCTGAGCACCACCACGCGACGTGACCCCGAGCCGCCGCCACTGCATCGACGTCCTTCCATCGACCCCGACGCCCCTCATCTCCGGCTAGACGACTATCGGCACTTAGCTCCAACGAGGACGAAGCTCGACCCCGGTGTTGCTTTCGAGGGCTGCTGTTGCTATTGCCGCTGCTGCCACTTATCATCGCCAGCAGACCCGACGCCTGAGACCTCCAAGCTGCCACCATCGCCGCCACATCACCGCCGTCGATCGCCCTAGCTGGATGCCCCCTCTCTTGATAGTATAACTCTAACTTCTTTTGTCTCTATATAATTTTGTGTTTTGTTATATACGTAAGTATTTGTCCTGTGATTATGAATGTTTACTTTGAGTGATGTGTTGGGGTTTTGTGATTAGTTAAGGACAGTGAATATTAGCCTTACATGTTTTAATGATAGAGAAATATGATTGGTAGCCTAAGGCCTTGTTATGGTTGAGCTATAGTGTTTGATTCAAAAACCCATGTGAAAGCTTCATGGGTAGTATGTTCTATTTATGGTTGATGGGTTATGTTCTTTATTATGTCTTATGGTTAGTCTTGAGATTAGTGTGTATTGTTTGTTATTATTATTATGTCATATTATTAATCTTAAGCTATTTATATCAATAGTAGTAAGTTTATTATATGTTCGTATTATTAAAATAAAGTTTTCATACTAATATAATGGTTCCATATTATTACTAAGTTTCATGTTTTTAGTAAATATTTCATATTGCTGAGTTTCATGATATTATCAAGTTTCCATTATAGTATTAAGTTCATATCACTATTTTGGAGTTCATATTACTAATAAGTACTTTTGTTATTAGAATTATTAAGTTCCTATTACTAAGGTTACTAAGTTGTTCATATTATTATTATTATAAAGTTTTCATGACTTTATTAAGTTTCCATGTTATTTTAAAGAGTCATATTATTATTATTATTATAAGGTTTCGTGTTATTATTATTATTATTATTATTATTATTATTATTATTATTATTATTAGTATTAAGATTATTATAAGTTCCGGAAAGTTTCATATTTTTTAGTACTAAAAGTTTCACATTATTAGTAGCAAGTTTCATATGCCTTAGTATTAAAGTTTCATATATTTTGGTATTAAAATTTTTATAAAGTTTTCTTGCTGTTATGTGGTAATATGAATATTATGTTCAAAAACCCTACGTTAATAGTATTGTTAAAAGTTTTAGTATCGAGTTACGGTTTTAAATGTGTCGTGTCAAATTTATTATATTACCTTTAGAAAAGGTATGAGGTAATGTTCGTGATTTCATGATAGTTTTATATGCTCGTTACATGGTTAACTAACTAATAAAAGGCTAAGGTTGGGGTAGGGTATGATTCGTGCGTAACTAACTTTCGTAGAAGTCGAGTTTTAATTTTAGAAGTTTTTATTCGAATTATAGGTCCGAGCGAGACAACGCGATAGTTAGCTCCCGTGTGTAAGTGTTGCAATAAAGAGAAGCTATCAGGTAATGTCTATGCCCTCACTCCCCTTTGGATGCCCTTGAACTGGTTTGTTGATATTACTATTGTCTTGAAACTTGCATCCCGACGGGGACCTTTAAATGAAACTAGTTTGTTCGTTTGAATGAGAAAGAGTTTTTATCTTTGTTTAATAAAGTTTGGACATTCCTTGGTTTTTGTGTTGAAAAGGGTTTTGATTTGGAATTGTGGTTTAGCAGTATTGATTTTGGAAATGTTGGATTTGGAAATGTTGGTACTGAAATGTTATGAGATACGAAATCTGACTAATTAAAGGCTATGAGAAAAATGCGGGTTCGGGCAGTCTCCCCTTAGACCAGGTGGAACTTGTGAGGGGGCCTGTCAAGAGACCAGGTGATGCCTGGTATTGTGGATGTGAGTTAGGCGCTGATCAGTCGAATAGGAATATTTATGCGAGTCCGTGGGACTCCGAAAGAAAGAAAAGAAAAGAAAAGAAAAGAAAAGAAAAGAAATGAGTTATGCGCTGATCAGTCGAATGATGTTGTTTATGCGAGTCCGTGGGACTCCGAAGTAAGGAAAAGAAAAGAAAAGTATTGAGATATGTTGATGCGAGTCCTTGGGACTCCGAAGTATGTTCTGCGAGTCTTTGACTCCGAGGGGTAGTGTGGAAACCCCGCCCGCTTTAAAATATGGAAACGGTAAGATCTTCTAGTAAAGGTATTTGAAAATGTTTGACTTGTTTCCCCTTCCCTCAAAATGTATTGAAATGAATTGTATAATGTTTTTAACTGTTAGGGGTAGACATTATTGAGGTTTCCCCCCATGTTTGTAATGTTTTGTTTTCAGGTGAAGGCTTTTGTGATGGGGACGGGAACTAGAAGTGAGGATGTTAGTCTGAAAGTTAGAAGTTTTGAGAATATAGCTTTGTTCGTGTTGTAGAAATGAAATCAGTAAAGGTTTAGTATGTGTTGTCTCAAGAATTCGAGTTTCCTCCGTTTGTAAAATTGAAGTACATAATTAGTAGTTGTTAGTTCATCTTTCTTGCCTTGTATTCCTTCGGGGATACGGCAGTAACGCTCAGGAAATAAATAAAAAAAATGAGTCTTCCGCTGTTAATGTTAGTCAACGTTTGACTTTGATCGTTAAGTTAGAATTGAATTTTCGGGGCGTTACAATAATAATATTAACAATAATAACAATAATAATGATAACAATTAAATTTTTTTTAAAAAAATTGTAAATATTATTATTATTATTATATTATTAATTTTTTATTATTAATAATAATATAATAATAATAATAATAATAATAATAATAATAATATTTGTAGAACCCCGAAAAATTCAAAGGTGTTGACCATGACGTCGTTAATAATTTAAGTTGACTCCGTTAATTATTCGGAATTCGTTTGTGATTAATTCTGGTAACACTTGAGCTCGTAGGATCGTTAAGGGACTAACAAGGGTATTTTGGTAATATCACGTGTTATTATCATTATTATTTATATTATTAGTAATAGTAGTAGTATTCTTATAGATATTATTATAATTGTTGTGATGTGAATATTGTTATTTACGTGCTACTATGATTATTATTATTAGTATTATTCTTATTATTAGTTGTGGTGTTTATCAGTATTATTATTACGTGGGTATTATTATATGACTATTATTGTTACTATGTGATTATTAGTATTACGTGTCTATTATGATTATTATTAATTACTATCTCTTAATATTATTAGTGTATTTGTTATTACTATTAGTAATTATTATTATAAGGGGAGGTGGTAATATTAGCAGTGGTAGCATTGTATTAGTATTAAGCTGTTACTCCCTCCGTTCCATATTAATTGACACTTAAACTAACTTTTTTAGTTCCAAAATAATTGTCACTTTCCATTTCCCAATACTTAATTTGATTATTTTAACTTTAATAACTATGTTAACTACTTAACTTTTTACTTTTTCAATTAATAAAAGCAATTATTACTTACATTCTCTCACTACTTACACCTTGATATCCGAAAAAACACCTTGAAAAATAGTGTTATTTAATCATATGGTTAGTTTTTTTAGTTTAACATTGGTATGTGAAAAATTTTCAAATATGTCAATTAATATGGAACGGAGGGAGTATTAGTTAGTAGTAGTAGTAAGTTTATTTTGGCTAAAATTTGTTAGGATTGTTTTGTTAGTCGGTTATGAGTTTTGGTTAGAATTAGATTAGGGTTAAGATTAGTTAAGGAGGGAGATTAGAAGTTGATTAAGAATAACCTAAGGCTTTCAAAAACAAAACCCTATGTACTCCCTCTCATCTCTCGTTTCTCTCTGTCATGCACCCACAACCGCCACCATCCTGCCGCCACGTGCTCCGCCGCCTAGCCATCATCGCACCACTATCCCCACCATCGCCGCGCGACCCTGCTGCCATCGAAGACCAACGCACAAACCACCGGAGCCGCGTCTGCAGTGTCGTGTTCTGTGCCGCTGCGGTGCTCTGTTTTGCGTCGTTGTTGCTATCGCTGCTGCTACTTGCGGTTCGGGCCACCACCAGCCACCTTCGACGTCCCCTTCCCGCCAACGTGCTTCACCGACCGACCTCCGCCCTACCGCCGTCGCTCCGTCAGCTCAGCCATCGACCAACACCTCCACGTAAACCCTTCTCCAAGATTTTCCCTTACATCGTTTCTTGGTTTCAAACCCATGTTTATTACCCTCTTGTTTATAACCCATAATCTGTTGCAGAGTAGTACAATATGATGTTTGGATTAGTCTAATATGAGGGTCTTGAATGAATTTTTAGGGGTTTGAACTGTGATGAGTTGGATGGTGTTGGTGGGTGCTAATTACGTGAGATATTGCAAGCTTTTGTTGTTCATAAACCATGTTTAAGAGTAGTAATGTTAGTGCTCATGTAGGTTTAGCAATTAGTTGAGTAAATCATGATAATATGTGAGTTATACTAGATTTTAAATAATTTGGATTATAGTTGGAGTTTCATATGTTAATTATATGTAAATTATGTTTAGGGTGATGTTAGTGTTATTTCATGCATGTTTTATGGTTAGAGAAAGTATTAAAGTTGTTTTCATGTTTTACAATTTAGTTTTGACAGTAGGAAGTTTGATGTTTGGACCTTAGTTGGATTAGATTAACTACTTGAACCTTAGACATTGTTTTAAGCCCAAATTAGGACCCCGAGATCGAATTGGTAAAAGTTAGGACCGAAATTACAAATTTATTAAGAACCGGTAACGGGACAGTTTTGTTAGTGTCCAAAGATTGGGTTGCCACGATTGGTATAGTTACTCTTTGACAAAACCCTTTTAACTGGAGGTTCCCTTAGATGTTAGGAACCATAGGAATGTTACGGATGGAACGTTTGATTTGTATAACCCGAGTTATAATCTTTTTACCAGAACCCGTCAGATCTGGACCAATTGGGAAGATGGGTGTTTTTAGAGTCCTTCGGGACTGATATGGGCTTGGTCATCAACATAGAAGTTTTAGTAGACATCCCGAGGTTTCCGAAAAGTCCAGAACCAGACCCATAGAATGTCGGGAAGTTGAGTTGTGACCCGTTTTATGTGAACGTTACAATCTGTCCGCTGCTTGCTTTTATTTATGAAAATTGTTGAGTAAATTTTATGTGTGAATTTGTTATATAATTCCTTGAGTGTGTTAAGTGTAAATCATAAATGATAGGAACCTAAGTGTTCCTAGGGGATAGGTTAGGTAGTTGATAGTTGATACTAACTTCGTTAGAACGCGTTTTGATTAGATAATTATTCTTATTCTAGGCCCGAGTTAGTGCGTGACGATAGCGAGCTCAAATGTGTTCTCCTTATTGCTGTACTGTGACGTTATTCAGGTAATGTCTATGCTCTAATCCCCATCGGGATGCTATTTAAATGTGTTTTGATGTTTTATAATCTATTTTGAGAATTGCATCTCGAAAGGGGACTTTTGTGGAAATACGACTATCTGTTTTGATAATCTTTTTGATTCGATTGTGATCTTGGTTTATTTGAGTTGAGAAATTGGATGGTCTTTTATTCGAAGTTTTGTTAATGGTTTTGATAACTTGGGATGGTTTGACTTGAGAGTCGTGAGTTGAGTTTGAATCTCGTAAATAATTCAAGTGGAAGTTAAGCGGGTTTCGGGGATAACTTTGTTGTGCAGGTGTAACAACCTGCAGGGTTATGGACCAGGAGATCAGGGCTTCCTTCCCTGATATAGGATAGTATTTTGATGCCTTTGGTAGGCGATATTATTTATGCCTTTGGTGGGCGATGTTCTTGATGCCTTTGGTAGGCGATGTTTTGATGCCTTGTGTGGGCTATATTATTTATGCCTTTGGTAGGAGATGTTCTTGATGACTTTGTTAGGCGATGTTCATTTAAAGGATTTGGAATACCGCCCGCAAATTAAAATATGGATTGGATGGGTTGAGGAAACAGTATGGGATTAAAGGTTTGTAAAACGTTTGATTCGATCCCTCTCCCCAAAATGAATTGAAATGAACTTAAACTGTTTTAAACGTTAGAGGTAGACATTATTGAGATTTCCCCCTCATTTTTTGAAATGTTTTGTTTTTAGGTGAAGATCTAAATGCTGGGGACGGGAATTAGAAGTGAGGACGACGAGTCTAGAAGTCCTTGAATCTTTTTATATTGTTTTCGTTATGAAATCTTAAAGTTTTGTTTTGAGTTGTTAGTAGTTACAGACAGGTTGTTTTTCTTTCTCGCCTTGTATTCCTTCGGGGATACGACAGTGACGCCCAAACTAAATTTGAAGTCTTCCGCTAAGTTTTGTCTGTTAACGTTAGTTTGACTGTGACTTTTTATAATTGAATTTCCGGGGCGTTACAATATTATTATTATTATTATTATTATTATTATTATTATTATTATTATTATTGTAGGAGGGAGAAACTAGAGAGAAGTTAGAGAGTGAAGGGTCAAGGGCGATATTGGAAATTATTATGAAAAAGTGGGCGATATTAGTAAAAAAGGGGCGACGAAAAGCAAACGGGATAAAAATTGACTAGAATGACAAGTATTATAAAATGGAGGTAAAATGGAGGTAGTATTCCGTAAATTTTTAGTACTATTCAGATAAATAACTATTTAGAGCTGACAAAATTTTGTCCGACTCGAGAAAAATCGGGTCCGAATATAGGTTTTTTGTCCGAATTTTTATATTGACCAAATATTCAGTCATCATATTGCTCTTTTTCTATTGACTGAACCCGATCTTGACACTAATTTAGCTTCGTCCGAATTGTTCGACCCGGTTTGACCCGAATAAAAACCGGGTCCGACATATAAATTTCTCGTCCGAATTTCGACATTGATCAAATTGGACTGACCCAAATTCACCCAAACCCAAAATTTTGGCTAGAGCTGGGAAAAGTTGACCCGACACGATTACTGACCTGAATCTAACACGATATTAAACGGGTTTAGGTAGAAATTTTCAACCCGTTTAATTAAATGGGTTGACACGGTAAACCCGTTTAATTAAATGGGTTAGGTTCAGGTCAGAATTTTCGACACGAAAAAATACCTATTTAACCCGTTTAATTAGGCATGTCATATGGATCAAGTTATTTACTCCATAATTATTATCCAATTATACCGTTTATCAATAAACTTAGGTGAAAGTTATAGTAATACTCTTTAAAATATACGTAAAACTTGTAATTTTAACTTATATTTATCTTTGATTATGAATTATAAGACATCTCCTTATATATAATTCGAATTATATTGCCATGAAAATTATTGGGTATGATATGTCATTATTTCGATCCCACAATGAATTGTTTGTATAAATGAGTTAATGGCTAAATGGGTAAATTGGTAACTTTATTCAAACATGTTTACTTAAATGATTAAATAGGTCAAAATAAGGTCAACACGTTTAAAATTTAAATGGTAAACAGTTTCAATTTTCAACCCGCTTATTAAATCGGTTAGGTTCAGGTCGGAAGATTTTGAATCCATTTAAGTTTGACACGAACATGAACCCGAGTCGACCTGACCTATTAGTCAGCTCTAATTTTGGCTACACTATAACTATCCTTGAAACTAGAGCTTACAAAATTTTGTCAGGAAAAATCGGGTCTAGATATAGATTCTTTTGTCCAAATTTTAATATTGACCTAATATTTGGACATAATATTTCTTTTTTTCTATTAACTAAATCCAATTCTGACGCGAATTTAGTTTTGTCTGAATTATCTATCCCAATCCGACATAAATAAAAACCGGATTCTGGACCTGAATTTCTTATCCAAATGTGGACATGAACCAATTTTGCCATACCCAAATTCGCCTGCATCCAAATTTTTTGACTGTTCCGTAACTACCCTTAAAACATAAATAAAATAAAAGCTCCTCGTCCGTTTTTTCTCTTTATGATGGGATCCAAGCGGTCCCTTTTGTCTTCCTCCTTTAGACTATACGTGCCCACAGTCCTTCTGTCAGTCTCTCTCTTCTTTCTCTCTCTTCAAATCCAGAATCTTGATTATTATTTACTGGGAGCACTACTATTATTTTACGAATCCTCTCCGTACAGTGTTCGTGGGTTCTTCCCTTTCCACTTCTTTTTGGATCGTAATCATTCGTCAACTATTAGCCTCCCCTGCTAATTTTTTCGCGCTCAACTCTCTGTTAATCCATGTAAGTTCATCTACTGTTTCAAACCCAAAACCCTTTTGATTTCATCACCAAACTAATTCATACTCACTCACATCTCCGAATTCTGCTTAGTTCTTTGCACTCTTAATCAATTTGTTTCTGGGTTGTTTTGATTAGTGCTGTTGAATGCAATGTTGTAGTTTTCAGATGCTGCAAATGGGTCTTTGATTGATTTCTGAGATAAGATCTTGATTTTGGTTGTGTTTGACCTGTACTTTGGATTCTGAAACTCTGTCAAACCCTCCAATTTTGACTTTTAAGCTGTACAGATTGCATGAAGCTTCCTGGGTCCATCTGTTTTTGTTTTTTTTTTTTTTGAAAAGATGCAGTGAATTTAGAGCTTTTTTGGTACTTTAGTTAGTCTTTTGTAAGATGTGGAATATGATGCTCAAAACATTGAAACTGAACTTGCTTTTGTTGTGTTACCCTACCCAGGTTGAATTGCTTGGTGCCCTGATAAGAAAAGGGTGTCAGGAGGTTACAGAAGGAGTTTTTGAGAGGATTTTCTGATACTCATTAACAAAAATCAGCAGAAGGAAGTTGACGATTGGAGAAAGTTAGAGATGGGATCATTCAAAGGTCATGTAGTTCCAGGAACACTGTTTCTGGTGGTGGGTTTGTGGCATATGTGGTGTAGTGTGTATAGATATGTGACGGGTCCCGAGAATTTCCAGGTTCGGGTTTGGAATCCGGTGCCGGGTTTCAAGGGGAAGTTGAGGTACTTGGAGTTGTATGTAGTGGTGATTGGTTCTTTCATTGATTTGTGCATAGAGCTTGTGTATGCTCCTCATCTCAAGTACTTTGTGGATGGGATATTGAATCCTAACCATTTGAACAACTTTGAGCACTCGGGGATGCTTGTCATGTTCTTCATCCTTGGCCTCGTTGCTCTCATCTCGGTCAAGACCAGGTCAGTTATTGTTCCTAAGTTTATTGTGAATTTAATTAGTGCATATTGGGGACCTTTGTAATCATAATTGCAGATTGATTGGGAAATCATAGTTACCTTTTACTGTTCAAAATGTTGTGATATTGAATGTTTTCATCATCTGAGTTTTTGATGTCTGTCTAGACTCTAGAAGCATCCCCAAGAACAGTAAGTCTTATGTTAGACCGCCTTAGAACAAATTAATTTATTTGGGGTGACTGTGATAAAATTCTTTCCTTGATAGATTATTAGTCATAGTAAAATATCAAAAATGTCACGCTTAAAGGAGTCTGGCTCACGATAATTTTACGTGAGACGGTCTTAACTTAAAATTTGTGCCTAAAAAAAGGAAGGAGCAGGAGACAGTGTGGATCCATTAAGGAGGTAGAAAGTGATGGTTTTTGGCATCGTGTTCTCAATGGATGTGGCTTCATCTTTATCTTTTCACCTTTAGCTTTACTACTTTCATTTTCTATCTGCAAAGGATCTTTTAAAAAGTTGGAAGGTGGCAAGATACATGAGTTAGTAGGTAGGCAACTAAGGAGGCCCGGCTTAGCATTTGAGAATTACATGCTTAAACTCTGGTATTTGTGGCACAATGTACATTTCGATGAAACTATGCATTATGTATGATTGTATGAATGAATGAGTCTGTTTCTAAAGTTGGTCTGCAAATGATGAAATGAAATAGTTTGGGAATAGTTGACCCTAATTCTTGAACTAGATTGTTTCATAGGAGATTTATTCATGTAATTGCCATTTTTTGTTTTGTGGGACCTCTTGCTGTACTTAGTTATATTGTTCTTTTTTTATCACACAACTTTTTCAGGTGAGACTTTCTCACCCAATGATTCATGCCTCAATGAAAATGAGAATCTTGCCCTTTTTAGAAATATTTAAATAAAGAAGAAAAGGCAGGAAATATGGTGAATTGATGATTAATTAATTCTTATTAGTTGGGATATTTGTAACCATATTTTGAAGGACATTATTAGCAATTCTTCCTGACAATGTGTTGTGGCTCACTTGCAATTACAATTCAGATATCCCCTTTATTCCAGAGGAATTCTGGGTGAAGCATTCAATGAGTAAATTGAGTAAATTTTCACTGTAACAGCAAAGTGAGCCTTAAAGTAGAACATACCTAGATACTTTGATTACTTCTGAACAGAAAATTTACTGAAAGTTCTCCCCCCCCCCCTCCTCTCTGCTTCAATTGTTTTTTGGCAGTAAAACCTCAAATGTGCTTGCTAGGCATCAGTTTTTGTTGTATGTGGACTACCATTGTCAAATTTGTTTTGTCAATCTTCATATATTCATTGAGCATAAGGAAAGGTAATAAAGGATAGCAGCTCTAAAATTGGACCATTTTCTATGTAGTAATTGATGAAACACGCTAGTTGACTGACACAAAGTATAGAAATCCTCAAGGATCTTTTGATTTGAGTGTGATGTGCTTATTCTCATGAGAAATGCTTGGGTCATCATCCTAGGCCGTCAAACAATGTCATATGTGTTGCTTGTCTAGGTTGTCTGTGCGGGCTCATAACCAGTTTGGTTTGGTTCAGTTTATAGCATTGTTTCTTTCTCATGGGAGCCTTTCGTCGAGTCTTAAGCTGGTGCCACCCACCGAAAACTGCATGGTAGATAGGAATTTGTTGTGGAGCTTTTTGAGTTGAGAGATTATGTGTTGATATTTGATAAGGTTTCATCGTGAAAGTTCGTCTATACTAGGATTCCAACATTGAAAATGCCTTTATGGCCTTTTAATAGGAAGAAATTTGATAGCTTTTGTGTAAAAAAGGGAAGTCATTTTTTAAGATTTTCCCTAAAACAGCACAATTAATTGCTTTTACCTAAAATACCTATAAAGAATGTTTCTATTGCTTTACAAAAAGTAACTGTGAGTCATCTACTCCCTCTCCATCTAGTTGACCTTCCAATTGGATCGTTCGGGTCGGGTTTGGGTTGGATCCACTTGGGTTGGGCCAATTCGGGCCAACAAGCTTCTGGCTTGGGTTCGGTCATTTTCAGGTTGCTTTATTTTTTGTGAGATGAGACTATCGTTAAAAAACTAATGGTAAAAGATAAATTCGGGTTGGGTCTCATTGGGTTTGGGTCCATTTTACTTTTGAAATTTTCGGATTTGGGTCAGGCTGGACTCGGGTCGGTCAGTTTTCCAGGACTTTGAAAACTTTCACCACTAATTTCTCAACATATAAAACGACCTATTACATGAACTACCATCTAGCGCTGGCAAAATTTTGTCCGACCCAAATTACCCGAATTGTCCGACCCGGAAAAAACTGGGTTTGGTCATCAAATTTTTGTCCGAATTTTAAATTCGGACAATTCGGTCATGCCCGATTCTAAAATCGGGTCGGGTTCGGGTTTGGGGAAAGAAATTCGGACGTCCGAATTTTGTGTCAAATTCGGGTTCGGACAAATTCGGATAGTGTCCGAATACTAAAATTCAGACAAAATATTGGAATTATGTATATATTTAGTGTAAATTCGGGTTTGGTTATATTCGGACAAATCCGGGTTCGGACAATTCGGGTTCGGGTTCGGACACCATAAACGTCCGAATTTGAAATTCGGACAGGGTTCAGGTTTGGGGATTTTGTCCGAATATCCGAATTGTCCGAATCCGGTTTGACCCGAACCCGATTTTTTGCCACCGCTACTACCATCATTAGGTTCGTACCGGAAATCAAAATACCATCATAAGAATATAATGTTTTAATAAAACATCAAGTGACAATTTTTCGATTAATAGGCGATAGATAAAACGGGAAGGGGGTAATAATACACAATTATGGTTTTCTCCAAAAGTATGACCGAAGGAATGGTGTTCTGTTTCTCCAGCTATCTTCCCTTGCCGGACGGTGCCCTCTGTTTGATCGCGGCATCAGCCTTTGGTTCGGAGTACCTATTGTTCTACTTCCACTCCACGAACCACACGGGCCTGGAAGGCTACTACCACTTCATCCTTGTTCTCCTGGTGGGCTTGTGTATCCTGACCAGCGTTGCCGGGGCTCTTGTCCCGTCAAGCTTCCCCCTTGACTTATCAAACGGCATGGCCATCGCTCTCCAGGGCCTCTGGTTCTACCAGACGGCGTTCACGCTCTACGGCCCCATGATGCCAGATGGATGCGAGCTTAAGGAGGATGACATCGTGTGTCATTCGACAGAGAGTTTGGTGAGCGGGGAGATGTTTGCAAACTTGCAGCTGTTTTCGATGGGGCTCGGTGTTTTTATGCTGGTCGCAGGAGCGTACTGGTATGCCAGTTTGAAATACGGGCGGTCTCATCGGGAACGGTTCCTGGAAGGGGAAGTGGCGGATGATTTGGATTTGTAGAGATTGAAGTAGCGAGTAGGTACGTATGTGGTATACTTCTTACTGTTGTTGGCTTTGTTTCTTTCGTTTGATGCTAGTATCGTTTAGGAGAATTTTGTGGGATTTTAGTTATTTTCTGCATCCTCTCGCTTTTGCACAACTTGCTGATATTCGAGCAAGAAGAATCATACTACATGCACAGTCACTAAAGTTTTCTAGCATATTTGGGCAGTAATTGGAATACCTAGATAGTTGGTAATTGGTATACCTAGCTTTGTGGGAAACTTTTTGGATCTACAATTAAAAACTGCCCGTCCTAACTAGTAAATACTCTGTTCAGTCCAAACTGGAAAAAATCGGGTACGGAAATTAATTTTTCCTCTGAATTTTGACATTGACCTTATTTTTTGACTGAAAATTTGGAGACAATATTTTCTATATTTTTGTTGTCCAAACCCGATTTTGCCCCAAATTTAGACATGTCGGAATTGTCCAATCCAAAAAATTACGTGACGCACGGACCGAAATGACCCAAACCCCAATGTTTGATAACCCATCAGAAGCTCGGGATCAAAATGCACTAGTCAGGAATTGGTTAAATGAAAGTTCTTTCCTTGTTCTTATAAGAAAGAAAAGAGAGTCTCTCAAGTGGACACTAATGCTTTTGGGCTCAATGGGCAACCGATAAGGTTGCTTGGATCTTTCCAGGACCTTGTGTAAGTGGGATTCACTCTAGGAATTGTCGTCAGAAAGAAAAAGAAAAATTACAGGATCATAGACATAATTACCGGGAACGCTATATACACCTGTGACCTGCGTTCCGGGAACAAGCGTTCTGAAGTCAGAGCTAGACTAAATTTGTGTAAAAATTAGCGACCCACGTTCCGGGATTAACGATCCGGGAAGCGTTCTTGGTAACTATGGTCATAGATACATTACTGATGAATTGATGATGTATCTCTTCTTGTTTGCAACAGGTTCTGATTTACAAACTTGGTGAATACAGTGGCAGTGGTGCATGCAGTAAAAACACTAACAAGTCATTGTTGCTGCGAAAACTCAATCTCAAAAGGCAGCCAATCCTTGTCATATCATATATGTGCAGGAAGCAATTCTTTCTGAGTGTGGTTACATTACATATACTGCTATCTACAACAGGTTCTTTTCATTTGTGTTTGTTTTTTGGGAGCTAGAAATAGTGGGCAGTTTAAGCCCTTACAGATACTCTTGGGAGCAAGTAACTTGACTTGACATGTGTAATTATTGATTAGCATTAGCATATTATCTCTGTCAAGTTACATGTAACTTTATTTTTTGGCATATGTTTGATGCTCCTGATATGAAACAAAAATAGTAGTAGGTGGATTTATTTGTTTATTCTTTCTGCCTAATTCAGTGTTCTCAAAGTTTTTGCCAATCAGGAGACCCTGGTATTGGATCTGGTATTGAATTTTTACTGAGTTTCTTGGATAATCTTTTTGGCATAGGATTCTCTCATGTTTCATAGAGGCAGGCTTTGTTAATTTTGTAGTGTTTTTAATTGTGTCTAAACTTGAGTGGAACCTTTTTCGATTGTTTACGGCCTAAAATACGGGTAATAGATCGCAACAACAAAGCCGAACCAACACAAAAGAACAACTCAAAACAAACATGTTATGGCAGAATGTACCAAAACCAACGAAAACTACTAAGCATAAACAACAAAATAGGGTTAGATCTTCAAAATTTGCCCCCTTTTTTTTCCAAATAAGTCATCTCCAAACTTCTTTGCAGCTGTTTCTTTGTCATTATGGATGACACCTAATTTACATTTTACACCCAACCTTTGCAGCTCTACAAACCTCGTCATCAAATCAATCCAGGCATATTTCCACAAGTACCTCCAAACCCTCTTTGTCGATCTCTAAACCATCCATGCCATTAACGCTATGATTCATTTTTCTTTTTGGTCCATAGGAATCACCATTTTCATAAATTTCACGATGACTGTATACACTTTGATAATCTATTGTTGTCTATGTTTGAGTAGTAGTTTATCCCTTTGTAGTAGGCACCGTTTTTTTTGCGTTGCGTTGCAGTTAGTTGCGTTAGATTGCGGTAAGTTGCGGTGGAAATAGTAAAAATGTAATGGTAGTTTGCGTTTAGTTGCGGTAGGTTGCGGTAACTTGCGTTGCGGTTAGGTGCGTTAACGCACAAAAAAATGGGGCCTTAATTGAGTTGATTTTACTGTTTATTTTTTTGTCATTCCTTGGGATTTTACCTAATAATATCGTATAGTAATAATTTACTAATAAATAATAAATCTTAACTGCTCCGAATTAGGTTAAGATCTCAATATCTCATTGGCCACTTTTATATTTTTTCACTACAGCTGCTCTTGTGGAGCAAGTTACTTGGCAAATGTACTTTACTTTGATCATAATTTAGAATTAACATTATTATTCTCAAGTTATTTGTATTTTTTATGCATATATTTAATGCTCCTCCTGATACAAATAGGTGGAAATTGAAAGTATAGTCATTAATTTGTTTGGCTCTTCGGAGTTCGAACCATATTTTTATGCTTATTAGCTACAACAATATTTATATTAGATGTCATTTTTATTTATGCAAAGTTTATCGGTAAGTACGGGTCTTAGTCTTTCTTTTGTTTATTTAGAGTAAATTAATTCTGAATTGAATTTGTGTTGAATTTATTTTCGAAACTTATTTATGAGAGTTTTTGTAGAACTTATATTTGCCAAACATATTTCTAAATTTATTTTAAAAATAACCTAACAACTTTACCAAACTTGTATTTTCTTGATGTATTGGTTAGGTAACTTAGCGCTCCAAGATAACCAATAAATACCCAAAAAAGTAGGTTTAATCTAGACATCTATTAAAAAAAAAATGTTGCTCTCAAATATTGTAATATTGATGTCAAAAATTCGTATTTGGTGTATCAATTAACAACAAAATTTGAAAAAAAAATACATACCTTGTTCATTTTTTGCACCTTGAAAGAAAAATGGAATGCCAAGTGAACAAATTCTAAAATTAGAAATTAGAATTTTACTCAAGTAGAACAAATCCAAGCCTTGTGACATTTTCCATCATTAGAAAAGAAGATATGGTGAGTAATATCAAAAGTATCCGAGAATGAGTCCGAATCAAATTTTCCCATCACAATTGTTTCACATTTTCAACCACTTAGAACACCAAACTATGATCACTGATCAAACTAGAGATTTCATTCAGTTCAATTACCTGAAAACAAATCTCTACGACATAGACGAAATTCCAACTTGATGCATGAATTGTTCTTCAATCGGTGTACCTTAATAACGGTCTCACTTATACGAGGTTTGAGGAAACATATACTTCGGTTCAATTGTTTGGTACCCTGAAAGGTAACATGTCTTGAGAGAGAAACTATTGAAATAACCTGCTAATACTTTCACCGTGCGTCCTGTTTTTATAGAGTCTGAGGAAACAATTGGCTGAAAAGTGATGGGGTCATTAGGAGGCCATGTACTTCCAGGAGCACTGTTTGTGTTGGTGGGTCTATGGCATACATGGTGTTGTGTGTACAGATATGTGGCGGATCCCAAGAACTTTCGGATTCGGGTTTGGAACCCGGTACCTAGTTCCGATGGGAGGCTTATGTACTTGGAGTTATATGTGATGACAATTGGTATTTTCATTGACATGTGCGTTGAAGTTTTATATTCACCTTATCCTGTCTACTTCGTTGATGGTGTATTGAATGGAATCCATATGAACAACTATGAGCACTTTGCAATGCTTCTCATGTTCTTCATTTTTGGCCTCATCACTCTGATCTCTGTAAAAACCAGGTTAGTTATGTATAATTGTCTCGGTATAGTCCTAGGTTCATTATCGATTTGATTCTAGCATACTGTCATGTTTACAATTGAGGTGCATTTGAGTGGGTTATTTTCAGGGAAAAGTTGACCCTCAAATTTTCCTATACTATAGTTCGTTGTATTTAGTGAATGGGAAAATTTAATGTCTAATCTTTTATTTCACACTCTAACTTAAGAAAATTTTGGGGGGGGGGGGGGGGGGGGGGGGGAAGCTATTGCTACGATTGTACTAAGGCACCCTTACATAAAAACACAAAATCGGAATTCTGCCATCACAGTTACAATTCACCAGCATGTTCACAATAAATTTAGAAAAATAAGCTTAATTATAAAAAGTTAATAGCTTTGTTAATAAGTTTAGAACATGTTCCCCAAATAAGCTTAGTGTATAGAGTTTGCTCCACCAAACTTATTTTGATTTATTATGAACTGAACTTATTTTGAATTTATACATTTGAAATTATTTGCATTGTGAGCCTTTTGTGACAATTTCATGTAATTTATTTTGAACTTATAGCTAAAACTATTATGAAGAAAATAAGGTGAAGAGAACAAACCATAAATTCAGCAAACAAGCACCAAATGACTTCACCATAATAAGTTCAAATAATTTTAATTAAAACATGTTTCACATATAAGGTCAGAAAACCAAGTTCAAAACAAGTCCATCTCTGTTCTTTTGTGCGGTTCCACATCGCACTTGCCATACTTTTTCACACTCACCACAATCTTTCCATACAATTCCACATTTTACCACAGCAATCATAACTTTTTCTCTCCTCACTATTCTGCTCTACTTTTCACATTCTCTCTCTTCTCCTGCCACACCAATCATTCTTACCACAAATTTTACTCTATCTTACCATATTATACCACACTTTCCACAACATTACGTACCATACTATACCATTTACGCACCCAGTTTGCCGCACAAAAGAACATGGCCCTAGTATGACTAAAGACGTCCTATCTAGAACTGTCAATCTTTGACCCGACTGAACTCGCCTGGAAATTCTGGTTTTGAACATGATTTTCTCGACCCGAACTTGAAAAACCCGCAAAAGCGGGTCAAACCCCACCCGCCCATTTGACCCGAAAACTTTATTTTTTACGTTCAAATCTATTAAAATTTGTGACTTTTCGTTGGAATTCATGACTATTATATTGAACGACAATCGCAACTCATTCATATGTTATTTCTTTAATTTAAGTTGAAATATTTATAATAATCTATCGGTAAAAGAAGATACTCGTATTTTATTATGTATATAGTACAAAAAATAATATTTAGAGACAAATTTTGAAAAAGAAAAAGTGGAAAAATGTCGCAATTATAACCCGTTGGGTTGACCCAAAACCAAAATACACTGCCCGTATTTACCCGAACCCGAAATACACTCGACCTGTATTTACCCAAACTCGATATACGATCGACCCGCAACCCGTTCGCTCGTATTACCTCAACAATCATAACTTTATCTCTCCTCACTATTTTCCTCTTCTTTTCACAATCTCTCTCTTGACCTGCCACACCAATCATTCTTACCGCAAATTTTACCATATTATACCATACCATATCACACTTTCCACAACATTTTCATACCACACCATACTATTTACGCACCCAGTTTGCCGCACAAAAGAACATGACTCCAAGCATGACTAAAGACATCCTATCCATCTTCATTCACAGGTACATTCCTTTGTCAGACGACACACTATGCACAATCGCAGCAGCTGCATTCAGCTCAGAGTATCTACTATTCTACTTCCACTCAGCAGCACACACAGGCTTAGAAGGCTACTACCACTTCTTCCTGGTCCTCCTGGTAGGCTTGTGCATCGTAACAACACTTGCTGGTGCAATTATTCCCTCAAGTTTCCCCCTGGTGTTGTCCAACAGCATGGCCATCACTCTCCAGGGCCTTTGGTTCTTCCAGATAGGGCTCACCCTCTACGGGCCCATCATGCCAGAAGGCTGTCAACTTGATAATGACAACCACGAAATCTTTTGTGATTCAGAAGACAGCCTTGTCAGAGGGCAGTTGCTTGCCAATTTCCAGTTGTTTTCGATGCTTCTTGGGGTCTTTGTGTTGGTTGCGGGATCGTATTGTTTTGCAAGTTCAAAGTTTGGGCATTCTCATGGGAAGGTTTGTAAGGGATGAATGTGGGATTTTAATGGGTTCGTCAAATTCATGGGAAAAAACAGTTGGGCAAGGGTGTGTAAAATTCATGCGCAAGAAACAGTTGAGTAAAAATTAAATTTTGATAACTTTTGGTAATTATTGGTAACTTTTAGTAAATTTTGGCAAACTTACGCTAATATATCAAAATTATTTTTTTTTGGTTTTTTTAACTTTGGTAATTTTTTGTAAGTTATGGTAAATTTCGATTAATTTAGGTAAAAACTGGTAAATTTTGGTAAAATAAACTTACATATGAATTTGGCCGCCCCTAAAACTTAAATTTTGGTAACTTTTGGTAATTTTTAACAAATTTACACTAATATATCAAAATTAATTTTTTTTATTTTTTAACTTTGATAAATTTTAGTAAGTTTTGATAAATTTAGACAAAAATTGGTAAATTTTAGTAAATTGAAATACCCATGATTTTGACTGGCCATTAGTGATAAAGTGTAGCGAGTAAGTATGGTGAATGTGTTCTCCACTCTTCGTATGTTAAAAGGAAAAAAAAAAAACGTATTCCATTATCAATTGGACACCTAATATACTTGTTGCTTGAATCTTAACTATTGTGTTAATACCTCAATAATTGATCTTCAAGTTCAACATGTAGAGACGAATAAACAAATAGGAAAACCATATTCTAATAATTCAAATTATGAGCGATGAGATGATAATAATTTGAACTTTAAAATTATAGCACAACAATTTGAACTATTGACTCATTGGAATTTAACAGACGATAAATTATTAGTTACATTTGCGTTTAAAAGTATTTTGAATATAACTTATAATATTATTAGATCCTCCAAGAAGTCATTTATAAAGGAGCCCATCTAACTTAAGTCTTAGGCAAAATAATCTCACCCAAAATTTTGTGACAAAGAAATACAAACACTAGTTTACCAATTGTCAAATGGTAATGGACAAAGAAAAACCGAGAGAAAAACAACTGGACAAAATGAGGTTGTGATGGGTAGTATTGGTCTATCAGCTAGTAGTTCATTTGAAATCGTAATAAGCTTTCATATTGGAGGTAAGGGTGAACAATACTAGGTACTCGCCTAAAATTCAAGGATCCTGTTCTGGATCTGGTAAGCATTACATTTTGATTTCAGGATCCGGTTTCAAATCTATTTTAAATTGGATCCTAAAATCTAGATCCAGTGTCAAATCCACACGTATTGGATCCTTAACTGAATACCCGGTTGGAAGAATTTACACATGCCAATTTAGTCAATTTACTTCAACTGGCAGTAGTTTGACACAATGTTCCTGACAAATTAGATTCATTCTCCACTCCTTATCACTATCGCCAACTTTAAAGCTCAAGATTCAAAGTCTCAAACATAACAAAGTCTTAGCATTAGAGTTTATCCTTATATAGTAAATTAGTATCATAGAATGTGAGCATTTGACAACACTCATGGGCTTGGATCCATGATTGCGTTTAACGGATTTTGGACACTCCTATAGCCAGCGTCTGCCGACGTTTGCTAACTTCAAACACATATAAGTTCTTCGGTTCAGCTTCGATTTGATCATATAATATATGGACGAAAAGCTCTAGGTGTGTACTAAAAGCTCGCGGAATTTCGAGATCATCGAAGTTATATTGAAGGAGTTATGATCAAAAGAGTGAAGACATGTCTTTGCTTGTTGCCCAATTTTGCCCAAAAATGTGATATTATCAACTTGTTCTTCTTGGCTTGGTCTTGTTCCCTTATGACTTCTTCCATGCCTAATATCACGTCCTTTAGCTGAAACTAGACCCGAGCTCAAGCCGGTGATTATTAGTGCCGATGTCGACTCGACCCTAGGTCTTCAAGTGGGCTCAGGGATAGCTCGAGACACCACAGAGGTTCAGGAAAGACTCTTATTGACGTCCGGAAGAACTTGAGGATGATGTGAAGATCGGTTGTCCATGACTTCACCCAATGCTCTTCCAACGGGGCCGAGAAACTCACATCAAGGTGGAGGAGAGCTCGAGAGTGGACCAAATCATAATACAACTCATAAATTACATAAAATCTACCATTGGCTTATATTTTTCATAGATATAGAATTACACATAAAATGTTCATGCACTATGATGATCGACGTGATTAAGTTATCATGAATACTTTTTGATGTAGTCGATGATTATCATACTCTTATACTTGACAAATACTACAATTAATTTAAAAATATTATTAAAAATAAAAATATAAATATTAAACAATTCAAGATGCTTATCAATCGTAGGGTTACAGAAATCTGCCCGACTCGATAACCTAGATTTGCCCAACTCGGAAAAAACCGGGACACATTTATAGAATTTATGTCCGAATTTTGATATTGACCGATTTGACCGAAATTCAAGCACATTTTTTTTCAAATTTCTATTGTACGTACCCTATTTAGACCCGAATTTATGTATGTCCGATTTGTCTGATTGGAAAGAACTAATTAGGTTTTTGCCCCTTTAAGTTTTGAGAAAATAGGATTTTACCCCGTAAGTTTCAAAAATTAGGTTTATCCTACTTCAACTTTGAACTAAGTAATAAATTTCCACCTTACCTTTGTATGAAAGATTAAATACATCTTTTTTCAGATGAAGTTAGTGTTTACATTAATGTGAATTGACCAAATGTTCTCCATTTAAAAATCTATTTGCACACGTGACAAATTAAACTCATCCCACCCTTCTTTATCTTCGTTCAATATCTGAGTTTCCATTCTTTGATTCATTCAGTGTTATGAGCAGGACAACCTTAACGACGATGAAAGGAGAACTGACATTTTGTTATTCATTTTGAGAGGGGTAAATATGTCTTTTGTTACTTTTAATTAGGATCATCTCAGACTTTTACACCCTTCTACAGGGGTAGTTTTGTCTTCCATTGAAAAAGGGGTAAAATAATTATAAGTTTAAACTTGAGGTAGGGTAAACCTAATTTCTAAAACTTGGAGGGTAAAATCCTACTTTCTCAAAACTTCAAGGGGTAAAAACCTAATTAGTTCGATTGGAAAAGTACACGAAAAAATTAGGTATCAGACATCAAATTTTCGTCCAATGTCCGATTTGTCCAAACCCGACATTGCTCGGAACTGAATTTTACCAAATTTAATTAACCGTCTTGATCCAAGACACGTGTCAAAGTCTTGACTTAAATTGAATTTATGTAGGGCTAGCAAAAATCTGTCCGACCCGACAACCTGGACTTGTTCGACTCGAAAAAATCGGGTACGGTCATAGAATTTCTGTCCGAATTTTGACAGTGACTGATTTGACCGGAAATTCAAACACAATTTATTTTCAAATTTCTATTGTACGAATCCGATTTAGACCCAAATTTATACTTATCCAATTTGTCCGATCCGAAAAATTCACGAAAACAGTGGTTATTGAGCATTAAGTTTTCATCCAATATCCAATTTTTCTAAGTCTATAATTACCTAAATTCAGATTTTATTATTTCTAATTAAGCATTATAATTCAAGACAGGTATCAATGTCCTTAACCGAATTGAATTTATTTAAAATTCAATTGGACAGGGGCTGGACCTGGACACCCAGGCAAACTGCACACATGAGTCACCACCGTTCCAAAAAGCATAATTGGTCCTGGCGTAGCGTTTAATGTCGGCCACCATAATAAGCATTGATCCGCGCCTCCCGTTCTGAATCTTGAGCTGTTCTTCCTAAAGTCAAATGCATGAATAATTCTTCCCACAAATTTGTTTATTTCTCTTAAACCTTTATTATCCCCTGGAAAAAACAAAAAGTTGCATTCTTTCCCAGAATTCCTTTCCCAATTTTTTTTTTAAAAATCGGGACTTAATACTCCAAACTGAAGTGCCACCCTCTCTCTCTCTTTCTCTCTCTTGGTTTCATGCCCTTTTAATCGTGCACAGCAACAGTAAGCTATGAGTCTCTTTGGCCTTGGCAGGTGAGTAAAATTCTGTTAGTTTACCTTCCAATTTAGTTGCTTTTCAGGGCTATTTGAGCCTGTATGTATGATTCACGAACTGGGTTAGTTTTGATTACTTATGGGATGAGATGATGTTGATTGAACAGCTACTGAGGATCTATTTTGCTTGACTGTGTTTTTGGGATTTTGGAGTTGTGAATTCTCTGAATTTACCTGCAAATTGTATTGCTTTTCTGGGTTATTTAAGCTTATATGAATGATTCGCAAACTGGGTCAGTTTTGATTCTTATGGGATTAGATGATGTTATTCAAAAGCTATAGAGGATCTATTTTGTTTGACTGTGTTTTTGGGGTTTTGGAGTTGTGAATTCTCTGAATTTACCTTCAAATTTTATTGTTTTTCAGGGATATTTGAGCTTATATGTATGATTCGCAAACTGGGTTAGTTTTGATTTCTTATGGGATGAGATGATGTTGATCGAAAGCTATGGAGGATCTGTTTTGCTTGACAGTGTTTTTGGGGGTTTGGAGTTGTGAATTCTCTGAGTTTCCCTTCCAATTTTTGTTGCTTTCAGGGTTATTTAAGCTTATAGGAATTGGGTTAGTTTTGATTTCTTATGGGATGAGATGCTATTGATCGAAAAGATGTAGACGATCTGCTTTGCTCGACTGTGTTTTTGGGGTTTGGAGTTGTAAATTCTCTGAGTTTACCTTCAAATTTTATTGCTTTTCAGAGTTATTGAAGCTTATATTTATGATTCACGAACTGGGTCAGTTTTGATTTCATATGGGATGAGATGACGTTGATCGAAACGGTATAGAGGATCTATTTTGCCTGACTGTGTTTTTGGGGGGTTTTGGAGTTGTAAATCATTGATTTACCTTCAAAATTCGCTCATTTTCTGGGTTATGTAAGCTTACATGAGTGATTCTTGAACTGGGTTGATTTTGATTTCTTGTGGGGATGAGAATCCTGAGATGCTATTGATCAGAAGCTATTGAGTATTTATGTTTGCTTTATGGGGTTTTAAATTGGTGAATCGGGTATTGCTTGCACATAATTTGATCTGATCTTCAAGCCTGGAGCTCCAGAGTTGATTGTATGACTAGTTTTGGTTGGTGCAGTGTCTGGGTTTCTGCTGATCACCCTCCAGTTTGGTTCATTTTCTGGTTATGTAAGCTTACATGAGTGATTCTTGAACTGCGTTGACTTTTGATTTCTTGCGCGGATGAAAATTATGAGATGCTATTGATCCAGAAGCTATTGGGTATTTGTGTCTGCTTTATGGGGTTTTGAAGGAGAACTGAATCGGTTATATTTCTTGCACATAATTTGATATGATTTTCATGAATGGAGCTCTAGAGTTGATAGTGTTGAGTATGTGGGTTTTTGCCGATCATATTCCAAGTTGCAAAGAACAGTCACAGATGAGTAATTAATTAATTCCTTCTAGTGCTAAGATCAGAGAAGTGGTAGGATTTGGTTTGATGCTACTGCCAAAGGTTTCATTTTGATGGAATCAGTAGCTGTAATCTGTGCTAGTTTCTTTGAAAGAGACATGATTAGTCGTAGTGCGTGGGTATTGAGGGAGAGATTTTGGAGATAAACTTTGGTTGGACCGTAGTTACTAGGAACGCTTCTCGGATCACTCAGGATTGCAGATCGCTACTTTTCACCAAATTTAGTTTGAGTTAGGCTTCGAATTGCTCATTCATGGTAACCAAGGAACTCAGATCACTGGGGTATGGAGCGATTCTAGAAACTATGGGTCGGCCTACTGAGTACTAGCTAACATTGGTGAAATACAAGTGCAAAGATCCCCCCCCCACCTCCCACCGAACAAAAAAGTCAAAACCCAAAAGAAAAAAAAGAAGAGGAGAAAACTATAGATCTGTGTGAGCGCCTGTGAGCATCCGCATGCCCTTTCTTTATGTTTTTTCTTTGCTGCATGTTAGTTTAATGTTTTCCCTTGTATCCTAAATTGCTAATGTTTTTATATTGATCAAAATTTGGAAAAGTATCCGCTGATACGGTCCCAACCTAGGCAAGAAATCTGACAACTATGTGTTCGCTGTCACAGGAACCAAAAAACATTTAGGCCCAAGAAGAGTGCACCCTCCGGAAGTAAGGTTGGTTCCCTCTATATATATACATGCATGATTGCACGCGCATTTCATTGTCTTAATGTTTCATTGGAGTAAGGAGTTGGTAGACGTAGCATAAGAAACATAGTTGAAGGGAAACGATACAGTTTTCTAACCATTTTTCGGTCCGTCGTTGCTGGTTTCTAGTGATATAGAGATGAACTGGGAGGTTCGGTAACTGTCTTAAGATATGGGCAACAGTTGTCACTTTCTTTTGTTGTTTTTCTTTTTGGAATTGATGGATCTTGTTATCCACTAATTGTAATAGATTATTCATCTCCAATCATTGCGAGATAGATTATGCATTGTTACCATTTGTGTTTGAATCTGTGCTTCAAAGACGACTATTTATGTGTTCATCCAATCCAAGATTTGGAGTCCTTACTAAATCGTGTTTTGACTGCAGGGGGCTCAATTGCGGCAGCTTATTGATGCCACTCTTGGGAGCGGAAACCTAAGGGAAGCCGTGAGACTTCCTCCGGGAGAAGATTTGAATGAATGGCTCGCGGTCAACAGTATACTCTCTCTTTCTCAACTGTGATCTTAGAAGAGCCTTTTTTTTTGTGCCCTTTTCCCTTGCAATTAGACCTGTAAATTCAGTCGGGCAGGTTAAATACGGGTCAAGTTCGGGTTTATTTAGATTTTGGGTTCGGAAGTCGTGTTTGAAACCCTAAACTTTCAGGTGGGTTTGGGTCGGGTCAATTTTTGCGGGTCTACTTGCAATGCAATGCTCATAGTCTTATTTTCGGCTAATGCTTTTTTTTTTTTTTGTTCAGCGGTGGATTTCTTCAACCAGGTCAACCTGCTCTATGGTACCCTCACAGAGTTCTGTACATCTGAGACCTGTCCGACTATGACAGCAGGACCCAAGTAATGGTTTTTACGTTATTTTTGAAAAATTTATCACACAGTAGCTTTATTCAATAGCATTGTAATTGACAATCCTAGTATATCTCTGGATAGATTCTCTAGTTTATTTTTATATATAGTTTTTAAGATTAAAAATGTGTACTCGTTTTCATCATAAATGACGCATGTTGCTTTTTACTGTTTAGTTGCTAGATCTAAGAAGGCCCCATTGACTTACATGAACGATAATTTAACTGGCCCCAATTTCATTTTTTCGACCTTCGGCGGTCCAAACTAAGTGTTGGCCCATAAAGGCACAGAGATTTCCCATCACATATTTGTCTCGTTCCCAAAACTCGAACTTGAGACATGGTTTGCTTAAGGTGAACAAATGCCAAAAAACTTGAACCAAATTGAAAATAAAGAAAGAAATTTAAAAAAGATACTAATGCTTTCCGTTTGGACTATGTTTGATATGTTCCCTCCGTTGCTTATTATCAGTCGCTATGGGACACAAGCGGTCAAATTTTACAAAGTTTGACTACTAATTATCCGATACGCATGATGTGAAGGCCACACCCAAAACTTCTTTTAAAGTTAAGGCCAAAGTGTGGCCTTCGTTTACTATAGCATAAACTTAGTAACTTACCCGCTATACCGCAATTATGTGATATGCTGGAGGACTTGTAAACAAGTTATTTCTCAAATCTTACAATTGTATGATATGCTAGAGGATTTGTATCTATCGTTAGCATAGCAACGGTACTTTTGGAAGTTTGCACCAACTTAACAAGGGTAAACTCGTCCTTTTCCCCTTGTAGCCCTAACTATAGTTTCGTGGCCGTAACTTAAAGGATGTTTTTGAGGGTGGTCTAAGCTCAATTTCCCTTTTAAAGTATAAAATTAACTTTAGCGTTAATATTCTTATCTTCGAGCAAATCATAGCTATCCTAACGTTACACGGATCGTGCCGTGCAGGTATGAGTATAGGTGGGCTGATGGTGTGCAGATCAAGAAACCTATAGAGGTTTCAGCTCCAAAATATGTCGAGTATTTAATGGATTGGGTTGAATCTCAATTGGATGATGAGTCCATTTTCCCCCAGAAGCTCGGTAATTCTTTTTCCCTCATTGTTGTTATGATTATTTTGTACTCTGCAGTATTACAATATGTTTCTTGATCATCATTTTGATCGAATTGGTCAGGATTTTTAAGGACTTTAAAACCTAAAACTGAAATGGTTTTTTGGTGACATTTTCTGTTTTGCAGGGGCACCATTTCCTCCGAATTTCAGGGATGTTGTGAAGACGATCTTCAAACGACTGTTCCGTGTTTATGCTCATATTTATCACTCACATTTCCAGAAGATTGTCAGTCTCAAAGAGGAGGCCCATTTGAATACATGTTTCAAGCATTTCATACTGTTTACCTTTGTAAGCCTCTCTTCACAACTAATCTATATTTCCAATTGCGACTAGTCTCAGACGGTTTCTGATGAATTTCTTCTCCGATTCATATCGTTGTTTCTTCTGACGTGCGTCCTAATGGAAGTCTTTAGTGTCCAAGGGCAAAGCCCGGATTCTTGTTTGGGTAGGATCATAGCTGCATTAATGATTCGAGGACATCTTAAAGCCAAAATCAACTGAATTCTAAGCATTCAAGTACCTAGGGTGCTCAAATGTCTCTTATGTCCCTGTTCTTTTCATCGAATTCTTGGACGAGACCTTCTCACTTAAAATTTATGGTGATTGTAAGATGGATTTCTGTGGAGGAGACACTTTGAAGGTTTTAGTAGAAGGCCTTCTTAATAAGTAGCGTCGAGGGATCACTTTTCATAGTTATCTTAAATGAATCATTAGTAACTAGTAAGTAGTAACTCTTATATGCATCAAGATCAAGAATTTCGGACTCGAATATACTGACATTTAGGGGTATTGGAATGTAGTATACCAACCTTTAACATTGATACTAGCGTACCGACCCAACCTTTTGGACCTATTCATCATTAATGTACCACCGGTCCACCACCGCCAGTATACTAGCTTCTAATTTTACTCATCATCACCAAAGTTTAGCACATTAAACAGGTCCAAAAGGATGGTATACTATTACCCAATGTTGAAGGTCGATATATTACAATCCAACACCCCGAAAATTCAGTATATTTGCGTCCAATGTTCCTTATAAAATTGGCTGTCTTGCACACCACCAACCCTGTTCTTTGCTTATGGTACCATACCTCACTCATGCAATTTACCATACTATCTACAAACTATTGGATCTTACTATGCCATACCACACTTTACCACAACGACCATAATTTGTTCTCTCTTCACTTTTCTCTCTACTTTTCACTTCGCTTTTCTCTTTTCTCACCTATCACACCAATCATTCTTACCACAAATTTTACCACAACAATACCACACTTTCCACAATTTACCATACGATCCCATTTCTGCACTTTGCCCACCATAGAAAAGAACAGATTGCTGAACTTGATTGCTATTGTTGTTGCCGATGCCGATGCCGATGCTAATGATGTGTTTGTTATTTACACACAGGAATTCGGGCTGATTGACAAGAAGGAACTTGCTCCCCTACAGGAACTTATAGAATCAATTGTACCTTACTGAAAGTTCCCTTTTATCCCGAAACATCCTACACATGTATCGTCGCATTCCAAATCCAATAATAGGAGCTGTAGGAACTGCTTACAGTTAATTATTCGACATGTTGCTATGTCAGAACTTATCTATTGTCGCATTTATCGTCATATATATATCAGCATATGTATATGCTTCAGTTAGTTTTACTGTCTTGTTGTCCTATGTAGTGTAATCACTGTGTGGGTATTTAATGTATTTCACCATACTACATCCTTATCTCTGTCTGAAAGTTGCCTTCAATTTTATCACTTTTTTTAGCTTTTATTTACCTTTGTTTTTTGAAAGCAATGTCCAAACTTGTTGGTAAATAGTAATACCCTAGGGGCTGTTTGGTATGAATTGGGAATGAGAATTCATAATGCTGCTGAGAATGAGAATTCATAATGGGAATGAGAATTATGATGTCTCTATGAATTACCAACTTTCTTGTTTGTTATATGGTAATTGACATTGGGAATAAGATTGGGAATAAAAATACATTTACTAAAACGCCCTTTTTATTAATTTATGAATGTTTTAATAAATTGAAATCGATGAAAAATCATAATTGACACACATTTACTTCTAGAAAGTCAATTACCATAGAAAAAATAAAAAAATTAAAGTTCATAAAGATTTTTTAAAACGTGACATTTATTTTTTTTAAATTAGGGTGAGTAATTAACATGCTAAAATTTTTTTAAAACGTGAGGTTTTTTTTTTTTAAAAATTAGGGTGAGTAATATTGCTAAAAATATTTATAATAATAGGAAAGGAGAATCAAACGGCTACCCTAAACAATATTGCTAATCATAAAACGTTTTGGTTTATTTTTTTAAATTAGGGAAAGTAATATTAAGGGTAATATTATAATTTAAAATAGACTAATGAATTCCCATGATCAATTACGACACCCCCCATGGTAATAGATTCTTGGGAATTCAGCCTTCCTACTCCAATTCCCATTCCTCTAATTTTTTTAATATCATGAAACAAATATGGTAATTGTAATCACAACCCCTCTATTCCCATTTCCAAGTACCAATTCCCATTAAACAAACGACCAGTAGAGTTTTAGGGATTTCATTGTACTTTCTAAAAATAGGTTAAAGCCATAGATAATGGTCTTAAATTTTCATATTTTGCGTCATTTTCAAGAAATAACTTTCAATATAAAAGAATATAAAATATTAATTGGCCATTTGATATCGAATATCAAAGTCCAATTATGTTACTCCATGGATTGCAAAAGTCAAAAGAGTCTAAACTATGAATGTTTATCTTGGTTAATAAAGAATTTATAGAAAATTACAACTATACTTGAGTAAAAACTTCTTCCATTTTCATTTTTAGATGTAATGAAAATAAACTCCTGTATTAAATAGACACGTTAAATCTTTACTTTCATTGCATCTTATACATATAAATATAATCTATACCAATACCCTTGAGCTTGTACCATCCCTCACTAGTTTATACAACTGATTGTTGTTAAAAAGGAGGATCTTAGGTGGTATATGATATTTTTTTTTTTTTGAAAAAAACTACATAATTCTCAAGAGAAAATATAAAAAATTTCATTTACCATCATGGATGTTAAGGTCACCTTGGTCGTAATTGTCTCCTTCATATTTGCTACATTGTTGACGGCAAGTGGAGAAGATGACCATCAAATTCATGTTCCGTGTGTTGTTGCACCAAGTCCTCGCTTCAGTTTACAGCCATGTGCAGAAAAATTGACTGAGCCATGCCACCAAGAGATATTTTATTATATTTTCGAGCAACATACAAGTGTAAGCGACCAATGTTGCATTCAATTGCTAAAGATGGGTAGAGTCTGCCACAATATCTTGACATTTTCTACATTACGGACATTCGTAGAAAGAGTACCAGAGCTTGAGGACAGAAGTGACAATGTTTGGTATATGTGTGAGAGGCAAGCAAAAATGTAATTGCTGCAAAAGTTACATCTTATCCCAAATATAGTGGTTCATTTTGTTAAAAGAAAAGGTTGAATGTTTAAATTATATTTATTCGGAAGGGTGAATGTGAGTACATGATCCATAATTAACATTAACTTTGTCTACTACACATTGAAAAAAACAAAGAAACTATTCTTCGTAATGTTTCCTTCACACAATTGCTTTCAACGTTTCTTCTATGCAATTCTTATCTTTTCGCGGCCTAATACAAAACCTTTTGTAGTCCAATCGGATGCACGAGTTAAATTTTCAACATCGTGTGAAAATGATATTACCTTATAGATGGTTGGCCATATAGGTTATTTACCTGATACACAAATAGTTTTTGTTATTCATAGTTGAGTTATACATATATCATATGAAACGTAAGTTGGTACTTCTTTTTATTTTATGATTATTTATCTTCAAAACATATTACCAACTTCTTTTGTGGTTCTCGCGCTGACCATTTGTCAAGTTAACATTGATGTTTGCCAACGTAAAATTACGTGTATCAAGATCGATCTTCAGCACCATCTGGAATGCGGGAAATGCATTGAGAGTAGTTATTGTCCAATAGAAAGATTAAATGCATAGTACCCAAACTTAGAATCATTGCAAAGGAGGTACGTGATACTTCATTCATTGATGTCCTAATGCATTAAGCAATATACTTAATTATCATACCGTTAACAAACTAAAGTGCATTACGTAGCATTATTTACAATGGTAGATTAGACCACCCATGAGACCCCTCTCAAGGTGAAGATAAAGAACGCAAAAGGGCAAGGGAAGGGGTCGAGTGTAATATCTCATCCTCACTTAACATATGTGGATTTAAAAAACAAGAGTGTATTTACGACTATGGTGAATAGCCTAAGATTTTTAGGTGTCTTCGAAATTGTCGAAAACTTGTCAAAGTTATTGATAACACCCTTCGATTTCTCGGTATTTGGCATTTTTCAACTATTGCTTATAACCATCAATGCCCTTTGGTGTTTAGGATTTTTCAAGATTTTTCAAAAGGAATGATAAAATGGAAGATTAGCCTTTAGTTTCTTGGTAATCTGCATTATTCAAAACTTAGTAAAAACCACGAATAATTAATACCCTTAAATTTTATGATTTTTTCCAGCAAATTATTTAAGGTCGTCAAAATTTATTGGTAATACCCTAAAGTTTAATCATGAGTTTCCATCTACTTTCTAAAAGTAGGTCAAAGCGTTAGATAATGGTTTTATGTTTTCATATTTTGTGTCATTTTAAAGAAATAATTTTCAACATAAAAGTATATGGAATGAGTAATTTGTCAATTGATATCAAACATCAAATTCCAATTATGTTATACCGTAAAATACAAAAGCCAAAAGAGTCTAAAGGCATATATGAATGTTTTTCTTGGTTAATAAAACATTTATGGATTATTACAACTGCAATTGAGTAAAAACTTCCGCTTTTTCCATTATCATTTTTAGATGTAACGAAAATGAAAGATATTTATTAAATAGACACGTTAAACCTTTGCTTTCATTGCATCTTATACATATAAATATGAGCTATACCAATATGCTTGAGCTTGTACCATCCTTCACTAGTTTATACAACTCATTGTTGTTAAATACGAGGATCACTGGTGGTATACAAAATTTTTTTTTAAAAAAATACTACATAATTCTAAAGAGAAAATTTTAAAAATTTCATCTAACATCATGGATGCTACTAAGGTCACCTTGGTCGTAATTGTGTCCTTCATATTCGCTACATTGTTGACGGCAAGTGGAGAAGATGACCATCAAATTCATGTCCCCTGTGTTGTTGCACCGAGTCCTCGCTTCAGTTTACAGCCATGTGCAGAAAAATTGACTGAGTCATGCCACCAAGAGATATTTTATTATATTTTTGAGCAACATACAAGTGTAAGCGACCAATGTTGCGTTCAATTGCTAAAGATGGGTAGAGTCTGCCACAATATCTTGACATTTTCTACATTACGGACATTCGTAGAAAGAGTACCGGAGCTTGAGGACAGAAGTGACAATGTTTGGTACATGTGTGAAAGGCAAGCAAAAATGTAATTGCTGCAAAAGTTACATCTTATCCCAAATATAGTGGTTCATTTTGTTAAAAGAAAAGGTTGAATGTTTAAATCATATTTATTCGAAAGGGTGAATGCGTGTATTCTTAATTAACATTAACTATGTCTACTACACGTTGAAATAAACAAAGTGTTGGGACCCTTGAGGGGGGTGAAAAGGTTTGATTCAACATTCTCACAGACGAGGCTTCACAAATGAGGCAGATAGCAGAGACCTCACAGATGAGACAGAGAGAGGGGACCTCACAGACGAGGTAGAGAAGAGGATGACGAATTGCATTGGATATTAACCTCACAAAGTCTTAGCACTTCAAGGCTTTGCTACACAATACCTCACCAACATATTTGGCTACAACACTCACCAAGGTCCTTGGTTACCTCACCAGAATTACCTTATTGGTTACATAACTCGCCAAGGACTCATTGGCTACACTCAGAAATCTCATATGATTTCCTACACCGCGATTACTTGCTTGGAATCGCTTAATTCTCCAAGGAGGATGCACAAGACTATTTATAGATGCTCCATTATGCTCCAACGGTTTAATCTTCCATTTCCTTGTTGATTGATACTTTCCTATCTTCACTTGATCTTCAATCTTCAATTATTTGGAAACTTGTGGGATTGCCTTTCTAAAAGAGAAAGTGTATAAATCAGTGTGAATCATCTAGATAATATTCATATATAGTGAGATAATATATGTTGGGATACTTCCCTGATTTATTTGTGATTTTGTTCTTTCAAACAAAACCAACGACAGTGCTGGGGACCTCAACGGCAGTGCTTAAGTTGGAGGTCCTCACAGTTTCTACACAAAGAAATTATTCTTCGTAATATTTCCTTCACACAATAGCGTTCAACATTCTTCTATGCAATTCTTATGTTTTTGCGGCCTAATACAAAACCTTTTGTAGTCCAATCGATTGTACGAGTTAAATTTTCAACATCGTGTGAAAATGATATTACCTTATAGATGGTTGGGCATCTAGGTTATTTACACGATACACAATTAGTTTTTGTTATTCATAGTTGAGTTATACATATATCATTTGAAACGTAAGTTGGTACTTTTTTTTAGTTAATGAATAATTATCTTCAAAACATATTACCAACTTCTTCTGTGGTTCTCCCGCTGTCCATCTATCAAGTTAACATTGATGTTTGCCGAGGTAAAATTACGTGTATCAAGATCTTCAGCACCATCTGGAATGCGAGAACTAAATGGGAGTAGTCGTTGTCCAATAGAAAGATTAATTGCATAGTACCCGAACTTTGAATCATTGCAAAGGAGGTACATGATCTTTCATTCAGAGATGCCCTAATGCATTAAGTAATATCGTTGATTGTCATACTGTTTACAAACTCAAGTGCATTACATAGCATTTTTTTACAATGGTAGATTAGACCACTCACGAGACCCCTCTCAAGGCGACGATAAAGAACGCAAAAGGGCAAGGGAAGGGGTCAAGTGTAATATCTCATCGTCACTTAACATCGTTGGATTTTAAATATCA
Organism: Portulaca oleracea; assembly: GCA_029582165.1. NCBI lineage: Eukaryota > Viridiplantae > Streptophyta > Magnoliopsida > Caryophyllales > Portulacaceae > Portulaca > Portulaca oleracea. The sequence continues at coordinate 7,998,137 of CM055877.1, forward strand.
AGAGTGTATTTACGACTATGGTGAATAGTCTATGATTTTTTGGTATCTACAACTTGTCGAAAACTTGTCAAAGTTATTGATAACACCCTTCGATTTTTCGATATTTGGCATTTTTCAACTATTGCTTATAACCATCAATGCCCTTTGGTGTTTAGGATTTTTCAAGATTTTTCAAAAGGTATGATAAAATGGAAGATTAGCCTTTCGTTTCTTGGTAATCTGCATCATTCAAAACCTAGTAAAAAACACAAATAATTAATATCCTTAAATTTTATGATTTTTCCCAGCAAATTATCAAAGGTCGCCAAAATTTATTGGTAATACCCTATAGTTTAATCATGAGCTTCCATTTACTTTCTAAAAATAGGTCAAAGCGGTAGATAATGGTTTTATGTTTTCATATTTTGTGTCATTTTCAAGAAATAATTTTCAACATAAAAGAATATAGAATAATTAATTTGTCGATTGATTTCAAACATCAAGTTCAATTATGTTACACAGTGCAATACAAAAGCCAAAAGAGTCTAAAGCCATATATTTATGTTTTTCTTGGTTAATAAAACATTTATGGATTATTACAACTGCAATTGAGTAAAAACTTCCGTTTCCATTATCATTTTTAGATGTAACGAAAATGAAAGATATTTATTAAATAGATACGTTAAACCTTTGCTTTCATTGCATCTTATACATATAAATATGACCTATACCAATATGCTTGAACTTGTACTATCCTTCACTAGTTTATACAACTCATTGTTGTTAAATAGGAAGATCACTGGTGGTATACAAAAATTAAAAAAATAAAATAAAAAAACTACATAATTCTAAAGAGAATATTTTAAAATTTCCATCTAACATCATGGATGCTAAGGCCACCTTTGTCGTAATTGTCTCCTTCATATTCGCTACATTGTTGACGGCAAGTGGAGAAGATGACCATCAAATTCATGTCCCCTGTGTTGTTGCACCAAGTCCTCGCTTCAATTTACAGCCATGTGCAGAAAAATTGACTGAGCCATGCCACCAAGAGATATTTTATTATATTTTCGAGCAACATACAAGTGTAAGCGACCAATGTTGCGTTCAATTGCTAAAGATGGGTAGAGTCTGCCACAATATCTTGACATTTTCTACATTACGAACATTCGTAGAAAGAGTACCGGAGCTTGAGGTCAGAAGTGACAATGTTTGGTACATGTGTGAGAGGCAAGCAAAAATGTAATTGCTGCAAAAGTTACATCTTATCCCAAATATAGTGGTTCATTTTGTTAAAAGAAAAGGTTGAATGTTTAAATTATATTTATTCCGAACGTTGAATGTGAGTACATGATCCATAATTAACATTAACTTTGTCTACTACACATTGAAATAAACAAAGAAACTATTCTTCGTAATATTTCCTTCACACAATTGCTTTCAACGTTTCTTCTATGCAATTCTTATCTTTTCGCAGCCTAATACAAAACCTTTTGTAGTCCAATCGGATGCACGAGTTAAATTTTCAACATCTTGTGAAAATGATATTACCTTATAGATGGTTGGCCATATAGGTTATTTACCTGATACACAAATAGTTTTTGTTATTCATAGTTGAGTTATATATATATATCATATGAAACGTAAGTTGGTACTTCTTTTTATTTTATGATTATTTATCTTCAAAACATATTACCAACTTCTTTTGTGGTTCTCGCACTGTCCATTTGTAAAGTTAACATTGATGTTTGCCAACGTAAAATTACGTGTATCAAGATCGATCTTCAGCACCATCTGGAATGCGGGAAATGCATTGAGAGTAGTCATTGTCCAATAGAAAGATTAAATGCATAGTACCCGAACTTAGAATCATTGCAAAGGAGGTACGTGATACTTCATTCATGCATGTCCTAATGCATTAAGTAATATACTTAATTATCATACCGTTAACAAACTAAAGTGCATTAGTAGCATTTTTTACAATGGTAGATTAGACCACCCACGAGACCCCTCTCAAGGCGAAGATAAAGAACGCAAAAGGGCAAGGGAAGGGGTCGAGTGTAATATCTCATCGTCACTTAACATATGTGGATTTAAATAACAAGAGTGTATTTAAGACTACGGTGAATAGCCTAAGATTTTTAGGTGTCTTCGAAATTGTCGAAAACTTGTCAAAGTTATTGATAACACCCTTCGATTTCTCGGTATTTGGTATTTTTCAACTATTGCTTATAACCATCAATGCCCTTTGGTGTTTAGGATTTTTCAACATTTTTCAAAAGGCATGATAAAATGGAAGATTAGCCTTTAGTTTCTTGGTAATCTGCATCATTCAAAACCTAGTAAAAACCACGATTAATTAATACCCTTAAATTTTATGATTTTTTCCAGCAAATTATTTAAGGTTGTCAAAATTTATTGGTAATACCTTAAAGTTTAATCATGAGTTTCCATTTACTTTCTAAAACTAGGTCAAAGCGGTAGATAATAGTTTTAAGTTTTCATATTTTGTGTCATTTTAAAGAAATAATTTTCAACATAAAAGTATATGGATTGAGTAATTTGTCAATTGATATCAAACATCAAATTCAGATTATGATATACCGTAAAATACAAAAGCCAAAAGAGTCTAAAGCCATATATGAATGTTTTTCTTGGTTAATAAAATATTTATGGATTATTACAACTGCAATTGATTAAAAACTTCCGCTTTTTCCATTATCATTTTTAGATGTAACGAAAATGAAAGATATTTATTAAATAGACACGTTAAACCTTTGCTTTCATTGCATCTTATACATATAAATATGAGCTATACCAATATGCTTGAGCTTGTACCTTCCTTCACTAGTTTATACAACTCATTGTTGTTAAATAGGAGAATCACTGGTGGTATACAAAAAATTAAAAAAAAATAAAATACTACATAATTCTAAAGAGAAAATTTTAAAAATTCCATCTAACATCATGGATGCTACTAAGGTCACCTTGGTCGTAATTGTGTCCTTCATATTCGCTACATTGTTGACGGCAAGTGGAGAAGATGACCATCAAATTCATGTCCCCTGTGTTGTTGCACCAAGTCCTCGCTTCAGTTTACAGCCATGTGCAGAAAAATTGACTGAGCCATGTCACCAAGAGATATTTTATTATATTTTCGGGCAACATACAAGTGTAAGCGACCAATGTTGCGTTCAATTGCTAAAGATGGGTAGAGTCTGCCACAATATCTTGACATTTTCTACATTACGAACATTCGTAGAAAGAGTACCGAAGCTTGAGGATAGAAGTGACAATGTTTGGTACATGTGTGAGAGGCAAGCTAAAATGTAATTGCTGCAAAAGTTACATCTTATCCCAAATATAGTGGTTCATTTTGTTAAAAGAAAAGGTTGAATGTTTAAATTATATTTATTCCGAACGGTGAATGTGAGTACATGATCCATAATTAGCATTAACTTTGTCTACTACACATTGAAATAAACAAAGAAACTATTCTTCGTAATATTTCCTTCACACAATTGCTTTCAACGTTTCTTCTATGCAATTCTTATGTTTCCGCGGCCTAATACAAAACCTTTTATAGTCCAATCGGTTGCACAAGTTAAATTGTCAACATCGTGTGAAAATGATATTACTTTATAGATGGTTGGGCATCTAGGTTATTTACCTAATACACAATTAGTTTTTGTTATTCATTGTTGAGTTATACATATATTATAAGAAACGTAAGTTGGTACTTCTTTTTTTTTAATGATTATTTATCTTCAAAACATATTACCAACTTCTTTTGTGGTTCTCGCGCTGTCTATCTGTTAAGTTAACATTGATGTTTGTCGAGGTAAAATTACGTGTATCAAGATATTCAGCACCATCTGGAATTTGGGAAATACATTGAGAGTAGTCATTGTCCAATAGAAAGATTAAATGCATAGTACCCGAACATTGAATCAATGCAAAGGAGGTACGTGATCTTTAATTCAGGGATGCCCTAATGTTTTAAGTAATATCGTTGATTGTCATACTGTTAAATAACTCAAGTGCATTACATATCATTTTTTACAATAGTAGATTAGACCCCTCTCAAGGCGACGATACAGAACGCAAAAGGGCATGGGAAGGGGTCAAGTGTAATATTTCATCGTCACTTAACATCGGTGGATTTTATATATCAAGAGTGTATTTACGACTATGGTGAATAGCCTAAGATTTTTTAGGTGTCTTTGAAGTTGTTGAAAACTTGTCAAAGTTATTGATAACACCCTTCGATTTCTCGGTGTTGGGCATTTTTCAACTATTCCTTATAACCATCAATGCCCATTGGTGTTATGGATTTTTCAACATTTTTCAAAATGCATGATAAAATGGAAGATTAGCCTTTCATTTCTTGGTAATCTGCATCATTCAAAACATAAATAATTAATATCCTTAAATTTTATGATTTTTTCCAGCAAATTATCAAAGGTCGTCAAAATTTATCGGTAATGCCCTAGAGTTTAATCATGGGTTTCCATTTACTTTCTAAAAATAGGTCAAAGCGGTAGATAATGGTTTTATGTTTTCATATTTTGTGTCATTTTCAAGAAATAATTTTCAACATAAAAGAATATAGAATAATTAATTTGTCAATTGATTTCAAACATCAAGTTCAATTATGTTACACTAGAAAAGCCAAAAGAGTCTAAAGCCATATATGAATGTTTTTCTTGGTTAATAAAACATTTATGGATTATTACAACTGCAATTGAGTAAAAACATCCGCTCTTTCAATTATCATTTTTAGATGTAACGAAAATGAAAGATATTTATTAAATAGACACGTTAAACCTTTGCTTTCATTGCATCTTATACATATAAATATGAGCTATACCAATATGCTTGAACTTGTACTATCCTTCACTAGTTTATACAACTCATTGTTGTTAAATAGGAGGATCACTGGTGGTAAACAAAAATTAAAAAAAAAATAAAAAAACTACATAATTCTAAAGAGAATATTTTAAAAATTCCATCTAACATCATGGATGCTAAGGTCACCTTGGTCGTAATTGTCTCCTTCATATTCGCTACATTGTTAACGGCAAGTGGAGAAGATGACCATCAAATTCATGTCCCCTGTGTTGTTGCACCAAGTCCTCGCTTCAGTTTACAGCCATGTGCAGAAAAATTGACTGAGCCATGCCACCAAGAGATATTTTATTATATTTTCGAGCAACATACAAGTGTAAGCGACCAATGTTGCATTCAATTGCTAAAGATGGGTAGAGTCTGCCACAATATCTTGACATTTTCTACATTACAGACATTTGTAGAAAGAGTACCGGAGCTTGAGGACAGAAGTGACAATGTTTGGTACATGTGTGAGAGGCAAGCTAAAATGTAATTGCTGCAAAAGTAACATCTTAACCCAAATATAGTGGTTCATTTTGTTAAAAGAAAAGGTTGAATGTTTAAATCATATTTATTCGAAAGGGCGAATGCGTGTACATGATTCTTAATTAACATTAACTATGCCTACTACTGTACTACACATTGAAATAAACAAAAACTATTCTTCGTAATATTTCCTTCACACAATTGCGTTCAACGTTCTTCTATGCAATTCTTATGTTTTTGCGGCCTAATACAAAACCTTTTGTAGTCCAATCGGTTGTACGAGTTAAATTTTCAACATCGTGTGAAAATGATATTACCTTATAGATGGTTAGGCATCTAGGTTATTTACCTGATACACAATTAGTTTTTGTTATTCATAGTTGAGTTATACATATATCATTTGAAACGTAAGTTGGTACTTTTTTTTAGTTAATGAATAATTATCTTCAAAACATATTACCAACTTCTTTTGTGGTTCTCGCGCTGGCCATCTATCAAGTTAACATTGATGTTTGCCGAGGTAAAATTACGTGTATCAAGATCTTCAGCACCATCTGGAATGCGAGAACTAAATGGGAGTAGTCGTTGTCCAATAGAAAGATTAATTGCATAGTACCCGAACTTTGAATCATTGCAAAGGAGGTACGTGATCTTTCATTCAGGGATGCCCTAATGCATTAAGTAATATCGTTGATTGTCATACTGTTTACAAACTCAAGTGCATTACATATCATTTTTTACAATGGTAGATTAGACCACTCACGAGACCCCTCTCAAGGCGACGATAAAGAACGCAAAAGGGCAAGGGAAGGGGTCAAGTGTAATATCTCATCGTCACTTAACATCGTTGGATTTTAAATATCAAGAGTGTATTTACGACTATGGTGAATAGTCTATGATTTTTTGGTATCTACAACTTGTCGAAAACTTGTCAAAGTTATTGATAACACCCTTCGATTTTTCGATATTTGGCATTTTTCAACTATTGCTTATAACCATCAATGCCCTTTGGTGTTTAGGATTTTTCAAGATTTTTCAAAAGGTATGATAAAATGGAAGATTAGCCTTTCGTTTCTTGGTAATCTGCATCATTCAAAACCTAGTAAAAAACACAAATAATTAATATCCTTAAATTTTATGATTTTTCCCAGCAAATTATCGAAGGTCGTCAAAATTTATTGGTAATACCCTATAGTTTAATCATGAGCTTCCATTTACTTTCTAAAAATAGGTCAAAGCGGTAGATAATGGTTTTATGTTTTCATATTTTGTGTCATTTTCAAGAAATAATTTTCAACATAAAAGAATATAGAATAATTAATTTGTCGATTGATTTCAAACATCAAGTTCAATTATGTTACATAGTGCAATACAAAAGCCAAAAGAGTCTAAAGCCATATATTTATGTTTTTCTTGGTTAATAAAACATTTATGGATTATTACAACTGCAATTAAGTAAAAACTTCCGCTTTTTCCATTATCATTTTTAGATGTAACGAAAATGAAAGATATTTATTAAATAGACACGTTAAACCTTTGCTTTCATTGCATCTTATACATATAAATATGAGCTATACCAATATGCTTGAGCTTGTACAATCCTTCACTCGTTTATACAACTCATTGTTGTTAAATAGAAGGATCACAGGTGGTATACAAAAATTTAAAAAAAAATAAAAAAACTACATAATTCTAAAGAGAAAATTTTAAAAATTCCATCTGACATCATGGATGCTAAGGTCACCTTGGTCGTAATTGTCTCCTTCATATTCGCTACATTGTTGACGGCAAGTGGAGAAGATGACCATCAAATTCATGTCCCCTGTGTTGTTGCACCAAGTCCTCGCTTCAGTTTACAGCCATGTGCAGAAAAGTTGACTGAGCCATGCCACCAAGAGATATTTTATTATATTTTCGAGCAACATACAAGTGTAAGCGACTAATGTTGCGTTCAATTGCTAAAGATGGGTAGAGTCTGCCACAATATCTTGACATTTTCTACATTACGGACATTCGTAGAAAGAGTACCGGAGCTTGTGGACAGAAGTGACAATGTTTGGTACATGTGTGAGAGGCAAGCTAAAATGTAATTGCTGCAAAAGTAACATCTTTTCCCAAATATAGTGGTTCATTTTGTTAAAAGAAAATGTTGAATGTTTAAATTATATTTATTCTGAAGGGTGAATGTGAGTACATGATCCATAATTAACATTAATTATGTCTACTACAAGTTGAAATAAACAAAGAAACTATTCTTCGTAATATTTCCTTCCCACAATTGCTTTCAACGTTTCTTCTATTCAATTCTTATCTTTTCGCAGCCTAATACGAAACCTTTTGTAGTCCAATTGGCTGTACGAGTTAAATTTGCAACATCGTGTGAAAATGATATTACCTTATAGATGGTTGGGCTTCTAGGTTATTTACCTGATACACAATTAGTTTTTGTTATTCATTGTTGAGTTATACATATATTATAAGAAACGTAAGTTGGTACTTCTTTTTATTTAATGATTATTTATCTTCAAAACATATTACCAAATTCTTTTGTAGTTCTCGCGCTGTCCATCTGTTAAGTTAACATTGATGTTTGTCGAGGTAAAATTACGTGTATCAAGATCTTCAGCACTATCTGGAATTTGGGAAATACATTGAGAGTAGCCATTGAGAGTAACCATTGTCCAATAGAAAGATTAATTGCATAGTACCCGAACTTTAAATCATTGCAAATGAGGTACGTGATCCTTCATTCAGGGATGCCCTAATGCATTAAATAATATCGTTGATTGTCATATTGTTTGCAAATTATTGTTAACACCCTTCGATTTCTCGGTATTGGGCATTTTTCAACTATTGCTTATAACCATCAATGCCCTTTCGTGTTTAGGATTTTTCAACCTTTTTCAAAAGGCATGATAAAATGGAAGATTAGCCTTTCGTTTCTTGGTAATCTGCATCATTCAAAACCTAGTAAAAACCACAAATAAATAATATCCTTAAATTTTATGATTTTTTCCATCAAATTATCAAAGGTCGTCAAAATTTATTAGTAATACCGTAGAGTTTAATCATGAGTTTCCATTTACTTTCTAAAAATAGGTCAAAGCGGTAGATAATGGTTTATGATTTCATATTTTGTTTCATTTTCAAGAAATAATTTTCAACATAAAAGTGTTGGTATATATTTGTGTACTGATGTATTTTTTATTTTAGTTTTCTTTATCTTAGTTAGGTAGGTTAGTTAGGTTATCTTTTATTGTTTTCTTGTTTTTCTTGTCATGTCTTCCCTTCCTCCTTCCTATTTAAGGAGGTCTTTGTTTCCACTTTGTTATTAAGAGTTGAGGGAATACAACTTATTGTTAGTAGCTTGTCTTCTCTTTTTCTCTTCTTTTCCCTTCAAATATTTTAGTTGAAGGCTTTCATGGTATCAGAGCAAGATTGATTCCTGCCTTCTCTACCTTCAATCTGATCAATGGAAGACAGCTAGAAACATGTTACCATTGATCCTTCTGATCCCCTTTTTATTCACCCAAGTGATCATCTTGAGCAATCTCTCGTGGTTGAGCCCATTTTTGGAGAGGACTTTGAAAACTGGAAAAGGTCTGCTACCATTGCTCTTTCAGCAAATAATAAGTTGGTTTTTGTAGATGGAACCTTCGAAGAACCATGCAAGAGCTCCCCCCTTTCTCCCCTTTTGGAAGAGCTTCCAAGACATGCATGGTGATCTCTTAGCTCCTTAATTCCCTGAGTAAAGATATTTGTGAAAGTGTTCTTTACTTAGAAACCCCGAGCTTGCTGTGGAAAGAGTTGGTAAAACGCTATGGGCAATCAAATATGGCAAAAGTATATCAGTTACACCAAGCAGTGAGCATACTGGGGCAAGAAAACATGGACATTGTTGTATATTTTAGCAAGTGCAAGAAGCTTTCGAATGAATTTTCATTGGTGGATGGCTTGCCTCGTTGTGGATGTGGCAAGTGCACATCTGATCAAAGGATAAACTCAGCCTTAATCAAGTATGCAGAAGATCACAAGATCATTCAGTTCCTAATGGGACTTAATGAAAGCTATACCGCATTCAAAGGTAACATATTGATAACGAATCTCTTTCCTAACCTAAGCCAAGTATATGCCATGGCACTTCAGGAAGAAAGACAAAGACAAGTCAGACTAAATTCTAATTTCTTGTCTGACAATGCCTCCTTCCAACTAACCTCACAATATTCAGCAAAGAAATCTTCCTCAAGGAAGGAGACAATAATATGTTCCTACTACAAGAAACCAGGCCATCCTGTCGAAAAGTGTTATAAACTTCACGGGTATCCAAATGAGAATAAAAAGGGAGGGGGGACAATCCAACAAGAATAAGGGTTGAGGTAATCAAGGAGGGAAGTTTGCTTATGCAGTCCAACATGAAGAAGGTGATGAACCTGCAGACTTTGTTTTTCCAGGTTTAGACCTTGGACAGACCAAGCAAATGATACATTTTCTATCAAAATTACAAGATGCATCCAAGAAGGAGGATCCAGCACCAGAAAAGGAATTGAAATCTGCCTTTATGGCAAGTATGTGCACATTTCCCTCTTATGACTTCTGCATGATGTCTAGCATAGATAATAAGAAATGGATAATTGATTCTGGTGCTTCAAATCATATGGTCTGTGATAAGCACAATCTGTACAATTTAAAAGACCTACAAAAACCTATCACAGTTATCTTGCCCAATCAAGAGAGAGTCAAGTTTAAACAATATGGGGATTATAAGTTGAATGGAAGTCTTTAACTCAATAATGTCTTGTTTGTGCCTTACTTTTCCTTTAATCTTATCACAGTTAAAAGACTTAGTGAACAAATGGGGTGTGATGTGGTCTTTACACAAGAAAATTGTACCTTGCAGGGCCGTTCCTTAAGGAGGCCTCTGGTTCTTGGTAAATCCACTGAAGGCCTCTGTATTCTTGATGAACAAGTGACCAATACTGGGAAGAAAGATAAGGAAGGACATCACACCAAGCTTAATAACCTTGATAGTGCTTGTAATAATTTGACTGCTGATAATACTAGCTCTATCTTTTGCAAATCTTGTACTTTGTGGCATAAGAGATTGGGACATGTCTCTTATACAAAGTTAACACAGTTACATGTTAATAGTTGTACCCATTCTAGCCATCCCTCTTTGCATAAATGTGAGATATGTTACAAAGCAAAACAACATAGACTCCCCTTTCCGCGAGCAAAATTTCCTCTAAAAGGATATTTGAGCTTATTCATGTAGATGTTTGGGGCCCCTACTCTACAAAGATCTATATAGGACACAAATATTTCCTCACTATTGTAGATGATTTTTCAAGAAGCACTTGGACTCACCTTATGGTCACTAAAGACCAAGCTCTCTCTATAATGAGATCTTTTGTGACTATGGTTGAGACTCAATACAAAAAGAAAGTCAAGCTCATCAGATCTGACAATGCTCTAGAACTAGGTCTTAGTCAATCTGCCAAAGATTTTTTTGGTGAAAAGAGAATTTTACACCACACAAGTTGTGTTCAAACACCCCAACAAAATGGGGTGGTTGAAAGAAAACACAAGCATCTATTAGAAGTTTGTAGAGCCTTGCTTTTTCAATCTGGTCTTCCTACAAAATTTTGGGGTGACTACTTGATGACAGTCGCTAACCTCTTTAATAGAATGCCAAGTAAGGTTTTGAATGGAAAAACACCTTTTGAAATTCTCAATGGTAGGCCACCATATTTGAGTAATTTGAGGTCTTTGGTTGCCTTTGCTTTGTCTCAACCTTGAAGCAAGCTAAAGCAAAATTAGAACCCAGGGCTGTACCTTGTGTCTTCCTGGGATATCCGGGGAAAAAAAGGTCTATAAGGTAATGACCTTAGATACTAAAAAATTCACTATCTCGAGAGACATTATTTTTTGTGAAGAAACATATCTTTTTTATGAAAAGCAAGACATTACAAAACTTGCCACTGCTGGAATTCACAACAACATCCCTTCTGACGTATTAGAGGAACATATTGTCGATACTGAAACTAACAATGAGCTTGACTCAGATCACACTCCTAGTCAAGCAAATCCTGACATTGAACAAAATCAAAACAATATTTCTACATCAGACAGTAACAACAACATCCAACCAACTGTCAGGAGATCTACTAGGATCAACAAGACTCCAACCTATTTAGAGGATTATACCCTCTTGGCTCACCAAGATAATTCCAGTACTTTCTGTTTTACTACTATAACTAACCTATGTTTGCAGGAGCCCGCTCATTTCTATGATTATAATGCTTTACATGTCCATAGTCAGTCTTTACTGGATCATTTAAATTAAAATGAACCAGCATCCTACACTCAAGCTGCAGAACACTCTGGTCGGCAAGAAGCTATGCAAAAAGAGTTTCAGGCTCTTATTGCCAATAATACTGATGTATAATGGGATCAAAGAGATCTCATTACACATAGAATTTAGGATCTTTATGAACAAAGATAAGAATCTTCTTCTCTAGTTCTCAAAGTTCAACTAAATTCAATGAAAAAGATGATTGAAATCGTTTACCAAGATTGAAGAACGTTTGATGTTTGATGATCGTTTGAACGATTGACAATTGAACGGATGAACGAATGATGAATGTTTGGCGATGGAATGATGAACAAACGCTTCTTGAACGTTTGTCTGATGATTGTAGAATGGACAAATGTCGCTTGAATGGTTGTATGTTGATTGACGCTTGAAAGATCAATCAAAGATGGATGAATGCTTTGAATGAACGAATGGAATGAATGAATGAATGATATGTTTGGCTTTTGAAGAGTCTTGGAGGATATAGGCACACCACCTTTAAGAATGCTTCAATCTCTTCCTATCACCACCAAGGACGCCACCCTAGGCTAGAAGAAGATGATATGATCGAATCTCCCTCAAGAGAAACGAAAAGACTAGCAAAAGCTAGAGAGAAACAACACCAAGTTGTATTTGATTTTATTTGTAATATGAATTGAATGAGATTACAAGAGGCCTAAGGGGGGTATTTATAGTAATCCTAGCCCTCCCTAGACGTGTACAAATCAAGAACTAGGCCCCTTGAGGCTTACATCATCCTACACATTTATTACATCATAAAAACTCTAAAATACAACTCTAGAAAGAAAAGACTATAACTCCTTCAATACTTGTCCAAACTTCAAGATTCAAAGACCATTGGAAAGCTCTTTCAATGCTCTTCAATCTGTCTTTGGATGACTTCCTTCATTAGACGCATGTATCAAGAGTTATAGAGCAAATTATCAAGCTTCCCTTGTTGAAGCTATTCATACGTGAAAGATACTTGAGTGAATGATGCTCTCTTGCCATGTAACCGAGTATTAGGCTCCCATGATACATATTTGATGTCTCCCTTGATGTCCTTGATGTATATGGCCATCAAATATATACATCATACTCCCCCGGTTGAAAAAGTTTGTCCTCAAACTTTGAGCATCAACTCTCTTTTGTTCGCCTTCTTCACAAGAGATTTACAAGCTTTCTTCTTAAAGGCTTTGAAGTCATCATAGACTCCTTTGCTAAACTTCATCGACTTCTTCCAAAATAACCCATTGACATTTTTGGACTTTGATTCTCGATATTTCACCATGGATGTAGAAATCCCATAAGGCATCTCCATATGAGAGAATCGTTCCCAAAGAGTTTTCAAGAGTGAATGAACATTTGATGAGGCCGTTTTGCTTCCTTCCAACTGTACAAGAATAAGGCTCTTTTGCTCTCCAAATTCATGATACTCATTCTCCATAAGTGTCACAATGTTGCTCTTATTCTCCTTTGGCCGTGAGGTATAAGATGGAAGTAGAGAAGTCTCTTGTTGCATGATATTCCTATCAAGCAACTTTGGTCTTTCCAACAAAGTATGACAAGTATCCATAAAAGTATTATCACACCATAATGAATCTCTACAATTCTTGTAAGTGGAAAGACTTACTAAACTTCTTGGTTCCTCATGAATGTCTTTGTCATGGCTTGGCCATTGTGTAGGGGCGTCAATGTAACCATAGGAGGTACAACTTTCTCCTTCTTTGATCAATGAACATACTTCTCCTTTGTTGGTACAATGAGAGATCTTGCACTCTCTTTGTTGATGTTCATTCGGCACACATACTTCTTTCAAGGCTCTCCTTGCCACAAGCCACTCTTCTACATACTCCTCTTCTACTATATTTTCCTCCTCAAATAATTCATTATCATACGTTTGGTACCCAACCAAAGACACTTCTTTCTTGTTAGGACATGCACTTGGGACAATGGAAGTGGGGAGGTTTATAGGCTGTTTTGAAGGAATTTGGACGAGAGGGTTGGGATGGGATGGGGGCTGATTTTGTGGAGCTTTTGTGTTTGGTTGTTTTGTGGGGAATGGGCGTCTTTGTTGTATATGGGTTCTTTCCCAAAGTTCTCTACTCCTTACTTATATTTCAACATCAAGAGCTAAAGAACTCAACTCTTCCAAGTTTGTGTAAGGTTGATTTACAACAACATGCCGAATGTAATCATTAAGACCAAGAAATTAACATACCAAAACGCGTGGATCATTCTCCTTAAAGGCATACTTCCATAGTTGCCACTTGAATTCTATTGTATATTCAACCACATCCTTGCTCCCTTGCTCCATTCTTTCAAGTTTGTCGATGTAGTCTCCTTTGTAATTGAATGACAAGAACTCTTCTTGAAATTTATTTCCACTCTTCTTGCTGGAACGTTTTCTCCATTCATAAGGTGCTTCATATTCAACCTCATAAGGATGTACCACACGTGAATTTGCGCTTCTTGATCCCTTTTGAAGAATCCCAAATTCTTCCATTTGTTCGGTGAGATCATGAATTTGTTGCTCCAAACGTTGCAAATCACTTTGTGAACTCATGCTAGATCTTTTGCATGCCATAGAATATGAATCTTGATACAAAAGATCACAAGAAACTTGCAAATATGGGGTTAGCATATGGGGGGAAACGAGAGGGGATTGTTTTTGGTTTGATTGTGTTTAGGCTATGGGGTTCTTTGTGGAGCTAATGGGGAACTTGTATGTGGGAAATGATGGGGGATGGATTTGGGATGGAAAGATTGTAAAAAGATGGTGCAAGAACTAAGAGAATCAATCTCCTAAGCTCTGATACCAATTTTTATGTATAATGGGATCAAAGAGATCTCATTACATATAGAATTCAGGATCTTTATGAACAAAGATAAGAATCTTCTTCTCTAGTTCTCAAAGTTCAACTAAATTCAATGAAAAAGATGATGATAAACGAAAAAGATGATTGAAATCGTTTACCAAGATTGAAGAACGTTTGATGTTTGATGATCGTTTGAACGATTAGCAATTGAACGGATGAACGAATGATGAATGTTTGGCGATGGAATGATGAACAAACGCTTCTTGAACGTTTTTCTGATGATTGTAGAATGGACGAATGTTGCTTGAATGGTTGTATGTTGATTGACGCTTGAAAGATCAATCAAAGATGGATGAATGCTTTGAATGAACGAATGGAATGAATGAATGATATGTTTGGCTTTTGAAGAATCTTGGAGGATATAGGCACACCACCTTCAAGAATACTTCAATCTCTTCCTATCACTACCAAGGACGCCACCCTAAGCTAGAAGAAGATGATATGATCGAATCTCCCTCAAGAGAAACGAAAAGACTAGCAAAAGCTAGAGAGAAACAACACCAAGTTGTATTTGATTTTATTTGTAATATGAATTGAATGAGATTACAAGAGGCCTAAGGGGGGTATTTATAGTAATCCTAGCCCTCCCTAGACGTGTACAAATCAAGAACTAGGCCCCTTGAGGCTTACATCATCCTACACATTTATTACATCATAAAAACTCTAAAATACAACTCTAGAAAGAAAAGACTATAACTCCTTCAATACTTGTCCAAACTTCAAGATTCAAAGACCATTGGAAAGCTCTTTCAACACTCTTCAATCTGTCTTTGGGTTACTTCCTTCATTAGACGCATGTATCTAGAGTTATAGAGCAAATTACCAAGCTGCCCTTGTTGAAGCTATTCATACGTGAAAGATACTTGAGTGAATGATGCTCTCTTGCCATGTAACCGAGTATTAGGCTCCCATGATACATATTTGATGTCTCCCTTGATGTCCTTGATGTATATGGCCATCAAATATACATCAAATACTTGGGAATTATGCCATTGCCCCCAGGGAAGAAGCCTATAGGTTGCAGGTGGGTATATAAGGTCAAGCACAGGGCAGATGGAACTATAGAAAGACTGAAAGCTAGGCTAGTTGTGCAGGGGTTTACTCAAAGAGAAGGAATAGACTATACATATACCTTTTCTCCTGTGATAAAAATGACCACTATTAGAATTCTTATGGCAATAGCTGTCAAAAAGGATGGTTCTTGCATCAATTAGATGTAAATAATGCCTTTCTCCATAGGGATTTAAAGGAGGAGATCTATATGAAGTTACCTCCTGGATTGGACACTCATGTTCCTAATGCAGTTTGTAGGCTGAACAAGTTTCTTTATGGTCTCAAGCAAGCCTCAAGACAATGGTATGCCAAGCTTGCTGAGACCTTATACAAGAGAGGGTATTCTCATTCTCAAAATGATTGTTCTCTATTTTTGAAGAAAAATGATGACTTGGTTGTTTTCCTGGCTGTCTATGTAGATGATATTCTGCTAACTGGAAGTGACAATATTGAAATACAGAATATTAAGCAATATCTTGACACCACTTTCAGAATTAAAGATCTAGGACAAGTGAATTTTTTTCTTGGGGATTGAGGTTCTGAGAACTGAAAAAGAATTACTCCTCACTCAGCAGAAGTTCACAAAGGCATTAATACATGAATTTGAGTGTGATTCTAGCACTGTTGTGATCACTCCATTGGATCAAAGTCAAAAGTTGTCTCCAGAATCAGGAGAGTTTTTTGATAATCCAACTCTATATAGACAATTAATTGGAAAATTGAACTTTTTGACAAACACTAGACCTGACATCAGTTTTGCAGTTCAACACTTAAGTCAGTTCATACAAGCTCCTAGAGTACCTCATTACAAGGCTGCCCTCCATGTTCTCAGATACTTGAAGGGAAGACTTTCTCTTGGCATTCTGTTAAGTACTGATTCCGACCTTACTCTCACTGCATATTGTGATTCTGATTGGGCTTCTTGTTCCCACAATCGCAGGTCTGTGAGTGGATTTGTCATTCTCTTAGGAAATACTTTGGTTTCATGGAAATCCAAGAAGAAACAATCAGTGAGCTTATCATCAGCTGAGGCATAATATAGGAGCTTAAGGAGATTAACTGCTGAGCTAGCTTGGATGTCAAGGCTTCTACATGAGTTGTGTATTACCAACATCATACCTATACCAGTAAAATGTGATAGCCAAGCAGCTATCTACATTGCAAAGAACCTAGTTTTTCATGATCGAACAAAGCACGCCGAGTTAGATTGTCACTTTGTTAGATCTAAGTTGATGGAAGGGCTGATTACACTTACAAATGTGTATACTAAGCATCAATTGGCAGATTTTCTTACCAAGCCATTGACAGTAGTTCAACATCATAAAAATCTTGGCAAAATGGGGGTTTATCAACAACCAATTTGAGGGGGGTGTTAGTACATATGTGTGTACTAATGTATCTTTTATTTTAGTTTTCTTTATGTTAGTTAGGTAGGTTAGTTAGGTTAGTTATGTGTTTTATTGTTTTCTTGTTTTTCTTGTCGTGTCTTCCCTTCCTCCCTCCTATTTAAGGAGGTCTTTGTTTCAACTTTGTGATTAAGAGTTGAGGGAATAGAACTTATTGTCAGTAGCTTGTCTTCTCTTTTTCTCTTCTTTTCCTTTCAAAGATTTTAGTTGAAGGCTTTCAAAAAGAATATAGAATGATTAATTTGTCAATTGATTTCAAACATCAAATTCCAATTATGTTACATCGTGCAATACAAAAGCAAAAAGAGTCTAAAGTCATATATGAATGTTTTTCTTGGTTAATAAAACATTTATGGATTATTACAACTGCAATTGAGTAAAAACTTCCCCTTCCATTATCATGTTTAGATGTAACGAAAATGAAAGATATTTATTAAATAGACACGTTAAACCTTTACTTTCATTGCATCTTATCCATATAAATATGAGTTATACCAATATGCTTCAGCTTGTACAATCCTTCACTAGTTTATACAACTCATTGTTGTTAAATAGGAGGATAATTGGTGGTACACAAAAAAAATTTTAAAAAAAACTACATAATTCTAAAGATAAAATTTTAAAAGTTCCATCTGACATCATGGATGCTAAGGTCACCTTGGTCGTAATTGTTTCCTTTATATTCGCTACATTGTTGACGGCAAGTGGAGAAGATGACCATCAAATTCATGTCCCCTGTGTTGTTGCACCAAGTCCTCGCTTCAGTTTACAGCCATGTGCAGAAAAATTGACTGAGCCATGCCACCAAGAGATATTTTATTATATTTTTGAGCAACATACAAGTGTAAGCGACGAATGTTGCGTTCAATTGCTAAAGATGGGTAGAGTTTGCCACAATATCTTGACATTTTCTACATTACGGACATTCGTAGAAAGAGTACCGGAGCTTGAGGACAGAAGTGACAATGTTTGGTACATGTGTGAGAGGCAAGCTAAAATGTAATTGCTGCAAAAGTTACATCTTATCCCAAATATAGTGGTTCATTTTGTTAAAAGAAAAGGTTGAATGTTTAAATTATATTTATTCGGAAGGGTGAATGTGAGTACATGATCCATAATTAACATTAACTATGTCTACTACAAGTTGAAATAAACAAAGAAACTATTCTTCGTAATATTTCCTTCCCACAATTGCTTTCAACGTTTCTTCTATTCAATTCTTATCTTTCCGCGGCCTAATACGAAACCTTTTTGTAGTCAAATTGGCTGTACGAGTTAAATTTGCAACATCGTGTGAAAATGATATTACCTTACAGATGGTTGGGCTTCTAGGTTATTTACCTATACACAATTAGTTTTTGTTATACATAGTTGAGTTATACATATATTATATGAAACGTAAGTTGGTACTTCTTTTTATTTAATAATTATTTATCTTCAAAACATATTACCAACTTCTTTTGTGGTTCTCGCGCTGTCCATCTGTCAAGTTAACATTGTTGTTTGCCGAGGTAAAATTACTTGTATCAAAATCTTCAGCACCATCTGAAATGCAGGAAATACATTGAGAGTAGTTATTGTCCAATAGAAAGATTAATTGCATAGTACCGGAACTTTAAATCATTGCAAAGGAGGTACGTGATCCTTCATTAAGGGATGCCCTAATGCATTAAGTAATATCGTTGATTGCCATACTGTTTACAAACTCAAGTGCATTACATTGCATTTTTTTACAATGGTAGATTAGACCACTCAGAAGACCCCTCTCAAGGCGACGATAAAGAACGCAAAAGGGCAAGGGTAGGAGTCAAGTGTAATATCTCATCCTCACTTAACATCGGTGGATTTTAAATATCAAGAGTTTATTTACGACTATGGTGAATAGCCTAAGATTTTTAGGTGTCTTCGAAATTGTCGAAAACTTGTCAAAGTTATTGATAACACCCTTCGATTTCTCGGTATTTGGCATTTTTAAACTTTTGCTTATAACCATCAATGCCCTTTGGTGTTATGGATTTTTCAACATTTTTTCAAAAGACAAGATAAAATGGAAGATAAGCCTGTCGTTTCTTGGTAATCTACATCATTCAAAACCTAGTAAAAAACACAAATAATTAATATCCTTAAATTTTATGATTTTTCCCACCAAATTATCAAAGGTCGTCAAATTTTATTGGTAATACCCTATAGTTTAATCATGAGCTTCCATTTACTTTCTAAAAATAGGTCAAAGCGGTAGATAATGGTTTTATGTTTTCATATTTTATGTCATTTTCAAGAAATAATTTTCAACATAAAAGAATATAGAATGATTAATTTGTGAATTAATTTCAAATATCAAATTTCAATTATGTTACACCGTGCAATACAAAAGCCAAAAGAGTTTAAAGCCATATATGAATGTTTTTCTTGGTTAATAAAACATTTATGGATTATTACAACTGCAATTGAGTAAAAACTTTCGCTTTTTCCATTAACATCTTCAGAGGTAACGAAAATGAAAGATATTTATTAAATAGACACGTTAAACATTTGCTTTGATTGCATCTTATACATATAAATATGAGCTATACCAATATGCTTGAGCTTGTACCATCCTTCACTAGTTTATACAACTCATTGTTGTTAAATAGGAGGATCATAGGTGGTATACAAAAATTAAAAAAAAAAAACTACATAATTCTAAAGAGAAAATTTTAAAAATTTTATCTAACATCATGGATGCTAAGGTCACCTTGGTCGTGATTGTCTCCTTCATATTCGCTACATTGTTGACGGCAAGTGGAGAAGATGACCATCAAATTCATGTCCCCTGTGTTGTTGCACCAAGTCCTCGCTTCAGTTTACAGCCATGTGCAGAAAAGTTGACTGAGCCATGCCACCAAGAGATATTTTATTATATTTTCGAGCAGCATACAAGTGTAAGCAACCAATGTTGCGTTCAATTGCTAAAGATGGGTAGAGTCTGCCACAACATCTTGACATTTTCTACACTACGGACATTCGTAGAAAGAGTACCGGAGCTTGAGGACAGAAGTGACAATGTTTGGTACATGTGTGAGAGGCAAGCAAAAATGTAATTGCTACAAAAGTTACATGTTATCCCAAATATAGTGGTTCATTTTGTTAAAAGAAAAGGTTGAATGTTTAAATTATATTTATTCGGAAGGGTGATTGTGAGTACATGATCGATAATTAACATTAACTATGTCTACTATACGTTGAAATAAACAAAGAAACTATTCTTCGTAATATTTCCTTCCCACAATTGCTTTCAGCGTTTCTTCTATGCAATTCTTATCTTTTCGCGGCTTAATACAAAACCTTTTGTAGTCCAATTGACTGTACGAGTTAAATTTTCAACATCGTGTGAAAATGATATTACCTTATAGATGGTTGGGCATCTAGGTTATTTACCTAATAAACATTACTTGCAATAAAAAGTAAAACATCAACAACAAACCTAAATATATTTTTACGTAAACCAAAAATATATAGCAACACAACAAAAAATATAATATGTCAGAAAAAAATTTCAACCGTCAAAATATTGGCAATACGCCTTTCCTTGAAAAAAAAAATTAAGGCCCTATTCTTTTATGTGGTTGGTTGCGGTGTTGTGCAGTGAAAATTTGAAAATTGTGGTGAAATTTGGAAGGTTATGGTGGAATGTGGAAGATTGTGGAGTAAATAATTGTAAGTGGGCTGGTATATTGTGGTGGGTTGTGGTAGAATATTGAAAGTTGTAATGCGGTGTAGAACCGCAACCAACCAGATGCATAAAAGAACGGGGCCTAAGCTTCAAATTCTCTCATCAAATTCTCAATCGGTCATATTATGATTTTTTTATATTTTTATATATTTATTATTTAAGTCGGACTTAATCGGATCAGAGGTGGTGACCTAAGGACCTCCATATCCACTCCAATTATAATTAGAGTAATCAGATTTATATTTCTCTTTGTCGGAATTGTATAGGATTTTTTGTTTCGGATCCAAATGGAGTCGATTTGAATTCGGATCTGTCTGACATCTCTACAAGTGTACAATGTGTAGTGTGACAAATTATAGCCATTAAAAGCAAGAATTTTCAAATAAAAATCTATACCCACCTAATTTTTAAAGATAATCCCTCCAAAAATCTCTGTTTTGGCTCCCACTTCCCAATGGATTTCCCACTTCACAGAATCACACCCCCCATTATACTACTGTAAGTAACTTCGATCGCGGGTAACCCTTTCCCCTTTCGAAGATCTCAAGAACCCTAGCTACCAATCTACCATCGCATTACTTCATTTTCCAATATCAATCCGAATCATCCATTTTCTGCACTCGAAAATGTTAGAAACAGCTCCATCCCTCTCAATCTACGCCCAGAAATCCGAAGAAGAGATCGAAATCAGCGGTGATAATGATAAGATCGATGGAGGTGTTAGCTGCGATTTCAGTTTCAGCAAACCTAGCATGGATTTGATCGACGAAGAATTAGGGGATGATGATGATGGATTGGGGCGAGTTATTGCTGGGATTGATAAAATCCGCACTGAAGAAAAAGAAGAAGATGTGAAGATTGAGACTGAGATTGAGATTGAGCCGCCTAGTCCTCCGATGTATCTTGCTGCTGGGCTTGGAGTTGGAATTGGTGGTAAGGAGGATTTCAGGGTTGATGATGAGGAGTATTCGGAGGAGTATTATAGAGAGCTGCTTGAAGAGTACCCTAATCATCCTCTGCTTTTGAGAAATTATGGGAAGCTACTTCAGGTATGGATTGAGTTGATTTGATCGATTCTTCAATCCATTTCTCTGTTTACATGATAAGTAGTGTTTTTTTTTTTTGTTGCAATCTGATAGCCCGAATTTGTCGACCCGGAAAAATTGGGATGTGGTTAGCCTTGGTAAAATTTTGTACGACCCAAATACCCAAATTTGTTGGAGCTGGAAAAAACTGAGTTTGGTCGAAGGGTTTTTTGTGTGAATTTGGACATTGACCGGCATATTTCTTTTGTCGAAAAAACTGGGTCCGGACGAAATTTTTTTCGATCGAATTTTGGCAATGACAGGCCCGAATTTGACCCGTGTCCAGATTTTTGCTAGCGCTTCCGAATTTTTTGACATTGATTAATTTGATCGAAAGTTCAAACACAATTCTTGTGACTCTTGTGAAAGTTTCTATTGTCCGAACCCAATTAGAATCGAATTTATGTTTATCTGATTTGTCCAATCCTAATCCGAACCCAAAAAATACATGATAAAATTGGCTTATCGGAGATTAAGTTTTCGTCCCATGTCTCTGAAAGTAGGGGTGTTCACGGGCGTGTACCCGAACCGATTGGATAATTTTTTCGGGTATCCGAAAATTCGGGGCGGCTTAACCCCCGATCCGTAACCGTAACCAAAATTTCCGGGGACCCGAAAGTTTCAGGGCGGATACCGGTTAACCAAAAAATCCGATTAATTATAATCATATGAGTTTCCAATTTTTATTTTTAATTTGTAATTAACTAGAAATACTAATATTGATTCAATTAATGACCACACAAAATAATAAATTTGGAAATCAACCAATTTGTCCACTATCTACCACTATCAATAACCAAAAAAACCCGATTAATTATAATTATATGAGTTTCCAATTTTTATTTTTAATTTGTAATTAACTAGAAATATTAATATTGATTTAATTAATAACCACACAAAATAATAAATTTGAAAATCAACCAATTTGTCTACTATCTACCACTACCAATAGGTCCAATAGCAAAAAATATAGAATCCTTATTCTAAAACCGGGCCACCACTTAGCATGACCACTGGCAGCCAACTAAGCAGCAGCCAACCAGCAGTGCAACACAGGCAGTAGCAATGATCAAGAGTATTAGAAGAAGACCATCACCGCCCTCCAATCTCCATAGTCCATAGTCCACAGTCAACACAACACAAATACATCGAAAATGTCTAGAGGCTTAGACTGGAGAGGGGAAAAATACAGGAAAAAATTAAATTTGGACCCAAATTTAAAATTTAATTTTCGAGTAATTCGGGTAACCGAAAATGTCTAGAGGCCGATCCGTAATCGAACCGATTAACCGAAAAATTTACCGAGGCGGGTACCCGACCCGATTAAAATTAATTTTTCTAGTGCGGGTACCCTAAATTAATGAGCGGGTAGCGGATTTCCGAATCGGGTTTTTGGGGGCTGATATTTATGAACAGCCCTATCTGAAAGTCTGAGTCAAGTATTATCAAATCTAAAATGGGAATCTATTGGGTCATTCGTTTATGGACAATCTGATTCCATTATTATACTATGCCCAAATCTCTAACTTACCTTTTCTAGCAATTTTAAACATGCTCGCCTTTGAAAAATCATTTCGACCACTCTCATTTTTGTGTTATTGACATATACCCCCTGGACCACATTTTTCTGTCCATAAATTACTTTATTAAAAAAATTTACATCATAAATGATATATTTGATCATTATTTTATACGTCTCTAGTTGAGTTTATCATCTAAAAATTTTTTATGATAATTTGTGGCAAAAAAAAAGACATCCACGGGGTATATGTCAATACCTCAAAGTTGAAAGGTGTAGAAATGATTTTTTTTTTTAAAGGTGAGGTGTTTAAAATGGTTACAACAAAACTCAAGGATATATGTATAGATTCCTTTGCTTAGTTTTTGAATTAAAATGTCTCAGTAAACCTCATCCGCAACGTCTTTTTTACAGAGTGGTACGTAGCAAGCGATTTCTAAATCTTAGTGAATCGAAAATGCTCTGTGTAAATTGTAAAACTTAGGGGCAGAGACTGCTACATCTGACCCCGTCATACCTCGCTCTGGGTGGGATTTCAGAGTATTGACTTTGGTTTGGTTTTGTTAGAATGTTTTGGGTGATAGTCTAAATTGGACCATCTAAGTTGCTGGGTTTTTCCCCATTTGCCACATAGTTCTCTACAAATTTAGTGTGTAGTATAAAATCCCTGGTGAAATTCAATCAAGTATATTTTGGCTTAATGATTGGATGCCTTATAGAGGAAAGGAGACCTCCAAGGAGCAGAATACTACTACTTCTGTGCTACACAAGCTGACCCTGGAGACGGCGAGATCCTATCACTATATGCTCAATTACTATGGGAGCTTCATCGTGATCGAGACAAAGCATTGGCATACTTTGAGAGTGCTGTTCATGCTGCTCCACAAGATAGGTACGCAATCTCGACATAGCATCCTTCAAAAACTAGTTTTTTGATGATCGGATTGATTTGGCATGGTAGATATAGCCTATAGGGGGTGTTTGGTTATCGGTTTTTTTTTTTTTTGGGCTCAAAATGACATGTCGAAACTGTCAATTTAGTGTTTGGTAAACAACTTCTTGTAAGGCTGTTTAACCCAAAAAGTCAATTTTCAAAAGGCTTAGGTGAATAGCCTTTTGCTATCAACTGTTTCAATCAGTTAATTCAAACAGCTATCAGCTAATAAATAGGGCTAAAGTACTCAATCATTTGATTCCTAATTGGCTCTCCTTTTAGCTTTCAAAGATTCAGTGATGGAGTTCTCTTCATTTATACTTCATTTCAAGGATTCAGTTGTTTCAACCCAAAAGGTCAATTATGCTGATTCCTGATCTCATCTGATGTTTCAGCAATGTAATGGCAGCATATGCCAAGTTTCTTTGGGAAATAGACGACGACAAGGACGACGAATCTACACATCCTAATCATTTTCAGGTGATATTATCACTAAACAAAAGAAATCCTTTTCTGATTAGTATGTGAATCTTACCATCATTGGTTTCTGAAACCAGGAAGAAACACAGAAGTCTGCTCGTTCTGCTTCACATCCCACAGACTGGACTGTAAATGGCGAGCCTAAGGACATCTCTGATCCCGAGGAGTACTGCAAAAGAATGATTGAGGAAAACCCATCTGACCCCGTTTTTATGAAAACTTACGCACAATTCTTGTATCAGGTGTATTTATCTCTCACAGATCTCTTAAATGTCGATCATTTTGTTCTGTTTCTTGTTGAGTTAATAGTCTGTGTTTCTTCTTCTGTTTCGATGCTAGTCAAAGGGAGATCTCAAAGGTGCAGAAGAATACTACTTGCGAGCCATAGAAGCTGACCCGCAAGATGGAAAGGTCCTGGCACAATACGCAAAGTTAATCTGGGAATTCTACCATGATGAAGACCGAGCTGCAAGATACTTTGAAAAGGCGATTGAAGCTGCTCCAGCAGACAGGTATTATTCTCTATTCTATCTGAAATTCAGAACCCAGAATATGTAAATTTGCAGAGTTGCTGAGGTAGAACGGGTATGCGGGACCCATATTGGGAGTCGTTACTATTTCGTGTCAAAAGCTGATGTTGTCGTATACAACGGTATAACTTACGGTTTCTTCTGGCTTGTCTGCAGCGATGTTCTTGCAGCATATGCCAGTTTCCTATGGTCCATAGACGACGACGAAGTGGAGCAGAAGCTTGATTCTTTTTCTGAGAAGGTGCTTGCAGCATGTACTGATGTTTGAACTTTGAACATATTTGTTTACCTTATCTAGTTTTTGCCTGTGAGAACCAAGAACTGAGGAGGGCATTTGTAACATGTAATGTAAGTCGATACTGATATACGCAACGGAAGATGGTCATCCGTAACATCCAAGGGAACTAGAAATGTATTTATAAATAAAAATATCTCCTCTTTTTCTTGAGCTAGTAAAATTTTCATGTGTAATACTTCGACTGCCACATCACTTCTCTGTCGAGTTTAACTAGGTCGTGAACAACAAAAATAATTGAGCCAAAGTTAACTTTATTGATAACAGTGTTGTTAGTTTTTCCTCAAAAAAAAAAAAAAAAAAGTGTTGTTAGTTGGGTTTATTACCCCTAAAGTGGGGTTTATAACCCCTAAAGCGAATTATTTAATCCAATTTTCCTGAGATTTATTTTTTGGAGACCTTTTTTTTCGGGTGGGACTTCATGTACATATAGGCGATATCTGCCTGTGGCTGTCACTAGCTCGTTATAAGGCGGTCTTATTCAGAACTCAATAAACACAAAAGAAAATTCAATTCAATTGTCTATAGATTAATAATACATGCAAATGCGAAGGAGCATAAATAAGATTCCTTACAACAAACTGAAAATGAAACTTTACCCTGCCTTGTTTGTCCTTCTTTAATCCTCCATGGTTTTTGCTTTTTACTAGCCAAAATGTAGCAGTAAACTTACAGTGGTAAAAAAAATAAAAAATGAAAAAAATAGAGATCCCTAGACTACCTCACTCAACCAGTTCAACAAAAAAACTAACCAATTTGATCGTTTTTCTCAAACTGGGATTCCTACCAACCCCGCCTGAGATACTTTACAGTGAAGAACATCTATTTTGCTTTGAAAAAACCACAATAACAACAAATCTAGTATAGTCCCGTTAATACGAAGTCTTAGGGGATCCAGATATTGGCCGTCTCCTCCATGCACGGGAGTAGAATTTGAGAAAAGATTGACGTCAAAACCAGAAAATGTTTCATATTATACAGAACATACCCATCGAGCTCAGCTTCATGACGATTGCTGAGATTGTCCCTTGCCATCTGCATAATTTACATAAATGAATGTTCATTTCAACAAAAATCACTAGAAGATCGCAACCTTTTTTGGCACTAAGGAGAAACTAAGCTGTAATTGTTCTGAAGAATCAATTTGGATATGAGATCAGTAATTCACGGCAGACGAATACTGCTAAATTACCTTCACTAAGATCTGAAGACTGTTTCCTGAATGATATGAAGTTGTTTGGCCTCTTCTTGAACAGATAGAGTTCCTTCAGATGCGAGAAACTTTCGTTGGCCTTCAGTTGAAGACTCCATATATGAGGTGGGATGTTACTAATCCACTCATCTGCTGCGTAATTTCTCGCAGAAAGCATGTTGCTCAATTGCATGAATTCCCAGGCATGGTTTCTAGTGGCAGTTATAGCTGGAGGAAAGGATGTTTCTCAATCAGACAACCAAGCTAAGCATATCTAAGATATATCAAAACAATTTGGAAAAGAAAAGAAAAGAAAATTAGTTATTTGTGAAAAACTAGCCCAAAAAGCTACTCCAAATAGCTTTTAGGGTCCAAAAAACTAGTATGAAAAACTATTTACCAAACACTTCAAATAGCGGTTTGACCATTGTGGCATTGTCGAAAAGAGCTTTTTGAGGCTGAAAAGTTGTTTTCCGAACACCCCAAAGGCAGGTAGAAAGGGCTAGGAGCTACATGAGTGTACTTATCATGTTTCTGACAAGCGAAAATGTAGTAGAATAGCCATATGTATATATCACAACTCACACAACCATATGACTGATCTGAAGTAAGAGTATCTTAATGAAAAACTATACTCCTAGTGGGTCCAAGATCATGCCCACCTAAAAAAAGCTAGACAGTTAGAAATCAACTCTATGGATACAGAACATCATGATCATCAGCAGTAGGCTTAGAAACGGATGAAAAAAAGCAGTGATTACTGATCAGTAACTAGCAATTAAAACTGAGCTCACCTTTATAAGGAGCTTCGACGAGGATATTCGCAGGGAGGCCAATGCCAATACCAGCTAGTGTAATACCAACACTAAACCCAACGCCACAACCGGCACCAACATATCCAATCACCTCAGGTCCAAATCCCGGGCCCCACCCAACTCCGCAACCGATCCCTATTCCCATCCCCCAAAAGGCCCCTACCGTTGGGTGCACCGGATTCCATCTCTCGTACCTTCTGAACAGTCCCTTTATGATCATGACCCCCTGCAAACAACACCTTAACCATCACCAACATACTGAGCAATGGCCATCGACAAACTTGGGTTAACCTATTGTGAGAATGTCAGTGACTATCTGCAATTTATTACGTGCCCCTGGAATTTGTGCTTCAAATAGCGCGATTGTTCACTTGCAGATATCATGGAGTATAAATTCCAAGTGCATGTAATATATATTGCCGATTGTCAAAGTACTTGACCGATATGGAGCAAACTACAAAACTTGCCTGGTTGAACTATCTGAAGCAAATTGAACACTACCAGCACTTCAACTAACAAACATTCTCATCACTTTCCACAGAATATACTACAATGGACAACTTACATGGAGATGGACCAGAGGAATGAACAATTCTGAAGAGTAAGTATAAAATTGTGCCCACTTTTGCACAGGGAATCTTCAAAAACTACATCACTCAGGATTATAGACTAGAAATGGACATATAACAGGTTGTACTGGAAAGAATCATTCATAATTTACACCAAACAACAGCATTTGCATCAACCCTAACAGTATATGTATCGAAATCAATAAACTAGACAGCACCTACAAGTCTCCATCCACCAACATAAAACCTTCATAATCCCTGAATAGTTTTCATTTGTTAGAGCTACTGTTCCATAGAGCTAATGAAAATGCAAAGATAAATGACACCATGTGAAAAAAATCGCCAACCCGTTCTAGGATTCTAGTGATAAGCAAGCAGCAATGCAGAAGTTTAGAGGAACACAACAATGGCGGATTAGGATAATGAATTTGAGCAACAACCCATCAAAGTTATCGCTAAACATTATTAATCCCAGATGAAATTACAGTAAAAATATCCTAAATTATACTTATAATATCATCAAAGACCTTCATAATCCCTCAATAGCTGCAATTTGTTAGAGCTACAGTTCCATTGAACTAAAGAAAATGCTCAGAAAAATGACCATACTAACAA
The DNA here is from genome assembly GCA_029582165.1 of Portulaca oleracea. Classification (NCBI taxonomy): domain Eukaryota; kingdom Viridiplantae; phylum Streptophyta; class Magnoliopsida; order Caryophyllales; family Portulacaceae; genus Portulaca; species Portulaca oleracea. The sequence continues at coordinate 8,026,928 of CM055877.1, forward strand.
AATCACTAGCTCATTCTAGGATTCTCGTCACAAGCAAGTATCAACACACAAGTTTTCAGGAACACAGCAATGGCGGACTATAATAATGAATTTGAGCAGCAACCCATCAAAGTTATCCCTAAACATTATCAATCCCAGATGAAATTACAGTAAAACGATCTTATCATACTATGATATCATCAAAAACTAGCACAAAAAGAATAGTACCATTGCTAAATATCCAAAAAAGCGAGTAAATTACCACTCAAATCTGAACTTCAAAAGAAACCCTTTTCGTCTAAACTCATTTCTTCGCTATTTTCCACCGTGGGTTTTTGTGTGGCAGAGAGTGTAGTAGACCAGATTTCGGATGAACGGTTGAAAGCTGTTTTTTCGGTTTTTTTTGTTTTCTGGCGATTCAAATGGCTGGAAAATGGATAACTTTGAGAATTGCTGCCTATAATCAATGTGAGATTTAGATTGGGCTGTTATTTAGAAACAAGCCCATCTTAATTGGAGACCAAGTTTTGGGCCTAAACCAATCAATCCAGAAGAGGGAATACAAATTGTGAGGGAATTTAATTTAGGCCCTGTTTTATTGGATTGGATAAAATGAGGTTTGGATGAATTGGATTATATTAGATTGGATTGGGTTAGATTGGATAAGTTATAATACTTTTTTGAGGAATTTTGTTTTTAGATAAGATTTTTTTGGGGAATTGTGTAAGGTTTGGATTGGATTGGATTGGAAAGAGTTACCAATTCAAAGAACAGTGCTTTAGGGAAGTTAGATTTCAATAATCTCTACTTTCAGCTTCTGTATGACAATAATTCTTATTTTGTTTTTGTATTCTAATGGTCTAAAAAAAATAAAAATTGAATTTTAGTGGTACGAAATTTATCTTCATTTTTTTATTCATGCCTCATATTGTTTTTATTTTTTCATTATTGCCCCCGGAAGGTTATAAATTGGAGTTACTAAAAAAATTTAAATAATGTTTTTGAGAATCAGAGCAATTATTGTGTTTTTTTATATGAATAAAAGTGAAAAAATCAAACAAATTTGAGACAAATATTATAAATTCATTAAAAATCGTAACGAAGTGTTGTTAAATTTTGAATCAAATGCAAGTTCAAATCCATGATATTTATGGTATACACTCGATGATGTCTCGGAAGAATATAATTTTAATTTTTTTGGACTACTAGCATCGAAAAACAAAATAGAGATAGTCATACAAAAGCTGAAAGTAGGGAGTATAAGAATCCAATTTTCCTTAATTTGGAGTATTGGTGGAGGAATTAGGATGGTAAGACCATATTCTTTTTATAGAGTGGGTTAAAATTAGGATTTTTGACCCTAAAAGATGGTCTGTTAAGTAAATGGATGTGGAAATCTACCAATGTAAGGTGTCAGCCCATGTATGCCTTTTAAATTTTTTCGTTTTTATTTCATTAATTGTCTCAACTGCCTATAACCATGAATATCCATTATGTGTAGTTACGAATATTTGTTATAGTAACAATGGTTTCTTGTGAAGGTAACCATGGGTACGTGTAGAGTGTAATCACCACCACCATGACCCCCCCGGCCCCATAACCGCTAGCCTCTTTCATGGCGCTATCGTCATAATCTCAATCCAATAATTTACATATTGTGCCAACGATTCCACAAGCCTTTCTCAAATCTCACTAGTCTCGATCAATGTTCGCAAGGGGTCGTCCACAACAACGAGGTGTTAGAGGGACGGAGGGCAGACGGTTGTGAGGAGGGAGAAATGTAGAGGGTGAGCATAGCAATTGGAACCCAACTGCCGACGAAGATATGGTGATGGTGATGGTGATGGTGGTTGGCGAAAGTCTAGGATAAGCGTAGGAGAAGGAGAGATATCCATCGCGATGGTGATGGTGGTTGGCAAGGGTCTAGAATAAGCGTAGGAATAGGATAGTTGTAACGCCCTGACCCCTCCCGTGCCATGGCCATTACCGATAACTGCTTCAAAGATCTCTGACTAGCCCCACAAATCGCCACGAGTCTTTCCAGCGTGCTTCGTCCTCGCTCACACGATGCCTGGGAAAACTTGCCAGGATCCACCCATCATAAGACTACTCCCAACCAAGCACGCTTAATTGAGGAGTTTCCAACGAATGAGCTACCATAAAAGAATGTGCAGCTTGGTGATATAAGTAGTCATTTCAATCATTTTAAGCCACATTTTAACCACATAATCGGGGTATTACAGTCGCCCCCACATAAGCACACAACATCCTCGTTGTGCCACAATCAAATCCAAAATCTTTGCCCTACTAGGTGACTGCCCATGGCTCTCCCGTCCACTGGCGCAGCTTACTGTCGCGGGTCGGCTTTGATACCATCTGTAACGCCCCGGCCCCACCTGGGCCGCAGACATTACCTATAACTGCTTTAAATATCGCTCACTGGTCCAACAAATCATCATGAGTCTTACCAGCGTGCTTCGTCCTCGCACACACGCTGCCTAGAAAAACTTGCTAGGAGGTCACCCATCCTTAGACTACTCCCAGCCAAACACGCTTAACTAAGAAGTTCCCAACGGATGAGCTGCCATAAAGAAGGTGCATCTTGGAAATATGAGTAGTCATTTCAATCCTTTTAAGCCACACTTAACCACATATTCGGGGTTTTACAATAGCACCGGTGGGGGTGGTGATGTTGGTTGTAATGGCGACACTTAACAAAAATTCATGGTTACACTTAACAAATATCAATAGTAAAGACAACTCGGGACATTAATGAAACAAAAAAATTAATAAAATGGATAAATGAGTTGTCATCTCACATTTGTGGGCTCCTCACCTTTTTTTTTATAAATTGGAACCTCATCATCTTGCATAATATTTTCTACTCCATTTTGTTTGGTGGGTCATCAATTAGGGTCAAAATTTCTTAAGATTATCCAACATTTTCTACTTTTGCTCACTCTATTTAACTTTTTTCACATTGTTTATACTTTCTTATTTATCTTGCATAATATAAATTTAAAAATTCATGCATTTAAATGATGTGGTTGATGTAACTTATCTTTCCAAATATTATCTTACTTTTCCCACTTTATCCGACATTTTTCATCCATTTTCCATCGCACCCAATGAAAGTGCTCTACGGTAAATGAAATTTTTTGAATAGAATAAATTTTTTTGTAAAAAAAAAAGAATATATCACTAAAAATCAGCATTTGTTTTATAAGAAAAAAAATTATATTTCTTTGAGCTTGAAGTTGCATAATTTTTGTCTTATCCGAATACTTGGATCTAAACTTGGCAAAACTGACCCGACCCAAACTTGAATCGACCACCGAAGCATTGAACCGACAATGACCCAAGACCCTATAATGAACCGACCCAGAACTGAACCGAACCTAACCTATGACCCGATTTTAACCAACATCGAAATAGATATGAATTGACTTAAACCCAAACCAACTCAAACCTCAACCGAGGCTGACCCGGGTAAATTGAACCAAACCAGAGCCAACCCAAACCCGAATTGCACCTGAAGCGATTGTTGACCCGTACTGAAGTAGACATAGACCGACCTAAACCTGAACCGACTGAAACCCGAACCCATTCAGATTCAGACCCAACAAAAATGACTCAAACCCGAATTAGTTCAAACCTTAATTATGCCCGAATCTAATAAAATTCAAAAATAAACAACTCGAATTGACCCAAACTAATTCAAACCCAAATTTTACCTGAACGAATAGTTTTATATTTGATTTTTATATTGCTCTTTAATAATTTCTAGTAAAATTACAAATTCAAATATTCATGAAAATTATACCACAGGCCTATATTTTGAAATAATGCTAATGTAGTTTCTAAATAACTAGTAAAAGAATCTACATACTTGAAAAAATAGGTCCACCAAGTAATGGTAAGTTTAAGTTCAATTAGTATTTTAACTTTTTATTTTAGAAATTTATTTTTTCATATGACTCCTACCCAATTCCGATTATACATGACTCGAATTTAGTCAACTTGAGGTTGACCAAATTTGAATCTTTGGACGACGAATGGTTGACCTGACCCAAATTTTACTCGACTTGAGGTTGGCCCGACCCAAATCTCACTCGTCTTGATGTTGACCTGCCTCGAATCTTAGTCGACCCGATGTTGACCCGACCCGAATATTAATCGACTTGAGGTTCACCCGATGCGAGGTTGATCTGGACCATTGAACCGTAGCTGACCCGACATATAACTGAATTGATCCGAAGTATCACAACCCGATGTGAATCGAACCTTACCCGCACCAAACCTTGTTCGACCCAAATGGGTTGACCCGACTCTGCCCCAACCTGAACATTACCCATACCCATACCCGACCCAAAATATACTGACCTAAACAAACCCGACCCAACCTCTCCCGACCCAATGGACCCATTTGCCAGGTCTAAAAAATTGGGTATGGTAATAGGTTGTTTGTCAAATTTAGACTTGATTGATTTAACCGAATATTTGGACACTATATTTGTCTTTCTTCTATTGTCCGAATCCGATTTTAATTTAAATATATGTCTGTCCGAATTGGCCCATCTAATCCCAAAAAAATCATGCAATGGACATCAATTTTTTGACATTAACCAATTTGACTAATCCAAATTTGATGGGAACCCAAACACTACTTCGAATTAGGTCATGTTCTTTTATGTTGTAGTGTGGTACTACAACTTACTCTGCTACTTAATATTATTCCACACTTTACCACAATCATTACCAGTGTATCTTCTCACTTTTCTCTCTCATCACTTTTCTCCTCTATTTTCACATTTTCTCTCATCGCGTACCACATCAACTGCATTTTCCACAAATTTTAGCATATTATTTCACGCATCATCGCAATTTTTATAATTTCACTACACCGTAGCGCATCATTTTCATATCTTATCATTCTACAAAAGAAGAGGAGCTTGATTTCCTAGAAAAAGGGAAAGAAGAGAAAGGAAGAAACTGCGTAGATGACCAGGCTTTTCAAGATTGCTTGCAAGAATCGCAAATTGGGGGGTGACTGAGTGAATATTATACGTACGGATCGATAATGTGCTGTCATTTGTCAAAGATTTCAATCCGATGATACATTGCTAACGGTCTACGTCTGTCACTGCTAATGATCTATACTATACAACGTACCATACAATAGGTCTCTTCTTTTCAAGAATTATATTACATTACCCTCTTTACTATTTTTGATTTATGGTTTTCTATTTTATTCAATTCACAAAAAAAAAAAAAAAAATTGGTCCTCAATTCTCCATTTTATAAAAGAATTGACTTATATATAATACAGGTTATTTTATAAGCGGAGCAGTATAAATATTAAATTTTGAAAATAGAGTATAGAAATATTAATGTCTCAACTTCAAATGGTATAAATATTAAATTTTGAAAATACAAGTTGCTATATTGGAAATCAATCTTATTCCCTCCCTCTCGTTGTACTATACACAATTTTGAAAATATTAAATTATACTATACACAGTGTACGTAGGTAGATATATTACGTCTATTATATGTATTAAAATAAGTAAATTTTTTCCGTGTTGAATTTGCGTAAAAAGTTCGTAAATTTAAAAAATATTGATAAATTTTGCAAATAATGTTGAAAATTTATAATATATAGTAAATGGTGTTGATTTTTTTTCTAAGATTTAACATATCGGTGAATTTAAATAGGCATTCTTAAATGTATCTTATAATAATTGCTAATTATTTGTCCACTTAATTAATAATTTTTGCCTTCAATTATTTGTCACTTTAACATTTTTAATAACAATTTTCCTAACCGCGGAATAATTGATTATACTTTTGTCATTTTGGTACATTTCTACCTAAACTTTTATTTTACGTTGGTTTCTTCATCCATTTTCAAAGTGACAAATAAAAAGGAACGGATAAAGTATCAATTTATGCGGACATACTAATCATTATGTCACAAATGTTAGTTAAAACTGTATAATTAAATCTATTGTATTTTATACGAATGAGTTGGAACTTACGTCAATTAAAAGAAAAGGTTAAACATCAGTGTAGGCTAAATTTGAACTCCAATTTCTGATTAGAAATAACTTAAATACGTTAAAGTTTTATTGATTAGACTATACCTAACTCACTTGCTTTTAAAAGTCGTGTAAAAAATGCAAGGTGGAACATCTTTAATTTATACAAGGCTTGTAACACAAACTTGCATGATAAAAGAGATGGACAGAATTTTTAGGGTTTCACGTTGCAAGCAACAGCTTATGCATGCATGCATGCATCTTGATTTTGTTACTGTCAGTGCCTCATGATCATGATCATCATATTTTTCTTTTGAGGATCCTATTTAAAAGATCAACGTACATGCACGTGAGGAGCAGAATATAAATGCATGCGAAGATCATCTGATCATCAAGGAAAGAATATGATGAATTCAGCTAATTAAGTGTTATTCCAACTGAATTAAGAAACGAATCCCTCATTTGGATTAGTTGTGTGGTAATCTTCATTTAATTTTGGTTTAATTAATTATTAATAGAATCTCATAGGCTTATGTGAAGTAATTATCAGGCTAGTGTTTCTTTTTCTTTTTTCTTTTCTTTGGCAGTGGGATAGGCATGGTAGGCTATAAATTATAGGAAAATTTGGATATATCCTCTTTCAGATTTATGAAATTTATAAATTCAACTTTGATGTTTTTAGCTTAATATTTACTAACTTTAAGCTTTTGAACAAATTTTATTTAGTTACTTCTATCGTGAATATAACAGTTATTCGAGTGGATGTGTGATTTGTGATGAAATTTGTTTGTTAAAATGATGATAATTTTAACAAACAAATTTCATCCCATATCATACATTCACTAACAAAGTTGTTAAATTTATCGAAAAAATAACTAAATGAAATTGGTTCAAAAGCTTATAGAGTTGATAAACATTAATTCAAAAACATCGGGTTGGATTTATAAACATTGAAACTGAAAGGGAATATATGCAAATTTTCCTATACATTACAGTCTATCAAGTATTTTGTATCCAACTTTTTAACTGATGTCTCTCATTATATATTACTCCGTATATGTTATTTTATAATTTTAATAATATATTAATTACTATTTTTATTTTTTTACTTGTAAGTTGAAATATATAATAAATGGAACATTAAAAGTTTATATGTAACACATGTTCAGGTTGTGTATCTTTGACTACCAAAAAAAAGGTTGGAAAAGCACCAACTAATGGGCTAATTAGAGGCTCTGAGTGTTAGTATATAATTCCTAAAATTGAAAATGTTAATAATTTCTAAATTGATAATGCAAAAGTATAAACTAATTTCTAAAATTCAAAATGCAAAAAAGGATATAAATATATATACTTTAATTTTAACTTTTGACAGAAGGAATATTATAACTAGCTGTATTAAGAGTACATATTGTGTGTTCTTGTTTGAGTTATTACTTGATTCCTTCTGAAATTGAAAATCGTATAATTTTTTTTTCTTGCATGCTAACTTATTTGGATTACTAAGTACTTCTAGAAAGAGACGTGCCCCGTCATATTTTGAGATATATATCTTTAATTTATGTTCTTCATAAATATACACTACACAAATAAATAAATAAACTCTATTTGAAACCTAAATGATTTTAACCTATTGTATGAATTATTAAGGGGTTGTTTGGTGCAAATGAGAATTATTATATAGGAAAATGATTTTTCTTGTAAAATGATTTTCTAGTAAACTGAGTTTAAAAGTGATATTTTCACTTAATTAATAGATATATACATACATACCTCTCTTGTGTTAGATGAAAGAGAAAAAGGAGACAGATAAGAGAAAAACAGACTGGATGCGAAATGAACTGTTTCCAATAAAGATAGGAACAAACGCGAGAAACTTGGTTCGCAAAAAAGTAGCATGGGCCGAAAAATTGATTTTTCTTAAGGTTACCTAAAAAATAGTTTACAAATTAATGATGGGGGAAAATGATTGTCACGAAAAATCACTTTCTCCATTTTTCGGCAACCAAACAGTTGAAAACGTGAAAAATCATTTGCTGGAAAATGATTTTTCTCATGGCCAAACACACCCTAACTGAAATAGTTTAATTCATGCATAAGAGATCTTTCTATAAATCAATAAGTTGGCTTGCTAATTAAACATGATTTTAAATAAAAAGGAGGGAAAACACTTTTTCTTACATACAAACAAACATATGTTATAACTAGGTAATCATGAAATTGGCCAGCTCTAAAACGTTAAGTTTTCTTTTTCTTTCTTTCTTAGATTAGAGATATCAGACGAAAAGAAGTCAAATAGACTTGTGAAAGTTAGTAGAGAACAAACAAAAAGCAATAGTATAGAAACTTAAAACTTTAAGTTAGGGTATAAAAACCAGTGCAAAAGTATGTTTTGTATTAGTATGTTGGTTTTCTTAACAAGCTTGGCTTTCTTGGTTGGAATGTGACTCATTGTGCTTTTCTTAACATGCTAATTAATCATTAAGTCTATTGATTACTCCCTCCAAATTAATCAATATATAATTGTTAGTTTAATTGATTTTTTTTTACTCATGATCGATATTCATAACTTTTGATATCGAATATAAGATATAATATTAGTTATCGGTTTTGATCTTATTAATTCGATCACAAGTACATTGAATATTAATAAGTTAAGAACATTTATAATGGGGGGATTTAAGAGATGATTAGAGATAATAACTTTGTTAAATTCCCTGAAAATTCATGTATTTTGGTATGATACACGTCTTAGTTATTAAAATTAAAACACTTATGATTCGTATATATGTATTCAATTTTTGGCAGTTATAGAAAAATTAATATAAATTGGAAGTATATAAGGAAATGTGAGAATAATGTGATGTGTAAGACACTTTTATATAGGAATAATAACTTTGTAAAACTTAGGTTAAATACTACTATTGTACAAATAAATTCATAAAGGTGAGATTTAATGTTTATTATGGTATACAAAAAATTTAATTACCATTTTAGCATTGTAAATAATCTAACATCAAGGCTAAAACAAACATGAGGGTCTTGAGCTAACATGGAAATGCACATCATACACATACAATGAGATAAATATCTTGTGTTTTCTACTGCTGTTTAAACTTTTACCTACAAACAAAAACCAAACCTAAAGTGATCCAAAAGCAAAAGTATGCTAAGACAAGACATAGTTCACAATCATGGTTTTATTCTATCTCATATCATTAGCTCTTACTCCTTCCATTTCAATTAGGAAAATTTCCTAATTGTATTGTAGTGCACTATATTTCATGTATATATTTGGATTGTGGTAAGTAAAATTTTAAAATTGTATCACAATAAGCTGAATTATGAAATTGTTGAATTAAAGTGCACCACTACTGAGTTATGTAAAAGCAAAGTATGGCATATTGACCTTTAGTAGTCTAACACTTGAAGACTTTGAGCTTAGTACACCATAGTATAACATATTATATTTGATTAATTGCAGTAGTCCAAACATTTCGATCATTAGATTGTGGTACACCAAATTAAGTATAACAATCCACCTATCGAGTTGGTTTACCCAACTCGGTGACGGTACATTGTAATCAAATAATTTCACAATTTGGCTTATTGTGATATACTTTTAAAATTCTGTTTACCACAATCCCAAGGTCTAAAGTACAATGCACTAGAATCCAATTTTTCCTTCAATTATTTACTACTTCCAATACTATACGTACTTTGACCATCCTTCTCTATCAATATAGTTGTGAAAAATGGTAAGACCATATTCTTATGAAATTATTAATTTTTATATTACAATTTAATGATGATAATGACGTCATATGATGGGTTGTTTTATATTTTTGAGAAATTAATAGTCATATTCTAGAATAAATCATGTTTTCTAAATATTTCTGCATAATAATTTTATAATGGGAATAATCCAAAAGATCCAAAGGAATAAGTAATGAGTATTTAATTAAAAAAATTAGGTTAATTTGCAGCTTGCTCAACTTGTAGGCTTGGCATGTTAATTTGAAGATTCCAGAAAGCTAAGAGAAAAAGAAAGAATGCCTCCTTGCTTAAAGACAGAGGGAGTAAAGCCCAGGAAACAGGAGATCAGAAGAATAAAGCTCTAATAAGGAGGTTGATTTTGTGTGCTTTAGGACATGATTTTAAAGCCAAATCTGCCTCCTCCTTAAATGGCCAAAAAGAAGAAAGGAAAAGTCCCATGGGAGGCAAAATGTGTGTATAAATAGAATAACCACATAATAATTATATTACTCAATATATTCCATTATATATTTGATTTTTTGTTGTCTCTAAAAGTCATCTTTGATCATTATTTTCTCACATAATACACATATAATTAGAGGTTTGAACATATTACTGCGTCCGTCCCAAAATGTTTATCATTTGACTAAATTTTGATTATTAATTATTCTCACATTACAATGAGTTACGATATGAAATTACCACCATTAATATAATTTTTACTACTGTATCTTCTAATAACGATAGTTTCTTATCGTAACTCGTTGTAATTTGTGAATAATCAATAGTCAAAATTTAGTTAAGGAACAAATATTTTGGGACGGAGGTAGTAATTTAGAAATACTTATCACAACATTCCAAAACATTGTACCAATTAACTATATTTTTTATTAGTTATTATGTAGCTCCAGCAGGTTACAAAAATTGACTCAAAAAAGCCAAATTATAACTAGCTAAGATCAACGGGAGTATAAGACAACCTTATATGATAATAGAGCAAGTTATGTTTTATCATTAATAAATAAAAGGAACATTTGATCAAAATAACACAAACATTGGGGTATTGAACTAATAGCATGAACAATTTTATTAGATATGAACAGTATTAATTTTTCGGATATTTTGTATTAATAGTACGTCACTAGTGCATGAGGCAAAAACTCGGTTTAATGATGATATATGTGGATCGTAGAGGGTGGTACTTACTCATTAAGCATTTGTCACGAGTTTTTTGCACATGCACATGATGAATTTTTTTTAATTAAAATCTTTCATCATTTTTCTGTTTTATTTAATACTGAAAGATTGACGTCAAAACAATTTCTTAAGTCAACAGTTGTTAAGATTGATGATGGTAGTTAGTCTTTATTTAGGCAGAATATTTTTCTTTCTTTTTAGTTTCTTGGTTTCTTGGGCCTGCTTGAGGGTTTGTTGATCTTTTTTTAAGCCGGCCCAGGTGCCATCTTTTGTAATCAGTTTTTTTTGGTTTTTCATTCTAATTTTCCCTCTCAAATAGAAACTTGAAATTCTCCCATCTCTTTCTTCTTCCTTTGTCTTCGTGCTTCACCTTTACTGAAGCTTTTCATGGTATCAGAGCCTATTCAGGCTGAGATCCTCCTCTTCTTCCCCACTCGCCATGTCTGAAACAGCTAAACCTTTTGTGCCGGATCCCTGTGATCACCTTTTCATCCATCCCTCCGACCAACCAGGGATGTCCTTGGTGGCTGAGCCTTTCTCAGGGGAGGATTTCGATACTTGGAAAAGGTCGGCCTCGGTTGCCCTTTCTGCGAAAAATAAAATCGCCTTCGTAGATGGTACCCTGTCAATGCCAAGTTCTGATGACCCTCGGCTACCCTACTGGAAAAGGGGAAATGACATGGTATTGTCATGGATTCTCAATTCCCTACAAAAGAACATCCGGGACAGCGTCTTGTATTCTACAAACGCACATGATTTGTGGAAGGAATTGATTGAAAGATTTGGCCAGGCAAATAAAGCCAAGCTTTATTCCATCCAACAAAAGGTGTCAAGATTATGTCAAGACTCCATGGATATCTCGACCTACTAAACAATGGCGAAGAAGCTGTGGGAAGAAATAGGAGCTGTCGCAAATTTTCCATCATGTCAGTGTGGAAAATGTACTTGCAAGCCTCAAATCAACAAGCAGTTCGAACAACATTCTGAAGAACAAAAACTTCTACAATTTCTGATGGGTTTGAATCATAGTTACACCAATGTGAGAGGGAACATTTTGATGATGACCCCTTTGCCTTCTTTGAGTCAGGTCTATGCTGTCTTGTCCCAAGAAGAGAAGCAAAGGCAAGTTAGAGACCAATTTGGTCAGACGAGTGACTCAACTTCTTTCTATGCAAATAAAAACCCACAAAGAAACCAAGGTCCAGCTGAAAGAAATCAAGAATTGAAGAAGGCAAATTTGTTCTGTGATCATTGTAAAAGACCTGGACACACAATCGACAAGTGCTACAAAATCTATGGATATCCTCCCAAGAACCAGAATAGGTCTCAAAACAGACCTTCCAATCAACAGAACGCCAGGAGACAAGCCAATGTTGCTCGGCAAGAAGTAGATAGGACAACACTAAGGGAAAATGAGACCAATGCTTCACCATCTGTTACTTTGAATAAAGACCAAGCAAAGTTTGTCCTCCATCAGCTGTTGCAGACCCTTACCAATGAGGCATCTTCTTCCACTCATGGAACAGAAACTGAAGCTGTATCAGGTAACATCCAAACTCCCCTCTACCAGAAACATTTGTCTAATACAGTTGCCTGCCTTTATAATTTGACTGAAAAGGACTGGATAGTGGATTCTGGGGCCACTGACCATATGTGTGGAAACAATAACTCCATGCATTCTGTAAAAGATTTGAGTCAACCTTTAAAAGTAACTTTGCCCAATGGAAGCATGGTCCTTGTTAAACAGTCTGGAACAGTAACTTTAGCAAAAAATATTGTCCTACGTGATGTCTTATATGTTCCTCAATTCAAGTTTAATTTAATATCAATCAAGACTTTGTGTAGACAGTTGCATTGTACTGGTATATTTGGTGAAAATGATTGTCTATTGCAGGCCCCTTCATTGAAGAGGCCAATGGCCCTTGGTAAGGAAGTACAAGGCTTATATTTCTTGGATAGAAGGCTCCTTCAAGACCCCTCTTATATCCTAAATGGCTTTAGCACCAATCAAACAGTGAGGCAGAATGAAGTTGTTGCCAGTGTTAAAAGTAGCCTTTTGCACCAACGTTTAGGACATATATCAAATACTAGAATGAAGTTACTGCCTGTATGTACTTTAGAAAGAAACCAAGACTCTTAAGTTGATAACTGTGATGTTTGTCATAGAGCAAAACAGAAATGTTTACCCTTCCATACTAGCAATATTACAACTACTAGATCTTTTGACTTGATACATGTTGATACTTGGGGCCCTTTCCACACTACTAGCCATTTTGGGCACAAATACTTTCTGAGCATTGTAGATGACTATACAAGGTGTACTTGGACTTACCTCATGACTACAAAGCAGGAGGCCTTCAGTCTCTTACAATCTTTTATTTGCATGGTAAATAATCAATTTGATACAAATGTCAAGAGAATTAGATCTGACAATGCTCTTGAGATAGGGAAAAGTATTCAGGCTGTCCAATACTTTGCTGAAAAAGGTATCCTCCATGAGACCTGTTGCACACAAAAACCTCAACAAAATGGAGTTGTTGAGAGAAAACACAGACATCTGCTAGAAGTTGCTAGGGCCCTCATGTTTCAGTCTGAGTTACCTTTAAAATTCTGGGGAGAGAGCATATTAACAGCTACTTACCTGATAAATAGGATGCCCACTCCTTTATTAAAAAATAAAACCCCTTTTGAAATATTGTTTGGAAAGAAGCCCTCCTATGATCATTTAAGAGTTTTTGGGTGTGAATGTTATGCCAATACTCTAAAACATGGGAGAGATAAATTTCAACAAAAAGCAGAGAAGTGTGTTTTCATTGGGTATCCCAAAGGTAGGAAAGCATATAAGTTATGCTCTTTAGAAACTAATAAGGTTGTTGTATCAAGAGATGTCATTTTTTATGAGACTATTTTTCCCTTTAAGGGTCCAAAATTGTTTGAGCAACAATCTGCCACAGAACATGAGACAACAGAAAATTACACTTTTGAGGTCCCTATTGAATCAGAATATCCCAATAGTACAGATCCCCAACAGGAAGCTCTAGAGGAACCTACTGCTAATGTTGACATTGCTCAACAACCCCTTAGAAGGTCTGAAAGAATTCATAAACCTCCAAGCTACTTAGATGACTATGAAACCTGCTTGTCTTGCGTTACTAACCTACATTACACTCCTAGAACTGTTTCGATCTTTCTGTGGTGCTACTAACAGTGATGCAGGTTTAAGCACTTATTTGGACACTCATGAACCAAGCTCTTTCACAGAAGCAAATAAGCATCCAGGGTGGATGCAAGCTATGAAGCATGAATTAGAAGCACTGGAAAATAACAACACCTGGGAAATGGTTACTCTTCCAAAAGGAAGAAAGGCCATAGATAGCAAGTGGGTTTACAAAGTAAAGCACAAATCAGATGGGAGTGTAGAAAGACTAAAGGCAAGGCTTGTTCTGAGGGGGTTCACCCAGAGGGCAGGAATTGATTACAATGAGACCTTCTCACCAGTGGTAAAGATGACTACGATTAGAACCATGATTTATGTGGTAGTTAAAAGAGATTGGCTCCTTTTTCAGCTAGACATCAACAATGCTTTTCTTCATGGAGATCTCCATGAAGAAATCTACATGAAGGTGCCTGATGGAGTGTCCATTACAGACCCAAATATAGTTTGCAAACTCAAGAAGTCTTTATATGGCTTGAAGCAGGCTTCAAGACAATGCTATGCCAAACTAACCGAGGTCCTATATAAAAGGGGTTACAAGCATTCAGAGAATGACTATTCACTGTTCTATAGGAAATCAGAGGGAAAATCAGTCTTCTTAGCAGTCTATGTGGATGATATTTTAGTCTCTGGGAGTGATGCTGAGGAAATGAGGTCTCTAAAGCAGTATTTAAACAAGGTCTTTAAGATCAAGGACCTTGGAACAACAAAGTTTTTTCTTGGCATGGAAATCACCAGAATTCCAGAAGGTCTGGTCCTCTCACAGAAGAAGTTTACAAAGGAGCTCCTCCATGAATTTGGTACTAAAGATATGAAAACCTCTGTCTCACCAATGGATATTAACATCAAGCTCTCTCCAGACTCAGGTACACCTTTGGCTGAACCATTCTTGTACAGAAAGCTGGTGGGCAAACTAGATTTTTTGGTCAATACTAGGCCAGATTTAGCTTTTACTGTACAACATCTAAGTCAATACTTGAAAGCTCCTACAAACTTACATTGGCAGGCTGCTGTCCATGTTTTGAAATACTTGAAGGGCAATCCAGATTTGGGAGTGATAATACATCGAGACAACAGTTTCAATCTTCAAGGTTATAGTGATTCTGATTGAGGTGCATGTAAACATAGTAGAAGATCCATTAGTGGACATGTCATCTTCTTTGGCAACACCTTGATTTCTTGGAAATCAAAGAAGCAGGTAGTTTCATTATCCTCAGCAGAAGCTGAATATAGGAGCTTAAGAAGGTTAGTAGCTGAACTAGCTTGGTTAAGCCGTCTGTTGCATGAGTTCCAGATTGATTCAATCACTCCTATCGATCAAAGTAATGACCAGTCGCCATATACATTGCTCATAACCCTGTTTTTCATGAGAGAACTAAACACATTGAAATTGATTGTCACTTTGTTAGGGGAAAGCTCGCAGAAGGTCTGATTTCACTCAGTCATGTCCCCTCGAGTTCACAACTAGCTGATATTATGACCAAAGCTCTTCTAGGAACCAAGCACCATCACAATCTAAGCAAATTGGGATGTTTACCACCCATCAATTTGAGGGGGGGGGGTGTTAAGATTGATGATGGTAGTTAGTCTTTATTTAGGCAGAATATTTTTCTTTCTTTTTAGTTTCTTGGTTTCTTGGGCCTGCTTGAGGGTTTGTTGATCTTTTTTAAGCCGGCCCAGGTGCCATCTTTTGTAACCAGTTTTTTTTGGTTTTTCATTCTAATTTTCCCTCTCAAATAGAAACTTGAAATTCTCCCATCTCTTTCTTCTTCCTTTGTCTTCGTGCTTCACCATTACTGAAGCTTTTCAACAGTCCACATCAGCTAACCATATTGTCAACCTATGCAAAAAAAAACCTGTGACAAACGATCAAGAAGCAAGCACAACCCTCCATGTTATCATTAAACCAAGTTTTTGTCTCACAGTCACAAACTCGGTGGCATACTTCTACCACAACATGCCTCATAAGCTCATATTAATCACATCCAAGAAAACTGTTCATACAATTATCATTCAATACTTCCAAAGTTTGGATGGATTGGATTTGATAAAATGAAGTTTGGATGTATTGGATTGGATTGGATTGGATTGGATTGGATACTTTTTTGGGGAATTGTGTTGTTAGAGAGAAAAAGTGTATTGTGGCCCTGTTCTTTTCTGCAGTTGGCAAACTGCGGTGCCACAGCCTACCGCAGTTTGCCACAACCCACCATAAAATACCATTCTACCACACTTCACCACAACCCACCACAAATTACTTTTTCACAATTACCAATACAATATTTATATATATACAAAAACTCACCACAACATACCAATAACCCGCCACAATTACACCACACCATACCGCGCCATACCGCATAAAACAACAGAGCCTGTATAAGGTTTGGATTGGATTGGATTGGAAAGAGTTACTAATCCAAAGAGCAGAGAATTACCATGCAAAATGCCATAAAAATTCAAAATGCTCACATACGAGAAATTTTTTTTATACTATTATCATTCAATATAAAATTTGTATTCTTTCTATCCAATTTTGCTAAATAAAAAGAAAGCAAGAAAAAGATTATAAAATGCAGGAATTCATATAAGGAACAGAAAGCATGTATAGGATGGTGACTAAAAGCGACCAAATCCAGTAACACATTACATCATATCTGACCCCTGCAACGAAACTGCAAAGCCTTGTATTATAATATTGTATAGTGTGCTTCATATATGCATAGGCAAGTGTGTGTTTACAGAATTACAGTTGCAATGTTCAGTCACCCTTCAAACCCGGTACCTACTCAGTCTCCAGTCTTCCATCCATACCCATGCATGTACTGCCTTTACATATTTCAAGATGTTGATTTTTTTTTTTCATATATGCCCATGACATCAACTCATAGTCCCTAATTTAGGCCCTCTTTGCAAAAATTTAGTGGCTCAAATATTATAGGCTCTGGTTGACAACCAGTTGGTAGCTGATAGCTGGTGGCTGGTAGTTGTTAGCTTGTAGTTGTTAGCTGATAGCCTTTTGGATTAGCTGTTTGACTTTAGCTGTTTGGGTTAGTTGATTGCAGGAAAAGTGTTTGGTAAAGTAGCTTTTGGTGAAAAGGTATCTCAAAAAGCTTCATCTAACTAGCTTTTTTAAAATTAGCTTTTTGGGTGCAAAAAGCTAATATAAAAAGCTACTTACGAAACACATCAAGTAGCTTTTTAACATTGATAAAAAAACTAAAAGTTATCCAAAAAGCTAAAAGCTACCCTAAAAATTGGGTAGCCAACACCCCCATAGTGCGTTTGTTAGTTTTTTTAAAAGATTTTTTGGGGAACCAGAGAGTCTTTTTTTGCGTTATTGTAAAACTATTTACTGAACTTGAACTTGAAATAATAGCCCTCACTAAAAAAAAATTCCACCTATGACTTCGTTCTTTTATGCGGTTGGTAGCGGTGCGGTATGTTGTGGTGTAATGGAATTTTGAAAAGTATGGTGGATTGTGTTAGGTTGTGATGGAAATTATGGTAGGCTGGTTGGTATATTTTAACTTAAAATTGAAAAAAAAAAATTAGTATTTTTAAGTTAAAAAAATTAGGAAAGAGAAATAGTATTTTAATTTGAAATTGGAAAAAATAAATTTTGGTAGGTGGACTGTGGTGAAAGGTTTAAAGTTTTACTAAAAAGAGAAATTGTATATTGTGGTGAATTGTGGTGGAAATTTGAAAAGTGTGGTACAGTGTGGATCCACAACCAACCAACCGCGAAAAAGAATAGGGTATAGGCCGAAGTAACCAAACATGGGAAATTTTGTCAAGTTAGAAAAGTTGACTAACTTCTCTAGAAAAGTTTTGAAATCAAACTGTAGAACCCTCTCTGCTACAGACATAAGGACATTACATCAACACATGAAGGACGTTCACATCCAGTGACTCAAGGCAGTTCAGCAGAAAGAATATGTTTTGCAGTGAAAGACAAAAAGAAAGCACGAACAGGGGAGTTATCTTTTCTAGAAATATGTCTGGTTCAATTCTTGCCCTTTTTCTAACTAGACTAAATCGTTTGCTACTGTGTGAATTATAGGAAACAATCGATCAAGAGAATGGAAAGGAATTATGAAGACAAAATCCCAGAAATCGTGCTGAAGATTGAAGCAAATAAGGAAGGAAACTCGAAATCACAAAAAGGAAGAAATTCGGCCACAATCTTATCTCCAACGGCTTCGAGCTATCAAATCTATAAATTGAAGATCGAATTTGAAGAAGTTTTTCATCGATTCCACGGAAGAAATCGAAAGAGCAAAACAGAGAAAGAGAGTTCCTGTTTTGATTTTCTTTCTTCGAGTAGAGAGAAAAGTGTGTGAGAGAAACATTGTGTTCGAGTGTTATCAAAATCTAGACGGACTTAGA
Organism: Portulaca oleracea; assembly: GCA_029582165.1. NCBI lineage: Eukaryota > Viridiplantae > Streptophyta > Magnoliopsida > Caryophyllales > Portulacaceae > Portulaca > Portulaca oleracea. The sequence goes on from CM055877.1 coordinate 8,045,501, forward strand.
TTTGTGATTTGCTCCTGTTAATCGAGTCCTTGAAGGTACTAGGATCGATTTGAGTTTTCACCAAAACTGTGTTTCGTGAAGTGTGTTTGTTTTCCAGAAAATAAGAAGCGTCCTTGAAAGGCAACAAAGGAAATTATCCTACTCCCCAGAAGACTGCTGAAAATGGAACGACAAGCGACAAACCAAGATCTGAGTACACACCTGAGGAAAAGAACAAGCAAAGAAAAATACTCATGCGCATTATCTTTTAATTTGCAGTGTTAACTCTAATGAATTTGAAAGGGTGTCTCATCTTGATACAGCTCAGTAGATATGGGACTACTTGGTCACGACCTACGAAGGAACAAATCAAGTGAAAAAGACTGAGATCAACATACTGGTTCAAAAGTATGAAGGCTTCAAGATGGAAGAAAACGAGTCCATAGAGTCAATGTTCAAAAGATTCAGTGCAATCATCAACCATCTCAAGTCCCTCGGGAAAACTTATTCCAATGAAAAACAAGTAAACAAGGTCCTTCAGTGTCTTCCCAGGCACAAATGGGGACCAAAATTAACGGCAATAGAAGAAGCTCAAGATCTAGAGACCTTGAAACTTGAAGAGTTGATCGGCAAACTCCTCGCACACGAGATACGACTGTCTGAAGGCAGCCAGACCAAGGACATTGCCCTCAAGAGCACCAAGGAACTAGAAGAAGAATCAGAAGAGGATGAAGAAAAAACCAAGGCCATGCTAGCTAAAGGTTTCAGACGACTATACAGAAAGAATCCCAGATTCTGTGGCTACCTAAGAGAATCATCCTCCAAACGACCTTCACCCAAAGGTAAATCTCAAACCAAGGATGAAAATGAATACAAATGCTTTGCTTGTGGTGCTACAGATCACCTGGTCAGAGAATGTCCTTACGTAAAGAAATTCAAAGAGCAAAATGACTCTAGAGGAAAGAGATTCGGTAGTAAAGCTATGGTTGCTACATGGAGTGATAGTGATGGCAGTGAAAGTGAGAATGAATCTGAGGAAATTGCAAACCTTTGTCTTATGGCTAGGACCTTACAAAAGCAACAGCAGATGATGATGACGAGGTATTCACTAATCTGTTTCTTAAATGTCCTGAGCATAACATAAAATCAAGATTACTTAATCTGCTCGATTATATTGCAACCCTCACAGACAAAGTCCAATACCTTACCAGAATTGCTGAGACCAATTCCAAAACCATAGCTACTCAACATGAGATAATAAAGAATCTCACTACCGATAACATCAGCATGAGAAATGAGATGATTCAAAACCGAACAGAGCTAAACTCCATCCTCAATCAAGAAATAAACCAAGTTCACTCTATCCTTCACCATGAAAAGAAAACCACCACAAATAAAACTAGTTCACCAAAAACCAAGCCAACGTTCGTACCCTCTCACAAAACCACCATCACACCAAAGGCAAAACCAAAGACCAAAACCAAATGGGTACTGTTTAGTCCCATTTTAGGGGCTAAATACCACTCGTTTACGCCCAAGTCTATTGCCGTTCCCTAATAAAATGGTTATTTATTACGTGTTTTGTGATTTTTAGGCTTTAAGTTCGGAGAATAATAAAAGGGGGCGAAGTTGCGGAAAAAGGCGATAACTCGGTCATCCCGAGACCTTTGGAGCCGATTTGATGCCGTGGTGAAGACCCGGGAAGCAAGGGAGACCAGCCGTGCGTAAAGGAGAGGGATTTCGGGCCAAAAGGCTAAGTATGGGGGCATCCAGGCTCGTAGCGTTCGCTACAACAGCTGTAGCGATCGCTACGCCCCCATACTTAGATGGAGATCACTTGAAGAGCGTAGCGGTCGCTACGCCTATTGTAGCGATCGTTACGAGCCCAGGCAGAAGGTTCTGCCCAAGGCCGTAGCGGTCGCTACCCCATTCATAACGCCCGCTACGATGAAGCCCTGATTTTCCAAGTTTTCCTGCTGACGGTCGTAGCGTTCGCTACGCCCTTCGTAGCGTTCGCTACGGATGAGTGACTGGGTCGCGACGCTGGGGATAGCGGACGCCTTGGAGCTGAAACGATTCGCCTGCTTTGGGTCGTAGCGAACGCGACGATGTCCGTAGCGTTCGCGACGACCTTATTTCCTGCATAATTTTCGGCCAAAACGACTGTGTTTTGGCCCTTCTTCCCCTTTGTTTAATTAGCCCGTCTTGTCATCTTGAAGCGGCTTTAGCTGGAGATTATATTTTTCTCTTTACATCTTCTACCTTTCAAGAGTTTTAGGATTAGCTTTGTGGGGATTAACTTCTACTTTGTTGATTAATTACTTTCTTCAATCAAGGCCAATTGCTTTTCATCATTTGGGTATTATTGCTCTTCATTTATTGCCAATTTATTGCTCATCCATTTAGGTAAAATCTCTTTTCTCCTCATTTTTAATGTTTCCAAATGTTTTGTTGCTTGTGTTTAGTGTAGTTTTATGTTGTTAATCATAGTGGTTAGTTTTAATATCCATCCTTTGAGTAGAATCATGCTAGGGTTTTATTGGTTGTGTGTTGCTAATTTCTCCACCATGTCTAGAGGCTAATCTTCCTTGAGGTGAGGGGGTGATTAAGGCCTTAATGGGTTTTGGTTAAGGTGTTTACTGATTAAAGTGTGTTTTAGTTGGAGGAGTCTATTTCCACTTGGTGTCTTCTCATTGGGGGTGGCGGTTCAAGGTCCGAGAGCTCTTTGAATCGTTATACACTCAATGGGAAGCCTAGAGTGGGATAGTTAGGTCTACGCTTACGAGGGTAAGTGTAGGCTTAACTAGGAATTAACGCAATTCTCAACCCCGATGGTCCATGGTGGACATAGGGTAGTTAATTTGAATCTTCCTCGAGGGAGGAGATTCATCGTGGCCCCTTTCCCGCGTTGTTCCATGGATAAATCCAACTTTATGCGCTTTAGTCATGAAAACTCCTTGATCAAAGATTCTAAGTGTCTAAAACCCCGAACCTCTCTTTGTCTAATTATCACCTAGTTAATCATCTTTCTAGTTTTAATTTTGTTATAATCAAAGTGATCTTTGCTCAGTAATTTATTTCTTGATTCAAGGCAAAACCAAACAAAATACGAGAATTTAGGCCAGTGCTCCCGAGTTCGACAATTTACACCGCCGCAAACCGTCAGACACAAAATGGCGCTGCTGCCGGAGCTAGTGCCCCTAGCTCCTCGTTGTTTTGTTTCTAGGTTTTGTTTTGAATCCTTCTACCGCTGAGGTTTTGTGAGTCTAGGTCCTAGGATAATTTTACGGCCCTTGTTGTTGGTGTTGTATGCAGACAAGGTCTCATAGAGGCCAAGCCCCACTCCCCCTCGACCCGAGATTGAAGCTTGGCTCGAGAGCCCACGGTAGTACTGCCGACGCCGTCGAGCAACGACAACAACAAGCCGCCATGGAAGGCCAAGGAGGCCAGGGCCAAGGAGGTGATCAACCACCAAACCCACCCCGCCCTTAGCTTGGTACAATACACCCACCTGGGACGGAGGCAACCCCATCGTTCTACCTGCTCTACCCAATAATGCCTTGTACAACTTCAAGGCCAACTTTGTGAACATGTTTGAGCAAAACCCGTTCAATGGTTTTGACAGGGAGAGTCCCATTGACCATATCGACAAGTTCGAAGAGAGGATTGGTTATGTCCAAATACCAGGAGTTCCGCCAAGCTACATGAAGCTTAAGTACTTTCCATTGACTTTAGCGGGGAAAGCCAAGCTTTGGCTCAATACTTGTCCTCCTGGAACTTATGACACTTGGGAGAAGTTGAGCGGAGATTTCCTCAAGAGGTTCTACACCACCGATGAGACCCATCTTCGACGGCAAGATATCTTCAATTTTAAACAAGAGCAAGGAGAGTCACTTTTTGATGCTTGGGGACGGTACAAGAATCTTCAACGCAGAGTTCCTCATCACAACTTGGATGATTGGTTGCTCCTTAATACCTTCTATCAAGGGCTCAATGGACATTTGAGAGAGTTGATTGATAATGCCTCGGGAAGAACTTTTCTTGGCAAGACCGCTGAGGAGGCGAATGTTTTCCTTCATGAGCTAGCACAAAACTCTCCGAATTGGGGTTCGGACCGTTCGCGAAGAGGGGAAGGATCTTCATCTAGTGATGCCGTGTTGAAACACCTTGCCGATCAAATCTCGGAGTTGAGTCAAAAGTTTGCCCTCATGGATACCTCGAGGCAAGTCAATGCCGTTCAAGAGATGCAAGGCCCTTCATCCATGCCCGATAGCAACATGGTTGAATGCAACGTTTGCAATGGGTACCACCCTAATGGTCAATGCCTAGGGTACCACGACATGGAGCAAGCCAATGCCATCTACCCCAACAACAACCTCTCCTATTCCAATAACCATCCCATTAGACCACAAGGAAACCCAGATACAATGCTCGACACCAAGTTTCTCCCGGATTTTCTAACCAACCTCAACCTCTTGTTCGCCCTCACGGCCAAAACACATTTCAAAACCCTCCATACCACCAACCCCAATACTTTCAAAACCCTCCTCCACAACAACCTTACTATAACCACACCCCCCCCCCCCCACAACCATCCTCTGCTACTCAAGATCCGGAATTGAAAGCAATGCTTCAAAAGATTTTAACCAACCAAGAAAACCGGATCAACCAACTTGATCTCCATGTGGCTCAAATGGCCCAACAATCCGTCCGACCTCCCCAACCTATACCAAGCCAAACCATGCCAAACCCCAACAGTGGGAAAAGACAGGAGAAGCAAGTCAACGCAATCCACTTGAGGAGTGGAACTACTTATGAGGGCCCTTCTATGGTAGAGGAGGAACTGTTGGGAGAGAGGAGTAGAGATGTTGTTGACATCACTCATGAGGAGGGAGGTGAGGATAACATTGTTGATGGGAAAGAGGGAAGTGAAGGCATTGAGTGCAGCGAAATTGAGAGGAAGGAGCATAAACTGAAGAGTGTTGAGAAGGGGGTTGAACATGAGCCGATCACCCAACCACTCAAACCATATAAGCCACCGGTTCCATACCCTGAGAGGCTTGTCAAGACAAGGGATGAAGCTAAGTTCTCCAAATTCATTGATATGCTCAAAAAGCTTCACGTGAATATCCCTTTCCTAGATGCGATTTTGGAGGTCCCCGTTTTCAAGAAGTATCTCAAGGATCTCTTGACCAACAAAAGGAAGATCCGGCATGAGAACACCATTTCTCTTACAGCCGATTGTAGTGCCATCATCTCCAACAAGATTCCTACCAAGTTGGCCGATCCCGGAAGTTTTTCTATACCTTGCTCAATTGGGGAGATGAAGATAGGAAACGCCCTTTATGACCTTGGGGCTAGTGTGAGTTTCATGCCATGGTCAATATGTCAAAAGCTCCGCCTCGATGAGCTCACTCCAACCACCATTAATTTGCAACTTGCGGACCGGTCGATTAGGAGGCCAATGGGTATCTTGGAGGACATTCCGGTCCAAGTTGGTAAATTCCCCATCCCTTGTGATTTTGTGATATTGGAGATGGATGAGGACCTACATACCCCTATTATTCTTGGGAGGCCATTCTTGGCCACGGCTGGGGCTATGATTGATGTGCAAAATGGGAGACTATCTCTCAATGTGGGGGGAGAGCAAGTAGTGTTCAATCTCGAGGAGGGAAAGAAGCACCCGACATTTAATGACTCATGCTATGCAATTGATTTGGTTGAGGATGCGGTCGATGATTCTTTATGGGAGTCTCTATTCCTCCAAGGTGCTTTTGATGATCCACTTGAAGCAAGCTTGATGGGCACTCGTTCTTCAACAACGGAGGAGGACGATGTGAAGTTCTTCACCGACCTTTTGGATGCTACTCCTATTGTTGAGGAGTTTTCCCCGGATGAAACATTTGTGCAATGCATGGAGATTGAAGAGGTCGTCACCGAGAGACCAATCAAGTCAAAGAAATTACCACAAGTTGAGCTCAAGCCTTTGCCATCCACTTTGAGTTATGAGTTTTTGGGTGAGGAGGAAACATTCCCTGTGATCATTAATGCTAACCTTGATGGCACTCAAACTTCAAAACTTCTTTGTGTTCTTAGAAAACATAGAAGTGCCTTGGGTTATGCTATTGAGGATCTCAAGGGTCTATCCCCTTCTATTTGCATGCATGCCATCGATCTTATGCAAGATGCTAAACCATGTAGACAACCACAACGTCGATTAAACCCGAATATGCAAGAAGTGGTTAAAAAAGAGATCGTTAAATTGCTTTCCGCCGGGATCATTTACCCTATCGCTAATAGCGAATGGGTGAGCCCCGTGCATTTTGTACCCAAGAAAGGTGGCATGACTGTTATTGAAAATGAGCATCAAGAATTGATTAGCACTAGAGTTGTGAATGGGTGGTGCATGTGCATTAACTATAGACAATTAAACAAGGCGACCCTCAAAGACCATTACCCTTTGCCCTTTATTGATCAAATGCTAGAGAGACTCGCTGGTAAATCCCATTTTTGCTTTCTTGATGGCTATTCGGGATTCTTTCAAATACCCATTCACCCAAGAGACCAAGACAAAACCACGTTTACTTGCCCTTTTGGCACCTTCGCATACCGGAGGATGCCCTTTGGGTTATGTAACGCGCCCGACACCTTTCAAAGGTGCATGTCGGCTATTTTTTCGGACCATGTGGGGAGTCTTATGGAGATTTTTATGGATGATTTCAGTGTGTATGGGTATACCTTTGACGATTGTCTTGCAAATTTGGAAAAAGTGTTGATTCGTTGTCAAGATGTCAATCTAGTTCTTAACTGGGAAAAATGTCATTTTATGGTTGAGGAGGGTGTTGTCCTCGGCCATGTGATTTCAAAGCGGGGCATAGAGGTGGATAGAGCTAAAGTGGAGGTCATTGAGCGCCTACCACCCCCCACCACTGTCAAGGGGGTGCGTAGTTTTCTTGGACACGCCGGGTTTTACCGGCGATTTGTCAAAAACTTTTCAAAAATTGCTCGACCTCTCACTGAGCTTCTATGCAAGGATGCCCCTTTTGTCTTTATTAATGAGTGTCTTGAAGCGTTTCAGAAATTGAAGGAGGCCTTGACCACCGCACCGGTAGTTCAACCACCGGACTGAAGCTTACCGTTCGATGTTATGTGCGATGCTAGCGACTATGCCGTGGGGGCATGCCTAGCACAAACCAAGGATAAGCAACCAAGGGTCATTTATTACGCAAGTCATGCCTTAGACGCCGCCCAACGCAATTATACCACTACGGAGAAGGAGTTGTTGGCTATTGTTTTTGCATTGGACAAGTTTCACCAATACCTTTTGATTTCCAAAGTAGTGGTGTACACCGATCACTCGGCTTTGAAGTATCTACTAGGCAAGAAGGAGGCCAAGCCGAGGCTTATTCGTTGGTTGCTACTAATGCAAGAATTCAACATCACCATCCAGGACAAAGCCGGTTCCAAAAACGTGGTGGCCGACCACCTTTCACGAATCCTTGTCGAATTGAAGTCCCGACCTATCAATGATTCTTTTCCGGATGAGAAGTTGCTTGCTATCCAAGAGGAGACCCCGTGGTTCGCCGATATTGTGAACTACCTTGCTTCGGATGTGGTCCCGCCCGAGCTCCATTCAAACCAAAGGAAGAAATTCTTTTGTGACGTCAAGCACTATATTTGGCACGAGCCTTACTTGTTCCGCATATGCAATGATGGCCTATATAGAAGATGCATAGCTCAAAGCGAGGTTCCGGAAATCTTAAATCATTGCCACAACAAGCCATGTGGAGGACATGGGGGAAAGGATAAAACCGCAGCCAAGGTTCTTCAATGCGGATATTGGTGGCCGACGCTTTTCAAAGATGTAGAAGTTCATGTCAAAGCTTGCGATGAATGCCAAAGAGTTGGGAGTCTTTCTAGGAGAAATGAAGCACCCTTGACCTATATACTTGAATGTGAGATTTTTGATGTGTGGGGTATTGACTTCATGGGCCCATTTCCTTCGTCAAGGGGGAATGATTACATTTTGGTGGCGGTAGATTACGTCTCCAAATGGGCCGAGGCAATTGCAAGCCAAAGATGTGATGCCAATACGGTCTCCAAGTTCTTGAGGGTAATCTTCCCTAGGTTCGGCATCCCACGAGTGGTCATTAGTGATAATGGGCCTCACTTTATTGAGAAGAAATTTGAGGCATTGCTCAAGAAGTATGGGGTGAATCACGAGAGGATTGCCTACCACCCCAAACTCAAGGGCAAGTGGAGATCACAAACCGGGCTATTAAGGAAATCCTTCAAAAGAGTTGCCTTCAAGAAAAGATTGGGCGGACAAACTTGATGATGCTCTATGGGCGTATGGGGCGGCATTTAAGACTCCCATAGGCACCACCCTTACCGGTTGGTCTATGGTAAGGCATGCCACTTCGGTGGAACTCGAATACAAAACATTTTGGCGGTAAGGAAGGTAAATTTTGATGCAAAGGCGGGGAGAAAGCGGTTGTTCCAATTGGAAGAATTGGAGGAGATCCGCCAAGCTTATGAGAATAATCGGATCTACAAGGAAAGGACAAAGGCTTGGCATGACAAGCACCTCAGTCTGGAACTTCAAGGTGGGTGATCAAGTATTGTTGTACAATTCTCGCCTCCAACTCTTCCCGGGCAAATTAAAGACCAAATGGTCGGGACCCTTTGTCATTGTCAAGCTCCACCCGGGTGGAGTTGTGGAGTTGGAGAACAAGAAGGGGGAAACTTTTAAAGTGAACTCTTCCAAGGTCAAACCATATGTCATGAGCGAAGAGTATGCGGGGACTATGGTGACTTTCCTCCCCGATACCTAATGTTAAGATCCGGTCAATGGTCAAGCTAAGGACCTTAAGCAAGCGCTTCATGGGAGGCAACCCATGCTTGTAATGAGGAATTAGTTCTAGAGAAAAAAAAAAGAAAGGAAAAAAACAAGAGAAAAAAGAAAAAAGAAAAAAAAAGAAAAAAAAACGAGGGAGGTGTGGAGGCTGTGTGTAAGATTTGAAGCATATTGGTTTTAGAGGAGATAAGTTGAAGGAGAAGCTAAGGAGAAGAGGGACGAGGAACAATTGAAATTTTTTAAGTCTGGGAGCGTAGCGTTCGCTACACCTTGCGTAGCGCTCGCTACGGAGCACTCCTTGTCTTTCTGTTTGGCCACTGTTTAGAGCGTAGCGTTCGCTACGAGGTGCGTAGCGCTCGCTACGGAGCACTCCTTGTCTTTCTGTTTGGCCACTGTTTAGAGCGTAGCGTTCGCTACGAGGTGCGTAGCGTTCGCTACAGATCGATTCCTGACTTTCTGCCTGGCAACTGTCTCGGGCATAGCGTTCGCTACGCAGAGCGTAGCGCTCGCTACGGATCGATTCCCAGATTCTCGGCACTAGGCGTAGCGAACGCGACGCACCCGCGTAGCGAACGCGACGCACCCGCGTAGCGAACGCGACGCCCAATTTTTACGCAGACTGTAAAAGGGGAAATCCGACCCCCTCTTCATTTCCCTTCACTTTTCACTCCCAAATCGCCTCACACTCTTATTTCCTCTCCAACCTTCCACAACCCTAACCCTCAAAACCACCATCTTCATCCTTCTCTACTCATTCTCCACCAAAAAGACCATCACTCTTCCTCCATAAACTCCATTTCCACTCTTCTCTTCTCCCCTTTTGCAACTCAACATACCCATTTTCACTTTCTTCCTCTAGCATTTGAACTCTTTATTGAGTTGGGTTTTAGAGGAAGCAAAGCTTGAATCTTCCAAGCATTCTCTCAAGCATTCATTCAACAAAGGAAGAAAAAGTGAAAAAATGCCTCCACGACCTAGCTAGAGGGTGCGGGATGGAGCTTCATCCTCAAGGGCATCACCCATTATTGATCAAGGAGATGAAGGTAATGACTTCCCTGATTTTCCTACCCAAAAAGCTGAGCCTTTACGCTTAAGTTCGCATGCTAGGCATAGAGTTACTGTTCAAAATGATAGGCATGCTCGAAGGTTAACACGGTTCAAAACTAGGAACATATGTTTTCCTTATGTTTATGATGTTGAAACGTGCAATGAACACTACTTGGGGCCTAGCATGGAACATTTAATTGGGGTAATGGGGTGGGAGCAATTCGTTCAAATTCGTGCACCCCAGAGGGATCAAGCAATTTATGAGTTCCTTTCATCTTTTGAGTTGTTGAATGATGGGACAGCTGATGCATGTTTTACTGCGTGGGTGGGCAACAAGCCCATTGAGTGTGATTTTGTGAAGTTTAATAACTTGTTGGGTTTGCCGAACGGAGGCTTAACCTATGGCCAAGCCTCGGTCTTCAATGAGGGGGAGGCTATGCGGGAAATAACATGTTGGTGGAGAACTCTAATTAGGGCCCCAAATGGGGATGTATTGTATTATTATGTTCGGGGTTCCAAATCCCGAGATTTTTGTAATCCCGCCGTTAGGGTCTTCCATAGGTTAATTACAAATTCAGTTTTCGCACGGATGACGGTAGGGAGAAGGTGCGGAAAGACGACCTAGCTATTTTGCACCATGTTTTACATGGTCGCCGAGTCAACACGGAATCGTGTATTCTGCATCAACTTAAGCAAATGTCTACCGATGGTGCCGGAACTTGTATAGCGTTGGGTCACATTATTACCCACTTCCTACACCAGTATGGGGGCCCGATAACCCCATACCTTGGCCGTTGCGATACGCACCACATTTCAAAACCTATGGACAGCGACCGCCTTCGCCACTTCCGTTTTTTCTCCGTGAATCCATCACCTCCAACACTCCTCTACCACCATGGGTCCGTCCCCAAAGCTGTGACTACTCTCCGGAACCAACAAGCCCCTCGTTTAATCGATGTGCGGGCAGGAGCAAACTCCTAGGCTTGTTGGTGGGGATAGGGGCTTCATGATGCCTCCTTTTGAGAGGGAGTTGGAGCAGCTGCGGGAGGCGGCTGAAAATCAACGCGTGGCACCGAGGCGAGGTGCAGAGAGGGCGGCCCAAGAAGAGAATGTTGTGGAGCAAGGACAAGGGTTGGGAGGACAAGACGGTTGGGTTTTGCGTCAAGAGGATTTTGATGGGCTGCGAAACGACGTGAGGGACCTTGCCGGTTCCATGAATCAAATGATGATTGCCCAAACGCGAACCTATGACTCCTTGGCGCAATTGAACAATCGGGTGGGTCGCTTGGAGAACATCGCGGATGACTGGGCCTACTATCACTACGTTGTCATGGGTCATCCGCCGCGTGATCCGGGATGGGTCAACCCGTACTACCCACCTCCTCCTCCCCCTGAAGGAGATCCACCCTCATGATTGTAAGCTTTATCCCCTCCCCACTCTCTCTCTCTTTATTTGATTTATCATTTGATTGTTTGTGGGGAGGTGTGCATCTAGTGGGTGGGTGGGACGTTCTTGTGTTCCCGTCCCTTGTCGGTTTTATCGAAGATTTTGTTGTCTTATCTGTGATCACCGTCCATCCCTACCTTCATCCATCTTCCATCATGATTAGATTGGTTTTGGTTAATCACTTGCACTTAGCTCCATCAAGTGCAAGGTGATGTTTCATCCTCAACAAGCCGCCTCAAATTGATTGAGAACGAGGTTGAGGTTACCCAGGCAATGTATATAGCTTTGTTCTTGCATATAGATTTATTTCTTGCATTTTCCTTTGTCCATTTGGACATTTTTGTATATTTCTTTTGCATGTAGATTCGATTGCATTTCGATACGTTGCATTTTTCTTCTAACCTTGTTAGTCTTAGCCTTTCTTTTGTGATCGTGGTCCGAACTTTGGTTACACATTGGAAACATACAAGGTACGTTCGTTCCACCCTTTTCTATTTTTATACATATTTCTGTGTTTTTGTTTGTATAGTTTGTTTTCTTTTTGCATGCTTGTTTTTCTTTTTGGTGGCGCACCCCTAGTATGCTTTGTGTTGGGTTTTCTAGTTGTTGGAGCCATGTGGGCTCGGGGCGTCACCCCTTTTTATGTGTTAGATGTTAGTATATATGTTTGCTTGTTTTCCTTTCGGTGTTTGTACATATGTTTGTTTTTCCTAGTTTTTCTACCCTTCATGAGACACCCTTCCCACAATGAGGACATTGTGGATTTTAACTGTGTGGGGGGAGGGGGGGAGATCATTATGTTTTGGCTAGAGCACCTAGTCTTTTTGAGTCCTTTTTGTTTCTTTTTCTTTCTTAGAAAAGTTCGAAAAAAAAAGTGAAAAAGTGCTAAAAGATAAAAAGAAAAAAATCGAAAAGTTTTTTGTGTGAAAGAGTAAAAAGGGTAGAAATGTTGTGAAAAACCCAAAAGTTTCTTTCTTTTCTTTTTTGAAGACGTTTCCATTCACAGTTTTGTAGATAGTTGTCTAATTTGCCGATTCAGTTAGTTGGAAGCGGCCGGTATGAATAAATAGAGATCTTAGGAAGGATTTTTGCCATGACTTATCTTTTTTAGACCTCTACATGGAATGGGAAAGCGTAATCCTCAAATCTTACACGCTTTGACTGTGTCTTCTTACCTAAGTTAGACGGTTTAGTTGTTCAATTGCTTAAGCTCTTAATTAATACATTAATCAAATAACTGTCGGGCCTACCGTCATGGGTTGGTTTGGGTGGATCGGCACCCTATGCCCCTTAAGTGCAATGACTCACGTATGGAGAAACCCAGCAGGGAGGGTAGCCCTTTGCGAAGGTCGGTGCTTAAATCCCGCAAAACCGGACGCAAACACTCTAAAAGACACAAAGCGGATTGAGTGGAAAGAAAAGAGTGTAGTTTTTGCAATGAAAGAAAAGAGCGAAGCAAGAAAAAGAAAAAAAAAAGAGTTGAGCTAAAGAATCGTAAAAAAAAAAAAGAGCAAGAAAAAGCAAGAAAAGGAAAGAAAAAAAAAGAAAGAAAAGAGTGGTGTAAGAAAAAGAAAGAAAAAAAGAGGTTGAAAGAAAAACCAAGAGTGAAGTAGGATAGATAATTCCGAGCTTGAGCATGAGAACAACTCTGATTGTCTGGTTTAGGATAGGAAAGACCGACTAGAGCCCACTTGCACATATTCACGAGGTGTCTTGCTCAGCAGGAAGTGTTTTGGTTCAAAATCTCAAAGATTGGCAGTTTTCCGACCTTCGTGTCTTAATTTGTTTGTACTTGTTTCTTCCAATTGATTGTTGAGGCGGGTTGGGGAACTAGGTGCATGATTGGGGACGGGAGTATTTTCTCTGTTTTTGTTTGGCTTTGTTTTTCGGTTTTCACTTCTCTTTCTTTCCCCTTTTTCCTTTCTCTTTGGCTTTTGTGGGCACAGCCGCTACAAACCCTCACGAGTCCACCTCGTCTACCCGGGCTACCGGGGGTTTAAAGGGCTTGATGCATATGCTAAATGCATCCGCGATTCCTGCGAAAGTGAGTTAGGTGTTTATGTTTTCTAGTTTCTTAGGTTTCTTTCGGTTAGTTTTGCTCGGGACGAGCAAAAGTCTAAGTGTGGGGGGGTGTTTAGTCCCATTTTAGGGGCTAAATACCACTCGTTTACGCCCAAGTCTATTGTCGCTCCCTAATAAAATGGTTATTTATTACGTGTTTTGTGATTTTTAGGCTTTAAGTTCAGAGAATAATAAAAGGGGGCGAAGTTGCGGAAAAAGGCGATAACTCGGTCATCCCGAGACCTTTGGAGCCGATTTGATGCCGTGGTGAAGACCCGGGAAGCAAGGGAGACCAGCCGTGCGTAAAGGAGAGGGATTTCGGGCCAAAAGGCTAAGTATGGGGGCATCCAGGCTCGTAGCGTTCGCTACAACAGCTGTAGCGATCGCTACGCCCCCATACTTAGATGGAGATCACTTAAAGAGCGTAGCGGTCGCTACGCCTATTGTAGCGATCGTTACGAGCCCATGCAGAAGGTTCTTGTAACAACCCGCCCCAAAACCATGATTAATTAAATACAAATTACCGTAATTATTTAAATTATGTTATAAATTGTTCGCGTTTACCTTTATTTATTTATTCATTTACTTATTTATTTATTGTTATCGGTGTCAAGTCTCGTGCAGGAGATGGCTAAGGTGCCGAATTATCGGCTTAAAAATTTACTTTACATAATCATTCAATGAGTTAAAGTATTTCAGGTTATACGATTTATGTTATAATTTTATTTACCGAGGATTAGTTGAATATTTTATGTCTCATTTTATGTCTTTTAACATCTCAATTTTAATCCTTTTTAATCACATTTCCTTTATATAATTTCAAGTGGTAATTTTACTCATATTATTTTATTTAATCCAAGTTCTAATTTATTTTACCAAGTTGTTACCAATTTATTACTCCTAAATTTTATTCTCTACAAACCTCACTATTTCAACTTACTAATTACAATTCTTATTTATTTGACCTAAATTTTATCATCCTATTATTTTATCTAGTGTTTATTTTACTAAATTGTTGTCCTAAGCTAGTTAATTAGTGGGAGTATATAGTAGTAGTTTTAGTTAGAAGGGTCATTTATCATTCTAATTCAAACACCCAAACACCCTCAATCTCTCTCTACCCTCTCTTCCTCCCTGTCGCCGAGGCACCAGCCACCACCACGGCGTTTTCGGTCGCCGGAGCTTCGCCGCCGTCATCCTCGCCATGTGCCACCCTCCCCTCTCTCTTGTGTTTTCATCAATTTTTAACCTTAAGGGTAATCTCTTAAACCCCCAATTTCAATTCTTTCAAACCCTAATCTGAATTTCATGTTTTATATATGTTTCTTTTGTAATTTCTATCTATTTTACTCTCTTTTAGCATAAATTCCAAGTTATAATTGTTTTTAAGTTAGGGTTTGAGTTTGGAGTATATGCATGTGTATTTGGATGAGCTCTTGAGGTTTTCTTGTTGAATTCTTGATGGATAGTGTTATAATCTTGATGCATGTAAGATTCTTGAAAAGTTTCTGAGTATTAAGGGCTGATTATGTATGTTAAGATTGTTATTAAAGTGTTATTATGTTTAATTTGGGTAAATTAAAGAGATTTTAGTGAAACAATATCAAAGTATGATGTGGGGATGAATTGCATGTTGAATTTATGGATGCATGTGAGATTTAAGCTCTTTGATGAGTTAACTTTCAAGGTTTATTTCTGGAAATATGATGGAGTATAGCCAAAGTGAGATTTAGTTGAGAATTATTGTCAATTAAGGGCCAAAATTACCATTGAGTGAGTTTAAAAGCAAAATAGTTTCTGTCCAACTTCTAGAAATTTACAGAGGCTCAAAAGTTAGAGTTTAGGCCAAATTTTTACTCCATAAGATAGCCCAAGGTGTTAGCTAACCATAGGCTTTGGAATTTCTAAATTCCGACTTGTATAGGCCGAGTTATGGCCAAAACCGTAACGTCACGTTTCGGAATACGTTTCTGGAAGTCAGTAGCTTAAGGGCTGTTTTTCGTCCCTTTGAAGATCTTTCTAGTTTTTGTGGAAAACATGAAAGTTTTAGGTCACATTGCAAGCTTTCCAGAAAGGTATGGTTTGTAGTTATCCGATATCGGGAGTGTGAGTTATGAGCCCGGAAAGAAGGGTTGTCCATCTTGAAGTTTCTGCCCAGTTTATTCCTTATTAAATTCCATCTTTGGGGCCCTAAACCAATATCAATAGAGGATTTTAAGCATTGATAAGTTATGGTTATATGTTGTAATCCTATATTATGATTTTAAGGTTGAAAAGTATGGTTTGGAAGCCTAAGTATATCCTAAGGTCATCATTCCAAGGGTTTATGAATCTAACACAAGTTATAAGTTTTCTCCTCATGGATTTTAGCTTAAAAGCCCTTTATTATTGATCTAGCTAAGATTTCTCATCTAGCTTTATAACCTCCAAGCCCTAAGTAGCTTCAAGTCTTTTGCCCTCTAAAGTACCAACTTAAGCTTGCCTCTCAATCACGTTCGAAAACCCATACCCCATGAATCATTCTCACTTCATTTTTAATCTCATTATCACGTCTTCGCATCATCTTTAAGTCCACGATTTCCATTTTAACCTTCAATCTTTAAGTCCCATTCTTCATCAATTTAAGCTACCTTTCCAAGATTCAAGTTCCATCTTCTTAATTCACCTTTCTACGTCAATATCTTCATATAAATTCGACCCGGAGTTCTTAATTATCCGAACCCAGTTTCTATCTGGGCCCATTTTGGAGCCCTCCCTCTCATTTTTACCCTCTGGTTTTGTTGACAAAGTTGTAGATTAGGATTTTCCCTATTCCAGGATGTACTCATTTACTTCATTCGGATTTTCCTAACTCAAGTTACGCTATAATCTTTATTTTTATACAACCTGAAATTTGCTCCCTAAGTTATTTCATTTATATTTACCAAAGTTTCTAAACCTTTGAAACTAACTAAGAACCTTAATCGGTTCTTCATTTTCCATTACTCTTATCCTAGTTGACAAGTCACCAAAGCCATCTCAAAGCCGAGACGCACTGCCAAGGTCTTTATCATCTCAAGGTACGCGAATTGTCCAACTTTTATATCTAATCATGTTCATGGTTCATTATATTCCTACCATGTCAAGTTTTATGTTTTATGATATCATTGTATTCAAAAGTGGACCCATTTTATGTATTCTATGTTTTATGTTCTAGCTAGTTACGTGAAGTGCTAGCCTTTTAGATGCTCCTGATCAGAGTGTCCTAGACTGCCGGTGTCGATCGTCAAAGATCACCCAATCCAAATCTAGATCGATTTGGGCATGCGGCGTGTGTGAGGTGCTTGCACCGATCATAAGGGTTCCACGATTTTTCTATCTCTCTTTATTCTACAACATTTACTCATGTATATGTATATGTTCATGTCATTTCAAGTTAATGTTTCTTTTCCTTTCCTGTTTTTCAAATGAATTTAACGGCACTAAAACCGCTTTTGAACGGTTTTACGTGTTGGAGGTTTACGATCTTGAGTGTTTCCCCACGCGTTTGGCAATGTTTTAATGTTTTGTTTTTAGGAGGTTCGAGCTCCCAAGGCAAGGACAAGTCTATTCAGAAGTAGCTCCAGTTGTGAGGTAGTTCCAAGGGTTCTATAATCGGCAGGACGACCAAGTCGGAAGTTGTATTAGTATTTTTTTTAAGTTTCTAAGTTATGTATCTAATGTTTCAAGGGTTGTAAAAGTTGTTTCTTGGTTGGTTTTGGAGTGTTTGTGCCTTGTCTCGTTTGGGGACGGCGGTAATGCCTCGACCTAAGGTGTTCCGCTGCGCTAATCACAGGTTTGGGATTCTGAGTAGGATTTTAATCTTGTGGTTAAGGTTGGGGTGTTACAGTTCTTCCCAAGGCCGTAGCGGTCGCTACCCCATTCATAGCGCCCGCTACGATGAAGCCCTGATTTTCCAAGTTTTCCTGCTGACGGTCGTAGCGTTCGCTACGCCCTCCGTAGCGTTCGCTACGGATGAGTGACTGGGCATAGCGGACGCCTTGGAGCTGAAACGATTCGCCTGCTTTGGGTCGTAGCGAACGCGACGATGTCCGTAGCGTTCGCGATGACCTTATTTCCTGCATAACTTTCGGCCAAAACGACTGTGTTTTGGCCCTTCTTCCCCTTTGTTTAATTAGCCCGTCTTGTCATATTGAAGCGGCTATAGCTGGAGATTATCTTTTTCACTTTACATCTTCTACCTTTCAAGAGTTTTAGGATTAGCTTTGTGGGGATTAACTTCTACTTTGTTGATTAATTACTTTCTTCAATCAAGGCCAATTGCTCTTCATCATTTGGGTATTATTGCTCTTCATTTATTGCCAATTTATTGCTCATCCATTTAGGTAAAATCTCTTTTCTCCTCATTTTAATGTTTCCTAATGTTTTGTTGCTTGTGTTTAGTGTAGTTTTATGTTGTTAATCATAGTGGTTAGTTTTAATATCCATCCTTTGAGTAGAATCATGCTAGGGTTTTATTGGTTGTGTGTTGCTAATTTCTCCACCATGTCTAGAGGCTAATCTTCCTTGAGGTGAGGGGGTGATTAAGGCCTTAATGGGTTTTGGTTAAGGTGTTTACTGATTAAAGTGTGTTTTAGTTGGAGGAGTCTATTTCCACTTGGTGTCTTCTCATTGGGGGTGGCGGTTCAAGGTCCGAGAGCTCTTTGAATCGTTATACACTCAATGGGAAGCCTAGAGTGGGATAGTTAGGTCTACGCTTACGAGGGTAAGTGTAGGCTTAACTAGGAATTAACGCAATTCTCAACCCCGATGGTCCATGGTGGACATAGGGTAGTTAATTTGAATCTTCCTCGAGGGAGGAGATTCATTGTGGCCCTTTCCCGCGTTGTTCCATGGATAAATCCAACTTTATGCGCTTTAGTCATGAAAACTCCTTGATCAAAGATTCCGTTAAGTGTCTAAAACCCCCGAACCTCTCTTTGTCTAATTATCACCTAGTTAATCATCTTTCTAGTTTTAATTTTGTTATAATCAAAGTGATCTTTTCTCCGTAATTTATTTCTTAATTCAAGGTTAAAACCGAAACAAAATACGAGAATTTAGGCCACAGGCTCCCTGAGTTCGACAATTTACACCGGCCTGCAAACCGCTGTATAGGTACCAAAGAAGTCAGACAAACAATCTGACCACCAAAACAAAAAACCTTCTTTTGAAATGACTGGACCAAAGTAAGGTATAATGTCCTTTAGTGCAGGTATGTCTCAGGGCTCACAACGACCTCTGGTATTTGGACAGCGGATGCTCGAGACACATGACTGGAAATCCAACCAAATTCAGAGAACTCAAGGACAACAAAGGTGGAAAGGTAACATTTGGAGACAAAAGCCAAGGGAAAATCCTTGGAGTCGGTAAGGTTGGTAAGAGCTCAACCAATTGTATAAATGATGTATATTTTCTAGAAGGGCTAGAGTATAATCTTTTAAGTATTTCTCAGTTTTGTGATAGAGGTTACAAAGTTTGGTTTAGTGAAAATTCCTGTGTTATAGAAAATGAGTCTCATGAAATAGTCCTTAGAGGTCATCGAATGAATAATGTGTATGTGATTGACCTTAGTGATCCTTTGACAAATGACCTTACATGTTTTAAAGCTGCATCAGATGAAACCTGGTTATGGCATCGTAGACTAGGCCATGTCAACATGAAAACCCTTTAGAAACTGAAACAACTAGGTTTAGTTAGAGGACTACCATCACAAAATTTCATTCGTGACAAAGTGTGTGAAGCGTGCACAAGAGGTAAACAAACCAGAACCTCCTTCAAACCTCTGACTCAGGTAACCACCTCTAGGTGCTTAGAACTATTGCATATGGACCTTTGCCGACCCATACCTTACAAAAGTCTAGGAGGACGTTCATACATTCTAGTCATTGTTGATGATTTTTCAATATTTACCTGGGTTTTATTTTTGAAGGATAAGACAGAAGCCTTTGCTGAATTTGAAAAGCTGTACAGACAACTCAAGGTCCTTACAGGACTCAGTCTAGTATCCATAAGGACAGATCATGGAAAGGAATTTGACAACCAAGAGCAATTTGGAAAATTATGTGATCAAGAAGGTGTTACGCAAAATTTCTCTGCTCCAAGGACACCTCAACAAAATGGTGTAGTTGAGACGAAGAACCGCACACTCGAAAACATGGTGATAAGTGCATTATTTGCACTTCATTCTAGGTGTTTTAGAAGCATAATCATGGTAAATTTATGCTAAAAAGGTGTTTAATCTTCCCCATTTCTCTATTTACGCTTGGTCTTTGTGTTTTTGGTATTGATTTGCAGGTTTAGGGCCAAAAAGTTGATTTTTGGAGCAAATTTGGTAAGGACAAGGGTACCACGGGCATCAACTACTGTTGATAAGACCGTGGTAAAAATTTCAGCAAGAAACGAGCAGAAAATAGCGAGATTGCGCCAACCTCGGGCTGCCCGTGGTGACAGCCACGGACCGTGGTTGGAGCTGTTTTCTCGCTGTGGCGGTTATTTTTGTGGAAATAAGCTGGGAAAAGAGGGGGAACGCAGTTATGACATTATTCTGGGCAGAAAAGAGAGATTTTAGAGAGGAATTCTTCACCGAAAACACCTCCATTAATCAAGAATCAATCCGAAGAATTTGAAGAATTGAGATTCGAGAGAAAGCACGCTACACTCTTGTGAAGTTCTTGAGAGGATCCTACGAATTTCTCCTTAGTGTTTGCTGTACTCTTCTCACTTTCTCTTTCTTAATTCTAGAATTGATTACCATTTTTAGAACGTATTTCTTGTTTTCAATGAATACTTGTGAGTAGATTTTGTTCTTTCTAGGGTTTTATGAACCATCAATATGGAGTTTCATTAGAAATGTTTTAGTTTGTACTTGAATTCTCAATTGAATCAATAGAAGGTTGCGTTTTTCTTGCTTACGAATGTTCTTAAGGCCTTGGATGTTTGTAATTCAGAGATTAACCTAAGAAGTACCGAAAGGTGAATTAGGGGAATTTGACCACCAACCCTTCTACCTAGGCCTACGAAAGAAAAAAGGAGTAGTAGACTAGGGAATCATTAGATAACTCGACCTTTCTTAGACCTTCAATTCTGTTTAACCTGAAAAGCAGACGAAAGTTGTTGATTAGGTAAGTCAGGATAATTATATTTAGCATCGAAAGGGCGGTAGAATTTAGAGGTTATCGATTCTTGATTCGTTTGAGTTACTTTCTTGTGCATGCTTTAATTTGGCTTTCAGACCCTGTTGTTAGGTGAGTAAAACCCTAGAAATCTTCATCCATCGAATTACCTCGAGTGGCTAGAACGATAATCTGTGAGAATGATCTACCCCTCTTTCTTTGGGCTGAAATTATAAATGCTTCAAATTATATTCTCAACAGATGTACCGTAAGGTCCTTCATGAAAAAGACACCATATGAGCTATTCAAAGGCAAGACACCTAATGTAGCTCATCTCAAAGCCATTGGATGCAAATGCTTCGTACACAACAATGGAAAAAAGGCTCTAAGCAAATTTGAACCAAGAAGTGAAGAAGTGATCCTAGTAGGATACTCTCTATCAAGCAAGGCCTATAGAGTCTACATCAAAGCATCCAAAAAGGTGGAAGAGTCCATCCATGTAGTCTTTGATGAATCAACCACCAACACTACAGTAAGGTCCTCCATAAAGTTCCAAATACATCAAGAAGATGAAGATGAGGACTCACCACGCATCTTTCAGCAAGGTCCTTCACCAAATCTTGAAGAACCGCCTCTAGAAAATGAACTGGAAACTTCTGTATCATCAGGGACAGAACAGGAGGTAACTGAAAATGAAGAACAAGGTCCTTCACATGAAAATCTTCCCAATGATGTTGGAATCATCCCAACTACCACTGAGGATCCCTCAAGGACCTTCAGGTTCAAACCGGCCCATCCAGCTGACAACCTTTTATCTGGATTGGATACAGGTATTAGAACTCGCTCCTCTTTTAGAAACTTCTGTGCCTTTCATGCCTTTGTTTCACAGGTTGAACCAAAAGGACCAGAAGAGGCACTAGAGCACAGTAATTGGATCCTTGCCATACAAGAAGAACTCAATCAATTTGAAAGAAATACAGTTTGGAAGCTTGTCTAGAGACCAAAAGACCATCCAGTTATTGGTGTAAAATGGGTCTTTCACAACAAGCTAGATGAACATGGCAGAGTCACAAGAAACAAGGCCAGACTAGTAGCCAAAGGATACAACCAAGAAGAGAGCATTGACTACGAAGAAACCTTTGCTCCAGTTGCCAGACTAGAGGCCATTCGGATACTCCTAGCTTATGCGGCATCGACTCACATGAAACTGTATCAAATGGACGTCAAGAGTGTTTTCCTAAACGGCCACCTAAAAGAATAAGTCTATGTTGAACAACCTCAAGGATTCGAACAAGAAGATCCAACCACTCATGTCTACAAGTTTCAAAAGGCCCTTTATGAGTTAAAACAAGCTCCCAGAGCTTGGTATGAGAGATTAAGCTCATTCCTCTTGTGCAATGGATTCAAAAGAGGTCTCATCAAAAAAACTCTGTTCATCAAAACCTCAGGTCAAGATTCAATTGTAATTCAAGTTTATGTAGATGACATTATTTTTGGTGCTACTAATGAAAACCTAGTGAAGGACTTTTCTGATCTTATGAGCAAAGAGTTTGAAATGAGCCTAGTGGGAGAACTTAGTTTCTTCCTTGGGTTACAAATCAAACAAAATGAAGATGGCATCTTCATCAATCAAAGTAAGTATGTCAAATAACTTCTGAAGAAATATGGTCTTGAAAATGCAAAGCACTGCAACACCCCAATGTCCTCCACTTTAAAACTTGATCATGACCTAAATGGTAAGGTCATTCCTGAAAAACACTACAGAGGTATGATTGGATCTCTCCGTTACTTAACTGCTAGTCGCCCTGACATCATGTTTAGTGTCTGCCTGTGTGCTCGGTTTCAAAGTGCTCCCTAGGAATCTCACTTGATTGCTGTCAAAAGAATACTGAGGTATCTTGCAGGTACCAAGGACCTTGGGCTATGGTATCCTAGCAACAATCCCCTTCACCTTATTGGGTATTCAGATGTAGACTTTGTTAGTTCAAGAACTGACCGCAAAAGTACCTCTGGAGGATGCCAAATGCTGGGATTATCATTGATATCCTGGCAATCAAAGAAGCAAAATGCAGTTGCTCTTTCAACAGCTGAGGCAGAATACATAGCACTTGGTGCCTGTTGTGCCCAACTCCTCTGGATCAAACAACAGATGAAGGACCTTGGCATAGAATTCTCAGTTATCCCAATCAAATGTGACAATCAAAGTGCAATTCAGATCACTAAGAATCCTGTTCAGCACTCTCGCACTAAACACATTGATGTGCGACATCACTTTATCAGAGATCATGCAGACAAGGGACACATCACAATAGTCTTCGTTCCCACCCAACATCAACTGGCAGATATCTTCACCAAGGCCCTTCCCACCGAACAATTCATCACAAATAGAAGGGAGCTTGGCATGCTTCACCCCGGTGACCAGTTGAGGGGGAGTTAGAGTGCACTCCTCCAGGGGGAGCCAAGGACCTCCCCCCCCCCCCCAGGTACGTTTACTATCACTATGCCTGCTCATAAGGTCCTTGACATACTTGTCTAAGAACCACATTGAGCAGTTTCATATTAATTCCTGGCACACGGTTATTCAAACAGCTCTCTCAATAACTGCCCTGAATAACTGATATTTTCACAAAAGATTCAAAAGATTTCCTCCATTATTTTTATTTTTGATTTCTCCTTCCTTATTAATTTTATATCTCTTTCCTTTCCCTAAAAGATTTTTTGAAATCATCCGGTCTTCTCTTTTTTTAAAAAAATTTTGAAATCTTTTTCCTCACCTTCCCTAAATATCCCCGTCCCATCACATTAAAACCCCAACCGTCATTGTTCGGTCTCGTTTCGAGCCAAATTCTTCTCTTTATTAGGGAGTTTTTATATGTTCTAACCCCGTATTTTATTCGAGTTATGAGATTTTTGTAGTTTTGTAGGAAAATAAGAAAGTGACCTAAAATGGCGCCAAAACGGAGCAAAAACTCGCCAAATCAGGAGTGAAGGCAGAAGGGCTGCTCGACCGAGCAGCATGTTGGCTCGCCCGAGCAACGCCTCTGGAAGGTCAGCGAGAAGGGCCGATTGAATTTGAGCCAAGAAGAGGAGAAAGTGGCTCGCCCGAGCAACATATTGGCTCGGCCGAGCCATGCTTCTGCACAACAACGTGGAAAAGATCGAAAAAATATGGCTAAGGCAGTGAAGAAACAGAGGGCCAGCTCGCCCGAGCAAGGGCCCTGCTCGACCAAGCTGAGCTTCTGAGCTGCCTAGGAGAAGTTGCCGAGGAACAAGAAACACGCGACGGAATGCTGCTCGAAGCCGCTCGCCCGAGCCAAATCCGTTTTCTGCGTACATGCTGGAAATGAGATGCTGCGTTTTGTGCAACTAACTTGGGTCATTATAAAAGCCTTAGTTGCGATTCCATTTGGGATGATTAGAATTAGCCTAGGTAGTTTTAGGAGTAGATTAGATTTAATTGCTTTCTTTAATTGCTTTCTTTAATTGTTCTTCAAGTTTTCTCCATTGTTCTTCAAGCTTTCTTTAAGTTTTCTTGCAATTGTTATTAAAATCTTCTTTCAAGCATTCTCATTGAAGTTTTACAAGCTTTCTCTCTCTCTTCCTCTCTCTCTCTCTCTCTCTCTCTATTCTCCATTGTTGATTTGATTTCAAAGCTTTCTAGGGTTAGCCACATCAAATCCATCTTTTAGTGGGGAGGAGGGTCAAGGAATTCCAATTCTACTTCCTAGTGAGAATTTGAGAGATCCTTGGTAATCCAATCAACAATTTCTTGTTTGTTCGGGGGAAATTGCAAAGGTAGATTGAAGGTTAGAAGATTTTGGTCATCAAAGGTATAATTTCTCGTTCCCAATTTCATTGTTCATTCATTGTCTTCAGTCATGCCTTTTAATTGCTTTCATCTTTAAGTGCTTTCTTTATTGCTTTCTTTATTATTATCATGTCTAGGTTAGATTTAAATGCTTTCTTTACTTAATTTATCGCTTTCCGCACTTGAGAAAAACCCCTTTACACGAACCGATTACCTTAATCAAGCCTCACACCCATCCCTGAGACCGACATCCCTAACTTATAAAACCACAAAAATACACAACCGAACAGTCATCATCTTTTTCTCCTCTTTCCTTTTCTCGATAACCTCCCTTCCTTCATTACTCATCATTTCCTCTCTCTTTCCAAAAAACCGACCCCCTCTCTCACCCCTTCCACAAGTTATTTAAACCTACCCCACCATCCTAACTTTTCATCCCCTCATATCCATCACCCGTCCCTATCATCTCTATCCCCACTTTCACTCATCCCCTTTCTCCCCCTTTTCTACAAACCGCCCCACCATGAAGAAACGTCCAGCAAACAAAAACCCTGCCCTATCCCCACCTACTGGCGTGGCTAAAAGACTTCGGTCTAGAAAATCCACATTTGGACCACTTGAATCTACCCACTCTCATTCCTCTTCATCTGAAGCTGTAGCCATCCCAACCCAACCCTCCAACACTCTGGCACTTTCCACTGTGAAAAAGATGGAAAATCTTTCCAACTGGTTGATTCTCTGCTGTGAGAACGTCGACCTTGACCCTCTGATTCAAATTTTCCCATCCTTCGCTGTCTTAAAAGAGTTAGGGTGCACATCGTTCTTCACTTGCAAACCGATTGTTTATCCATCTCTAGTTCTCGAGTTCTATGCGAATCTCACCTATAGTTCCACTCGCCCAACTCTCCAAACCACCGTTGCTGGCATTAACATCTTCCTTCCACCCAACCAAATTGAGCACATTCTGGGCATTACCCTTGACCCTACTAAACCACCTCTGTCTCTACCATCTGACCCTAAACACGAACTCCGCCGTTAGTTTGCCAGACCCTCTGAAATTAAAAACACACAGTACACATGCCTCACATCTGAAGTTAGGTTTCTGTACTACACCATTGTCCGTACCATCCTTCCAAGAGGTACAAACAAATAAACCATTAACGAAGCCTGTGCCTCTCTTCTTCTGAATGTCCTCAATAACAAACATCCAGAACTTAGTGAAATGGTCATTCATCATATCATCCGTGCTGCTGGTTCATCCTCTGGGCCCCTACCTTATGGTAACTTGCTTACCAAGATCTTTCAAGCCTGTCGAGTCCCTCTCGACGGCTATGAACAAGCCTCGTTCAATCTGCCCACTATTGGCCCTCCTCTCCTCCCCAACCTTAGTTATCAGCAACTATCCGATGGCTCCTGGCAACACTCTGATGAGATCAAAGCCGCCGGCCTTCCACCCCGCGCCGCAAGGATGTTCACCGCCATGCAACCTGCACCTCCACTCTCCAGGAGGAAGTGCGGACTCTTCAGGCAGAGGTGAAGGCCCTTCATGCAGACGACCGACCGCTGACGCAACAAAGACTCAAGGACATCATTCTCACCCATCAACAATCCGTTCCAACGATTCCTGATCCTTCCCCCACCCCTGTGGACCCTGTCCCCTCTGATCCTGCTTCTTAAACTCCTTTATTGCTGTGTTTTTTGAACTTTTTTGTGCCAAACATTCCTCCTGTTTCCTTTTCGGTGAAAGCCAAAAAGGGGGAGAAAAGGCCATGCAGTCTAAAGGCCTATGCAGCGTATGTCATTACAGTTATTGTTTTGATGTAAACAAAAACTAACTGGATGCACTTGGTCTGTAATGACTTTCTTGCTACTTCATTGCTTGTGCATGAATGTCCTTATATTGCTTGTGCATGAATGTCCTTTCATATGCTATATATATTGCCTATGTATGTTTTGTCTTTCACTAAAACAGGGGGAGATTGTAGAACCCTCTCTGCTACAGACATAAGGACATTACATCAACACATGAAGGACGTTCACCATCCAGTGACTCAAGGCAGTTCAGCAGAAAGAATATGTTTTGCAGTGAAAGACAAAAAGAAAGCACGAACAGGGGAGTTATCTTTTTTGGAAATATGTCTGGTTCAATTCTCGCCCTTTTTCTAACTAGACTAAATTGTTTGCTACTGTGTGAATTATAGGAAACAATCGATCAAGAGAATGGAAAGGAATTACGAAGACAAAATCCCAGAAATCGTGCTGAAGATTGAAGCAAATAAGGAAGGAAACTCGAAATCACAAAAAGGAAGAAATTCGGCAACAATCTTATCTCCAACGGCTTTGAGCTATCAAACCTATAAATTGAAGATCGAATTTGAAGAAGTTTTTCATCGATTCCACGGAAGAAATCGAAAGAGCAAAACAGAGAAAGAGAGTTCCTGTTTTGATTTTCTTTCTTCGAGTAGAGAGAAAAGTGTGTGAGAGAAACATTGTGTTTGAGTGTTATCAAAATCTAGACGGACTTAGATTTGTGATTTGCTCCTGTTAATCGAGTCCTTGAAGGTACTAGGATCGATTTGAGTTTTCACCAAAACTGTGTTTGGTGAAGTGTGTTTGTTTTCCAGAAAATAAGAAGCGTCCTTGAAAGGGGCTTGGTTCTGTGTAAAACCTAAGGACCTTCATCCTAGGTTGATCAGGTTCAAAACATAATAAAGGAGGTTATTCAGTTTATATTTCTTGTCCTTTATTACGGTTATTTCTGCATCTTATTAAGGTGATTCTCAATCTAATTGGATTGAGAACATAACGTCCTTTATCAGTTGTGAATTGTGCAGAAAATTCAGTAACCCTATTCACCCCCCTCTAGGGTTCTTTCACAAACGCTCCGTTAGATAGTAAATGCTCTCTTCATCCGATTTTATAAGTCACTTTGTCAAGTGGTTTGAGTGGTTAAAGGACTGGGTTATGTATCTAGTGAAAGATAGAGGCCATGAGGGTGAGAGGCTACGAAGTTTTGTAAGGGCGATGTGGGTAATTTGGAAGGCTCAGAATGAAATTGTTATTTCCAAAGGGGAGCCGGCGGGATGGTTGTTTGAAAGGAGTTTGAAGTCCTCGTTAGAAGAGGAGAGTCGATGGGCAAGGTTCAGGAGGAGGCCTGGGCTTGCCCAGCAGATGCAGTATGAGGTGGATGTGATGGGGAATGAATATGCGTGGGAGAAGATCAAACAGGCCAGGCTGGAAGAGGTGGTCTTTGTGGTAGATGAGGCCATCAATAGGAAGTCAGGGAAGGCTGCAGCTGCTTGGGTCTTAGCTCAGGAGGGGAGAGTTGGTATTTGGGGAGTGGAGAAGACTTGGTCTGAGTCGGTTACTCAAATTGAATTGTTTGCTATTTTTCTAGTGTTGTGTCAGGTGGATTATAGGAGTGGTTTTCGGGTTTCTATTTTGACAAACTGCAAGCTAGCAGTGGATTTCATCATAAGGCCATTTTCTGCACCTGTGAAATGTAGGAGCCTTGCGTTGTGTTGCGTGAAGATGTGCCAAAAGTTTCAAGCCGGAAGAATTACGAAGGTGGAGCGACATATGGTTGAAGCGGCTCATCGAATTGCAAAACAAGCCAACAAGTAAGGAGTCTATTAATGCTTGTGTTTGTATTTTAGTTGTGTTGCTCGTTGGTTTTTCTTGTTTGTTTGTTGTTATTTCTGTCTGTGTGGCAAAAAAAAAAAGTCACTTCGAAAAAGAAATTTAAAATTAATAAAAGATAGTTAGTTAGATAGATGAATTGTTGCAGGGAGTGATGTTGGCTAAATGGATAATAACGGTACAATATAAAAAAGAAAAAAAAAAGTTTGATAGATTTTTTTATGCAAAAAGTTTGATAGATAAATAAACTAAATGGAAACATGAGATTTTAAAATGACAAATATTATAAGAAATTAAAAAAAAGTTAAAAAGATAAATATAGGTTTTGTTCTTTTGTTTGGTAGGATTATTATTGTCTAACCTAATCTAACCTTACCTTACCATTTAAAAAAATATATTTACTTTTAGATAATTTACATTTAAAATTATTTATTTAATTCATAAAATTTATTTAAAAATAAATAATAAATAATATGGAATGGAATGAAATGAAATGGAATTAAATGGTCATAATATGGAACGGAAGGAGTCATAATTTAGATAACATTAACACATATTGCTTCTCTTCCATATTAATTCTCGTATTTGGAAATTTTACTTTCAAACTTTGAAAATTTTGATAATAAATTTTTCAATATATACAATGTTTTGTTATAAAATATTTTATAAGAAATTATCAATCAAAAATGACATTAAAAATTGTGGTAATCAACTAAGTAACAATTAATATGGAACAAAGGGAGTGATTATTTAATTAGTTTAACAGTTCATGGATAGCTGTTTAGATTAGTGTTCAAAGAAAAAATCTTCAGTAAATTTAGGTGTTGATTGAACTGATTAACGTGAATTCACGTAAGGAAAAACTTATAATAGTTGTCAACCATGATAACCACCACAATGAAAACTATGTTTATCCATACATTTGTCAACTTTTATTTTTGCCATTTATTTTTTTATTTAGTACGACATTATAAATATATTTTCTTAATTATTTTTTTTATGAAATTTTTTAAATTTTAAATACCTTAACTCTAGGTTTTTGCCTAGTAAATAAGCATATTTTGAAAAATATTTGTTTAACTTTTTTTTAAATTAACAAAATATTTTAAAAATATTTTTTACAATTTATATTAAATAAAAAAGCTAATGGCCAAGATAAAACTTGACATATGTATGAGTAAAATTTATTTTACTTACGGTGGTTGTCATGGTGGACAATCACCATAAGTGTATAATAGGATAAATGTGATTTCCAAATATAAGTTTGAATATCCTTTGTAATGTTAGTGAGTTAAGGCTTCCATTTTATATTAATTGTTGTTTTTCAAAATTGTACACTCAAATATTAAAAAAAATTTACCGTAAATTTCTTAATATATACAATGACTTGCAACATAAAAATGTTATTATTAGATTTATTATGAAAAATGCAATATTATAAAAATAAATATTATATTTATTAATATAATATTATATTAAAAATTATGAATCAAAAATAATATAAAATATTGTAAGAGTAAAGCATACGACAATTAATATGGTCATGAATAATAGACAAGTAATTTTTCTAACTTTGAAAAAACTTTGAATAATGATTTTTTTTTAAAAAAAAGACAAATGTTGTTGATGGATCTTACTAACCATCCAATTGCATTTAGATTCTCCTGCACAAATTTTGACTCACCCGTCAGTCAGTCAGTCACTCCAGAATAAGCAATACGGTAATTCTACTATTTACCATACTGGTACTATTAACTATCTACTGCATTTTGCATGCATGCATGGGATTTCTTACCATTACACGTGTTCGATTCAAACCTATTCAAGCTACCTGCCACCCTGCATATATCCTGCTTACTCTTTCTTCTTCTTCTTTTTTTTCCCTCTTCTCCGAATCCTTTATATTTTCTTAACTCAAGATTTTGTGCTGTTGTACAAGTAATTAAAGTGTATATACCTCGTGTAAAGACCACTGCATACACCCAATTTTAGCTTTATAGAAGTAATATTCAAAGATTAATTTAATTTTTACAAAGGAAAGGTGGATCTTAATAATCTTTACTTTCATCAATTGTATTCGAATAATTCTTATTTTCATTTTGAATTTTGGCGGTCCAAAACAATAAAATTGAGTTCTTGTGGGACACCGCCGAGAGTATACACTAAATATCATAGATTTTGAGTTGTATTTGTATAACACTTTGACAACGATTTTTAATGAATTTACAGCATTTCTCCCTAATTTTTTATCTTTTTAACGATTTAATCACTTTCTCCCAAAAACATAATAGTTGCTTGAAGTCTCAAAAAAATAATTTTAAATTTTTTATAGTAACTACACTTTATTACCTTTCTGATGACATGAATGGAAAAAAAAACAAAAATAATATGGGGCAAGAATGAAAAAAATAAAAAGAATGTGGAAGTGGATTTAGTACCACTACAATCCTTTTTTTTTTTGGCCAACTAAGAATCCAAAATTAAAGTAGAGACTATTGTTATACAATTGGTAGAAGTAAGGATTATTATAATCCAATTGAGGGATATTTCCAAGGAGTTTTCCCACCTTTTTCTTAGATAAAAAAGTATTTTTCAAGGAAATCTATTGCTCTCGGGGACACAAATATATCAATGAGTCGAAGTCGAATCGAATTTGAGAACATTTTACTTCGGTTTTGATTAATAATCAAAGGTAAAGCTGATACCCAGCTCCGAGTAATCGAACGTAATCGGAACCTCCGACTCTAATTATAATCGGAGGCAACGGAGCTACAGTTGGATCATCTTTCGGCTGTATCTTTTTTTCCTAGGAATTTTTTGAAGGAGTTTTCCCACCTTTTTCCTAGAAAAAAGATATTTTTCGATGAAATGTATCACTATCGGGGATTATAATGCCCCGGCCTCTCCCGGACTGCGGACATTACAGGGAAAGACTTTAAGGATCACACACTGACCCCACAAATCACCACGAATCTTGCCAACGTGCTTCGTCCTTACTCACACGCTTAACTGATGAGTTCCCAGATCGAGGATGAGCTACCTTGAAAGAAGTTGCACCTTGGTGATATAAGTAGTCATTTTTATCCCTTTAAGCCACACTTTAACCACTTATCCGAGCACGTTGAACAATCTACCATTAATGGTGTAGGTTGTTTTTATTGACGAATAATTGTCTAATTCCTTCATGAATTAGCTTCAATAGATCGAGATTTTACAGTTTGAGTGGTTGAGGTGTATAACTCGTGTTATAGACTGTTAAACAAGGATGCATCAAAAGTTGGACCTACATGTTGTGAACTGTTTTTAGACCCTTTGGGGTGTGTTTTGGGTTTATGATCAATATGGAAGTTGTAGTAGACTATATAAGGTTTCTAGAAAGGTATAGATCATCTTCATACGATGTTAGGAGACTGAGTTATGATCTCTGAAATTTGCGATGGAAATCTGTGTAGTGTTGGGAAGAAAAAGGAATGAAGTAATTAGCTAAATGATTATGGAAATAACTTAATGAAAGTTAGGTTGAACTATTTCCGGAAAGTCAGGGTTCGTTTATGTCCTTTTGGAAAGTGTAAGATTAGAAGTGTGTGTTACTAACTTTGTTTAGCGAGTTTTAATTAGAATTTATTCATTTATAGGTTTGGGTTAGACCGACTTGTTGAATGAGCTCAAGTGTGAGTGTTGAAATGAAGTGAAGACCTCCATGTAATGTCTATGCCCTAAATCCCCACTGGGATGAACTTTAAGTGTTTTGTTGATTTCTATTCTATGTTGGGAATTTGCATCTCGAATGGGACTTTATGTGAAAATTGACTGTCTATTTTGAATGTTGAACTGTATTCTTTTGAATTGGTTAAATGTGGACAGTCCTTTATATGTGATTTTGCAACTGCTTTGGAAATTAGGGTTGATTGACTGAGACTTGAAAGGTGTGAAGTATTAAACTTGACTAATAATTTAAATGGGACATAAATACGGGTTTGGGCAACGTCCGTAAAACCAAGTTCTACTTCCCCGGGGTTGAGTGTGTGCATGTGTTGTGATATGGATGGTCATCCGTGTGATTGAGATTGTGAATGTGATTGTTAGAAACCCTCAAGGACCTCAACAGACCCAAGCTCAAGGACCTTGGCGACTGGATCAGTTTTGAATAAAAGTCAAAATTCGAATATCCAGAAAAGGGAAGTTTCCGTCACTAGAGAAATCTGGATCAGATCTTATATTATTTATTCTGATTATATGTGTGATTCTTGTAGGAAAGAAGATCAGAGATAATGCGCAAGGAAAGAAATCTCAAAGAAGGAAAGAAGAGCGTGAAACAAGAAAGGAAGGAGAAATCAAGATTATATTATATATTCTGATTATATAGATATAGAAACAACAAGAAAGGAAAAGAAGATCAGACATGTAGAAACAAGAAAGGAAGGAACGTGAAACAACAAGGACGTTCAGTAAAAAAAAAAGGGAAGTTAATTTGATTAGCAAAATCAGTGATTATTATCTTCTAATCTCACTATAAATAAACTGATTTTGTCGTTCTATTTTGAAGGATTAAAATCTCAAATGAAAGGCAACACTATAAAAGGAAAAGATTGTAAATAAATGAGAAGATCAAAATAAGGAAGAAGATATCAAGGCAAGCAAGGAAAGAATAATTCCAACGGATCCCAAGCTGCTTATAAATAAGAAGACTCAAGGCTAAGAGACACAATCGATTCTAAGGGAAGAAATCGCAGAGTAAGAAGTCCGAGAGGATTTTTGAGTGTAGTCTTTGAGAGACGAGTTTTTATGTTCTGCTGTAAGCCAAGGACATCGGCTAGCTGAGTTGTGAATCCTTAAAGGATCTAGGATTGAAAAGTGTTATGCACCAAAGTGAAGTTGGTGTGTGTTTGTTCAATCATACTTTGAAAGTGCGCTTCAGGAAGGCACTCCCCAAGCAGTTGCTGCAAAGTCCTTTGCATTTGAGCAGCCAGGTTTATTTACTCTTTTTCTACTTATAATTAAATAAATGAAGTTTATCATTCATATCTATATTGTCCTTTATATTATGAAAAGTTATCTTAATCTATACAAGATTAAGAGACCTAAGGTCCTTTACTTAAGTGTTTACAATATTTTTATAAACCCTATTTACCCCCCTCTAGGGTTCTTTCAATTGGTATCAGAGCCGGTCCACTCAAGAAGAGACTAACCACTCTATGGAAAAGATCATGGCTGGGATCGAAGATGGTGATATAGGGCAAGGACGTTGCTTAAACTGTCCCCCATTATTCAGAGGATCAAACTTTGTCCACTGGAAGAAGCGTATGAAAACATTCATCATGGATCAAGGCTATGACATTTGGGACAGAATTGAGAATTGAGACTTTTTCCCCATGATCACAGAAAGAGAAATCACGAAACCCAAAGATAGATCCAAATATACTTCCAAAGAAGCAGGAAAAGGCATATAAAAATGTTAAAGCCTTGCATATCTTTTACTGTGGACTTGATTCTAATGAGTTTGAATATGTTTCTAGTTGTGATACAGCTAAGCAGGTGTGAGATACCTTAGTGACCACATATGAAGGAACGAGCCAAGTTCAAGAAATAAGGCTTGACAATTATGTCAAGCAGTACGAATCCTTCAAGATAAAGAATGGAGAATCCATGAAGGATATGTACAAACGATTCGTTATCATAGTCAATGATCTCAAGTCTGTTGGAAAAACCTTCTCAAATGAAGAAAAAGTTCGCAAGGTCCTCAGATGTCTTCCAAGAAAGAAATGGGAACCAAAAGTCACTGTAATCAAGGAAGTTCCTAATTTGGAAACTCTCCAATTAGATGACCTCTTTGGAAAGCTTCTTGCTCACGAAATGCGTCTTCAAGAAGAGCAAAATGAAAACGAAGAAGTAGCCCGTAAGGACATCTATGGTCCTAACGAGAAGTCAAATGAGAATGATAAAGATCGAATCTTGGCCTTGATGACCAAGGAACTCAAGAAGTCGTGCAAGAAAAGTCATACCTCTAAAGGACCTTCATCTAAACGAATCAACCAAAGAGGTAAGGAGTCATCAAAAATTGGAACCAACTCATTCTTTTGTTTTTTGTGTGATGACCCAGATCATTTGATCAAGGACTGTCCCCACAAAAGAAAGAACAAAGAAATGAGGAGTTACATGGCCCTAATGGCCACTTGGAGTGATAATAGTGGCAGCAAGAGTGATGATGAGGAGGTTACCAGTCATTGCTTCATGGGAAAAGACACCAACGACACAGAGGAAGTTGGTGCAACACTCTTGGATATCAAAGGGAATGGGGAACACCAATATTTGCATACAATCCACAAAACTCAATACTAGAGAACAACACTAGCAAGAACAATGAATAAAATCAAGCTAAATGAAACCAGAGCTCGGATACCAAATGGAGCATTACCATCGCGTGGAGGGAAGAAGATTAGCTTGAGTAGTTAAAGGGATTCGATAATCAACAAGAGAAAAGCCTTGAACACCCAAAAGTTGGATATGACCTTGAGCAAGGAGAGTCCAAAACTCTAGGTCTAACACCCCACCATGATTATCTACGAAAATCTACCAACAATCACTAAAGGAATGACTTGAATCACCACCAAGTTGATTGGATAAAGATGACAATGTTTGAGGGAAAACAAGGGGAAAACCCTTACAAATGCTTAAGCATATCAACAATGTCTAAAAATTGCCAAATCATGCTGGGAAGGGGGTATTTATACAAATGGGGGGGAAAATCAAAACACAACGTTTTTGAACCGAGAAATCACGCGCAGGATATGGGGAGTCGCGGGCGGCACAGGTCTGTCGCGGGCGCGACGGAGTTTCAATGCAGCAGCAATGACATCCGGTCAGGGAGCGTCGCGGGGCGACAATAGGGCTGTTCATCGGTTCAAAACGAACCGAAATAAACCGAAAACCCAATAAGGGGTAAAGGCCAAAACGAAAATCGAACCGAACAAAATCGGATCGGTTTGGACCGGTTCTATTATATTCGGTTCTCGATTTATTCAGTTCAGAACTGAATGATGCATACCCCTAGCCGGCAAGCCTGTTGTCGCGGGCGCGACAGAACAAGGGACGCAGCAGCTAGCGTCCGGTAGAGGGGAGGTCGCGGGTGCGACAGATGCCGTCGTGGGCACGATGGATGGGATGCTGGCAGCGTTTTTCTGGGTTTTGGTAGCGTCTGGTCTCGGAGTGACATATGGAACTCCCTGGATCAGACGCTGGCAGCGGTTGCCAAGACGCTGACAGCGGCTTCCTACGCATCCCATTTCTTCAGCGAAGCCCAGCTGGTAGCGGGCGCTACATGGCATGTAGTGGGTGCTATGGTGCTTGCTCAGTGCTGTAGCAGGCGCTACGGTCGGTTGTCCAGGGCTGTTTTGTTTGTCTCTTCTTCCATTTGTGCTTTCTTGATTCAAACCCACTCCAAGAACACGATGACATAAAGCTCCTCGTCTCAGGACGGCTCGATATGGACCCGAGGCCTCCGGGGCTGGTTGAACAAAACCCGAGCCTCCTCGTTTCTTGACATTTGATGACTCGTCGTAGCCTTGCTAGCTTAATACTCACCACCCCACCCTTGGAAAAGGTGTAATGGATCTTAAAAGTGAGCGGTTGAGTGGATTTAGCGCGATAATGCTGGGTCGAAATTTCAAGCATGGTTAAGGAAGTTCGGTTCCAAACCCGACACGGTTCATACTCCTCCTCTTGAAAAAGAGTTGTCCTCAACTCTTGGGAGTTAAAACCGAGGCACACTTCATTAATTGACTCCATGAAGCTCCGAACTTCCCGAACGCCACGAGCCTTCATGCTAGACACCCAACAAGCTTCGAACCTCACAACGTACCCATCGTCCAAATGCAAGAAAGTGGTTGGAGGCTTGTTTTGTGGAGGTGAGGGAATAGGGGAGGGAATAGGAGATTTTAGTGGTGCTTGGGGCCTCTCAATCTCACTAGGCTCGCTACGAGGTAAAGACAAAGCAAGAGGTAGCTCGTCCTCACCAAGAGCACACTCATCCCGTGTTTTGCTCATCATGAGAAGGTTTCTCAACTCACTACCCATCCAGGTTTTTGTAGATTTGGTTTCTCAGGGAGAAATGGGAAGTAGTTTGATTTTCTTGCCTTTATGGGTGAAGGTGTAAGTGTTTTCCAACCCATTATGCACTATTTACTTGTCATATTGCCATGGACGCCCCAACAAAATGTGACAAGCACTCATAGGAACAACATCACAAACAAGGGAATCATCGTAGTTAGTTCCAAAAGAAAAATTCACTAAGACTTGCTTAGTTACCTTGACGCCATTATGATCATTGAGCCATGGAGTGAGTAAGATCAAAGGTGCCGTAATAGAGGCAAGCCAAGTTTCTCGACTATAAGAATAGATGCGACATTCGTGCAACTCCCTCCATCAATGACAAGAGTACATACTTTCCCACCCATGAAACACCGCGTTTGGAACAACATTTCCCTTCGGGCCTTGTCGGGAGGAGTTTCATGGGCATGCAAAACTCTCCTCAATACAAGGGCTCCTCCATGAGCAGGTGGT
The DNA here is from genome assembly GCA_029582165.1 of Portulaca oleracea. NCBI lineage: Eukaryota > Viridiplantae > Streptophyta > Magnoliopsida > Caryophyllales > Portulacaceae > Portulaca > Portulaca oleracea. The sequence continues at coordinate 8,082,031 of CM055877.1, forward strand.
ACGGGAACAACATCCTCCTCTTCGCTCACAACATCCTCATTGACAACCACCTCGGTCTCCTTTTGGGCCTTTTGAAGCTCTTCGTCAATGTTATGGACCTCTTGCAGCGTCAAAGTCCGACGGTTTGGTCAATCCGCTTGATGATGGCCATACCTATGACATTTAAAACACTTACTTCCCTCCATCCGTCGAGGAAGTTCCGTTGGAGACGCCGTAGCAATTCTTTTTCCTTTGTCAGTTTGAGGCGTTGGTGTAGACTTGGGTGTCTCACTGGACTTTGAAGTGTTTGAATCCGGAGGGGGTCGGCTAGAAGGTGAGTAAGCGGGCCTAGACAAGGGCTTGGTTTCAGACCTTTCCTTTCTTCATCACTCAACTCGGAGAGCCAAACTGCACAAATCGCCCATTGAATAGTATGGTTGGACCTCAATCTTCTTGGCAATCGCGGGATCCAAACCGTTCAAGAAACGCATCATTGTTTGTTCCTCAGGCTCTTGGAGATCGCTTTTGATGAGGAGTTGCTCGAACTCCTTAATATAACCACTCACAGACTCTTTTCCTTGAGTGAGGGCGTAGAGCTTCCTCAAGACATCCTGCTTGTATGTGTTGGGCAAGAAACAACGGTTCATCAATTGTTTGAGTCGTGTCCAAGTAGTAATTCTCGCCCGACCTTCCCGAGCCCTTTGCGCTTTCACATTCTCAAACCAAAGTGAGGCGGCTTTGGTGAGTTTCAAACTAGCGATCTTGAAAGATTTCTCATCATCGTATTCTTTGGTTTCAAAGATCCTATCTATCAATTGGATCCATTTAAGGTACTCGTCCGGATCATTGGAACCGTTGAACTCGGGAATATCGATCTTAACATCTTGGAAGTCGTCATGAGGGAGCCGATCATGCACTTCCCGACGAAGTCGGAGTTGAGGGGAGCCTCTAGCATCGTCACTCGACTCAAAATTGGGAGGAGGACGGATAGGGCTTTGTGCGGGCCTCTGATGTTCATTTTGGGGTGGACCTTGGAGGTTCAAGGCCCTGTTGTTCATTTAGGTCGCAAGGTCCTGAAGAGTCCGCTCGATGGTGGAGAACCGATTGTTAAAAGCGGTGGTGAGTTGGTTCTCGAGAGCTCGAATTTGAGGAATACCTCGGTGGCTTGGTTCCTCTCGATCGGAGTGAACATCTTCGTCCATATCGAGGGAAGAGTAAAGGACGGTATGTGTTTGGGATGTTCTTGTGGAGTTTGGGGGTTTTCTTGTAGTTGGCTAGTGTTGGCTAAGGGTTCTTTGTGTTTTTCTCACTTGGACATTTCATCGAACAACTTCTAGGCACTAATTTCCAACAAATACAAACACAATACAATATATTCCAACACTCTTGGATAACAAAGGGAATGGGGAACACCAATATTTGCATACAATCCACAAAACTCAATACTAGAGAATAACACTAGAAAGAACTATAAATAAACTCAAGCTAAATGAAACCAAAGCTCTGATACCAAATGGAGCGTTACCGTTGCGTGGAGGAAAGAAGATTAGCTTGAGTAGTTGAATGGATTCGGTAATCAACAAGAGCAAAGCCTTGAACACCCAAAAGTTGGATATGACCTTGAACAAGGAGAGTCCATAACTCTAGGTCTAACACCCCACCATGATTATCTAGGAAAATCCACCAATAATCACTAAAGGAATGACTTGAATCACCACCAAGTTGATTGGATAAGGATGACAAGGTTTGAGGGAAAACAAGGGGGAAACCCTTACAAATGCTTATGCATATCAACAATGTCTAAAAACTGACAAAACATGCTTGGACGGGGACAAATAGGAGGGGAAAAATCAAAACACAGCGTTTTGAGCCGAGAAATCACGCGCAGGATCTGGGGAGTTGAGGGCGGCATGGGTCAGTCGCGGGCGCGATGGAGTTTCAATGCAGCAGCAATGGCATCCAGGCAGGGAGCGTCGCGACCGGCAAGCCTATTGTCGCGGTGCGACGGAACAAGGGACGCAGCGGTTAACGTCCGGCAGAGGGGGGTTCGCGGGTGCGACAGATGTCGTTGCGGGCGCGACGATTGGGATGCTGGCAGTGTTTTTCTGGGTTTTGGTAGCGTTTGGTCTCGGAGTGACATATGGAACTCTCTGGATCAAACGCTGGCACCGGTTGCCAAGATGCTGGCAGCGGCTTCCCACGCATCCCATTTCTTGGCAAGCCCGATTGGTGGCGCGGCATACGGCACGTGCGGGTGCTACGGTGCTTGCTCGATGTTATGGCGGCGCTACGGGCCCGCTTCGATTACATGTGGCGCTACGAGCTGCTCGATGTTATGGCGGCGCTCTGGCTATAGCGAGCACTACATAGCTGTAGCGGGCGCGACGATCGGCTGTCCAGGGCTGTTTTGCTTGTCTCTTCTTCCCTTTGTGCTTTCTTGATTCAAACCCACTCCCGGACCACGATGAAATGAAGCTCCTCGTCTCGGGACGGCCCGGTATAGACCCGAGGCCTCCGGGGCGAGTTGAAAAAAACCCGAGCCTCCTCGTTTCCCGACATTTGATGACTCATCATAGCCTTGCTAGCTTAATACTCAACACCCCACCTTGGAAAAGGTGTAATGGTTCTTGAAAGTGAGCGGTCGAGCGGATTTAGCGCGATAATGCTGGGTCGGAATTTCAAGCCCGGTTAAGGAAGTTTAGTTCCGAACCCGACACGGTTCAGCTTACCTCCAGGACCGACATTCTCAAGGCTGAAAAACTAGACCTCAAGGCCAACCTTGATGATTGTCACAAGTCTCTGGCTGAGGAAACCAAGCTACAAGAAAACATTGGAAAGTGGCATGAAAAATCATCCCCTGTTAAAGAGCAAAAGTGTCGTTAAGGACATTCTATCTCGCAAGGTCAAACTATCAGAACTAGGCACCAAGGACGACACAAGGACCTTAATAAACAGTACCAAGGCCACATATCTCACTCATGGCACCAAAGACAATTCAACAACCTCAGCACAAGATACCAAGGTCAATCCTCTCATCCCAAAAACGGGAGCCAATCCGGTAAATCTTATTACTCCAACCATTTTCGCCCTAGAATTGTACAAGTTTGGGTTCCAAAAGGAACAAAACCTCCTAACATGATTATCATTAGTAGTCAAAACCCCAAATTTGATGTCAATTATGGCTTGAGGAAGGGTGTATGAAATCTTTGCAGGTATACTCAGCATCCAGGAGCCTGGATGCTTAAGGGAGTTTGGAGCAATCAAGGACATTACTTACATCAGCAATTAGAACCCCTCAAGGACCTTGGCAAACCTAGGATCAAGGACCTTAACAATTGGATCTATTCAAATGGCAGTGTTATTGATTATTTTTATGACACATATTGAGGGGGAGCACATTTTCTTAGGACTAACAAGTTCATTGAGTTCTTGCAAATTATTGGAGATGGTTACAATATTAAGGGGGAGCTCTCTATAGACTTTTTGATAAAAGTCAAAAAGGGCGAGAAGTGTTGCAAATGAATTTTGTATTTCATCAAAAAAGGGGAGATTGTTAGAACCCCTCAAGGACCTCAACAGACCCAGGCTCAAGGACCTTGGCGACTGGATCAGTTTTGAATGAAAGTCAAAATTCGAATATCCAGAAAAGGGAAGTTCCATCACTAGAGAAATCAGGATCAGATCTTATATTATATATTCTGATCATATGTGTGATTCTTGTAGGAAAGACGATCAGAGATAATGCGCAAGGAAATAAATCTCAAAGAAGGAAAGAAGAGCGTGAAACAAGAAAGGAAGGAGAAATCAAGATTATATTATATATTCTGATTATATAGATATAGAAACAACAAGAAAGGAAAAGAAGATCAGAGATGTAGAAACAAGAAAGGAAAGAGCGTGAAACAATAAGAACAATCAGTAAAAAAAGGAAGTTAATTTGATTAGAAAAATCAGTTATCATTATCTTTTAATCTCACTATAAATAAACTGATTTTGCCGTTCTATTTTGCAGCATCAAAATCTCAAATGAAAGGCAACTCCAAGAAAGGAAAAGAATGCAAATAAATGAGAAGATCAAAATAAGGAAGAAGATCTCAAGGCAAGCAAGGAAAGAATAATTCCAATGGATCCCAAGTTGCTTATAAATAAGAAGACTCAAGGCTAAGAGACACAATCGATTCCAAGGGATGAAATCGAAGAGTAAGAAATCCGAGAGGATTTCTGAGTGTAGTATTTGAGAGACGAGTTTTTGTGTTCTACTGTAAGCCAAGGACATTAGCTAGTTGAGTTGTGAATCCTTAAAGGATCTAGGATTGAAGAGTGTGTTCAGCACCAAAGTGAAGTTGGTGTGTGTTTGTTCAATCATACTTTGAAAGTGCCCTTCAGTAAGGCACTCCCCGAGCAGTTGCTGCAAAGTCCTTTACCCTTGAGCAACCAGGTTTATTTACTCTATATTCACAACTCAGCTAGCTAATGTCCTTGGCTTACAGTATTTTTATGGTTGGAAATGATTATAAGCAACTTGGGATCCGTTGGAATTATAAGCAACCAGTTTACCTTACCAAACACACTCATAATTAAATAAAGGAAGTTTGTCATTCATATCTATACTGTCCTTTATATTGTGAAAAGTTATCTCTTAACCTATACAATATTAAGAGAACTAACATCCTTTACTTAAGCGTTTGCAGTATTTTTATAAACCCTATTCACCCCCCCCCCCTTTAGGGTTCTTTTAGTGATTGAGATTGAGATTGTTATATTGTGATGATGTTGAGAAATGATTATATTGGAACTTGGAAGTCTTGGACTTCAAGAAGAAATAAGCAAGCTCCGCCCGCTTAATAATTCTGTTGAAAGATAGTTATGGTTGGTTGGGTTAAATTGTATGCGAAAAGATTTGACTTGTTCACTTCTCTTCCTAAATGACTTGAAATGAATTGTAACATGTTTTGATAGTAAGGGGTAGACATTATTGAGTCATCCTCATATTTTCAAAAGTTTTGTTTTCAGGTGAAGAATTTTGTGATGGGAACGAGTTCTAAAAGTGAGGACGATGTTGAAGTTAGAATTCTAAGAATAAAGTTTAGTTTAATGTTTAGAGTTGAAGTTTTCTTTCCTTTGATTTAATTGAAGTAATAGTATTGTTTGTTAGTTTGTTTTTCCTTCTTGCCTTGTGTTCTTTTGGGTATACGACAGTAACGGCCAATTAAAATGAGTTTTACGTTGTTAATGTTAGTCATCATTAATCTTTGACCATTAAATTTATAATTGAATTTTCCAGGGAGTTACAGGGATACAAATCCATTAGTTAATTAATAAACCAAGACAATTAAAGATGACATTGAGTCAGAGTCTAATCAAATTTGAGAACATTTAACTTCAATTTTGATCAATAATCAGAGGTAAAGGTGACATCCAACTCTGAAAATTGAAGGTATAAAGTTGGACTTCTAACTCTGATTATATTAGGAGACAACGGAGTTAGAGTTGGATCAGATTTTGAATGCATCTTTTTTTGTAGGGAATATTTTAGTTGTATTTTGTTATGTCATAGTTGAAAAGATACTAGAAATTATCCTTCAATTTGTCAAGATATTATCAAGAATTTCTAAACAATAAATTGATAAAAAAAAATCACAGCACCGGTAATAAAGAAATTAAAGTTTCCACTCTCATTCTCTGTTGAGTCATAGTTACATATGTCATAAGTTCCGATGATAACGAGATTAGAGTTTCCACTCTCAATTTGTATTGCTAATATAGTGTGTTTATTAATGTTGAATTATAGTTATATAATGCGATACAGTGTTAATGAATATTCAATGGTGATAATTACTAGTGATCATTATTGAATGATGAGTTTTGGAATGAATATACATATTAGTTTGAACAAGTGCTTGGGTGGAACTACAAAGATGTATCAATTTAGTTGTATGAAAAAATAAACAATAACAATATAGTTGTGATTTCAAAAAAAAATGTTGAGGTGGTGAAAATAAGAATTACATGGACTCCAGTATGGGAAAAGATATAGGAGAAGAGATAAAAATTCACTATAATACGGGAGAGATTAATTACAAAGAGGATCCCGAAGGATATTTAATATTATGGGCTCAAGAAGGAAAAATCTTAAAGGATTATAATCACATAATGAAAGTAGATAATTCTTAAGGGACATGACAAGGAAGATGGATATAAGTGGGAGGTGGATTACAATCTCATGGTGAAACTCACGATCTAAACTAAAAAACGAAATGAAAAGGATAACTCATACAGGTGCTTAGAGACACAATTCAATTATTCTAAACTAAGTTAAATAACCAAGTATTTGTGGGGGCGAAAACCCTAAAAGAATCTTCTTGTCATAGTTAACTATTTACTGTTTAGGGAGCAAATACTCCCTCCGTCCCAAATTAATTGATATTTTGACTAAACTTTGACCGTTAATTATTTATCAATTACAATGAGTTACAATATGACGGTAATTTCATATTGGTACTCATTGTAATTTGTTAGTAATTAATATTTAGCCCAATGTCAATTAATTTGGGACGGAGGGAGTAATTTATTATATCCAAACTTAAACTTAAATAGAATTGGAACACCACATGACAAATACTATTGGAGTGAATTACATTTACCCTACCTCACATTTGTGGTAATAATTTTTATACACCCGACATTTGTGAAATAATTTTTACTTTACTTGACATTAAAGCGTTCATATACTTAAACCTCCTAAGATATTCTATAATTGATTTTTGTTGGATCTTCTGGCAAACATTGAAAAGATAAATATGAATTAACTTCTTTACCTTGATATTAATTCACATGACTTTCAATTAAATATGAATTGACGTTTTTACCCTTAATATTAATTCATATGACATTTAAACCTCAAGTTTTTTTCTACTTTATTTCTTCGAAAACCCCACACTCTCCATTCTGAAAACGAAAAGATCATTTAAGTCATTTCCTTCTCAATGTTAGGGGCAACATGGTACATTCATATAGTCATATAGGGGCATTTTGGTATTTTTCACATTTTCGATAAGAAGTAACCAGATTCTGTCACTAAAAATTATTTTCACTTAATGTCAGGTAAGATAAAAATTATCTCACAAATGTCATGTGTGTAAAAATTATTACCACAAATGTCAGCTAAGGTAAACGTAATTTACTCTACTATTGCCTAACTCTTTTATATGCAAAAGAAAAGTTAATATCTTTTAATTAACATATGCTCCCAAATATTTGTTGGGAGGTGATATATTTTCTAAAAACTAGCTAGAAGGGGTCCACTTTTTTCTAACCAAAAAGGTAAGGTAATTTCCAACTTTTGCCAATTACGGTAATTACGATAATTCTCGCGATGTGTACCGTACATGTGGAATGATCAGATCTCATACGTCGATGTAGGAGGCAAAAATTTGTCGATCAATTAAAAAAATGACACGTGGAAAATAAATTTAATTTATTTGGTCAATTATTATCCGCCACGTGTTAAATTAATTACGGCGGTTCATTTAATTGAATTTTAAATGGAAATGCATCATGTCCAATAATATCATGACGCGTGTCAATTATGATGCAAAAAATAGTAATTATTTCTTTATTTTAAATAAAGGGATAATTAATTAATTTGGGCCAAGCCCAAAGCCGACTCAAACCCTAGGCAACCCTATGCCTCCAGAGCTTATAAATAGAGATCATCTCCCTCATTTTCAACACACACTGCAGTCTACCCCCGACGGCATTCGGCATTCTGCACTCCAGAGACTTCAGAAGGTCAAACTGCCAGCAGTCTCCAGCTACCAAGCGTCAAGGATCGAAGTCTGCAAAAGCTCAAGATCGAGTCTTCAAGCTTCTACTGCATCAAGATCAAGAACTGCTTCAGAGTTCTTCAGCAACACTTGCAAAGCCTTCAGAAGATCGAACTACAGACGCTCTCCAGCTACAAGCGACAAGGACTAACGCCGGCTAGTTCAACAACTTCTGTTCTTCGCATCAAAGACTGCAGTCATCTTTTTCGTCTAGTTCATCGATTGAGATAAAGCACTCAAGCCCTCGCATCCAAGAACTTGAAGAACTGCAACCGACAGTTAACTTGCAGACGGTTAGACTTCGAGCAACCTCCGGCTACCAAGCATCAAGGAGATCAACGCTCAAGACCTTCAGCTCAAGAACTGCTATAGAGCTCTTCAGCTGTTCGAGATCGAGATCAAGCGTCCGCGCCCTCGGCTCACCCAAATTTCAGGAGATTGAATCAGAGGGCTACTTTATTGTATTCAATACAAAGATTGTACCCAAAATTCTTTGAAATTAATACAATTATATAAAAATATATTTGTGCACTGATTTCTTGTCTCTATTTATTTTAGATCCGAAATTTGTGTTTACAAATTTGGCACGCTCGGTGGGACATCTCTGCCTCTCATCTCCTTCTCCAAGAAATCAAGTTCAACATTCGACTCAAGCGACGTGATGACACCCTAGAAAGTTGTCTCTCGACTCTCAACAAGGAGGATGACTCAAGCTTCATCCCAGGGGTCAACAACTACATGTGTCACATCAAGCGGAGCAACGACTCGAAGGATTGCAACTGTCACCGCTACTTTTTTTACGACGCTAGAAAAACCAACGGTGAATGCACCAACTCAATAACTTAAAAATCCAATTACCGGCTCCATCACGTTGGGGGCAACAACTCAAAGGGCTCCTCAGTCTTGGAAGCCAACTACGATTACCTTCGCCTCAAAGCAGACTTCACCTTGTGGACTCTTACGATTTGAGGGCTTTGAAGACCATGGCTACTCCAGTGAAGAATACTCTTCTGAAGAAGAATTTATCTTCTCGCAAGCAGAGATTGAATCTACTTATACCTTCGTTATGACGGTGATAACAATTGAGTCATTAACATGGAAGAAAAGACTGTCAAGCTTGAGGCTACATTGAGAATAGAAAGCAAAGAGAAAGACAAAAGAATCGACGAGTAAAGTCAAAAAATTTTGAAGACTTTCCTGGTCAAAAGTTCAAGACTTCCAAGTCATCCACATAAAGACTCACAAGTAAAAAATTCAAGACTTTCAAGTCATTCACAAAAGAAAAAAAAAGACTCACAAGTCAAAATTCAAAACTTCCAAGTCATTCAAATCAAGACTCACAAGTCAAAAATTCAAGACTTCCAAGTCATCCAAAAAAAGGACTCACAAGTCAAGATTCAAGACTTCCAAGTCATCCGCATCAAGACTCACAAGTCAAAAATTCAAGACTTCCAAGTCATCCACATAAAGACTCACACGTCAAAAATTCAAGACTTTCAAGTCATTCACAAAAAAAAAAGACTCACAAGTCAAAAATCAAAACTTCCAAGTTATTCAAATCAAGACTCACAAGTCAAAAATTCAAGACTTCCAAGTCATCCAAAAAAAAGACTCACAAGTCAGAATTCAAGACTTCCAAGTCATCCGCATCAAGACTCACAAGTCAAAAATTTAAGACTTCCAAGTCATCCACAAAAAAAAATTCAAGTCAAAATCCAAGACTTCCAAGTCATCAACACCAAAGAATTACAAGTCCAAATCCCAAACTTTCAAGAAAAAGGCTCTCAAGTCACCAAAAGTAAAGACTCCCAAGTCAAAATCCAAGACTTCCAAGTCATCACCGCGAAAGAATCGTAAAAGTCCAAACCCAAGACTTTCAAGTCAAACTCTCAAGTCATCGAAGTTAAAGACTCCCAAGTCGAAATTCAAAACTTTCAAGTCATAGACTCACAAGTCATCCAAATTTAAATCAACAAAATGAAAGACTCAAAAGTCAAGAAAAAAATAAGACAATGACTTCCAAGTGAGCAATCTACAAGATTTGCAAGTCAGCAAAAATTCAAGACTCTCAAATCAACAAATTTCAAGACTCTCAAGTCACTAAATTCACTGATTTCCAAGTTGACAAAAATTAAAGACTTCCAAGTCCACAAAAATTCGAGATTTTCAAATCAACAAACTTCAAGACTTTTAAGTCACAAAATCCATTGACTTCCAAGTCAACGACACTACAAAGACATCCAAGTCAATCGAACTCCAGTATCAACAAGTCTCTTGACTCCCAAGTCAACAAAATGAAAGACTCACAAGTCAACCAAATTCAAATTAACAAAATGAAAGGGCTCACAAGTCAAAATCACGACTTCCAAATCAATAAAATTCGAGATTCCCATATCAACGATGCATACGACTCTTACGTCAGCAAATCCAAAGACTTTCAAGTCAACAAACTTCAGACTCTTAAGTCATCAAACCAACCGACTTCCAAGTCAAATAAATTGATGACTTCCAAGTCAGCCAAATTCAAGACTACCAAGTCGTTAAAATCAAATTTTAAGGTGAAGAAAAACAATTACTCCTAGGTCACCACAAAAAAGACTCCCAAGTCACCCGTGACAAAAGATTCACGAGTTCACGACTCCCAAGTCAAAATGAATGACTCATACGCTAGCAAAATTCAATGACTCGCAAATCAACAGGATGCAGGACTCCCAAGTTAAGAAAGTTAAAGGCTCAGAGGTCAACGGGATGAAGGACTCCTAAGTCAAGATAGATAAAGACTCATAAATTAATAAGAGCGACTCTTAAGTAAGTAAAGTCCATAGTTCACTCGTGCAAGGCTCCAAAGTCAACAAAGTTAAAGACTTTTACGTCGTCACAACAAAGACTCTCAAGTCAAAAGTGCAAAAAAAAAAGGGATCAACTTCCAAATCATCAAAATTTTCGGCTTTCAAGCCGCACTCTGACTTGCCAAGATATTTATGTTAGTGGTTTGCTTCAATTAAGCACCATCAACAGGATACTCAGGCTGGTTGACAACTTCATTCAAGCATGCAATGTGGGGGCATCTTAGTCGTGTTGGTTGAATTCTGCTCCAAGATGACATCCTCGTCCTTTAAATCAGCGGCGCACTCCATTTGGCCCAGTTGAAATTTAGGCATAATAGTATGCCCACTAAATACAAATTATATTCGAGACTCAGCCGCTTCAAACACTCAAAATTCGTGTTCGCGACCGAGTCTCGAAGGGGGCATCTGTAGGAGGCAAAAAATTTAATTTAGTCGGTCAATTATTATCCGCCACGTGTTAAATTAATTACGGCGGTCCATTTAATTGAATTTTAAATGGAAATGCATCATGTCCAATAATATCATGACGCGTGTCAATTATGATGCAGAAAATAGTAATTATTTTTTATTTTAAATAAAGGGATAATTAATTAATTTGGGCCAAGCCCAAAGCCGACTCAAACCCTAGGCAACCCTATGCCTCCAGAGCTTATAAATAGAGATCATCTCCCTCATTTTCAACACACACTAGCCTACCTCGACAAAGATTCGGCATTACGCACTCCGGAGGCCGGAAGGTCAAGCGCAAAGAATCTCCAGCTACCAAGCGTCAAGGATTGAAGTCTGCAAAAACTCAAGATCGAGTCTTCAAGCTTCTACCGCATCAAGATCAAGAAGCCCGAGTTCTTGGCAACACTGCAAAGCCTTGGAAGATCGAACTACAGGACGCTCTCGGCTACTGGCGACAAGGACTAACGTCGGCTAGTTCAACAACTTCTGTTCTTCGCATCAAAGACTGCAGTCGTCTTCTTCGTCTAGTTCATCGATTGAGATAAAGCACTCAAGCCCTCGCGTCCAAGAACTTGAAGAACTGCAACCGACAGTTAACCTGCAGACGGTTAGACTTCGAGCAACCTCCGGCTACCAAGCATCAAGGAGATCAACGATCAAGACCTTCAGCTCAAGAACTGCTATAGAGCTATTCAGCTGTTCGAGATCGAGATCAAGCGTCCGCGCCCTCGGCTCACCCAAATTTCAGGAGATTGAATCAGAGGGCTACTTTATTGTATTCAATACAAAGATTGTACCCAAAATTCTTTGAAATTAATACAATTATATAAAAATATATTTGTGCACTGATTTCTTGTCTCTATTTATTTTAGATCCGAAATTTGTGTTTACAGTCGATTTTATTTATTTTCAAAAATATTAATTTTTATTTATAAATTGTGAAAATTATGTATAATTTAATTAAAAATTAATTTTTTTCAAGGACTTGTTTGTTAACTATGAGCTAGTCTATAATATCACGTGTAATGCACGGATAATATTTCAATAATTTTACTATTTATTTTCTAGAGTAATTTTATAATAATTATTAATCCAATCTTATAAAAATATTATTTTTTTTATGGATAAACTATCATTTGAGTTTATTTTATTTCATGTCCATGACGATTATGTATAAATAGTTTAATTTTTTTTCGTCTTAAGAAGGATTGAAGGATGCTTGTTTTTTGAAAAAATTGTTACGACAATAACTACATGACAATTCTATTTTCTTATTATTTTCCATTATATATAACGTGGATTTTAACCTCTTGTTCAACTTTTTAATCTATATTTATTCCAATTTCTTATTCTTGTTTCCGTAGCTGATATATAATTTGAATTTTTTTTATTGTTAAAAGTATATATAGTAGTTTCAATTAAAAATTTTATTTTCTAAGATAGTTATTAAAAGGAATATGAAACAATTTTATAACTTTTTCATGAAAACTTTACTTTAGTATCTATTATTATATTTCATTTCTAAGGTTCTAGTCATAATATTATAATTGTAAATTAATAAAACGAAAAGTAAAAATTGCTCTAGTTTTGTATTAGATATTTGTAACTTATGTATGTATGATCTTATGTATTTCTTTTTCTCTTTTGAAAAATTTAAAATGTTCTAATTGTGTATGCATTAAATATTGGTAACTTATGAATGAGTTTAGGTATTCCTTTTTCATTTTTATTAATATTATATTTATGAATGTAATAATAAATTATGTAGGTTTGGAATTTGCTTTGGAATTCACCAAACCTTCTAAATTATTTCTTTTAGGTTTAGATTTTCCTTAGAAGCTTTTGTTTTAATATATTTAATAGATTATGATGGATACCTGATAAAAATATTGAAACAAATTTACCGACCTCCATTGTTTCTGGCGACCTTTTGCCGGAGATACAACTACTGCGAGAAATATTCCCGCGGCCAAGTCTTCCTCGCTCGGATGCAATCCCGAGACCAGCCAGTCTCGATCTGCTACCCTCGAAGCCATCCAATACCGAATGTGGGAAAAAAATGAAATGAAATCGTATTGTGCATGACCGGTGTTTGAGAATATCGTTGTTCTCTGGCACTGGTAACATCGGGTCGTTCGAAAATTGGTACTGGAAAACTGGTCGGCAGCGGCGGTGAGAAGTCATGATGTGTCAAACAGCGGAGGCGGATATCAGGGGCATCGTCAATCGCGGAAGGCAGAAGGGTTTTGAACTTAAATTCCAAGGTATGTTGTATACAATACCAAAATATTGCAAAAACAATCAGTTAAAGATGCATGGTTGAATGGGTAGGGATTTGTGTACTATAGGATAAGTTGCAAGTTCAAATCTCATTGCTTTAATTTTTTCCAGAATTTGAAAATAAATAAAATCGACGTATGAGATTTGATCATGCCACATGTACGGTACACATCATGGGAATTACCGTAATTAGCATAATTGCCAAAAGCTGGAAATCGCTATACATGCTTCCCACTAACTCTTCAAACAAAGGGTTACGAAATGATTTTCCGGCGAGGAGTCACTTGAATTTTGAAAAAGATGAAAAATCCCTTCATTTAGTAGATGAAAGGACAAAGTTGCCCTTGTGTATGCTAGATGACCCTTGTGTTCTCTCTCCCTCCTATTCTCTACACTTTCTCTCTCATTCCCTAATATGTTTCACAATGGAACAAACACGAAGAAATAGAGAGTCAGGCCAAGCAAAATGGGGAGGCACGGTGACGATAAGGCGGCGATAGGGTGGTTGGCGGCCGGATTTGGTCTAGGCAAACGCCTGGAAACCACCGACAGTGGTCGCGGCGACCGAGGCAGAGATGGGCGAAGCAAAAGTAGGGGAGGAAAATGGTGGGTCTGTGACGGTTTAAGGGCGGTTTTTGGTGGTTCCTTGACTGAAAGCAGGTAATTATTACCCAAATTAATGAATTGTAATTTTGGTGTGAATTTAGGTTTGATTTTCGGATGGATATTGATAGAGACCAAGTGGGATAGCAATCGAATAAGAGAGAAGATCTAATATCAAGCAAACAAGGAGAGAGAAGGAAGATGGGTGTTTGGTTGTTATGGGTCTGGGTGTCGACCAACATACGTCGACGGTGACCGCCTTGATGACACTCGCAAGTCTGGGCATGTGAAACAGAGGAGAAACAAGGGTGGTTCAGGACTGAGTTCGGGTGGTTTCTGGGCGGTTGGAATGGTTTTTTCCGGCGATATTTGGGTTGTCAAAATGGAGTTTGATTGATAGTTATGGTGAGTGTTGTATTCGGTTTGAGTTAGGGAAGCAGGAGAGAGATTTGTGTTTGGTTGTGTCAAACTTAGATTGGTATTTGATTTAAAATAGTCATGGTGGTTCTTAGTGGTGGCTGAGTGCCGCATTGAAGTAGTGGTGGTGTTGGGGCGGTTGGAATGGTGGTAGTGGTGGTGGTCGAGTGATGGACAAATGAAGAAGAAGATGGATTTATTAATGGTTTTGATGGATTGAGTTGTATCGATATTTGGGGGAGGACAGAAACAATGTAGAGAAGATGTGTGAAATTAGATAAAAATAAAGGGGTATTTTTATTTTTTCAAATAATGTCAAAACGACCAAAAGGTCATCTCTCTACCATTTAATTGAAAACTTGGGCCGCCCTGAGTGCATTAGAAAAGGTGGTCCCTTTTCAATCAAATTTTAGAAATTTATGGTACATCCCAGCAATTTTTTGCATATACTCCACATACATGCCCTTTTGAGTGATTGTTGTTTTAAGGGCTGAAAATAATATACTCCCTCCGTTTTTTTATCGGCCATTTACACTTTTCGATGTTAATGTTTAATCAATAATTTCTTATATAAGATTTTTATCAAAAAAATATAATATTATACTTTTCTAATAATATTTTTTATTACAAGTCTAACGACACCAATTTTCTAATAATATTAATAGTCAAAATTTTTGGCACAATCTCCTAAATAACACATAAATAAAAATGGAAGAAATATTATTAATTAAAAAGGAAGCACCAACATAAAGGGGTTGACATAAATTTGTTTGCCCAATTTTTATTAGGTGGTCATATTTATTAATACCATTTGGTCCATGAGAATAACATACAAGGGGAGTATTCATAATTGGACTGTGTTGTACACTTGTACTCCAAGTCTCTCTACCAACTAATCTATAAACCCTTTTCATCATAAATTAAAATTTCATCCATAAAATATTAGTGGAGTTATTTTGAAAGTCTTGTTTGTTAGGCTTAGGTGGCCAAGGTGGGTGTTGAGATTTTTATCGAAAAAAATCTATAAATATTTTGATAAATAAGAGTATAAAATTTGGCCACATTGACACTTTGATTTTATTTTTTTAAAAAAAAAACCAAGTTAATGTATATATTAACCTTTGGTGGGATCAAATTGGTTGGACGGTCATTTTTTAAAAAATATGAACTATAAATATACGGTGAAGGGAGTAATTAGATTACATCAATGTAAAATGCTACTATATATTTCTTTTTTTTTTGGATGAAAAAATCACCAGAATTTATTCAATCAACAAGGTATTACAAATATCCTCCAATACCAGATCACGAATGCACGAAGGTACCAAGCCAACCCAACCCAAGCTCTTTTAGACAAAACTATAGGCTCTATATGTGCTAGTGATGAGCAACTCGATCTATCACCACTCCTTCTAATATGTGAAAAAGAGCAAGAATCAAACTTCAAAGCAAGATCTAATATTAGCTGAAATAAACAAACCAACGTCATACCTAAGCCTTTTCTATTATGTATTTCTTGGAAAGCAAGATAATTTATATACCAATCTATAAATATTTTGCATTTTTCTTTTAAAACAACGATGTCAACAATGAAATAAGGCCCGCAACATTTTCTAAATTGGTAAGAAAGAGATGTCACCCCCAAGATTCGAACCTTGAACACTTGGGATATGAGGTGGTGATTGACAATAGAAGGCATTCTCATTCATTACAAAGTATCAAAGTAATTCAACTTGAAAATTCAAGGCAGCCATATATGACTAAAATTTTCTTTAAATTGGTCCAACTACATAAAATACTAAAGTTAAAAGCACCATTTACCTCATTTTATATGGAACAAAATTTGTGCTATAAATATATTATGAACACCTTGTGTATGTCCCCCACATTCACCTAATTATTCCTGTATAATTTTTTTGGCAATTAATAGTTGTGGTTTGAATACAAGATGAAGCATGTATAGGTGTACTCCATATGACCATATGTATGATTCATAATAATAATTAACCAAATCCAAATTTATTTATAAAAATACAAAATCAACCATAAATCTTTATTTGTTAAGCAAATCAGTTGGAAATTGGAATGATTATCATCCATCTCATGCTGTCTAATGATAAATATTCTTCTTCTGATCGATCTTCGTCCATTCCAAATTAATGATTGCTATGGCCAAAGTATATTCGACATTTACAATAATTTAAGGCACTACCCAAAGATTGATGTTCATATAATCATATTCTTTTGTTATAATATAATTATATTGTTGTAAGTAAATATTTTAATTTTGTATGAATAATTTGTGTTGAGACCCTGCTGATCGAACTACTTTTAATATAATTTTTTTATATACTCTAGACTATTGCATAATTAAATTGGTCTCAAGGATATTGTTTTTAACCACTAAGTTTAATTTACTACTTAAAACTCTACCTGTTTTGTTTGACAATGACTTCAAAATAACATTAACCCAAAATAATCATAATCGACCAAACAAATAAATTTAAAAATATGTTAAATTTATTTATGAAGAGAGATGGGTTAATCCATGGACGAGTATGGATTAGGTTCAGGGGTGTACGTGGACACTCCAATCTCCGAAAAAGACAAACAGTCTATTATACCCCGTTCTTTTGTGCGTTGCGTTGTGTTTGCGTTTCGATAAGTTGCGTTTGGGTTGCGTTGGGTTGCGGTAAGAAATAATAAAAAGGTGAGTAGAGGTGAATAGTAAATTGTAATAAGTTGTCTTATCTTACGTTTGTCATGCATTAGGTTTTATTGATTTTACGTTGCGTTTGGGTGCGTTAACGCACAAAAGAACGGGGCCTTAAGGAATACTCAAAATAATAAAGATGTCCAACTTAATACAACAATTCAAATATCCGTAAAAAAATTTCAAATAGCCTATTATATATTGTAAGGATTCTCTTTCAAAAATATATAAATAGATACCCCTAATTTCAATACCCGGATCCACCTTTGGATTAATCATACGGGAAAATATATTTTTCCAATGGGCACGAGTCCTTCATTATAAATATGTGGAATCGAGATGTAAAAGTGATGACGTGGTCATTATCGAGGGTGATTACAGCTAATAAGAGAGTGACACGTGGATAACTTACCCCACAAGTAAGGCAATTGGAGTTGTAGACAAAACTGGGCCCGTGGTGGTGCCCTTTATACACCTGGGCCTGGCCCAACTGTCCTCGATCCCCAAGACCAAATTCTTAAGTGGTACACATTTTATATTACTTTGTCTTTACAATTTTATTTATGTGATGGAAAAGGAGCATAATTATTCCTCTTGATGTTTATATACGAAGTGGAGCATTTAATTTGTAATAATAATAATAATAATAATCCTAATCCTATCCAAAAAAATAAACAAAAAAAAGTGTAAGCTTATTATTGTATTTATAGTCTCAAATAACACACAATTTGTCTCATAATACGACACCTAATGATATAAGTAGAGCGGGTTTCGTCTTTGTGTCAAAGTTAAATGGGTTAAAGAATTCCCGACCTGAAAATAGGGTGAGCGGTTCCGAAATTGAAATCGGCCAACAGGTATGGGTAAGATTATTGAAATTCTGAAACCTATCCAAACAGGTAAAGGTTAGGTCCCTAGAATAGTACCCTGAACCAGAACATGAAACTTGTTAGATAGGTCATACATTCAAGTTCCAAGTACTTGGAAACTGACAAATACATGAAACATTGAACTTAATTTTAATATAAATAAATAAATGTAATTATGGAAATGTATATATTATTCAGAAACTGCAGGTTAGAATTCTTCAATTTTCATTATCATTAATGCAATCAGGTGCAATATTGTCTTTATATTTGAACAGTGTGGTCTATGTTGCGCGTAAATAGAAAATTAATATTTTTATAAGAAATTATAAGTCAGAAATAAAATTTCATAATTCATGAGTATCCAGGAACAGGAACCTAAACTCAGGGTAAGAGTAAAGTTCATAAAAATTAGGAACTTGCCCTAATGGGTAAGGGTAATGTTCTTTATTTTAGGGTAGGGTACCTATAACCGCCTATCCATACCTGAAACCTATGTTGTAAAAATCGAACCTGACTAGCCGGTTCAACCGTGAACTGGCAAGTTGATCGGTCCGGTTCCAGGTTTAATTCGCTAACTAGTTCAACGGGGGAAAAAAAATACCAAAATTGGTTCAACCGGATGGTTCACGTTAAACCGAAATTTTGATGATTTAATTTAAAAAAATTCGGTCTTGACCGGTTCAATCCCATTTTTTACCGGTCCAATCCAGTTTTCACCAATTCATGTCGGTTTAATTATTTTTGTAGCTTAATTATTCTTAAAGTATATGAAAATTTTTAATTCGTGACCGGTTCAACCGTCACCCGGTTTAATCCGGCCAAACTAGTCCGACCAATCGAACATTATCCCACTGGGTCAACCGATTCGGTAACCGGTCCGATTCTGACAATATAGCCTGAAACCTACCAATTTAATAAATAAGTTGAAATTTCTTGACTTAAACCATTTATTAAACAAACGGGTTGGCATGAACCTAACTCATTCAACTAATTGAGTAAAACAAGTCAGATTCACCCCATTTACCTTTTAACACATGTATTGTTTAACAACCATGAAGTTATTAGAAAGAAAAAACAAATTGGTTTCCCTTTTTTTTATCTGATGGCTCATTTATTCAAGGCCAAAATAGGCATATGATTTGATGGGTGTTGATTGATTTTCATATTAGTGAGATTTAGTACTATTAGATGATATCAATATCATGATAATTATTTAAGACCAAAATAAAAACTTTCATTTCCTTCATAAAATCCAAAATGCAAAAAAAAAAAAAAACATAAACAGCAAACAGTAAACAGGTTACTCGTTAACCATTTATTAAACGGGTTAAGTGTGTCTCTTTTCGTGTGGACATCCTCAACTCAAACTAAATCCAATTATTTAAACGAGTTTTTCGTGTCAACCCATTTAATAAAACAGACTGTAAATCATACCAAATCTACTTAACTTCGTGTCGGTTTCGAGCCGATAATCATGTCAGGTCAGTTTTCCTGGCTCTAAATATAAAGTGTTGTAAATGGTGGGTGCATTTTTTGAATTCATTAGAAATGCTTTATCAATAATTTATATCTTGTGAAATTTTTTAGTTATAAGCTTATAATTTGTTCATGTTCTTGATTAGCATTCCTTTTTCTTTCTTTCCTTTTTATCAATATTAGTTAACACCCATAAAGATCTATGGGAAGTCCAAAATAACAAGTTATAATTAAGGCTTTTTAGTCCAACAAATACGAGCAATAAAAAAAATAAGTTTTACCATGTAAAATGCATTAGAATTTTGCCAAGTGCGCGCGTAATAGAAGTGCAATAATGGACCAAAATTTGAAAAGAAAATTTGACATTAGATATAGAAGAAGAGATCATTGTAAGGAGGAAAGTTAATACATGGTGGTGGTGGGAGGGTGAACTTCTTATAGGAACTTATTAATTTCACACTTTATCAACATACTGCTAATATCTATTTATTATGTAGTAATAAAGTGATAGAAGAAATTGTCTTCCTTAACCTCCTTTTTATTTTGTCATTATCTATATTTAAAATTTTTCTTACATTACCTTTTAATATATCTAAGATATTTTATAATATTTTTTTCACATAATATCCTATATTTTCTTATCATCTTTCTATTTTATTTTGATAACCTTCTCATGGATCTTTCTGGCTATTCTTTCATAATTTTTCTAGAAGTTAACTCAATAATTAAATAATAATTCAAAATTCTAGTGTCATATGTATCCGGTGTCCCTTTAGCTTGTATTTATACAAGCTCACAATGTACTCTCTCTATTTATTATTATTTGTCAATTTGGAAATTGTATCCAATTGAATTTTATACAAGCTCACAATGTACACACACACATATATATATATATGCAATGCGACCCACGTGAAGGCCTCACAACTCGACGCGAGTAAGTAATATAGGTTTATACATATGACAAAATATTTTTAGACATACTCTAACTGATGATCTTTGTCACATTCGTTGGAAAGCCTTTTTTGGCATCTTGCACATTTTCATAGAACTTTTTTAAATTATTTGCAAGATAATTTTACTAATATCACATCCACATAAACGTATACTACTTTTTCATGTAAGTGATGACATATATTACTATTGCAAAATTTATTGAAACGAAATTTGAGATAAAATTTTCACTTTACGCATACTCTGAAAAAAAAAATCCAAAAACAATATTTTTATTTTTTATTTATAGAAAATATAAATAATGTTACACGCCAACATTCCCTCTTATATGAAATGAAAATAAAATAAAAAGCAAATGCCGTCATATTGTTTTGAAGTAATTTTGGTCGAGTCCTTCACTCCTTAAATCTTAACCAACAGTTTCCGTCACTGTCAGTCATTGGTTCCCAGTCCCACAAGGCCACAAACAGCCAAAGAAAATTTCCGTCAAATGACGCCGTCATCACCCCCTATTTAAATACCGAATACCCTCCCTTCGTCTCTTTTGTACTCTTACCGCCTCCTCTCTTTCTCTCTCTAGTCTCTCTCCTACGTAACATTCCGTTGCCCAGAAAAAAAGGGAAAAACAAATATCGGATTTCAATTTCGTATATATATTTGGCAACCGCGATATTTCGAGAGCTCAAAATCCGACGCTATCACCGCTGCTTTCCGATAAATCGTCGCCGCCGGCGAACCTTCTCTCTCCTCTGCTGTAATTTCCGGTCACTGATCTTCATCATCACAATTTTTCAAGAGCAGATTCCAAGGTGATTTGCTTCTCTCGATTCGAAGTAGAAAGTTGCTTAGATTGTGTTTTGGAAGGTGAATCTTAGAGATTGAACTTTCAATTCTTGATCACCGTTTTCGTAGAGTAAATACGAATGTTCTCTGAATTCGGAGTAGAGAGAATCTGAGGATGATTTTGTTCTCTAAATTCGGAGCTGAGAGTTTTCGATTTTGTTTTTGAATTGTAGTGTTAATGTCTGATCATCATTTTCACAGAGCAGATTTGAATTTGATTTTCTTATCTGGCAGAGATTTCGAAGGTGATTTGCTTGTCTGATTTCAGTATCCAGAAATTTTTGCTGCGTTTTTTGAAGTCGAATTTCGGATTCATGATAATGCTTGATCGTCATTTTGACAGTAGATTTGACGGTCATTTGCTTGTCTCCATTCATAGCAAAGAATTTTCAAAGTCATTTTGAGGATTTTTTTTTATTGCAAGACATATTGTCCGGTTGTCTGCTATTCATAGTACTTTATATTTTTTTGTTATAAAAAAAGTATTGTTATGAAAGCATGTTTGTATACGAGCATGAGATATAAGTTGGTTGTTTGTTTGTGCTTTTTAGAATGAGTTTTAGAGTAGGAGTGCTAATGCTAGATAGTTACGGTTTTAATTGAGTGCAATTTGGGATGTCATTTTCAGAAGCAGACGACAAAAGGAAAGCCGAAGAGTAATTGCTTTCCTTTCCTTTGCTTGTTGGCGTGAAGAGTGTAGGAGTAGTTTTCATTCTTCGACAATTAATATTCTGCTGCAGCAAACAGCAGAGATTTTAGCGAAGGAAACAAGTCGAAAAAGGCTACAACTACAAGGTGGATGAGAGAGAAAAGACTAGAGCAAAGCAGAGCAGAGGAGGTTGGCTCGTGATATAGCTGTTTTTGGAGAAGGGTTGGGGCGCTACAGCAGCATCATCAGCTGCTGCTGCTGCTACCTGCTGTGCTGGTGACTCTCTTTCTCTCTCTCTCTCTCTCTCTCTCTCTCTCTCTCTCTCTATCTGTGTGATTCTGGTATAGTGTTTCTGTGTTTTTCCTGTTTTTGGTACGCATTGTGAAATAAGGCAAGAAAGGGATTGGGGAAAGATGCAGGCAGGAGGTTTAAGTTTTGTCTTTATTGAAGTTAAGTAAGAAAGAATTCACATTCACATTAGCCCAATCACACAGGACAGAGCCCCTTTTATCACTTTTTATTTTCATTCAAACATTAGCACCAAAAAATATGTTTAGAATTTATGTTGCAAGACAATTTTAAGGAAAATTTCATTTGTTAGATTTTAAATTTGGCATATTTTTAGTTGTTAACCACTTTTAAAATTATTCAATATGTTAGGTTTACTGCGAAAATATTCCATCTCGTGAGTTTTTTCTTGTACCGTTGTTAAATATTCCTCCCAAGACTTTCCTCTTCTCTCAATTTCATTTTGCCATCCTTGTCAATCTCACAATTGACTCAATTGGAATAATATTTAAAGTGTGACAACTAGGAATAGTTTCTAATGTGCTTGAAAACTTGAAGTAATTTTTAAAATTTTCAAAATAAGCCTACCATTTAGAATAATTTTCAAAATGAGCCTACCCTTTGGAATAATTTCTAAAGTGGTTGACAATAATTGTTCCGCCTGAACGGAGTGTCAGTGGTTCTGAAGAAGAAAAGGAAGAGATAAGTTACTCCTACTAGAAAAGGACCTATATAATTTCATACGCTATATTTGGAATAAAAAAAGAGTTGAAGCCTACAAAATGTAATTTATCATAATGATATTTTTGGTTAAGATTGTAACACCATAAATTTATCATAAAACCTATAACGTTGTGGTGATTATTTATAAATATATAGGTGACTAATAATTTGTTTTGATTAACTCTAATAAAATTATTTTATAAATTATTAGTCACCTTGTATTAAAGGTCATTCTAATATCATGTATTAGTCACGGTAAAATATTAAAAATGTTACACTGTGATTATCTACTTATTTTCATTTATCAGAAAGAAAAAAAGAGAGAGTTTCATTAAGAAAAATGTTGAATCACCCATGTTATGTTTTAGGCTATATGAAGAGTTACATTTTCAAAAATTAGTTATGTTGTCTTTTCAGTGGTAGTTAGTTTTTGGTTGGTTTTGTACATAATGGCAATGTGTGAAGTATGGCGAATGAGTGGGAATCGGTTTCTATGGAACTATTTTGTCTTCTAATTTAAAATTAATTTTCTTGTGTAATAGTTGAAGCAAGTTTATTAATATTGAGCATACTATTGGGTTTCCATTAAGGAAATTGTCGTTTAATTTCTATATATTTTCTGTTAAACTTTAAAATAAGAATTTAAGAAGTTCTTGTCAAATTTGAGCTTATCAAATATTATGAGTGTTTGATTGTCAAAATTTTCAAATTAACGACAAATATTCATGTTTGATTAAGTTTTATGGGTAGGAAAATTTTATATGATATAGACAGTCGTTATTTCATTTAGACACAAGGCCTATCATAAACTTATTTAAGTTATATCTATAATTTATATGCATTATGTCATTTTTTCTGTATAAAAAATTTAAAAGTATACAAAAAGTAGATTGATACCTAAGTAATGAAGATTTAGGTTTATGTATAGGTCAAGCTAGTTAATTAACCAGTGATGATTTGATAAACAACTTTACTAAGAACACTTATTTATTACAGTAACTTTCTTTAGATGGAATAGGAATGCTTAATCACTACTTCCCAAAACCCTTTTTGAACAAACAAGACATTCCTTCTCTCACTGGATTTGCTAGAAAGTTACAAGTCTAAAACACAAGCCAAAGCAGATTCTACTCTCTTTCTTGTTGGCTTGCTTACTTGACTAAACAGCTAATTAAAGTACACACTGCAGAGCCTAAAACTTGTAAAAGAATTGTTTTCAAAAAAAAAAAAAAAAAACTTGGAAAAGAATTAATAAATAAGGAAACAAAAAAAGAAGGCAAATTGGGCTCTTTTTTTTCCCCCTTTGTTTGGTTGTTTTTGAATGTATGGTGTCAGAAACTTCGGCTGAAAAATAGGAAAATTGGAAAAAGAGAATTTATATTTTGAGGGCATTGGAAAAAATAATCTGAATTTGAGTGTCCACCGCTTAGTTGGTATCGTCAGAAAAGTGATGTGGTGGTGACAATATTATACGCAGGCCTGTTCAAAGGTTGGGCCGGGTCAGTCGGGTTGGAAAATTTTGACCCATCGGCTCGGCCCGACCTTCGGGCCTTGTACCTGCGGCTCGGGCCCTGACCCTACGGACTACTGGCTGGGTCAATGGATCGACAAATATTTAAAATTGATTTTTTTTAATTTAAAAAGCCCAAAATTTACGCATGTTATTTATGTATTTAGTCGGGTCGTCTGGCCGGGTCGGGTCACAAAAAACCTAAACTTAATTTAGTATTTTTTTTTAAAAAAAATGTATCTAGTTGAGCCGTCGGGCCGGGCCGGGTCACCAACCCTCAGCCCGGCCCTACTTCGAGGCCCCACCTTTTTCGGGCCGAGCAGGGTCACCTTCTAAAATTGTGACCTTGACCTGCATTTTTTTGGGTCGGGTCGGGTTGGGCGGATATACGTGAAACATTTTGCAGTTTAAAAAAATTAAAAGTGTGTTCAAGTGTAATATTGTCAATATCATGTTATTTTTCCAACGAATTTAACTAGGTGATGGATATCAAAAATAATGAGGGTCAAAGTTGGGCTCACACATAACAAAATTATAAGCTCAGATTATTTTTTCCAATTTCCCTAAAAAATAAAGGGAAATTAGAAAAAATAATTCATATTAACTCCTACTAGTGTCCATCACCATGTTGAGCTCCTCGAAAAGAATGATGTAATGGTGACGAAATTATACATAGAACTTTTTACAGCTCAAACAAAAGTTATAAGTGCGTTCCACGTATAATATCGCCGGCTCCACATCATTTTCCAACGAGTATAACTAAATGGTAAACACTAAAATTAATAGGAGTTAAAATTCAGCGTACTCAAATAAAGTTATAAGTTTAAATTATTTTTTCAATACCTAAAATATAGATTATTCTTTTTTGCAATTTTCCAAAAATAAAATTTCCAACTCCGACTGTGAGATTTCTTTATGGGAGATGGGGGTGGTGTCTGTAGGCTAAAGCATGCACATAGAACTCAGACTCGGACCACTTTAAAAGCACACCTAATCTTTCCATAATTCCATTTGCTATCTCTCTGTTGGAATATTGTTGCTGCTGGTTGTAGTGGTGGTGGGGGAGTATCTCTCAATAATTGGGTCTTCATTTTTTTTTTATCTTTATACTTATTTTATGTATTTATTTTATTTGGTAGTAGTAGGCTTTCCCAACTCCCCACAAACAATCTCTCTCTGATCCCGAGTTTGCTCTTTTGGCCTTTATCTTTTTCTGTTCTCATACTTGTGATTGATTCTTGGAATTGGAAAGCAAAAGAGGGAATTACCCCCCAAGTGCCCCCAACAAAACAACGTTAATATTCCCTGATCGCTACCTTTTTCAGTTTTGAAGTAACGCGCGCACAAATGTATATTTCTATCAGTTTTGATCCAAATTTGCAAAAATGAAATATTAGTTGATGGGATAGGTTTTTTTTTTTGATAATTTAGGGGTAGTGACCTAGATTTTATTCATCGATCTGGGGCTAGGGTAGCTGTCAAGCATGTAAACATCCGTTCCTAATACAGGCGGATCTGGGACTAAGTCAAGGATGATCGTAACACTCATCAAAAGTAACTATAACCATATCGGTATAATTTGGGATAAAATTTATGGATTTTTTTTTGTATATTAGATGAATATATTAGTGTATTGGTCACCACTCATGAAAAGACTTAAATCCGCCACTGTTTCCTATTGTTGATTACATGATAGATATCCAATACTTTATTACATGTAATTGTTAATATTCAATGTTAGTAAGTTTAGGTTGTTTTACTTGTAAATAACTTTTGGTCTTTGATCTTCAAGTAACTTATAATTATTATTCATAAGATTAGAAGATAACTTTACTTTAAATAGAACACTTCAAATGACCTGAATGATATATTAGTATTTTTTGGGTCAAATTGTATACTTCTCTTATAGTAACCCCAATTTTACATGTGTGTATAGACGTCAATAGGTTAATATACAAATTAAAATGATAAGTTTATACTTTTTAAATAGATGTTTAAATCCTAAACTTCTTGGAACTTAGTTCTTTTATTCATATATATTTTTTTTAATGATCTACTTCCTTGCCAATAATGGAACATTGATTTGACAAAAATTGGGCAGAGGTAGCAAATCGCAAGGTGGGAATCGCAAAATTGTGCTGGAAATGGTCCAAATACCTCCCCACTGTACTTATACCTCACCCAATTTGTGCCTTATTATATGCAGGACTTATTAGAGGGAAGCCGATATAAGTATTTAATTTACTAGTCCAACTCTTAATTTCAGGGAAAAAGATATCTATAATGGACCCAGCCCATAATTTTTTTTCCTTTTTTTTTTCCTCTATAGAGGGGGATTGTAGGGATGCATAAAACCCAATCATAATGATACATTGATAGATACACAACATTGGGGCCCCCAAAAAGGTTTACAAGGTTTTTTCCTTTTGGGTGGGGAAGAGGGAAGGCAGCAGGGGAGGCAAGTTCTGTTTATATGGGCACATGTTTAAGTACTTGATTCTTATTTTTTGTATTTTTAAAATGAATTTATATATTTTTTCTCTAAAATAAATTTCTATGTACTAACCCTTATTTTATTTATTATTAAATTATGGGCTTCCTGATAAAAATATTTGACTGCCAGTCTGAATACCATTAGTTTGAAAACACTTTTGGGTATCTTTAATGGTGAGATTTTGTGCCAAAATTAGACTTGTGCAGGCTATCTTTTGTGATTGGTTCACATCTTTTACTTTTATTTGGATTGGATTAAAGTTTGCATCAGTATCAAAAACGATATTATTTTTTGTCACCTTATTTTAAGGAGCTAACAAGCAGAGATTGGTATCATATCATACCACACTCCATTCACCAATATCTAGGAATGGTTGCTTTATGGTGAGGCTAAAATATATTTCTTGCCTCTTCTCTGCGTATCAGCTACTTCCAGAGTGCCTGCGTTAGACATAGTGGGTTCCATGTCATTTGATCGTCCATGTAGCAAAGATATATTCTGTCCTTTCTCTTTTGCAAGTTTGAATCTCTGTTTGAAGCCTGCTAATTTATTGATTCCCCATGTATAAATTCAAAACAACTCCATATTGCCCAAACCTATGAAAGTGTACATTTGGTACAATGTCTTACAATATTCAAAAACTCAAGTAAGTTTGAGCCCGAAATGAGTTAATCTCTAATTTAGGGAGCATATGGTTGAAAAACTTTCCTGAAAAATATTTTTTTCAAATTCACGAATTTTCCCTCACAGTAGACAGTTTCCTGGGAGGATCGGGAAAGTCTTTTTCGAGAAAATTTTTTTCCTGGGAAATTCTTTTCCTGAAAACTAGCAAACATACCATTTATAGTTATACCTGACCCATCCATTAATGTTTGTGATTTGTATGTAAATGCAGGTGACAAAGAGAATAGAAAGTGGTTGATCAATATTTATAGTGTAACAAAATGTTAACATGTATAACATGCGCAAAGCAAACGGAGGAGAAAGGGGAGGAAGGAGGGCGAGGAGGAAGTGGGACTCCAAATACAAAAGAGTCGGTCAAAAGCATCACTGCACAGGTTCCACTACTTCAACATCTCTTATCCATACATACATACTTCATTCATATCCCTTATTTTGCTGGGTGTTCATTCCTATTCTGTGAATGGTTCCTTGAATTCATCTTTGCCTTTTGCCAGTTTCTTTTTCCTTGTATGTGAAAAACTAGCCATCTCACCATAAGCTATGTCACGTACTGTTTCGGGTAGGGGCATGGGAGTGGAGGGGACCAAAGGACGTTCCAGGAAATATGAGAACTAGGTCCACTGATTGTATAGTTTCACATTTCTGTAAAAAAGGAAATAGAATTTCCTCACTGTTACAATAATAATAATAATAATAATAATAATAATAAGGTCCCGTTCTTTTATGCGGTAAGTCTGCGGTGCGGTAATTTGCGGTGGATTGCAGTAAGTTGTGGTGGAAATAATAAATGAGTGTTAAAATGGTAATGATAACAATAAAAAGGAAAATGTTAATGTGTGGTGGATTATGGTGGATTGTGTAACTTGCGGTACTGTATAAAAGAATAGGGCCTAATAATAATAATAATAAGAAGAAGAAGAAGAAGAAGAAGAAGAACCGAATAAGAAAATTAGAAACAAGCATACTAGACTTCTACTTCCTTTGTTACTTCATCTATTACTTTTGATTTTCATGGTTTTACTACTTTAACCTTAAGTTTCTAGCGTAACATATGAGAAAATATTACATAAATATATTTATATGAAGGTATTTTCTGGAAAAATTTAATGATAACAATTTTAAATTGTTTTATATATTAAATAAAGGTCAAAATTCACAAAACTTAATTGTATGTATCTCATAGCAACAAATATTAAGTAACGGTATGAGTAATTATTCTTGGTAGCAGTCACTAACTCACTATGATCATGAGTAGTTTCTATAAAATTAACTTTATTCAAACCAAACATTAGTTCAACATTGTTAAACTCTTTTTTTTGTACATCAAGTGAAGTGGAATGAGAATAGTGTAGGCAGTGACGCAGTGTCTAGGAGCCTAGCCAAGTGCCAATCAGTTTTATTAGAATTTGTGTGAATTTTGGTTTGATCACAACATTTTTCAAATACTAGTGTAAATGTATTTTATAAACTTTACATTCAGTAGTCAGTTGAAGCTAGTAGGCTATATGTATTTCACAACATTTTTCAAGTAGTTAAATACCTCGCCAGTGAAGTAGTGTTGTAGGGTTAGGGTATACCATATATGTACAGATTTGTAGGTAACTATTGTTGGGGTGGTTATGAACAATGCCAATCAATGCATGCCTGCAGCCTATTACTGCCATATTTGCATTATCCACCTAAAGTTACTCTATAGTCTATGAATTAAAGAATCTCACTCTAATATTTACCAGCACTACGACCCATCCCCTCCTCTTGACAAAAGAAAGATATTCTGCAGTTTAGATAGTAGCTATCTAGCCCTGCATCCTATTACATACTAGGTCTCGGTTGAAGGTTTTGTTTCTTCTGGGGTTATTTCACACATTTGCTACTCCCTCCGTTCGATATTAATTGTCATAATTTTGACTTTCACGGTCTGTTACTCTTTGATTGATAATTTTTTACATAATATATTATTAACAATTGCAATGTTATACTTTTATGATAGTATTTTTCGTCACGAATCTAATGGTGATAATTTTATATAGCAACTCATTATATATATTGAGAAATTTATGGTCAAATTTTTTTAATTTGACTGCACAATTTCCAAAGACGACAGTTAATATGGAACGGAGGGAGTAAAACATACCAGACAAGTTTAGGAAGCCTTTGTTAGTTTAACTTTCCCGCGCTGGGAAATTGTTTAGGGGATGTTTGAGAATTCTTTGAAAATTTGTTCCCCAAAAAAATTTTCATTAGAAAAATTTCTTCTTCTTTTTTTTAAGGGAAATTTTCCTTAAGTAAAGGTAGAAAATTAAGGGCTCCCTGTAATATTTTTTTCCAAAGTCAACATACAACCAACATGAAATAAAATTGGTCATCTTGGTAAATTGACCAATTTTTCCAATATTTTTAACCAACCAAACCCTCTCAAACACTCCCTTAGATGTAAGTTTAATAATGTAATGTGTATTTGGTAGCTTCTTAGAAAAAGCTTCGGGTACCTTCTTGGAAAATAAGCGTACAGAATGTGAGTGAAATAATGGATCTTATATTATAAATTTTTTAACCCACTAAAAATATTATCAAACGTGGGAAATTTGTCTACGGGAAAATTTGATTAAAGTTTTTCAAAATCTTTTTTCAATTAAATACACCATTATGTCAATTAAACATCGTATAAAAAGAGGATTTTAAAATAGCAATAATCAACATAAATTAGTAAAGAAAAGTTTAAAATACTGGAAAAACAGAGGGGGGGGGGGGGGAATGAACGACCCTATGCTTAATTTGGTAAGTTTGGAGCTGAGCTATGCATGTAGACGTAGTAGGCTAGTAGCACAACCTACCTTGACTTGGTAAAAGAGCTGACGGACTTGTTCAAGTTACTTTTGTGAGTGTACCTATGTCAGTTAGCTAAGCTTGAATTTAAATCATTAAGATTTAACAACAATGTGATTGGATCACAGATTAAGATAATAATAGGATTTGTTCATGCCTTAAGTGTCAATTCAAAAGATTAAAATATTCTGTTTGGGATGATTTTTAAAATGGCTGATAATTATACTTATCATAAGCCTAATTACCTTTCAAAATTTGCGCTCGGCTGTCTACGAAGAGAGTGTCTCGTTCACCTAACCAGTAGTGAAAAAATGAGTAGAAAAGTTAGGCCAAAATCAATGTATATAAAGATGTGCAAATGTCCTTTACATGACCCACTATAGAATTCTTGTCCACCAATCGTGTGACAAATATAGAATGTATATGTATATTGGTTATAAAGTTGAAGGGAAAACTGGCAGTGGTCGCATTTACATTAATTTTATGCTTTAGCAAAAATAGTGAAGTGGGTCATTAAAATACTTTAAATACATAACATAACTACTCTTTGGCTGGAGGAAAAGTATACCCATTAATCCATACCTCCAGAAATTATTTAATATACGAGCAATAATTTTGTTTCCCTTTATCTTTGAGCTCATGTTGGTTGAAAAATCCAAAGTCATATATCGTATATGGATCTTAAATCTTGAGCCTTGCAGCCTTAATCATGGATCGATTCTGCAAATATACAGAGCACTGGAAATTTACAGCTAGAGCTTTCTTAGGCTCTTAGATCTATACGCTGGTCAATCTGAAGCAATCCCTATAACCTACTGGATCACCAAAATGAGTTGTTAAATTGTACCTGAGTTGATGCATTGTTGTGTTGCACTTTTTGTTAAAAGACGCATACCCTTCACTACCATCTCCAAGACCACTATTTCTGAGGCATGGATGCTCTAAAATCATCGGATTTGATGAAGTCAAGATGTTCATTGTAGATGAACTATAGCAAAGACAACAACAGCAGATTAAACCTGGTTTGGATTTTGTTAAGATAGCGTTTGATTGGTCAAAAGCCCTGGGGAAATCGGTCGATTTCCCAAGTTGACCAATTTTCCCCATATTTGATTGTATGCTGATCTTAGAAAAGTTTTATAGGGACTCACAATTTCTACCTCCACTTAGGGAAATTTTTCCATGGAAGGAAAGTCCTTACTAAAGACCTTCTACATTAGGGTTTTAGCAGATACTTCAATGCACTTTCTAAATATTTCTATCCCACCTAATTTAGATACCTCAATGAATATGTTTAGCATAAGGTAAGATTTGGTAAGTTTAGATAAAAATTGAAAAATTATAAGTGCTAATAATATGGATATATTTGTGTCCGATTGGCTTAGGTAATCGAGTATTTACCCCTCTAAAGAACATAGCCCGTCTTAACCCCTGCTTCCTTTCACTTGACAATATCTCAAGGTACTAAAATATACTCCAATAAACTATATGAAGGTATCATCCTTTGGTGTGCTTGCTAAGTGCTTTGTGATTTTTGTTGGTGTTAAACATGACATTATCATTCTATAATAAACGTTCAATTGAAAACCTAATTACCTAAGCATAGCTCCTCCAGGTGTCTCATCTTGGGTACATGGCAAAGAACAATAAAAAGCGTTGGAAGTGGGTAGTAATAGCATCATAGAGTCCAGTTCTATAGACTGAGTTCTGTGTGACTTGTGTCATTGTTTGAGAAGGTAGAAACTATAGAGAAAGAGGTACAGGGAATGGCAGGGATAAGTTGTCATCTAGTGAAGTCTGGTTTTTAGGAGGAAGCTTCATGTTGAACAGACAAAATTAGTTTATCTGACTTTTCTGAAATAGTGTGGAAAAGCCTACCATAGTGTCTAACTTGTTTGAAAAGAACTTTGCTATGTTACTTGTCCTCGGGCACGTGTGTCGATGTGAATACGAGTGTCAGACTTGGCTAATTTTAAGAAGATCTGCATATTTTGATTGTAATTTCAAGTGTCAAATGCCATACCCTAGTCTGAATGTGAGGATCCGACACAGTTAAAGTAGGGAAAACGAATGGTCGAAGTAAGACAGGAACTTTGTTACATTGTTTCCCACTATTATGCCATATTGTACATATACTGATGGTTAGCATAGTAGCATTTTATATAATGAGAACTCAGAAAAATTTGGTGGATTAATGCAAACCTAATTGAAGACTAGGTGAACCAGGATTGCCATTGTAGTATTTTATATGATTTCTCATTGTTTTTCAATTCATCAGAAATGCACCAGGTTTCAGCATTGGTTAGAAGAAGCTCTTAATTATGATTCTGATTTCTTGCAGATAAAGGACATGGCTTTGAAATTCTCCGGCGCCTATAAACAGTGCAAGCCCTGCACAAGCTCTGATGACTTCAAAAAGGGTGATCGGTCCTACATAGATTACGACAGTGCTTCCGAAGGTGGCCGATACTCGTACATGCAACCGGGA
The DNA here is from genome assembly GCA_029582165.1 of Portulaca oleracea. Lineage (NCBI taxonomy): Eukaryota > Viridiplantae > Streptophyta > Magnoliopsida > Caryophyllales > Portulacaceae > Portulaca > Portulaca oleracea. The sequence continues at coordinate 8,114,952 of CM055877.1, forward strand.
AGCTCAAGCTCGACACCTGCATGGGATTTTGCTAGCAGTGGTCACTATAGAGGTGGAAGATCTCTGTCTAGATTTGCCAGTGGATATGGTGGTGACACTCCAGGAGGGCAATCTATTGCTGCAAGTGATGTGGTGATTGAGGATGAGGATGAGCCCAAAGAGTGGATGGCACAGGTGGAACCTGGGGTGCACATTACATTTGTATCTCTTCCTAATGGTGGAAATGACTTGAAACGAATCCGGTTCAGGTATAGATTGATATAGTGCTGCCTTCTCTTTGCTTTGTTTGGAAATCTTGATTGATAGAAGCAACCTTTATGCAATTCAGTGTAGCCTTGTAGGTTGAGGCAATGAAATCTAACAACCAAATCTTGTGGAACCATAGGATGTTTAGGCTTTTGAAGCAAGTCAATATCTGATCTAGTGCTGCCAAAAACTCGAGTCTGAGATTCTGAGTCAAACTTGGTTAGTCAAATTGGTCAATGTCAAAATTTTGATGAGAAATTGGTGACCTTTACCTAATGTTTTCTAGTCAGACCAAGTTGGACAATTCGAGGGGAGCAGGATTTGGGTCAAATTCAGGTTGTTCGAGTTTTCTGTTAAGTCGGTCAAATGCCAAATTCGGAGAAAGATTTGTCACCGTGCCCTGATTTTTTTGGTGTCTGTCAAATTTGAGCATTCGGGTCGGTCCGAATTTTGCCAGCTCTAATTTGATCCGCAGCACCTGTGCTGCTGGAATTGCTTGTGTCCAGAACTGTTCTTGTTCAAACTGGCCTCCAACAGTCTAAACTGACGTACTATCTCATGCTTTCTATGTTAAGTCGAGATTTGTTCAATAAATGGCAAGCACAAAGGTGGTGGGGAGAGAATTACGATCGAATCATGGAGCTTTACAACGTCCAGAGATTCAATAGGCAAGCTCTTCAGACTCCAGCAAGATCTGACGACGAGGTATCCATCATTCATCCCAAATCAACCTAGCTTTAACATAACTCACTATTTATTTTATGTGCTGATTACTGATTCTTTGTTAAAAATGCTAACTAACAGCCGCGAGATTCGACTTACACAAGGGTTGGGTCAGTGATGGAGAGCCCTATGACTAACAAGGAGTGGATACCAAGGCATTACTACCATCCTCCACCATCAAAAGCATATTATCCCCCGGAGCATTCAGAGCACGGTTATCATCCAGGATCAAGCGGCTATGCCATGGGTGGAACTAAAGGAGGGGATACTCCATCCATGGACCCGTCACGGATAACCACGTCAGACAGAGATGATGTGTCAGTTAGCAATGCGAGCGAGCTGGAAACTGAGTGGGTCGAGCAGGATGAACCGGGGGTTTACATTACAATCAGGCAGCTCGCGGATGGCTCCAGGGAACTACGTCGAGTGAGGTTCAGGTAAAATTTTTAAAGCCCAATGACTTCACTTGTATAGTTGCACTGTAGATTAGGAAACCTTGATTTCATCTGAACCCAAACTGGATGGCTCTCTTCTTTAAAGCGGTCAGTTAAGGTTAGGTAAGTTTAGGGAAATATTGAGAAGTCGAGTGTTGAAAACACAAGTGAAAAAAAAAAGGTAAACTCCACGCTAAACATACCCAAAATGTGCCTCACAGGTAATAGTGGGCTCTCTTCTTTAAAGCAGTCAGGTAAGGTTAGTTAAGTTTAGGGAAACGTTGAGAAGTTGAGTGTTGAAAACACGAGTGGAAAAAAAAAAGGTAAACTCCACACTAAACATACCCGAAATGTGCCTCAAAAGTACTAGTTGCATTTCTCTCCATACCCTGCAAAAGTGAGACTCTCATTGGGAGTTATTATTGCCTGTTAATTTGGCCATTCTACAAGGTTTCGAAATGATTGTCTCACTAGAGGTTTCGTAGAGAGCGGATTGTTGTCAATTTGTCACCATGAGTAGGAAATATTGTTGAACCCTAAATTGTGACCTTAAGCTGGTTTTGTGCTCTTTGTCTATGAGATTTACAACTCCCAACATTCGATCATGCAGCCGCGAAAAGTTTGGGGAGGTGCACGCGAAGACCTGGTGGGAGCAAAACAGAGAAAGGATACAGGCTCAGTACCTTTAACTTATTTTTTTTAAACTCTTCCTGACGATTTTTCTCCATTAGAGAGTTCAGTAACCAACCCACAGAAGATCGAAAATTGGTTTTGGTTAAACATTGTGCGTAGAGATGAAGCTTTCGCCAAAGTTTCTCGCCGTGATTTCAAGAAAGGATAGAGGCCAGCTGACGAGATGATTTTGAGCTAAGTTACAAAAATCTCAACTGAGGAATGCTTGTTTATATACATATATATTCTACAGTGGTTATCTTTTTCTGTCATCTTTTTTTGTCACTTTCCCTCCCAGTTTCTGGGGTGCTTCTTCAAATGTTTGATCATGGTCTGTCTTCTTTTCTTCCCCCACTGTATTCTTCACCCTAATATTGCCATCTTAGTCCAACATTCTTTTATTCTTTTTCTCTCCTTTATGTTCACATATGGTGATTTGAGTTGAGTTGCTCCTTAGTTGTGTTTGGTTTTTTAGCCATGTTCGTGCACTTTCTGGATGCATAATTGCAGGTGTGTTGGTTCAGTTAGACAATGGATTAACAGGTTAGCCAAAGGAAGCATACAAAAAATTAGAGACCCATTTTGAGAGTTATATGAGTGTTGAGCAAAGCATTTGTCAAATATGCCACGTAATTTCTGAAAACTCATCAAAACTGCCACCTAACATTGAAGTGTTGACAAAAATTTACAGGTTAGACAAAGGAAGCCTATAATAATATAAGTTTGGTTTAGCAAAATGATATGAGTGTTGGGTAAAACATTTTTAAGTGTTTTGTCTTAATATCAAACTTATATTATTATATATTAAACCATATCAAGGGTGAAGGAACAAGTGGACGCGATCGGGCCACGACCTTCTCGGTTTTTTTGTGTATAACTAATATTTCGAATATATGGTATTATAAACTATACAAAACTCAGTTGAATTTTAGAATTATACGCATAACTCCTATTAAATATTGACTCTAATATATGACCTATGTTCGTGATTTAATATAAATTTGCATACAGTTATATTTTTATCCAATTTTGGTCAAATATATAAAAAAAATCCTAAAATATGCATAAGGGTTGGGTGTTATTTGTATTTCTTCTCACAACCAATGCATCCTAAGCTTCTCACAATTGATAATTAATACAAACTATTAAAAAAAGCATGTAAAAATCGTAATAAATATTGATTAATTTGATGAAAAGTAAGACATTTAAAGTGAAAAATATATATCATCACCCATTTGATTTTAATCCTTGCTTAAAACTGAATAGACTTGCTGAAGTGTGACATTTTTAGAGGACTTGAAAGTGGACACAAAGGCAATATACCCTACCCCTGTATAACAAACAGATTGAGAATTGTGGATACAGGTCTCCTCTCAGAAACCCACATTGTAAAACAGTGAAAAAAAAAGAGACTGAAATTACAAAGATTGTTGTTGTAGTTGCGGAACGGTTGAGTTGTTGCTGATGTTGAACTGTGTAAGGTGGACCTCTTGTGGAAGAAGGTGGTACTTGATACTGAGGTTCTCGAAGATCTTCTTCATCTCCAAGATAAGCTCGGTTAGACGCATGTTTCGTTCCCCGTAGTTTTGGTGGTTGATGGTGTGTTGAACACACAGAGCCATCTTCAGTTTGTTTAGGTTCTCTATCTCTTTTACTATGATGCTGTGGTTTGAGTTCCAGTGGTTGGGTTTGCTCTCTATGTAGCTGCAAAATCAGGTCACAAAAGAAGAGTGTAAACATAGTTATGACAACCTTAGCTAGTCGAGTGGAACTTGGTCAAAACTAGACCCACCTGAACCCGATCAACCTAGATCTAGAAATGTCAAAAATAATGAACCCGAAATGAGCATGAACTTGATACGACCCAACCTGTTTGGCCCGAGTTTATCTTTCACCAAAGTTGTTTTTTAAAGATAATATTGTTTATCAAAAAATAAAGTAGCCCGAAATCAACCCAACTCAAACCCGACATAACCCGAACATTATTCACCCAAATTGACCCAACTCAAATGGGTTCAACCGTAGCCCGACTCAAATGACCCAATTGTCAGGTCTAAAACAAGTTTATGTCGTGGAAAGTACGGGGTCCTAGGGACGTATTTGTAGGGCTGTCGAATATTCCAAGTTTAGGTTATGTTGGGTTGGGATGATCGGATACTGAACAAAATGTTGATATTTGATAGATTGATGTCCAGATGTTTATGGGTTTATCCATGGCCAAACAATTCAGAGAACAAAAATAAGAAAAGTATTGTGTCATCGTCCACAAAAAGATCTACCAGTGTCAAAACTCAAAACAAAAAATCTATAATTCCTACATGGTTTTTCAAATCTATTGGGATGGAAATCTTGGTTGGACAATTTTTTAACCAGATATATTTGTCATAGACAATTTGATACTTGCTTGTTTCCCTTGGACAAATTATAATCTACCGGACTCCCCCTAAATAAGCAACCAGTGGATTGAAGAACTAGACTTGTTCTTGTTAGTAAAAAAGAAACGGCAGTAAACCATATGCTTAGTCGAAAGAATTTTTAATAATGAACCCTCAACATGTTTGTTAGGTTATTGGGTATAAACTAGAATTTTAAATATGGACGATAAATTACAAAAAGACAAACATTACCTTTGAATAGCCTTCTTAAAGGCATTAATGGTTTCAATTGGAGTGAACACATCCATAGTGAATTCTATGGCATCACACATTTCAGGACTTCGATAGAAATTGCTGATAGGCTTGTTTAGAAGAGCCGAGTTAGGGTAGTAGATTTTCTCATTGTCATACCTCAGGAAAACTGTTGTTAGTATGTTCATCTCTTCAACAATCATCTACATATACATAGATTATATCATTACTCCAAATGAAATGACTAGCAAACGAATTACACATATATTCCTATATAGAAAAAATGACAAATATTGTGGAACAAAGATTGCAAACTATAGCAATAAATAAAATGAAACATAATGAATATACCTGAACGCCATCGATCTTGCATCGATCCCCAATGTCAAAAGGGTGCATGACAAAGACAAAGATGATGCACTCAAAGATAGTTTTGCAAGTGTTGTGGAAAATGAAGCCCAAAACAAGCATTTGGGTGATGACTACTCCAAGAACTTTTGGGGTGGCCACCCCCATCACCAAGAGGGTGAGACCAATTATGATCACAATCACTATTGCTGAGGCCAACTTGTGAAGTTGTTGAACTGCTGTTTTTGTGTCATTCAAAGAATGTGCTAGGGCCTTTCTCTCGAAATATGCTCGTACCTATTGATCGTATACAATGTGTTCAAGTATTATTCAGTGCCATAATGATATTTTGATCAACTTATTATTGGAAAAATGTGTTCAATTAAGCATTATTGATTGTATACAATGTGTTTAAGTATCAATTAGTGTCATACTGATACTCTGATCGATTAATCATCGGAAAAATGCGTTCAGTTAAAAGTTCAGAACGGCAAACTTACCACCCAATTTCGGAAGGAAGCCTTAGTGATCCTCCCAGTCTCTAGGGCTCCTTCAAAGAGGGGGAATATTGCATGGATTTCCTCCCTCTTTAAGAACCTTGCCAAGTCTTCTTCCTCAATGTACCTAATTCCAATGCACATCAAAGTCACTCATTTTACTCACTACACAATAGTATAACTATAGTAACAATTCTTAACAAAGTTATCAATTGTACATTGGGTGTTGAACGACAGTTTATCTAACTCCATAATTGGACGCTTAATTGTATCACTTTTTTAAGAACATATTTGCTATTCAAGTTGCATATTTTCATATTTTTTTTTTTACAAAATTGTCCAAAAAAAATACAGAATAATATAAAAGTAATGCATAAGCTCGTACTAGAACATTAAGAGAGTTTAAGGCCCTGTTCTTTAGCTTGGTAGGATAGGTTTATCCTTACTTTAGATAACCTAACCTTATCGTCTAAAAGAACAAGATTGTACTTTTAGTATTAAAATTATTTATTCAACTCACAAAATTTTTTAAAAATGAAAAAAGAAACAGGTGACGTAACATTTATCTATTTTCACTACTTTCTTTACCTGACTTTCTTTTCCTTACCTGACCTAACTTAGGGTTCGATATCTATTTACAAACACCTGCAATCCATATTTTATTCTTCCATTTTATATATAAGTACACACACGCATGCACCCATACACGCCTACGTACATGCGCACCCACGTACAAATTTATTTAGCTCATCCATGTTGGCGGATCTCGACTCCCAAATTAGAGGCATCCAATTAATAGTAATGTTAAATTTTGAACTTTTTAGAGGTGTCCATTTAACACACACACTTATACTTTTCCTTTCCAAACGGTATATATAGGCTAGCTAAACATTTTTTGGGCCAGGGGTATCCATGAATACCCCTACCATAACCCCAAATCCGCCCATGCATGTTATATTATATATAAGCATATGCATCCACAGTTGCACACACATAAATACACATGCATGCACACACATGCACGCGCGCACATATAACCTAATCAAAAAAAAATAAAGATATGAGAAGAAAAGTTTACCTAGCACCATGTTTGGCAACATTTTTGAAGATCCTTTTGGCACTTATTCTAGCGTCCCACTCACTGTTGATCTCAGACTCAGCTTTGTCAAACTCATCCACAGTCTTGGAAATGGTGGAGAGGCCAGAAGACCTGATGTAGTTCATCAGCCTCTTGACACTCCAAGCTGAGGTTGATGTCTCCATACTTAGTTTTTTGAGCTTCTCCATGTCCAACTTTCTTGTCCCATACTTCTTTGATTTGAATGCACTTCTTGCATCCTTCAGTTTTGCTGGAAGAGATTTTGATCCCTTTATCATAGTTGGCTTGTGGAGTTCTTCCCTTAGTTCCTCATCCATTGGTGGCCCTACCATTTTATTGTGTCACAAAATACTACAGTAGTTATATGGTCCACCGTGAGCAAATTTTTTTTAAAAAAATTCATTAAATAAAAAAATTGATATATTTTAGTATAAATAGTGTATCTAAGGGGTATAACACAGTGGACAATATATTTGTGAAAACCCTATGAATAATATTTTATTATTTTCATGGGTTTTTATGGGGTGTTTGGCTACCCAACTTTTTGGGTAGTTTTTAGCTTTTTGATCAAGGTTAAAAAGTTATTTGAAGTGCTTGGTAAATAACTTTTTATATTAGTTGTTGGACTCAATAAACTAGTTTTCAAAAAAGTTAATTAATGAAACTTTTTGAGATATCTTTTCAAAAAAAACTATTTTACCAAACAATTCCTCTGCAATCAGCTAACTCAAATAGCTAAAGTCAAACAGCTAATCCTAACATCTATCAGTTAACAACTATAAGCTAACAACTAACAACTATCAGCTATCAACTTATTACCAAGTAGGGCCTTAAACGGGGATACTTTTACTATGTTAGCAACACTGTCAGTCCCTTGAGAGTTGAGAGTATGAAGCACTAGACAATACAATACTCTCTCCGTTCCATATTAATTGTCATATTTGGAAATTGTGCAGTCAAATTTTAAAATTTTTGACCATAAATTTCTCAATATATACAATGAGTTGCAATATAAAATTACCATCATTAGATTCGTAACGAAAAATGCTATCATAAAAGTATAATATTGCAATTGTTAAGAACATACTTTGTAAGAAATTATCAATCAAAGAGTGACATTGGAGATCGTGAAAGTCAAAACTATGACAATTAATATGGAACGGATGCAGTACTGAATAATAGGGTCATCTCATATTTGCTTTAGTTAATTAACCCTAGCTTGTCCACGGTTGGACAAATTATGGTGGGATAAATTATGGTGGGTCAGCATTAATTGTTTTTTCCAGATGAAACTTCTTTTTTTTTTGAGAAAAAGGGCCATCAATTCCAGATGAAACTTTAGTGGGTCAGCTTGAATGTATAATTATTTTGCGTTATTTTAGATTCATTCTATCTTGATTTGATATTTTGTTTATTTGTACTTCGTCCATTTTTTCAATACGTTGCTTTTAATTTTTTATAATTTTTAATGCTCTTATTTCATAATATTTTATTATTAACATATTTTTAAAATAATTATAAAAGTATTTTTTTACTGAAATTTAATAATATTAATTTCATATAGTTAATTATTGTACATGTTAAAAAGCTATCAATCAAAACTCACTTTTAAGTTTTAATTATATCTTGCTTTGATTGGCCTTGAGAGAAAATAGTATGGCCCTCCATTTTATTATTGTGAATTCGGCCCCTTCTAATTGTATCTTGCTTAAATTGACTTCAAATTCCCCATTCTCTTACTTTTGCATCAAATTAATAAATAATGGGTGATGATAGGAGTATTAATTATTAATTATAAAAAAATTTAGTTATATGTCAATGAGTACAAATGAGACATTAATCGAATTAACTTTGTTCATTAAACATACTTTAAAGCCCCGTTTTTTATTCAATGCGGTGGATTGTGGAAAGTTATAGTGGATTGTGGAAAGTTGTGGTGCAAATAATAATAAATAAAGTGAAAGTTTTTTATTTTATTTATTTTATCAATTTTAATAAAAAGGAATATGGAAAGTTACGGTGAATTGTGGTGTAATATGAAAAGTTGCAATGTGGTGCGGAACCGTAGACGAACCAACCGCATAAAAGAACGTGACCTAAGCATTTTTTTAAAATAAAAAAATGGATAAAAGTATAACTTTACGCAATTTAATGCAATGTTATACTGAATCATATCATTTTATTTCAACTTTAGTATATAACATAGTTTTAATGATGGGTAAAATACCTTTCACTCATATCATTTTCGTTAAAAGAAAATATTTAATCAAAAAGGGAAAAGTAATAATTTATCAGTACGGCCTCGTGTTAAATAAAGCATGCGTATGACCCTCTTCAGTTTCAGTCATGGCTATTGCGATGAACTCCACCCATTTTCAAAGCAAAACCATGCCAAATTCTATTTACCTCATATCTATTTATATAAAATTTATTGATGTACTACCTTCATTTCAATTTAGCAGAGACATAGGAAATTGCATCGAAAACTTTCACATCTAATCTTTTATTATATATAATAATTTATCATATTAGACTAGTATCATTAACCCATAATTAAAAAAAATTAGTAGATAAATATAATATTATAAATTTTTGATAAATTAAATATCACGTGAAAAACTATAGATAAAAAGGACCTTAGCATGAAAAATAATTAATTTGAAACGAAGAGTAGTTATCACTTTAGAAAGGTGAATTATATCTGAATTCAAATCATATTTACAATAACCCATAAGCTTTAGAGGGATAATTTAACCGATTGTATCTAATTTATGTCCGATCGATATCTTTATATGTATCAATAAAGATTTTATTTTGGGCAGTATACTTTTTAGTTCGAGTAAATTTTGTTCATATATTGGGATCATATTTCAAAGATAATCACTAGTGAGTTTTACAGGTCGAAGAGGGGAGGTACTCAAATGCCATGCGTGACAAGCATGATCCGTCAACTCCATAATTTCAATCTAATGAAAAACTTTTGATTTCCACCAAGGTTTGAACTTTGGTGGGAAGGTTGAATAATGAAAGTGGTTGTCATTTGACTGTCACATCTGTCAAACTTATGGAAAAAAAATATTGAGGGAGAATAAAAAAAACAATAGGAAAGATTTGATAGGAATTACCTGAAAGAGTTTCAAGAATATAGTGATGAAAAACACTCTCCTTCATCCTATCAAAGTATGTCCTAACATGAAAAGAGGAAGCAAGTGTCTTGACCAATATAATCTTGATTAGCCACACGGTTGCCCCAATTAGCACGGCCACCAGTGCTTGATACACCATCTTGAGCTCCTTGTGTATTTTAGGGTTAAACATGCAACTCCACCCTAACAACACAAGCCCTAGCCACACACAATTTTGTATGCTCCTCCTCAATCCATACACAAAGTACAACACTTTCTCCCTCAACATGAAGTTCCTCTCTATGAGGAAAACCAACAAGCTCACCACCCAACCGGAGACCAGCCGGCCGCTGAAGATGACCATCAGCATCAAGCACCACCGCCAGGCCGCTATGCCCTTTTCACTGTCGTCAATGACCACACGGTTTTGTCGGATGACCACGCGCTGTCGTCTGATGGAGGGGATCGTAAGGGAGAGGATCAGGAAAACCAGGCTGATTAAAAACAATGACCACTCGATGACTCTCTTCCAGTTGATCTTTTTCCTCCTCTTCCTCGTCCATTCTTCCTGCTCCTCTTCATCGTCGTCCAAGTCCTCGTCTGAGGAGGAATCAGTGCTGGTATGTATTGTACTGTCCTTTGTGGCTTCTTCCCATATGGTCTCCTTATGATGGTTATTCGAATTTAAACCGTTTGTTTTTTGCAGGGGCTTGTACTCGACGTTCCTAGACTTTGGCTTAGAGAAGCTAAGACGACGTAGGGAATTTCTGTTTCTAAGTTGCGTTGAGGATTGTCGATTCATCTTGTTTAACCCTATATCGCCCGTGTTTGAACCATTTGTTGTGGACTGGCTACTTCCTAGGGTTTGGCTCTCCGCCATAAAAACAATAACTGAATCACCACCGCCGCCGCCACCGGCCTCCATATTGGTATCACTAACTACTGATAACACCCCACACACACAAACTAAAGTTCTTTCTCTAAGATAGCTAGCAAGCTCTCTCTCAACTATTTATGGGCCTAGCAAGATGTAACAAAACATGGGTGTGACACTCACAAAGCAAATGTCAACACATGTCATAATGTAATTGGCATTTTTTTTAAGGAAAAATGCTAAGAAATATTAGTGTAATAATACATGTAGATCAAGTTTTGTGGTGGTAGTTTTTCAAAAGTGGAAGACTAGCTAGCTTCATTTGAGCCCACTTATTGTGGTGCCTTTGCTTTTTGGGGTTTCATTATGGTCCTATCTATAGCTTGTTGTATATATATGTCTTGTGGTATGTGTCTAGCTTAGCAATGTAGTTTGGTAGTGGGAACTTAATTCATGATGACAATAAACCAAAAATGCATCAAATAAAATCAAAATTACCCTCAAGTGCTTAAGATTTTGAACTCTATCATTCTCTTCCTAGTCCCCCACAATTGTTCCATTGTACGTAGTCAATTTTATCACCCACGTTTTAATATATATAATTATATGTTAAAATTGTACGATGTAAAAACAAATCAAATCAAGTAACTATGGATGTCCTTTTCTCAAAATTCTAGCATAAAATCTTTTTGAAAGTTACTCAAATTATTATCCAAATATATACCATTCTTTTAAATGCACCGTCTTGTTAACCACAACCATTGACATTGAAATACATACAAATTTTAATATCAAAATTTATGTCATGTTAAAAGAGTAAAATAACTAAGGTATTCTTTATTTTGTGGAGGTCCTCGTGTTCTTAAATATATTTTAAAGTATGTTATAATTTATGTTCACAATTGTTATGGTACAAATTTAGTGATTTGAATATATTCTTGATAGGTTTTGGTGGGAAATTATTTGACAGTGTCAACACTCAAAAAATGAGAGACATTTATATAGTTCAAATAGCCTCATTGAAAACATGTTCGAATCACCATATTTGTCCCCTAATAATTGTAACTTAAATTATAAGTTACCTTTCTATAATCTAAAAACATGAAGGCCTAAAAATAATTTAGACAAATTAAGAGCACCCTCAACTATTTTGGTTAGAGCTCAAACAAAGGAACTACTACAAAGTAAAAAACCAAAACTATAAAACGCATTAAAAAATAGTCAGCATCATCATCACCATCTGGCCAGTCCACCTATGCCCTCCTTCGACAACATGCATGCTAAAATACATGTTGGGATTGCTCAACTTCAAACTTGAGAGCTGAGACCTTATATTTAGTCGGATTCTAATATCATATGAAATAATTGCAACTAAAAGTTCAAGTTGACAATTGAAAAATCAACAATAATTTTATATTCTGATAATTAATATCCTCAAAGTAATGACACATACCCTTTGAACTAATTGAACATACATAAATATAACATTTAGCATGATTTATATAACTCATGACTTTAATATATTTCAAGACAATTGATCCTTTTCATTTGCATAAAACTCCTTATTTGAATTTGAGTGATGATATGTGTCCTGAGGTAAGATACTGCTTAAGTGTCTTACTCCTTATTAAATTAATACTTATTATCATTTTTAACCCTAAAGTTTTTGACAAACACTATTAATTATCCATTATAAAAAACTTGGAATGTGTTGGTTATGCCAACAATTAAAATTGACACCCTAACGAATGAACCCCATCCGTTGGACATATTTTAGACGTTTTTTTTGTAAATTTTAAAAAATATAGATAAAAGTGTAATTTTATACCATTTGTATATATTATTATAGTTATAGAAGTCAACCATGTAATTTTTAAAATTTTATTTACAAATATGTAAGTTTTATATACAATGACAAGACACTTAGTATGTGTCTTCCAAGACATTTATCATTTTCGTAATTTAAATACAACTCATGATCTTTAATATGTTTCAAGACAATTTATCATTTTCATTTGCATAAACCTCCTTATTTGAATTTTACTTCAATTCACACTTTTGTCGTGTAGGTCATCAAATATTTTAATTACTTATAATTAGTAACTAATAAAGCCCTATAAAGATCGACTAAACAAATAAGGATAAGACAGTTTGTCAATTCAAATGTCATTCAACAGTTTAAACCTAAAAATTGTTAATTAATTAATCCTTCTTGATTTGCCTTGTCCATGTAAATCTAATCATAAAGCATTAAACCTAATCTTCTGACTAAAAAACATTAACCTAATTAATAATAATTATGAAACATAAACCATATGATAATAAATAACAACATCATGAAGCACATGAAAATGTGAAATCATGAATAATAATGGCAATATTAATGTACATAAGTATTTTTTATTTACTACTTTGATTACACTTAAATGTCCATAATGAGACATCTGGTAAATGGGGAGGAAAATACATTTACCTAACTTTGCACTCTCTTTTATTTATTGTATTTTATTTTTGGCTAGGGAGTAGGGACTAGGGATTATAGATAGAGTTAATTAGTTGGATTAAAGTTCTATGTTTTATTTTATTTCCATGATAAATAGACCTACTATACATTTTATGGGATATTCTTGTAAAGCACTTCATGTAAAAAAAAATTATAAAAAACTATTAATATACCCTATCTGTCCAAAATGATTATTGCTACTAGAAAGTAAAGTTTTCTCAATGAAAGATTATTTAATTCACTATTTTGTGTTAATTTTAGATGAAAAAAATAAATTTCATAACAATAGTTAAATGGCAATCTTTTTAAAACATCTAATTAAAAAGATGGACCATAATCTTGAGGTGGATAACATATGTTTTTGTTTTACAATAAGACACTAAAATAATACAATTTATACCAAGAACAATGCTTAATTAAGCTCAATACTTACCTCATACAACCAAGTTATGAGCTAGAGATCGAACTCTATGATAATTCCACTAGCTAGGAATATCTTCACATGTACAAAATGTAAGATATTTGGGGTAGATTCAAGTAAATGGCGTGACGAGTAAAACTATAACAACCTTGTGCTACCATCAGAAGAAAACATTTTTTTCTTAATGTACGGTGCATGCTCTTGGAACAAAATACAACACCGATATAAATGGTTTTTGCAGTACATAGAATCTATTGAATTTCTATTGAGTTTTAATTAGGTCATGTTCTTTATAGTTGGGTTAAATCTAATTAACTTAACCTAACTTAACTTATCTTATCCTTATCTAACCTTTTTTTTTTTAATAACGGGTAAGTAAGAAAAAGAAAGCGGTTAGCGATGTATTCTCACAAGAAATCGCCCCGCTCTATCACACCTAAGGATATTATTAAACTCTAGATTCAAAGAGGTAGACCAAGTACCCGCCGTAGACACTGACTGGCCCTATTTTGATAACTAGTCTGCGACACCGTTAGCTTCCCTGAAAATGTGATCGAGAGATTTTAAGGACATGACATCTGCTCATTAGAACACGGATATCCTGGATAAGACTCCTGATTTGCCATGGAATTACGAATTCTCCCTTGATCGCTTGAATCACCACAAGATTATCTCCTTCAATGATGATATTAGAAAAACCCATCTCACAAATATCCATTAAACCATCACGGAGCGCTCTGGCTTCAGCAACCAGAATCAAGGCATCCCCATATGATCGTACACCCGCTCTCAAGAGATCACCACGCCAATCACGAAGAATGAAGTCGCCCGCCGCCGAATTGTTGAGAAGTGAACCGTCGAAGTTGAGTTTGAGAGCGCCAAGCGGAGGGGGTTCCCACCGGACAAAGCGGAATCCGGGATGGGAAACCCCAGTAGAACGGCTACCATCAATCTCTACCTGGACAGAATTTCTAATTTTCCATTCTGCGTAGGACCGTTTAGTATGAATAAGACACTGCAACGGATGGAAGATCGTATTCCGAAAGACCACCTCATTCCTCTGTTTCCGAATTGCCCACAAAAGGAAAGCTCCATGTTGGAGGTTCGATTGATCACCAGTTAGGTGATGAACCTCTAAAAATTGATTTATAAAATCGTACGAGTGAACCGGCGTAAAATTTATCCTTACCTAACCTAACCTAACTCAACTTCCTAAAAAACATTCAAACCAATAACAACTTTTTAAATAAAAAAGAAATTCAAATAATATTATTTTAATCTCAAACCAATCCATTTTTTCCAACACATATAACTTTTTCATTTATTTTCGTCGAAATATTCAAATTTTATTAATAAAATATTTTCATCCAACAACTAACTTAACTCAAACATATCTTATTCTTTCCTATCTTATATATCATATCCTAACTTATCCTAACTTGACTAACCTAATCTGAACCTAACTTGACAAAAGAACATAGTCTTACTTGTGTAAAGCTTATGAGATATTGAAAAAATTGATCATGATCAATTTTCCCAGGATTTTGATCAATAAAGGCACCTTAAATCTGTATATTGCAGAAGATCCCAAAAAAATTAAGGGGGATTAATTATAGGGATTAATGCTTCAATTCTCTTATGACAATTTCCTGCTTAATTACCATAGGCTAATAGCCATTTATTTTCCTTTTCAAATATTATTGGACCTTTATGTAAGGTAAACTTTGTAATTATACAATTCCACCCAAAGAATCTAAATTGAAATGGACCTATCAAACAGCACCACAATAATATATGTGTCCAATAGAATTCCAAGTTCTAATTGGTAGTATCTGCAAAGTGCAGACCATATATAGGTAAATGATTATTTTATTCAACAAACAGTGAAAACAAGAAATGATTAATTATTATGAAGAATGTAATCATTTTATTTGCTAAATATTTCATCCTCAGAGAATGTGCTATATCATACATTTATAATATAAAAGAAAATACTATAAACTTTTACATGCACAATTAGATTTGTGTAACATAATATATCAAGAATAATATCATATTTTCACTCTCACATGTAGGGTTAATAATTGGGCCTTTTAATATCCATTTCACGTATAATAAATTAAAGGAAAAAAGGAAAAAGGAAAAAAAAGGGGAGTGAGCTAAGACGTAACTTGTGATGTGACAATGATATGAGATACTGCTTTCTCCATTTTTTGGAAGATGTTGTCCTAAAAATTGTGTAGTCCAAATTACTAAAGGTTTTATTGTAAATTTTTATCATATATAATGATCTATTATGTAAAATTATTATCATTATATTGTTAGTAAAAAATTATTTCTTAAAGATAATGTTTTATAATTTTTTTTTTGCAAATATACTGATGGAAAATTGATGAACAAAGTTTAGTTGTACATTAATTTGTGCCTCTTTTGATAGTGTGTATAGCATGTGTGAAAATAAATTATTGTGCCCTATATAAGCCACATGGTGGAACATTTCATCATGTCCACTATAATTACTCTTCTTTTTCTTTTGATAAGTGATGTGTTTTAAAATTTTATATTCAAAAAGTGTGATGCCTTTTCAACATACCATTCGTTCTCTTCTTTTTATGATTAAACTTTTTTTTAAGAGGTTTTTGGCATTGATTGTGGGGAGCAACAAAGTCTAACGCAACCAAAATCAAAGGGTAAATCATCAAGTAAAAGACTACCTAATAAATTATGATTTTCGAGGCATTTTTAAGGGGAAAAAATAAGTATATTATTTATTGGATTCTTTTACAGTTTACTTGAGTGGATCTTTTCAAATTGATAAGGTTAAAAATAACACTTAAGTAGTTATAATTGTTTCAAGACTTTCAAAATCAAGAGCCGGCAAAAAAAGAATGTAACTTTTTTGTGGAACCCAAAGTGGAGGTTGGTAAGTAGGGCTTCATGTAAGGCGCGCTCTTGTAGTCTGAGTCGTGTTAAAGGTTTTGAGAAGCCTTCTCGAACCTGCAATTCTCTCAGTGATGATGAGGTTGATAGTCCTGCTGTAAGATCTTTGAACGGTGTGGATTTATCCTTGGATAGACTGAATGAGGAGGCTTGCAGAGTGACGAAGGTTGTGCGGTTGTTGAAAATGTCTTGTGATGATCATGAAACTGTGACTAAGGTTTTGAGAGATGATATGCTGGAACGGAAGAAGAGTCTTGTTAGATAGTTGATTGTTTTTTTGTGTTGTGTTCTCGTTGTAACGAGTTGTGTTGTTTCTTGTTTTGCTGGGCTATTCATACTTTGCTGTTGTTACGATTTTTGTAGCATCTTTATTACATTCTTAGCCTTTTTTAGCTTACAAATTATCGAAAAAAGAAATAGTTTCAAGAAATCTACCACTATATCATCAAGCATGTCCATTGATTTAAGACTAATTTAATCAAATTTACAATAACTCGACAAATACTTTTACTATCGAAAAGGAAAATGTAAATATATTTTGAATTGGAACGCAACAAAACCTAACTCTTAAAAAGTAAGAAAATTACATCTCAAATTATATGTACTAATTGACAAACTTTAAATTGGGCGATCTATTAAGCCCTTCATAAATGCATTGTATCCACTATGAGATTGAAGAAGTAGTCAATCAAATTACTTTTTCAGCTCAAAATATGTGGTCCAATCGGTGTAGTTGTTCGGTATAATGAGTTGTGGTTGAACTCATTTTTCTTGAACTTTTTTACCACTGTAAATAATCTCAAGGACAGAACACTGAAAGGGACAGGTGAAAAATAATGGCTCTTAATGACATAATTCATGTTTCATTAGTGTCAAATTAAATTGCAATCTTATATCTATTGCTCGAGTAATTAGTGAGATGTACTATTATGAACTACGAAGGGTGCAGTAATATTCAAGCATATGTAAGTTTATTGAAGGGGAGCCTTGGTGCAACAGTTGAGTTGTTACCTTGTGATCGTGAGGTCATGGGTTCGAGTTATGGAAACAGCCTCTTGCAGAAATATAAGATAAGGTCTGCGTACATTACACTTTTACGGGTGGTACCCTTCCCCGGACCCCCGCTTGCGGGGACGCTTTGGCACCGGGCTACCCGGCCATATGCAAGTTTATTGAGTATTTTATCTGGTTTGCGTTTATAGCTTCCCTGTTCTTTTCTGTGGTAAAATCCACTATCTGCAGTTATTCATATTGTCAACACCATTTTTCTAGCTCACTACTACCCACATTGGTTAATTTGTGGAATCAAAGGTTAGGTCATCCATCAAGTGAGATTTTTTTTAAACAACTTAAGTCTAATAAAAGATAAATTATGCGTGAATTGAGATAAGACATGTTTTTCATGGAAAATGAACAGTCCATTTAACAAGAGTTATATATAATAAAGGTGACTTTGGTTTCGGTGTTTGATATTATATATATCCACTATGACACTCTTTGGAGGTTATGTAGTGAGGATTGTCCATCTTACTCCCTAGGTAAAATAAGCTCCATCTGGTATAACCTTAATTCATAACATGACATTATTAAGAAATTTTTAATTGGAACATGATCATTACTAAGGCGCTTGATGGTGTATGAATTTTATGGACCCATATGGATGTTATGGACATGCATGATCTTTTATGGACAATATGAACTAAAATGGCCGCCATATGCATTCATGTTACTAAACATACTAAATTGGTAATTAAGATAACATGACACAAAATAAAATTTTTAAAAAAAGTACAGATGTTACAACTTTGCATCTTTTGATATAAAATTCTCATAAAAGCACCTGCAATGGTGAACATGAATATTATACTCACTCAATGAGGTGAAAGCAGCATGACCCACAAGGAGAGTTAGAGTTGTACTCTCCATATTAACTTCCTTTCCAATTGTGAGTGTGAGTTTGGTTAAATATTTAAGAAAAGGGTGTAAGCTCCGTACACATTTAATAATCTAAATAGTAAATACACAACAACAAAAATTTAAAAAGAAAACTGTCGAGAATCTCGTCTTCATTCTCGCGCACCGAGCATGAGTCGGAGCTATTCTCACCACAGACACCCATCATCGTTGCTGCACTACCTTTCTTATCCTCGTTCACGTCATATCAGCGTCATGACACTGTCAAACTCAACTACTTTTTACCCATAAATTTACCAAAATGTAACTTTTACCCGACTATTTTTTACCTATAAATTTGGAAATTGGAATATAATAAAATAACATATAGGTGTCATTTGATCTAACGAACCAACCTTTAATTTTTACTTTAGACGAACTAAATTTAATACTTTATTTTTTTCAACAAGCCGCCATCGAGTCCAACTCATCGGAACTCGGAAGTATGACGTGGCGGCGGTGCTTACTTATGTGAAGGCTAAAAAAAGGAAAAAAAATTGGACATGTATTTTTTTCCTGGTCAGCATTTATCATGTTTTTTGTTTTCCACCTCACTCCCCTCCCCATCCCCCTCCCCCCACCCCTCAAATTGGCCGACCCCCCCACCCTTCCCCCAACATCTCTCCTTTCACACTCCAGCCCTCCTCACCACTGCCACCACCTCGATGCCGCCACCTCCACCGCCACAACCTCCACCTCATCTCACCTCTCTCTCTTTCTTTCTCACTCGAGCCCCTGTTCACCACTACTACCACCACCTCCGTTGCCACAACCTCCACCGCTGCCACCACTTCTGCCGCACAACCTCCACCTCACCTCAGTCTCTAACCCTCCCCCCCCCAGCCGACCACCCTCCCCCAACCTCTCTCTCTTATCTTTTGCGTTAAAACAGAAGAGGTAGAGGAGGACTGGTCTAGCCTCTGTTTCATGCCAAAATAGGGCCGAGACTGACCGCCGGATCGTTGCCAGTGGTCCCTCTACCATCTCACAGGCGCGCAACCACCAACGCCGCCAACAGGCCCAACACCACCACCATCTCCAAATCCCTCTAAAACCCTAGAAATTCAAATCAAACTCAAAATCCCCAGTTGGCTTCGGTTTCCAGGAGAACTTGGGCGGAGAAGGCGATGGCTCTGGTGGCGACGGCATCTGGAGCTATTGCGGTTGTGGTGGTGATTGGTGTTGGTGGTTGTGCCAAATCAAAGAGAGAGGGAAACATATTCAAGCAGAGACAAGGAGGGGGGAGGCAGGTGTTGGTGGCTTGCGATGGTGGTCGGCGGTGGCCTCCAGAGGCGACAGTTGGTTCAGCGACCTCAATGGTGGGCAAGTGTGTGCTGCTCAGGCTGGTGCATTGGTGTGAAAGTGGTGGTGTGAGGAATGAGGGAGAAGAAGTTGGGGATGGGGGTCGTCATTTGAGAGAGAGAGAGGGGGAGTGAGGGGGTAATTAAAGAAAATGGAAAATGCTGAATTTGCAACCAAAAAAAAAAAATGTTTGGGCTAACACCCGCCACATAAGTGAGCATTGCCCACGTCATATTTCCAACAAGTTGGACTCGGTGATGATTTGTTGAAAAAAATAAAATGTTAAGTTTAGTTCATCTAAAATAATAAATTAAATTAAAGGTTGGTTCGTTAGATCAAATAACATCCATAAATTGGTTTATCACCCTAATGCATGAGTATTTTGACTGTACGAAAACAGTGAACTCCTGTTACCGGACACCGCCTTGACAAGTAAAGCCGAACCCTAACATACACAGCGCCATCTATTGTCTCTGCTCGTCTCGCTTACTGCCCTGTCTCAAACTCCCGGCGAAGCTTCATTCGTCGCCGGCGAATCCATTGACAGCCGGTCAGCACCTCCTTTCTCTCTCCTCGACGTTGTCTTCCGTTGCTATCGGCGAGAGTTTTCAGGTTTGATTTAGGCTTTGGCTTTGCTGGTTTTTCCCTCCTCCTTTTCGGTTGCCTTTTGCATCTTAATTTCGTGATTATAAGTTGTTGTGAATTCAGGTTTTTGTTTGATTGTGCTTCTCTATCAATTGGAATAGTAGTGAAGGGCACATAAGTGTCCGTTTTTGTGACTCAAACCTATGTAAGTTTTGTAATTCTAGTCGATAAGTGTAAATTTTGTCTTAATTTGCTGATTATGAGTTGTTGTGAATTTAGGTTTGTTTGTTTGATTGTGCTTTTCTATCAATTGGAATAGTAGTGAAGTGCAGACAAGTGTTCTTTTTGGGACTCAAACCTATGTTAGTTTTGTAGTTCTAGTTGGTAAATGCAAAATTGTTATTACTAAACCATGGAGTATTGTTGGTTGATATAGAAGAGATGACTTGAAAATGCTGAGTAATTTTGAGGAAGAAAAGTAGTTTTATATTTCTGCTGCTACTCGGTAGCTGTCCTAGTTCGTGTTAAAGCTAATCAGAGAAAACGAAACATGAATAATAAAGAGAAGCACTACTGGAACAGGGTCTTTATCAAGTTTGGAGCTGGAAATTTATGTTCCTAGTAACTGCACTGTATATAGAATTAAGGAATTCACCAATGTGGCTCGTTGAAAAGAAACAGGAATAATGAAGGGAGATAGGGTCTTTTATCAAATTTGGAGCTAAGTGTATATGGGATTAAGGAATTCTCCAATGGGGATGATGAAAAGAAACAAAAGTAAACAAGGGAAACCGGTTTCTTTTATCAAATTTAGAGGTGGAAATTTAGGTTATCAAATGTGCATTGTATAAAGGATGGTTAAGAAATTCACCAATGTGGATTTTTTTGTGTTCAGGCAAAGTAAGCTATGGTGGAGGTCATTCTTGGCTTGCCTGGACCATGGGCCGATGATTATCTAGAGGCTGCTGATCATTACACTACTAAAATTGGTGGTCTTCCCGTGGGTGTTTCTCACCATTTTAATATCTTTTGAATCTTTTTCCCCATTCAAAGCTTCTGTGTTTGCTTGATTTTCATGCTTATATATTGATTTGCTTGCTTTTCCTCTAATAGGACTGGCCGTTCCCCAACTCTTCACTAAAACATGATCTGCTCAAGTGCAGCAAATGTAGAAGTGATCTTGGTCTGATCTCACAGGTATTGAACTCAGAGATTTATTACAAATGTACAATATTGTAACTTTTATAACATGAGCTGTATCATCCTCTTCCTATAGGTTTATGCTCCAACTAAAAGCGGAGTTTTGACAATTGAAGAGCGCGTAATCTTTGTTTTTGTCTGCACGGATGCACAGTGTGGGAGGTATTCTATTTTTGTGGCAGTAGTATATCAATAAATGGTCATTACTTACCTCATTTAGTGGCATTCCCTCATTTCTTTATGCTGTCGTGTGGCCTTATAGCTGGCGTGCTATTCGTGTTCAGAAACCTGACAAATATGAGGAATCAAAACCTGCAAGTTCTGAAGTAGCCCCTTCAGTTATATCATCTGTTTCAACTTCAAATTCTAATTGGTGGTCTGATGATGAGGATTCTGGGGATGATGAAGATATCAGCCTGGAGGAATTGAGCAGGGCTTTTTCAGAAGCTGCAAGCCTTGCTTCTGGTTCAGCAAAACAGACCTGCAAGAAGCATACTAAGACCGATGGAAAATCGATTTCGGTGAGGTCAAAAGCTAGAGAAGCTGATTCTAGCGTGTTTGGTAAGGTTTTAGTCTCTTTAAGATGGCTCACTTCTGTATCTGGAATATGTCTGAGTGCACTGTTATCCCATTATATGTTTGCACTTGTGGCTCCAGTGAAAAGAGCAAGACATGGTTGCTCAGTTGGATGAGATCAAAGTAATATTGCTGCATAATACCTTTTGAAATTTTGTGTTGTCCTAACAAAAATAACAAAATGATACCAGAGAGAGAGAGAACAATCTTTCTTATAATCTTATTGCTTGCATTCTTGAGAAGTTTGACTTTTTGCTTTTAGATTTTGCTTATGTCTTGGATTGATTGCGTTTGACTATGCATATGTGTGAACAAGTTGCAGCAGTTATCTTAAAAGGTTATATCCTCTCGTGCATTTTGATTGCAGTTCTCCCTTGCTTTTACATATACAGTCAAACAGATAGATCCTCCAAGGATCTGGCTGCTGTTTGTTCAAGCTATTCGTCACCATCAAAAGAGAACCAACATCAGAAATTCGACGACGATGAAGGACAAGAAGTCTGGGAAAACGAAGAGTATGAGTATGACAAAGCTCTGAATGCTGACAGGACTTACTTGAAGTTCAAGAAACGGATAGATGCATGCCCAGAGCAATGTCTCAGGTTAAGATCCTATTCTGACATATGAGTACATTTTGTGACATTGGTAGCTTGAGTTCTTGGCTTTCTGCTTCATGCTTTCCGTATTTTCCATTCTTCAAACTAGAGACATGGAGTTACCTATTATCTACTTCCCAGTATTGTCTTTCCTAGAATTGGATAGTTGTTATTTCCATCATTTAAGCGGTGATTCTGAGCTCAGGCTATGTCGTTTGCTGTGCTGTTTGCGATGCCATTGGTCTTTGTTTTTAAAGTAAAACTTGATCTGTTCCACTTGCATATGTTTCTTGGAGTACTAAGAGTCTAAGACTAAATTGTGGGATTGAAATCCGAGACTTTGAGACTTGTCCCAGGTTTGATTTTCCTTGAGATAATGATTAGGTTGCTCAGAACTTTGTTGGAATTTCGAACTTTTCAGTTTCAGCATCCCCCTATGACTATGTAACACATGTTTGGTCGATGATACGTCTTAAATTTCAGCATCCCCCTATGAATACATGATGCAAGTTTGATGCCTCCGTAGCCCCCATTTTCACATCACTCTGCAGCTGGCTCTAATTCCTGCAATAAATTCTGTGCTTAGGTACTCCTACGGTGGGAAGCCTTTGTTGGCTGCCGGAAATGCCACTAACCCTGGCACGTGTAGCCTTTGTGGCGAACCAAGGCATTATGAGATGCAGTTGATGCCGCCACTAGTTTATTTCCTACAGGAAGCAGCTGCTGCTCAGCAGAAGGACCTGCTAGATAACTGGAGTTGGTTGACACTTCTAGTATACACATGTTCGAAGGTGAGAATCAGTCTAAACTGTGCTTTCCTACATTTCACGCAAATCGGTTTTCGTTTGATGAAGTTCCATCTCTCATATGGATCATTGCTTTGTACCCTTTTTTCCCTTCTATCTCGATGACTGATACCAGGGTGAGTGGCAGTTTGTGAGGTGTTAGCCTGTTAGGGGGAGGGTAGTTCTAATGTAGCTCTTCTAACATATCAACGTGCTTTACAACAATCTTGTAGCTAAAATGTTGATCAATGCGAACTCGCAATGGCAAGGTTACTTAGGGCCCCTTGTTTGCAAGGGTGAACTACCCACAATATTGTTATACCAATTCCTACCAAATTCTACTTTTTCTACCGAAACTTACCTAAGCCTACGTAACAAGTGGTGGCAAAATTAGGGTTAATTCGCGTTCAGACAACTCGGACAAAATCCCCGAACCCGGAAATGCGGTTCAAGTTTCAAATTCAAACACTTTGTGTTTCCGAACCTGGATTTGGTTGAATTTTCCCAGACCCGAATTTGCGCTAAATTCAGACACAATTTCAATATCTTGTCCGAATTTAAAATTCGGGTTAGGGTTCGGACATTCCCCTAATTTCTCAGTACCTGAATTTGACACAAAATTCGGACAACCCAAATTTCTTATTCCCAACTCAAACCCGACCTGATTTTATAATCAGACATATGACCGAATTGATCGTGTTTCAAATCCGGACAAAAATTTGATGACCAAACCCGGTTTAGTTCGAGTCGGACAAATTTGGGTATTCGGGTCAGACTGATTTTTGCCAGCACTAACATAACTATTCTACTTGGAAAACAACTCACTACCTACTACTTCTACATAAACTTTACCTTTACCCTACTCAAACCTACCCAACTTTACTTATTGAAACTTCTACATACCTACTAGGGCAAGCCTCCCAAATATGCATAATAATTGAAGTATAACTGAAATATGTCAAATTATGTGAGTGTCACAAACTTTTACCAGTTGATGAATGTAAATATGGGTTTGTTTTACAGAGCTGCTTTGAGAAGGGTGAACAAGGGGGGCATGATTGGACAGTGGTGGAGGAGGCTGTTATACTGCAATCTGAATAGCCTGACATCAGTTTTAGCTGGGAGTTTCCTTCCTTTGGAGTAAAAAAAAAAATTGATATGATCATACAATTGTTTATTCATATGTAACACTACACTATTTATTTGATCAAGATGGATTAGGTATATCCTGATCTTGGGTCATTTTTGAGAGAAATTGAAATTATTTACTTTCGGTTACTATAGGTGTGCACATTTTTTAGATCATATCTATCTATATATGGATGATTTTTTTTTTTTTTTTGCTTCCTTGAACTATTAAAGTATGAAATTATGAAAGAACATATTTGGCCTTTATTTGTTGTTTAAGGCTTTAAGCTAAGATTTTTCACAAGAGAAGAGGATGCATCAATTTGAAGCAACTGTAGATATAATGCCCTGTTCTTTGGTTAGGTTCTTTTCAGGTTTGGATGGATAAGTTAAGATAAGTTGGGATAAGTTATGATATTTTTTGGGGGAATTATATTTTTAGAGTGGATGTTTTTTTGAGGAATTGTGTTAGGTTTGGATAATTTGGATAAGTTAGGAGAGTTATATTCAACCTAACCAAAGAACAGGGAGCCTCACAATGTAAGTTGTATACTTGTAGGGTAATGCTATTTGCCGCCCCCCTTTTTACTAATGTCGCCCCCCTTTTTACTAATGTCGCCCCCCCAAAAGACGTTTTTGCCCTTTATATAATTCAACTCACCTTCTCTCTAAAACTCTCTCTCTCTCTCTCTCCTCTCTTTCTCTCTCTAAAATTTTGATTTCTTTTAGAAATTCAACCTAAAATGTCAATAGAAGGTGGTAATTCAAGTGAAGAACAAGAGGTTAGTTTGTAAAATTTAAATTCTAAAAAAAAAATAAAACGAAAATTTTTTCCGGAAATGCACGGTTGCTTGAGATCCGCGGAGCGCAGCGCGGCGTATGGATCGTCGCGACAACGGCGTATGTCGCACGGTTGGCACAGCGAGCAGTGTCGCGCGCGCGGTTACGGCGCGCGGTGTTTTTCCGGAAAAAATTTTCGTTTTATTTTTTTTTAAATTTTTATAAAATGTTAATATTATTGTTTATGTAAAAAATATTATTTATTTATTTATGTTAATATTATTAAGGTAATAAATGTCGTTAATTATAATTATTATGTAAATTTTGTTAAAACATATTATTATAAATAAGTTGTTTAGAAGTGTTGTTATTATTATTATATTATGTTAATTATGCTAATTTTTATTGTTAATATTGTTATTTAAATAAAATTTTTATTAATATTTAATGTTATTAATTATAATTATTATGTCTAAATTATGTTAATTAATATTATTAAAACAAGTTGTTTATAAGTGTTGTTGATATTATTAACAATATTAGTAAATGTTGT
Organism: Portulaca oleracea; assembly: GCA_029582165.1. Taxonomy (NCBI): domain Eukaryota; kingdom Viridiplantae; phylum Streptophyta; class Magnoliopsida; order Caryophyllales; family Portulacaceae; genus Portulaca; species Portulaca oleracea. The sequence goes on from CM055877.1 coordinate 8,140,919, forward strand.
TAAAAGTATTATTTATTTATTTAAAATAATATCATTATGGTAAATAATGTTGTTAATTGTTATTATTATGTTAATTATGTTACAATGTTTTTTTAATAATATTATTATTATGATAATTAATATTAGAATTGTTTGTTATTTATTAATGTTGAAGCTACTAACATTATTATTACGAATTAGTATACCATTATTATTAGTATTAATAATAATTGTTTTTATTGTTTGTAGGTTTTTGGAGGACTTTGGCGACGGCGTTGATTACTCACATTTTGTAACGCAAAATGTGTTCGAGAGTATTGAAGTTGCAAGATTGGGCCAATGGAGTAAATGCGACAATCGGTTTAGGTTTATGCAGACGTGCAAGAGAAAAGATGCCGATAGTCCGTTAAGGTGTTATTTGAAGTCTTTGGAGTGCGGAAAGTATCGTGGCAAATTGAACGATCTAGATGATGCGGCTCGTCGGAGGACGCCAACGGCGGCGTGCCAATGTAAATTCGCCATTGTTGCGTGGACTCGCAACGAAACGCGAATGGCGAAGTTAGAGTGTGCGACGGTGACCGGGAAGCACAATCATGCCTTCATCGTAATGCGAGGAAGGGCATCGCCACGACATCCATTAACCTCTGAAATGAAAGAACATGTCCGGGATATGACCAACACGGGGTGCACACCGGCGACGATACAAACGTCGTTGAAGATTAGGTTCCCCGCATCTGCGATAAACGTGAAGCAAGTTTACAACGAGCGGGCAAAGATGCGCACTGAGGAATTGGATGGTAAGACGGCTGCGGGACAATGCTTGCGCATGGCGAAACTCGGCGGGTACGTCTCTTTTGTCGATTATGATGACGACGGCGAGCTTCGTCAGGTGTTTTTATGTCATCCTTACTCGTTGAAGTTGCTACGTACGTACCCAAATGTCATTCTCATTGACACAACGTACAAGACAAACAAGGCAAAGTGGCCTTTATGTGAGCTCGTAGGCATGACACCGACGAACCGCAACTTCCAGATAGCTTACTCGTTCATGCGGGACGAGAAGATGGAATCTTATGAGTGGCTATTGTGGAGAGTTTATGAATTGTTGGGTACCGATGTAATTCCATCCGTGTTTGTGACGGACAAGCAGGATGCTGTGTTGGGGGCTTTCGCCAGGGTTTACCCAAATGTGCATCATCTTTTGTGCGTGTGGCATATTGCGAATGATGTGGAGAACAAAGTGAATGTCCTTACTGGGGGCAAGAAGCTCGGACTCGGGCTTCATTTCAGACATCATTTCTGGAACGGACTTGTACATGCGAAGACTGTTGGAGATTTCAATGTCAAGTGGAAAGAGGTTGTTAACGCGTGGATCGGGCAAAACAAATCGATAATTGATTATCTTACGGGAACGTGGCTGAGTCATAAGGAAAAATTTGTTTGTGCTTGGACCGACAACGTACCTCATATGGGGAACACAGCCACTTCAAGAGTTGAGAGCCAGCATTCATCACTAAAGTATTATATCGCGGTTCGAGGCACCTTCGATCGTGTGTTTGCGAAGATTCACTTTCACTTGGAGAATCAACATACGGAGATTAAGAGGAGCTTGAAATACCAAGGAGCACGCAGGGGAATTAGGTCGATCTCATTTCTTTAAGAATTTGCGGAAGAGTATCTCATCATGCGTTGGACCTTATGTCGTATGAGCTCAATAAGATCTTTGGCGATGAGGTATGAAAATGAATGCTACTTATGCGATCACCGTGTCGAGGACCCACCTTCTCCGCGCGTGTTCTATGATGGAAGTTTACGATCCGAGAGCCAATCACCGACACGGATAAATGTGTTTTGAGACAATCGCGGTGATTGGCGATGGTGAAGCCGCATGCTCAAATGATATTCCACTGTGCAGGACTTAGAACATTTTGAGGAATCGGCTAACGAGTTGGAGAGTGACTCAGCGGTTATGCGACACGAAATGTGTCCTCAATGGAAAGTTGAATCCCGGCGGTGAGTATATTCACGATCCGCAGATAAGCCCCCACGGCCCGGACATCAAGACATCAAAATCAACGCGACGCAATCCCAGTGCGTTTGAGTACGGACGATCATCGGGACGGGGTAGCAAGACAACGACGAATTCGTCAAGGAAAACGGGAATCTTCATCAGTTGGGATGGGGTCAACAGGTTTGCGTATATTTATAGTACTTGTTTGGTTTCAATATTGTTGTTTATAACTTAAGTTAATATGATTCGCAGGTATCAACCGGATGCGTCAAGAACCGTTCCCGTTCGAGGACGCTTTGCCACATTTCATTCTGCCATACGTCGTTGGATGGACGGGTTCAGATGCGTGTCGAGGCGAGTTACGGGGATCGGGAAAAGTGGTCAATCGCTAGGGTCTCAATGAGCACCGAGTTGCGGGCAGTGAAAATGCATATGTTTCTGCGTTTTCTAACGAAGGAGATTTTCCTTGAGACACACACGGATTTACGGCCACTGGTCCGGGCCAAATTTCGAACATTGGATGTCGGCTCCAAATGACTTATTTCCAGCTGCGACAACGATGAATATGATGTGGGTCTTCTTGTCAACACCTCCTGGTCCACGATCGTAGACAGCTGAACTATGCATATCAATATTACCCATAAGAGGAGGGCCTAGACTTACGGGACCTGCGAAAGTTCAGGGAATTGTGCGATACAATAACCACTTCATGCTTATACATTTACGGGATGACTGCCCTCTACCGCCGATTCATATTGGATGGCGAGCAGCTAGAGACATAACTGTTCAGGGTTGGGATGAGCCTTTCCAGGCTCGTATTGATAGATGGCAGGCTATTAGGGCCGCTCAACGCCAATGATTGTTGTAGTTGTACCGTTGTATACATATACCCATAATCAGGTAGTTAGTTCAACACAAAGCCACACTTAGTTTAGCGTACAATAAAAACAATGAAATTAAACAACACCATCTACTCCTCCTCATCATCATCTTCCTCCTGGGGGACTTCAATGTGCATCTGATGGCACCAACGCCCGTGCAAATCGACCATCTCATCGTACCAAGCACGATTAATTGTCGTTGTCTCATCGTCCGCTTGGAACTGATGCCTCCCCCATTGAACTAATGAAGCCCATGTATAGGCCCACTTTTATAAAAAAAAATTACAAAAAAAATTGGTCAGATCAATAAAAAATACAACTAAAAATAAAACAAAAAATAATTAATTATGATGAGTGTTTAAGTGTACCTGTTCGTGTGTCGGAAGGTCCTCCACTGTCGATTGGCTTGCGGAGGCATTGTTGTTCAAAAATTTGTGTGAATGGGCCGCATACCAGTCGTTGTAGGCGACATCCGACTCCCACGGCACTTGTTTCGTGCGGGGCACATCACGCACTGACATTTTGTTGTTGATTGGAAACCCCGCCCAGTCAGCGCTGACGTTAGCCTCCACGAATTCCAATTTGTAGGGGCCTAGCCGGCCGCTCAGCCGCTCTTTGGGATCGATCGCCGTGGGATATGTCAGAGGTGCCTAATCGCCGAACGACGCGATCGGGCATGTACTTCGATGATGTCGTATGCACGAATGCCTCCATCAGTACAACGCCCTGGCATACATGACTTGTACGGCGGACCGCACGGGGCCCAACTCACACGATCCGCGCCAACGCATCCAAGGAGGCCTCAATCGCCGCAGCGCCGCCCCGAACAGGTGGCGGATGGGGACCACCGCCGCCGAGGCCCATTAACGGCCGCCCGCGTGGCCTAAAATCGTGAAAGTACTCGTAGATCCAGCTCGCAGCAGGTCAAACACCCGCCATCTTGGCCGCCCTACCGCCGCCATCCCTAATTGGCGGTAAAGGAACGCCAAGGTCACCGTCCCCCAAGCAATGCGATCAACGATAACATCAGTGCTAGGCCACGGATGCGGCCTAATTCTATCCCTCGATTTTTCCACAAGGATAGTGTTACCGAGCATGCTCAACAACCACGCCGTATCCTATGGGAATGGGAAAATCGGTCGTTAAACCGATCGTCCTCAAATGGGAGTCACTATGCCACCCTTGTCATAAGTGCTATCAGCCTTCAGCTCCGCCATTGCTTTTTCAAATATCACGGGCACGTACTGGTTTACGACTTCCGGAGGAAGTCCTTCAGGCATCAAGCCATCAACTGCAAGACCCAATATATGTTGCACATCATGCAATGATCGTCATTTCACCAAAGGGAAGGTGAAATGTGTTTGTGTCGGGTTGCCACCTCTCAACGAACGCCGAGATCAACGCCGAGTCGATGTGATCGTACATCACTCCAAGTTGGTTATTTGGATTCTTCGATGCGGACGGCATTCAGTTCCAACTGTGCGTGTACTGACCACAACTCCCTCAACGCATTCTTCTTCGTCAGGCAATCAAGGACAACACGAGGCGAACGCTCGCGACCCTCCCATATTACCCGAACAATGTGACCTCCAAAGCTCGGTATCAATGAGGGAATTGCAGGTCCCCGAACGTTACCACCAATCTTCCAGAATTGTCGCCGCTTACGCTTCCTTCTCCGATATTCGCATCGACCTGGACCAACCAAGAGCGTAACCGCTTCGCCGCCACCCTTTCGAATGGGGCAACTTGCGGATGCATCCTCATCGGCATGAAACTTGATGGCCTGTAACCTGGCCCAGTAGTCGAAAAATTGGCGATGGAGGTCGGGATCATCTGCATCTCGGGCTCCCCTGTCTCATCGTCCCTCGACTCCGATGTTGTAGAGCCGCTAGACTCATCCATGGCCTGGTTGAGATGGTCAACGAAATCCATGGCTCGACTACGTGTCCTCCCTGGCCGGGTCCCGGCCAGATCACCGCATCCGTACCACGACCAAAGACGGCGAGTCGACGCGATCACATTGCGTCCCGTGGGGGTCCCGGACTCACCCCTCCAACCACTCACAAGTCGATTCGCGGTCCAAACCCGCGCCCTTGCCCTTCCCTACCATTTTAGATCACTGCAAAATGAAGACATACATAACAACCAAAATCATTTAAGTCGCAAGAATACGCGAAATGGGTTAGCGTGTGTTGGTTACCTAAGTCGTGTCACGAGGCAAGAGGATCATGTTATTGTCCAAGGAGAGTGTGTTGTTTAGCTGTTAATATATGGTTGAAAAGACTTTCGTCACCGCATCGACTTCTCGTTTAATTGTTTGGTTCCTAAAAAATAGCATTGTGTCGTGATGAAATTGCGAGGTCTCTGATTGCTCGGGAGTTAGAAGCATATCGATTCGATACAATGTAATGTTTCTTGTTGTCCCACCAGGCTGCACAATAGAAACATTGCATTGTACCGAATCTGATACGCTTCTAACTCCTGCACCACCGCAGACTCGCCAATTTCATCACCGATGGGCTACTTTTTGGGGACCAAACAGATAAACAAGAGTTGATGCGGGGCATTGATTAACCTTCTCAACCATACATTATCAGGTTACAACACACACTCTCCTTGGACACTAATATGAACCAAAACTCAACCTCTTTCTTTCGAGTATACAACTAACATACAATAACTATACATTAACATAATTATTATCCTAACGTACCATCACAAAATAACCTATATATCCACTTACGTATCAACTGGTTGTTGAGTACCTAAGTTATTAAATGGATATGACATAACTATTATGTCACCATTTGGAGTTATTAGTACATAAATTGACAATTAAGTTGGATTATGAATAAATTACCCATACCAACTATATACGCCAACTTACTTACAAATAACAACCAAAATCATCCAAACTCAACATCCTTCTAACACAACTACATATAAACTATTCGGAATATACACTAACCCGTAAACTTAGCCCTACATCACAATTACCATTTTTTTCTAAGCCAATTAATCACTAACATTAACACATGCTTAATCACTAAATAATATTAACGCAT